>JAJQJQ010000029.1:0-2400000 GCA_028622995.1 Panagrolaimus kolymaensis | reverse complement strand
GCAAAATATATAAAAAATGTCTAAAATAAAGTACTTTTAAAATTGAGGTTACATAACATTGTTTGATTTTTGCAAAAATCGTTTTTATTTTAGTCATCGATCGCTGTTTTTTCTTGTGATTATCATTTTTTTGATTGAAGCTTTTAAAATGAAAGCTTTTTTATTATTAAAACAACATTCATATGTTAATACAATAATAGTCTCCATTTTTTTCTAGCAATTATTTTTCCTTATTTAAACCCCTAAAAGCTTTTTTTTATTCTTCATTTTTTCGTTTAAATTTTATTTATTTTCTGTTCCGCCACAATTTTTATTTCTCAAAATCATAAAATGAGATATTTTATTTTTGCTGTTGCTATTACAACTTTTATTTTTATCCTTTTTGTTGGGGTTGCTGAATTCCAAGAACTTTCTGAATCATGTGATTCCAATGCTGATTGCCCTAATGGTTCGAGTTGTATTGAAAGATGTGTGTATGAAAGAGATCCACCTTGCTATAAAAGTTGTCAAAAGCAACTTCCATCCCATCGCGAACGACGAAATGTTGGAGGTGGACGACGTCAACAAACATATCTTTTTCATTAATTAATTTTTATGTTTTTGTTTAATAATTTAAATAATTTGGAATGAATAACAAAAAAAGTTATGATTTTAAAGTTTCTTTGTTTTTTGAGAAATTAATAATTACTTCTGCTAATTTATATTTTTAAAGAATAAATAATTAAACCAAAAAATTTTTATATTATCAAACAACAAACAAATAAATGATGGAAATCCCTAAAAGTAAACAAAACAAAAAAAAGAAAAATTTCTTTAAAGTAAATTGCAATAGAGCTTTTTATACCCTAATTATTTACATAATTATTTACAAAATGTGCTAACAGCTAATTTCAACTATCCTAAATTCAGTATGTTGCATCTTTATTGCTGCTATCATCTTTCTTGACCCTCTTCATTCGGTTGGATGGATGGTGGACATTTGAATTGAAAAATATAAAAGCTAAAAAATTTAATTAAAAAGGTTTTGAAAATTAAAAGAAAATTTTAAAAACTTACACTTTCAACACAAATTTGTAATATTAATTTATCATTTAATTTATTTTTAAATATTAATGGTTCTTCTTCTCCCAAATCGTTGTTGTTGTTTGTTTTCCATGGATGTAATTTTAATTCCTGCACAATGGTTTCAAATTCGGGGGTTTTCATAATTGTAAAAGATTTAAAGGGTTTTGGGGATTTTGAAGTCATCCATTGCTGAAAATTTTTTTTACATTGTTACATTATTTATTTTTTCAAAGAATGTGGCTGGCTTACTTCAATAAAATTAACAAAGGCTCCAAAGGGCCAATGAACACTGGAACTAATATCCACCAAATTCAAAGCATATTTTTCGGATTGCAAAAATTTGATAAAATTTGCATTTATTTCTTTAAATTCTAATACGGCTGTCGAGGGATTTGAAATTCTTGAATGTTCACGAGTCGAACAAACTTCTCGGAATTGTCGGGTTTTAGATAAAATTGTTGACCGATAAATTGTGTAAATTGAATCAAAATCTTGGAAATGGCACGAATCAATCTAAAAAAACTTTTACAAATTCTTTGCTTTTTAAAACTCCAAGAAAAAAACAAACTTTAAAAATATCCAATCTATGAATTCGCTCAAAAGCATCCAAAAATTTTTCAAGATTTTTACAAGAAAATTCTTTAAAATCAATTGAACGAGCAGAAAAATATCGCAATTTTGGTTGAGATAAAATTATTGATGTTACAAAATTGCAAAGTTCTAAAGACATGGGTGTTAGTTGACGATGGCGAGAAGTTAAAAGGATGCTTTCAAGTACAAATACGCCAAAATGTTTATGGATTTGAAAACTTGGTAAATCAGAAATTTTAATTGTTAATTGTCTGAAAATGATGAGTGAATCAAAAACTTTGTAAGATAGTAACAAATGTTTAACAATTATCGTCAAAAAGTGATTACTCTTTTGCGAAAATTAATAACAAGTTTTTGCAAGAAATTTCAAAAGGTGATTTTAAAAGCAAAACATTCAAATCTCAAATTTATTACCTATAAACTCTCCGCTTCATACAACTTTCCATATTTCCATTATAATGAATGGGATGTAAATAAACACAAATGGTAACAGATTCTAAATCCAATTCATTTGTAATTGCCATAAATACTCGAACTTTGGGTAAATTTTCTCGACATTTGGTTATTAATCCATTTAATTTTCGACATACCAAAGCAGAAGTATCAATTGAAGTTGGTGGGAGGTTTTTAAGGATTTCAATTTGGCATAAAATTGGCAAATCAAGAAGCATTATTGGCTGGAAAAAGTTTTGAATTTTAACTTTTTTTAATTCTCTGTCAAAAAAAAGAAAGAAAGAAAAAAGTGAAATAATGATTGAAAAAAGGTTTAGAATGTCAAAAAGAAAAAAATGTCGCTTGTTTTTTTTATTTTACTTCAAAAAAAAATTGCTACTACGTCAAAAACACATTTGTCCAGTTAGGTTTGAGTTTCCTCTTTTTTTGCTCATATATTTCAAGCATTTTGAGAACTTTGGTTTATGGGAATTTAGTTGACAAATGCTGTTGCTGCTGCTTTTTTAGTTGACAAAAACCTAAAATGAAAACATCTGATATCTCTCTTATCTTATTTTTTTGTTGCTTGTGGTCTAGACAAAAACAAGCAAGCAATCAAGCAAGGCAAAATTATTTGACACATTTGTCAATCGTTTGTGAGAGGTCTTCTTCTTTTGAGTTTGACATTTTTTGCTTTGTGACAAAAAGTTTTGAAAAAATAAAAAATGGAAAGAAAAACAATCAAAAAAATAAATAAACCAGGAAGAAATAAATTCAAATAACAAAACAATGTAGCCTCAAATTATCAAAGATCTGCCAATTTCATCGAAATCAAAAAACATTAATCCACATCGTCTGTCTCAAGAAATATGTAAACACTTTAGAAAAAACAAGTTTATTCACATTTATTTTCAATAAATAATAATCACAAATATAAAAGAAAACAAAAAATTAACATATAAATAAATAGGAAAACTTTAAACAAAACAAAACAAAAAACACATGAACAATAACAACATTATATTTTATTGTTCATCATAGGCTTCATTATCTTCATTCGATGCCATATCAGCTATAGCTGCAGCAGCCATTTGACTTTCCATATCTATTTCTTCATCATACGGTATTTCTTCTTCTTCATCATCTTGTTCAGAATTATTTGGAATTGTTGATGATGCTGCTGCTTCTTGTCGTTGCTGTTCATCTTCAATTGATGCCATATCCGCTATGGCAGCAGCCGCCATTTGAGTTTCCATATCGATTTCTTCATCATATGGTATTTCTTCCTGATATGGATTTTGAATTGACACGGTTTCTGATGGAGGGGTATCCGTTGATTCAATATCGAGAAATTCATCGATTACATCATTTTGTGATGAAGGTGGCAGGGGCAACGGAAATCCAATAGGCTCAGTAAAGCCATTTTCAGATTTCGATGATGAAGTATCCATAGTTGGAGGAACTACATCCATAATAGTGGAATTTGATGGTTCTCTAAAATAAAGAGAAAATGAGTAACATCAAAATCCGATAAACAATGTATGTAACACTTCCATGCTTTGCAACTAAAAAACTCACAAATCAGTTTCATTTTCATCTTCCATAAAATCTTCACCCAACCCATATGCATCCTCTGCTCTCATAACATGCTCATTAATATCTTCAGTTAATATCCACGGATATGATGCTTCAAATCGTTTTGTATGAATCCCATTAGATGTATCATCAACAACGCGATCAACAAAATCCATGATGTGATGCTGTAAAAAAAACGTTGAATTATTGGAAGCCTAAAATAGGCAAGCATCTTACAACAACGATTCTGGCTATACATGCTTGAGTAATTCCGTATTTTATTAAAACATTTGGTTGGACAATTAATGATGAATCAGCTTTTCCAACAACACAAAGTCCACTAGAAATATTAAATTTTTCCAACATTGAAGCTGTTTCAGGCAAATCACCAGAATCTTCACCAACAATACATAAAGTTGGACAATAAGTTAACAAAATTTTATCTCCAATCGTCTAAAAATATAAAGCATTACATCCATAGAAAAAATGTCAAAAAAAACATACTCCTCTAGGACCTGTGGGAGTTTTAATAGGCATGGCTAAATCAATAATTCCACTAACTCCATCAATATCAAGGATAGCTTCATGAACGAATAAACAAGTTGTACCCCAAGAAGCAATGAATAATCGATCATTGGGACGACGATTAACAGTTTCAACAATTTTTTGTTTAATAAAATCCACTGCTAAATCACAAACATTTGAAATGGTTAATTCATCAGCATTGGGCCATGAATCGTCTTCTTTTATAACCATTTTCTCTACTGTACAACCCATATTTGTTAAACCTCTAAAATCAAATCATGCTTTAGCTAAATATTAAAATGAATATCGACGACACTTACACATAAACTTGTTCATGTGCATGATAAACAGCGGTGATCATTTCATTTCGTACTGTAATTCCAGGGGCTATCAACATCAAATAAATGTTATCATGTTTTAATTTACGACCAAGTTGAATTATCATTCGACTGTATGGATCTCGAAGTTTATCATTAAGAACTTGAGAAACTTGTAAATTTGGTATATGGAATTCAGTGGAAGCTTTTGCAACTAAAATATTTCCCATTGTTGTGCCCTGAAAATGGTCGGTAAATAAATGGGTCCATAAAATGAAAGAAAGTAAAGTAAATTACAGCTGCATTTAAAAATTTTAATAACATCAAATAAGAGAGAAGCTGAGCTTCTTCCAAATTTTCTAATAACCATTCATGGGCTTTAATTAATTCTTGAGTAAAATGTATTAGCATTTTTCCTCGTAACCATGTAGCATTTTGAAGTGAATAAACATAATAACTTGCAAGAGGCTCTTTATGTGATACAATAGCAAGTTCCATACAACATTGCTTTTTTATGACTTCGCATAATATTCCCAATGAAGTAGCAATAGAATTTAATAATGGTAATGAAAGTTTTCTTTTTTGTAGCTCAAATTCTATTTCATCAAGATTCATTCGAGTATGATTAGGAAAAAGTTGAACGATGGCTTTCGCTTGCACTGAAACGCTTGATGTAAAGTTGTAATTTCTATGAGGCTTTTGTTGGTGCTCATTTATGCCGTTCATATCAATATCGATTTCAAGATTTTGTTTTACTTCATCTGTTGTTGAATTGTCCCTAAAGTAAACAAACAAATAAATATAATTTAATGTAAAAGTTGTTGAAAAAGGTTTTAAAGAATATTAAAGATTAATAACTTCGAACTTTGTTACTCCAAATTTAATATTTCCAAAAGAAATGCCGCTTACGTTAAAATTTCTCTCAAAAAATATTCCTTCTCATAGTTGTTTTCAAGGTGATTAAAAGAATTCATCAAATGTGGGTGTAAGTTTTTCAAATAGCTAATACCATCTTCGCCATAATCAACCAAATCAGAATCCACAGAATTTTCAATATCAACTTCAACTTCAATTTCAAAGCTTTCAGAAAATGTATCATGGCTTTTACTTGGTGATACTTCTTCTTCTAAAATTACTTAACTTGTTAATTATCAAATACATTTTTTTTAATTCTTACGTTTAACAAAGGCTTTTGAAACTTTTGGCGGTGATGGCATTGGTGAATCAAATGGACGATGTTGATGATGAGTTGTTGGTGACGTTAATCCCATACTTTGTTTCACATCCTTTGAAACCAATGATGGAGCAAATTCCCATACATTCTTTGTTGAACTTCGTTGGGGTCTATCATGTAAATATGCAGCTAATTGAGCAGGTAAATCTGATGCTTTTCTTGTTTTTGTTAAAACAGTCACCGGGGGAGTATTTGGCACTGAACCAATTGAAAGTGATGATGCAGATGGAAAGTGTCCAGATGATTTCAAATGATTTAAAAAATCTTTAACCGATGTTGGTGTTTGAAGTGCTGCAGAAAGTGGACCAGGCGTTGTCGTCGGAATTACTATAGTTGGTTTCTTCACTGGTCTTACACGCTTTCTTGTTGGAGGATTTAAAGTTTCATCGTGTCCAGGATATTCTTTTGATGGAGGAGGCTTACGCGATCTTTTTGAACTTGAATTGGAATCAACTGCAGGTGATATTGGTGGACTTTCAAATGGTGGTAAATTCGGAGGACGAAATGGAAGAGGTTTAGGTGTTTTAAAAGTAATTAATTTCGATGGCTGAAGTTCAGATTGTTGTTGAGAAGCAACAACAGGTTCTAATAGAAGAGTATCAGATGGTTGAGAAGCAATAGGCATCGATGTAATTGCTTCAGATGGTTGAGAAATAATAGGTTCCTGTGTAATCGGTTTAGAAGCTAATGGCTCATGAGTTTGATAAGTGTGCTTCAACATTGATAATTTGAGTCTCGCCTAAAATATCAGAATGTCGTCAAGAATTCAAATTATAAAAACTTACAATTGGTTTAACTGCTTCTTTTGATGGCAAAACCGGAGAAATCACTTCTTTAGAAATTGGAGAAGTGGCTTTTAGAACTGACAATGCTGTAGGTATAACAGCAGCAGTAGGGACTATAGTTTTTACATCTTTCAAGCTTTTTCTAACTGGTTTTGGCTTTGAAATTGATGGAGAAGTAAGAGAAGGAGTTAATGATTTTCTTTCACTCAAACTTTTTCGAGAAGCAGCTGCTTGTTTTGAATTTGGCGGTGACGTCAAACTTAAATCATGCCCAGGGTATTCTTTTGATGGAGGAGGTTTACGTGCTCTTTTTAAACTTGAATTCAATTCATTAGCTGCGGCTAATGGTGAAATTTCAGTTGCTTGTAATGTCGTTGTTTCAGTTATTTGCTTCGGTGGTGTTGTAGCTGCTTGACTAGCTGCAGGTTCCAATGGTAAATGTAATTCAGATAATATTGGTTCGGGAATTGGAGCCATCTTCAATGAAAATAATTTAAGTCTTGCCTAAAAATAACCTTTAAATAGCCAAATATATGTGAATCATTTAAGCTTACAACAGGTTTAGGAATTTCTTTAGTTGAAGATACTGGAGTTGTTATTTCTTTCGATGCAGCAGCATTTGATGGCGCCACTGCAGTTGGTTTTGGTGATGATGATGGTTCTCCTATAACCACTAATGGTTTGACAGCTTTTACATTACTTCTTCTTGCTTGGGGCTTTGGTTTCGAAGATGGGGTTGATGGAGAATTAGATGCTAAACTTAAATTATGCCCAGGATATTCTTTTGATGGTGGAGCTTTTCGTGCTCGCTTTGAACTTCTTTCTGGTTCACTGGTGTTAAGCATAATGATAAATAATTAGTTCGTTTAGAAATGAAATAATTTAGTGAATGAAA
The DNA here is from genome assembly GCA_028622995.1 of Panagrolaimus kolymaensis. Taxonomy (NCBI): domain Eukaryota; kingdom Metazoa; phylum Nematoda; class Chromadorea; order Rhabditida; family Panagrolaimidae; genus Panagrolaimus; species Panagrolaimus kolymaensis. The sequence goes on along the minus strand of JAJQJQ010000029.1, from coordinate 2,392,581 downwards.
GCTAAAAATTAAAAATATAATATTAAAAGAAAACAAGATTGACCAAGGAAAAGGTAGAGAGAGAGGTTGGAAAAGTCGCGGAAAAAATAAAATAAAAGTTTGGATGATGTCTCTTTACAATGATTCTCTTTATGCCACATATGAAATAAAATTTAAAGCTGCTTTGTTGTTAGGTAAAAAATAATCTCGAATGAATGGATCTTGATTTTAACTGTGTTATTTAGTAATTTCAAGATTTCTGTTAATTTTGAAGCTGAATTCTACCACTTTGAGTGGATGCATCGAATGAAGTTTCATCTTGAAATTAACCGCTAGAGATTTTGTGATACATATTTAAAATTTTAATTATTCAAACCAAAAACTTAATTGCATTAATTATGTTCGCTCACATTAAACTAAACTTTTTGGAAGCACTTCGATTTTCCAATTAATCAAAACATGAAAAACGGTTCCCAGTCAAAAAAATGAAAATTTAATTAATTTATAAAAGTTTTTTTATTGCATTTACATTCACCTAAAATTAAAATCCAAAAGAATTGTAAGTTCGTGATTTTTCGATCGTCGTTTTTTTTTTTCTTCATTTGACCAAAAGAAAAATGAATTTTATGTTCTTATCAGAGAAAAGGAGGAATTCATAGACTACAAACTCAACCTAACTTTGTTGGCTGAAGTGAAAGACTATGTTTTTTCTTTTTTTGAATAAAAATAGTTTGCTTTTTTTACTCTAAATGAAAGACTTCTTTGATTGATTGTTTATTTTTTCGATTAAAAATTTTCTTTACTTTTTTTATGTACTTCAAGCAACTGCTTTTCTAAAACCTCAAAAAATGAAAGCTAACTTTTCTTTATATTTATTTTTAACATTTTATTATTATTTTTCAACTTTTATTTTTGGTGCTAAAATTTTAATTTATACCCCAAATATTTCTCCATCTCATATTGTTATGAGTGGTCGAATGGCTGATGTCTTGGTTAATGCTGGACATGATGTTGTATTATTTATTCCTGAATATGATAGTACAATAAAATTAAATGGAACCAAACTTGCAAAAGTTTGGAAAATGACTAATATAAGTGATATATTTGAAAAAGGATTTGAATCATTTGGTGAAAAGCTTTTTATTAATTCTTGGGCTTCATTTGCTGAACGACAAGGGTTTGAAGAATGTTTAGCTGAAATGTGTGAAGGTTCGTTCATCAATCTTTGTTTTTTTATCGAAGTTTTTTATCTAAATTTTTTTCCAGCTGTAATGTCGCGCCACGAAGATTTAGAAATAATTAGAAATTATAATTTTGATATTGCCATTACTGAAATGATCGATTATTGTGGTTTAGGAATTATGAGATATTTAGGAATTAAAAATCATATTTGGCATTCCACAACTCCATTGCATGATACAGTGGCATATAATTTGGGTGTACCAAATCCAGCGAGTTATGTTCCATCAACCGAAGAAAATCTTCTTGGACCTAAAATGACGTTTTTTGAAAGAGTCTTTAATCTTTATATGCATTCACTTACTTTGAAGATCCATCATCATGGAACAGATTTGGTGAGATTTTCAAGAAAAAATATATGTTGAAGATAGTAAATATTTTCTGAATACTATTGTTTAAATTTTGTTACTATCCTTTGGAAGATAGTAATCCATTTTTGGAGATTATTGTATGAATAAAATTACTGTCTATATTTTTTAGGTGACAGCAGCAATCCAAAAATATGCAGGTCCAAATTTCCCTAATGTTCGTCAAATTGCAGCGGAATCCACTTTAGCCATAATAAATAGTGATGAATTTTTGGATTTAGCTCGTCCAATCCTCCATAAAACTATTTATATTGGCGGACTTGGAATTGGTCCAAGTAAACCCGTTGAAGAAGAAGTAAGTGACCAACTCTTTTTAAAGTCCAATTTTTTAATGTTTAAAATATTTAATTTTAGCCATTCAAAACATTTTTAATTCAAAGCAAAAAAGGCGTTATTGTGTTTTCTTTAGGAACCATAGTTCCCACAAACCTTATGAATGAAAAAGTTAAAGAAAATATTATAAATATTTTTGCAGAATTTAGTGATTATGATTTTATTATAAAAATTGATAAAAATGATGAATATTTTGTGAATCTTTCAAAAAATATTAAAAATGTTTTAATAACTTCTTGGATGCCTCAATCGGATATTTTGGGTTAGGTTTTTCCAAAGAAAAAAAAACTTTCTATCCTTCAAAATTAATTTTAATGTGTATCTCTTTTTTTAAAGGCGATTCCAAAGTCAAACTTTTCATAACTCATGGAGGCTTTAATAGTTTATTAGAATCTGCAATTCGTGGCATTCCAGTAATAGCAATTCCAATATTTGCTGATCAACATCGAAATGCTAAAATGGCAGAATATCGTGAATTTGGAATAGTCGTGGAAAAAACCCAACTTCAAGGCCCTGCATTAAAAGATGCAATTCAAACAATTCTAACAAATCCAAATTACTCTTTGAAAGCTAAAAGAATTTCAAAATTAATTCAATCAAAACCTTTTAAACCTAATGAAATTTTCTTAAAATGGATTGATTTTGTTGCAGAAAATGGTGAATTGCCTGAATTAACTCCAGAAGGAGCAAAAATGAAATTGATAGAATATTTTTGTTTAGACATATTTTTTGTGGCTCTTTTACTCTTGATTTCTGTAGCTTTTTTAGTTTTTTATTGTTTGAAAAAGCTTTTATCTTTTTTGATTGTCGTTGTTGTTGGTAAGCCAAAAATAAAATCTGATTAAAATATTTAAAGAAAAACTTTGTTAATTCTTAATTTTGACCGAAAAATCATACACTTAAAAATTTAGCTTACTTCGTTGCTTTTTCCAATCATAGACGCCTTCAAAGGCTTTTCCCATAATAATTTCCCATGCCTCTGAATGGGAAACAAACATTTTTTCATAATTTACATAACTTTTTTGAGTGATGCTTTTTTCTTTGTTGCTTTCAAAAAATTCATTGTTCAAACGTTTGCATTCTCTTCTTACGTCGGTGACATCATCTTCTCATCGTTCAACTGATACTTTTCTGCTGCTGCTTGCTTGATTTCTTGTTTTGATCATTTTGGCAAACCAATATCATCATCTTCAATTGAAAACCACCACCAACAACGACAACGACAAAAATCAATCAATCTCTCAAAGAAGAAAGAAAGAATAATGTTTTCTCGAATTGTTGTTGCAGTAATCAGCACCATCTTGCTTTTATTCATCGTAAACGTTCAATGTGATGATAACTCAACTGTTGCTACTTCAACTGCTTCCATTGATGTCGACGCTACTACTCCAAAACCTGTAAGTTGCTTTTTCACTTTTATTATTTTATATAAACCTATCTATCTTTTACTTTTTAGGGATGTTCTGAAGTTGATGTAGCTAGTGCCCAAACCTTTTCAATGGTAGCTCTCGCTGTGGTTGCGGTCTTTCAATTAATTTTTTCAATTACTGTCGCTGTAGCAGCATATTTTGTTCTTTCTAAAGTAAGTAGTTGTTAATTGGTTGTCGTTGCTATTGTTTTTACATGTTTGCATTCTTTCAAATCCTGTTTTATAGTTAACCGAAAAGATGCGCGAAGCTGAAACACACTTACATCAAGTTATGGATGCTACACTTTGTGCTCTCTTTCCTGAAGCTGTTATCATCGAAATTAATGCTGTAGCTGAAGAATCTCAAGTACAACATCGAAAGCCTAAAACTAAAACCCTTGATGGTTCAACAAAGAAAGATGAAAAAGAAAATAGTAAAAAGAACAACAAATCTGCAAAATCTACTGCTGCTACAAAGTAAATGAATAAATACAGTATGATTGTCATCGTCGTCGTATATTGAATTGAAAAAGTACTAAATTTTGTATAAATTGAATTAAATAAACTTGTAAAGAATGTGTAAATATGGTTTTTGTAAAAATTCATCTCTCTGTCTTAACAGCAACGGCCCTAACATAAATGCTTACAAATTTTGCGGGTTTGCAACAAAACAAAAACAGTCGAGCCTCTCGTTATTTTCATTTTTGTATTTCATCATCCATCCTTTTTCTTTCTTTGATTGCTGCTTCCATTTTATGCGATACAAAAGCTTCTTTTTTGATGTCTTAAACTTGGTCAATTTTTTCTTTTCGATTCCATCAAAAAAGGGAAAAGCCTTTGGTAGTGGTGATAATGGTCAACAACTTGAAGGCGGTATGATTTAGTTCGATCTTTTTGTGTCATCCATTGATGACGAATACATCGGTTATGATTTGATTTCAAAGCATTGTAAAGAAAGATCGTTATTAAAGCTTTTTCATCGCGTTTCAATTATTTCTGCATTCATAATCAAATGGTAAAGTATTTGTTGGAGTAAAGTTAGTTTTACAATAACCTTTTTTCCAATCTCTTCATCGATGATGGTTCATCAAATATTCTTTTCGATAAATCATTAACTTGACTTTCACAATTCCAGCAGAAAATAGGTTGTCTTGGAACTTAAATACATGAGACACAGCTTACATAGTTTTTGGGTGAAAGTAAATACATAATGCTTTACAAGGAAAGAAAAAAGTAAAACATCTCATACAAAAGCCAAACATTGCTGATATGGTGATATTGTAGGTACATATTAATTAACATTGCTGTCATAAAATTCTAGCGGAAAAGCAAAAGTTGTAATTACTAATAAACAAAATGGCAGATGAGAGACAAAATACTAATACATAAATGAGACGCAACCTTTCAATCAACAAACATTCATGTTGAATCAACGACAAAAGCAACATACAAAAAGACACAAGTGAGTACTAGAAATTACACAAGTTATAAATAACACTTTATTAAACTTTAACACATGGAACATATAAAAATCAACGAGACAATTAAATCAAAGTGAAACTAAATAAATCCTATAATCCTAATTTAAAGAATTAAATTATCAAAATAAAGATTATCAATTTTCATTGTTTGAGTATTCTTGAAAAATGTTTGAACCTTCTTCAAATCAGTTTTGTAAGCGACGACAGAACGTATACATTTTTCATCATCAAAAAGATCAATGAAGTTTTGCGAAATTGAATCAAACATCTTCTCAGGAGTAGCATGCCAAATTTGATCAACTTGAAATCTAAAAAACCAAAACCTATTAGTACAGTCATAAAAGCTAAAGGAAAACATACTTGACAACATTTTCTTTAGGATCAAGACCACGAAGTTGTTCAACGATGGAGAATTTACCAGCTTTCTTAACATGGCTAACACTTTGAATGATATCAGAAATCAAACTTCTTTTTGCAGCTTCAAATTTATCATTATCAAGTGTACGAGAAGTGATGGTTTCAAGCTAAAAAATAAGAGAATCATACAATGTCAAAACTAGCATAAAAACAAAACTTACAACAACACGTTTACTTTCTTCGTAAGCTTTTGCAAAGTCTGCGGCACGATAAAGATACAATCCAAGACCAGTATTACCAGTAACATAAACGTATACACCATAAGCAAGACCTTTACCACGAACATTGGTAAATAATGGACCTTCACATTGAGAGAAATATTGAGATAAAAGTTTAGCATACGCCATTCGAGGTTCCATGAAATCAAATTTGCATTCAGATCGTTGAACAAGAAAAGCTGATTCGCTAGATCCATGAGGAATGCAGAAAGTTTTTCCTCTATTTGTTGAATAATCAACAGAGAATTCAGGTGTTCCCTAAAATCCAAAGATAAATGAAGAGAAAATATAGCAAAAATGGAAGAGTATCCATGCAAAAAACGAAACGAAAACTCACTTTCAAAAATCCATTGCTTGTTTCTCCATTAGATAATCCACTCCATCCAAGAGAAGTAGCAGTTTTCAATGATTCTTCATTACCAACAAGATGAACATTAGTGGGAGATGAAATAATTTCTTTTGATAGTTCGTTTAACAAATCAACCACTTTTGTTCCTTTTGAAGCAGAAGTAAATTCAGCAATTTCTTTATGGAACTTTGAACTTGATAATAAACAATTGAAAAGTCTGTTTGATTCTAAAAACAAAGTAATGATGATGAGTTGTGAGAAAAAAAAACTCATACCTTTAGGTGCAATCATATTTGTCATCAATGCTGATGCAACGGAATCTCCATCTTGCTTTAATTCAGATGCACTACCAACAAGTCGTTTAGCAACTACAGCAACACGAGGATCTTCAAAGATGATGTTTTTCAAGAATATTTCAGTCCATTTTGCAATATTTTGATATTTTTCAGGTAAAAGAACATAGTGAAAAGCAAGCAATTCTTCATAATCCTTTCGAATTCCAAGATCAACCTTGTGAGCAATAAAGTCTTTCTTAAGCATTGTTGCAAGCGTTTCATATTTCACAACTTCTCCATCAATTTTAGCATCAGATTCATTCAATAACTCCATAAACAGTTGAAGAGCAGAACGGTGCTTTGCAGAAATCTTATGAATATCAAATAAAACAACAGCCTAAAAAAGGATGAATTTAAGAGGGAAAATAATAATAAACACATACATGAATAAAGTTTGATTGGACATTATGGTAAACTGTAGGATATGGAGTAACTTTTTTGTCAACTTTAAGTTCTCTGCTAACATCAATAAGCTTGACACCATCCATGTTGTTGACGATAAAATTGCGAAGGATATCTTCGGTTGGAGCAGAAGCCTATAAATCTTTCGTTTTTATGCCAATTTATGTAATAATAAACAAACTTCGTTCTTAGCAACAGCTTTTTGTAAAGCTTCAGCACATTTCTTCAAACCATCAGGACCTAACTTTTCAGCTTGAGCTTTTACACGTTCTTCTTCTTTTTTAGCAATTTCATCAACAAGCTTAGCATTTGGATGACCAATAACAATGATTTGATCGCTGGTGATGTATTTGTCGATGAGGCCATTCCAAAATGAAACATCACGATCAACCAATTTCTTAATGTTGTCAATTTCATTCAGTCGTTCTTGAAGATAAGGAACATTGTCGGAATTTGCGTTAACACCAGGAGCAAAAAGTGCATAAGTTGAGAAGATTCCATGGTAATAATGAGTAGCGTTTCCTTCAAGCTAAAAAAAACTTGGTATAAAATCTTTCATTTTAAGAAAAGTTAAAGCTTTACCATAACAGCCATTTGATGAACTTGTTGTTCGATGATTGCTTTCAAGCGCTGCATATCGATCTTTGATTCTTTGAATACAGAAAGAGGAGTCTTCTTGAATCTAAAAAAGCGACAAAGTTATAAGAAGTGTTAACAAAATCAAAGCGTACAATTCATCATCATTAAGGAACTTCTTTTTGACTCCACCAAAACGGTAAGCAATTTCCATTCTTGGCCGTTCACGAGATTCACGACTAACTTCACTGCAAATAGGATCTTTGATTTGGACAAAGCGTTGTTGAAGAGGTGAATCTGGCCCATCGCAGAAGTATGACAAAAGAATTTGTAAAGGAGTACAATCAGGATCCTAAAAATCAACAGATAGAATAAGAAAATGTTCTTTAAAAAACTTACAGAGTGTGGAGGTCCTTGCCATGTAATCAAAACTGTTCCATTAGCTTCATCATCAACCGGGCATTGAACATGTTGCATTTTCGGAGAATAACGTTCAGGAAGTACGACATCATCAAATGGACGTTTTGCATCCATAGGACGAGAATAACCAAAAGTTTCAAGGTTTGAAAGGATGTCAATAACTTTGCTTTGATCAATTGTTCCTACGATAGTAATCATCACATTCGAGTGGTTATAATGCTTCTTATGAAAGTCAATAACACGTTCAAGAGAGCATAAATCACGAAGAGCAGGCAAAGCACCACCAGTATTTGCACGAAATGGATTACCTTCAGGAAAAGCAAGAGAACGTTGAACAAAGCTCATTTTTTCATCCATATTATTTTCATGATCTTGCATTTCAGCATAGACAACACCTCCATCACGTCCTTCTCCATTAATATGATGAATTTCTGTTGTAAATTGTTCAGGAGTAAGCATAGGATGGAGCAAGTGATCCATATAAACAGGTAAAGTTTTGAGGAAGCCTTCTTGACCAACAGTAGTTATTGAATAAGCAGTATGATCTTCGTCCGTATAACCATTTGTACCTAAAAAAAAGTAATACATTATCCAATCGTACATATTCGTAAAAGCGAAACTTACCAGAAGCAAAGCAGCGATTTGCAATAGAATCAAGAAATCCTTTATAAGGATATTTGTGACTTCCCATAAATACTAAATGTTCCAAAGTATGCGGTAAACCATCATCGCTTGTAGCTTTTGTAGCAAAAGAAAACCATCCATTTACGACAGGAGATGGTTGATCCACGAATGCCACTCGCATTCCACTCAAAGTTGAACGATATAATGTTACATCTAAGCATTTGTTAGATTGAATCGAACATACTTTGGTAAAAGTTTGCGACATTTTCCTTAGCATTTACCCCTAAAAAGAGAAAGTATTAAAAAATGGAAAAGAGTTTGAGGTAAAACATAAACAACACGAATAATGATGAAATTTAGCATAAGATAAGCACGAATTTAGGAAGCTTTTCAGAGAGGTCATATAAAAGAGTAAAACGAAGGTCAAGATAAGTAGGAAAATAATTTTAATATCAGTAAAAATATGGAAACATCGTTCATCAAAAAAAGTTAAATAAAATAACAAAGTTGAACTTTCAAATAAACTTTGCTGACTGAGGAAAACTTCAAAGTAACACTCATTGGCAGTGAGACACACATAACTTTCAAAAATGACCGTGTTCATTGAACTGTAAAAGTACGTTTGAAAAAGTTTGATGAGGAGATTATTTTTTTCTATAGTTTACCGGACATGATTTCTTATTTATTATTTCCATAAAGTTATTTATTAATGAAGGTTGTTGTTAATAACAATAGAATTTTACAATACATACAAAAATATTGTCTTTGATTAAATTTTTCATATCAAATCCATCAATAACACCAAAAATAAAATTTGAACTTTGCTTTTTTTTATTAATCCTAAAATCAATCCATTCCTTCAATTTTGTAACGATGATTATTTATTAATGACATTACTGTTTTTATCAACAAAATTTTTTTGTTTTCCAACGCCCACCATTATAATAATATAAAAATGAAGACAAAAGTGAAAATTAATTGTTTGTGGGAGTGTTAATTTTGGTTTTGGGTTAGCCTATAATGTTATGGTTTAATTATCTCTACTTGCAAAACAACTTGTATACTCGAATACATACTACACTCATGAGCCATTTTTATGGAAAATAAATTATTTTTCTGGGAAGTGTCCCTGCATAGCTCTTCGCAATCCAATTTTTTATTTGGCTTTGTTTATTGGAAACTCTTGTATTATTTTTTATTATTTTCATATTCATTTCCCTGGTAAATTTTTTAGTTGTTATTCTAGTTTTATTTTTAGAAATTAAAAATGATTTATTGTGAAGCAGAATTGCCCTCCATGGAATATTTATCTCCAATTTATCGTGATGCTCTTGAAAAACTTTTACATGCTCTTGATTCAAATTTAGTTGATTGGAAGATAAAAGAAGAACATTTTGAAGAATATATTTCAAAATTTACGACACTTCCTTTTATTTGGGTTAAATTTGCTCTGTAATTTACATTTAAAGACAGGCAGAAGAAGGAGTTAAAAAAATGATTTCAAAAAAGTTTTATTTTACGATTTAATTCCGAAAGAAAGAAAGAAGCCAATTTCGACATACTTTTTAAATGAAACTTTTTTTTTGTTTATGCCGTTTCGTCTTAAAATATGCTTCCTTCATTTTTACATTAAACAACTAACTTTAGGTTAATTTATCAAGATCCTAATTTATCTAATTCTGATGAACAAGAAGAGAAGGAAAAAATAACGTATATAAAAGCAATATCACATTTTTTTCATCACAATTATCCTTTTTATGATACATGGGAACTTTTTGAAGGGAAAGTATGTCTTTTTTTTTCTGCATTGGTTGTTGTTAAGCTTCGTAAATATTTGATTATTAATTCATGGAAGCTATATTTTAGTTAGTTTATTGGACAAAACTGATTGATTCCAGGACTTGTTTTAAAGATTATTTGAATGTTACCCCACATCTTCATACTTTACAAACGATTGAAGACCTTTTGATTTTGCCAAATGATAGTTTGAAATCGTACAAAAAAAGTTATCTTGAATTTTCTAGTATGTCTAAATTAAATTCTAAAATGAATCTTATTAACTTTTTGAATTTTTTTTATAGCAAAACCAATTACCAATGAACTTGAAAAAGGTTATCAAAATGCGTTAAAATTGTATGAAAAAATTATTACTGTTGAAAATAATAATGAAAAATGGTTGAATGCTTTGAAAGAAGTTAATGATGATAAATTTGTTATTTAAAACATTGAATTTAGATTAGGTGTTAATCCGGTTGATAAAAATATGTGGTTGATGTATTTAGAATTTTTGGAAGAAAAGCAATATATAAAAGTAAAAAAAAAAGCATTTTTATGATTCAAAAACAAAAAAAAATACTTTTTTAATATATTTTTTTTCTTTTATTTTTTTAGTGGACTCTGGATGTTTATTCTCGATATCGTAGATTCTTTACTGATGATTTAAAAATAAGAGAAAAATATCGAGCAACAATAAAAACTGCTGAATTTTTATCATTTGATGCAACTAAATGGATTCTCGATAGTATTAAAATGGAAATGGATTTTGTTTCAAAACAATCAAGTTTTGAACTATTTATTAAAGAATTTGGCGCTAATATTACAAAAAATGAAAGAAATTTTGAAATTATTTTTAAAAATATGTTTGAATATTTTCAACGTAAATATCCAAAACCTTATATGCCCGATCATGCTATCGATAAGGAAGCCATTCGACCATTTCGAACAACAACAACTCCAAATATTTCTTTTAAACAACAACAACAGCTTTCAATGAATCATCAAAAAATTAATTTACCTAATTCAATTCTTTATTATATAATGAAATCAGGAAATTATTTAATCCTTCAAAAACTTTATGCATCATCAAAACAAATTTATTCTTCCATTTTCAAAGTAGCAATTTGTCATCAATTTGTATTTTTGAATTCAATAAAATCTTTTCCATTTCAACAATCTCTTTTTATTGGAAATGATGGATTTAATTTTTTTGTTGATTCTCTTCCAAAGCTTTATCTTACAAATTCATTTAGATTGGAATTAGGTTAGATTTTCTTTTTAATTTCAGATGTTGTTGTTGAAGTTACTCAACAACCTGCTTCTATTTTTATTTATTTTTTTTCAGGTTGTAAAAGGAATGTATCAAAAATAATTGAAAAAATTTATAAATGTGAAATACAATATTTAACACTTTCAAATCAAACTTTAACTTTACAAGAATTTGATATTTTAGTGAAATATGTTGAAAAATTTCGATTCTCTCGATCTCATATTCTCAAAAATGAAAATTATTTTACCACCACCACCAATAATATTGTTTCTGTGAATGAAATGATTCAACGAATGCCAAATATTATAGTTTTACTTCTTTCGATAGATTCATTAGTACCTTTTGGTGAAAGTTGTAGTATTAAAGAAGATAAAAGAAAAGTTAAAAAAATCCAAATAAAAAAATTTTCTTTATGGCATATTTGTGAATTCATCGATTTTGATATTTTACTTGAATTTATTTTAGTAAGTTTTATACTAAAAAATTTTTACATCAAAATTAATCGAAGCCTTTACTCAGTTTTTTTTTCTTCTTCAGAAATATGCGACTCCTGAATCATCATTTTCTTTTCTGTTTTCATCAAATTTTGTTACTCAAGAATACGTGAATGAATGTAAAGAATTTTTCTATAATCATCTTTTATTAAACAAAAAATTTAACATAAAAAAATTTTGTTTTTCGTTGAGTTAAATAATTTGAAAAGCTTTGAATTTATGGAGAAAATGTTGAATAAATTTAAATTGGCTGAGAAGATTGCTTTCAATTACAGTTTTTCGTTTAAAAACTACCAAAAAATGTTTTTTGTTGTTTTTTTAAAAAGTTTTTAGATTTTTCTTTTACTTTCAAGATTCCCATTTGTTTGTTTGTTAGTTGTATTTCTGAGATTTTTGCTTACACCCTTTATTGTGATAAAAAAAAAAGAGTAATTAAATTAAACTAATTTAAAAAAAAGTTAACAACAATAAAACTGATGATCAATAAAATGATTGAAACTCCATTTACACCAAATGATGTAATAAAGGATGCTGCAGCCGAGGTAGTAGTTGGTATACTACTTGGAGTTGTTACAGTAGTATTTGTTTGATCCCATGGATAACCATTTTGAATATAATTACAATTATTGGAAATCGTCATATTTGAATAATTTGGTGGTTGTGATATTTGGAAAGGACAATTAGTTAAATTTGGATTTAACCAACATTCCATTATTTGAACTACCTATAAAAATCAATTTTTTTAAATTGTTTAGAGTTTTGATTAGATTAATTTATTTTTACCTGCCATCGAACATTGATAACACTTGGTGGGTCACAATCAGATGGTTGACGCAAATCCAAATGATGAGCTGAATCAGCAACAACGAAGGAATAAATTCCATTCTTTTCTCCTCCAGTTATTCCTGGAGTACTAGGGTTTACTCCGCCACTCGACCAAGGATCTAAGTTACCATTGCTAAAATTTAATTTTTCAGAGAGATATGTACTTTTCGAAAAAATTTTAAAAGCTTACGTAAAAATAATATTAGACGCTTTAGTAAAATCCCATCCATATAAATTTTTAACTCCATCAATATTTAAAAATTCTTTAGTCCATCCAATTTTTTTATAAATTCCATTACAAAGATTATATTGAAAATCTAAGAATGTATTGTTATCACAATCCTTATCAAAGAAATCATTAGGTGGTCCAAGAGAACACATAGCAATAATAATTTCAGTGCATTCTTGAAAATCCCATCCATCATATCCATTTGAATCCAATCCACCATTTGGGTCACTTCCACATTGAGATGGATCCAAGCAAGTTGTAGGGGCTTGTCCAGTAAAATTATAATAAATATTACTAATTGCTAAAAGGCCTTGAAGTAAGGTTGTATTATCATTTGGTTTTACAATTGCCATAAATGCATTACACCCCGATTTAACAGGCCATGCAGGCATGGGATTAAGAAAGCTTGTAGGATATGGATAATCTGTCATTGCCATATATTCCAAAGCTATTTGTAAATGAAGTTTAAGATTTGTAACATCTGTAGCAGTTTTAATTTGAGTTTTAGGATCCATTTTAAATATATCATTTAATTTTTTCATTCCATCCGCGCTTCCACCCAATGATGTGATAGTTTGGAAAGAGGCCATAAGCATGGAATAATCACAACCAGATGCATTAAAAGTTTGAGCTACAACTTTATCAAATCCTCCAACATCGACATTTCCACCACGGAAAAATGTTACTGGAGCTGATGAAGCCCAAGCCCTGAAATAAATTCACCCTTTAATCAACCGATATAAAAAAAAGTTAGGGTAATTTACCCAAGAGTTAACGCAGGATACTTAAGCCTAAACCATGTAGCAAGCATACCACCATAACTTCCACCAAAAACAATTACAGGTGTATCAATAGTTAAATTAAATTTAGATTTAAACCATGGCAAAAATTGTGCATAATCGGCTAAAGCTTGAGCCGAAGTTAAATAACCTAATTTTTTTATATCTGAATAAGATTGATTTCCATATGGCATCGTATCACCATAATATCGATGTTCAGCAAATACAATAAATGCATTAAAATGAGCTGCGAGATCCCACATAATTCCTGTATTACTTGCGAAACCTTCTATCGAGCCTTCATTTCCTGCATAAAAGAAAATTGGGCCACCAGTTTTGTAATTATTGTTATTGTAAAGGTACCTAAAAAAAATTAATATTGGCAACAGTAAAAAAAATTTGTGAAGCGAAATTTTTTTTTATGTTTTAGGTTTAAACTTTAAAGTTTATAAAAACCCTACTTTAAAGCAAATTTATCAGAATTGGTATAACCAAAATGATCCACAGGAAAACTTTTATCCGTCCAAGCTGTAGTCCAATTATAAACTATTGTAGGAGTTGAATCAGCCCCATTATTGGAGGAGGAATATCGATGAGGATCAAAAAATTTTAATTGTCGTCCATAACATGTTGTTGTTAAAATTATTCCAAAAAGTATTATAAAAATACTTTTTTTTAAATTAAGCAACATTCTTCCTTCGCCTTTTTAGGGAAGCAACAAGCAACAAAATTAATGATTTGAGCAGCCAAAAAAAAAAAGAAAAAAAGAGTAAAGAATGAAAAAATTGTCTAGGTTTTTATTCAATTAAATTAGTCGAATCAAGTTGTAAGCTTGTTTGGAGATAAGAAAATCATTTTAATTGTCAAAAAAAAGAATTGATAAAAAAAGAAAAAAGAGGATTGATTGTTTCGAGGAAGCACTCTAAAAGTCTAAAAAAGAAAAAATGATAATTTTAAGAAGAAAGGTAGCGATTTGATCATTGAAGAGAAGAAAAAAATGATGAGAAAAAAAGGCTTATATTGAAACAATGACCAAAGAAAAATAGATAAGCTATGATCAAATTATCTTTTTATGGGATTATATTCATTATTTTTGTATGTATTTTTCTTAAATCCTCCTTAATTTATGAGTTAAAGCGATTGATTGCTTTCCTTCTTTGATTTAATTTAATTTTAATTATGTTTTTGCCATAAAGAAATAATAGCAACAAGATAAATATTGTATTTTTGATAGGTTCTGAAAGGAATGGGTAAAGAATGAGAAGTAAAAAATATAAAAATACAACAGGCTTTTTTAGTTTTATTTATTTTTATTTTCTCAACATAAAATTGAAAAATAATTTTTATCGCATTTTTAAAAATATAATCAGAAAAACAAAACTTTTTTATCAAATAAAATTTTGAAAAGTAAAGCAGACGATAATATTGCAGATTTTTCATTTTAATGGTGGCAATCTCAAAGTATTAGATTGGGGAATAATAACCATGAATCCTTTACCATTTTCTCCACCACCACCTTCTCTTCGGATAATGTCACGAATACCTTGAATTTGAATATGATTATTTCTTGAAGTTCTTGAAACTGTAGATCGATTTCCTCCATTCGCGCCGCCATTATTATTATTTCCTTTAAATAATCCAAATTTTTTAAGAATAAAATTTCTATATGGTTTTATAATAAATATTAATGATATTGCATCAATTGGCATATGAAAAGTTACAAATATTACACATGGTGTTGCAAACCAACTACCCCATGATACTCCAAGAATCATTAACATTATAAAAATCATGACAGGAATGAGAACAAAAATTGTGAGAATTATTAATTGACTCAAAAGGGCTCTGAAAATAAAATGTTTAGAAAAAATTTCAAACTTTTAATTTTTCCGACAAAAATAAATTTTTTTTATTTCGATCTGAAAATAATTGAGAATTCTG
This sequence comes from Panagrolaimus kolymaensis, assembly GCA_028622995.1. NCBI lineage: Eukaryota > Metazoa > Nematoda > Chromadorea > Rhabditida > Panagrolaimidae > Panagrolaimus > Panagrolaimus kolymaensis. The sequence continues at coordinate 2,377,118 of JAJQJQ010000029.1, read as the reverse complement.
AGCCAGAAAAAATATGCTGATTAGGAATCATAAAAAGAAAGTTATTATTTTTCCCATATTTTTTTTGCCGCTCAAAATGCAAATTTTCAAAAACTATTTTTATAGAAAAAAGCAAAACTCTGTATTTTTTGTAAATTAAATATTTGAAGGTTATTTTGCTCGACAAAAAATAACGAAAAAAGGCTTCATTCAAAAATAAGTCCAAACTTTTCAGTTTAAATGTTTTTTTTTGGAAGCCATACTCACTGTTTTCCAAAAATTTATCCAAATCCCAAAATTCGGCGAATAAAATCTTACCTAAAAAGCATAACCTCCATTTTATATGTCGCATTTGAAAGATTAGATACAATATTTCCAAGTCGAATAAGAAAAAAAATTATTGTTCCAATAAAAATAAATGGCGCGAGGGAGCATAAACAAAACCCAAAAGCAAGCATAAATTCAATTCCACCATTTTCTAATTCTGGATGATATCCTGAAATATCAGGAAATAATTTCATTAATTCTTTCACTGCTGGAACTTCTTCCGACGTAAGTTGTTGGACTTTTAAAGGATCAGGGACATCACTAATTATTGGAACTGAAATTTTTTTGGATTTTAATGTCAAAAAATTTGTTTCAATGAAGAAAAAAATTTTTTTGGATGATTTTTTTGTAGAAATAAGTAACTCGAAGAAATTCTTCGAAGTTTATCGTTGTTTTAACCATCAAAGAAAAAATGTTATATTCTTTACAATTTTTATTTTTGAAAATTTTGTTTCCATTTTTTAAAGATTTAGAAAGAAAGAAAACTCTTTCTGTAAATGATTGGTACTTCATTTAAGGGGTTTTTTTCTCCAAAGATGTAAAAAAATGATCTCTAAAATTTCCTATTAAAAAACACATAAATAAATTAAATTCTAGTTTTTACGAATAAAAATTAATTATTGCTTTTTTTGCTCTAAAAAACTATTTTTAGCTAATTTTTTTTATTGCATTTTTTTTCGTTTGAAAAATATTCAAATATAATAATTACTTACCAACTACAATAATTTCGACAATGAACATAGAAATTATTACGACAATATAAAATAATTTTGTGCTATCATAAAGTGAACGCCAAAAGGTATTTTTAAGTGTAGCAAAAATTCGAAATAAAATCACATAAAATTGTGAAACAATTATACCAAAAATTAAAAATATTTCTGTTACAAAAAAATAATAAAAAGATTTGGAACCTAAAAAATGGAAAATTTTACCATATTTCTGAAGATTTTTTTCAAAAATTCTGAGTCTAATTTTAAACCAAAAAAATTTCAATTTTTTTTTATATATATTTAAAACAAACCAAAATTAATCCATCCATAAAGAGAAAACCCCTGTCTCAAAGGCCAAATAAGCACAGGTTTCCATAAAAAAGTAATAAAACCAAAAATATATGTAAATAATAATTGAATTATTAATAAATGTTTATAACTTCCCATTTGTTTGGTGGAATATTTAATTATAATATAAATCATAATAGGAAATAAGAGAGAATTAAAAATTGTGGTGTAAGTTAAAATTTGATAAAAAATATTATAAAATTTTGGATGATAAATATCTGACAAAGTAAGATTCTCAAAATTTTGAAGGGTTTTAACCATTTTTTTGGATTAAAATTTTTTGTTGGATGAATTTTAAAAATATGAAATTAAAGGGAATTTTTCATAAAAAAATAAATCTTTTGAAAGTCAATAAAATTAATTTGAATAGAGAGAGAGAGAGAAAAATAAGTGGTTTGCGTGTGGTGTGATTAATGTAAGTAAGTTATTTTTTATTGGCTTGAAACAGGTGAAAAAAAAAGAAAAGCTCTTTTTTTTTAAATATTAGTTCTTAGAAGAAAAAAAAGAGGGTGCAAAGCTCAAAAATTAGTCATCAATAAAAAAATTTTTCTTCCAAAATGTTTTATGTATTTAAAAATGATTTTTGATCCATGTGTTTCGATAAACAGAAAAAACTTTAATAAAATGGTTTATTTAATAAAAGAATTTTTTTCATAAAAATCACAAAATTTTAAGAAATTCCAAAATAAAATTTTAAACTAACAAAATTTATTTATTTTTACCCGTAAATAAAATATTTAAAAAAGCACTACATTTTAACATATTTTTTTCTTTTTTTTAAGTTATTTCTTTGTTTTTGTTTTTTTCTTTTTTTCAACGATTTCCATCGGTAAAGTATGAATTCCAGCAACATCGGGTCGTTCACTCCATGAAATCATTCGATTGAAAAAGAATAAAAACACAGCTAAAGTTAAACTACAAATAGCTATTTCAAAACCCCAAATAATTTTTGGGCCATAAAGAGTGTATAATTTTCTGAAAAAAAAACTGCATAAATTTCTAAAGAAAAAAAAACTTACGAAAAAGCCAAAGGTCCAATAACATTTAAAATTTGAGCGGTGGCAACAAAAATTCCTTGCAAAGTTCCTTGTTTAATTGGACCCAAAACTTTTGAATATAATATATCCAAATTTATGTGAACTAAAGGCCATCCAATGCCTACGGTAACAATGGCACATCCATAAAAAATATATATATTTACTTTTGGAGTTGTTTCACACCATTCAAATGCGGGGTTACACTAAAAAATTTTTTTTTTTTAGATTTGTGAAAAATAAAGTTTTTAAAATTTCTTTAGAAACAAAATTTCTGGAATTTAAGTTTTTTTAATTAATAATGGCGTCGAGATTCTAAGTGACAGTTTTTTTTTGAGAAAATTACCCGCAGTTGTAGCTCTTTTTTTTTAAAACATAAATTTTAAAGCAAAAATTAAGAAAAAAGAGTCGATTGCCACTCTTTTTTTCCAAAGATAAAATAATTGTTAAAAAACTTACACCAACAATTTGAATATTAGATCCTGGAATTTTTGATTCTGCTACAATATTTCTCAATTCTGGATTCATTGCCATTGCTATAAAAATAAAAAATATGTATTTATTTTACTTTAAAAAAAGTTTATTTTTTTCTGATTTTTATTTAAACATACTTAAATTTGCTGGTGGTGTAGTTCCTTTAACATGTTGATAATGAATTTTTTCTGGATATATTTCCCATGGATATGTAATTAAATGGAATAAAAGGAAAAGTAAAATAGTGAATGCCAAAGTTGTCCTTTCTTTAACTCTAAAATTTTTTTAATTTAAAACTTTGTTGATCAAAGCTAAAATTTCAAACACGTTCATTTATGCTTTTTTAAATATTTTTTGCTTCAAAGCTCCTAGTCACAGTCTTTAATTTTAAAAGTTTGATGAATTACTTACTTATTTCCAAGTTTGAAAAATACATACAAAAGTGAAAATGAAATAGCTATGGCTCCAATAATAGCTCCAACAGCGGATTGAAAAATTATTGCTTCTTCTGGAGACCATTGAAATGCGGTCATCGCATATGGAGGCAATACAGTCACCAAATTAAGAAATACTGTTTCAATCGAAAGTTTTACGAGAATTAAAACGATAACCGCAATTAAATCATATTTTGGAGCTTCTTTGGCTGCCGAGAAGGATTTTTTTGTAGTTTTATTAATTTTTTTATTATTTTCACAAATAATTTTTTCTTCAAGAAATGTATCTTCATCAAATGTTCCAAGCATCACATCTTCAGTGTATATAGGTGCAGGAAGTTTATGAACTCTCATTTTACCATCAAAACAGAAAAACAGTAGGATGATTCCAAAAATGGATGTTAATGCAAGAACGATCACGGGAGCAGTGTAAAGATTGAAATGGGAGCCAGCCAAAAGAGGAATACCAGGATATTTAATTTTTGAAAATATTACTTGGAGTACTGAAAAAAAAGAAGTTTAATTAGTCACTTTAAGTGGAGCACTTGGGTATCAAAACGAAAAGATAGAAAGCTTATTTAAATTGGGCTCTAGTAACAAAAAAAACACTTTACTGGGATTATCACCTCGAAAATAGTTTCAAACCTAGACACTAAAAACTTACATGGCCCAACAATCAACCCAACAGAAGTTGCAAGTTGAGTGAGTCCAAAAGCTCTAGATCGATCCTTTTCCGTTGAAGCCATAGCTATATGAGTTCGAAATACACTACAAATACCCACAGAAGCACCAACCAACAATTCAAATGCAATAAATAAATGTGAAAGATATAAAGGAAAAATTTCAACCATTAAATATGCTAATGTAGCAAAAATTGTTATGGATTTTCCAATAATCATTGCAGGCCTAAAAAAGTAAATTTGTTATTGGAGCCATTTTACTGTGTGAAACTCTGTGTTTTAAAAAACTTACTTGGTATCGGATATAAGATTACTTAAATATCCACTAAGCATAGAAAAAATAATATTTCCTAAAGCAAATAAACCTCGAATAAACCCATATAAAGTTTCAGTGGTATTTACATCAATTTTTTTCATATATGGCCATACTGTTGGAGTTATGGATGACATAGTTACTGCACCAAGAAATGCAACAATATTTGAAATCATTATTGATTTCCAATCAGTTTTAAATTCGCCATTATGAATTTGGGAATAGACTTTTATCTTTTCAGGCATTTTTTGGTAGCTGCTCATTTTTAAGGTTTTCCAAGAGAAAAAAGTCTGGAAAATTAATGAAAAATGAATTAAAAATTTTTTAAAGAATTTTCGCGGATAAAAAAAGTCTAACAAAAATCAAACAAAAAACAATAAAAAAAATTCTCAAACTTAGAAGTCTCAGATTTGTGCTAAAATAAAAATTTTTTACTTTCATCGTCTCCTTTTATAATAAGACTCCATTTCATTTTGTTCCAATTTTAAACTTTGATAATAATTCCAACTCCTATTTTCTTTCTTTGTACTTTCCTTTAAGTTTTGCTTTCAAATCAATCACTGCCATTTGAGATACAATAAAGAACGAATTTTACACAAAAAAAGTCATTTAATCAAAAAATAAATAAATAATGAAAAATGATTTGACAAAAAATGGTCCTATTTTGTGGCCATTAATCATAATTTATTTTTAAGACTTTTTGATATCATAATTTATCGTCGTCGTCTGATTAATATTGGAACACACACAAGCACAGAAAGAAAGAAATCACAAAATACGGGTTTTATTTAAAAAGTTTTTCATCGTCGCCTTTTTTGCAAAGTTGAAACAGAGACAAAAGAAAAGAAAAAAGTGAGACATAAAGCATAAATAAAACTTTTGATTTTGAATAATGATTGATGGAAAATTATTATAAGTTGAAGTAAGTATGCAGGCAGAGTCCAAAAAAACAACTTTCATCTGCGGAAACTTAGAGGGTTAATTTCGAATAAAACAAAAAAAATTGGTTAATTGGATTATTACTACAAACATTTTTGGTTAACCGAAGTCTCACAAAAAAAAACATTTGGTTTGATCAATCAAAGCTATCAAAGCCATTAATGTTAAAGGTCATCAAGAAAATGAAGATATTGTACTTCTAAAAATGAAATGAAAGAAGTTATTCAAAATTTTAATCTCTAAAAAAACCTTTATTTTTTCATCTTCAAATTTTTTTAATAGGAACAAATAATCCTTAATAAATTATATAAAACATTAGATAAACTTAAAAAAGTTTAGAGAGAGAAAAATCCATTAAAACCTTTTATCAGAACTTGCAGATTTACAAGCAGGTCTTCAAAGTTTCTTTTTTAGCAACGCAACAAAAAAAATTTCATCATTGCCATAGTTTCCCATAAAAAATAAACTAAATTTTCAATGGAAAAAATGAAAAGCCAAAAAATTTGAATACATTTTTTTGCCATCCTTCAAAATCAAATAATACTCCAACTAAAAACTATAAAAGCTTCATTCATTGAAACATTCGATTTCTTCGAAACAGTCGTCGATTGATCTCTGTTGCTGATTCTCTCTTTCTCATTTTAACTGATTAACTTTCAATCAACGCATATCCAAGAAATCAAAAATGGGAAATCAAGTTGCTCGTCCTGGTGGAAAACGTCCAATGCCTCAACATGCTGCACAAAAGATTGCAAGAAAATCTCAAAAAGGTAAAGGTCTTGATGCAATCAATAAACTTCCTCAAAGTAAGTTCCACTTTTTTATATTTTTGATATTTTATTAATCCATTCTCTGTTTTTTAGTTTCTCCTCGTCGACAATGCCTTCTTCGTATGCTGAAATCAAATCGGGTCCATGACTATCTTCTACTCGAACAAGAATTCATTCAACGTCAAAATGCTTTCAAACCCATGGATAATCAACGTCGTCAAGAACGCCTCTTGGTTCAAAATCTTCGTGGAACTCCAACTAATTTAGCTCGTGTACATGAATTATTCAATGATGAACAACATGCTGTCGTAATTGTAGAAGGATTCGACAAACGTGAATGGTATATTCCTATTTTATCCATCTGTGACAAAGATTTGATTTGTTTGAATGCTCTTGTTCTCGTCAAAGCTGGTGGCATGTTCAAAAATGTTCCTCTTGCTGTTGTAGGTGTTTTACAAGATTCTCTTGATTCCAAAGCTGCTTTATATAAACTTGAAAAAGCTCCTAAAGAATCATTCGATGATATTGGTGGATTGGAATCACAAATACAAGAAATCAAAGAATCTGTTGAATTGCCTTTAACTCATCCCGAATATTATGAAGAAATGGGTATCACTGCTCCTAAAGGCGTTATTCTTTATGGTGAACCTGGAACTGGTATGTTGTTGTATTATTTTTGATTTGGCTATTGGATGTATTCTTGTTACTCATATTACCATATAACCTTTCGATTTTTTAGGTAAAACTCTTCTTGCTAAAGCTGTCGCTCATTCAACTTCTGCAACATTCTTACGTGCAACTGGTTCCGATCTTGTTCAAAAATCGTCTGGTGAAGGTGCTCGTTTAGTTCGGGATTTATTCAAAATGGCTAAAGAACATGCTCCTTGTATCGTATTTTTGGATGAAATTGATGCCATTGGAACCAAACGTTTTGATACTACATCTCGTGGAGAACAAGAAGTCCAACGAACTTTACTCGAATTATTAAATCAATTGGATGGGTTTGAATCTCGTGGGGATGTCAAAGTTATTTTGGCTACTAATCGTATTGATTCTCTTGATCCTGCTCTCATTCGTCCTGGAAGAATTGATCGCAAAATAGAATTGCCTAAACCTGATGAAAAGACAAAGCTTAAAATTTTCAATATTCACACTTCTGGTATGACTCTTGCAAAGGATGTAAAATTTGAAAAAATTATGACTAAAGAACGTGAAGTTTCTGGTGCTGATTGTCGTGTAAGTTTTTTCAGTTTTGCTTTTCTTCAATATTGTTTATATCTTTCTTGTTTTTTTAGGCTATCTGTACTGAAGCTGGTATGTTAGCTCTTCGAGCTCATCGCAAAGTTGTATGTATGGATGATTTTGATCGAGCTATTCGAAATGTCTTTCAAACAAAGAAATTTGGTGTTATGGAAGAATTTTACTTGTAACTGTTTTCTCTCGTTCACTCTCATGGCATCTTGATATTCCGACGACAGACTTGCATCTCTCTCCAATTTTGATTGCATTTATTTGATTCACTGATTATATTTACTAACCCTATGTACATATGTAAAAATTGTATAAATAAAGATTTATTTTACCAAACCATTGTTGGAAAACTTTTTTTGAGGAGGAAGGAAACGAAGCATTTATGATTGAAGAGGAAAGTAGTAATTTACAAAGAAAGCAAAGAAGTGATGATCTTTCATAGAGTTTTAGTTATGCAATGCATTCTTTATTTTAGCCATAAAACCAAAAAAGTGATAGGCAAATTGGAAAGGCGGGATTTGAAGAAAAAGAAATACGGTAACAAAGAAACTTTATGCATCAACAAAAAAAACAAACAATGACACGACAATCATTGAAGCAAAAAATGGGAGGAGTAAGATTCTTCAAATAGGGAAATTTCGAAATAAAACATAATTTATTATTAACCATTTATTTTTATTTATTTATTTATTTATTAACCTTCAAAATTATTTAATTTGTATAACCCTAATTTGATTGTTACCATTCCTCCCTCGAGTTCTATCGCTGCTGCCAAACTTTCTAAAACAATAATTTAATTTATAAAATTGTGCAAAACCTTCTCGCAAAGCTGGTGAAACACAAAATAAAATAATCACTGATGGATAATATTGAATTATATAAATATAATATGAAATTAAACTTAATACTGGATTCTCTTGATTTCCAGGAATTAAACCAATCAGCGAAAGAATAACTAAAGTTGCAGCGGAAAAACTTGTTTGAAGGATTAAACGTTTTTCAAATTTTGCGCTAATTGCTTGAGTTTTGGGTGCTTTTAAAATTCCTATAATTATAAATAACAGAGAAGCCAAGCCAAGGATTGCATTAGCAGAGGAAGCCAAAACATTTTGTTTTATCATAATAACTGAGAGGCATTGAAAAGTGTAAAAATAAATAAATTGGCATTCAGCAATTGAAAAAGAATATCCGTGGAGTAAAAAAGGAAAAATTAAGAATAAAATTAAAATGGAAATTATGGCGGATTTGTTCCAAATCTGAAAAATATCTACCCTTATAAATTGAATTGACTATGTTTGTCTGTTTGTTTGTTTGTCTGTGGGTTGTCCGTTGTTTTTTGAAAATGTGTTTGGACAGTCCGATGTAGTTTTTGATGCTGATTCCGAAAATGTGGGTCTCGAGCTTCGGGTAAAGAGATATGCATATGTAATTGAGGTTTGAAAATTTACATATTTGCAAATTGAAAAAAGTTTTAACGCGAATGTTTCTCTTTGTGTTTGATGAAAGGGAGGAAGCGCGCTCTTTTTCGTTTGCTTTTTGAGGGAGAATTTCATTGCATGATTGTTTACTGTGGTTTTTGAAAGATTGCTTATTTGGTGGATTTGATGGTGCATGGATGGATTGTGTATGGAAATGCTGGATGGCTTTAAGTGGAAATTGTTTAATATTTTTTATTTTTTTAAAATGAGGAGTGAGAGAGTGAATGATGGAGTAAAATAAAAAGTTTTTTCTGTAATTTTTTAATAAGTAAAGTGGAAAGGGATGAGTAAATCTTGAAATAGCATATTGAAATTTGATAATTATATTAATTTTTGTAATTTTATGAAGCAAATGTTTTATGAATTTGAACTTTGCAATAATTGTAGTAATTCTATGAGGAAATGGTGAGCCAACATGGAATGAAGTTCAGTATTTTTTTAAATGCAATCAAATGCTTTTATGCCTTTTGCTTGATTAGAATTCAAGCTTGCCTTGAAAGCTTTTTGCTAAAAAGGGCTATATGCTTTCGTTGTTTTTGTTCATTTCCTATTTTTTCTGATGCAGAAGATGGTTGTGTTTTAAATGGTGAAATAATATTTGAATTTTGTTTATATTTTTTGTCGCGTTTTTTATTATTACCGAGTTGCGTTAATGATTATTGTAATTATTTTTTCTTCTTGATTGCTTGCTACTATCGCCCGTGCCAATGTTTTGTTGTTATTTACTTTGTTTTTTATAAAACTTTTTAACGTTATTGTTTTTCAGGCTACTCTGCACTTTCACTACTGTTTTTTGTTCATCTATTGATTCCGCTCTTGGTCAGTAGATTGGTTGATTAAAGAGATATTTTTTGTTAGTTTTTTTGAAAAACTTCATTCGCGTTTGTTTTTGTGATGTCTGATAGTAGTAGTTTTTCTGCTGCTGTTGGAGAGAGTGATGTTAACGGCCTTCGGGCACCTCGCAACCCTCGGGTTGAAATCGTTTTTGAGAATGATGAGCCAATGGAAGTTGATGCTGAAGTTGGTAATCAAAATGAGCCTATTTTATTAGGAGCAATGATTGATGTTAATATCATCGAAAGTCAGGAACTTATTCCCAATGAAGAAGTTCAACTTGCAGCAGCGGTCCAAGAAACTTGGGCCGAATATTGTACTCGAATGAAAATTCGGAGAGGCGATGCTAAGCGTAGAAAGAGGTGGCAGCGGCAACAACGCACCGATGAGGAAAGACTAGCTGATCTTGAAAGATCTCGAGCAAGGAGAAGAGAATTGAGGCAACAGGAAACTGCTGCAGCACGTGAACAAAGATTGACCGAAGCTCGTGATTTAAGGCGAATGAATCGAGATAATGAAACTGATGATCGACGTGAAGCAAGATTGGAAGGTGATCGTTTGCATCATAACATGGTAAGAGATAATGAAGGTGGTGAGCAACGAGAAGCTAGATTGGAATCTCAGCGGATTCTTCAAGCTTCAATGCGTGAAAATGAAAATGATGAGCAAAGAGAAGCAAGATTGAACTCACAACGAGTTCTTCAAGCTTCATTGAGAGAAAATGAAAATGATGAACAACGTGAAGCAAGGTTGGAATCTCAACGGATTTTGCAAGCTTCAATGCGTGAAAATGAAACAGATGAGCAACGAGAAGCTCGTTTGGAGGCAGATCGTTTGCTTCATGCAGATTTGAGAGATAATGAAAGTGATGAGCAAAGAGAAGCGAGATTGGAATCACAGCGGGTTCTTCAAGCTTCATTGAGAGATAATGAAACAGCTGATCTACGAGAATTACGTTATGCGAATTTACGAAACGATTATCATCAGCGACGAGAATATCCACCAAATGAATTTCGAGCTGAAGATGGTGATACTGAAATGTTTAGTTTAGGAGAAAGGAATATCGAATGTACTTTTTGTGGTGCATTACATTATTCATGTGAACCTCGAAGTTCAGAAGGAACTTATGATAGTTGTTGTAATTTGGGTAGAGTCAAAATTGATTTTGAACCAAATTTTCCTGAAGAATTAAAGAAGTTATTGAAGCGTGAAGAAGGAACCGATTGGCGGCCTTTCCATGAGAAGATTAACAAGTACAATACGAGTGTAAGCTTTGCTTATACTAAAGGTGAAATTCGTCAATTACCTGGTGTATTTCATTATCGAACTCATGGTGAAATTATGCATGTGTTACCTCGGTATACGGATCCATTGCCTGGACAACGACCAGCTTTTGGACAATTATGGATCATTGAAACAAATGATGCAATTGAATACCGCTGCCAAGCTCCTTTTGCTGCAGATTGTGAACAACGAATTTTTGAGTTTTTGCACAATTTATTGGCTAACGCTAATCAATATGCACGAATTTATCGCATGCTTCATGAAATTGAAGATGCAGAAAGATTGTTAGCGGAAGCAGAAGGACGTATACCAAAAGTATGCAAAATTCTCTTCAAAAAGACAACGAATAATACGAGTGATGTTTATGCATTGCCAACAGTTTCGAATGAAGTTGCAGGAATTTATATTTGTGACGAAAATGGAGACATTCCATGGAATGATATTCAAGTTCAACGCAAGCGCAATTCTGATAATGAGCCAATTATGGCTGAAAGAATCTCACGTTATTCGAAACACATGGAACCGTTAACGTTCGTGTTGTTTAATCCTTATGGTACTGGAGATTTTTGGCATTATGAAAGACCAAAAAATCCATACACTAACGAAGGTGGAAAAATTACTCCATTGCAGTATTATTTGTATAAGCTGGCTCATCGACCAGAAAATGATAATGAACCATTTAATCCCATTCTTCATGGAGGCAAATTGTTAAGTAAGTATTTGGTTTGGTCGTTTTCCATTGTGGATAATGAACGAATGAAGTTTTTGAGAAACAATCAAAGGAAGTTTAGAGTTGATAGTTATACGGGTCTTTCAGACTATATACGAAATGTTGCGGAAGATAATAATGCTTTACCTGGAAAAAAGATTATTCTTCCATCAAGTTATACGATGGGACCTCGCAGTCAAGCTGAGTTTATGCATGATTCTATGGCGATGGCTCAAAAACATGGAAAGCCTAATTTGTTCATTACGAAAACGTGTAATCCCGATCATCCGGACATTACAAATGAGTTGTTTGAGAATCAAAAAGCTTTTGATCGACCTGATGTGGTTGATATTGTGTTTAATTATCATGTTAAACAATTTGTAAAAGAAATGAAGAGTGGAATTTTTGGCAAAGTAAAGGCTTTTCTTTATGTTGTTGAATTCCAAAAGCGTGGTTTACCGCATATTCATAGTTTGTGGTGGCTTGAAGAAGGTTGGAATGATCCCAACAAAATTGATCGCTTCATTTCTGCTGAAATTCCAGATGAAATTGAAGATAAAGAACTATATGATTTAGTTGTCAAGAATTTGTTACATCGGCCATGTGGCGAATATGATCCTAATGCAATGTGTATGCAGGATGGTAGATGTAAGAGGCACTTTCCACGTGCATTTTGTGATGAGACAAGTTTGGATGAAAATAATTATCCAACTTATCGACGACGAAATGATGGAAGAACTGCAACTATTAATTTTAAAGGTCGACCTTTTACGGTTGATAATCGATCCGTTGTTCCATACAATTCATATTTGCTCAAACGTTTTCGTTGTCATATCAACGTTGAAGTTGTTCATAGTTTGGGAACAGTGAATTATTTATTCAAATATCTTTTCAAAGGTCCGAGTAAGATTAATATTGAAATCAGCAATGGACAAGTTGATTATGATGAAATTCAATGTTTCCTTGATGCACGTTATTTATGCGCTCATGAAGCATGTTGGAGACTTTTAAAGTTTGACATGCATTTTTCGAGTGAAAGCGTTGAACGTTTGCAGGTTCATTTACCTGAACAACAAACGATCACTTTAGCTGAAGATCCTTCTTTGGATGAAATGATTTCTGCGCAAATGAAAAAATCTAAATTATTAGCGTTTTTTGATTTGAATGAAAAGTTTCCTGTTGGAAATAATCGCAATCTTACGTATGTTGAGCTTTGTCACCATTTCACATGGGATGCAAAGAAAAATGAGTGGCATCCTCGATGTAAAACTTCGAAGCCAAAATGTCCACGTATGTATGCAGTTAATCCGAGAAACACTGAATTGTTTTATCTTCGCAAATTGTTAACGATTGTTATTGGACCTCAAAGTTTTGAAGATTTACGTCGTGATCCATATGATCGTGAAAGAGTTTATGATACTTTTCGTGAAGCATGTGTTGCTCGAGGATTAGTTGAATCTGATCAAATTTTTTATGATGCATTAGAAGAAGGCACATATCATAATATGCCACGAGAACTTCGTCGACTTTTTGCTCGAATTGTAGCACATTGTGATGTGGAAGCGCCTTTGTGGTTATGGAACCAATTCCGTTATCAATTGACCGCGGATCTTCTTCGAAGCCACCACGGTGATATGGACCTTGCTGAACATTTGGCATGGCGACAAACGTTGAGGTTGATTATCAACATGGAACGTTCATTGGAAGATTATCCAATTCTTCAAATGATTGCAGATATTGTTGGAATTGAAGAAGAAACTATCGATATTGCAGTTCATCGACTTCGTGGTGATGAAATGAGGGGAAATTTGAATCCCGAACAAGCTCAAGCGTTTGAGGCAATTATGGGTAGAGTTAATACGCCTGATAATTCTGCTGCCTGTTTCTATGTTGATGGACCAGGTGGATCAGGAAAGACTTATCTTTTCAATTGCATTATTTCTAATTTGATTGCTTCTGGCAATACAGTTATCGTTATGTCATGGAGTGGCATTGCAGCTTCATTGTATGAAATGGGACGAACAGTTCACAACGTTTTTAAGCTTGATTTTCCGTTCACTGATGAAAGCAGTTCAGGTGTAACTTCTCGAGATGCACTTGGAGAAGCGATAAAGAAAACCAAAGTATTCATTTGGGATGAAACTCCTATGGCTCCTCGTCGAGCATTAGAAGCAATTGATGAAAAACTACGTGAAATTATGAATAACGATCTTCCTTTTGGTGGAAAAGTTATTATTTGTGGTGGAGATTTTCGCCAATTAGGACCAGTGGTCATCAATGGAACTCGCAATGATGTGGTTCGAACAAGCGTTAAATCGAGTCCACTTTGGATGCATTTTTCTTCTAACCAATTTCGTTTGTTTAGAAATGAAAGAGCTGATGATAGTGGTGATGGCTTTGCAGAAGCAATTTTAGCTATTGGCAATGGAAGTTCCAATGGACCTAATGGTAAAGTAAATCTGCCAGAAGAATGTATTACTGATGGCGATTTAGTTGAACACGTTTTTCGAGATGCTATTGCTTCTGGCAATTATCATGATTTGATTAAACGAGCAATTCTTTCAACAACGAATTCAAAAGTTGATGAATACAATGAAAAAGTTATGGATTTACTTGATCCAAATACGGAAAAAGTTTATCATGCAGTTGATCGAGTTGAAGAGAATGCTATTGAATATTCTTCTGAACATTTTGAATCGTTGAAACCGGCCGGTTTTCCAGCATATCGTTTACGTCTAAGAGAAAATACTGTAATTATGCTTATGCGTAATTTAAGTATTCGAGAAGGATTATGCAATGGTACGCGTTTGTTGGTTAAGAAACTTGAACGCAATTTAATTATTGCTGAAAGGTTAACTAATCGTTCAGATGATAGCGACAATTTGGTGATGATTCCAAGAATTACACTTTTGGATGATTCAAGTGTTTTTAAAGTTTATCGTACACAGTTTCCTGTGAGACCAGCGTTTGCAGTGACCATCAACAAATCACAAGGTCAAACATTCGATCAAATTGGAATTGATATTAGTGATGGTATCTTTACCCATGGACATTTGTATGTTGCTGTATCTCGCACTCGTGCTTGGGACAGACTTCGTATTAAGTTGCATCCTGATGATGTTAATTGCTCACGTAATATTGTTTATGGTGAACTTTTAGAAGCTGATCCGATTACAGTAATGCAACCTGATGCACCAACATATGCCGATTTGAATCCAAATTGGAATGCGAATGATGAGCAAATGGATGTAGGTGAAGAGCGACCAGCTCAAGAAGACGAATATGAGGACATTGGAGTTTTACCCAATGTTAATGAAGATTTATCAGCAAATCATGAAGGAGAAATGTTTGATGAATGGAATAACCATCAAGATTTCAATGATGTTGATCCCGATTTATATCCAAGTTCGAATCAAAATGTGCAAATGGATGTCGATCAACGACCAACAAATGAAGGTGATGACGAAAGTTAATCACATGAGTGGCATTAATGTCAACCTTGGGGTTTTTCATTGGTTTCCCGTAAAAAAACCTTTACTCTCTTAAATGCTAAGAACCGTGACGTGGTAAGAGAGCTTAATGTTGACATTTGATGTTCAACTAACAAATACTTGGCAATGATTTCGTATTATGTTTAAAGGTCATAATGTGTTTTGTTTATCTTTGATATTGTATTAAAAAAATTTGCATAAACGTTGAAATGATATTTTTTTAAGAGAGATAAAGAAGGGAATTATTTTTTAAAGATGGAAACAAGAAATTGAATTGCCAAATATGCAAATCTGATGGGAATTTTGATAAAAATTAAATTTTTTGCGTGTTTGAAAAGGAAATTGACAATGTTAATTGTTATGGAATGTATGGCGATATAAGTATTGACTTATTTTTATATGTGTTTTTGTGATTGAAAATGTAAAATTGTTGAAATGTTAGTTGTGGGGACTGCCGTAGGCAGGCCCCTTCATATTTCTTGTCTACCCTTATAAATTGAATTGACTATGTTTGTTTGTCTGTTTGTCTGTGGGTTGTTCCCTGTTTTTTGAAAATGTGTTAGGACAGTCCGATGTAGTTTTTGATGCTGATTCTGAAAATGTGGGTCTCGAGCTTCGGGTGGAGAGATATGCATATGATATTGAGGTTTTAAAATTTGCATATTGAAAAAAGTTTTAACGCGAATGTTTCTATTTGTGTTTGATGAAAGGGAGCTCTTTGTCGTTTGCTTTTTGAAAATGAATTTCGTTGCGTGATTTTTTACTGTAGTTTTGAAAGAATGCATATTTGGTGGATTTGGTGATGGTGCATAGATGCATGTATGTGTGGAGGTGTTGGAGGGTGTTTAATGATAATGTTTTTTTAAATGAGGAATAGGATGGATTTTAAGAAAGTTTAATGAAATTATTAAAATGAGAAATGGAAAAACGTAGCCCTGTGAAATGAGAATGACTACGAGGTGCTAAAATGAAGCTGCAAATGAGGGACATGTAAGATGAGGCCCGAAGGGCCTTTGTTGATGTATTACAATAATGAAACTGAATTTGAAAGGGTGAAAGTGTGGAATGGAACCCGAGTATGGATTGTGTGGCCCGAAGGGCCATTTTTAAATATGAATTGAACTAATGTAAAATAGGAGGGCTGCCGCAGGGGATGGAAGCCGAAAGACGAGATGAGGGCCCGAAGGGCCCGATGTGTAAATGTAAAATTGTAAAATTGAATAAATGGAAAGTGTGGGGACTGCCGTAGGCAGGCCCCTTCATATATCTTGTCTACCTATGTAAAGCGAGAATGTATGTCTGTTTGTCTGTTTGTCGGTTTGACGTCCCCTAGCAAATGGAAATGTGTCTAGCACGTCCTATGCAGTTTTTCACGCTGATTACGAATATGTGAATTTCGTTTATCGGAAACGAGATGGTCGATCAGGACATGCATTTTAAATTTGCATAATTGAAAAAAGTCTCGACGCGAATGTTTCTCTTTTGCGATTGTTGAAAGGGAAAGCGCGCGCTTTTTTGTTTTGTTTTTGGAACGGGTAATGTCTTTTCGAGAAGATTCAATGTATTAAATTAGAATATGAAAGAGATTGGTTAGGTTGATGAAGTTCTCGAGGTAGTTTATTAATATGAAAACGGTCAGAAGCTTCAAAACAAAAAACGCAACGTTAAAGTATCGTTGTGAAGCGAAGCTTGCAGTTGGGGGCGAAGCCCCCTTAGAATTGTGTTATAGTTTTCGAAAAGTGTTTGTCTGTCCCTAATAAATGGGTGAGGGACCACCAAAGGTGGGCCCCGTGTTCTTGTTAGGTTAAACTTTAAAGAATGTCAAAAGTTGCTAATATCAATCAAAGTGTTTTCAAGTTTTTTAATTGAAATTAAAACTTTTTTATGTATTTGTTGCTCAAACTTTTTTTTTGGATTATATAAAAAAAATTAATACTGTACCAAAAAAAGTTTAAGCGCTTACCCTTCCATGCAACAATGGAAATCCAATGGCTGTGCAACGATTAAATCCAAGAATGCAATCCCATAACCCCAAAATATTTTGAACATGAAATGAAATAAGCAAAAATGGAATACCCAAAAATGTTTCATTTAAATTTCCTCCTATCACAAATGATGGAATCCATACAATTGAAAATAGCGCATTCATAAAATATCCAAAAACAAGAATAATAAAATATGAAGTACGAAAAATGGATTTCTTATTTTTCCATTCAAAAATGAAAAATATCATTAAACTCAAATTTATTGTAATTCCAATTGTATGAATTGCAACAACGGAATAAAGGAAAAATCCTGAAGCATTTTTCATTGGAGACATTACTTATTTTAATATTAAAAAAAAAAGAAAGAAATAGACAGTTTTTTCCGTTTGGACTTTCGCACCTCAAAAAAAAGGTAGCTAAATTTATAAATTGCCCCAATTTCTCGAGTAACTTAATTACCATTTTTTTAAATGAAAAAGCAATGATTTTTATGAAATTAATAAAGTTGTTAAAAATATTATTAAATTATTACACAAAGAGTAAGTATATTTCTTAACATAAATATTAAATTAATAAAAGTTTGCATGGAATAAAAAAAGACCGTTGACGTAAATGTAAATCAACGTTGAAAATGATTATAAAACTTTCCACTCACGCATGTACATATGTTTCTGATTTACAGTAACAATTTTAACTACAAATACAAATCAAAAATTCTGGGAGTTATTAGCAGTTTTCTTTATATTGGGCATTCCTGCATCTTCGTAATATGGCTATTCATTATCCATGCTTGTTAATTGTCGCATTTCTAACATTCTTTAAATAATATTTTTCCAAACAAAAAAAAACATTAAATTATTATTTTGATATGTTTTTTTTGCAGAAGCTTCAATGAAATTACTTGATTTTCAGAGAATGTCTGTCTATTAAGAAAAATTATTTGAGATCTGTATTCTCCATCTAATTTTTAAGCTTGACAAATAAATTACATATATTTTTTTTGCTTTTCTTTTTATTGCTCAATTTTAAACTAACAATTTTAAAAATTGTTGATCCCCAATTTAGCGTGTTTTCTTTTTCTAATATCTTATTTTTGATAAATATTATTTGTGTTTTTTGCCCTTTCGATTTCAGTCTTTATATTAAAAAAAAAAGCCTTTTATTTCAAAAACTTCTTTGTGCTGCCTTTTTTGTTTTCTTTGTCTGAAGCCGGCCGGCAGGAGCCAAAGGTTATTTATTTATGAAATGAAATCGCAACCTTTTACAAAAACGGATCTTATCCGTATTAGACATCTCCATCGTTCTCTGATGTTGGTTGGTTGCATCCTTTTTCTGCTAAAACAAAAAACAATTTTTTTGTCTGTTATTTCTCTTTTTATTTTATTTTTGATTCGGATTTTTAAAAAATATGGTTTAAAACATAGAAAAATCATTTGCCTACAAAAAATTTGAAAATCAAAATTGTAATAAATATTATTTTTGTTTTAAAAAAACAAACAAAGCATAGCGTTCAAAGTTTTCTCCATTTTTTTTCAAATTTTTATATATCCAAAAAAATTCAAACGCTTTTTGTATACTAAAAGCACCTGCAAAAAAATTTACAGTATTTTGTCATGCAATAAATAAATATTCCTTTTCTTTTTGGTTACTAAATTTTTAAATTTTTTTGCATTATGAAAAAAAAAACAAAGGGATTCCCTCAAACAAAAAAACATAACTTTTTATAAAAACTTTGATATTGTTGCCTGTTGTCGTTGTCGTCGTCATTTTCATTTCACGTGAAGTTTTTAGAAAACATAGAAGATCAAATTATGGTCTTTCTTTTTCTTTTTTTACTTGCAAAATAAAATACACAAATACACACAAAGAAGAAGAAAAAATGTTAAGGGAAAAAAAAGAAAGCTCATGTTTTTTTATTTTGTTTGGTGTTTGTTGTTTGTTTTTTATTTCGCTGTCCAAAAAAGCTTCCTTTCAACAAAAAAAAATTAAAAGAAAAAAGGATGTTTTTAGTTTTGCGTTTATAATTTTTTATTTCTCGGCTACAGAGAGTTGGGAAAAGTAATAGATTTTGTAAATAATTTTGTTAAAAAACACAAAAAATAAAAAATAAATGTGTGATAGAAAAAGAAAAAATTCAGTTTTTGATTTTTTGGTTTCGATTCCATTCGATGGTTGTGGTGGTTGTTGTTATTCCATTCGTGAGAGCTCAATGTGTCGTCGATCGAAAGCCAAAAAAAAAAATATGCATTACAAATAATCCCTTTTCACTAAAAAAAATTTTTTTCTGATTCAGTCAGAAAAAATCTAAAAAGAAAAAAACGTGATTCTCTATTCTCTTTTTTTCTTGACGTCTGACGTTTGCGGTTTTTGATTTTTTCTCTCCCATCAAAATGAATGGTAAAAAAAGGAGGGAGGAAAAAATAATACTAAAATGTGGGAGAGAGGCGTTAGTAAATTTTTTTCCTTCATGGATGGTTTAGCAATAATTTAAAGGGTTTGGTTTTTTTCATTCATTAAAATCCTCACTTTTTTGGAATGCAATAATACATTAAAAAAAAGAATTAACTGCTTTTTGTAATAGCAAAAAAATTTCTTAAATGTTTTAGTTTGTTAGTTTTAGATTTTATCGAAGAAAGTTTTCTTTTTATTGACTTCATTTCATGTCTTTCCAATAAGCAAATGTGGCAAATATTAAAGGAGAAAGCTACAAGTATCTCGTAAAATTAAAAATGCTGCTAAATTTCTCATTATTAGGTGGAATCTAACTTTGTCTAAACTTTTTTTTCTAACTCAAAATAGTCATTTTTTGTTTTCTAAAAAATAGCCCGTTAACTTTTTTTACTTTTGACTCATTTCGTTAACATCCATATTTATTATAGAAGTATTCCTCTCATTTATTTCATTGTATTAAAAAGCATCCTTCGTAAAAATAAAACCATTTATCTTTTACTTCCCAAAACCTCTTCAAGCATCATCTATCTATCTCGAACATCCCCGTCAAAAACACACATTTTTTTTTCTTCGCAAACAAAAAAAATAAAGGGCATGAAGAGAAAAAAAAAGTCTTACACCGAAAAAAACGATAACATTTTTTTCTTCTTTCGCGGCTTTGCTGCATTTTTTTTATTCTTCTTCTTCTTCGATTCGACGACGTAAAAATTTGGACTAAAAAAAAGAAGAATATCATTGAATTGAAAAAGAAAAGGTCCCACTAAAAAAGTATGAAAGATCGACTTGAAGAATTTCAGGTGCGTGTTTGATTTATCCATTTTTTTGATATCTTTAATTCATTGATAATTTTTTTAGAAAGCTGCTTCTGCAAAGAACGGTAAATCTCGTGGAATGGTATTTACTAAAGATGTTGAAGATGGTATTATAAATAATTATCATGAACCATCACCAAGTGAAAGCACAGAATTTTTGAAGCAAGATGATTGGAATGATTTGGACAAGGTTTGCTTATCCGCTTTCTTTCCTTTAACCTTCTCTCTTTTTTAGTTCTTAGCTCTAGTAAATGATCTTCGTCAAAAAATTGGTCAACTTGAAATGCTTACAACTGAAATGAAAGATATTCATGGAAGAATTCTAGTTGTACCAAATGCTGATCCTCAAGATACTAAAATGCTAGCAGCTGTGATTGATAACTTTACAATTCTTTCAAAAAGTGTTAACACACTAATAAAGAAATTGAACGAAGAAGCTTCAGAATTTGAAAAGAAATCAACTGGTGCTGAAGCAAGAATTCGAAGAGATCAAGTTCGTTGTTACACATTTTGGATTCGTTTCTATATATTCCATTACAGGTAAATGTTCTGAATCGTTCCATTAGAAATGCACTAATCGAATTTAACAATGAACAAGTGAGGTACAAAGAAAAGTGTCGAACAAGAATGCATAATTATCTCAAGATAGGTAAGCCTTTTTTACTTTTATCCTTTACTAACTAAAATCTTTACTTTTCCCTACAGTTTACTCTTATTTCGTAAGTTTTGATACTAACTGTCGTTTTGTCTTCCCATATCACTCACAAACTTTTCTAATATTCGTTTATTTTAGCTGATAATGAAATGAATGAAGAAGAAATGGATGCAGCAATAGAAAGTGGACAGTTCTTTAGTACTAAAAGTGTTATGCTTGGTGATCGTGATAAGAAGCTACTATATGAAGATATCAAAAATCGCCATGAAGATATTATAAAACTTGAAAATGCAATTAAAGAATTACATGAAATGTTTCAAGATATTGCAATGCTCATTGAATCTCAAGGTGAAGTACTGAACAACATTGAAAAGAATGTCACCAATGCTGCTGAATATGCTAATAAAGCTCATAAGGATGTTACTCAAGCAAGAGCTGCAAAACAAAGAAATATGAAGGTATACAATTTCATTTTTCTGTTTATTAGTTGTTAGAATAGCTTCTGTAGTTTAGCCAGTAACTTTTTTACATCCTCTGTAAACTTTGCGTGAGGCTTACAATGTGTAAATGTTACGCAGAAATGCAAACTTTTAATAGGTGTTTGGCAGTTGTTTAGACGCCGAGCATTAAGCTTACTGTTATTGCCAGTTTACGTTTTTATTGAAGCTACTAGCTGCTGAGTTTATAATGAAACTACCTTTTGTTTTTCTTTGCCGGAGTAACAAAAGCAATCCACATTTCATAAGTGTTTTTAGTTTAAAATGTTTTTGACGCTTTTGAAACAAGTAAAAATACTTTCACCCTTCTTAACGCATGCGTCAGTGAACTTTTGTCCTCTTGATTGAAACATTTCCTCAAGGTCTTTTATATTATTCTAAAACCTGCGTTTACAAAAATTCTTTTCATTTGTAATGTATGTGTTTTTGTACAATAACTAATCGTTACTTCTTTTTTCAGCTCAAAGTTGCAATATGTTTATGTTCAATTATTCTAATAATCATTCTGCTCATATTTGGTGCTGGTGCATTTTGCTTTTATCTTCCATTTATTTGTCGATGAATCAGAAAACGAAGAAGAAGGAATCATCATTGTCACAACGATCTTGATAATTGTCTTATCACCATTCTCCTACCTCTATTTTTGTATATAAGTATTTCTTGTCATCTTTGATTGTAATAATATAAAATGCTTTATTATATTTTTTGTACGTGTTTCGGTTCGAGGATATTATTTACGTGGTTTTTTGCCATTTGTTTATTGCAGTTTTTGAAACTTTGATTTTCGCATTTACTAAATCTTTGCTTTCCTTTTTAGCTTTCAAAATGTTTGGATCTCTTTTACGTCAATCATCTCGCCCTTCATCATTATTAGCTTTACGATTTATTAATACTGCTAATAATACCACTACGGTTAAAACAGGAATTGAAAAGTATCGCTCTCGTTTATTATATCAAAGTTTAAAGCGTGGAATATTGGAAAATGATATTATTATTGGGTGAGTCATTCTTTTTCTTGTTTGTTTGGGAGGAATCGGAAACGATTTAAAAAACATTACTTTCGAAATTTTGTTCTGATGGATTTGGGCGATGACGTTTTTGGAAGTTAAATGTGTAACATGAAAGAAAGTTGTACTAATCTTTTGATATTTTTTTCAGTGGTTTCGCTCGACAATATCTTCCAACCCTTAATGAAAACGAATTAGAAGCATATGAAAAGATTATCAATGGTGAACATATGGAATGGGATCTCTTTTATTATGTATCTGATCGAAAGCCACCTCCACCTGAACTTGAAAATTGTAAAGTATTCCATATGATGAAAGAATATGTCAAAAATAAGGAAAACTTCGCTCAAGTGTAAACAATAATCAATAACGAGCTATCTTTCAACCAACCATTTATTGAGCTTTGAAACAAAAACTTTTTTAATATCTCATTCAATTTCATTACAGTAATTTTTTTGAGCACGTTTATAATGTATACGGTTTTTGTTTTTTGTTGTTGTAATAGTTAAATAAAGTTTTTTTGGTTTGTACTTATGTGCTTTTCATACATAATTTGAAAGCCGTCGCTGTCGTAGTTGGTGTTGCATAGGTAAAACTGCAACGGACGTTCGTCGTTCAAACGAATGAAATTTACTGAAAAATTTGATCTTGGAAAGAAGCATTTGGTTGTTGCAAAGCAGAAATTGCATTGCTGCTTGACGATATGGTTCAATGAGAGCTATCATGATTAAAGAATTTAGGATTGAATGTGTTGCACCTAGGTGGTATATCCATGGATTTAGGCCTACAAAAAATGGAAGTGTATGAGAGAGGATAAAGCAAACATCTGAATTTTTTTCTTCAGAGTTAATACTTTTAGAAAGGGAGAACGCTAGACTTGCTTACCCGCGGTATCAGGAATTCGAGTAGCCATTAAAATTAATGATAAAGCCGTTGGAGTAACTAAAGAAAATATTGGAACAAGTATCTGAAAAGTTTATCCGCCTACAGTAATCTGGCAATTTGTTGCATATCCTTCAAGCTTTAAAAATGGCTGACTTTATTTTGTTTCTGATGATTTTGTGATATTTTAGTGTAAAGCTTTTTTTTTGCTTTTTGCCTTCGCTATTCGGCAAAAAAATATAGCTAGCTTTTATAATGTTTGATCAACCGTTCGATAAAAGGCGTTTTTTTGCTCTATCGATCGATGAAGAAAAGTCTTAAACATTGTTTATTAGTTTTTTCAAAGACACTTCTTTCTTTTAAAAGGCATTTAATATATTTTTTTCTTCTTTTTACTTTTTTGAATTTTTAATTAACTTTTTTTTTTGATTTTTCTTTGATTTAACTTAAAAAATAAATACTCTATTATGAAATCTGCGTTAGAAAGTTCCAATATTATTTTTTTCTAAAACTTTAAATCTTAATAAATGACAAGTAAAATTTGATAATTTGGGAAAAGAAAATATTTAAAAAAAATATTTCGTAAAAACAAACCATGACGTGTTAATGAAGAAAAAGCACGTTAAAGATCCAGTCGAATTTAAAGCTAGGCTTTCAACCTTCTCAACACTTCCCGCTAATTTAATATTTTTTATGTTAAAACCGCAAAAGAAAATTTAACCCAAATATTTAATTAATAAAAAAAAAACACTTACTTGAGCAATCAAAGAAATAAAAAGTTTTTGATGCATTTTATAAGTTTTCATTGACATTGTTAATTTTTGCTTTTCCAAAGTTCTCAACGTTTTATAAATCAATATAATTGCAAAGGCGGCTCCCAAAAATAGTAAGAAAAATCCATATATTAAACTTATTTTAACTATCAAAGAATTGGGTGAAAATGCAAAACATGAATGAGTTTTATATATTTTATAAATTTGTGGGTGATCCTAAACAAAATTTTTTTTTGTGGTTTACGGTAGCCGCAATCGCTCGCTTACCTTTTCAAGTCTAAATTCTCCATCAAAATTAAAAGTTTCAATAAAAAATAAACATGAAATTGGAAGGGAATAAATTAAATGGGTTATAAACATAATTGTTAAACCTTTTTTGCTATGTAAAATTCGAAGTTTATGGCGAAGTAAAAGCAGACGATAAAGAAATGCACAAATTACTGAAACTCCATTAGCCCCAAGTGCTATGATAAAAATTGACTAAAAAATAATTTCTTTTTTTTTTGAGGTTCAAAGTTTTTTTTCTCTTTAACTTACATAATGAATTCCAGCAACAATATTTTTTCCATAATATTTAAATATTCCTCCATTACAAATTGATAAAGCTGGAAATAAAGGAACTGGAGTAAAAATAATAGTTAAATAAAAATCCAATATAAATGACCAAATAATTATATTTAATAAGTAATATTTATATGAACCCATATTTCGAGGAGAATAAAAAATTACGAGATAAGCTGCAAGAAAATCCAATGGAATTCCTATGGATGCATTGATATGGAGTCTAAGGGCACAGTTATGGAAATAAGCTTCATCGAAAGTGGTTGTTGTAGTTTCAGACATCTCTTTTTTTACGATACCCAAAAACTTTAGATGCAAGTAATAAATTCTTTGTCGTCGTCTGCTACTAACTAACTAACTCCAAAAACGACTAAAAAATATGGCTTTCTTGACAAATTTTCTTAAGGTAGATAAATGTTTGTTATTTTCATGCGCATTTTGAATATTATAAAAAGAAAAACAAACCCATAAAATTTTCTGTAAATTTAGTTATTTATTTATTCGATGTTTTTTTGTTCTTTTTAAATTAGATTATTAGGTAGGTAACAAAGTTATTTCTTTTTATATACGATTACATATGAGAATGTACCTAAAAAAACCAAAACAAGCAAAAGACTTGAATTTGCAAAGAAAGAAAAGTTTGGAAAAAAACTTGCAAAAAGGAAGGATGAATCGCAGATTTTTGGAACATATGAATCCAGTCAAAAAACAGTTCCAACTTCAAAAACTAACATGGAAATGTAAACAGTAAAGTCGAACTAATAAAAAAAAGATTACTTCAACCACTGCCAGCCATTATTACAGCTCAAAACAACTTCTTCCTTTTTTTGTTGTTAAAAGTCGAACAACAATGCTTCTTGTTAGCTTTATCACCCACACTATTAACCTAATTTCAACTTCCTATCTTTACTTACATAATTGATAATCTCATAAATTGCATTTCATAAAAGTATTTTTGTTGTGTAAAAATATGTATCAATAATTCACCATCAAGAAATTGCAATTGCTAAGGTTCGTCAAATTTGTGCGGCGATTCAACAATGCTCCTCCAAACTTTCCCAACATAAAAATGGTTTTAAAGCGAAAAATGTGCCTCCTTAGTTTAGCTATTTTTTTTTCTCAAAAAAATTGTCATCCTTTTTTCTTCTTTTTTCTTTGATTGCTTCGAATTTCATTCATCCTTCAAAGTTTCCCAACTTTTTTTTTTTCAATTCAAAAATCTTCTTGATTAATATCTTCTGTTTTAAGAAAGGAAAAATGGCTGAATATCTTCAACTTTCAAATCGTCAACCTGATCTCCTTCGGGAAGCTGAAGAAATTTCAAAGAATCTTGTGAAAGCTGATAAACTTCATGAAAGAGTCAACGTTGTTCAAGCCAGCTCTCATGAAGCTCCACAAATGGCTTTTGTTCAGAATGCTCATGAACTTCAAACTGAAACATCAAGAATGAATAAAACAATCAATCAACTTGTTGAAGAAAAGCGACTTCTTGCTGGTAATGCTCAAGCTGAACATTTGATCAAGTATGTTTGTTTTCCTTTTATTGTATTTACTTTGAAGTTTAAAGGTGCTTAGTATTAGGGTTTCAAGCATTTGGTAAGATGTAAAAGGTTGATGTTAGCTTTTATAGCCTTTTTGGATGAATAGAAATCTTTCTCTAAGGATGTTTTTGTTATTTACTTGCATTTTGCAAACTCTTTGTATGTCCAATACGAAAGTTAGAGTGATGTTTATTATTCATTAGAAAGCGTTCTCACTAATGTATATATATATTCAACTTCTTTATGCCTTAGAGATTGTAAATCATGTAACCATTTCGTGGTTGAAAAAGCTTTCAATTGCCTTATAATACTTTCTTGCCTTTAGTCTCACATTTTTTATCATTTCTTTATTTACTAATGTTACTTTTTTTTAGTGAAATCTACTCTGCAAGTCAAATCAACCGTGGTCCACCTGGTGTTTTTCCAAGTTCTCGTCTCCATCTTGATATGCTCCTTGGTCGTGATGAGAAAATAACCTTTGCTGATTATCTCAACTTTGATTACAATTTTTAAGCATGTAATATTGTTTCTTTAAATTATGTTGTGATTCATTTTTCAAATAAATTAATTATTCTTGTATATGCATATCTTTTTTTGTAGTTGAATTTGTAAGCAAACAAAAGTTTGACGACGTTCCTTAAAATTGCAAGCGTTATCTTTCAAAGTCGTCAAGGTTTTGGTTTTGAGGTCATTGAAACAGGATTATCAAAGAAAGATAAATGTTGGTTTAGTGGTGGCAGATAAAAACAGGTTTGAAGGAAACCACGAATTTATCAGTATCGTTAATGGATAAATATGAAAGGGATAATTTCGAGGCATTTGATAACAACATGAAGGCTGCTCTCGTATTAACGCTGTTGGGTAAGATTTTCTTGATTTGATTTTCTGAAACAACTATCATCATTTTTTTTAGCTTTACTAAAGCTTACAACCGCTGAATATTATGGAATTAAATTAGGTAAACTTAAAAATGTTACTCATGGCATTTCTGGTACGGTTTATTTTGCAAATGAAAGTTTGTTACAAATTGTTGATTTTTCTATTGATTCTCTACCTGGTTAGTTTTTTGCTTTTTCTGACAATGCTAGGATGCAAATTTGTGAAACTAATAAAGTTATTGCTTGCAGACCTCGAACCCCGATTCTTTTTCTCTGATTCAGAATCATCTCATCCTGCATCGGGTTTATTTCGAATTCTTTCATCACCTGGAGGCGAATATTCCAAAAAACTGTTTGTATTTTTTTGAGTGAAGTTAAGATTACTGAAAGAAACAAAAGTTTTTTTTAGTAAAAAAGGAACCATGGAACTTGGCTTTGAAAATGTTCGATTGCTTGTTGGTATTCCTAAAATAGATAAAGTTAAATGGACTCATTTTGGAATTGCCACTCAGAAATCATGGGTTAGGCAATATTAACTTTCTCAAATCGATTTTATTTATGCTAATTTCCATTTTTTAGAAATATCTTGCAGCTTTAAAACTTAAAAAAGAAGCACCCAAGCCATTTTGCTGCATTTCAAATTCTCAATCACCCAAACGTGGAATCATTGGAAAGCATTATGAAGTTGGAACAGCTCCTATTGTGGTTCTTGATTCTCGAACCATTATGCTTCCATCCTTTAGTTTTAAAGGAACTTCGCCACCTGATGGATGGGTTTATGCTGGGATTGGGCCAAAAATAGATCAAACTACAGGGAAAAAAGCTATGGTGCTTGGTCGAGATAAACCTGAACGGTTAGTTATAAAAAATAACACTTTTTTTCCATTTTTAAAGGCATTTTTCCGCAAAAAAAAAATTGACTTATTTTAATATCTTTTTTTTAGTCACTGCGCCCTTCACGAAGATTATAATGGCAGTGGAGATTTGGTGGCTCGCTTACATCCAACCCAAACCATTTACGACGTGGATTTTATTAGTATTTTTTGTTACGCTTATTCAGTCGATTTTGGCCATGTTAGTTTCAATCTAAATCCCGAAGAAAATCCTGTTCCAGCTTTTATTCCATCAATCAGTGAAAAGCCTTTACCCAAACTTCCCGAAAGTCCACATTGCTAAACAAAAAATTTTTAATTTTTATCCAATCAATCATTATTTTTAATTTTATTTATTTACTTATTTTCTAAAAATTTATTTATTGAAGAAAGTAAAAATAAATTATATAAAAACAAAAACATTTCCAGATAAATAAAATTTTAAGCCTTTCAAATTTACAATTTTAAAACAAATAAAAAATTATAAAATATTTTTTTTCACCGTTTAAAAAATTAACCCAAAAAAACAAAACAAAAAACACACATAAATTATTTGTTCTTAAATAGATAAATAAAAAGTTCTTCTTTCCTTTCTTTGTTTTTGTTTTTAAAACTTTAAAGAATATCAAAAAAGATAACAAAACAAAAAATAGTAAAATTAATTCCAGAGAGAAGATTATTAGCTGCAATATAAAGATGTCGCCATTCGGTGGTGTAATCCGATGAAGAATCCGATGCAGCTCGTTGAGGTTCAGCAATGCCACCATTTTCTCGATCATCCAAATATCGGGTGTACGCTGTGGATGGATCAGGTTCAACACAACAAAGGAAACGATTGATAAGTTTTGCGGTGAGATAAAGATTGTGAGATGGTGGTACGGTTCTTTTGACCCGGCATAAAGCCAACGCAATTAAAGTGATTATAATGCTTATGGCTGAATTGACAAATAAGAATTCATAAAAGGAGTCTAAAAAATTAAAAATAATAAATATTTAATCAAAGGGATTTTTTTGGCAGAGTTTTCCAAAAAAATAAGTCAAATTCACTCACAAATTTTAGGTTTATGTCCACCAAAACCATTTTCAGGTGCAATGCTGCATAAAAACAAAAAACAAATGGTTTGCAAAATCAAAGTTGTTAGCTTTACAAAAGATTGAGTTCTCAAATCACCAAATAATGGAGCAGCAAGCATTAATAAAGTTGCAATGGTTGCTGGAATTCGAAGAGCTACTCTCAAAGTATTCATATCTTTTTTTGCATGAATACAAATTCGAATAAATTGTGATCGATGTCCACCAAGTTTAACAACATCCACGGTTCGATCCTGAAACGAAAGATGCAAATATATTTTTAGGTTTCAACGCGAATTTGTGATTCATACCAAAACAGTCCATGCCGATGTTTCAATATTAGTTAAAACAGTCATATCTTTTTCTTTTTGAATATCTGTGATTGCAACTTGTTTATTTACTTTATCTTTCGCTCGAGCACTAATCTTATATTCAACATTTCTTTCAGTTTCCATCATCGATAAAAATAAACAACAATCATTTGTTTCCTCCGGATAATTATAATAATTTGCTGCACAATAAGCCGGGTAACGAAAAATTAATCGAGCTTCAATTTTTCCATCATTATGAACTATAATATCCGTGACTTTTGAAATGCAACCATCGAGAGTGGTGCAACTTCTAAAACAAAAAATTCAGTGGAATTTTGTGGGAGGAAAAATTTTTGGGTAGCAGAGAGTTAAGAAATTAAGGAAGTTTGTTTGGCAGATTATAAAATAATCTTAAAACGCTGAATATTGAATCGAAAAAGTAAATTATAAAAAAAAATTTTTTTCTTACGATTCATCTGTAAACAATGGAGTCCAAATGTGATGGGTGTCATGAAGTAAAAATAAATCCATTTTCCATTCCGTTGCATTCCATGCAAGTCTTTCATCTTTCCATGACTAAAATAAAGGTACATGAAAATAATATAAAAAAAGTTTAGAGTCAAACCAAAAAAAATAATTTTAACAAAACTTTTTTACTGCTGTTTTTTTTAATACAAATCCCAAACATTTAAAATTAACTCACAAAACCTATGTCGCCATGAATATTAAATTGAGAAGAAGATTTTTTATCAATTGAATCAACTTGTTGTATCATAATTGTATCAATATTTATTTCAAGTGGATATTCCCATGGTGCTTTTAAAAATAATCGATATGAATCGCCTGTTTCTTTAATATCTCTTTCAACGAGATAATAATATAAACATGTTTCAAGAACATCGAGCTTTTCCGAAGTTAGCAAATCTTCGTCTAAAAAAATATTGTGGGTTTTGGAAAAAAATATAATAAACGAATCAAAGGGCTTTGGAGGAATTTCGATCGGTTGTTTTTTTGGATGTTTTAAAAGCAGGCGATTGAATCTTTTTTCATAGGGCGCAGATATTTAAAATAAAACTTACCAGTAATATTATGCCTCCATGAACATTCTGGTCCATTTTGAGAAGATAACAACCCACCGCTACTGCTAATATCACTAATACCCAAATCACCTGAAGCAATTATCACCAAAATGGAAAAAAGTAAATAAATAATTTTTAACATTTTTAAAATACAAAAATAAAAATACTTAAAATTACGCTTTTGTAAATTTTTTCACAAAGAAAATTTAATAATAAACCATATTTTTTTCTTTTTTTCGTTTTCACCGCAGTTTTTTGTCGTCGACGACCATGAAAAATAAGGTTGGTTGAGTCTGAGTTCTCGACAACATACATACACGCGTTTCCATGGTGCTGCTCCTGCTTGCCACACAGCTTTTTTAGTTAGTCAATTTACAATTTTACCGGGTTTCTTTTTTTTTTTGTTCTCGAAAAGCATTTTACTTTTTTTTCTCTTGAGCTTTTTATTTATTTTTAAAGTTAAAGCAATTTCTAAAAAGTTATGAATTTTTATTATTACTCTTTGAGAATAAATATTTTTTTGAGAGGAAAAAAATAAAATAATACACTTACTTACCTTTTTTTACAGGTGCATTTTTAAAGTTTAATTGTATCTCTCTCTTTCTCTTTCAACGTCCTAGGCGCATGTTTTTTTTTTTTTTTTGAAAAATAATAACAGATTATGTTTGTTACCTTTTTTGTATGGCGAACATGAGTTTTATTTATATTTTTTTGAAAAAAATATAAATTTTAGTCGCCAAAAAAATTTTGTAGATGAAAAACAGGAATTTTTTTGTGCGAATTACAAATTACAAAATAAAAAGCCAAGTAACTTAATTATGTTAAAGGAAATTGAAGCCTCTCAAATAATATTAAAAAAAAGAAGATTAAAATGCAATAAGAAATTAAGGAATTTTGTGTTAATCAGAATTTGAATTTCAAAAAATAAAAATTAAGGTTTAAATAAAAGAAAATTTAAAACAAAAAAAATCGGAAATAAATAATTTATATTTATTAAATATTTTAACATTTTTCAATATAATTTTGATGAAGCTGCTTTAATGTTTCCCAAGTTTCATCATTCATTCCTTGAAAATGAATTAATGGTGGACAACTATTTTCTGTTGTTGTTGTTGGCCCAGTTGCAATTATTTCGTTGACAATAAAATTTTGAAGCTTTTCTCTGAATTTTTCAGAAATGGAATCAGCAAATTAAAAATGAATAAACAATTTTATTGGTTTCTAAAAAAAATTTAGATTTAAAAAAATTTGAATTCAAAAGCTTTTTTTCCTTACTTTTAGTTTATCAAAAAATATTTCAAAATCAAAAGTTTCTGGAATGTTTTGAAGTTTAAAACTTTTAATTTTTCCAAAATGTGGAATTGCAATAAGATTTTCTGCAGAATTTTTTGTGATTGATAATCCTCCCTTTTCGAGTTCTTTAAAATCACAATAAATAAATTCTTCAAGATTTGGAAGACGTTAAATCAATTTTTCTATCGGAATAATTTTTCCATTTTCATCAATTTCATTTTCATTGTTTTTGACAATTGTATTTTTAAAATCCAAATAATTAACATTTCCAGAAGAAATCAATAATTTAAATTCATTAAAATTTAAAATTTGTTCAAATAAAACCAAACGATTTATATCACATCGATAAAGTTTTTGAGTCAAAAAAGACGAAAGCAAAAATGTGGCATCATTGTAACAAACAGAATTATTATTATAAATTTTTAAATATTCATCGCCAATCCAAATTTTTTTATTTTTACATTTATTTTTCATTTCAAAAAATTCCTTTTTTGAGTAAATAATTCCATTTATTTGATTTGTTTTCCAACAACGATCTAAACCAAGATTAATTTCTATGTCACCGGAATATAAACCACAAGCATAAAATAATGATGGAGGAGGTAGCGGTCGTGACAGTTTTATGGGTTCTTTACCAAATTCCAAATAATCAAAAGTAATCATAGGTTTTTGAAGGAAAAAATATTTGCATATTTTTATAAGTTTATTATAAACTTTAATGGTTGAAGGATTTTTTGATATATAAAAAATTATATTTTCTGGAAGTGTGAAGTTTTGAGCTTCGGGTGGATTTGTATAAATTGAAATTAAAATTGATGGAGCTTTAGGCCAATGAATTAATGGTCGAGCCTTACAGTAATGGCGTTGTTCCATCGTCATGGCTCATTCAAAAATAAAATAATATTTTTATCAGAAATTTATTATTCAGAAAAGAGACTACTTTTATAAAATGGTAACCTTTATTTTGACAATCATAGAATAGATAAAGCTTCTCCTCTTTTTTTCTCATTAAAAGCGGATGTTTATGTTGCTTTTCTCTCTCTATTTTGAAGGACAATAAAGAAATTGGATATTATTTCATTTTCAAAGAAAAAAGCTTTTTTGGATGTCCATTTTCTTTTTATATTTTTTTAAAACTTAATTTTAATGATGTCTTTTAAAATTTCATTTAAACGCACATATTTTTTTCATATTCAAACTTCTTTTAAGCCGAAGCAAAAAAAGAAGTAATCGATAATAAACACCAAAAAATAAACTTTTCTTCTTCAATTTTTTCCTTATCGTTTTTGATAAAAACAAAAAGGAAGAGACAAAAAAAAATCAATAAAATTATTGTTTTGCTTTAGTTTTTTCTAATTTAATTAATTCTCGTTTTTAAAATTTCTAATTGCTTTTCAAAGATGTCAACAACAAATTTCTCAAACGATGGATTTCTTCTTCGTCCTGAATTTACTTTTATTTCTCCTCGATGTCAATATTTTCCATTTCCATCTCAAATGATGGATCACATTTACGAGAATATTAAAGCAGAACATTTAAAAAAATTATATCAAACTTGCAAATTTTTCTTTGCCAAATTTCAAATTCTTATCATTGATGAAATTAAAAACAGCTTTATGGATTCACAATTTATGCATTTAAAATATTCGATTAATGCAAAAAATTCGGAGATTCAGAAATTAAATAACAAAATTTGGTTAACTAAAGAATTATCTTGTAGTAATTATTTAAACCTATCTCTACTATGCTCTAAAATTTATAAATGCGAAATTAAAAATTTACGACTCAAATTTCCAAAGATTTCTCGCGGTGGAGTGACGACAGCAGCTACTATTCAAGTGGAAAATGAATTTATCAAGAATCTTAAATTTTTAACTAAATCTGAAACCATCGAAAATTTAAGATTGTATTGCGAGACACCTTTTTCGCCTATCAACATTCCAGTTGAAGATTTAATCACCCAAGTGCCTAACGCTAAAGTTATTGAGTAAGTTCGAGGTCCAAAAAAATATGGGGTTAAAGCTCCTCGAATTCATCATTTTTTAGAATAGATACATGCCATGTTACTTTAAAAACTATGGAAACGCTGCTTACATTAAAAAGGAAACAAAAAATTGAAGAATTAAGTTTTAAATATCTTGATAATTCATTGGATGGTTTTACGATGGCAAAATTTTTACAAGTAACTTTTTTTTCCATAAATCGAAAGTGTAAAGTTGTTGTTGTTACATTTAGAAGCACACAACATCAACGGCAAAAGTTGTATTGCATTTACATTGTAATCGAGATGCGGATGGAAGCATTGTCGAAATATATTATAGCAAACTTAAAGCACATTTTGAAGAATTTGAATCAGGAGAAAATCAACGAAAATTTACTAATTATCAAAAGGTTTTGGAAGAATACGATAAAATTTTATATGGAGATGATTTGTAAAGCTTTTGATTTTTATGAGTCTGTTTCGTGCTCGCATAATTCCACTTTCTTTTTAAAAGTTTGCGTTTTATGAGCCAAAAAAATGTTACAATTCATTTATCACATACATTTATTATTTATTAACAATCATACATACATATATACAAACAATTACAAACATTTAATAAACATATTTCATTCCACTTTCAATCAGAATCAGAATACAAGATTTCAGGAACTCCATTATTATTTCGTTTGAAAGCTCGATAAAGAGCTATAGTTTCAATGATCTTTGTTAAAACCATAATCACGCATAAACATATAAGCCAATATTCAAATGGAAGAGATGGTATTGATTCAGGAGAAAATCCAGCATGAGACCATTGAGATGGCCAACGAAGTTCAATTCCACCAAGTATTGTACAAACAGAAAATAGCACTGAAAAAGTAATAGAAGGTTAAGGAACGTGTAAAAGTAGTGTGAGTGTTAGGCAAACGAAGGTATGAGCTCAAAAATGCCACCAATAGCAAGATTTAGCATCTTCCATGAAGCTAGTAAGCAACATATTACCTATCAACAATGTTCAATAAGGCACATAAACGCTATTACTAAACCACGACGAAACACTCAAATGTAAGTAAAGAACATCACCAAAATTACACAAAAAAGTTAAACGTACTTGCAACTTGAAGAATAGGTACCGCAATAGAAGTTGACATCAAAAATTTAATTCCACGATATAAAAAGATCATATGAACAGTTTCGATGATGATAGCAAGAATCAATTGAGTAAGGATGGCAGTAAATTCACGAGATTGAGCAAGGCAAATATTTTGATGAATCATCGTTAAATTTGAAGCTTTACAAAATTGATGTTGAATGAGATCAAGTTTGATACAATATTTTCCACTAATAAAATATGCTTTTGATTCACTAAAAAACGATAAACTGAAAGTAATGATTAACAAAGGAAGAAAAAGAAGGACTTACTCATAAACCAATTTATCATTCATAAAAACCTCATTTGGAAAAGCATTCATCAAACCTGTAATGTTTCCATCAAAGCATATATCAGATGGTTGTGAAAGACATGTTAACAGAACAGCCATACCAATCAAGCAACACCATTTTAATGGCCATACAATATCGATGGAGCAATACCTAAAAAAAATGAAGACATTATTTGTGATCTGTAAAAAATGCAAGGAAGCTAAAAAAATTTCTGGAGATTTTTTAGGTAATCGCCTCGAGAAAAAGTACAGTAGTGTCTTCCATTTTTTATGCATCCTATTTCCCCAAAAAAACGAAAAATTACAAACTTGCATCATTAAACTTACATATAAAATTTATTTTTATTTATTATTCAAACCAAACAAAGAAAAAGAAGAATATCAATCTTGAATGAATAAAACAACAACAGACTAGTAAAAAAAATAATTAGAGAAAAGAGAAAAAATTTGAATAAATCATCTGTCTGTTTTTTACTTTTTTGATTTATTTTAGACGAAAAAAAAATATGTATGAGCAAATAAAAAGTTTTTTTGTGTAGTTTTTGATAATAAAAAAAATCACAGAGTTATTATAATTATTAAATTAATTAATTTTAAAAATACGAAGAAGAACCTGTAAGGTAGAGAAGAAAAAAAAATCGAAATACATGAATCAAGGTAATGCGGAATGTGTAATAATAAATTATTTAAAAAAGTTAAATATCTTTTCTCAAATCAAAGTCAATATCAAAGTTTAAAAAAAAAAGGTTATTAGAAATAAAAAGTAAATATTAGAATTGTTTAACAAGCATTTCTGATGCTCCTCCAATGGTTGTGATGGCCCATTTCCAATATCCCACTGCATGATGAGGAGTGGTTCGACGAGAATTAATGAGTTGTCGAAGTTGGTTCATCGTTTCAGAATTTTGATATGGTCCATGCGCATAATGGGTTGCTACTGCAAGTTCAAGCGATGGAGATTCTTCTGGATTTGTTGGGGCTGGATTGTTCTAAAAAAAGTTTTGAGTAACAACTTTCACATTTTTTGATTCATTCTAAAAAAACTCACGGTTTCAAGTAAAATCCAAAATTCTCGACTAATGGGAGCTTCAAATCCATAACTCATAAAAATAAAATATGTATTTCTTGGACCAAAAGTTTCCTCATCAAATTCTTTAAATGACCAATTTTTTAGTTTATAACCATTTATTGGAGTAACATGAAGGGAAAGTTTATCCGTTCCTCCACGAAGAGTAAAAGTAAGGTTAACCAAATTGGAAGCAGGTTGTTGACGTTCTAACAATTCAAGAAACAATCGTTTATCATTTGGAAGTGGAGGAGCAACGGGAACTGGAACCCAAAGTGATTCTTCGGGCGGGAAAAGTTCATGTATGGCAGTATAATATGGTAAACGACAGTATTCATCCGCAATTCCCGAGCAATTAGGTCGTTGATTAAGTTGAAGAAACGCGTGATCGGGAAGATCAGCAATTCCACGATAATCAAATGATTGAATCATAAGGGCATGATCATTTTTAATTTTCTTTCCACCAAAATCATATATATTTCGTTCAGCATGCTAAAAACCAAAAAATTAATAATAGTAAAAAAATGGGAAATGTGAAGGAACAAACCAAAGTCACCAATCGACGAAGTCTTGGACTTTCAGGCGAATATTTATATGGAACTCCAAGGGATGTTGTTGCAAGGATAAGTAAAAACAATGCAGAAACTGCAACGCCACACTTTAAAAGATATTTCATATTTCGACTGATATAAATCAAATTGTTCTGAAAGCATAAAACACTGTACATAGCTAACATCAATAAAATGAAAGCCATCAAAAAAACTCACGGTGAACAAAACAAAAGTTAACGCAGTTAATAAAGATAATGGCATCATAATAAATTCAGGATTAACTAAATTTCCTAATCGTCCCATAACGGGGACAAAAAAGTCAAAGAAAAGCATCACGGCATAACTAACAAATAGCATAACTGGGGTAACACATGCAAATTGGGCATATAAGACTTTTCGTGGAGTTACAACTAAAACAAAACAAAAAAATTTATAACTAGGAGTCTTAAAGCTTATGTATGTATGTATTTTTACTTACCTTCAATAATTTGTAATTTACCAAGTAAATAAATTAATGGATCACGAAAAAGTGGAAATAAAACATGAATTAAAAGAAAGAATGAACTAGCAATTCCTTTTAAAGTAGTTAAAAGTAAAAGAAATGACCAAATAAGTAATACTGAATCATAATGATACATTTCAGCATCAATTCCAGCATATTTTGTTTCAGCGACATGTGAATGAACCCATAATCCAGCAATAATCATAGGAAGAATATAAAGGGGAAAAACAAGTTCAGGCATGGAATACCAACACATAACTAAATCCAATAATTTTATAATTAATACTAGCCCAACCCCGGTTGCAATCATAGCAAGTAAAGCATAACCATGATGAATAAAAGCATTACGTAAATCCGTC
Source organism: Panagrolaimus kolymaensis (assembly GCA_028622995.1). Lineage (NCBI taxonomy): Eukaryota > Metazoa > Nematoda > Chromadorea > Rhabditida > Panagrolaimidae > Panagrolaimus > Panagrolaimus kolymaensis. The sequence goes on along the minus strand of JAJQJQ010000029.1, from coordinate 2,339,491 downwards.
AAACTATATGCTTTTGCATTTATTCGAAATGCGACAAGTAAAATAACTATAGCTACAACGAATAAATTTACAAATGAACCTAAAAAAATAAACTTGTTTTACGTATCTTCAAAAAATTAGAAGCAACAAAACTAAAAACTTACCACTATTAACTTCATAAAAAACAGTAAAAAGTCCAACAACATCATAAAAAACCCATTTATTTCCTTCATTAAAATGCGCTGGTTGTTTGATATAAGGAGATTTAATTAAAGCTTTAACAACAGCTAAAATATTTTCTCCTGCCCGCTGGATAGCTCCAGAATTAATCGATTCAGGTTTATCAAATTCTGTGTGATATACCCATCCATTTCGATGATATGCAATATCCAAACCCGAAACTCTGCCATAATCACGAAAAACTCGAAAATCGGTATCAGAAGGAATAATACCAGATTGGAATATTTCTTGTGCCAATACGCTACAATGTGGATGAGGAGCATGATCGAGATAAGTTTTAAGAAGCCATGAATCGCCTGGGCCAGCTTGAAATAAAATTTCTCTTCCACCTGCTCCCGTGCCTTCAAGATTGATAAATGCTCGAATTTGATGACGCCATTTATGTTGAGTAATAAAACCATGGGAAGCTTGAAGGAAATTTTCTTCAGCTAAAAAAAAGAATTCAGACATACTAATAATTATTGCCAGATTTAATCGATTAAAAAACTCCAATAAACTAACCTCCATTAAAAAGCAACATCACATCATTTTCTAATGGAGTTTTAGAATGGGCTAAATTTTCTAATACTTCCATCATAATTGCACATGATACTGCATCATCGGTGGCTCCAGGAGTATCAGGAAGAGTATCAAAATGACAATTTAATAATATTGAATTAGCTGTAGGTCCTGAAGCTGGTCCAATTCTTGCAACAATATTAGTAATTTTATGGTAGCATAAAGTAAAGGAAGATAAAAATTTTAGATCAAAACATCCTGATGGTCGATCAATATCCACCTCGATTCGATTAATACCCTTTGAAGCTGTGTATTTTTGAAGGTCATAAAGTTTATTTGTAATAATGGCGAAAGCCTTTTTCTCTAAATTATCTGATCCTGATGGACGTGGGCCAAGTGAGGCAATTTGATTGAGAATAATTCTAGCACGTTCTTCAGAAAAATTTCCATGCTGATTTCCGGCAATTACTGGTGGAGTTTGATGATCTTGATAAACTACATAACCATAAAGCAATCCAACAAGTACAAGCATGATTAACCATTCCGTGTAACCAAGGAGGCGCTGGAAAAAGAAAGAAAGAATGGGATAAACATCTAACATAAGTTAAAACTACTAAAATAAAGCTTTGAAATGTACCTGTTTAGCAATAGCTTTATCTTTGATATTATCAAAATCTTTTGATAATAATGCTATTTCATCCTCATATTCATTCATCAATTGTTCGGATGAAGAATTAAGTTGGCTTTTACGAACCCGTAAACCATCCGCCATGGTTAATTTACCTTAAAACGATTATAAACTTTAAAAAAACATTCAAAGAAAATATTGTACAATAATAACAAACTCGTAAAATAAGACAATTCAATGAATCGTGCCTTCAGCCGATTGATTCCATCGCCATCACTTAACCTATATTTAGATTTTTTCATTATATTTTCCATTCATTTTAAAATAGACACAGATTTAAAAAATATATATGAGAGTAGCATAAACCAAAATAAAGTAATAACAATACAACAACAAAAAAAGAGAATTAATGCAAATCAGACAAAAAACCAAAAATCATCAGCAAAAAAATATAGTTTTTTCATTCCATAAATAATTAGTAGTAGTAGCGTAGCAAAGAAAATACAGCAGCAACAAGAACATCTGCTTAGAAAAGTTGAAATACTTCAGCGAAATGAAATCGTAAGTCCGGGATTTGAAAGATCAATTTCGACGACGGCTGAAAAGAAAGTACAAAAAGTTAAACAAATTGGTAAAAGTGTAAAAGAAAACTAACCGATCACGGTCATATCCTCTATCTCTATCACGACGATCATAATCGCGGCCACCGCCACCACCACGGTAATCACGTCGATCATCCCGATAACGATCTCGGCGATCGTCTCTTCCTCTGTCACGTCTATCATCAGAGCGACGATCAGGTGAACGACGAGGTGATCGAGAACGGCGTGGTGATCTTCTTGGTGAGCGACTTCGATGCTTGGTATCATCTTCGGCTTCAGCTTTACGTTTTGCTTCACGGCGTTCATCAATCTTTTCCTAAAAATGTATTTTATTTTTGGATCAAAAGAATGTAAATGCTAAGGCTAACCTTCATATTCTTATACCAATCTCTTATGTCGACCATACCCAAATGCATTCTTCCACCATAATGATCAGCAAGACGTGTTTCATGATCCAATACATTTAATTGAGCTCCACATTCTAAACATACACGAAGTCGTTGAGTAGTTGGATTTGCTGCTCGTAGTTCAGCCTGAAAAAAAGATGATAAGATAAAGCAAAAACAAAATGTGAATCATACCTCAAGTTCGCGTTTTCTTCGTCTCATATCTTCAACTTGTTTAGCAAGTTCCATAGATTCTTCAACTTTTCCTTCATTTCCAAGTTCTTCCACTTTAGTCAACGTTGAATTGATCTTTTCTGTAAGTTCGACAACTTTCTGTGATTTCATAAATTCATGACTATCTTGAAGTCCTTCAATATCACGTTGAACCTTGGCTTTGATATTTTCAACTTCATTATCAATAACTCTTAAAGTTGCTTCAACTTCTTCAAAAGCCTGAAAAGAAAAAAAAATCGATAAGGTTATCAGTAAAAAGAAAATTATAAAGCAAAAAGTCAATAACTCACTTCAACGTCATAATAATGATCTTTCTGGTCTTGAGCTCGTTGATAATCAGCACGATGAGCAGGTTCATGCATTTTTCGACATGATACAAAGGATTCAAGACGAGTATCAGTTAATTTTTCTCTTGGACAGCAACCTATTAGATACAAGCGGCACACTTGACGAGAATTATATGGTGGCAATTTTCGTCCTTCTTCTTCTTCACGTTGAGCACCCATCAGTTGAGCGATCATTTCACGCATAACATCCGTCATCTTTGGTTTTCGTCGTCGTCGTTATTATGGATACTTTTGAGTAAATCTGATGATGAAAAATGGAGATCGAAAAATTCCAAAGAATTGGAAGAAGAAAGTTTCAAGCAATTTAGAAAAAAAAGCCGCGCCAACGAACACTTTCAAGCATGGACACGAATAGCCTTTTCGTTTTGAGAACCAAAAAGCGGTGGCAGCAGCTTTCAAACATAAACCTTTGAAACTTTTTTCATTGAAAATTTTTACCATTTTTCAAAGACTCTTTCATTCCTGATTTTTTTTCCATCTAAATCAAAAGAAATAATATTATTAATTTTTAGCTTACATATAAACAACATCCATATATATGCCTGATCCATTTCTTCTTGGTTCTCAACTTCGTGGTAATTTTCAATCTCAATGTAAAGTTCAAGCTATTCCGGTTGGAGGAAAAAATGCTCGACGAGCTCCTACTAAAACTGTATCAACTCCAAATTTAAATGCTCCACCATCATCAAGACCGTTAAAGCGTCCAGCTGGAGTTAAAGCTCAACATGTTTCGGAAGTTAAGAATAAATGGTTTTCAAGTTCTTGGGACGATGATTTCGAAATTATTGAAGAAAAGCCCGCAAAGGTTGCAAAGCTTGTTGGTAAAGGAAGAAAGAAAAAGAAAGAAGATGAAGTTAATGGTTTGTTACATTGTATTGCTTGTGATGGTGTAATTAATCATCATTTTTTCAGCGGATGTCAATGTTATGTTTGAACTAAAAGATGATATTTTTGAGCCCAAGGCTATTGAAGATTTGGCTGTTCAGCCTAAGAAGGTTCAAGAAGTAAGTAAATGGATGGTGCAATGATGTAATAAAATCCAAAATTTTGTCTAAAGCTAGCGCATAAGATAATCATGACATGAGTTTTTGCTTTCTTGGCTAAAATAATGAAAACTCTTTCAACTTCTCCATGCAACGCTTTTCCTTTGTGTTTTCTCTTACTGTATTGTTATTCTCTTTTCCTTCATTTTCAGGTAAAAACATGGATTCAAGAACGAATGCAAGCTGTCAGATGTCGAAAGATTCTTTTACTTACTGGTCCGTGTGGTTCTGGGAAATCAACAACGCTTCGTCTTTTGTGCTCCGAACTTGGTGTTGACTTCTTGGAATTTGATCCACCTCAAGATGGAGAATACAATGAATACGATGTTTATCAAGAACAGAAGGCAATTGAAACCTTTGAAAAGTTCATGCGTTCAAGTGAATTCTTTTCTGCTGAACCTGGAATGCCAAAACATCGCTTAATCTGTATTGAAAATCTTCCTACAATCTTTTATCAGTAAGTAGTTGATAGTGTAATCCATTCGATTAAATTTTGCTGTTAAATTTACTAATAGCTTTGGGTTTATTGAAATATTATTTTGCTTTGATAGCATTTTTCTCGACTGTGATTGCAACTTTGTGTTGCATTTTATAATAATATTGTCTTAATTTGAGATTCAGGGATCCATCAAAATTGAAGGAAACGATCTTGAAATGTCTCTCATCCACTCGTTGTATGGTCGCTTTTGTTATGTCAAACGTTGATCGTTGCTGGGAATTATCACCTGCTCGTCTGTTTCCACAATCAATGTTAATTGATCTTGGTATCACTGAAATGAAGTTCAATCCTATTTGTGCAACAATTATGCAGAAAGCTATCAAACGAATGGCTGCTATGATTGATGGAAAGATTAATACCAATTTGATCAAACGAATATCTGAACATGCTGATGGTGAGTTTTCTTGGTTAATACTCGATTATCCGTTTTAACAATTGATTTTTTAGGCGATGTACGAAGTGCAATGAAAAATATTCAATTTTCAATGTCTAAAAAAGGTTTTCAATGTGGTTTGGCTGCAAGCATAAGTCAAGTTTCAACCTTTCATTATCTTGGAAAAGTGTTTTATTCTAAAAGGCTTGAGAATACAGTGCAATCATGGAGACAAACCGAATCTAAACTTATTGCTGAACAATGGCGACGACATCTTCCACCCAAAAGTGATTTGAATAATTTGATTGATACTTGTGCACTTTCTGCACCAAGAGTAAGTTGTTTTTTGTTTTCATTATTGTTATTCACATACATACGTCTTTTTAGTTCACCGAATATATCTTTGAACATGAACCTAAATTTGCTTCTTCCATCGATGCTTGCAGTCGTATTTTTCGTGATTTATGCGACTTTGATGCTTCTCAAGCTCATTTGGATATCTCAACTGTATCTTTGATGAACAAGTACAGTATTCATGTAAGTTTATTCTTCTGTTTATCTTTTGCTTATAGGTTTATCTTTTAGTTGGGAGTTAGAACGGTCGTCTTCAACAATTATCAAAGATCCGAATCAAAGGCTCCAAGACAGCAAACAATGTATCCATTTACAAAGCCAACGATCACAGAAGTAAACAAAATTCGACATGAAACAAAGATGAACCTTGTCAAGATGCTTCCAAGATTACGTTCAGCTGATTTGTTTACTACGTTAGTTTGTTTTTTGGTTCTTTCTCTTTTAACTAATCATGTCTCTTTTAGAACCATATCTCTTCTTCCAAGGACTAAATTCTTTATGCGTCCTGAAGAAAAGAAAATAATCTCAACATTATCATTACAAGAGAAAATCAATACCACATCATGGGGCGGCTTACGTGTTAAAATCAATCCTCGACCATTATCAAAGAATCTTGCTGAAACAAAAACTGGAAATGCTTCTTCACCTCGAACTGTTCCTTATATGGCCACAAATGATGAAGAAGAAGATGACTTTGATATTATTGAATCTGAAAGTGATGAATTGTGGTGATTGTTGTTTGAATATTTATATTGTATGTATTCTTTTATGATCTCATTTAACATTCGATTGTCTGTGATAAATTATTTTTTTGTTTTTTTGTTTGTTTGTTGTTAGTTTAGTTAGATAACATAAATGCTTTTTGAGTTTTGTTATTGATCATCTTTTAACAATTTTTACAGTTTGCAGCAGCAATGAAAGGAGTAGTTTTTTAATCTTCACTTTCCATCTCCGTGATTCATTTCGATCGATTTTTCTCGATCGTCAGTGTCCACCGCCATCATTTTTTGTTCTTTGTTTGCAAGAAAGTCATTTTCTTATTTGTTTTTTGTTTGTCTCATTTTTGTTTGATTATTATGGCTGAATATCGTTGCCAATTTTCAACTACAGAAAAATATGATATCTTTCATTTTGACCTTCCTCAAACTGTAATCTTTTCTTTACCCTAAAATGCAACTAGCTTTAAAAAAAGTTTGTAGGGTGCTGGATTGTATAATTTCTTCCATGAAAAACTCGAAGATAAAGGAATTACTTTGAAAGAATGGAATCCAATGAATAGAAAAATTGGAGAAATAATTCCTAATACCGAAGAATTATACACTGATGAAGGCATTTATGTTGTTGTCACGGATGATGATGGTGGAAGATCTAATAACTCCATTACAGAAAGTTAGCTTTCCACCAAAAGCAGCTGAATTTAAACATTTAGCTTTCATTGTTTTGATGCTTTGAAATATTTTTTCTTTCTGATTTTAATATTTTTTGTATCTTTTTTTATTTATTTATTTAATAGCGAAAATAAAAGGAATTGGGCAAAATGCAACTAAATTTTTTTTTTAAAATTTAGCTTTGTTTAATAAAAAAAAAAAAGAGAGACTTAGTCATTGCCTAACTAATTATAAATAAAAAAAAATTACATTTTCATTGTTCTTTTAATCGTTTATATTCTTTTATAATGGAAAGTTGCATATTAAAAAATGATGCTGCTTCATTTCAACATTTATCAATTCCATTTGTTATAATTTCGTATATTTGTAAAGGTTCAAAACCATCCCACAAAGTTTTAACAAAACTTTATTCAACTTGTAAATATTTTTGGTTTCAATTTAAATTATTTCCTATTTATGAATTATGGATTAATAAAGGTTGGATATATGTTAATGTTGAAGAAAAAAGTCCAAGCTTACGATTTTTGAAAACAAAAAAGATGGATTTAATGAAATTTAAATTTTTTTGTTATTTTTATTTTCATTTTGATGAATCTTCTTCTTTACTTAATTTTGATGATGAAAGTGGAATGGTTTCATTAATTATTTCAAAAAAACGATGGCGATTAGAGCCAATCTTTTGTGATCTTATAAATCAAGTTCTTAGTTTGGAAGAATATAAATTACTTTCAAAAAATTTGATAAAAGTTTATCTTGAAAATACAAAAATTTTACGTTTTGATTTTTCAATTATTCCCATTAATGAGCTGATTATGATTGGATCAAATCTTGGAAGTTTTACTTTGTAAGTTTAATAAATCAATTTTTTTTTGAATTCCCAACAACAAACAAAAAAATTGATTTTAGAGCCCCTTTAAAAGAAGATTATCCATTTATTTATACGAAAGAAACATTGGATAATTTTTTTTCAATGAAACCCAAAACCCTTTTTGCCATTGGATTATTTGGAATTGGAGATGCGATTGATCCCATTGCATTAGCGAAATTCATTAAGGTAAAAATGTTTTTTTTTTCTTCCAATTTTAAAGGCGGATGCCATACATTTTTTTTATAGTCTACAATATTCCGTGATTCATGGTTTTCATTATGGTGGCATAATATAGATGAAAATTGGAAAATAAATTTTTATAAAACTTTAGAAAATGAATTTATACTTTGGAAAAATGAATTGTCATATGAGTATGATGCATCCAGAGCATTGGTACATTTTTATGTTAAACCTCTTCTTTAAATAAATAATACTTAAAGATTTATCTTTTTTTTTTTACTGCCTTAAGATATTTTTGCTTTCTGATTTTAATATTTTTTGTATCTTTATTTTTATTTATTTATTAAAAAACCGCGAAATTTAAAGAAAAAATAGTAAAAACTAAAAATTTCCATTTTTATGTTTTTGTTTCAAAATGAATTAATTTTATGCATCTTTTTGATAAACAATTTTGCCACGTTTAAAAACAGCTGAAATAATATTTGAATGTCCACCAAATTGATAAATTAAATGTTCCCATTTGGGAGCATCAATAAGAACAAAATCAGCGATGCGATTTACCTAAAAAAATATTAAACCAAATTTTTTTTCGAAGAGTTCTTGTTTATTTATTTTTTTATGTGATCGTTTAATTAAAGTTACTTACTGCAATGGCGCCATGAGTTCTTCCACGTCCAAGACTATGCGCGGCATTAATGGTAGCAGCAACCAAAGCTTCAGGCATGCTCATTTTAAATAATACACATGCTAAATGCATTATCATTGGCATGGAAAGGCAATATGCATTTGGATTGAAATCTGAACCAAGTGCAACAATCACATCTTTTTCTATCATATCTCTGGCTGGTGGAGGCTTTAAACGAAGCATATAAGCTGTGGATGGAAGCAATGTGGCGACAGTTTTGGATGATGACATAGCATTAATTCCTTCGGGACTTATTTCTTCTAAATGACTCATAGCTCGAGCTCGAATTGATGCACCCATTTCAGCACCTTTAAGAGGATGAAGTTCATCAGCATGGAAATTAATATGAAATCCAGCATCTCGACCAGTTGTAAGGATTTCTTTACTAAAAAAAACAAAAGGTTTAATAAAACTCGAATTCGAAGAGAAATTAGTTTTAAATTAATAAAATTTAAAGAACTCGTATTTATTATACCACTGTATCTCGGCAAGAAAATGAAGAAAGTTAGGATTGAATTTTTTGTCGAAATCAATCCTTCTTCAACTAACCTTGATTCAATTTCAAATACACCTTTTTCACAAAAAACATCGATATTTTCCAATGTTTTTAATTGGCCCTCCCGTTTGAGCTGCTTTAATTTAGGAATCATTTTATCCACGATTTCTCGAGTTTGTTCGTTTTCATTTTTATCTTTTGGAATTGCGTGAGCTCCACAAAAGGTTCCTGAAATTTCTAATGGATGATTGTTTGCAACTTCTTCGATGGTTTCAAGCATTTTTAATTCGGTTTCCCAATTTAAACCATAACCACTTTTAGCTTCCAACGTTGTGGTTCCAAATTTAATCATTTGATCAGCAATTTTTTTAAAATCTGTAATTAAATTTGTTTTTGATGCTTCTCGAGTTTTTGTGGTTGTAAAATGAATTCCGCCTCCAGCAGCTTGAACCTAAATAATAAAAAATATTTTTTTGTTTTCGTGGTGGAACTCCGTGGTAATATAATGGATATAGAGCAAACCTCCATATAAGTTGCACCAGCAAGTTTCATAGCAAATTCATGAACTCTATCTCCAGCAAATACAGGGTGAGAATGGCCATCCACGAGACCTGGAATGATGCATCCACCCTTGCAATCATATCGTTGAACCGATGAAAGATCATGGTTAGTTTCAAGCTGGAAAAGTTTTTTTTGGTAGATTTTTTTTCAAATTAAAAAAATCAACGAATTTATTGATGAATATAATTTTAGAGGTTTTCATGGTTTTGGTGTAATTTTGTAAATCAAAAATGTGGTCTCGAATGGAAAAGCATGAAAATTTTTTCGTTTTAAGATATTTGCTTCAACCAAATTTTGAAATTCGGAGAAGTTAGTTTTAAAGATGCTCAAATTTATTTAAAAAAACTTACATCAGCAAGTCGCCCAATAGCTTTAATAATTCCATCCATAACAAAAATAGCTAAATCTTTTGATTCGCTTCCAATAATCTAAAATACATAAAAACATTTTTTCTTCTTTTTGAACTTCAAAGAAACCAAACAAAAAATCTTTTTTATCCAACCAACCTTAATATTATTCATATTTTTTCCGGATAAATATTCAATTTTATCATCATCAACAATTTGAATGATTTGTCGAAGATTTTCTAATACTATGGTTCCTTCAGCTTCAGAAAAATATTGATTGATTACGGATGAAAAGAAAACCATTTTTTTCTTTAGAACTTTTTTTTTGTTTGCTGCAAAAAACAATAATAAAAAAAATGATCTGAAATTTTTTTGTTCGATTATTGTTATTAATTATTTGAGTTGATTGTGTAAAGTTTTTTGGTGGACGAAACCAAAAACACAAAAAAACTAAAACAAATGACCTTTAGTTTTGGGTTTTTTTTGCGCAATCAATGAAGAAAAAGAAAAAATTTTTTTACGACAAAAACGAAAGAAAGTGAAAGTAGTCAAGAAAAAAAAAATAGGGCTTTGGAGAAAGAAGAAAAGGAAGAGGAGGAGGAGGAGGAGAAGGTAATTATATTTTTTATTATTTATTATTTATGAGACTTGACTGTTTTTTTTCCTTGGAAGGCTTTTTTTTTTGTTTGACATTGTTTTTGCCAGTAAAGACAAAAGACGACTATCATTTTTCACAGAGATAAAAAAGAAAGATGTATGTGGATTGAGATAAAAAAAATAAAAATAAATAATAATTAGCTAGAATTTTGTATTGTGTTTCAGAATTATGATGATCGATGACCATAAAAATAATGCATAAATAAAAAAAACATTCGAGAAAATGTGTTTTTTTTTAAATTCGGCTCCTCATCTTTTTTTGTTTGGAACAAAAATTTTTTTTTAAAAACAAAGTTTATCGACGACGAAACATAAATGTCAAGAAAAGACATGATTCACAAAATTCATTTATTTAAAAGAAGCACGACGACGGCCATAAATAAAGAAAACCCAAAATTATTGTGAATGCCGCAAGAAAGGTCATTTTTCTTTCTCCAATTTAAAATAGAAAATAATTATCAATCTTTTTTTTAATTTGATATAGAAAAAAGACACGCAAAAAAAGTTGATAAAAAGTAATATGAAAACCCAAAATAATCAATAACAAAAAAAATATCAGATAAAACAAAGAAACTTATAAAAATATTTTTTTTGCCATCAAAAGTGAGAATATTTTTTTAAACATTTTTATTTGGAAATTATTTATAAAAGATCTTTAAAATATTTATCCAGAACAATTATTAAATTTTTTAAAACTTTATTTAATTATTTTTCTGTGAAAAAAAACTGATAGAATTTTTGGGAGATATATCGGTTCGGACTTGTGGAAAATATGAATGACGTGGGCGGGCAGAGGATGTAAATTCTCTGCTTGGAACAATCGACACAGACATAACAGTTGTTCGATTTCGTTTGTTCCAATAAAAAAAAGATATATTTTTTTGAATATATTTTCGATATGGCTTAATAAAATACAATAAACATGGGTAATCAAAAATCATATGAATCGATGAAAGTGGTAAGGCTAAATTTGCATAAAAACTTCCATCTTTCATTTGACTTATAAGTGGCAAACTTATAAGTCCGATTGGAATAAAAATAAAAAATGTTGCAACAAACATTTGCATTATTAATGTCCTGAAACGAAAATTATTATAAAATTTACTTTAAACTTAAATATCTTTTTTTTTTGCGGGCGGCAACAGTAATTTTCTTATATTTAACTCACCTGTGTAACATTTTATGAATGGCATAAGTTTCTTTAGTAATTAATTTTTCAAGTTTTCTTAAACGCCAAATAAAAATGAAGTTTAAAGCCAAAAATAAAATGATAAAAGTAAAAACTCCAATGGTACAGAATGTCAATAAAATATAAATCACTGTGCTGCTAACATTTAGATTGACACCAATGGTATTTGGAAGATGAAAATAAAGTTGATTTAAAGCTGGGATTTGCCTTTTAAGCTCTTCAATTTCATTTGGTGAATTTTGGAGGGCGAAACAAAGAGGAACTATAAAAATACATTCTTATTTTTCTTTTTCGATCAAATTCGAGAAACGATGCTTTTTTTTATGGATTTGCAAAATATGAAAATTTTCTCGAACATAGTTTTTTTCTTATTTTCAATAACCAAAAAAATTGAAGAAAAGCTTCAAAGGTTCTAAAATACAGCTTTGTTGAATTATTTATTTTACTTTCTCAATTTTAAACCACGAAAACAACTTAGTCATTCAAAGTAAATTGTTAATCAACTATACCACCACCATTTTCGTTGGCAGATGTTAAATTTAAAATAATTAAACAACAAATGTTTGGTTTTTTAAACTAAATAATAAGAAAAAACAGAGGCGACAGCCTTATGCTTTAATTTTTTTTGTGACGCAAGAAATTTTGTTATACCATAAAATTTATTGCTTTTTTGCATTTTATTAACCTAAAAAGAAAATAAGGAAAATTTTTATCCAAATTTTCGCTCTTTTGAATCACTAAATATTAAAAAATACTCACCAATCATTGTGCTTGAAAATAAAGTGGTTGCAAGGAGATGACAAAAAATGGTAAAATAATAATGCTTTTTTGTTTCATATTGCATCGTATATAAAGCTTTGACCCTCAAAATAAGTGAAACAATAAAGCATGAAATTCCACCGATGACAAGAAAAAATAAAAAAGATATTACACAAATAATTCCAAATTGTGAAACATTAAAAAAATAAATACTTCGTAAACTAACAAATAGCAAAGGATAGTGCACGATTGGATTAAATATAAATAAAATACTTTCATAAATTATATTAAAAGTTAATTGAGAAAATACCGAAGTCTTGAAAGTTCCCATGGCTTGAGGAGATTGGGTTAAAATTATATAAGCTGTAAAAATGAAAAGTAAAAATGAAATGGCAAAAGTTGAATCCATAAATATCCGAATATAAAATTGAAAATTTGGATGATAAAATTCTTCTATTTGGAAATTTTTCCATTGATCGATGGAAAATAAAGCCATTTTCACTGAAATTTAAGTATGTTATTTCGCAACAAAAAAAAGTCGGGATTAATTTATTTAATATTTTTTTATTTTTAGCGTCACTTAAAAAAGCCCAAAACTAACCTAATAAAAAGCAAAAGTAGTTTTAAGAAAATTAATGAAAAAAAAGTGGCCTTTGCCAAATTCAAAAAGGTGGTTGCATATTTAAATAACCATTATTTTTTTTTCACCTGTTTCAATTATTTTCTTGGCGAATATTTCTTCAAAAGCTTCGTTTAATCAAAAAAAAAAGAGCAAAGCTGTAAAACTAATCAAAAGAAAATTGAGAGATTTGGAATAAAATCATAATTCGCATTGTCTAATTTTTTTTAAACCATAGCAGCATTTACAAATTCTACAAAATCTACAACAAAAAATGATAAAAATATTTAATAAAAACTCATCACTTTCACAGCTGTTGTCTTAAAAATATTATATTGGATACTGTAGTAATTTTTTTAAACATATATGATTTACACAATTTTTCTTTCTTTGCAAATTTAATGCTTTGATATTTAATTATTTTTTCTTATTTTTTTTTGTTGCAAAAAATACTTTTTTACCATGTCTCTGTTAAGTTTATTATAACTTTCAAACATTTATATATAATAATATTTTTTGCACAAACACCGTTATTTTTTTTCTCTTTCTCTATTTTGATTTCTTGTTCATTTGCTTTATGGTGGGGATTGGCCTAAATGCATCTATGTAAATGTATGGATATATAGCTTGGTTGTTATTTTATTTATTCCATTTACTTTATTTTCTTACAAAATTTAATTATCATAAAAAAGATTTTTTTCTACTTAAAAATGCGTATTTTATAAATTATTTATTAACAAAAAGCTAATTTTTATTTTTTTGTTTTTATCAAAGTAAAAAGATTTTTTTATAAAGTTGGATTTTTTATATAAATTATTTATTTCACCCAATTTTTGTTGCCAATAAAAAAAATAGAATAAAAGTGTAACAAAATTTTTTTATTTAGTTGTATTTTTTTTACAAAACAAAAAAACACAATGGCTTTTTTGGGCGGCGATGAAAATTTGAATTTGCTATCTGAATATCAAAAATGTTTTTCCCTTAATAAAACTTGGCCATCAAATGAAAATAAAATATTTGCTGCTATTCCATTATTAATAATTACAATAATTGCATTTGGAATGAATCTAACTCTAATTTTAACGATACTTAAAAATTTTTATGAATTAACTGATAAAATTCGAATAAATATTTTACTTTTAAATTTATGTTTGGCTCATTGTTTGTATCTTTCTGGAACATTTTTTGTTCAATCACCCGCAGCAATTTCTCAAGTTCCCATTTATTCGAATGATAGTCTCATGATTTCATTGACTTCAATTTCGTCCATCGGATTTTATGGGATTGTATTTTTTGAGTTTTCCGTCGCAATTGATCGATTTATTGTTTTTTATGTCGATCGAAAACTATCTCGAAAAACTTATTTCATTTTTATTATAATTCTTTGGATTTTTTCAATTTCGGCTGTGGCTCTTCAAGTTTTTTATGGTTGTCCGAAACGATATAATCAATGGCAACTTTCCTATTCGTTTGATTGCAACAAAGGTTGCGGAAGCAAAATATTTAATTTTATTCCAATTTCTTATTTACTTAATCTTGGCACTAATTTGACATATGTAGTTTTTGGATTATATGTTTTAGTATTTTTAAAAATAATTCATATGAAAAGTTTACATCAAAGTAAATTCAAAGCTCAAAAAAGGGAATTATTTTTGGTAAGATTTTCTTTTTCTTTTTATTTTTTTAAAATTCATTTCAAAAATTAAATTAATTTCAAAGGTCAAAAATTAGTTTTAAGGTTTATAACCTTAGTAATTAATTCCAAATAAATTTTTTTAGCTCGCTCAATTTTTTGCAATATTTCTTTGCACTTGGCTTTCATCAACTTCAATGTTTGTTTTTCCTGAATGGTTTGGTCGAACTTTAATTACAAATGTAGCATCAATGGTTTTGATTGCTGCCAATGCTTTACTCAATGCTATTTTACTTATAGCTTTTAATAGTACTTTACGTCGAAAAGTTATTTCAATGTTTAAAATTAAAAAATTACCTGGAATTTCTGTTATTATTTCCATTTCAAATAATACAAATAATAATTCTATTCAACGATCTGTAATTAGTGTTCGTAATGTTAATATCCATTAAGGGAAATTTTTTCTTTTTATGCCATATTTTTATTATTAAAAAACTGTGTTTTTTATTATCGTTTGAGCTGTTTTTAATAAATATTAATGAACCGAAGAAAAGGTTAAAAGAATGTAAGCAAAAAAGGATATAGTAAATTAACCTTTATTTTTATCATTTCTTAATTTATCATTGACGCATATTTTTCCTTTTTATTTGGTTTTTGTAACTTTTTCCTGGAAATATTTACTTTTTGCGTATTATGTAAATTAAATAAAAGGTTTTTAAGAAAACACTGTTGTTTTTTGTTATACATATCACTTTTTTGTAGTCGACTTTTTCTTTATTTTTCTCAATTAGGTAAATTTATAATTTAAAAAAGTTTTTAACGTAGGCTTCCAATTGCTTATTAAATCATTATTAGCTCCTTCGAAAATTTGATTAAAAGTTTTCTTAAATTAACTTATCCCCGCTGCTTAACAACCATTTATACAGTATTATAATTTTTTTGTTATTTATTTAAAGGTTAAGTTTATTTTACGTTTCTATTAAAAAAATATTTACTCTAATACTTTTTTTAAAAGCAGGCCACTAAAAGTTGAATTAATGTTTTTAGTTTGAACATTATTATTATTAAAGCAAAGCAAGCACCTGCAAGCCAATGAAATAATTTTTTGCGATGGCTATTTTCTTTTTAAAAACAATTTATCTTGCAACTTCTTTTTGGAGATGGAAGTGGTAATTTAAACACAAAGAAAAAATGAAAGATAATATATCAAAGATTCAGACTATAAAGAATTCCAACTCCATTTATAGAAAAAAAGAGTGCTGTGCAAATAATAAAATTAATAAATGTTTTTACACCCAATAATATTTTTAACAGCAGCTGTAATTTATAATTTATTTTTTCGTATGCTCACAAAATTAAAAAAAAGCAAATTTGAATTACAAACAAAAGATGCAAAAAAACTATGAGTTTCGAATCGAATTTATTTATTTTTTATAATAATGAAAAATTAAATATTTTACAGTATACTTTCATTATTTTCTTCGTTTTCATATTCATTAAACATAACATAACCATAAGTAATAGTTTGGCGTTCAAGAAATAAACCAAGCGAATATTTAATTTGTGAAAAAGTTGGTCGCTTTTCTCTTTCAAACATCCAACAATTTTTCATTAATTTTTTCCATTCATTTCCAACAACGAGAATTTCTTCTTGTTCTTCATTTGGAATTTCCAATCGATTTCCATCATTTAAAAATGAAATAATTTCATTTCCATCTAAACTTCCATATGGAATTTCTCCGAAACTAAAAATTTCCCAAATTAAAACTCCAAAAGACCAAATATCCGAAGCTTCAGAAAATAGTCTTTGAGTTAAAGCTTCCGGAGCCATCCAACGAATTGGAAGGCGTTGTTTTTGAATTCCTTGATAAGTAAATGATTCATTTGTTAAAGAAGCGAGACCAAAATCAGCGACTTTAACTTCGAGTCTTGAAGTTAAAAGAATATTTCGAGCTGCCAAATCTTTATGAACCACGCCTTTGGAAGCGATGTGTTCCATTCCATCAGCAATTTGCCATAAAATTTGTGCAATAATTTTATCTGATTTTTCTATTTTCTCCGAAGTTTTTATCCACGAAATTAAATCCTTTCCATCGATGAATTCAAAAATCAACGCGGGAATTTGTTGGTAAATAGTCCAACCAAGCAAACAACAAATATGTCGATGAAATCCAATTTTTAATGCGGCGTCTATTTCTCGAAAAACTTGTTCAAATTCGTCTTTGGTTATTGTATTTGCAATTTTCATTGCAACTTTACAATTTGCAAATGTCGTGGTTTCCAATCGCGGATATAAAATTGTGACGGGTGAAGCTCCATTTAAATGTCCTTCATAAACTACAGCTGAGACTCCCTTGCCCAAAGCTTTTTCATAATCGAGAATAATATTTTCGGGGTCAATAAGGAGTTCTTTACCATTGGCAACGAAAATTTCAGCTTCTTTTGGAGTGCTGAAAAGAAGAAAAAAAATTGAAAAATAAAGACGGTTCCATGAAAACGAAAGAAAAGAAACTTACAATCCCGATTTCATAGCCCAACCATATTTAGCTTTTAATTTTCGATACATTCTTCGACGCCATAAATAAAATGAAATGACAACAACAAAAATTATGATAAAAATGGAACAACCAATTATGAGCCAAATCCACCATCGATTTGGACTTTTATAATCGAATCGAGCTAAAAAAAATCCAAAAAAGAAATTTTAAAATTTTTGTGGAATGAAACTAACTCGATGCCATTTTTTCTTTGAAAGTTGGAAAATTATTAGTATTATTTAAATTTAAATTATTTTGAAATAAAATATGATTAAATCGAATACTTGCATTTCCATCTTTATTAAAAATAATTTCATTAATATTTTTTGATAAATCATTCAAAAGTTTTTTTGATTTTTTCATAGTTGAATTATTTGAAATTAAATAAATATCCAATTTTTGATTAAATGAATTAAAAATTATTCCAGTTTTATTAAGCCAAAATGGAAATGAATCAGTGATAATTATATTCCATTGAAAAATATCAGGAAATTCAGTAAACGATTTAGTTAAATAATTTTCAACTAAAGAAGTTGAAAAGGTTTTACTAGTGCCTAAAAACCAAAATTTATCTGTACCTTTTTTTAAAATTAAAGAGGAACCACACCAGGGCTGTCCGGGATCCCGGATCCCGTCTCCCGGATCCCGGAATCCCGGCCGTTTTTTCTAATCCGGGTCCCGGATCCCGGATTGGCAAAGACCTAGTCCCGGACAGCCCTGACCACACTTCGAAAAAAAATTTTATTTTCGTTTTTAAAAAGCAAAGTTTCAATCGATTTTTAGTAATCAAACATACAATTTTTAAAAAAAGAAGGAAAAAGTATGTTTTCGTTTTGAAATTCCACAAAAATAACTTTTTGATTATTGAATTGAATCAAAGCTTACTTGGATTGGATAAAAAAATATAATCAGGTTTTGGATATATTATATTATCATATAAATGAACGCCAGCTTAAAAAATTTATCCAATTTTATAATTATTTTGGAAAACCTTAACCTTGCCTGTTTGATAACTAAATGAATCATTTT
Source organism: Panagrolaimus kolymaensis (assembly GCA_028622995.1). NCBI lineage: Eukaryota > Metazoa > Nematoda > Chromadorea > Rhabditida > Panagrolaimidae > Panagrolaimus > Panagrolaimus kolymaensis. The sequence goes on along the minus strand of JAJQJQ010000029.1, from coordinate 2,321,360 downwards.
TTCTTATGGATGCAATATAAAATCGTGGAGATAAATAATCCCATCCAGTATAAATTGGTTCACCAGTAATAACTAAATATTCAGCTAATGCAATACTTTGCTCAAGAATTGATTCATCACCAGCTATATAAATATTATAATTATTTTCAAGAGGTCGAAATTCGAAAACTAAAAAAAGAAAATTAAAAATTAATTAAAACGAGACAAAAATTTAAAATTCCAAATCAATCAAAAATTATCAACTGGCGATTTTGTTTAAAAACTTACGTAATTTATTGCTAAAAATAATTCTACTAACATTCAGCGGTGATAAAATATTATTTTGATATATGTAAAACATTTGAACATCTCTGTACCCATCATCATATTCAGCGTCATCAAAATTAAAATTTTTCGTGGATGAAATTCCAAAATAAACAATTTCTTTTAATCTTCCAAAAATATTTTCAAATTTTATTTGAATTTTAGGTAAATTTGTTAAAATAACAAAATTTGTTCGAGTCACATAACAACTTGCTGGAGTTTGAGGGCATAGCGAAGCAGTTAATTCAATAATGAGTTGAGCAATTCGAATAAAAGCTTTTAAATCATTGGTTATTGAAGAATTATATATTTCTTCAATGGCTTCAGAATCGAGATTGAAATATGTCAAAGAATCGGTGGTGCAAGAATACACACTTCCTTCGCTAAAATCAGTTTCGATCGAGCATTTTGCATTTTGTTCTTTAAAATATATATTAAAATTTAATGGAAAATTTGGAAGTTTTAAAAAATATTCAAATAAATCATTTGCATCTTGAATGGATGAATTTTCTGTGAATGCTGGAATTAAAATAGTATCAACATTATTTGCGGTAATAGTAAAATTTTCAAAATCTCCAACAACTAAACCAAACTCAAAAATTTCGTTGAAGTAAAAATAAAATAATATATTTATTATTATTTTTCCATTTTTTAACATTTTAAATAAATAAATAAAAAAATAAACGTGGAGAAAATTTTTTGATTGGAACAAGAAATCATGGGTGTGTGAAAAAAAAGAAAATAATTTCTGGATTAAAAATTTTTTTCTCTGTTAAAAATCACGTCTTTATTTTATTTTAAGCTCTAAGAAAAAAATCCTTGTTTTTTGTGATAAAAAAAATTAATCAAGCTAACAAAAAAAACATGATTCATGCAACAACAAAAAATGTAGGACTTGTGAAGGTATTTAATCAACATAACGAAAGTATTTTCATTAAAAAGCTTATAATTAGCTTTAGAAAATATAAAAGCACACAAAAATTTTATCGAGCCATGGAAGTTTAGAATTTTTATTTGTTACTAAAATTCGAATAATTCCATGCAAAACCTTTTATTTGATTCACGTGTTATCCATATTTCAATCAAAAAGTAAGAATTAAAACAATACTTTAGACTTAAAAAACTACTGTTTGAAACCAAAAGTGATCAAAGCTGGAACAAACGAGCAAGTTTGACTTTTCATGAGTCATTTGAACTATGTAAATTTTGAGTAACCATATTTTTCGTATATAAAATGAAAGCATGTACAAAATTTTCTTTCATTTCTGAACAAGAAACTGATCAAAACAGATGGCTGCCTGGACTTACCAAGAAAAATTACAGATGGCTGAATTTGTTATGAGCCATTTTTGGAAGGCTGTCAATGCTGCCTTCGTTTTCTGGGGCTTGCTTATTTCTTCAAGAGTGGCCAATAATGGGAAGGTCGCCACTAATATCTCTCAAAGCCGTCTTGACTTTGATAAAAATGGCAAAAAAACTCAAAAAGAAAAGAAAAAGAAAGTTCCAGAAAATCTTGCATCATCCAAAAAAGCTGCTCCTACTGACAGCCATGAAGAAACTGAATGAATGATTGAATAATCTTTTTTTAACACCGCTTTTTTTAAAACTAATGTAAAAATGTAAAAAATAAAATTAAACTGACTTATACAAACTTTTTTTCTCTGTACTGAATATTCAAAATTTCTATAGAAGTTAAAACTGCGATAGAAACATAGATTTTGTACAATAAAGGAGCAATCTTAAATTAGGAGGTCTAAACAAAAAAGAAAAAGTTTTTATGTCAAGTTGATTTGTTGATAGCTTCTTGTTAAATTCTAAGGTCAAAACTTATAGTTACTTTAGAAATTCTTGTTTGAAATGGAGCAAAAAAATTGTATGAAGAAAACAACCCAAAAAAGTTAAACGAAACTTTTTACCCTTCCTTACAAACAAGCTTTTCTTCTTTTTTTCATTTCTTTAATTTGTGGCAACTAAAAGAATGGGATTCAACTTGATAAATACCGCTTATATAGAAAATGAGTTATAAACAAATTTTTTCATTGTTGCTTAAAAATATAATCTTTTTTTTTACAAGACCTACCATTTTTGTTACCTTTGTTCAGTTTCTTGAGAACCCAACTTTTTATAGTTAATACACAACACATTTATTACACATATACAGAAACATAAAAAGTAATTAACAAAGCATAGCAAAATTGAAAACTTTCATCAAACGATGTTCATAGATATGTTTCCAAATGATTGGTTGATGTTCAGGATCATGACATCCAAAAAATATTCTTTCTTCACTTTTTAAAGCTTTATCAACGTTGAAAACTATCAGCCATTCTTTTAAACCATGAATTCGACCAACATTCACTTCATCAGCTAATTTTCCTGTAACAAATACATCTTCGCCTTTGAGAAAATGAACGTTGTGGGTAATAAGATAATTCCATTCTTTCATGATCACTGTTGCCGAAGTAATGTAAGCAGGTCCACTGCAGAAATCATCATGGTAGTTGTATGATAAAGATATTTCGGATTCTGGAACATACCTAAAACAACAAAGAAGAGATTAAAGACATTTTAAGACAAAACGAGTGCATAAACAACCCAAATAAGCAAATTTAAGTGTAAAGCATTCAAAGTAAATAACAACATACCATGGTGAATTTCTGTCTCGAGCTATTAACGCATATCTTCTAACGTAACAGTAATAATTATCCTTTAAATCATTGTCATAGTTAATCAAAACATTTCTTAGTTTTAATGGATCAAATACCACATCATCATCAACTTTAACAATAAAAGGTTTTGTGTCATTGCAATTCTCAGCCACGAATTTCATCCAAACAAGAGATTTGATAGTTAAGTTCCAATAATCTTCATGAAAATCAGCTTGAAGAATATCACGAAATTCGGCAGCTTCTTGATCAACCTTTTCTTGCTGAGTTTCATTGTCAGCTTTTCCCAAAACATAAACAACATCGAATTTGAAGAAATTCTTTAAAGGTTCATTTCCCATTGTTGAACGAAATATTGATCGTCGATGAGCATTTTTAGGATGAGAAATAACAAAAATTACGGTATCCATTTGTGAATTTGGATCAGAGCAAGCTGGAACATTTGGATTTATCAATACAGGATATGCATAAGGATTGACAATCTAAAAAATCGTAACATTTAGAAGGTTATTAGTTTTATCAAAAAAAGGCATAATTCAATAAGTTAATTAACTATAAAACAACTTACTTCGTTTGTTGCGCCATACGATTGTGATTCTTCTCCTTCAGCTAAAGGCTTTTTTCTTGAAAGTAAAAAAATCAAAATTGTAAAGAAAATAACACCAAAAAATACTCCATAAAAAGTTTTTGTTGATTTTTTTCGAAAAGTAAATCGCATTTTTGTCAAATGTAACACAAAAAACCCTTTCATCAATTTGAAAGAGAAAACTTTTTCTTTTCTGTTTTCGTCATCCAAAAATGGCTTTGTTCATTTATGCAAATTTAGAATTAGAGTTTGTGAAAAATTAGTTGTTTAGAAAATGCCATTCACTTTTTATTTTCGTCCATCATTTTTTACACATTCAAATCACAACAAACGAAAATGCGATGTTCATCACGAAAAATTATTTATGCTGCTGGTATTTTCTTCATAATTTTGGTTCTTTTGGTTTTTACAAAAAGTTGGCCATTTCAAACAAAATCATATTCTTATGGTGCTACAAATGAAGTAAGTTTTTTTAGTATTGCTTTAACATCAAAACTGTTATAAACTTTTTTTCAGCTTATCAAACCTTTTGCATATCCTGTACTTATAGATCCAATGATTCCTGCTTGCTCTAATCCAAATTCAACTAAAAATATTGTTATCATCGTTCATACTCATCCTAAAAATGGTAATCGACGATCAAGAATTCGCTCAACAATGGGAAATGAAACTTTAAAGAACTTCCTTGGTTTTGATATTGTTTTTGTTTTGGGAAAACCTGAAAATGAACCTTTGCAAATGGACATGGATCAAGAAGCCGCTGAATTTCAAGATATTCTTCAAGCTGATTTTGATGATACTTATTTTAATTTGACTACAAAATCCATTGTTTGGATAAAATATGTGGCTGAAAATTGTGCTGATAATAATCCTTTTATTCTGAAAATGGATGATGATGTAGTATTTGATGTTGCAAAAATGAAAGATATCTTTCTGATGTATGCTAAAGAACTTCAAAATAACTTTTATTGTAAACTACGAAGAAACACTCCAATATTTCGACAAAAAGGTTATAAATGGTAAGTATGAAAGAAGCTTTTTTGTTTATCAAAGTATTTTTTATAGGCGTGTTCCTGAAACTGAAATGTCTTTATCCTACAAATACTACGATGATTATTGTCTTGGATATGCATATTTAACGTCGACTAATGTGATTATGAAAGAATGGAAATATATGAAAAGCCACAAAGTACATTTTCATAAAATCGATGATTTCTTTGTTACTGGAAAATTAGCTGGTGAAGTGAAAGTTGGTCATATCAATGGTTATGGAGAATTCAGACAAGTTGTAGTAAATTTTACTGAATACATGAAAAGTAATGGAATATTCTTTGTATGTCATGATCCTGAACATCTTTCAATCATTTGGAACTATATATATGAAAGAAGTTTAAAAGAAATTTTGAATAATCCTTTAATTGTCTAACACTATGTTTATTTTGTGATATTTGTAAAATTTTAATGTGAAATTGTATTTGAATAAACTTATTTTCTTTGTTTAAAGTTGGAAGCGATTGTTTATTTTACTCATTTTTAAAGCGTTTTTTGGAAAGTATGAATATTGCTTTTTTTACGAAGTTTTGTTGCTTAATTTATCATTGAATTATCTAGTCTGTATACTCGGTTTACAAATTGCTGACGGTTTTTCTTTAAAATTTATTATTTTCATTTTTACAAATAATTATATACCCATCATTTACATTATATTTCTCTAGGATTAATTCAATATTATTTTTTATTTGTGAAAAATTTGGTCGTTTTTCTCTTTCTTTTATCCAACATTCTTTGATTAATACTTTCCATTCGTCGCTTACATTTTCTGGTATTAACAGGCGATTATCTGCCATCAAAAAATCAACTATGTCATTTCCATCAATTCCACCATATGGAAGCATTCCATTGGTAAATAATTCCCAGGCAAGAATTCCGAAAGACCAAATATCTGAAGCTTCAGAAAATAATCTTTGTGTCAAAGCTTCCGGCGACATCCATCGAATAGGCAGCCTTCTCTGATAGGGAGCTTGATAAGTAAATGATTCATTTGTTAAAGAAGCCAATCCAAAATCAGCGACTTTAACTTCGAGTCTTGAAGTTAAAAGAATATTTCGAGCAGCTAAATCTTTATGAACCACGCCTTTGGAAGCGATGTGTTCCATTCCATCAGCAATTTGCCATAAAATTTGTGCAATAATTTTATCTGATTTTTCTATTTTCTCCGAAGTTTTTATCCACGAAATTAAATCCTTTCCATCGATGAATTCAAAAATCAAAGCGGGGATTTGTTGGTAAATAGTCCAACCAAGCAAACAACAAATATGTCGATGAAATCCAATTTTTAATGCGGTATCAATTTCTCGAAAAACTTGTTCAAATTCGTCTTTGGTTATTGTATTTGCTATTTTCATTGCAACTTTACAATTTGCAAATGTCGTGGTTTCCAACCGTGGATATAAAATTGTAACGGGTGAAGCTCCATTTAAACGTCCTTCATAAACAATTGATGAAACACCTTTTCCCATAATTTTATTCACATCAATTTTAAGCTGACTTTGTTCGACAAATAATATATTTCTTTTAGCATCAAAAGTTTCAATTTGTGGTGGAAAACTAAAAATTATAAAATTACGAAGATGGAAGAAGTTAGAAAAAAAAGCCGCTTACAAGTTTGGTAAAATTTTCGATGGTGAAGCCGAGTATTCTCCATTTTTGCATGTTTTTCGTTGTCGTCGTCGATAAAGAAATAAAATTATTAAACCCGCAACAATAAATGCTACAGAGAAAATAACGATCACCCAAATCCACCATTCATTTTTTGGTGGTTTATTAGTTTTGTTAGAATAATCAAAAGTTGCTGGAAAAAAATACAAAAAAGAAACACTTAAAATAAATTCTGACAAAAAATTTACCCGCAGTCATTCGCTTTTTTAAAGTAGGAAATTCTTCCAAATTTAACTGTTTCTCAATATTTTGGATAATAAAATGATTGGCTCGAAAACTTCCATTTCCATCTTTATTTTCAATAATAATTTTATTCACTAAATTTTCTTTTAATTCATCGATTAACTTTGCCTCATTCGAATCATTGGTTAATAAATAAATATCCAAATGATGATTAAATGAATCCAAAACCAATCCAGTTTCTTTAAGCCATGTTGGAAATTTATCTGTTATAATTATATTCCATTGAATAAAATCATTATGGATATATTTATTATAAGCTTTTTTAAAATATTCTTCAACCAGAGAAGTCGAAAAATGGTTGCTTGAATCTATAAAAAAAGAAAGAAGGAATTTAATCGGCGGATTTTAATAGGAAAAAGTAAGTTTGACGAACTTTGATAAAATGAAGTTAAAGCAGACGAAGGTAATTTGGTGTCATTTAAATGTACGGTAGCTGAAAATTCGTTTTTTTGGAAAATAATTTCGATTAAATTTAATATGCAAATTCAAAAATGGAAAATTAAGAAATCTTTGAAAATCGAAAGCGAAAATCGGTTTTTTCTGTTTTATTTCTGGATCCTCAAAGAGAATGTTCCTATTTTTTATTTTCTAGAGTACCCAAATTTTTATCATTCTCGATTAAATTTTAATCCAACGAACCTGTTTGATAATAAAAGCTATCATTTTTCTTTATTGAAGCCACAAATAATTTGGGTAATAAATTTCCATTTTTATCATAAAATGAATCACCATTTTTTATCAAATTTTCTGCTAAATCGATACTATAATCTAATATGGTTGATGATTCATCATCACAAATAATAAAAACATTAAATTTATTTGCAGATGTATAAAGTTGATAAACTAAAAAAAAAAAAAATTTTAACAGCAAATTTTTTTGTCACGTGTGGAAAATTAAAAAATCTTCGAATTGAGAGATTTTCGATTCGAGACGCTTTTTTGCTAAATCAAATATTCAAATTTTCTCAAAAATAAACTAACTTAGAGTATTGTTCATAATAACTTTATCCACTCCAGCAGCCGAAATATTTTCTCCTTCATTAACATAAAAATATTGTTCAGCTTTATGAACAGGAAAAATATTTTCTTGATGTCCATCTTTCGCATTTGAAATAATAAAATACAGAGTTTTTTGGAGCTCTATGGAAACGGAATCATAAAATGCACCAATTTTTGGGAGATTTGTCAAAACAATAAAATTTGTTCGAATTAAAAATTTATTATTATTCATTTGTTGATTTTGATTTTCATGTTTTAAACTTAAATCTGCTTTCCTTAAAAATTTTGTTACATAAGAAGTTAAAGAAATTTCATATAAAAGTTGAATAATTTTTGAATCATTTTCTGCATCAATTTTTGTTGATTCTATGATTCCACAATTTCCCCATAAATGTAAAGTTTTATTTTTATATTTAATTAATTCACAAATATTTTTTTCATTATAAATTGTAATTGTTTTTGGAAGATTTGGGAAAGTTAATAAAAAATTAAAAGTTTCTATAAAATCTTCGATCGTTGTCGTCGAATTTGAGGAAGACGAAAATGCTGGAACAATAAAATTTTGTATTTGATCAGCTATTATCAAAAATTCATCACGGCTTTGGTGCTGACCAAAGCAAAAATTATTTGCATAAAATAAAATAAAAATCCAATAACAAAAGTTTTTCATTAAAAACAAAATTAATTTCATGGAAGAAAGGTAAATTAACTACATAAAAATCGAAGAAAAAAAAACGCGAATAAGAATTAAAAAAAAGAATTTAGGTTGACGAAGAATAAGAAGCAAGCAAGCCAGCAAGCATGATTAAAACCTTAAAATGTTAGGAAGCCGCTTATATTCAACTTAAAAAAAGCAACAACCGAAAAAATGAAAGAAAAAAAATGATGATTTTTCTTATTTTTATTATCTTCTTTTTTGGTTCGTTAGAAGCAGCAGCAACAGTAAAAAAGGCTTAAAGAGAGGATGTATTAAAATGGGTTAAAAAACATACATACATATAAACCCTGCATTCCATTAAACACCAAAATATGGAATAAAACAAACAAAATAAATTTAACGGCACAAATCAATTAATTTATGGAAGTCACTAAAGTGAAGTTTGATAAATCTTTAAAAGGTATTTAGCTGAGTTTAATATAGCCTTGAAAACCTTTGACAGATTCTCGAAAATTGATTACGGTTGTTAACCTTCTTCCCATGAACATTTTCGGTGATTTTGTTTAGAAAATATGGTAATCTTTACCATACACAAAATCTCGTGTAAACTTTCCAACATTGCGAATACATTTATTGCTTTGAACGATGTTACATAAAAAGCTACAACAAGACTTCGTATGCCAGCAAGTTTGCAGCTATTTGGTTGCTAAGTATTATCATAGTTACAGTAGCTTAAATGCTTAACATTAAACCTTTTGGAAAAACTCGTTTGTGGTTGATCGTTTTTAACTACATATATTAACACATTTATTAGAACCAACAATTATTAAACATACAAACAATATAAATTACAAAAAAATTATATTTCACAAGTTCCTGGAGGATTAAACCATTTTCCAACATCTTCATAGTGTTTATGCACCAAATTAGGATCATTCAATTTTTCACAAAGTTGACAAAAGCCATACGTCAAAATAAACTTCTTTTTCTGATACTTTTTAGTCCATTCAAAGTACTTCAAATACGCAGTTTGATTTTGAGTTAAATATTTGAGATATTCAGCGAGATTTTCAACGTTCTTGAAATCATCAACAGCAATAAAAGAATCATTTGGTGCTACAGCAGCTGCGATGCTTCGCTTCAATACCACAGGAACAACGAGCTTTTTGATTCTCCAAAATTTCTCAGAAACATAGTCTTTACAAATGCTATTTTCAAACGCCAAATAGAAATGATAATTCGCTGAAAATAACACGTTTAAAAAGTTCAAAATGTGTAACAAAAAACACCAAACAAAAGTTAAGGAACATACGTAAGATTTTGTCTTCACATTCTTTATCACAAGTTTTATTTGTGCACCAACCAAATTGATCAACAGGAAATGAGGCATTTATAAGTCGTTTAACAATTTCATCTCTTCTTGAAGTTGCATTGCAATGTGAAACAAATTGTAAAGCAGTTTGATTCTTCTTTGATACAACTTCTTTTACTTCAGACCATGACCATGTTTCAGCTTCACTATAACTGGTGTCGTTGATTTCAATAAAGTGATCATATAAAGCAGGAATATCACTATCTCTTCGATATGTCATAGTGAGATTAAAGAAATCAGGAATTTTGTAACGATCATACCCTAAATAATGATGATGGATTATCATAAGTATGGAAAATATAAAGACTCTAACAATAAAACCTTTGAGGTGTTTCCCAGTTAAAATACACATAAGATTGTTCAGGATGACGTTGAGCAGGCACAGAATTATTATTCCAGTCCCAAATATGAAATACGATGGCGGATGCATTCAAAGCCTAAAAAAGAAAGTGTATTAAAGAATATGTTATTACGATAATTCCAAGATCTTTAGGCATTGGAATATCCCATTTGCCGTAAGTTTGAAGAAGATTTCAAAAATCCTTGAAAAAAAAAGTTTCACAAAAAAAAGACATACCTTATTTTTATCAGCTGTAAAAAAACATTTTTTCAAACAATTTTCATTCGAATAATCTTGGATTACTTTAGCATATTCTGATGGAGTTTGATAATAATATTTCGTCCAAAATAAAACTATTTTTGAATCTAAAAAATGAGGTTTAGTTTACTACTCAAAATTTTATAAAAAAACAATAAATTTTCCATTGTTAAAAATAATCACTTACTTGGTGGTAGCTTTGGTTCGGTGTCCCATTTAATAAAATGATAGTTAATATCCCAACATATCAAAAAAGTTATAGCGCAAATTAATATAATAATTATACGAAATAATAACTTCATTTTTATCAACAGCAGCAAAAAACAGAAGAAGAAGCAAAGTTTCAGAGAACCGAGAAAGAAGAAACAAAAAAAGAAGAAGCAAAAAATTGACGATACAATTCCATTGTTTTTGTAGCATATTTTGCCAATGGATGATATCAACGAACTCACTAAAATTACTTTCATTGGAGTTTCCTAAAATTCTAAAGTTACTACAAAATTTATTGCATTTTCGCTAATTAATTTCAGTTAAAGTTCCTTCAATATTTTTGTTTCACTAAGCTTTATGAATAAAACTTGTTTGGGAGACCATTTTTGAGAGCCATACCTTGATAAAGGATGAACATATTTTAAGGTTATCGATCGTCCCTTCTTAAGAGCCATTTTTTATTCGACTAAAATTAATTAAAAAAATGGATCTTTCTATAAGTTCAACGCCCTACCGTTTAATTAACTTTTGTCTCAACCAATAATTGTTTTTGTTTATGAAAAGCTTTATTCTAAATTTCTACAGTGCCATTTTTTATTCCAAAAAAAAATAATAAGAAATATAAATCTTATCATTTTATCAACTTTTTTGCGAGAATTTGTTTTTCGACAGAGTAGATAATAAGCATTTAAGAAGAATCAAAAAATTATTTTATTTATTAAAAATGAAAAAGAATAAATAATTTGAATTTTTTAAAAACGATGACAATTAAAAGTTTTACAGTTCGAAGGAAGTTATTTTGCAATCATCAAACATCTAATTTTTTAAACACAAAATTATAAAACAGCAAAAAAAAGTTAATAGTTTTTATTATGAGAAAAAAAAAAAAAAACAATGAATAATAATTTTAGTTTCAATAAGTTGTAATAATTTCCGACGTAGAAACTATAGCGTTCGAAGATTTTTTAATTGCTCGATAATATATTCCAATGCATATGGTACTATTAAATAGCATGAGTGTGCCCAAATAAGGACCAATGATTAAACTTAGGGGCAAATTAATTATTTTATACTGAAATGAATGTTTTATTATTTTAGTCCTAAATTTTTAAATTTTCTTACCAAAAGTAAAATTTGACTTAAAAATATTGGAATAAAATCAAAAAATAGCGAAGAAAAAATAATTATTATCAAAGTTTTATTTATTCGTTTCATCGATGAATTGGAATTATTTTTATTATAAAATTTGAATAAAATAAATAAAATTATTCCAAAAAATAAATTTATTATTCCCAATCCACATTTAGTTTCATAAGTATTTTTACGTTTGAGTGAAAAACTTAAACAATCAAAATAATAACATTCGGTTGAGGAAAAAGTTGGAATATGTTCGAATAATTCTGTAATCCAAATAAGAAACACCAAAACGAAAATCATAATTCCTACAGTGAAAAATCCAAAATAATATTTAAATTTAAGTTTATATTTTATTGGAAAAATTATTGTTATGCATCGATCAATCGCCAAACAAGTTTCCATAACGGCGGTCAAATAACTCAAAGTTGCATAAGAGACTCCCAAAGCGAAAAAAATTTGAACATTATAAATGTTTTGATTTGGTCGCCAAAAAATTAAAGAATATACGATATAAAGTAAACAAGAAAAAGCATAAATTAGCATGAAAATAAAATATATTGAAATTATCGGCGAAAATTCTTTTCGAGCCAAAACTTTTTGATGTTTTAATCCACAAAAACATAAAGTAATGGAAATAATTAATAAAATCAAAGTTACAATATTATAAATCAAAATTAAATAAGGAAAAAATTCCATTGAAAAAAACTTAAATATTTTAGTTTAAAGAAATTTTTTGTTTAAAGAAAAAATGAGTTTGAAACGAAGAAAAACTTATTTTTCTTTTTTCATAAAATAATTAATTATATTTTTTCTTTATAAGAAAAATATTATTAAGAAATAATTAGTCATCAGACTTAACATTATTTAATACTTAAAAAATAATAAAAACATGGCTCGAGCTTATAAAAAAAAAAGATTAATTATTTTAAAGTTTTATAAAACTTTTTACTCATCAAATTTTTTTTTGTGACGTGGAACCTATGTATTTTCTGCTAAGATAGGTTTCAGGTGCTTTAATTATAGTTGAAAACAAGAAATGTTCATCTGAGGTTGAAAAATGAAATGTTTATTGCCTTTGTAAAAACAAAAAAAAATTTCAACAACTTATTCCAAATCAAAGAAGCAGCAGTAGCAACACTTGAAGACATTAAATTTTTTGCGAAAGTGTATACAAAAAACTTTTATAGTATTTTTCTAATAAAAAAAGAAAAAGAAAAACATTTAAAAATCTATCAATAAATTTAATTCATTGGATTTGAAAGGTAAAAGCCAAACTTCATTATTTTCCAAGTCTTCAAAGTTAAACAAAGCAGTATTGTTAAAAAGAATATCATGTAAAAGAAAAATCAATTTTTAATGTTTTCTTTTATTAATATTTTTCAAAGTCCGGAATTTTCTTTTACCATTTTTGTTACTAAAAAGTTTTTATTATAGCAAAATAAAAGCAAAATTTTATGAAAAAAATTAATTACCAAACAAAAAAGAATCTTTCCCCAAACTTATTTTTCTTCTATTTTACGTTTATCGAAAAACTTTTATAAAAACAATTTAAAAGCGGTTTGTGTTGTTATGAAATATAATGTATGTACTTACGTTTAAGTGATACATTCTTCTTTTATTTTTTGTCAATAAAACGGATCACATTTATTTGGTAATTTTATAAAAAACTAAAAATCATCAATCCATCCTCCATCATGAGATATGTGTGTAGTGTGTAAAAAAAAATGGTATAAATGTATGTAAGAGGAGATTAAGGATTTAGTTTGTCGAAGAGAATGAACGAATGAATCATAATCGTTGATTTTTTTTATAATCGCAAAAAATCTATGTATTTTTTTATGTAGTTTTTATAACTTTGAAAATTGGTTAATTTTGAGGCCAATCCTTCTAAAAAATTTCTTTTTTTTTGATGTTGCCATAATTTATTTTTGAAATCAATGCGACATCCTTCTAAATCGGGAAATCAAAAATTTATATTTTTTATGGAAAAAGTATACTTTTTTTTTATACATTTTTAAAACAAAGAAAATAATGGAACAAAACAAAATAATTAAATGTCATTCTTTTTAGTTTTTTTTGCTTTGCTCCAACGAAGACCCAAGACCCCTTTAGATGCTAAAAAAATTTGTGTGGTATTAGTAGCAGCCTCAATTTCCATAAATTTTGTTCGTGTATTTGTGTTTCTGACGTTTTCCATTTTCTTTCAAATATTTTTTTAAATGACACGCAACGAATATTCTTCGATAATTTATTTTTGCCGAGAAAAAACATGGCAGATTTTTTATTTATGTTTTTACAGGTTTTCTCGAAGCTTCTTTTTGACTCAAAAAAATTTACTACTTAAAAAAATTAATTATTTTAATAGTTTTTTTTGGTTTCATCATTCCCGGAAATTCACTAAATTCTTTAATTTTTTCTTTTCTGCTTTGTCCATTCATTTTCTGTGTCCCATTCTTCATTTTCGCGCCTTGTCTTCTTTTTTTTTTCTTCATCAAAACAAAAATTAGACAGTCAGTCTCAGATAGTTTAATTAAGCCATTTTATAAGCAAGCAAGGCGCAACTCAAAAAAGAGAAACCTCATTAACGCTGCCAGCTGCTATTCCCGCTTTTCCTCTTCAAGCAAGCCATTGACCACAGACGAAGAAAAGAAAATCGGATGTGGCATTGAATCGATTGAAAAAAATAAAGAAGAAAAAAAAATGAGCGCAAAAACATAATTTTTTTTACTTTCTTGACTATTTTTTGTTTTTGTTGGTTTTGCTAACGCAATAAATTTATGTGGATGAAAAACAAAAAAAAACATTTAAAAAAATAAAGGTTTGACCATAAAACCTGGTCATTTTTATTTCCACAAAAAAGGGCAAAATTGGTATTTTTTGGATTTTTTTTTGTATCATCGGCCTTAACCTTTTTATTAATTACTCTTTCGCTTAAATACAAAAAGTATAGTATTTTTGCAAATAAAAAAAAATAATCATTTATTAAATTTTTGAATTTTAAAAATATCCTTGTTTTCAGTAGTCCTAAATTATTAAGGCCATTGATTTTTAATTAAACATAATTAATTATCACAAAATTTTTATCTCAAGACCTAAGGCTTTGTGCACTTTTCGCAATAAAATTTTGTAATAAAAATTATAGTCCTAAAGTTTTCATTCATATTTTTTCGAGCATCATCATCATTTTCCATCGTTAAATAACACTCCAAATTACCTATCTTTTCCACCTCCATAATAATCCAATTTTTAAGCTCCCCTTTATGACTCACAGTTTTTTTATTTTTTGTCCAAATGTTTCAAAGTTAAAAGTCTATTGTTTCATAATAAGTAAAAAAAGATACTTCCATTTTATTTTCTAAAAAAAATTGTTTCAAAAAAATATAAAATATAAACGATTATATTAGATACCTATAATCCGATCATCCACCAAAAAGCTAGCGAAAATAGAAAGAAAAAAAATGCGGTTTTTTAACCTTTTTTAATTTTTTTTAGAAGAATAAAAACCCATTCTCTTTTACACTTTTTTTTCTTTCTGCTTCCATCTAAAAAAAGCTACCGATTGCTTTTTTGGAGGTTTATTTTTCTATCTTTTTTTCTTTTTGCTTCATTGCGCTTTTTTTTAAAAAATAGAGTTTAAAAAATAATAAAGAAAGTTATGGTTTAAAATACTTTTTTGTTTGTTTGTTTATTTGAAACTCAAAAGGTTGAATTTTCTTTTTAATTCTTATTATTTTATTTTTTTTGAAACCATACTTTCCCTAATTTTTTTTCTTTTGGTTTCAGGCTTAAAAGATTTTTTATTGATAAAAGACATGGCTAAAGTTGCTTGAAGGCATGGAACTTCTTCGATGGATGGATGGCATGGCATCACTGTTCCTTTGTCCTAAATTAAACTTTCTTCTTCACAAAAAAAAATATGAGAGCCTTGAAAGAAAAGGAAAAAAGTTGCAAGAAGCAGCAGCGGAAATGACACAATATCTCCATTTTTAGTGACCATCTAAAAAGCATAGAAGAAAAGGAGAGAAGCTCAAGAAAGAGGAGAGAAGAAAGAAAAAAGTTTGCTTCTAAACGAACGGTGCATTTGCCTTCGGCAGCGCAGCTTCTAGACTCTCTTTTTTTTCTCGAACGCCACCCGCCACTTTTATTTTAAGAGACTGAAAAAAATGAAGAAAGTGAATGACCAACCAATTTATTTTGAAGAAAATGCATGCATTAAAATAACTAACTTTTTCTTTCTTCTTCATAAACTAAATGAATGGCAGACCAGTCGATTGACTACTAATGCCATTCCACTTTTTGGAAACTTACTGCCAGAAACTCTAAAAACAACATTTTAGTCGTCGGTCAGTCATCAAGAAGAGTCTTAGACATTTAGCCTTTACTTTTTCTTAATTTTTTAAGGACAAACTCCCTTTCCGCAGTTCCAATGTCTCTCTTTCTTTATCGTCTACTTTTATGGATGATTTTCTGTTTCTTTAGCTTTTCGTCTCTCGTGTCCTTTTTTTTGTCTTGCAGTCCGCTATAGCAAGCTTGTTTGTCTCTAGGGTTGCTCTTGCTTTTATATTATTCGAATGGTCACTCACATCCTCATCCACCGACGCCGCCGTTGTCGTCAGTCGTTCGTTGACTCACAACCATTCCATTCCCACTTTCACTTTCACTTTCACTTTCACTTGCATTTCCTTTCCTCATCCTCAAAAATTTTTTTAGAGTCATCTTTTGAGTCAGTGAAACGACTATCTTTTTTTGGAACTTTTCACAATCATCAGCTTTTTTAAGCGATAGACAGAGACATAACCCAGAGAAAGAAAAAAAGAAAGAAAGAGAGTAGCCATTCGGGATTTTTATTTGAGGTTTGAGTTATATTTTTTGATTGTCTTTCATCCATTTTTTTTTTTTCATTTGGTGTTTGTTCATTGGTTGGCCTAGCGACCGATGATGTCTCCAGCTACTGCCAGCTTTACTTGTGACCGACTTTTTTTTAATTTGAAACTCAACCGATCTTCTTTTTTCTTTTTTTGCCGTCGTCCACCACCACCACCACAAAATCCAGCTTTCCTCTGTCTAGTAGCCATTGGCGGCCCTGGTCATATTTTTTTTCTTTAACTTTCGCGGCTTGTTTTTCTTGTTTATTGCTTTAAAGTTGTTGGGAATAATATGTTAAAAGAAGATGAATGGCATTTTATATATACATAAAATTTTTGTTGAACGAGAAGACAATTGACTTTTCGGATTTTTTGGAAGAAAAAAGAAGGAAAGAGGAATATCTCGCTAAAAAGCTATAAAAAAACGTTATTGTTTTTTTCTTCGATGTATTTTTTTTGAGAGTGTAAAAAACTACTTTATCAAATGGGGTATTTTTTTTCTTAGGCTTGCTTTTAAGTGGCATATTACTTTTTTTCTTTTGTTTTTTAAATGGGAGAAAACAAAGGGTATTAGTTTTGGGTTAAAAGCTTACATAATTTTTGAGAGAGAAAAAAACAGTAAAAAAATTTATGAAACTTTTTTTTATTTGTTTCAGGAGTCGTATTTTCCGAAGCAAAAGTAATTTTCATATAATTCATTTTTTAAATTGTTTTCCTTATATTTTGTGTTTTGGCCTCAAATGTTTTTTTAAATTAATTTCCAAAAATCTTTTTACCCAACTATCAAGAAGTTTTATTTTGAACGCTCGAACACCTTCTTGAAATTTTCCATTGTTTATTTACTTTTGTTTAGTTTATTTTTCATGGTCAAAAACATTTTATTTGGTTATTTGTCGACTGCTATTGACCTTTTATATACTTTTTTTAAAAAATAAATGTCTTGTCTGCCTTCCATGAAAAGAAGGGTCAATAGTTTAAGTAAAAAAAGAAAGGCAAAGTTTTCGTTCAATAAAAAATTTGTTTATTTTATTTCAGTTTTTTTTTGTGCCACGGTAAATTTTCTTCGGCTTAAACCACGAAAAATATTTTTCTTTCGATCAAAACTTTAAATATTTTATTAATTTTTGCATAAAAATAAAATAAATAACTCTTTCAAAATCAAACCTCAAAAAGGTAGTCATTGAAAAAATTTACTCCTTCTTTGTAAAAAGTTATTGTTGTTCATAAAAATCGAATATCTTCTTGAAACAACAAGAAAAAGAAGAAAAGCAACAACAACAAAGGTAAAAACACTTGATATCCGCGAAACGACGACAACGATGAGAAATAGTTTCCCTTGTTCTGGAATTTTTTTTTGTACTTCTAACTTACTTTCTTTTTTTTAATCGTTTTCCACTTTAAAAATATTCCTTTTTTCTTCAAGAAAAAAAAGAAAAGAGATTTTTCCCGACATTTTTTGTTATTATTTTTTTCAGAGGGTTTTGCGAAACAGTCGATAATTATTGTTTGAAATGATTTATTTTTTGTGAATAGGTTTTTTTTGTTTGTTTCTGTTATCCATCTTACTTTCGATTTCATTATTTCATCAAAAAACCTTTTATATAAAAATTTTAACTAATAATTAATAACATTAAAAAATACGTGAGAAAGCTTTATAAAAAAGTCTTATCCCAGATTTTTGTCATCATACCAGACTTTCTTTTATCATAGTTTATTTAAATATTTTTGAATTTTCTTCCAAGTTTTCAACCTTCTTTCTTTATCCCAAATCTTCATTAAAACCTTGAAATATATTTTTTATTCTTTACAATTTTTGTTTAAAGTCACCATATATCAAAAGTTACGTGTTCTTTTCATTTTATTTTGCGCCAGTATTATTTTCGTTTCGACTTTATTTACCCAAACAACTGTTTTTATTTTTTTACACAAATATACTTATTATTTTTATTTTTTTTAGTTCAGCTGTTATAACTATTATTTTATTATATTTTTCTTCCACTATATTCCAGAAGTGAAAAACAATAAAAAAAATTTCATGTAAAAAAGAGAGAAAAAGAAAGAAAGAAAGAAAATAGCGGAAACTTGATTATTATTATTTTATTTTATATATTTTTTTTATAAAAGAAAGCAGGCAATAAAATTTTTTACGGATTATTTCATATTCTTTTTTTTTTATTTTCTCCAGAAAACTATCACTTTTATTCATTCTAATGGATTCTAGTTTTAAAATTTCATCTCAAATTATTTTTTAATAAAAAAAAACAAAAATTATAATGTCAAATCAGAAAAAGTTTGTCACTTCTTCGACGGAAGCAGTTACAATTGCTCCAACACCTGCTCCAAGGCCATTGCATTTAAAACCCAAACCAAAACCTAAATCTAAACCTTCGATAGTTCCAAGAACATCCATAAAAACAACTCCAACAACCTCAACATCTAATAATAATAAATCAACGGTTAATAGAGTTCAAGATTTAGCTAAAAAGTAAGTCATTATTTATTTTGTTTTTCGAAACTCCCCGTAAATAATTATACGATTAAAAATTTCAAAAGTATTTTCGCAGAACTTTAAAATAGTTTTTATATTTTTTTATATTTAAAATTTTTGGGATTCTTTAAATCAAAAATATTTTTTTTTATCCATTTGCAGGCCCTTTTTTTATTTTTGACCACAGCTTTACTCTTTTTCTCGGATTTCTTCTTCCGTTTTTTAAATTTTATTTAAACTAAACTTTCAAAGCTTAAAAAACAAAAGAAAAAGAAAAAAAGGAGGCAAAAAACCTTTTAAATCGAGCCAGCCATTGACGATAAATGGAGACAGATTGGAACAATTAAACCTACTTTACACCTTTCTTTCTTTTTTTTTTGCGGTCCAAAAATCTGTCTTTTCATATTTTTTTCTTTTGTTTAAAGAAAAAAACGAGGATCAATTATTTGTCCAATTTCTGGCATTTTTTTTAGCTGAGCACTATTATTTTTTTTTGTTTTGGACTGATTGATTTTTTTTCTAATGCTAAATTTTATTATTATTTTTTTGCAGATTTGAAAGTTCCTCTTCGTCACCTGCCACAAAATTAATTCAAACGAAGCCCTCTTCCAAATTGTTAGGCGATAAACACAACCTTTCAAAAAGTATTATTTCACGGTCATCTGGAGTTTCCCAAGCTTCGGTGGCGGCTCGACGAATTCCAAGGTAAACTTTATTCCCTCTCTTTTTTTTTGCAATATTTTTTTGAGTCAGTTTTTCTCCTTTCATTTTTACTGTCTGAATTTCAGAGTTGTTGAATTTGAGTTATATAAATTTCAAAAAAAAAATCAAGTTTAAAAAAAAGCTAACGATAGAAAAAAAAATAAACTTCAAAAAGAAAGTTAAAGCCTTTTTTTCAAAAAAGTTAGGTATCGGTCAACCGGAAAGAAAGTAAAATAATGTTTATTGTATTTTTTTTTCATTCAGTAAGCTTTAATTTAAACAATGATTTTTGAAATGAATGAATCAAAAAATTCTTCGGGAGTATTGAAAAAAAGAAAAAAAAGAAATTATAATCCTTTCTTTTTTTTATTGGGTTTGTGATTATAGACAAATAATTATATAGCTTTTTTTATATTTTTTGCTTGCAAAAAAACAAAACTTTTTATTTGCCATTTTTAATTATTTTTTTTTTTGGTTTTTTGAAAGACTTTTATTACACCTTTTTCTTGACCAATTAATCATCAATCAAAACAAAAATGTAAAAAAATCATCAACCTCATAATTAAAATAATAAGTGACACTCCCTTTTCTCCTCATTTTTTCGATCGACTCAAAACAAAATAAAATTTACACCCTTTTATTCAATTTTTCTATCATTCATCCATCCGATTAGACAACCAACAAACAAACAAGCAACCACCACCTTGAAACATAAAAAAATTAGAGGAAAAAGTGAAGATGTTTTTACGCTTGCTTTTTTCATTGAAAAATAAAAAGCTTTGAGCACGTTTCCTTCTTTTTAAATAATAAGTTTTTTCTGTGTAAATTTTTTTTATTTGATAGTTTTTTTCTTTTAAAACAAGCTTCTAAATTGGGAGATTGGAGGGTTTATTCAATCTTTTTTTTATTATTATTATTTTGATGCTTCAATTGAAACACATATTATTTTTTTAAAGTGGTCCTTGTAAATAAATTTTTTTTTTATGACGCGTACGTGTATTTGGAGATTTATGATTATGAATGAATGAGCTGTAACCGATCTGGAAGAGTTCATTTCTTTATTTTAAAGTGAATCCACTTTTGCCATGAACGCTTTTAATATTTTCTTTAAAAAGGATCAAAAAATAATATGAAAAATTATTTAATTTTTTGTTAACGTCTAAGGTTCGGCGGTTCGCTTTGTGATTTTCTGGTTTCTTCCGGAAGGAAGCTTCCATGAAAATAAATAATAAAAATTTGTGAATCAACAAAGATCGAAAAAAGAGTCATTTTCAATCAAATTAGAGTTTGAACTTTAGACTTACCTAGGAAAAAAATGGGAGTAGCAGTCATGATTTCATTTTTTAAAATATTTTTTTTTTGTTCGTTTGATTCATAACTATTTTATTTAAGTGAAAATCTGTATCTTAGTTTATTTAGTTTATCGACAATTGTAAAATTTTTAAGGTCGCAATTTCAAAAAATGAATCGTGAACATTGTTTTCTTTATTGTTGATTTTTTTTAAAGTCCGTTGATCCGTTTTCAAAAACTCATTTTTTACGGTTCAATATCAATTTTTTTACCATTAATTTTTTTAAAAATAAACCCATTAAAATTTTCAAATATATTTTTTGATGTGTGAAATGAAGAAAAAAAAACGCTAATTATCCTAAATTCCATTTCTATTTTTTTTGCAGCATTGAACGACGATATTCTAAACCCCAAACACCAACAAAAAAACGATTTTATTATTTTCGTTCATCTGCAGCAGCAATATCAGTGACACGTAAAAGATCCTCATTAATTCGACGTCGACCATTTCGTAGCACTGGTGACCTTATTATTGCTTATTCATCATTATCTCCTCCTTCCACCTCAGAATCTGGACAACCAGCGTCGTCAAGTTTAGAAAATGTGAATGGAAAAAGCAGGCGACGAAACCAAATGATTAAATCTAAATCTGCTAATGATAGTTTTGCCATGGATGAAGAAGAAAACCTGGTTCATGAGGAAAATGATGAACAAAAAGTTATTTGCGGCTCAAAAATAACTAAAAGGTTAGTTTTAATATTTTTTTTTCTCAAAATCTTTTATGCCTTGGATCTATGATATAAAAGTTTCTCGATAGTGTATAATTCCTAAAATTTATGTTCGTGATTTTAATTTTATTTTTACTTATTTGATATTTTTTATAACCCAACTTATTTGAGTAATAATATCGTACTATTCAGGATTATCGATTGATTGTTTTAGCTTTGTCCGACTCTTGATCCTAGATTTTTTCTTTCCTCATCGTCGTTCTTTAAGTTCCAATCAGATCAACAACTCTTTTTTCCCCTTCATTTTTTGCCCTCTTTTTTTAAAGTATGTGTGAATGAGTGACCACTTCATTTAGCTCATTCCTGGTGGCGGCGATTGCAGCTTTAAAAAGCATTTTTTTGTTATTTAAAGACAGCTATTGTAAAATCAAAACACAACTTCCTAGCAGCAGCAACCAGAAGAAGAGCGAGCTGTACTTAAAACCACAAATTACGCTTTTTCATTTTTTTTTCTTCCAAAATTTTGTAATTTTACAAGGAAAAAACTTAGGAAAATAACTATTTTTTGTTTCGTTATTAAAAACAAGAAAAAAATCAACGACTCTCCTGCTTTTTCTTTTTCCCACAAAAAGCCTGTCTGTCTCTTTCGAAGTTGCAGCCGCGAGTGTTATGTTTTTCGAGCAATCAAAAAATCATAGCAAAACAGCGCAAAGCAAAAAATATCGTGTATTTGATTCTTTGACACTTAAAGGGCTTAATTTTTTTTTTTGGAAGCCGCAGCAGTAGCTTGTTTATTATTTTTTTACGGGATTGTTGATTCCTGCTTTTTGAAGAAAATAAAAAGTAACGAAAGCAAAATCATTGAAATCACCTTCACTGTCACCGCTGCTAGCCAGGCTTCGATGTTAGAAGACTAAAAAATCAAAGAAAAATTAATAATTTAATTTTTTTTCTTTACAAAAAAGTCAAATCCTTAATTCTTTCTTTTTCTGTGTCTATCGACTACCATCCATTCATTTTCGATGGAGTGACGACTACTGACCATTGATTACCAAATGAATCTAATAAATTTTTTTCTTTCCCCTTTTTTAAGCCTTTTAGTTTTTAAATTTGGAAATAAGCTTAAGTGTGAAAACGAAGATGCAAATAGAAAAAAAGCAAGAAGAGCGGGAAAAAGGAAATGGTCACTTTTCTTTCTTTTCCTTTTAAATTTTTTTTTCAAGAGTGTTTTATATTTTTATCTTTTCTTCATGTCCTTAAGTACATCATAGAAGAAAGAAGAAGAAGAAGAAGAGATGGAGATGGTTGGAAATGAAGTGGACACTTAATCATCATCATCAAAAAAATATATAATTTTTTTTGTTTGTTTGAAAAAAAATGTTCTGGATTATTTCTTTCATTTTTTTGAGGAATTTTTTGGAGGGATTTTTATGTTTTTTTTAGCATTTTCCTTCTTTGTTTCAACACCATATATTTCAGCAGCAGATAGATAATCGACATATTTTTTTTCATTTCAGATTACAGAATTTTGTTAACAAAGTTTTTTTTTTCAAATTCTGTAAAAACCATGAAAACTAAGAGTCTTACCACGAAAATGCAAAATATTTAAATTTTATTTAACTCTTTTATTAATTTACCCGTTAAAAGATTTGATAGTTTTTTTCTTTCAACATAGTTTTTTTTTTGCCAAAAATAATGACGCAAAACTTTGTTGACCGACCTAGCTTCTTGAAACATAATTCTTCATCTTTACGTTTTTTCCCTGCTAAATTTCTGTATGTCTTCTGCTGCTAAAACACTATTTTTTCTACAAAAAAGAAACGAAGATTTTCATGTAATTTTTTTGTTTTGTTTTGTTTATTTAATTTTGATTTTAACAACTTATCTTCAATTGCTTTTTTGCTACTAACTAACTATGTGTATGTTATTTGACCTTTGAATTTTTTTTCTTCATCCGCGTAAACTTTTTTTTTCGCAACATTCTTTTAAGTACAAAAATCTACAAGTAGCAAACAGTAAAAAAAACTTTGATTTTTTGATCTTGATCTCCTCTGCTAATTTTTTCTTCCTTTTTTTAAAGAATTACTATTTATCTATTTCTTGAAGTTGCAAATTTTTGATTTAATTTTTTTTATTGTTAAATTTTGATGGGAAGAGGATGAAAGTAAAAAGAGATTGATGAAAAGGTAACTTTTACTCACCTAACTGGCTTATTGGATTCAATGGTCAGTCAAGAAGAAACAGATCAAAAAAAAAAAGCGAGAATGCAAAAGTATTTAAAAAAAGCTTAGTCTCTGTCGTCTGCTTCTTTTTCTTTTCTTTAATAAACCCCAGTGTTTTTGACGGTGGTAGTGGTTTCGAGAAAGTTCTCCTTTTTCTTTAAATTTTCTATGTCCCTAAAAAAATTTCCCTCCAATTCCATTTTCAAATTTTCTTGCTTCTCTTTCTTTTTCTCGCTATTTGATTTTTTTCTATAATTTTTTAAACTTGACTCAATCAAATTGAATCAAAAAATAAATAAAATGTTTTTATCGGCTCGGCTGCTGCTTGGCTTGCTGGTTGGCTACTTTAAAAAAAGAGAGGGATCGCAAGAAAGTTTTTTTTTTATTTGAAATATTTTCTCGCTTTTGTATATTCTTTTTTTTCTACTGGTTTAATTTTTTCATGGTGCAACAAAAAAAGAAACAAGAAAGGAATCAAAAAAAATTTTTTTTGACTTGTTTTTCCTTACTTTTTTCTTTTCCCTCTTTTTTTGGAAGGAAAATTCATAAACATATTGGAGTGATTTTTTTTTGACACTTTGTCATTTCCCTTTCATTTTTTTTTCAAAGAAATTTTTTATCCGAATTTTCTACTTTATTTTGTTGAAAGAAATTCAAAATTTGTTATGTAAAGACATAGAATTGTCGTAGCTCAATGTCAACTTTGAAATTATCGAAAATAAATAAAGGATTTTTTTCAAATTTTTTTTTGCTTTTGAGATTGCTTCGAAACTAAAAAATAAATATGTCTTGACTAGAAAAATAATGTTTTATTTTTCCAAAACAAAAGTTTTATTTCCTTATTCCAAAAATTAAAAAAATCTTTACTCGATCTTCCAAAACCCTGATTCCAGGTTTTTCCCACAAAATTTTCTAAATGTTTATTTTTTTTTTCGTTGCTCAAAACAAAAACTTTTTACTTTTATTTTTCAAGTATTTTTTTAGCTTATTTATTTTCTTTCATTCTTCCATATTATATTTTTTGCTTGCTTGCAACTTAATATTTGATTAATAGATTTTTGATGCATTTGCAAAGAAAAAAATAAAGATTATTACCTTATTTAGAATTTATTTACTTTTACGTTTTTGCGTACTCAGACAATTTTTATTTAGTATACTTATTTATTTTATTAAGCATCATTTAAAGGAGTGCTTTGTTTATTTATTTTGAGTTTATAAAGTTTTGGAGTTTGAATATTTCTTTCTTTTGAGTAAAATATTTTTCTTAGTGTATTAAAATATTGGAGAAAATAACTTTAAAGAAATTTGAGGAGGTTTTAAAGAATTTTTAGTAAATTTTTATATAATAAATCTTCCATAAATTATTGGTTTCATTCTAAAATAGGGATCTCGTAATCAATTGTAAAATGTTTAAAATAGTGGTCTCGTAGTGAAGTGGTTATCACGTCCGTCTCACTCACGGAAGGTCGCCGGTTCGAACCCGGTCGGGATCATAATAATTTTTTTAAATTTAAATCTCGAAAGTACAATATCCACATATTGTAACTTCGATTATAAGGTTTCTTATCCTTCACTATTTTTATTTTTGTTATTTCCATTCAAAAAATTATCTCCTCTTTTTCTCTTTTTTTTTCTTCTCCAATTCATCTCCAATCAAGCAAATCATCATCTTTATTTTTCACACTTACGATCCTCTTTTCTTTCGTTTTATTATAAACCTCTACGAGCAACGACGCTTAAAAACAAAAATAATGTAACAAATAAAAATACATTCGCGCGAAACCAAAACCAAAAAAAGAACGAACGCGACGACGTTCCATTTCCATCATCCATCCATCTCGCTGCGCCTCTCTGAATCGTCTCTATCTATTTTGGTTTGGTCGATGCTTAAAAGCAAAAACAAAACCAAAACCATCTTCACTTTTCTTTTTTTTTCTGAAGCTTCTTTTTAATTTTGTAATGAGTGTGTGTGTTTTTTTTTCATTATTAAAAATCCTTTTGTCATCCTCTCTTTCTCTCTCTTTTAATTCTCATTTTTTTAATTGTTTGCGGCTACTTTTTTATTTTTTTATTTGATTGAATTTGATTTTTCTTTTTGGTGAATTAACGTTCCAATCAAAAAAATAAAAATGGACGTGATTTCTTTTCTTTTTCTTTTATAATAAAGTCAATCTCCGTTTTTTTGTCCCTTGTTTTCTCTTTTCTCGGTTGAAAGAAGTCTGTCGATTAACTAACCTTTTTTTCTGAAGGTCGCGAACGCCGGATTTTCCAAGAAAAGAATCAAAATAAAAGGGGTGTAAATTGATTTGATTCACTTGAGTAATTACTTAATCCGTCTGTAAGAAAGAATGAAAGAAAAAAACTCATAATCGCTCAATCAAAAAATTATTATAAAAATGATGTGTTTAATATTAATTTTCATTTGTTTCTCGCTTTTATTTGTTGTGTCATCATCCATCGTTGATGGTTTTATTATTGCTGGGATTTGGGAGGAGATTTAATTTTTTTTCAATTCAACGGTTTCTGCAAATTTTTTTGTTATGATAAACATATTTGGAAAAGCTTTCATTTTATAATATTGCTTTTATCCATAAAATTAAAAAAATTTATGAAGTAAAATTATTTATATTTTGTCTTTTAGAAAATAAAATTTAGAAACGGATAGTCTTACCATGATTTTTTAATTATTGAAAATCTTAAAAGTTTAATCCTTGCTTCTTTTTTTTAAAATTAAAACTAGGTCGAGAGTTAACACCGATGATTAAATATCATCATCCGTTATCACCCATAAATTTTATGTCATATGATAAATCCTTTCGTATTCCATTTTTTAAAAAAAATTTTATTAAAAGGTCAAATAAACTTATCGTTTTTCTTTTTGACAATCAAATCAAAAATTACACCCATTTTTTGAAAAAAAATAATTGTTTGATTTTTATTTTTAATAGGTGTTAGTGAAAGTGACAATTTTAGCAGCATAAAAATTTTAAAAAAAGGAAAAAAAGTGACCACTAAAGCTTTTTTCAAGGACTTGAATAATAAATACATACGTATATGTGTTTTTGTTTGAGCAGATGTTTGGCCTTGAATAGAATAGAAGAAAAAAAAGCTTTGTGGGAAGAGAAAAAAAATAAAATGGCGGGTAACACCTTCGTTTTCTTCTTCTTTTAAACAATAATTATTTTTTATTAATAATTGTTTTTTTATTTTTGTTTTTAATTGATCTCGAGAAGAAAATGGGTCTCGACTTGAAAATATATATTTTTAAACATTTTCTTACTTTTTACTCTGCGAGAATTTTCGTGTTCGTGTTTTTCTTATCATCCAAAAATGAGGCTTATAAATTTCTTTAATTTAGTTAAAGAATGTTTTTTTTTCTACATGTATTAACTAATTAATCAATGGTTGCGTTGCGTACCAATTTTTTATTACTAATCCTGCGTTCTCTATAAATTCGATTGAAAAAGAGATAGAAAAAAAAAGTTCAATGGACCAAAACTAATCTTGAACGATTTTTACAATATTTTTATTTTTTTTTAATGAAAAATAAAATTTGTTTCATTCTATTTATTTTTATTTTTATTTACAATAACAAAAAAAGTTTATTTTTGTGTGAATTTTTTGTTTCCATTTTTTTTTGGGATTGAATTAGCTAAAAAAAAAGACACCTTTCCTTTATTTTGGTCATTGATTTTTCTTTTCTTTTTTCTTACAAATTTTTTAAGCTTTTTTTGTGCAACATTTTATCTCAAAAAAACTTGTATCCATTAAAGCCATTTAAAATAATATTAAGATAAGTAAGAATTAGGATGACTAACAAGCAAACAAAAAATTAAATCCCATTTTTTTCTTGTTTTTTTTTCTAGATTCATACATAATTTTTTTTATTGCCGTCTCCTTTATTTTTTTCCCTTCTATTTTCTTTCCCGTTTTTCATGCTTGATTTCATTTTGTCTTTGATTTTCCCAAACACATTTATTTATTTCTTTTCTTTTATTTTTTCTCGCGCTAAATCGTTATCGTTTTTTCGCTTGTTACATAGTCGTTTTTTCTTATCCTTTTTGGTTCATTGATTCGATCGTTACACAACAAGATAAATTCTTCATCAAAACCCATAAACTAAAAAATGTATAAGAAGGAAAAATTGGGAAAATAGAGGCAGGCAGAGAGAGATTCAGAAGAAATGGATTTTTTACTGTTGGCCAAAGCCATCGTTTGCTTTCTTCTCTTTCATGTTCAACGTCTTGATCGGCTTAATTTTTTCCACAACGTCTTGGGCCGGCGTCTGCTTTTTTTTGTGACAGAAAATTAAAGAGATACTTTTCAAACAACTAAAAATTCCAAATCTTATTTATTTTATATTCCCCTTGTTGCTTACTTTTCTTTGACCAAAACAAAAATCATTCGATGGTCGTTGTTGTTAGCCAGCAGAAGCACCACGACCGCCTTTTTGCATCATCGATCAATGATGACCTCGGGTCATCCACCATCTTCGTAGTCGGTCAAATAAAAAAGAAGTTTTTCCCGCATTCATCGTCTTTTCTTGAAATCAATGAATTATTGCAATCGCAAGAAAAAAATTGATAGAATAAACAAACGCAAAAAAAAATAAAAGCAAATTGAAATAAAAAATAAAAACGTTTTTTTTTCTTCTTTGCGAGCGACATCATCGTCAAAAGTGACCCAGATCAAAAAGACTTTTTTTTATTAAACAAAAACAAAAAATAAAGCGATGGTGAAAATGACCATAGGCTATTTTCAATTTTTGTTTTGTATCAAAAATGGCTCAATGGATTTATTTGTACGTGTAATCTAAAAAACAAATATAAACGTAAATAGTTTATTTGGAAAGGTTTCGTATTTTTTGTTTGCATATATTGAGAGATTACGCAATGTGGGATTCGATCGAATTCATGGGGCTATAGTGTAAAAGTTTATTATTTTTTCATGTTTGTGTCTTATTTTTAGCTAAAACAAAATATTATATTTTACAAAACTTTTTTTCTGCTTCTTTTATTTTAACTTTTATCCCAAAAAACTATTATTACCCATAGTTCTAAAACGAAAAATTATTTTGTAATAAGAATTATTTGACATTGGAGAGCACTAAAACTCTGGTTTTATTCACTCTTACAAATTTTGCGTGAGCCATAAAAACCCACCAAATTGAATCTAGTCGTTTTTTTTATCTTTTTATTTTTGTAATAAAAATCTTATTCTCCCCAAATTTATTTTCTTTAATTGTTTCTTTTTTAATTTTTTTTATTGAAGTCTTTCTTTTTACGTAAACTTTTTTATGGTTTATTTTATATGTATTTATTTTTTAGTGTTCCCTAAATTAGAGATATTTTTTTCTTCTATTCTATCAAGTTACCTTTTTAAAAAAAACGAGTTCTACCCTCGTCATCATTTTTTTTCTCATGCTATCCCAGAGTCTTTTTATAAATAAACGTTCGTTCCAATGAATAAAAAAATTTATTAAGATGTGATTGGTTTCTTACCCCAGACTTTTGAGAGAGAGACGATATATTGTATTTTCTTATATTGGCCATAAAAATTGAATGAAATTAAACCATCGTATTTTATTTTTTTTAATTTGCCTTAAAATTGTCTATTCTTTTTTTCTTCCGACCATGGTTTTTTAATATTCTTGTTTTTTGGTTCATATTTTTGTGATGGTGAAAATTTTGGTGGAACGCCGCGTTTATTTTTTGATTGTGTTTTTTGTAATATTTTTATTAACAAGAGCGTCATTCATCTTTTTTTGATTAATTAAGTTTTGTAAATCTCCTATTTAATTTTTTCAAAATGAGCAAGAAAAATTAATGGATTTCTTTTACCCTTTTTTTAACTTTTTATAAATCTTTCAAAATTTAAATAAAACTTATTTTGAAAAAATTGTCTTTTTTTTCTTAGAAAAATTTATATCACTCCTGAATTTTTTTGTTTTTGTCTTTCACTTTTCTGTAAAGTTTTTGTATTTTTTTCAAGGTTAAAATTAGTGGAATCGATATTTATCCCTTTTCTTTTCTCTTTTTTTTCCATGTAAAACGCGGACACCCTAGGGAGCAAAATTAAAAAAATAATGGGATAATTTTTATGTTTTGTACATATAAATAATCGAAAGTTTTTTCTATCTCTTTTTTTGAAAATAGTAATAATAAAAATTCTCCTTGAAAAAATGATTGTACATAATCAAAATAAAATTATTTCCATAAACATTCGTTTTTTATTCGTTTAAAACCAACTTTCCATAAAAATTAATTAACTAAAACTAAATTAAAATTTCTCTAATTTTTAGACCACCTCCAATTCCATCTGCGCCACCCAAAAAATCTTTAAATATTACTGTGGTACGAGTGACATCCATGACGACGGCGGGATCACAAGCATCCCGTCCAAATCAAGTTCCACCAAAACCTCCACCAAAGCCATCTAAAATAATGTTAGCTAAAACTTTAAGGCATTTAAGGCCCATATCTCCTGGAGCTGACGATGAAAATCAATCGGGTGCTACTAATAAAAGAAATGATGGGGTGGAGCCTAAACCTTCCACATCATCTTCTTCAAATGAACACGATTTAATTGATTCCACAGAGGTGAAGAAATTACCCGAAAAAAGTTTGGGTGGTGGTGAGAAAAAAAGTAGCAATTGCAATAATTGGTTGCGATCACGCTCATCAATTCGTAAACCATCCATTCGTCCTCCACCTCCCCCAGTTTCACCCAAGCCACAACCAACTGTAGCAGGGAAAGCAACTTGGCAAAAACAACAATCCCAAAATTCTTCTCAAAACCAAAATCAACTTCGACAATCTACAAGTGCAACAGATTTATATCAAGCTATGCCTTCACCCGAAGATCCAGAAGAATCAATATGGGGTAGTGAAGTGAAACCCATGCTTCCATCCATGCCTCCTCCATCTCCACCTAAACAACCTAAAAGTAATGGAAATGGAGATGAAGAACATTTTGAAGAAGTTTATGAAGATATTGATATTGGTTTTAATGTAAGCAATTTTTTTAAATCTAATTATTTTTGAGCCTTTTTGGTTTTTGTTTGATTAAACTTTTTTTTGGGTTTATTACTTTTTATAATTATTTTTTTAAAGGTGAAATTTTAAAGTTTATTAGTTAATTTGTCACCTTTTTTTATTGCGTAGTAAATTTTCTGCGGATTTTTAAGACGACCACCATGATTTTTTTTATTATGTATTTTGTGGACTAGAAAAAATTTTTTTCGCCTCGGCTCGAATGGATTCTTTTTCAATGAAAATAAAAAAACGTGCATCGATAGATATATAAAAAACCACTTTAATGTCGTGATCGATTGATTGAGTTTGAGATTTGCGCAAAAAAAAAACGAAATAAATGAATGGAAATTGAATTGAATTGATTACTTTTTTTTAAATGTAATCCATTTTTTGTCAAACTTTTTGTAATGGAATGAAAAAAAGCTAAAAACACGAATTTGTTTTTCCTGTCATCAAAATTTCATAAAATTTGGTGCCAGAAAAAATCAAAGAAAAATTCTTGCTGACACATTTCTTAACTATTAATTCTATAAAACGATTTCAAAGCAAGTTTAAAAAATAATTTTTAGCCGGCTTATTGTGAAACTACTTCTTCAAGATCTAATCAACAACAACTTCGACAAGTTCCATATTCACCCAAATATCAAAAACGTGTACAACATCAAAAAAGACCGTAAGATTTCAATCTTTATTTATTTTCATATAAAAATTTGTATATTTTCTTCATATTTTTTAGGCTTCCTCATAAACCATCATCGAGTAATGGCAGTGATCGAGAATCGTCGATATATCACGCATATGCCTCAGATCAAGGCGAAGATATATTTGATCATGGAAATCATGGAATGGCTCATTCCTTTAATAATTCTTGGGGAGAATCAAATAATTTATCAGCCATGTTACCTCCAAATTCAGGAGCCTCAGATAAAAAAAGATTATCATCGAATCATTTTGGAACTTGGGGGCGAAGAAATAAATCCATTAATAGCGGCAAAAATCATCGACCTCAAAGCAGCCATGGAGGAGGAGCAAGTTTGGAATTAGAAAAATTATTAAGAATTAAATCAGAAATACAATTAAATATTTCAAGAAAAGTTGATAAAATTAAATTAAAGGTTAGTCATTCCCCTGCAACTTTATCCAAATCTTCAACAAGACCAGCAAGAACATCGGCGGCAGGGGTTATGGGTTCAGGAAATAATTTAAATTCAATTTTTTCTATTGTTGATCCAAAAATTTTACAAACTGATTTACCTAAAAATAATTCAAATAATGATAGTCCTTCAACTTCTCAAAGACACAAACACGAAGCTTATCTTTATGGAGATAATTGGTCGTCAGACGAAAATGAAGAAAATGATGATATTGATGAAGTTTATAGTAGCAGTCGAAAAGGAAAACATTTATCATCTGGTTCTCCAAGTATTATTTATTCTTCAACATCAAATAATTCTTCATCCACAACAAATAATTATCCAATAGAAAAAAGTAAATCTGCTGGACATGCATTGAATTTTTGGAAATCCATTGATTCTGCATTGACCATAGGAAAACGTAATAAAGAACCAAGGCCAACATGTCTCCCACCGGCACCAACACCATCAACAACAACAACTTTTAATGGTGAGTAATCATGATTCTTAATTTCTCTGGACTTTTTACGTGTATTTTTTTTTTTGCCATCGAAAAACACCAAAAAAATAGGAAAGCACCTTTTTTAGTGTTTTTTTTTTCGGCGGCGAAGCAAGAAAAGTTTTTTGAATCATCTCACAAAAAAAAATAAAGAAGGAAGAAAAAGTAAAAGACAAATTTTTTGTTGATGCGATGAATGAATGCTTCATTCACTTTTCCTATTTTTTCTTTTTTTAGTAACAAATAAAAAACAAAGACGAACGCCATTGTATAGTTTTTTTTACTTTTATTTATTCAAATAAAATTTTTAAGATAGTAGTAATTTTTTTTTTTCTTGCTTTTTTTGATTTAAATTTAATTAGTTGTTAGACCTAGCCTTTGCAACAACAAAACTTCGTTACTTCGAAAATTGCAAAACGAGACTTTTTTGATTTTATATTCTAAAAGAAATTTTTTGACTTCGTGAGTTAGAAAATTATTTTTTTTTTTGAAGTTTAATTTTCTTTAAATTTTATTATGCAAACGAAAAATCAAAAAATCCTTGGAACTTTACTAATTTAGCTTTCCGTGAATTATGTTCCTGAAATTTTTATCAATCCAAAATAATTTGATTAAATTATGTAATTTATTTCCCTTATTTTTAGGCCCACCACCAAGCCCTCCTAAAAGTTCATTACTAGATGAAATAGAATCAGAATATATGGCGACAACAGAATTTTTTCGTCATCGAGGCAAACCACCCGCTCCTGATCCCACATCATCAACATCCATCTCCACAACAATGTCCCAAACACAACCACTTCCACCACCGACGACAACAATAAATTCTTTACTTCCATCGAGATCATTTCCAAATTTGAATAAACTTCATCATGAAAATTTAATTGATAATCATATCGATAGTGAAGATGACGAGGATGATGATCATCTTGAAAGTGAATTAATTGATGAAGACGCCCTTGATTCAGAAATAGTAGCAAATAACGACGACGATGATATTGATGAAGATTTGGATGAAATGCCTTCAGACGCTTTAGAACTCCTTAAAAAGCAAACATATCAATCTCGTTTACCCGAACCCCAGCCTTTATATCAAATATATATGTTGCATGAACAAGAAAAAATGATTGAAGTTGGTGCAACTGCTACCATTTCTGGATCAAGTTTAGCTTCATCATCTGGAACAGGGACCACGACTACCACGACAACAACAACGACTACGGATATGGGAATTACAACAGGAGGAGAAAGTGGAATTGAAAGCAGTTATTGTTGTGGAAGTTCAACCACCACCACTTCTTCTTCAGCAGCAGTTGATAATGAGGATACCCTTAGCAGTATAATTCGTCGACAATCTAGTTCTATTTCAACTGATAGCGGGAGAGGTTGTGATTCATCTTCCAACCTAACTTCAAATACTTCTATGCGAAGAGAAAGACTCACAGCTGCTTCGATTTATGGCTCCCAAAGATCTTTATGGTGTGAATTGCCTGAAGTTAAATTAGCTGGATTGCTAGAAACTTTAGATGGAAATTCTAAAAATCTTCAAGAAGCCTTTTTTGAAGTTATCACTTCTGAAGCTTCTTACCTTCGATCAATAAATGTTTTAATAAGCCATTTTATTTCAACTCCTGAATTTCTTGGAAATGGAATCAAACCTTCGATAATTACAGCGGCGGAAAGAAAACATTTATTTTCGAATATTATCAGCGTTCGAGATTGCAGTGAACAACTTTTATGTGAACTTGAAAATCGTTTGGAAGAAAATTTAATTTTGAGCGATGTTTGCGATATTTTATGCGAACATTTTGAAAAATATTTTGAAGCTTATGTTAAATATTGCTCTAATCAAGTTTATCAAGATCGAACATTAAAACGTTTAAAAGCGATGAATCCACAATTTTTAAGTGTAATAAATCGAATAGAATCCGATCGAAGGTGTCAGGGATTGGATATGCGTTCATTTTTAATGTTACCCATGCAACGAATTACTCGATATCCCCTTCTTGTTTATGCAATATTGGAGAGAGTTCCAGCGAATTCTCAAATCCAACGAAATGCCGCCAAAGCTTTAATGCTTGCGAATCAAGTTGTAAGAAATTGCAATGAGGGTGCAAGAAGAATGGAAAGAACCGAACAATTATTGGATATTGAAAGAAGATTAATTTATAAATCCGCTGATTTAAAGTAGGTTTCAACCAACCCAAAAATAATTAATTTTTGATAATAAATAAATGTCATAATTTTTTTTCTAGAAGGATACCATTAGTTACATCTGGAAGATATGTTGTCAAAAATGGACAAGTTCTACAGATATTTGAAAGGCGTTCTAAAAGCCTTCTGCAATCCAAGCAGAAGACTAGAAACTTATATCTTTTTTTATTTTCTGATTTATTGTTAATTGCAAAAAAAAGATTGTAAGTTTTATTTTTAATTTTTTTCTTCTTCTTTCATTTGACCAAAAAATTTATTGCAATAATTTTCGGAGACATTTGAAAAAACCAAAAAAAAAGTTATCTTCATTTCTTTTTGAGATTAAAAAATGCAAATTTTTTCTTTGGTCTTTTTAGTTTAAAAATTATTTTATTTTATTACTATTTTTAGAAATGGTACCTTTGTTTGTAAAGATTATGCTCAAAGGCGATTTGTTGTTGTGGAACCAGTGGAACCTCATTCCCATAAAGTCCCCATTGGAGCGATAGCTTCCCTTCCATCCAAATCTCATTTATTTGTATGCGTACTTTTACAAAATGCATATGGAAAACAAGTGGAATTTTTATTTAATGTTGAAAGTGAATCCGATCGTGAACGATGGCTCACAGCCATGCGGCCTCCAACTTGCTCGAATCCAGATGAAAAAATTTATGCTGAATGGGATTGTCCTCAAGCTGTAGCCGTTCATCATTATGCAGCCACCCAAGAAGATGAATTGGAATTAGAGCCCGGAGATTTGGTGAATATTTTAAGGAAAATGCCTGATGGTAAGAAAAAATTTTTTTATTTAATTCAAAAACATACAAACATAAATAAAAAATTAACTCAGATTTTCTTTTGAATTTGAGTTTGCAACTTTGATTTTTAAATTAATTTTCAATCATTCAAAATCACAAAAATCTAAAAATGCGTTTCAACCAAAAAAAATGAATTTAAGTTTTCGATTTTTTCAGGTTGGTTTTATGGTGAACGAACTCGAGATGGTAAAGGTGGATGGTTTCCATCCTCATATGTTCAACAAGTTTTGAATGATCATGTTCGAGCAAATAATTATAAACAACGATTAAAAGTCATTGAAGCAGCTGCGGTATATCGAGTTCAACAACAAGCAGCAGAAAAATCAGCCACCATCATCGGCTTGCAATCAGAATTAATAAATCCCATCAACATAGCTGCAGCAAATCAAAATAATAATAATAATGGCGGAGGAGGTGCCACACCTTTAATAGATCGATTACGAAGATTATCAAATCCCCGTGGATTTTTTGTTAATTTATAAACATAAAAATTTTCTAAACCAAAAAAAATAAATAAAAACATATCCTTAAATAAAATAAATTTTTTAAAGAACAGAAAAACCTCGAAAAAATTCTTTCAATTTTTAAAATTTTTTTAGTCTTTCATTTTGTTCTATGCATATTTTATATTTTTATCTCACTCTCTTCTTTTTTTTGGCTGCCCTACTTTAATATCTTTTGTTTTTGTTTAGTTGCATTCTTGACTTAACTCAAATCAAAAAACGAAATCAAATACATTATATATAATATTTAAATAAATTTTATTTCACTCATTTTTTTTAAGAATCATAAAAATTGTGATACAAGTATTGTTTTAGAATTTTTTAAATTTTTGTTTTATGTAAATGTAAATATTAATTTTTATAAATAAAAAATTTATTTGATACAAAAAGAATAGTAAAACAAAAAATATCAGGGCATAGAAAAAAAAATCAATTTAGACCATCTTTTATAAAATTAAAAATGTGAAACGGGGGCGGTGATATGAAAGTTTGAAAACTCTCATTTTTTATTATCTTTTTAAAAGTAATTTTAAAAAAGGGCTTTATAGATAATCATGACATTAAAGGATGACTATACTTTTTTGCAATCATTCATTGAAATTGTATTCACAAAATATTTTTTCATGACTTTCTTTAGTCATTCCATGAAATTGAATCCATGGTAAGCGATTTTTTGTTGTTGGTTCATTTGCCAATACATTATCTAAAAAACTTTGAAGTCTTTGTTTATAGCCTTCAGAAATAGACTCATTAAATTCAAGGTGAATATTCATTTTCCATGGCTCCTAAAACCAAAATTTTATTAGAATGATAATTAAAAAAATTTATATAACTTATTTACCTTTAAATAATTAAAAAATGTTTTAAAATCAAAAGTTTCTGAAACATTTGTTAAATCAAATTTTCTCATTTTTGAAAAATTAGGAATTTTGAAAAGTTTTTTAACTGTTTCATATGTGATCCAATCAACACCAACTTTGATTCCCTCAAATTGAATTTTTTTTAGATTTGGTGATAGCTCAAATAATGTTTCAATCGGTGCAATACTCCCATCCTCTATTTTTACTTCACTATTTTCCAAGCTTAATTCCATTAATTTTTTTGAAGCGAATAATTTAAATTCCTCCAAAGTTAATTTTTGATTTTTTAAAATCAAAGAAAATAAATCACATAGATAAATTTTTGATGCCAATTTGAAGGATAAATTCGTATTCATTGTATTATTAAAAATGGCTAAAGATCCAATAAGCCATACTCTTTCAGGAAGTATATTCATCATAGGTGCCTCACCAAATTTAAAGCTAAATCCGAATACTTTACCAAACTGCCATAGTTTGGTGCACTCAGTTAAATCTTCACAAATAAATATATTCATAAAAGTAGTAATAGAATTTTTGAGATAAAAATATTTGCATATTTTTATAAGTTTTTCATAAACTTTGACGTTCGAAGGATTTTGTGAAATATAAAAAATTATATTTTCTGTAATCGAAAATTTTTGTGTTTTTGGCGGAAATGAATAAATGGTGAGTTTTGATGGTGAAATACTTGAAATTTCACTAGAAGAAGAACAATCGTGTTTTCGTTTACTCATTATTAATAAAAAATATATTTAACCATTTATTTCTTTAAATAATTGTTTACAACAAAATAAGTTAAAGAAACAATACCGAAAATGAGTGATAATTCAATCAATTTTTTTGTTGTTGATAAAAGAAATAATACTTTTGTTCTCTTTTTAAAAACATTTTTTTTTCGATGAAGGACAAAGACAGCAATATAAAAAAAATTTTTTAATCAGAAAAAATGTTTTAATTCAACAAAAAAAATATCTATTCTAAATCAATAATACCAGGACAAAGAGTGGTATAAATATTTTTTGTTAACAAAAGCATGCATTCAGATATATGAATATTGTAAAAATATCTGACATATAAAAAATGATTTAACCAAAAAAGAATTGTAAAAACAAGCGAAAACATTATGATTAAGCCTTTTAATGGTGAAGGGCGTTCTTCTTCCAAAATAGAGATCATTAATATTATAAACAAATATAATTGGCAAAAAATTTGAAATAAAGTTATTTTCCATATAAAAAATTTTAAAGTTTCATAATGATTTAAAAATTCTTCGAAGCTATTTTCCATGCAAGGAATATTCATAGTTTTGTAATTGCTTAGAACTTCATTTTTCTTAATTATATATTTCTTACGTAAACGTATTTCTTCATAAAACTCATCATTCGTTTTCTTTGAAACTTCTTCAGAAATATAATTCATAAACTAAAAAATAAAGCATTTAATAATTTAAAAAAATTATTTAATTTTCATTTTAATTTTTTGAATTTATTTCGCCTAAAAAATTTTGATTATATTTTTCTTTAATTACCTTTGTTTAATTAGAATATTCAATAAAAATAATATCACATTTTTCTTTCGAAACTTTAGCTTTAGAATAGCAAGGATTTTCCAAAAGTTTTTGATTAAATATATATTTATCCGCTTTAAAAGCATTTGCACGAATTTGATAAAAAATTAAAAAAGCTAATGGAACCATAAAATTTAAACACAAAATAAAAAATTTTAACCATTTATTTTTAGTTTCACATTTACAAAGTTTAAAATATAATGATTTTTTATTTGAACCAATAATCGCCATTATTAATGTCAAGACAAAAATGAAACCAAATGCGCGAGTATTTTTTTTAAAAATAGAATTTATTTTTCACAAAACTTTTTTGCGCGCCAAATATTTTTTTAGTGACTCAATTGATTTTTGTGTGTGACTTACAAGCAAAGGCGATGATGATGAATGGATGAGATGGGAAAAATGATGGATAAAAAATGTTCAAAAAATTTTTTTATTGTCAAATCAATATGTTTTTCGCAAGCGGCAAGAAGTATTAACATGTCTTTTCGCTTTTGGGCAAAAATTTAGTTGCAAACAATAGTTTTTTCTTGATTAAAAAAAAGAATATATCTTAAAAGTTTAAATTGAGCATGCCCAAAAAAAAGAATTAACTATTTATATCTCACAAATTTTAAAATTCCTGGATTTCGAAGCTTTTTGCAATTTTTCTTTGTCGCTCAATTATTTTTTTTAACTTTCTAAAATTCCAAGAAAATAATATAAATAAATCACAATAAACAAATAAATTATTTTTTCAATAAGAAAGAGCAGCTAATGGCCACTGAAATAATTTATGCACGATGCTTTGAAAACACAAAAGCATCATAAAAAAGAGTTTCATTGTGTACTTTTTTTTTTGTTTTTTTATGAAACGCCATTCATTTTGAATGGTGGTGTAACAAATGTGGAGGTTCTCACGCGTTTAATGGATCGTTTTTTTTGTGCATTTTTTTGTTGTTCGTTTTTTAGTTTTAACCATTTTTCAGAAAGCCTTTGCTTGTTTTTTTGTTTTTGAATATTTTAAGATTTCATTTTTTTCGTTTTTGTTTTTGTAGAAATATTTAAAAATAAAAATGCAGATACAAATTTAATACAAAAGTTTAAGAAAGTTTTTTTTGTAATTCATTTGAAATTTATAAGTATACAGAAGATTTTTTGAAAAAATAGACGAATTATTTATAGACCGCAATCAGAAAATCAACAGATAACAACTTCAATTCAGCTAAATTTAAATCTCATTATTGAACTTTTAGGTCAATTATGATTTACCTGATGGAAATAGTAACATTAAGTTTTGCACATTTATTTTTAAAAAATTTATTCACGTTTCCAAAAACAAACTTTTTCATTTTTGAATATTTTTGATTATTTGATTCCATAAAATTATGCGACTTTATTTGAACCAAACCTTTTAAAATAAAACTACAAAGAAAAAACTGTTCCAAAAAAGTATTATTTAATTTTCACTGTGATTCATAAAAGAAAAAGGGTTTGGTCGATTT
This sequence comes from Panagrolaimus kolymaensis, assembly GCA_028622995.1. NCBI lineage: Eukaryota > Metazoa > Nematoda > Chromadorea > Rhabditida > Panagrolaimidae > Panagrolaimus > Panagrolaimus kolymaensis. The sequence goes on along the minus strand of JAJQJQ010000029.1, from coordinate 2,281,483 downwards.
AAAATTTTTAAAAGCAATAAAACTGGATTTTTTTTTCAAACTTAATCCTTTTGTATAATATTATTATTTTTTGTATTTATGTATGAGTTTCACATGCATTGTTTGATTCTTTTTTAAAAAATAGTTATTGGTGTTAAAAATTTTTTTTTCATTCAAAGTGTTTGGTTTTTATTTATGTATTGATTTTTGCTTTTGAATATTTTAACGTTGATTTTTTTTAACTTTCTTTCAGATTTAAAATAAAAATACACTTTAACCAATATGCATTTTAAATTTTTTTAATTAAGACCCATAAATCTTTGAAAGAAACTCAGAAAAACATTATTTCAACCAGCAAAAAAAAAATTGGGAGCAATTTAAAAGTTACTATGTGATAGTGGAAGAAATCCGATGCACGAGAAGAAGAAAAATAAGGGAATAAAGAATGATTTTGATTTATATTTTCTCCAAAGGCATTCAGTAGACAAAGCCAAAACAAGCATTTTTATAGTTTTTTAATTTTTTTTTTGAAATTGTCATGGATACAATTGCCATCGTCGTCGCTATGTGAGTTTTGTTGTTGTTTTATCCAACAGAAGAAGTCTGGGCCAAATGAAATCAGAAATTTTTAAAATTCCAAGAAACACTGTTCTTTTTTAGAATTTAAATTTTTTTTGAATTTTTAATAAAATATAATTTTTATTTTTTGCTTTTACGTTTGTTATCGATGTTACTCGCTTGCTAGGCGAGTTTACCAATGCCATTAAATAAAATAAAATAAAAAAATAAAATACAACTATGGCATTCATAGATTTCTCATTAACAGAAGAAATTATTAGTAAATAAAAAACGGCCAAGCTAAATTCACAAACAATAAAGAATTTATGAAAATTGTTGAAAAGGAATTTTTTCCATAAAAAAATTAATAAAATAAAGATAGTACAAGCATTTTGTGGAAAAGAAATAAAAAAGGAGAAAAAGTTTCTTTGAATTTATTTTATATAAAAAAAAACACAGTTTTCATTCGTGTTTAATAGCTGCCTTTTTAATATGAATTTATGCATATGCATGAGTTTTACAGACATAAATAAATAGCTTTTCCTTTATTTCGCTTATTTTTTTTTCTCGTTCAATTTTTAGTGTTAAACAATTTTTAAAACTAAATCATTTCCTTTTTATTACTTTTGAATATTTTGGAATTTCTTTTTTTGCCTAATGATTTTCTTAACCTAGTTATAAAAAACAAAGAAATTTAACCAAAGATCAGTTATGGTTAACTTTTTTGCCACATTTAAATATTCATTTTCGCAACAAAAAAACATTATTCAGCTTGGAATAATTTCAAAAGAGCCATGTTAAAATAAGAGATAGAAATAAATGCTCAACTACGAAATATACAAAAAATATAAAAATTTTGTATCTTTTAGTCCTAAACAAAGCAGCAAGCTAATGTCGCAAAAGTTTGTTTAAAATCTGAATGAAAATTAAAAGATCATAAGTCCACCAAAATAAATTTTTTGGAACGGTCTCGTTTTTTACAACTTCAATGAAATTCAAAAAATTCGCTGATAAACAACTAAACTAAAAAAAAATAAACAATAAAAAGTATCCGGGTTTAATAGCCTAATAATTTTATTTTACAACCAAAAAAACTTTTTATATCCAATTACGGATGCTTTATTATTATTTTTTTCTTGTACCATCCTTGTCAAGCAACCGAGTTAGAGACAACAGACACATTCCATTCTTTTTTCCATTTTTTGATTTTTCCTTTTTTTCAATCGTTCGCATTTTTTTTTGTTGCAATAAAAAAAGACTCTAGCCTGCTATTAATTTTTGGGCATAGACTACAATGCTCGTAGTAGTAGCAGCAAAAACATCAATGCTGCTGCCATTACTGACTGATCGACATGGGCTTGTTCCTCATTCATTTCCTGAAAAAAATCAACTATCATTAAAAAAAGAAATTTTGAGCAACAATCAAACAAATAAAAAAAAGCAATAAAGCAGCAACGGGAGTGTGTGAGTGTTAAAAAAAGAAGGAAGAAAGGGAATTATTTTTTTTGGTGGGATGAAATTAGTTTTTGTTGATACTCATTTAACATGGAGTTGTGAAACGATGTCAACTCCATCAAATTCATCTTCATTTGAGACTTTTAATTCTTCATCGACATCGGCTGCTACTTTGGGTGCTGCTTCTTCAAATGCGGGTGTTTCTCCAAAATCATCGTCTGCTACTTCGGTGGATGTAAATTTTTCTACGGGTACCTTATCGGCTGCTTCTTCTAATTCAGTGACGACAACGATGTCTTCTGAAACAACGAATGGAGTTTCTGTTATTACGAAGAATGAACAACCACAACCTCCAGTGGCAGCAGCAGCAGTGCCACCATATAAGCTAGTTTATTTTAATTCTCGAGGCCATGCAGAAGTTAGCCGTTTAATTCTTCAATTTGCTCAAATTCCATTTGAAGATATTCGATTAAATACTAACGAATGGACATATTTTAAAACTCGTATGTTTATTATCTTAGTTTTGATAAATAAAATTTAAAAAATACATGAATTTTATTTTTAATTTCTGGCGCTCATTTTTTCGAGTTCATAATTCTGTTAACCCCTGATTTTAAGATTTTGGCAGGCTTTTTCTTTTTTTAATTACTCAGAGCAACGAAAAGAAATAGTTTGCAAACAAATCAAATTTTTTCTTATTTTATTTTTATTGACATCATTTTTTTTATTTTGCACGGCAGTCATGTCTCTCTTTAACTTTGCGCAAGATTTCATAACATTTTTCTTGACCTTTAAATTTATTTACAAAAAATAACAAAGTTTGTAGAATGCGCAAAGATCGTTAAAATTAAAAAAAAGTCGACGTGTGCTTTATAATTCAAAGATTGTATTTTATCTTCTCTTCTTTTTTTTTTTTGCTTTCGAGTTTAATGCAAATTTGCTCTTGCACTTATGTAAAAAAGAAAAAAGATTGTTTGTCAAACCAACAACGATGACTAATATATTTTTTTTACAAACAATGATTTTTTGTAAGCTTTAAAGATTTTTTTGGTGATGTGGTTTTCCAGGAAAAAAAAATCAAATAACTAAATTTTCTTTTGCAAAAAAAAAATAATAAAAAGCATTAAATTTTTTGTTTCAGAAATGCCATACGGCAAACTTCCATTATTAATTTTTGATACAAATGAAGAATTAAATGATCCAAAAGAAATCGCAAAATTCCTTGCCAAACGACATGGACTTTCTGGGAAAAGTATGCTTGAAGAAATTAAGGTGGATTCAATCATAGATTTGCGAATGAAATTTGGAACCGAAATTCAAGCTTATATCGCCTTGTCAGTTGGAACGCATCCATCCATGGATTTAAGGCAAATTAGAGAAAAAATATTTAATGAATCATTTTTACCTGCAATAAATAAATATTCTCCAATGTTAATAGAATTATTAGAAAAAAATACAAAAAAGATTAATTCAACATCAAAATTTTTTATGGCTTCTGGGGTTACTGTAGCTGATTTTGCTGTGGCTGAATTATCCGATACTTTAAGCAATTTTTATTCCGATTTTGAAAAAAAATTCCCTCAATTAATGGAACATTCGAAAATTGTTCATGGACTTCCAGAATTACAAAAATACTTAAATGAAAGGCCATTTTCTAAATATTAAATATGGCTGATATATTTTGGTTTTCACCTATCGTAAACAATTTCACTTTTTCTTCCATAAAATTCGTGTTTAACATTATCAAAACAATTTACGAAATTATAAAGTCTTTTTTATTTATTTAAATCCTACTTTATTCAAAACCATATAATAAAGAAATAACAAAAAAATAATATACATATATTAAAAACTAACATAGTAATAATCATAGGTATTATTTTATTTTGATAAAATTCCATTTCCATTGCCATTTATTGATTCACTCTCGGTTTGATCCAAAATATTACCAAAATTTTCATCCAAGTATCTAAAAATTATAAAAAACATATAACCTTTACCGAGAAAAAAAAGGATTCAAAACTTACAAAATAAAAATCGCAAATTTAGCCATTAATTAATCAGTTTTATTCGTAACTCATATTTGTTCTTTTAAATATCCAACCATTCATCATCATTAAGTTTTTCATCATCCGAAGAGTCAACCTAAAGAAAGAATTTTAAAAGTGAACAGAAAGACGTCAAAACTTACATGTGGATCAAATGATGCATCTCCTTCGACATAACTTTCACCAGATCCAAATTCTAAAAGAAAAAAGAGTTAAGATATTAATTATAAATAATATTAAAAATACATCCGTAAAATAATTACAAGATGAAAGGTTTGTCAAAATAAAACAAAAAAACATACCGCTGATTGTTTTGTTAGGATCTTCTTCATCACTTATGCTTGAGTCTGTCAAATGTTTCGGATCAAAAGATGATGAAATAATTTGGATATCATTTTTAAATTTTTGTTCATTAATTGACAGATCTTTCAAAGAAATTCCAGATGTATCCCAACTATTTGACGATGACGACGACGACGAGGCAGCAACAGGAGTTCCACTTGCATTAACACCACTTCTTTCTTTTTCTATTTGAGTTTTAGATGCATTAGAATTATTTCGATTTCTATTTGGTTTTGTACGTTTTTTCTTCAGCCATGGATGAGAAAGCAATTTTTCAGCTGATTTTCTTTTAGTTGGAATTGGATTAAGCATATGAAACAGGAAATCAACGAGATGTTTTTGATCTTTTTCCAGCATTTCTAGTCTATTAAACTTGGTTTGTAAAACTTTCTTAAACTGTTTTTCAGCTTTTTTAGAATCATATTCGTCGGTTGTGAATTCTTTTATAAAACGCTCTGGAAAATGGATATTAAATTTCTTTTTAAAACCATCAGGATCTTTGAAAGCTTGGAAATCTTTAAAACTACGACGAGGAAATTTTCCAAACATTTTTCTTAATCCAACGATTTCATCTTCGTAGATTACAGTAAATTTTCCCATTTCAAATTCGAGAAACATTTTGTTAGTCAATAACACAACAATCTAAAACTTTAGCATGTAAACATTTTATTGAGGTAAAAAAATTACTGTAACACCAAGCGACCAAATATCATGAGAAGGGAGCAAAGGAGCACCAAAAAAATATTCCGGTGGACGAAACCCATTAGTGCCAGTCTTTCTTTCAGTTCCTTCTATCTAAAAATAAGTTATATTATTTTAATGTAATAAGATTATACAAAACTTACGAAAGCATTTCCAAAATCAATTAATTTAAATATCAATTTTGTTGAGTTTTTGCTCATTTTCTTTGGTATTTCTTCAAGTTCTTCTTCCAACAACTTTCTTATTTTATTTTCATCAAAATCAGAATTTTTTTGACACACCATACGAAGAGAAGAAAGGCTTTTCCCAGATTTAACAATTTTTTCCAATTGACAGCGTAAACTTGATTGAGTAACACAGGTAGCAATATTGTGAGGTTTGATATCACTGTGAACAACTTTGAGACCATGAATAGTTTTAAGAGCCTTTAGAATTTGTTTTGCAAGTTTTTTGATAACAGGAATTGGTAAACCACCACCATATTTTGAAGCTTCTTTCATCATCGTATAAGGATCTTTTCCCAAAGGTTCATATATACCAACACAAACATCACGTCCACCATATTTAAAGCTGAGAGATTCATAGAATCGCAATATATTAGGATGGTTTATAGTTTGATGAAGAGTCTATAATAAGTTGATAAATGATAATTAAACGCTCTTTAGTTTTTCAAGAAAGTCAAAAAATTATAAAATAAATAAATGATTGCTCAGTAGAAAATAATTTTTGCTTTCAATAATATATTAAGTAGAGCAAAGTTTTTGTTTTGTTTATCACCCAAATTTTATATATTTTTTTTGTAAAAAAGAAGCCTACTTCGATTTCCAGTTGTGTAATACAACGACCATATTTAAAGACTTTTGCAACTTTGAATTCTTTGCTTTTCCTTTCAATAACGAGCCAAACCACTGAAAATCCACCATATCCAATTTTGCATACAACTCGATATTCATTATTCGATCTTAAAATAATTTTGATTTAATAAATAAATAATAAATAAATAAAAACTTACGTTTTATTAATCATTCTATTACCTATATCAAGCGCGGATATTGTATTTTCATTAAATTTTTCAGCAGTTTCTTGAATATTTTGAGCAAACACATCCAAATTATTATTGATATTTCCGAGCTCCGACGTCGCAATTGAATTAACTGGATGTTGTTGTTGCCCTAAAAATGAATCACCCATCAAATAAAATTTATAAATTTTTTTAAACATAAAAACAAAATATTGGAAGTAACTAAGTAAAAAAACGATTAAAATAAAAAATAATAATTAAACTCACCAGGAAGTTTGTCGTCAGCTATCGGGTTTTCTTTTGTTGTTGGTTTATCTGCTATATTATTACCTTGAAGTTTTTTCTTAGCTCTTGTAAAAATATTATAAACCATATTCATGAAATATTGTAGTAATACAAATTGGTAAATGAAATATCAAAAATGAAATCAAACAACAATGGTGAACAAGGTTTTCCTCGGATTTGCATATAATTTTTTCATCCGAAGAAAAAATGCAAAATATTTGAGGCGGAGATAAAAAAATTAATTATATTAAAAAAGTGGCATTTTTCTCCGGTTTTCGAAAAAAAATATGCGCGGTCGTTGTTCGTTCCTATGTATTGCGTTTTTGTTTTTGAAAAGCAAATTTTTGAATGGTTCATGGTTTTCTGTTTACAAAAACTTTAATTAATTTTTAATTAGATAATAGTTAGATAGCTTTGTATCTTTTTTCACTATATTTAATGTGTGTAATTTAAATAATTTTTTTATGGAAGTTATTTGTTATTTTTTGTCTCTCACAAATTTAATTGCAATTTAAATATTACTTGTTTTTTTTTGGTCTAGAATATCAAGATTTTTAATATTTATGGTTCTTTTCTTAAAACGGGTTAAATCCCTTAACTTTCACTTTCAAAAATTTTTTTTATTCATTTTTATTTTGACCATTTTATTGTTTTACATTTTCTAGTTTTTTTTTCTTTTTGACCATCAAGGTACAAACTAACATAATTTTTTTTGCTTCTTCGTTTTTTTTACTTCAATAAAATTTATACTCTTATTTTTCTTTATTTTTTATCAAAGTCTGTGATTGACGTTTAAGCATATATTTTTTTCTTCTTCTTGGAAGGAATGAACAAAGAAAAAAATCAATAAATTGAAAAAAACCAAATGATAAGATTCGACTATGATTTTACTCGGTAACAGTACTGGAAGAAGTTATCACAAAAAAGTCAAAAGAGAAGAAATTTTTTAAGACATCAAGAAAGAAATGAAAGGTTAACTAACGTAAATTTAATACCTAAAAAACAAGCAACAGACGAAGCAGAAAAACCCATTTCTTTCAAGAAACTTTTTTACTTGAATCGAAAGAAAATTTTTAGTATCGGAATCAATTTTTTTCTTCTTTTCTTTTTTTAAATGTAAAATTAGACTATCTAAACTTTTACTGAATTCTTTATCAAATTCATAAAAGCTGAATATGTTAAATTAAAAAGTTTAGTCTACCGCCTTTATGTATTTTTTTTAAATGCCAAAGATTAGGGAATAAGATAATCTTTTCTTAAAGCTAAATACTGTCTCATAAAATTTTGGAAATAGTGGGATCGAATTTTAACAAACTTCTTATTTTTCTTAAACATTTCTTTCCAACAAAAAAGAAATGAAAAAGGTTATTAAAAGAAAATTCGACTTAACTAATTTAAAATAAAAACATTTTTTTTGAAATTTTATATCCAAAATATTCTAATTTTATTGTGACTTTTGAATTAAAAATATTCAATTAAGGAATTGAGCCCCTAAAATTGAAACTACTTTATTCTACTAAAAAAATATGCATTCTTTGCTACATCACATCCGGTGCATCATAAAAACACTTGAGGTTGATAAGCTTAAAAACATATTTCATTATAAAAACTTATCTCTATCAACCACCTCAAAATTTAATGTTTGTACTAAAAATAAAATTTAAAAAACGTCACATTCAACAACAACGACAACCTTTCGACTTGACCTCCCCATTTTTTTCATATTCATTTCGATTTGTTATCACAAACTAGCTACATACCTCTCTTTCCATTCACAAAAAATTAATTGTGATGTTTTTGCCATTTTTTGCATCAAAAAAAGATAATAAAAAAAATATTTATTTCGCAACAACTTTTTTTATTCATTTCCGTTTGCTGATTGCACTAATTTTTTTTGCAGAGATCAAAATAGCAAAAAAAAGAAGAAGTGGATTCTCTCTCTCTTTTGAAATCATTTTGATGGAGGATTTTTTGTTTATTCTTTTTCACATTTTTTTTTTGCACTCTTTTAACTGTTTTGTAGTCTCATCGAACTTTGCATCATTTCATTTAATTTTCTTTTTTTTTTCATTGATCGGAGATGGTTCGGCTTGGTGATTCCTTCCTTCCTCATTTTTTTCCCTACGTGTATGTATGTAGTTTTTATAGCAACGACGAAGGAAATTACACTCCCTCCCTGTTTGCTTGCTGGCTTGATTTTTTTCTTCCTATCAAAATTTTTTTTTTGCTCAGTGCTCGCTGGCCGATTTGATTGTTTCGAAATATCTTCTTTTCTTTCATCTACAACAAACTTTTTTTAATTTATTTTTTTCAGCAAACGTCATTTTTTAAAGTTTATATAAAACCGCGACCTTTTTGATTTCAAAACATACATAAAACAAATTCCATCGGTTGCTTCTAAAAAAACTTTTAACCTTTCTACAGAAAACTTTTTTTAAATTAAGTTATGGAACCTATTTTAATTCCATGGATGCTTGCAACAAACGCCGCGACGACTAGAAAGCGATGTTATGGTTCATCACCCGAAGATAATGGAAGTGTGGGGGAAAATGATGATTTGGATGTTTTAATTCCAACAAAACGATTAACCAAATTACAAACTCAAAATGCAATCCCACAATTTCGTTTAACTTTTTATAATGCTCGTGGAATGGCTGAAATGTCGAGAATGATTTTAGCATACTCGGGAATTCCATTTGAAGATGTTCGACTTAAACAAGAAGATACATGGAATAAAGTTAAAAAAGGTAGAGTTTATTAATTTTTAAAAAAGGTTAGTTTTCGTCCTAAAGAATGGACCTTTTTGATAAAAACTTTTTAAAATTAAAAAATGGGAATCTTTAAGTTTTTATAATTAAAAAAAGAAAGAAAAAATTTTAAATTTAAAAATCATGCAATTAAAATTTTGCTGGAAATCTCGAAACAGAATATGATAGTAACAAAAATTAAACATATTTTGACTTTTTCTTGTTACTCTTATTTTTTTAAACTTTTGCTACAAAAATTTTCTTAAATTTTATTCTTACTTTTTTATTTCTTTCAGAATCCCCTCATTTAACTTTGCCCATTCTTGAATGGAATGGAAAAAAACTTTGTGGTGGAGATGCCATCGCTCGAATGCTAGCTAAAATGTATGGCCTCGCGGGGCAGGACGTATTCGAACAAGCTCAAGCTGATGCAATTCTTGGAGTTATGAGAGATTTTATGAATACCGTCTTAAATTACATTAAATTTAAATGTTGCTTTGAGCTTAAAAAGGATACAGATGATCTCGTAAGTTTTTACAATAGTAATTTTTTTCCTTTTCGTTGTGAGACTCTAAATCACTATTTTTTTCGTTTTGGGAGTCTATTTATTTAATATTTTTTTGTTTTAGGAAAAACTTTATGTTGAAATTTTCCTACCAAATGTAAAACGTTATTTTAATGTTTTGGAACAATATGCCTCTGCTCAAACCCGCGATGGCTTTTTCCTTCACAGTGGAATTAGTTATGTTGATTTTGCTATGGCAAATTTATATGATTCTCTATATAATTTACATCCAGATCTCATGATAGAATTTAGAAATGTTCGTTCCATTGTACAACGCGTATTTGCTTTATCTCAATTACAAACATATTTATCTCGTCGTCCTAAAACTGTGTGGTAGTGGTGTAGGGATATTATTAGTAATATTTTTTTTTGATAGGTGAAGGAAGGATAAGGGAATGGGGAAATGGGAGGGTATAAAATATAAGAAATAGGGATATTAGGGTTTCATACTTAAAGGGTTTAAAAAATTAAATGGCTAATAAAAAGGTTTAAAAATGTCTTTAAAAAAGTTAGTAAAAGTTTTGAAGCAAAAATTATTGGAATTTTTTTAATTTTTAAAATAAAAAGTTTTCTGGGAAGAAGTCACATATTTTTTGGAATTTTGTTTACAAGTATCAGAAGTTTTCGTAGTTAAAATTGCAGCAATAATAACCTTTTTAAAATAAGTCAAAAAACAAATAAAAAAATTAGTTTAGATTTTCTATTTTCTTGTTTGCTTCCCCAGAAACTACAAAAAAGCGCTCCACTTTTAACAATAAAAAAAAGCTGAGTCATCTGCTACCATTAAAAAAACTTTTTTTTAAAGCTTTTATTAGTCACCTTTCTTTTTTTTAAATCCCATCACTTTCATTTTATTTATTTTTTATTTTAAATTTCCATAAATCTCAATCAATCAAAAAATTTGTACATAAAATTTCATCACTTTTTTATTTGTTTTTGTAAAACTTTTTATTTTAAATTTTTTTATGTTAAAATTTCATTGTCTTTATTTTATTAAAATTGTACTTTATTTATATAAAAAACAACAAAAAAAAACTAAAAATTATGTATATAAAATAAATTTAAACATTTAATTGTCTATTCTATTTTAAAAAATGTATTATGCACTCGTTTTTTTTCTAACATATAAAATATTTGACACGTCTAAAACAAGATTAAAAAAAATACAAAAAATACAAAACAAAAAATGAACCACCCGCAAAAAACGGGAGAGGAACGTAATTATTTAAAAAATTACAAATTAAAGCCATAGATTTTTAAAAAAAGAAGAAGTTAGAGAGATAAAAAAATATGGATATGTTTCAAAAAATTTTTTTTAAAAAATGAAAAAAGAAAAATTTAATAATTATTTTCAGCCTTTTTTTAAAGGATGTAAACCCTAACTTTGACTAAAGCGATCACTATTTATTTTTATGGTGCTACTTTCGCGAATCAAACAAGTTTTTTATATAAAATAAATTTTGGAGAAAAAGCAGGCCTTAAAATTGAGAATGAAAGGATCGCTTTTTCAATGTAAGGATAATTTTTTTATCGAATTTTAGCAACAACAAAAAAGAAGCGAAAAGTGTTTGTGGAAAAGCATATTTTCACAAAAGCAATAATTTTTAGTCAAGTCGAAGCCAGTCTTTTAAAATTAAAAAAGGCTATTTTTTATTGGACACCGAGATCCAAAAAAAGAAAGAAATAATAAAAAATTTTAGATACAAAAATGCGAGAAACAAAAAATTAGACGAAAATTAAAAACAAAAAAAGGTAAAATAAAACTACTGTATTTATATATAAAAAAACATTTTTTAATATTATTTGAGCAAATTGAAATATATTTTTTTCTTGCATCATCCTTTGGGCAACAAAAATTCACCGGGCCAAAATCATTCATAAAAAATATGCAAAATATGCATTTTTTTAAATAGAAAATGATGGGCATGTTAATTCTGAATCCCCATAACTTGATACATTCATATATGGTCCACAACAATGCCATGGTTGTTCAGAAATTAAATGATCTGTTGTTGAATTAATCGTTGCTGTTGATGATGGCCAATAACATGGAACAATAAATGATGCACCTTGATGGAGGAGTTTTTCAATGGCCGAATATGTGGTAACACTTCCACAAATAATTGCAACCACTAAAAAATTTTATAAAAAATTTTATCCCGAAATGGAAATAAAAAAAAAACTATAAAAACAAAAAAAAAAGAAAAGAAAAAAAGCAACCACCATCACCAAATTAATAAATTTTGCATAAATTTTTTTCTGTACCATATTTAAGTAAATTATTAATCAATTTTATGCAAATATTTACTCACCAATAACAGCAATATTTATAATTAATTTTAATGGAGGTGTATGATTTGCAACCCTGGAATCACTAAGCGCATGTTTAGTAAAGAAATATTTTGATAACCAAAGCCAAAAGCAAAAAAAATACTTACCGCTTAGTTAATTCAATTAATCCAACACTTTCTTCGCTATCATCATCACGTTTAGCTGCTTCATATTCAGATCCAGCATGAAGATATAAATTGAATAAACAAGGCATAATGGCTGATGTCAAAGCAACGGATGTGCCTCCAATGAAGTTTAAAATTGGATCAAAATCTGGGATGGTTAAACATGAAATTACAATAAGTAACATCATGGCGGCTCGATATAGGACTCGTTGGATTCCAAATCCTAAAAATTTTAAGTTTTATAAATAATTTTCGGGTCGAGGGTCAAAGTTTTAATTTGAGAAACAAAACTAACCATGTGGAAGCTTAAATTTATGTTCAACTTCTTGATTCAAAGGATTAATAACAATTGTTAAAGTTAAAATACAATGAATGGCAATAAAAAAATTTGCTGCTTGTTGAATGCCAGTATTTTGAATTGAATTAATTATTGAACTTTTTAAACTATCTCCATATGTGAAATAACCAAGATAGGTGATTGGAAGATAGAGGGCGAGAACAACTGAAAAAAAAGAAGTTTATCATAAATTATTTTTTTCATGAATGTCACGAAAGCTTTATTAAAAACTCACTTCCAAAAGCTAAAATTGCAGCTTTAGTAAAATTTCTTGGTTCTTTCATATCATGTTGAATAGTTGGGAAAACTCCATGTCCACCGAATGCAAACATAAAGGTTCCAAGAGAAAGTAAAAAATGTTGGGTAGAAAATTCGGGATGGGTGGCTTCTTTCATACATGCATCAATATCTTCAATCGTTCCATAAAATATTAATGCAACTGATAATGAAGTTGTAATCATTGCTGTTACTACTGCCCATCTGTAAAAAAAAAGCACACGATAAAAGTTGAAAAAATAATTTTTATTTGGGGTAAGGAACTTACTGAAAATCTGCTGGTGATTTTAATAATGTAATTGGTAAAAGCATAAGGGCAATAATTACGATCATTTTGCATGTACCTATATGATATCCAAATGCTCCAGCAACAATGTCATTTAAAATTTTTGCTGATAATGAAAGATAAACCATTGCAACGCCATAAAGCATGCAATTGAGTACCAAAGAAGTTAGGTATCTAAAAAAAATAGATAAATATGAAAACAAATTTTTGGAAGAAATAATGTCAAAATTAAAAAAATATAATTTTGAAAACAAGTTTTATGTTTAAAAAAATTTTTAGGTTGTTAAATCAAATAAAATTGAAGTGTCTTACAACAGAAATTAAAAATTTCTAATTATCATTGTTAAATTATTGATTTCTGGAATCCAAAAAATAGTAATATTTAGCAATAAAAATTAAAATTTATTAATTTATAAAAAATAGTTTTAGGTTTAAATATTTGTAGGAAATCCATTTTTAAGAATTCCGTCATACATCTAAAAATCACTTTTTTTCTTTAATTTGCTTTGAGAAGCTTTTAGTTTTTTTTCTCAAGATTTTTTAATAATTAAAAAAAAGTAAATATGTATTTTTACCTCGCTCCTTTACCCATCGAACGATAAGCCATTTCAGGATAAGGTTTACGACAATGTTCACGATATACCGGCCATTTAGCACACATGGTATTCCAATTTTCACCAAGCAAATGTGCGGTATAACAAAAAGCAGAAGCAATTAAAATAACTCCCAATGTTCCAGCTTCTTTGCCTGCTGTTAACATCGCAATCGGAAGAGTGACCACTCCACCACCAGCCATATCAGCTATAAAAAAAAAATTAATGGAGTCTTTTTTTTTTAAAGTTTCATAAATTTAATTTCTTTTTTTTTTGAATAAAGTGTCTCAAAGCAAAAATTTCAGGAAATTAAATTTTTGATTACATTTTTCAGCTCTGTTTTCTGGATTTTTTAATAATATTTTTTCTTGATTTTTGGCATAAAGCAAAAAATTTGAATTTCCTAATTTCCAATTTTTGATTTTAAACTTTTTATTTTATTTATCTGCCATTTTCCAAACGTTTTTTTTTCACTCACGTGATTTTTTATTTTTTGTTTAAACTTTTTCGATGGCTTTTCTTTACTCTTTTTTTTTCTCTCGAGACAAAAGATTAATTGCTGCCATTATTGGGTTACCAATTGTTTTTTCTCCCCTCTTTGCTTATGTCAAAAAAAAGTGTTATAGGAAAATTTAACTTAAATCTTCTTTTTTTCTGTTTTGTTTTTGAAGGACTAGGCCTTAGTGTATTTTAGCTGACAAGATAATTCATTTAATAGCCATCACACAAAAAAATTCATAGAAAAGTGAAACAAAAAAAAACTTAAAAACCCTTTAAGACTTTTTTAGTTTTTTTTCTTAAAAACGTTTAAAAAAAGAAACAAAAAATGTTTTCTTTCTGCAAAATTGAAAAAAGAAAGAAAATGTTTTATGTGTTAGAGGCCTCGAAAAAAAGCATTTTTTCTCAATAATTAATAGAAAGGTTTTTAAATTTATAAAAAAGCTATAAAGTTTTTTGGGGAAATAAAAATTCCAATAAAAACTTTTTTGTTAAAACTTCAATTTAAAAATTTTACATACCAACAATAAATAATGCCGCGGTAATCCAATGTAATCCATGAGGTTTACCATAACTATATTCACTTCGAGGCAGCACATCATCCAATGGATTCATAGATGCTTTAGATATTTTACTCGCCATAATTATTGGATTTTCTTTGATTTATTCTTTGAATCGGGCAAAATTCAAAATACTTTTCTTTTCTTTTTGCCTGTAAAAATAAATCAATTTTTTAAATTTCAAAATTTTTATGAAAAAAGTAAATAAATAAAATAAAAAAATCACGAAAAAATAATTCACAGAAATAAATACTTTTGTTTTGAAAAGTGAGGGAAACAAGAAAATGGAAGGAAAAAATGCTGTTATTTTTTTTCCAAAAATGGGGGTGCTAACAAAAAAAAGCACAGACAGCAGAGGGCTCTCTATTTTCAATTCTTTCCATCATCATCAAATTCACCATCAACAATAGCAAAAGCATCAATATCATTATTTTTTTCCCAGGACCATGCAAGGAAGACAAAATATAAAAAAATAACAAGGCTATGTTTTTTTAAAAATAGCTATCATCAACTAGCAAGCTAGCAGCTCACTGACTGGTGATGATAATGGAAAATATAATGGAATAATAAAAATCGGGCAGTAGTGATGGAAGAATAGAAAAGGAAGTTATGTATCTGCCACCAATCATCGCTGTTCCATAGAAAAAGGCAAACAACATGCTTTTTGTTTGAAAACACTGATCAAAAAAGCAGCAGCCGATCAAAAACAGAAAGCAGCCGATCAAAAAAAAACAAAGCATTGATTTCCTTCTTCTTCCATTCTTTGGCCTGCCTGGACGGTTGCTGCTGCTGCCACTGGCGACGAAGAAGCATTGTTGTTGTTGCAATATTATTTTTTCCTTCCTTCCTTCTTTCCTTACTTCTAGGCTCGCCGGTTGCTCTGGAAGAAGAAAAAAGAAAAAAAGCCTAAAACTAAAAGCAGCATGGAAAAAAAAGAAGCTGCATTATTGCCCGTCGTTTTCTGTTTCAAAAAAGAATAAAGATTCTTTCTCATCCTCAAAAACCTAAAAAATAAAATATATGTATGGCGACCGGACGACCTTCCTTAGTTTGGTTGGTTGGAGGCAGAGTTAATTGTCCGAAACAAACAAAACAAAAAAATGACGGAAAAGAAAAATTAAAGAAAATGGCTTATATGGCATTTGAGTTTGAGAAAAGAGTAAAAAACTAATGACGTGAAAGAAAAAAGAAAGCAAGACAAATAATTGAGCTTTAAAAAAGATGTCTTTTTTTTCCTCTTAAAATGGAGCAATAAAACACACACAAAAAATTTGTAATATAGGTTTTAAAGTAAAAATTCTGAAACAAATAATTTACTATTTTTTTTAGCAAAAAAAAAAGTTTAAAAACACAATTAAAAAAGTGTACGAAAAAATCCAAATTTTAAAGAAAACTTTTAAAACCATTGAAAAATAATTCCCGTCTCAGTTTTATTTCTAAATAAATTCAAAGAGAAAAATAAAATAAAAGAATAAAAAATTACTTTTAAATTATATATTTGTTCTTTTTATATTTTTTTATAGTCCTTTTCTCTTTTCAGCAATTATAAGGGCTTTAGCGTTTTACAAAAAGTAACAAAAAATTTTGTTGCATTAAACTTTTTTCAATCAAAAAACTAAGAATATCTCATTATTTTCTAATTAGTGCGACACAATAATTAAAAATTGTGTTTTAACGCCAAAGCCAAATACATATGTACGTACATACTAAATCTAACACATACATACATAAATGAAATCAATCAACACCAACATCGAAAAAGGAACAGCTACGTATGTTAAAAAGCTGTTATTCGATAGAATGAGGAGATAATTAAAATTGATAAATGTATCTCTATTTTTTCTTTATTCAATCAAAAAATTGCATGCAAACTCCTGAAAAAATCCTTAAACTCTTTCAATCAAAAAAAAAATAAGCTAAAGCAATATTTCATTCCTCAAAGCTATCCCATTAAATAATACTCACTGCCAGGCTACATTTGCGATTCGATTAAAAAAAAGAGATAAAAGAAAAAAGCAACCCATCGCTCGATCTCCCTCATTTCCTTATTATTTTCTTCGATCAAAAGGCAAAAAAAAAAATTTATGGAAGAAGAAAGCCATTTTGCAAGCAAATATCAAAAAATTCAAAAAGCATTGAACCAAGAAAAGGAAAAAAAGAAAGGAAGCGAAACGGGGAAGTTAAACCAATGGGATATTTTTAAAATCATATAATAAGTAACAACAAGTGGCATTTAAAATAGTTTTGATTGAAAAGGTTTTTAAAAATAGATAAAACTGTTACATCGAGTGAAAAGAAAAATGTAAACTAGTGAAAGAATAACAAAGATTGGTGATAAACGACGACAGAAAAAGTGATTTGGTGTAATTATTATTTAAAATTATGGTGGGGAATCTTTAACCAAAAAATGGAACTTAAAATTCAATAAATTCTTTTTTAATTTTTTTAGGTCAAAACATTGTGTTTTTTTTAAATTAAAAAATTGTTTTGTTTTTCGTTAAAAAATGCTAGAATTTTATAAAAAAATTTAAAAAATCTTTAAAAAAAGTAATAATAATTCTGTAAAAAAAATTCCCGTGTAAAAAAGAATAATTTTTTAAAAGACTGATATTTTTTAGAAGTCTCTATTCTATTTCCTTTTATTAAAAAAGTTATAGTTTTTTTATGATTCATAATTATGTGAGAAAACTATAAAAATGTTAGCGTCTTTTTATTATTACAAAAAAATGTGCTTTAACGAAAATAGAAAATTTTAATAATAAAGAAAGTGATATAGTATCTATCATCCATTCTCGAAGAAAAAAATACAAAAATATATGTATTTTGTTTTTTCACTGATCAAAGCTCAGAATGCGGAACTATATTTTTTTTCGCCGTTATTTTAAATTTTTCCGTGACTTTTAATCTTTACATCCACCACCTGCGAATATTTTTAATTTCCACGTGGAGCGAAAAAAATAAATTCTTTAAGCAACAAAAATATTTTGTTTTATTTTTTTCGTTCGGGCGTGCCATAAAAGAAATGATATCCAATTTTTGTTGAATCATTGCTGATGCAATCGTAATGTTTTGAAAGAAGAAAAAATCATCAAAGAAATTTTTGACATTCAAAGAATTAAAGAAAAAAAAAGAATAAATTCTAATTAAAAAAAATTAATATAAAAAATTTCGAAATCATGCGTTTTTTCAAATGAAAAATTTGGAAGTTAGTAATTGTTGAATGTTTCCAGATTTAGCTAAACATAAATCAAAATTACGGTAGCTGCTTTAAAATTAGAAAAAACATTTTTGTTGATTCCATAAAAAATTTTGAATGATGAAAACCAATTATTTTTTCAACATTTTTTCTTTATCTTTTTTAAATCTCAAACTTTTCCGTTCCTTTTTTAGCGTCACTGGCATATCCGTGAAAAAAATGCCAAAAAAGAGCCCACGTTTTTCCTTTATTCTGTTATCTATTTTTTTTGGAAAATATTTCTCAAAGCTGTGGCGTAAAAAATGGGGAAAAAAGAAGCAAAAAAAACCGCGCATAAAAAAAAATTATAGTGTAAATTGAGAAGATTGTTGTTGTTGGGCAAAGAATTATTTATTCAACTTTTAAAAAAAATAAAAAAAATAAACATACACCGAAAAAAAATGGAATGGAATTTTATTTATGGCAAAATTAAAACAAAAAAAAGGAAAAAAAATGATGCCAGACAAAAACAACGCCAACCAACGAACGCGATGGAGAAAAACAAAAAAATTCTGATATATATTTTTGAATGAAAAAAAAAATATTTCGGAGAAAGTTAAAAATAAAAAATATTAAACAAAAAAAAAATGGAAAAGGTTGAATCTTTAAAAGATATGTAAAACTCGTTGGTTGGTGATCAAAGATCCAAAAATAAAATAAATGGCGAAGCGATGGATGGGATGATCGTGAGTCGTCAGGAAATAGAAAGAATTCAAAGACGAATGAATTAAGAAATCAGAAATATGTATTTTTAGAAGCTTTTCAAAACAAAAAAAAGAAAGCAACTAAAAATTGGAATGATAAAAAGAAGAATATTTTCTGGACAATAAAGAAAACCAAACATGAATATGAAGAAAGATAAAATACAATTTTGTTAATTTAAAATCGCCAAAAAAATTTAAAATTTTTTTGACATAATAAAAGTTTAAAAGAATTTTTAAATTTTCGCTATGAAAAAATGCTCAAACATTTATTAATTAATTAAAACCGGAAATCAAATCGCAAAATATTTATTGCCTTAAATCACAGCCAACAACAAACAACGTCAATTATTTTACTTTGAAACAAAACCAACAAAAAAATGTGATTAAAAAAGTAAGTAAACCAACCACCCAACTTTTATTATTTTTATATCCAACATAATCTCATCCCCATCTTTTTCTTCTATCCGATCGCACACATACACGTGTATAACATATGATTTATCTCTCATTTTTTTCTCCCAAAAAAGTAGAACCACCCTTCATTTTTTTTTTGTTTCATTGAGCTCTCTTTTATTCATCCACATAAGCAAGCATCAAGAACAAATCCTCAAAGAACCAACATCAAAATCAAAAAAGAAATTTAAAAAGGAAAAAGAAAAAAATCAATCATTGACCAAAAACATTATTCCCCTACTTTTTTTCTTTTTTTTCTTCTTCGCCTCTTTCATCTTTAAAAGACATCCACCAAACCAAAGACGACGACGACGCTATGCATAACTTTTTTTATATCCACAAAAAAAGAAAAGGAAAAAAATCAAACCTCCTCCTCCCCTAAGGCAATGTCGTCGTCGTCATCATCATCCAACCAGCCCAGTCGTCATTCAGTCAATCAGAGTTTCATTCTTTCTTTTTTAATTTTTCAAAAAAAAAAGATCGACTGACTGCAAAAATTTGCGCGGATACACTATTTTTTTTCCTCCCCTCGGTTTCGTTGATTTTGAGTTTTCATTTTTGATTTTTTTTTAATTATTTTTTCTTTTAAAATTTAGAAAAAAATTAAATGAGACAATTTATTTTTGAAAAGCGATATTTCCTTTTTTTCGAATAGAAAAAAAACAAAATATAAAGAAAGAAAAAAATGTGAGATTTAATAATGAATTTATATTTCCCGAAAAAAAATAACAAAACAAATATCCATAAACAAATAAAAGCTTCTTTTGCTGCTGCTTTTAATAAAAAAAAAGAGAGAAGAATATTTTTTGGGAGCGAAGAAGGCTTGCATCTTCATCATCATTTTTTTTATGATGCTGCGAATTTATTATGAGGTTCAGAAACGGAAAAAATGGATATGCTCCGCATATGTGTGTGATGGGATGTTTGTGTGGGAGGAAGCAAAAAAAAAAAAAGAAGCTTTGTTTGGAATTGAAAAAAAAAAATAATGAAAAAAGAAAAAAGAGATCAAGGCTATTATTTTTTTTAACACGCGACTTCAAAGCGGGCAGGTGTTTTTTTTAAATTTATAATAATTTGATATTGCAAATAAATGAAAAAAGGTTATTAAAATATTCTAAATTTTTATAAGTGCACCTGGCTTTTTTGTTGCATTAAAATTATCAAAAAATGGTATTCGAAACTAAAACTTGCGGCCGTAAGAATTTTTTTATTATCTCTTTCGATGCATTACTAAATACAATAGACTTAATTCATATTCGATTTTTGCGCCAAAAAATATCTCTAGTTTCCGTGAAGATTTAATTTCATGTTAAGGTTTAAAAAATGATAAAAATAACGTTTTTCCATTTTCTTCCACCTTACCGCATTCTCGAAAATTTACTTGATTACATCACAAAAATCACAAATATAAATTTTTATAATTAGTTTATTAAATAAAAATGATTTAAAAAAAGCTTAGAGCGTCAATGATTTTTCTAGCGATTCAACAACATTTATGGTAGACGATTCTTTTAAAGGCGGACCAAAACGGAAGCAAAGAACACTTTCAACATTGGATATCAAAAGGCATCTATCATAAGAGGATCAAAGAGCACGAAAGAGAAAAAAATAGAGATAACAAAAATATCCATTATCACGGTTTTTTTTTTACAAAAATAAATTTTTCTCGGGAAAATATTGTTAAATAAAAAAATCACATGAAATAAAGAAAGAAACACAGAAATAAAGCAATGGAGCAAGCTTTCGTAAAAATTACGCAATAAAATGTAACAAAAAAACATGTATGATTAATATCAAGCAGCCATTTCCAGAAGAAAAAAAGGAAGAATGAAAAAGTTTTGAAATTAAAAAAGATACCTTTTTTCCAGAAAAAAAAGGTCAAAAGTTTTGACGCTCGCCACAATTTTCATATTTCCGGTCAAAGTTAAAAAAAGTTCAGCTCGGCTTTATAAATATTTTTTTAACGAGGAAAAGTTTTATAAAAAAATTTCCATTTCATTGGTCAAATAAGGTTTGTTTGAAAAAAATATAAATTTGGCGAATAAAGTTTTTTTATTATTTGTATCTTACAAGAAAGATAAATTTTTTCATCCAATAAATTTAAAAAAAAAGAGTTTAAAATACAGCAAAGACAAGTTTGCGGGAAAATGATAATAATAATTTTAAAATAGACAGAATAATTAGATGTATATACCTTGATGCAATAATTATAGTTTAAATATTTTTCCATTTTCCAAAATATAAGTTCGTTAAACTATGAATGTGTGTCTTAGTTTAAATCATAAATCAAGTATCGTTAAAAAATAAAAAAAACTTCCAAAATCCAATTTTGAAAAAAGTGAAGAAAGTTTATAGAAAATTTATTACAATTTTTAATGAAAGTCATTGCCTTTGTTTACGGCGTTTTATTTGAGTGTGGTGTGATCAGATGAGTGTTACGTCGTTAAATGATAGAAAAGAAACAATAACGATGACCTTTGAAAAATTTTACTTTTTTTTGCAACAACAAAAAAAGAAAATAAGATATTTTTCAAAATTAAAAATATTTTATATGCTTTGAAACTTAAAATTTTAATTTTAATTTAGAGCTGCTTCGTTGTTGTAACTCGTCATTTTTTTGGAAAAACAAAGCTTGCCGACACCACCAGCGCAAAAAACCCAAAATTCCACTAATTTATTCTAGAAAAAGTATCATATTTTTAAAAAAACCTTCAAAACACTTGAATACATTTTTTTTCTTAAACCCACTTCAACAACAAAAAAACGTTGCTCTAAATTCAATGTTTTTTTTGTTTGTTACGGTAGCTTATTAAAAAAAGAATACTAAGAACCACGAAGAAACTCATTTAAAAAAATGACTAGGAAATAAAAAAAAAAAAGTTTAACAAAGTTACTTTAAACTATTTAAGACAAGAAAGATAAAAAAATGTTCATGCTTGTTAATAAAAAAAATTTGAGTAAAACACAAGAAAAGGGAAGGAAGGAAACGAAAAGGAAAAACTCATTTGTAACAAGAAAAAAATGGATAGAAACTTGTTATTTTTTATTTTATTTTCTTTTTTTTGCATGACTAACTTTAAAAAAAATGAAGATGAGCTTAATAACAAAGAAAGATGGAAGAATGGGAGAGGAGTAAAGTTAGTTATTAAGGAGCGTCCAAGAAAAGTAGAAAAAAAAGTTGGTTTCATGAAGGAAGAAAAAATGACGCAAGAAAGAAAAAAACGAAGAGAAAAAGTAATGAATGAATAATGAATGTTACAAACAAAAAAAAGATAAGGCGATTTGAGGAAGAAACAACACAAAACAAAAACCCTTGAAAATGAAGCTCTTCTTTTGTGAACCTCCGCAGCAGCTTATTTAATTTAGCGGAGGTGGTTTATGAATTTCGCCAAAATATGTAAAGCTAAACAAGAAGAGGTCTAACAGTTAATAAAAATGGGTGTGGATAATTTTGAAATCCTGGAAATTAAAAGTGAAAAAAACAATTTTCAGGAATGCGATTAAGAAGAAATAATTTTGAAATCCGCGATTCTTTGATTACCATTTTGCTGATTAGTTACATTAATTTTATTTATAAACATGGAAATCGCAAAACGATGGTTGTACTCTTTTGTAAGCTAAGGTATATGACTATTATTGTAATTTTATTCCGGTAATTATTTTTCAAAAGTTTTGCAACATATTTTTATTCAAAAAAAATCTGTGTCATGCCACTCCATGTCTGGCTTTGTTGTATAATTATAAGTTCATAAACTTTAATATTCTTTTTTTTATAAACCCCAATTAAAAGACGCCTGAAATAGGTACTTTTTAATAGCAATGTTGCAATTATTAACCAAGTTTAAT
This sequence comes from Panagrolaimus kolymaensis, assembly GCA_028622995.1. Taxonomy (NCBI): domain Eukaryota; kingdom Metazoa; phylum Nematoda; class Chromadorea; order Rhabditida; family Panagrolaimidae; genus Panagrolaimus; species Panagrolaimus kolymaensis. The sequence continues at coordinate 2,258,537 of JAJQJQ010000029.1, read as the reverse complement.
TGCAAAAAAAAAAAGCTCAAATTATTTATAAAAAAAAATAATCTTGAAAACCCAGAAAAAAAGTGTACAGTAATTATTGTTTTTATACGTTGCTTTTAACACACCAAAAAAAAAAATAATATCCAAACCAAAATATTGTAATATTTTTGAAAACAGATAAGTAAAACATAGACAAAATTGTTTTAAAAAAACCACGAACAAAACAGTTTTGTATTTATTTATTTTCTTTATCAAATTCAAGAAAAATAAATAAATGAGAGAGATTGAGAAAAACAAAACATGTTTTTTCTTTTTTTCTCGTATCCATTTCAGTTTTTTTTTGCTTTCAAAAAAAAAAATAACAGAAACAGAAATGTTTTTTTTCTTCATTGATCGTTAGCTTTTTTTAATCTCAAAAGCTTTATTAAAAGTGTAAAACAAAAAAGTGATTGAAAAAAAAAACAGGTCTTTCTTGTTTGACAATGTCAGCAAAAAAAATAGTAATCTGACGACATTCAAGCAGACAGCCGCCATAACCGGAAAAACAAAAAAATGCTGTAATTGTAAAAGAAAAATGTCGCAAATCTCTGTATATTATATCGACAGCTATCTTTAAAAATCATAATAAAATCGTCACAGTTGCAAAAATGATTACGGAATTAGTTTTTAAAAAAACTTGCTGGGAATATCCTGAAACATGTCTAAATCAAAATAAATTCAAGATTAAAGTTCATTCATTCGCTTTAGAATAAAAAAAAAAGCTTTTTCCAAAAACTCGATTACGACAGTATATGACATTCGTCTTTTTCAGTTTTTATCTCGCCGAAGTCACAACAACAACAATATTGCTTAGACGATCATAAAGGTATCCGGGTTTAAAAAAAAATGAAAGACAAAAGATAAAAGTTTTTTTTATTAGCTTTTTATAATAAATTGATCGATCATCTTTTAAAAATAAACATAAAACAAAAAAAATGAAAATCAATCCATGAAACAATTTCAAATATAAATTACAACAAAAAAAACCCAAAAACCGTATTAAAATTATTTGAAAGTTTGTTGACTAATTTTTAGTTAAAAAACGGAAAGAGCGTTGTAAATTTTTTTATTTATAAAAAACGAAATCCAAAAATTAAAAATACATGTAAAAATATTAAATTAAAGTTTTGGAGTATTATTTATCGTATTCATCCATCAATTCCCATAATGCTTGCTTTGATTCTTCAGTCATTTCAGGATAATCAATATCAGGTGGATAATTATCAGTTAATCCATCTTCAATTGTTTTATCAACAAAAGCTTTAAGCCTTTCTTTAAAATTGTTGGAAATAAAATTATTGAAACGAAGAGAAATGCTTATTTTGAATGGCTTCTAAAAATATATTTATGATACATAGAAAAAATAGCTGATTCAGTTTTGACTATCCCGCATGTATTTAATAACCATTATTGCAAAGGAACACAGTCGGGAGATGAAAAGTTTTAGGGACTTCAACTTACTTTTAATTTATCAAAAAATGTTTCAAAATCAAACATTTCTGGAAGATAACTTAATGCAAAACGTTCTAAATTTTCAAAATGTCGAATATTTGGAAGCTTTTCAGCTGTTTTAGATGTCATTGGCCAAGGATCAATTATGGTGTTTGAACATGCAAATAATTTAAGTTTTGGAAGCATTTCAATTAATGTTTCAATCGGGACAGTTTTTCCATTTTCATCATCGCTTTTTACCACAGAATTATCTCTAATAGTTAAACTTTCAACTAAACCAGATGAAATAAATAGTTTGAATTCGTTAAATGTAATAATTTGATCGGTTAAATACAAAACACGTATATCACATCGATAAATCTTTTGGGCGATTGATGAAGCAACTGATTTTCCTGGTTGAAAACGTATTTCAAATTCATCATTAATCCAAATTTTTCCTCGAAAGTTTTGTATTTGAAACATAATTTCGAGGGAAGTATCTATTCCATTCATTTGTCTTACTCTCCAGCAATCAACTGGACCAATGGTAATTAAATAATTAAAAGTTATAATTTGAGCTTTCAAATAAAAATATTTGCATATTTTTATAAGTTTTTCATAAACTTTGATAGTGGAAGGATTTTTTGAAATATAGAAAATTATATTTTCTGGAATTGAAAAGTTTTGAATTTTTGGAGATGAAAGCAAAGGCAATGAAACACGTTGCATGAATAGTTTTGAAGAAATGTCTGAAATATTATATTACAATTATTTTCCTGGAAACGGAATCTATGTAAAAAAAGTGGAGGGGAAAAACCCAACTAGACCATTTATTCTAAACAATCAAAAAGTTTTCCGACAAAGTTTTACAGAATTAGTCCAATTTTTTGAATGTAATTTAAACTAACTTACAATCTAATTTTGTGGAAATGTGGTGATATGCAGCATACAAAAATTGCTATGGCGTAACAAGAATTTAATTTTAGACGCTAATCCTCCTGAGCTGCTTTTTTAAACATTTTAAAAAAACTATGACTAATGCAAAACTTAAAGCCGCTTACTCCCGCATATCGATTGCTCACTGAGATAAAACAAGTCGCCGCAGTTGTCATTGCAAAGGATTTTTTTGTCCATCATAAAAAGGAATTCTATGTATTTAAAAAAATATTAGTTGGAAAAGTGTGTTTTATCGAAATGCATCGTTACGGGTGTTAGTCAGATCATTTTATTGACATTTTAAAATTGAAACAACGAATAAATGTGTCAAGAATTATAATATAGTGATTAATTTTTTGGGTTTAAAATGTAATACATATGAAACTTAGAAATCAGTTTCAGTTATATACCAATTTTCTCTTTTATCCATTCTCGAATTTCCCAATAAGTAATGTTAACAAAAACGCTAGGATAATCCATTGCGTTGCAGTTATCATTTCCAAATGAAACTAGCCCCTAAAAAGTTTTAATTATTTTTTTTAAGTAGATGAGAATATCTTACAAAAAGCTGAAATTCAACGCCATTATGATGAACTAATGGTCCGCCGGAATCGGCATCGCATACATTAATTGTATGCCCACCAGTAACCCAACCAGCGCAAAGCATTGAATCACGCAAATTTTTTACTACTTTTTTACAATCACTAAAAGGAAGAATGGGTAATTCGTGTTTGAGAAGATTTTTAGGATAGTTGTAGTTTGGCTTTATACCACTACTTGCTCCCCATCCTAATACAGTTGCTTCTGTACGAACATCGAGTGGCCTTGTAGGTACATTTATTAACCCAGCAGGATATTTAGGATGGTTTAAATTCACTTCGGTATCAAGCCTGAAATTGTTGAAGTAAATATCGTTCATTCATAATGGTTTTTTTGATTTTTATTATTTTATGAAACTAAAAATGAATTTGTGGAAAGCCAGCCTATTCCAACCCATTAATTTGTGGTAATTTGAAAAGGATGTTCAACAAAAATAAATAAATTTTTTTATAAATGACTAGTATGGAAGAGTTTATCGCGAAAGAAAAAAAATTAAGTAATCGTTTAACAAAGTTCATTGTTTTTTTTTTATAAAATGAAATTTCCTAACTTTATTTATATGTGGCAAAACATTTTATCGTCTTGCCTACAGTTAACAACGTATTTGAATAATATTTGTGGCACCCTTTTCATGCAACTGAAAGATTTTTTTTAAGAGTATCTTTTGCGATTTCTACAATAAAAATCTCATGTCAAAAAATCCTCCTTCTGGTATTTTGGTCGTACTTGTGAATGTTTTCCAAAATTGTGATTATATTTTAATTTTTTAGTTTACATAATCTAACCATAATAAAATTATCTTCTTTTATAATAAACAAAACTTACAAAATATAACCTATATCATATCCATTATAGGCGACCTTATCATATTTTGGATGAACTTTTATGTCTGCGGCTTGATATCTAACTCCATCTTTAACTTTATAACCACCCACTAAGACGGAAACATCATTTTTATCAAGGCTGAAAATTTTGTGTATTTTTTTTATCAAAAATAAAAAATTAAAATTACCCTTTCAAACAATGGGCGGCACATAGTATGAATTTAGTTGTTACTAATGCGCCGCCACAGATATGATTTTCTTTAAGTTGTACATTGACGGTAAAAATATAAATTTTTTCGTGGGCATTATGCCCTCCGAAAATTCCAAGCTGAAAAAATAAGCCATTAACATTAATAAGTTGAAACAAAATTAAACCAAACCCTATTAATAAAATCGTGTGTTTCAACTTCAAGAAGTAAATTTTCTGGGGTAAAAAAAGTATTATTTCCATTGATAGTGTAATGGATGCAATTCACGTGCACCACAAGCCAGACACACAACCATCCACGACGCACAACTACCATCTCTTGCTCCGCCCTCTGGCTGCCCCAACACCATATAAAAGGAGCTGCCTCCAGAACTTCCGACACACTTGTTCTCCCTCAACATCTCATTCACCATCATGACGTTCCGGCTGCCGACCTCCTGATTCTCCTATCTTATGTCTCTCTCTTGTCTCTTGTGTATTTATGTAAAGACCAATAAAGATGTGTAAGCACTCCTAAACATTCGAACCTAACAACCGCTACACCATAGTCTCTAAAATAGAAGAAGATCCATTTAAACCAATTTCAAATTTTTGCATTAAACGATTTGACTTCATTTGAAACCAATTATTACCAGTAAGATATCCGTTATCAAAAACTCCATCACTAAGGCTAGTTGAATCAGAATCGAATTGAGAAAAAATTTGAGTAGGCAAACCAAAGGAGGAAGAATTAAAAACTTTTTCATCAGTAACATATTTTTTTCCTTCCATGAATAAAGTTTTTTCACCCATTTCTTTTTCGTTTGCTTCTGTCCAAATTTCAGTAAAAGTTGAAGGTCGGATTTGTAAAAGAAGTAATTCTACGTCTTCATTTGGAATTTCAATGGTGATATTTGGAAGGCAAGATGTGGAATCAGGTTTAGTTTGTAATTTTAAAGGAAAATATGTTTGCGCGGAATAATAAGTTTTAGTTCCAATATTAATAAACGGCGAGAATATTTTCATTTTCAATCCGGCAGCGATAATTGTTTTAATTTGTCCATGGAAAGAAATTGCAGCTTCACTCAAATGGGTTGTGACATTTCCATTCAAAACAGAAAACATAGGAGCACTTAATGAAGTATGAAGTGGTAATCCGAATACCGTTGGAATGTTAATCTGTTGGTCATATAAATAAGATATCCAGTTAAATTTGATATTTTTTTGCTTTTTTAATAAATTATCGCCGGTAAAAAATTGAGAAATTTCAGAGAATGATTGTTCATCAATAACATAATAATATGAATCAATTCCTTGATCACGAAAATAAAACAAAATCATTGGCTTGCCATTATTTGAAACATCTGATGCAGCATTTTGTTTTAATAAACTTTTGATAAATTTACAGAAATTCGTAGGATCACTCTTGCTTATTAATTTTTCAATATTTTGGAATAAAAAACCAAATTGAATAAAGCTTGGAATATAATGGTTGTTTAAAAAAATATTGAATGATGCAATTATTTCTTTGGGAAGGAAAGAATTGTTGTTGGAAATATTGGTTAAACCAAAATTAAATGGTAAATTCGTGAAAAAGTTGTTTGACATTCCATTAGCGTTAAAACCAAAATCGTTTAATAAATTGCGAAATAGTTTTGTTCTGTAAAATATTTTAATGTTATTTAATCAGTGATTGATAAAAGGAAATAGCAAAAAAAAAAGCAGAAAAATCTAAAAGTTGCTATATCCAAGTACCTTTTTATCTCTTATTTACTTTATTAAAGAGTGATGATAGTGATTCTTTAACTCCGAAATATAAAGATTTATTAATTTTGAGTGTCCATAAAAATAGTTGCATTTTTTGTATTTTTTTAAATGCAAAGCTTTATATTAAGAGTTTTTTTACCACTTACGTTTCTTTATTATATTTATTATTCATGATTTTTTGATGAATCATATGACAAAAAGAAGATTTAACGACGTCGCTGGGTTCATTAAGAATATCACCAATAATCATAAAGACAAGAGCTTTATCTGGATGAGTGTCTAAAAGTTGATTCATTGCATGAACACGGATTTCAGGAGATTCATTTCGGTTTTGAAAGATGGGAAGAAGTATGTGTTGAATTTTGTTTGGCATTTCCATTTCCATATGGCGAAGTGCTTCAATGGCAATAATCCGAAAAATGATTTCAGTTTTATCATTATAAATGACATCACGAAGAAATGGAATAAATTTTTTGAGTGCGATATTTCCAATTGTTTTCAGTGCAAGAATTTTTTCTTCATGATTTGAAGATTTGTTATAGAAGTTGATCATCTCTTCAACAACATCTTCTTTGAAAAAGTAGCCACAATCTCCAACTGAAGTATATTTATCTGCTTTTCGAAAAGACGCTTCTTGTTTGCATAAAGGGTTAACTAAAGCTCCATAACTTAACATACAGACACGTTTCAAATTTGTTGTCTCTTGAATTCAATGGTGATAACAAAGTTGCTTCAAGTTAACAACTACTTCATATGAAATGAATTGGAGATTTATGAGTTTTGAAAGAATTAAAGATGATTTGATTTCATTAATATTTTTGTTTTTTATCATTTCGAATATTTTGTCTATCGTATTGTTGGTACCAGATATTAATAATATGTCCGCGAATATTTCCAATTTTACTTCTTTGTTATCATGTTCATCCAAAATGCTTTGGAAAATATGGTTGATATCATTTTTGCTTGAATGACGAAGTAGCGAAACAAGTTCATTTATAATTGATGTTGTTCTGTCGTTTAACGTCTCAGCTTTATGAAGTTTGTTTAGGCATTTAATAATAATGAAAGAACTTTTTGAAATTTTTATTTGAGGATTTTCGATAAATAATGATTCATCTCCATCAGCAATAAAATCTTCGTAAAGCTTATTAAGGTTATTGCTGAAAATAATTGAATCAGCTTCTTTGAAATCATATTCAGGTGTGGACGTTTCTTTGGGTTTCATACTCTAAAATTTTTATATTTGAAGTTGAAATCAGGTTTATAACACTTACTTTAAATGCTAAGTTCGAAAATGCATAAGTTATTAAAGAAGCATGTTTTGTATCGACAATATCGTAGTTGTATGTACTAAAAAATTTAGCATTTTTAATAACATAATGCTTGTCATTTCCATTTAGATCAAATTCATAAACTGAAGACATCGTTAATGCAGGAGAATTGTAAAGATAGGATTCAGCAAGTTTTTTTTCACCATTTTTCCAATGTTTTCTCTCGGGTTGCGAAAATCGGAAATAATTATATCTTAATTCTGGCCGATGATTGCATCTTGAAAAATCAATGGTTTTCATAAGGTTATATGAACTAAGATTATTGCTAAAAATTTGATTCTTCCAACCAGAATAAAGCGTTTCACATAATCCTTCCACAGATGTCTCATTTATTCGAAATGCAAAGCTTTCATCAACAAAATTTTCAGTATTGATTACAGAAGGATGTTGAACTTGTAAAATATTCGCTATACCACGCTTGATATTTTCAGAAAATTCCGTGTCATTGTTTTGGAATTTAACTCCAAAAACTTTTCCATTGTTATACCGAATTTGAAATGGAAGAGAAAGCTTGGAAAAATATTCATCTTTTATTACAATATTTTCGAATAAGCTGAAATTTGCCATTTTTTGAGGAGAATCGAAATAATCATTCCAGCGTCCCACTTTTACATTTTGAAGGTGGATAATAACATTAGTATCAGTAATAAAGGAAAGCTGGAAAAAAAAAAGTTTTTTTGATATTAACTTAATTTATACAAATTTTACCTTAACGACGGCTTGAAATCTTATAACCGGTGTCTAATTTTGGTATCACAACAATAACGATAATTATGCCTTGGGCTATTATTATGCATACATATGTACTTGGAAACAAAATAAGGTAAAAGCCAATCAATTTGAGGAAGGAAAACAACAGCGAAAACATTAATATTCAAAAAGAAAACAAAAATAAGCGAAGATGAAGGCAATGAAGTTTACAAAGTTAAAAATAAAGACTTTATTAACCCCGTAAAACTAAAATACATACATACAAAATTAAATTAAAACACAATACGTTTACAATAATAAACTTTTAAAATCCTATAACTTTTATAAACAGTTTTCTTTGTTCTTCGTTGAATGGCGTTAATTTGGAGATGATTTTTTGCCAGCAGCTTTTGCAGCATCTTCAGCTCGTTTTAGACGAATTGTTCGACCAATCATTCGACCATATTGTGTCATGAGAAATCCAATAATAACAAAACCAATAAAGAATTCAATAGCCCTAAAAATGAGTATAATGAATTATTGTGAAAAGAGATGATCAAAATCGTTAATAGTTTTGGATATCACAGGTTCAGTAAGTACGAAGATCATCAAAAGGCGATAGGTGATCAACCAACCAGGACAAGCATTTTAAAAGAGAAAAACATACTTAAAGAAGCTAGCACCTTGGAAAATTTGAATTGGAATTGCTTCAGTGAGTGGAATACCAAGTTTTTCTTCAGCTTGTCGAATTTCAATTTTAAATTGATCTGGTCGTTCAGAAGTAACACGTTCAAATTTGATTGGAATTATATTTCGTCCATACTAAAAACAGCTAGCTTCAAGTTAGTGAAACACGAATACAAGTAATTCATACTTACCTTTTCGCCATTGATAACAGCATTAGGTTGTAAAACAGCAACAGCACGCTTTTGTTTGGGAAAAAAGATGATATGTTTTACCTAAAACATAAAGATTATAAGCTTTGAAGTGAAAAGAAAAACATACCTCTCCAGTAGGTAGAATATGAGAAACAAATTCTTCAAATTCTATGGTTTCTTCTTCCAATGCTTTAGCAATATCAGGATTTGCATGCTTTGATAATCTTCCAAGTGCAATAAAACTTAACCCAAATGTTGTAATCAAAATAACAGCCATAAATATTCTTAGCTTTTTGACGGTTTCAGCATCCAATGGAATATTAACATGTTCTTGACCATCACTTGTTTTTGATTGTTGATCACTGTTACTTTGCTTTTCAGCTTCTTCTCTTGATGGTGGTTGATTTGAATCAGCCGAGGAGCGATTATTATCAGAAGATGGAGGTTTACTTCGAAGAGTTCTAATCACTAAAAAATGATAGTTAAAAAGCAACAAAAAAAGCATGAAAAACGAAAAACCTTGAAAATTATAATTTGGATTGAATCGTTGAAGATGGAGCTTTAATGGATCAGTTGAAGCTAAACGAATAACATAAATTTGTGTTGATGCTGCTTGAAGATTTAATTTTGATGCATATAATAGTTTTGTAATATGTCGAATTGAAGTCATGGTTTAAAAAAGTAAACAACGAGCATCAAAAAAAGTTTGCAAACAAACAAACAAACAAAAACATTGCAACTTTTTTTGGGGAACATTTTGCTCTAACATAATCTTCCCTATTTTTTGTGGGCATTTTACTTTGCTGCTTCGCTTTTTTTGCTTCATCCAAGAAACTTTGAATTCAATCTGTAAAACCTTTTTTCAACTTGATTTTATCTTCCTTCAATTCAACAAATTTTTTTATTATTATCTTCATCAATGATAAGATTTCCAAGGATAACATGTTACTTTGATATTGCCTCAGCTCATAGTTGGTTTGCTTTTGAATTAAGTTTTTCTCTTTTTCTTTTCTAACTTTCTTTCTTTTTTTCACGATGTTTCATTTTTTAGGAACTTATTCGATTTCGACAATCTTCAAATGTTCCTGTAAATTTTATTCCTATCCATGCTTCATCAATTATGAATACAATTGGTCATAAAATGCCGTATTATGAGAAGACTCTACGAGATTATAATTTCTATGAAATTGAAACTTTAGGCAAAGTTTATGGTATCGATGTTAAACCTCCAAATGTACGTTTTTTGTCAATTTTTTTTATCATACTTCCTCTAATCTTGTCATTTTAGGATGCTTTCGAGAAACTTAGCAATACTGGTACTTTCAACACTCAACGATTTTTAGCTGCTGTGGAAGAAGCATCTCCAAAACTCTATGAACCTGCTTGTCGAGAATCTTTTAAACGTCTATGGTCTGATGGTAAATGGGTTCACGAAACTGAAGATTTTGAAGAAATATGCTCAAAACTTGGAATTGGTCGTAACTTTTTGGATTCATTACCTGACGATAAATGGACTTTGAAAATTAAAGAAAATAATGAAGCTGCAATAAAACAAAAGGTAAGCGTTTGCTTTTGGTTATTCCTTGTTTTTTGTTTACGATTTCCATAACTCTTGATTATGCTTTTTAGTGTTTTGGTGTGCCATGGATGTTAGTTGAAAATGATGTGAAAGAAAGTGAAACATTCTTTGGACATGATCGTATACCTCTTGTTTATCGCTTCCTTCAAAAGACAAAGAAGAAACTTTCAACAAATAATTGATGTTTATATTTTACAAATATTTTTTGTTCATAGGTTTTATATTGTTGAGTTTGTGTTTTTTTTATATAATAAAAACATTTCTTTGCTGGATCATTTTGAAATCTGATTTTTTTTCTCCTGTGGAAGGAATTAGGGAATTCCCGAATCATTTTGTGGTTTCCAACGTTGATGAAGCCGTCGTAATTCGTGTATTGTTTGGAAATGCATTCCAGAAAAGGATAATATTGGAGGACGATATTGAGTTGGTTGGTTTGTGAGAAGACTGTCATTAAATTTTTGAATCTTTTCTTTATAACCATTCGAAAGATTTGCAGAAAAATGAAATCTAACTTTTATTTCGAATGGCTTCTAAAATGCGATTAACTTATGTAATTTTTGCCAAACAAAACAAAGCTATTCTCAACTTACAAGAATAAAACTTTTAATAAAAAATGTTTCAAAATTAAAAATTTCTGGAATGTTTCTTATCACAAAAAGTTCTAAATTTTTATGATATGTAATAATTTCAATAAGTTTTTCTGCCGTTTTAGATGTGATTGAGCTACACCCATCTTGGTCATCATCAATATTTGTATAAATTAATTTTTGAAGATTTGGAAGATATTCAATTAATTTTTCTATTGGAACAACAATGGTTCCATTATTTTCTTTTACAATAGTTTTATAAAATCTTAAAATTTCTATGGAACCTTTTGAGACAAACATTGTAAATTCTTTAAAAGTAATATTTTGATTGGATATATCCAATTTTAATAAATCGCATTGATAGATTTTTGAAGCCAAAAATGAAGCAACATTTTTATCATTTTTATCGTTTATTCGAAGATAATTTTTTATCCAAATTTTTTCTTGAATATTTTTAGGTAAAATAATTTCGTTTGCACCAAGAATTCCATTCATGCCTAAAGTTCGCAGAAGTGGCGATGAGCAAAAATAAATTATATCTTGGAAAGTAATAATCTTCGATTTCAAATAAAAATATTTACATAATTTTATAAGTTTTTCATAAAGTTTGGAATTTGAAGGATTTTTTGATATATAAAATAATATATTTTCTGGAATTGAAAACTTTTGAATTAATGGAAGATTTGAATAAATTGAAATTTGTTTTGAAGAAGAATGTTTGCGCTTTCGGCTATTCATTTTAAGAATAGAAAAACCAATAAATCAAACAATAAAACTTTTTTGTTTAAAAAAGCCTTTGTTGTCAAAATAATTATCAATCAATTTTTCTTATTTATTTTAAAGTCGAGAAGAAAAAAAATTGATAAGACGTTAGTGCTCACCTTTTAAAGCAATCAAGATAAAGAAACATACTAAAAAAAAATCAGAGTTCAAAGTGCAAGAAAACAAAATTTGTTAGTCAGAAGATTAAAATAAAACCATATATCATCCTTTATATCCTATTTATAAACTTAAAAAAACAATAAAACAATATTAGTAAAAAAAAAAAGGAAAATAAATCAAGCTTTTAAAATTAGCTTTTCTTTCTTCCTCAAAGTTCAGAAATTGAAACAGAAAATTTCAAATTTCGCGCCCTTTTCTTCTTCTTTGGCAAAATGCTTGCGAACCGGCTGCTTATTCCGAATGATGAGCATACACCAAATTTTGTAGTTTGATTTTCTAAAAACCATAGCTTGCTTTTTTTGCGTGCATTTTTGGTAGATAATTATCCCGCTTCTTTTTTGGAAAAATGAATAATCAACAAAAATTTAAAATTCTTGTTGCTTCTTCAACATCTCATCAATCAATTTTATTTAATTCTGGCTTACCATTATCCCAAAATTTTCATAAAAATCTTATTTTTTTTATTTCACATAATCAAACTTCAAACGTTTATGAAAAACTTATAAATACTTGCAAATATTTTTATTTTCAACATCGAATTATTACTTTATCCGAAGTGTGGGCCGATGATCGAGAGAGAAATAATTTTTGGATGTCTCAAGAACTTGCTGGAATTAAAAAAATTTTTTTATTTGATATTAAAACATTTAAGGAAGAAATTTGGATTAAAAAATTATTAGAAATTGATAATCAAGTTTATAATAATTTGGCTTCTTTATTATCTCCGAGAATTTATCGAAGCGATATTTCTAGTTTAATTTTACGTAAACAAAATTTAACTTTCGATGAATTTAAATTTTTGACCCATCCAGGCCCCTCAAAAAAATTATATTTATTTTTAACCATTATTGGAAATAAAAACAATGAAAAAATTGTTGGAATCGAAAAAATAATTGAAATTCTTCCAAATCTTCAAGAATTTCAATGTGAAATTGGATTAGGAAATGAAAAGCGTGAATCGGTTACATTTGAAACAGCTGAAAATCTTTGTAATATTCCTCATTTTCATAAATTAAAATCTTTTGCAATTGAAATGGTTCCAGAAACTTTTGAATTTGAGCAATTTTTTGAAGGATTGAAAGTAAGAATAAGATTTTCTTTTGCTAATTTTAATTATCCAATAATAATCCATATTTTTTTCAGAAACCATATAAAATTGATATTCATCTTGAAAATTTTTACTCCACTTTAGCTTATAAACAAAGATTACAAAATTTTGTTAATAATTTAATTGCCATTGGACTCACCGAAAATCGGCCGCCATTCATTTGTGGTGATGGAATTAATACTAGTGATTTATGTTTTTTACGAAAAGCCTATTCAAAAAAATATGATAACTAAATTGCTTTGATCAAAGAAATTATTCATGGAATTTTTTTTATCAAAATTAATTTTATTTTTTTTAAATTTCAAAATAATTTTATTTTTAATTTTACTTCAGCCCAAACTTTACATAAACGAAATGCAATTTTTTTGAAAGAATATAAAAAGAAAGTGGCATTGTATCCATTTCTTTAAAATGATAAAAAGAATTTTTTTTATGTATCTTTGATTTTCGTCGAACTAAATATATAAATTAGTTTTTTTTTCTTATTTTGATTTTAAAAAAAATGCCGAGCAATATTCTAATTTATCTTTCGTTCTGTTTATGAACGCCAAAATGACAAAAAAATTTTTGCCGTCCTGTTTTTGTTGTGCTTTTTTTTTGTCACTTTTTTATATTATGTTTATGAAACTTAAACAACGTATATCGAATCGATTTCGACTGAAGAATGATACAAAAATATATACGTTTGCTTCGCCTCGTGCCCAGAACTTTTCAATTCCAAATTCCATTATTTATTATATTAAAAATAATCCACAAAATCCAAAAGGATATAAAAATTTGATTCAAACATGTAAATATTTTACTTCTAAAAATTATATTATTCCTATCTCAACTTTAGAATATGGGCCTAAAGATTTTGGAATCGATAATTTGGGATATATGTATTTTGACGATTATGTTCAACTCATGAATGGAAATCTTGATGTTGATGTTATTAAATATAAAATTTGGATAAAATTTTATTTACAAATATATAATCGCGAAATACTACCATTTTTAATTCCAAAAATTTATCGATGCGATCTTGAGAATTTGCATTTGTATCATCAGAAATTAACATATAAAGAATATACGTTTTTTGTTTCTTCTAACACTATTCGTGGCTTTTATTTTGATGACACCATCGTTCGATATGAAAATGGAAAAATAATGCCATTAGAAAAAATAGTTGAAGGCCTTCCCAATATTCGAGAATTTCAGTAAGTTAAAAAGTTGAATTTGCGAATATTTTGTTTAGTAAATATACTGTTTCAGATGGTGGAGCGAATCAGCGTTAACACCATCGATAACTTCTGCCACAGCTGAAACGCTTTTATCAATTCCACATTTAGCAAATATTAAAAAATTTGTTCTTGACGAAATTCCAGATTGTTTTGATTTTGAAACATTTTTAAATAATCATAAAGTAAGTAAAGTCTAAATATGACCGTCTTTTATTTCATCTCAAAAAAAATCAAATAGCATCGTAGAAATATGCACCAAACCCGATTTTTCTGTTTTTTTAATTTAGTTTTCTTTTAGATGAAAAATAATGGAAATTTCCGGTTTTCTAAATCTATTTCTGAACATTACAAAAATAAACTTCAAGCTTTTGTGGATAAAATTCTTGAAACTGGCTTAACAAATAATTATCCACCAGCGATTATGTTTCCTGGTCAAAGTGAAGAATGCCGAAAAGCCTTGTGGAAGCTTGTCCAAACATTCATGGAAAGGAAAGATGAAGGGACTAAGAAAAATTTAGAGGAAGAATATCAAAGAAAGCACCCATTAAAATGTTTTATCAATCGAAAATCCCAACCATTTCGAAATTTTATTAATTATTTAAGAAAACGTAAAAGAGGTGGTAGACCTGATTTTTCATCGTACACTTGTTGAATTATTCATCTTTTCTTTATTTGAAATTGTACCTATTTTTTAATTATTTTGTTTTAAGAATTTTTCAATTATGTTTTAGTTTTCACATATTCAGAAATGGATTTTGAGCCACAAATAAAAATTTTATTTTTAAAAATGCTTATTTTGTTAATGCATTTGGTTCCATGAAAGCCAAAAAAAAATATATATTTTTTTGTTCATTTTTTTTTCTTTACTTTACTTTTTTCAGTGAAAATGTGGATTAATCTCAAACGACGTTTTTTAAAACCCTTCAAAAATAAATCCCAACTTGAATCAAATAAAAATTTTACATTTGCTTCTCCGCGGCCACAAAACATTTCCCTTCCAAATTCCATTATTTATTATATAAAGCGTGGAAAAACAAAAGTATTTTGCCAAAAAAAAATTTTTTCAAAACACCCTGTTTTTTTGTAAATTTTTTTACAAATATTAGAGTCTTTTGCAAAATGATAGTGAAATTGTAAATTTATTTACAAAAGTACGAGTGTTTCATGAAATCATATCAATTTGTAAACTTTTTTCAAACAATTTACAAAAAAGCATTAAAACATGCAAATGATGTCAATTTGTAAATGATTACTGAAAAATTTACAAAAAACTACCTATTTTCCAAATCATCTGTTATTTCGTAAAAAAATTTACAAAAAAACCACTCATTTCTCAAACTTTGTTTTTTTGTAAATGTTAAATTTACAAAAATTGCTTTGATCATTTTGTAAATGGCTTATTTACAAACATTGCAGTGCTATTTTTGTAAATTCACTTACCAAATTGACTAAAGAAAGGGAAAATGCGGCGAAATTGTGTGCCAGAGAGTGAGAGAAACACACCTTCTTTGGCTGTCTGGCGCACAATTTCGCCTCATTTTCCCTTTCTTTAGTCAATCTTGTGAGACAATTTACAAAAATAGCACTGCAATGTTTGTAAATAAGCCATTTACAAAATGATCAAAGCAATTTTTGTAAATTTAACATTTACAAAAAAACCACTGCATTTTTTGTAAAAATAAGTTACAAATATTCAAGTGATTCCTTATTACTTGTTATTTTGTAAAAATATTTCTAATTTGTTACAAATACTAGAGTGTTTAAGGAAATGATAGTAAAATTGTAAATTCATTTACAAAACGACGAGTGTTTTGTGAAATGATGACTTGGAAAAAAAATTTACATAAAAACAGGGTGTTTTGAAAAAAATTTTTTTTGGCAAAATACTTTTGTTTTTCCACGCTTTATATTAAAAATAATCCACAAAATCCAAAAGGATATAAAAAATTGATAAAAACTTGTAAATATTTTAAACCAAAAAATCCTATTCGTTTCATTTCAACATTAGTATATTGGCCAAGAGATTTTGGTGATGACTCACATTTTGGACATATATGTGCCGATAATTCCATGATGAGCAGAATTGGATATCTTGATATTAATGCTATTAAATACCAAATATGGCTTACATTTAAATTGCAAGTTTTTCAAAATGATATAATTCCTTCTTTAATTTCAAAATTATATCGATGTGATGTCAAACAATTATTTTTGCATAAACAAAATTTGACTCATCGTGAATTTATTATTCTTACATCGTCTGGTACTATTGAATTCATGTCAATTGATAGAACAACAATTGTGGAATATAAAAATGGAAAAATTATGGTTTTGGAAACAATCATTGAATGTTTTCCAAAACTTAAAGAATTTTAGTAAGTTTACCGGGAATTTAAAAATACTTTAAATAATTACTTAATAAATGTTCATAGTTTTATTGGAGAATTAGCTGTAGCAGTTTCGATAACATCGGAAACAGCTAAAAATCTTCTAAAAATTCCGCATTTGGCAAATATTGAAACATTTAGTATTGAAGGAATCCCAGAAGCATTTGATTTTGAAACATTTTTAAATAATGCAAAAGTAAGCTCAAAAATGTTTTGATTATTATATTGTATTTTTTTTTTTGATGGGATCTAAATTTTAATCATGATTTATGTTTAGTTTAATAAGTAATTTTTTTAAAGATGAAAGGTGTGGGTTATGGCGGTTTCAAGGGTTATGGTGGTTACGGAGTTTCTTTACACTTTTGTGATTCAATTTCGGAGAATTACAAAAAGCGACTTCAAGCTTATGTAAATAAAATTCTTGAAATTGGTTTAACAGAAAATGATCCTCCAAAACTTATTTTTCCTGGTCAAGAACCTGAAACAGCAACAGCCTTGTCTGATCTCAAACGTGAATACAGAAAAAGAATAGAGGATAGAGAAGCTCAAAAATTGAAAGATGAATATCGAAGAAAGCACCCATTAAAATGTTTTATTAATCGAAATACAAAACCTTTGCAAGCTTTTGTTAATTATTTACAAAAACTTAAAAGAGGTGGTAGACCTGATTTTTCAATGTATACTTAGCTGAAGCGAATGGATCTTATTTTTTGATATTGCATTTTTTTTAATTTCAACAAAATAAAGAATAAAAAAAATTACTTAAACAATTTTATGCTTCTTTTGATACTTTTTACGGAAGCTTTTTAATGCCTTAAATTTTCCATCTGTCATTTCTGGAAAATAAATTAACATAGGACGATTTCGTTGATTTATTCCAGCAGAAATGAAACAATTAATAAAACCAATGAGCTCATATTTATATGTTTCTGAAGATGTTGATCAAAAAAGAGATCAATGTCCATTGTTATTGTTTCATAAAAATTTTTTTAATTAAAACAAATCAGAAAGCTTTTTTTGAATTTTTACGGAGTTGAAAAAATTATTAAATCGTTTTTGACTCATTTTTCCTGGAAATAAAAAGAGAAAGGCAAACTTACTTGTAAATTTTCAAAGAAAACTTTAAAATTGAAGACTTCAGGAATTCTACGAACCCAAAAAACTTTCAATTTATTAAAATGAGCAATTTTAACTAATTTTTCGGCAGTTTCAGAATTAATTGAATCCCTTTCAGCAAAATTGCCATCACCGTTGCTATAATAAAGTTTTCTTAAATTTGGAAGATTTTCAATTATTTTTTCCATTTGCAAAACGCTTCCATTTTCTTTAATAATAAAAGTTCCTTTAAAATCCAATTCAATAATTCCACCATTTAAAGCAAGAAAATTAAATTCATTTAAAGTTATACGTTGACCAGTGAGAACTAAAACTTTTCCAAAGAATTGGGAAACTTGAGGAATTAAAGTCGAAGCAATTTCATGTTGATGTGAATCACAAATTTTTAATGAACCATTTAACCAAATTTTTTGTTGCGTCGTAATCATTTTTGTTGTCATTGGATAATTCCAAAATAATTGCATCCATTTACTTTTTCAATATACCAAAATTTAAAACCAGTTTTAAAAGCTAAATTTGATAGAATAATAATAGGATTTTGAAAGTAAAAATATTTGCATAAATTTATAAGTTTTTCATAAACTTTGACGGTTAAAAGATTTTTTGAAATATAAAAAATTATATTCCGTGGAATTGAAAAGTTTTGAATTTTTGGTGGATTTGAATAAATTGAAATTAAATTCGAATTAGAAGAAGAAGGATGTTTTCGTTTTTTAGTATTCATGCTAAAATAAAATAGGATAAAAAAGCTGAAATTTGATTTCCAAACTATTCTATCGATCCTGAATTTTTGTTGACAGAACTTTATACTATGGTCAATACAAAAACAAATTTCATTTTGACCAATAAATAACAATAAAGGTAAGCCAAAAACAAATCTTAAAAATGATCTGAAGATATTTTTCAATTAATAGAAAAAAATCTTTTTTTTTCTTCGCCACAACAACAAATTTATTTTTCCGTTATGCTATCTTTTCTGCAATCAAAAATGTTTACTTCGTCTGCAAAGAAATTGAATAGTGTAATTCCTTTGCTTATCCTCTTGGTTCACAGGATTTTTCACTTCGAAATCCCATTATTTTTTATATATCAAAATACCCTTAAAATTGATGCTTACTATTTAAGTCTTATTGCTATGATCATTGCATGCAAAGCCAAGTTTGTTGAAAAACAATAACAAAAAAAATGGTAAACAACAATAACAATGCCTTAAAAAGTGACCTCAAAATATTTTTAATTTTTAGAAGAAAAAAGAAGATGCTATCAAGGTTTTTCAGTTCCTATCCATAAATCTCAGAAAAGTTTTTTTATTTTTTTAATAAAATATTGTTGCTCTCTTTCTTTTTTATTACTTAATCAATATGGCTACTAGTGATAATATAAATTCCTTTGCTTCATCCCATCTCCAAAATTTTTCATTTCCTTCTTCCATTATTTATTATTTAAAAACGAACCCAAAATGTTTCAAAACTTTTACAAAACTTATCAAAACTTGCAAATATTTTATTTTAAGAAAAACTCAAATTATTCCAATTCAAAATTTTTCTTATTGCTCTTATGAATCACATTTATTCATTAATAATGAACCTAAAAAAAATACTTCTGAATTTGGTGAATCTTCACAAAACCATGGATGGTTTAGAAGTATTAATAAACTTATCGATCTTAAAAAATGCCATTACAAACTTTGGTTATTTGATGAATTAACTATTTTACCTCATGGCGATGCATCGTTATTAATTTCAAAAATATATCGAAGTGATATAAATAAATTATATTTATTTAAACAAAAAATAACTTTTAATGAATTTATGATTTTGTCGTCGTCATCTTCTAACAACAAAATTCAAAGCATATTGTTTTATAATAATGAAATTAAAAATGAAAAAACCCATGAAATTGTTCCATTTGAAATAATTCTTGAAAATCTTCCAAACCTTAAAGAATTAGCTTAGTGAGTTAAATTAACTTTTAATTATTTTTAATATTTATTTAATCTTTTTAGTTATGATGAATCTGGGCTGTCTATTACACCTTCAACTGCAAAAAAATTATTAAAAATTTCTCATTTAAAAAATATTAAAAAGTTTTTATTTTATGAAATTCCTGAAACATTTGATTATGAAACATTCTTTGATAATTCTAAAGTAAGTATTTATAACAATTGCCAATTTATATAATTAGGGATGCTTGATTTCTAAAAAATTTTAATAAAAAAAACATTTTTTAGAAAATTTTAAAAGAAGGACAATTTCATTTTCATAATTCCATATCTCAAAATTATCAACATCGACTTCAAACATACATAGATAAATTTATTCAACAAAAAACAAAGCTTCGTTATTACATTAAATTTCCTGGTCAAAGTAATGAATCACAAAAAAAATTATCTGATAATTACTTTGGAAGTTTTTATTATCATTTATTTACCCATATTGCTTGCTTTTTTATAATTCCAATAATTTTACGTTTGATAATTTATTTTTTTACTAATTTTTTATTTGTATGAATATGAAAAAAAAATATTTTCAAAAAAATCAAACAAAATTTCTGACTTTTATTTTTCTTAATTATTTTTTGTTAATTAAAACTATGGTTTTTTAAAGAAAAAAAAAAGGATTACCATGGTTTTTTTTTGAAAAAGTAACAAAAAATGGAAAAAGAATGTAACAAAAAAATTTGTGCTTTTTTTCATTTCTTTTTGCAACAATAACTCTAATCTTTGGCCATTAACCACGACGCATTGTTGTTGAGATGCGACAAGCCGCACCTTCGGTTGCACCTTTTTTTCTTTGTTGTTGAAAGCATTTTTTTAGTTATTGATTTTGAATTCAAAAAAAAAATAAAAGCAATGTGGGAAATTTTTATTGGAATACTTATTTTTACTATTTAATTTTTTTTGGTGTGGAATATTTTATTTTCGTGTAATAATGAATAATAATAATCGAAAGCGGAAGTATCTTTCTAAAATTTTGCCTTCAGTTTATTCAAATCCTCCAAAAGTTCAAAACTTTTGTATTCCAGAAAATATAATTTTTTATTTATCAAAAAATCCATCCACCGCCAAAGTTTATAATAAACTTATAAAATCATGTAAATATTTTTATTTAAATCAACCAATAATTACTTTGAAAAATTTAAAATTTCGTTGGAGATCAAAAGTTTGGGTGGTCCAAGAAATTAATGGAATCTTACATCAAAAAATAATAAAAAATATTAATTCTTTTGATCAACAAAAAATTTGGATTTTCAAAGCCCTTGAAATTAATGATTGCGATTCTATAGCTGCGTCCATTGCCTCCAAAATATATCGATGTGATATATTTTCTTTGGGTTTACGAAAACAAAAATTAACTTTCGAGGAATTTAAAATATTTGCTTCAACTGAAAAACTTTTAAATTTATGCCTTAATGGAACCATAATAACTCAAGGTCAATATGAAAATGATGGAGAAATTGTTTCAATAGAAAAAATAATAGAAATTTTTCCAAATCTAAAAGATTTTGATTATATTCTTCCGAATTTCCAAGCCAATGGAAATGGTAAAAGTCTAATCAATTCAGAAACAGCAGAAAATTTAGTTAAAATTTTAAATATATCGAAAATTAAGAAATTTGCAATTTACAATATTCCAGAAATTTTTACGTTTGAAATATTTTTTCAGAAATTAAAAGTAAGCGAGTAAAAAAAAGATTTTTGCTTAACATAGTTTTCCGTTTTTCAGAAGCCCAACAAAATTATCATTGATTTGGGATTTTCCAATGCTATCTCGAATAATTATAAGGAAAAGCTTCAAAACTTTATCGAAAATATTATTGCCACAACAGAACTCACAGAAGAAAGTCGACCGCCATTAATAAACTTTCCTGGAATGAATGGAGAAACTATGAAAGCTTTGTGGATGCTCATCGAACACTCAAAAAACAAAGAAATTTGTGAAAAAACAAATCATTAATGAATTTGGATTTCTTTAATTAGTAAAAAAGTTAAGAAAATCAAGATTGTTTTAAATCTTCAAAAACTAACACAAAAAAAAATGCCGCCGCCGCATCCATGTTTGCAAGTAACAGTCGATGGAAGAAGAGTGGAAAAGGAAGAAAAGTTGACATTACAAAAACGAATGCAAACTCTTGTCATTAAAAATAGTGCATCAAGACAACAAGAAATTTGAGATAAAAGTTTTATTTATATATAAATTACAAATTTAAATTAGATACTAACATTTACAAAAGCATAAATTACAAAAATACAATATAAATTAAGGCAAAAACCATCATCATTTCTTGAAATTTCATATCAACCATTGAGATTCCTTTTGAGTGGTTATTATCTGTATGAGCAGCAGCAGGCTAAAAAAAAGAATCAATGTAGTGTTTAACATTTTTCATATAACTTTTAACTTACACATTCAGTTTGAAAAGGATCATAAGGCTTACCACCATTATGACTATCATAATTATTGTTGACAGTCTGAAAATAAAGATGTGTTAATAATGTCATTTAGCAATATATGTGTGAAACTTACAACTTGAGGAGTATCCCTTTCTGCACAATTATCAGAATCCTTGCATGAATGAAATACAACTTTGTTATCACCATATTGATATTTGGCATCTTTGTTCATTCCACTTTGAATTGTTTGTATTACTTTTGAGTCCAAATTACAATCACTAACGAAGTCTTCGAAGCATCCAAAACCAAGTTTACCATAACCATTTCCAAGTTTACATTGATAATACACACAAGCATCACAAGATTTATGTCTTGTTGCAATATCTTTAGGAACTAAAAAATTGAGGATTAAAAAGAAAAGTTTTTAACAAAAGCAAGAAAACCTCCAAAACCAAAATACATTTCTTCATAACAACGATTTGCAACCCCGCATGTAAGTTTTCGAGATGATGGAGGTGCTTGAGTACGTGGTGGAGGACGAGATGGAAAAGGAAGAGGTGCTTGAGTTGATGGTGCATAAGTTGGTGGAACCCTGCAAGTTTCATTGTAATCCTTGTCAACAACATCTTTATCAAATAGAGCATCAATATTAAGTCCAAAAGTCGCATTCTAAAATGTTAAACACAATGAAAAGATTTGTAAGAAATATAACAAGAAAAAGAAACATAACAAAAACTTACATCCTTTTCCCACATTAAGGCAGCACAATCTTCCCAACCGCATGATGTAACACTGATTGAATTATTATAATACCAATTATGAGACGTTTTTCGAAGTTGATTTTCTTCAGCTAAAGGAGCATTTGGACAAAGTTGATAGAAATCATCGAGACAACCATAGCCGCTAATAACTTTGTTGCCATCGATGACACATTGAAAATATGAACAAACATCACATTCTTTTGTTATGTTTTCTAATGGTGGAACTAAAAACATATGTAAGTTAGAAGCTTAAGATAAAAAGAAAGTAGTTAGTTACCTTTTCCTCGTTGATATTGTGCAAACGGTTCACAAGTTGCTCCATATTCACATTTGATTTTATCAGGACGTTGATATTTTGTGCTGGTAGAGGTAGTAGTTGTTGAAGGTTCATGCGTTGATGGTGCAATAGTAGAAGATACAGAGCAGGTTTCGTTATAGTCCTTTTGAACAACAGCTTTACCAAATAATGCATCAATTTGAAGTCCAAAAGTATCATACTAAAATGTTAAACACAATGAAAAGATTGTAAGAAACGTAACAAAAACTTACATCCTTTTCCCACATTAAGGCAGCACAATCTTCCCAACCGCACGATGAAACACTGATTGAAATATTATAATACCAATTATGAGACTTTCGTCGAAGATTAGTTTCTTCAGCTAATGGAGCATTTGGACAAAGTTGATAGAAATCATCAAGGCATCCATAGCCGCTAATGACTTTGTTACCATCAAGCACACATTGAAAATATGAACAGACATCACATTCTTTTGTTGTAATTTCAAATGTTGGAACTAAAAATATATGTAAGTTAGAAAGAAGCATTAGATGAAGGAGAAATAGTTAATTACCTTCGGCAGGTTGATATTGAGCATAAGGTAAACAAGTTACTCCATATTGACAAGTTACAGCTTCAACCACGACGACGAACTTTGATGATGAAGAAACAAGGAAGATGAGAAGAAAAAGAAGTTGATTGAATGAAACAGAAGCAGCGTTTTGGTTGAACATTTTTTGCAAGTTGCCAAACAACAAATTTTCACTCACGCAAAGAAACAAACAAAAAAGTTTGAAGAATGAAAATTGAGCGAATTTGAACTTTTGTTGCTTCGAAAATGAGTTTAAAAAATTTGCATATTTTGCGTGCGTTCATGCATGGAACTAACAAAAAACAAAAGACCATAATCCAAGCTGTTTTGTTAGCTTCATATTTTTTTTGTTTGGAAAAGGCAAAGCCCGATTTGGATCAGTAAATTCTGTTTTTTCAAGATTTTTAAACAAGCATCATCGACGCAATAAAAAAACATAGTTTTTCTAACTTTTTCTAATCACTACCACACTATCATTACTGCTTTTTTAACCACTTACTCGTAAACGCATTAGTATTTGGGATAAGCAATACGGTAGTCTTTTTCAATGAATACACTATCACCTTAGGCGAAGGCTAATCATTCTGTAGGTAGTACCCGGCATAATATTACTACAAACTCTCCATTCCCTCATCTCCTTCGGCTATTCATTTATTTAACCACAAAGCAACTACATATGCAAGAAAATAGTTTATTATTATACAATTTTATCAAAATTTTACAAATTACAAAATAAACCTAGTTAGGCAATTAAAGGATTATTCAAAATTCCTTTTAAACTTCTATCATAAATATGTTTCCAAATGATTGGAAGATGTTCAGGATCATGACATACATAGAATACAATATTTGCAGTGTTCACAATTCTTTCCCAATTAGTTACTTGTCTGAATTCTCCATAACCATTTATGAGACCAACATTCACTTCACCAGCCAATTTTCCAGTAACAAAGAAATCATCAATTTTATGAAAGTGTACTTTGTGGCTTTTCATATATTTCCATTCTTTCATAATCACATTAGTCGACGTTAAATATGCATATCCAAGACAATAATCATCATAGTATTTGTAGGATAAATCCATTTCAGTTTCAGGAACACGCCTATAAAAAATACTTTGATAAACAGAAAAGCTTCTTTCATACTTACCATTTATAACCTTTTTGTCGAAATATTGGAGTATGTTTTCGCACATTACAATAAAAGTTATTTTGAAGTTCTTTGGAATTCATCAGAAAGATATCTTTCATTTTTGCAACATCAAATACAACGTCATCATCCATTTTCAGAATAAAAGGATTCTTATCAGCACAATTTTCAGCCACATATTTTATCCAAACTATAGCTTTGGTTGTTAAATTCCAATATGTATCAGCAAAATCAGCTTGAAGGATATCGCCATATTGTGCGGTTTCTTGATCAACATCAACTTGTAAAGATTCATTTTCAGGCTTTCCCGTAGCAAAGACAATATCAAAACCAATAAAGTTCTTTAAAGTTTCATTTCCCATTGTTGAACGAATTCTTGATCGTCGATTATCATTTTTAGGATGAGTATGAACGATGATAACAATATTTTTAGTTGAAGTCGGATTAGAGCAAGCAGGAATCTTTGGATTTATCAATACAGGATATGCAAAAGGTTTGATAAGCTGAAAAGAAAAAGTTAATAACAGTTTTGATATTATAACAATGATACTTTTATTAATAAAAAAAACTCTTACCTCATTTGTAGCTCCATAAGAATAGGATTTCTTTTGAAATGGCCAACTTTTTGTAAATACCAAAAGAACCAAAATTATGAAGAAAATACCAGCAGCATAAATAATTTTCCTTGATGAACATCGCATTTTTTGTTGAGATTTGAATGTGATAAATAAGAATCGCATAAAACGAATAATCATTTTCCAAACAGCTTTTATCATTTTTCACAAACTCCAAATCGTAATTTGCATGAAAAAAACCTTTCTTTTTTTTGATGGAACAAAAGAAACAAGAAAAAAAGTTTTCTCTTTCAAGTTGAAAGGTTTTTTTTTGTGTTATCTTTGACAAAAATGCGATTTACTTTGCGAAAAAAATCAACAAAAACTTTTTATGGAGTATTTTTTGGTGTTATTTTCTTTACAATTTTGATTTTTTTACTTTCAAGAAAAAAGCCTTTAGCTGAAGGAGAAGAATCACAATCGTATGGTGCAACAAATGAAGTAAGTTGTTTCCTTTTTAGTAAATTAACTTTTTGATTTATGCCTTTTTGATAAAAATTAATACCTTTTAAATATCCCAAATTTTTAGATTGTTAATCCTTATGCATATCCTGTATTGATAAATCCGAATGTTCCTGCTTGCTCTGATCCAAATTCACAAATGGATACCGTAATCTTTGTTATTTCTCATCCTAAAAATGCTCATCGACGATCAATATTTCGTTCAACAATGGGAAATGAACCTTTAAAGAATTTCTTCAAATTCGATGTTATTTATGTTTTGGGAAAAGCGGACGATGAAACTCAACAAGAAAAGGTTGATCAAGAAGCATTGGAATTTGGTGATATTCTTCAAGCTGATTTTAATGAAGATTATTGGAATTTAACTATCAAATCTCTTGTTTGGATGAAATTCGTGGCTGAGAATTGCAATGACACAAAACCTTTTATTGTTAAAGTTGATGATGATGTGGTATTTGATCCATTAAAACTAAGAAATGTTTTGATTAACTATGACAATGATTTAAAGGATAATTATTACTGTTACGTTAGAAGATATGCGTTAATAGCTCGAGACAGAAATTCACCATGGTATGTTGTTATTTACTTTGAATGCTTTACACTTAAATTTGCTTATTTGGGTTGTTTATGCACTCGTTTTGTCTTAAAATGTCTTTAATCTCTTCTTTGTTGTTTTAGGTATGTTCCAGAATCCGAAATATCTTTATCATACAACTACCATGATGATTTCTGCAGTGGACCTGCTTACATTACTTCGGCAACAGTGATCATGAAAGAATGGAATTATCTTATTACCCACAACGTTCATTTTCTCAAAGGCGAAGATGTATTTGTTACAGGAAAATTAGCTGATGAAGTGAATGTTGGTCGAATTCATGGTTTAAAAGAATGGCTGATAGTTTTCGACGTTGATAAAGCTTTAAAAAGTGAAGAAAGAATATTTTTTGGATGTCATGATCCTGAACATCAACCAATCTTTTGGAAGCATATTTATGAAAACCGTTTGATGAAAACTTTTAATTTTGCCATGCTTTGTTAATTACTTATTATGTTTTTTAATGTATATGTGTAATAAATGTGTTCTGTCTAACTATAAAATGTTGGGTCCTCATGTAAAAAGAAATAGCAATGATAGTCAGTAGCTATTCCACAAATTTTGTAGTTAAAAAACTTTTCTTAATTCACTTGTGACAAAAAACAGTGGATTGAAGAAATATGCAAATTTTTGAGCCAATGTAATGAAAGATTCTCATTCAATCTGTTTAATAAAAATCATTCATTGCAAAGATGCGTTTTTCTCGTTTTTCTCTTCGACGAAATCTCAATGGTGTATTTTATTGTTGTGTTATATTCTTCATCATCTTTTTGATTATTTTACTTTCAAGAAAAAAGCCTTTAGCTGAAGGAGAAGAATCACATTCGTATGGCGCAACTAATCAAGTAAGTTAATTTTTTCTTAATTGGAAACATCAGTCTGTTGATAAACTTTTTAGTTTTTATCACTTATTTAGAAGCTTTGGTATTTAACTAATTTTATTTTTAGGTTATTGATCCATATGCATATCCTGTACTTATAAATCCAAATGTTCCTGCTTGCTCTAATCCAAATTCAACTAAGAATATTGTTATCATTGTTCATACTCATCCTAAATACAAAGACAAAAGATCAAGAATTCGTTCAACAATGGGAAATGAAACTTTAAAGAACTTTATTGGTTTTGATATTGTTTTTGTTTTGGGAAAACCAGAAAACGAATCTTTACAAGTTGATGTTGATCATGAAGCTGCACAATATGGTGATATCCTTCAAGCTGATTTTGCTGATACATATTGGAATTTAACAACCAAAGCTGTAGTTTGGATGAAATTTGTTGATGAGAATTGCAATGACACAAAGCCTTTTATTGTTAAAGTTGATGATGATGCTGTGTTTGATTTGGCTAAAATGAAAAATGTTTTATGGAAGAATGCAAAGGAATTGGAGAATAATTATTATTGTCAAGTATGGAATAAAAATAGTATGCCAATTATACGAAATAATAATAATTCAAAATGGTATGTTGTTGTTAGCTTTGAATGCTTTACACTTATTACACTAGCTTTTTTTTGGTTTATTATGCGCTAATTTTGTTTCAAAATGACTTTAATCTCTTCTTTGCTGTTTTAGGTATGTTCCAGAATCAGAAATGTCTTTATCCTTAAAATATTATGACGCATACTGTAGTGGAATGGGTTACCTTACTTCGTCAACCGTAATCATGAAACAATGGAATTATTTGAAAAGCCACAAAGTACATTTTCATAGAGTTGATGACTTTTTTGTTACTGGAAAATTGGCAGCTGAAGCAAATGTAAATCACATCAATGGTCCTGGAGAATTTCAAATGGTTTCAAATGTTACTAAATCATTGGAAAGTAATGGAATATTCTTTGTATGTCATAATTCTGAACATCGACCAATTATTTGGAAGCATATTTGTGAAAATAGTTTAAAGAAAGCTTTTGGTAATAATGTTGTTCATTGCTGATATTTCCTTCCTTTTTTAAACTTATTTTTGTAAAAGCTTAAATAATAGTAATATTAATAAAGTAATTTATATACAACTTTTACAACATTTTTTCTTCTTTTTTTATAAACTGTGAAGGTCCTATTTCCAACTGCACAAGAAGGATTAGCCGGGAGCTTGTGTTATTGCCAATTCGATGAAAAACAGCATTTGTAAAGATTATGTTACTAAAAAATTATGGAGAACCTAAAAGCTCATTGTTCCAGTTGTATTGAAGCGAAACGTCGAAGCTGTTGTTGCACCAAAATTGTTCTTTTATTGTTGTTGATGATTACAAGAACGTTGAAGATCTCGCTGAATATCTCAAATATATCAAATCAAATTTAAACTGCGGAAGCAACTGTAGCCGTTACTTTCACTCCCATGTATTGTTTCACAAACAACTGTCAAACAAAAAACGGCTCAATTTAATAAACTTGGTGCTACCACAACCGAGTCACATTTAATACCTGATGCAATAATCTCAAACAACTCACATTAAAACTTTATTAAACTCATAACATAAACTTATTCAAAACAAACTTAAAACAATGAATTTTTTTACATTGCTATGTATGGTTATCAAAAAAAGCTTAAGCGCCTTATTTATATTTTCTTTCATCATTCAATACACCAAAGAATTTTTTGTTTTAGTTTTCTTAAAATTATTTTATTTATTTATTTTTGCAAAAAAGTTATGTTTGAAGAAATAAAAGGTCGACGTCGTCCAATAATACCTAGAGCTAGAGTGCCATTTAATCTCGCTACCTTTCAACATCAAAAGTTTTCAATACCCGAAAATATTATTTATTATCTTGCACAAAATTCAAAAAAATTAAAAGTTTTGAAAAAATTAACAAAATCTTGTAAATATTTTTATATTAAAAATCCTATTATTATTATCGAACAACTTAATAGATATGATGATGTAAAATGGATCGCTGCACAAAATTGTGGCTCATTTACACCATTATCTATTTATTTTAATATTCCTGAAATTAAATATAAATTCTGGATTGAATCCGCACTCAGCATAAATTCACACTCAAATTTAATTTCTCTATTAATTCCAAAAATTTATGAATGCACTATTTCTTATTTATTTTTAACAAATCAAAATTTATCTTTCAAAGAATTTAAGTTTTTACTTCAATTAAAACCATTCGCATTGTTCATTTGTCTCAAACTTTTATTTTTACAAAGGAAAATGGTAAAATTCTTTATTTAGAAAAAATATTTGAAAGCTTTCCAAAACTTGAAAGCTTTAGATTGTACGTTTTATTTTTATTTATTTAATGACATTTTCCAAAGTAATATCATCTAATTTAAGTGAAAATGGAATCGCCGCTGTTAAATCAAATACAGCAAAAAATTTGGTTGAAATTTCAAGTTTTTTAAATTTGAAAAATTTCGAAATGCGCGGAATTACAGAAATTTTCGACATGGAAACTTTTTTTCGACATTTAAAAGTAATAATTAATTTTTGTTTTATTTTTTTTTGATTTTATGGATATTTCAGAAACCTTCAAAATTATCCATTTATTTCGGATTTTGTGAATTGATTTCTGAAAACCTCAAAGATCGCCTTCAAACATTTGTTAATGGAATAATTGAGGAAGGATTAACAGAAAATTATCCTCCAATTATAAAATTTCCTGGACATAATGAAGAAACCTTTAATTATCTTCGACGTTTAAAATTGGAATTTCATGATAAATACAAAATTAGATACTATTAAAATTATTTATCGAAAGATATTTTTTTAATTTGTTTTAATAATTCTATAAATTTATATAAAAAAAATATGTAATTTCAAAGAGTTTGTTAAAAATAAATAATCAGCTTGTCACATGTTTTAAAAAAAGATTCTTATAACAATTTTAAAGGCTGATACCATTTAAAGAAAAGGGTTTTTTCTCGAATAAATAAACAAAATAAAATTGAATTAGTTCTCCTTTATTAATATGCAATACTAATATAAATCGGATGATTTTGAGTGAATTTTTCAATTGTAATTTGACTATTGATAAATGCTTGAAGTCGGAGTTTATATTCGTTGGAAAGGAAGCGATTAAAACAAAGGGAAATAAGAATCTTGGACGGTTTCTAAAATAAAATTTAATTATTTTTTTATTAATTTTGTATATATTCATTTTTTGTGGTTTTGGTGTATTTAAAAAAAGCCCGTTTAAATCGCTTACTTTTAAGTTTTTAAAAAATGCATTATAATCAAAAGTTTCTGGAATTCCCATCATTTGAAAATAATTTAAATTTTCAAAATGTGGAATCGCAATAAGATTTCTTGCTGTTTCAAATGTAATCGAATCGCGATTATCTTCATTATTAACATAATGAAATTCTTGAAGTTTTAATAAAAATTCTATTAATTTTTCAATTGGAACCTCACTGCCATCTTCATTTTGTACTTTTGTTAAACAAAAATCTAAACTTTGAGTGAAATCAGGTGATGCAAATATTTTAAATTCTTTAAATGTCAAAATTTGTTTTGTTAAAACTAATTTAATTATTTCACTTCGCCAAACTTTGGATACTAAAGCGCGGGCTAAATGCTGATTCTGCATATCAGAAATATTTAATTCACCATAAATCAATGCTTTATTTGGAAGCATTATCATTCCTGGCATTTTCATAGGATATAAAATTCCGTTAATTTTATAAGCTTTCAAAGTCATTTTTTCATCCATCCATAAATTAGTGAACTCCATAATCGAATTCAAATAAAAATATTTACAAGTTTTAATAATTTTGTTAAAAAAATTTGATGATGTAAAATTTTTTGTGATATAAAATGGAATATTTTCGGGAACTGAAAAGTTTTGATTTTTTGTCGAAGTTGAATATATAGAAATTAAAGACGGATGATGAGACGATGAGGTGGAACAAGACCATTTTCTTTTTCGACTACATTTTTGTAAATTATCCATCCAAAGCAATTTTATGGAAAGATTTATGATAAGTCTTTGGTGGGTATTGCTTTGTTTAAAAATAGAGCTAAAATAATCTTTCTTTAATGGGAAAAAATTTTTTAGGCCACAATGTAAACTAGCATTTTCACGAATGTTAATTTTCCCGTTATTTACAGTAATTTCGAGATCCATGTGTTTTTTATATTTCAATCCCACTTAACAAACTTTTTTGCTTTTGACTGCTTTCACCATCGCTTAAGATATGTTCAAACCTAAGCGATTTAAGCTTTCATAAAAAAATAAAAAATAAATTGTTTTGTGGAAAAATATGTAAAAATATCCAATCAAAAAATGCAAAGTTTAACTTTTTTTTCATTGAAAATCACTCTGCTCAAAATTTTTAAGGGCTTTAAAAAAACGTTTACTCTTTTTTAATTAAAAAAAGAAGTCAAACAATAACCGTTTGATTGAGTCGGTTTTGGTTATTGAAAACAGTGGGAGGGATGTATTAAAAAAAACAATAACAAAAAAATATAATAAAAGTGATTAATAAAAGAAAAATAATTAATCAAAAACTACAATACTCTAGAAGAAAAAAAAATGAAAAGAGAAAAAGTTCCAAAGAAATATGACTCATCTCAATCGATTTATGTATGACTCATCGCTTTCAAAAAAATGACCATTTAACAAACACACAGCTGCTGGCGGCGGACTGGTCAGTTTTTTTCTTTAGTTGCTCGCGCCTCCTTTTTCTTCTCATTAATTTTAAAAAAAAGATGTTTTCTTTTTAATAAACATCTCATTTAGAGAAATAAATTCACCAATTTTAAAACTTCTTTCTGCATCATCGAAAGCTCATGTTTACTCTATTTTAATGATTACTGTGTAAATAAAAGCTCTAGAAAATTCCGGGAAAAAAATAACGAAAATGTGAATGTAAAATTTGT
Source organism: Panagrolaimus kolymaensis (assembly GCA_028622995.1). Classification (NCBI taxonomy): domain Eukaryota; kingdom Metazoa; phylum Nematoda; class Chromadorea; order Rhabditida; family Panagrolaimidae; genus Panagrolaimus; species Panagrolaimus kolymaensis. Next base: position 2,226,265 of record JAJQJQ010000029.1, on the reverse strand, counting down.
TAAAATAATTTTTTCTGTTAAAAAATTCATTTTTTTTTATTAAACATTTTATTTTTCTCTTTTTCATAATATTTTATTATTATTTAATTAATATAAAAGTTTTCCATTTTTAAAATCAAGCAACTTCACGCTGAAATTTTTTTACTGAAGCCAATCGAAATTCAAGAAATATTAAATCATTTTGCATTTCCGGAAAATCAATAAATGGGAATGGATGATCTTCGGTGAGACCAATGTGAATTAAATTATTCACGAAAGTTTGAAGTCGAAGTTTATAATCGTTTGAAAGGAAACGACCAAACCAAAAATTTACATCCATTTTTGAGGGTTTCTATAATAAAATTTGGAAATTAGGACAAAGTGTCTTGAAAGGAAAAAAATTTAGATCTCTAAAACAAAATTTTTTTCATCAAAAATTTTCTTACCTTTAAACCATTAAAAAATGTTTCAAATCCAAAACCTTCAGGAATATTTAAAAGTTTAAAACTTTTAATATTATCAAAATGTGGAATGGCTATAAGATTTCCTGCTGTTTCAGGTGTAATTGTTCGAAGCCCAAATTCGCCATCAACATTGTCAAAATAAATTTCTTCAAGGTTTGGAAGATTTTCAATTAATTTTTCTATTGGAATAATTCTTCCATCAACATCGTTGCAATTTTTTACAAGGACTTTATTAAAATAAACAAATTTCAGAGAATTTGATGAAGACAAAATTTTAAAATCCGCAAAAGTCAAAATTTGAAAGCCCAAAGTTAAATAAGTTATATCAGATCGATAAATTTTTGCTGCTAAAGCGGAAACCACAAAACTATCATGCAATTCATAAATTTTAATTAAACCATAAATCCATAGTTTTTTATTGGAATTGCAAACATCAGGCAACCTTTTAAAATATGGAATTCCATTTACACGGTCACTAACCCAAAACCTTGAATGTAAACACAAAGTTAAAGAATCAAAAATAATAATCGGATTTTTGAGATAAAAATATTTGCATATTTTTATAAGTTTTTCATAAACTTTGGCGGTAGAAGGATTTTTTAATAAATAAAAAATTATATTTTCTGGAAGCGAAAAATTCTGAATTTTTGGAGGAATGGAATAAATTGAAACAGAAGATGAAGAGACATCCATTTAAAGAAATTTAAAAAATAAAAAAGGAAAGAAAGAAAAAAATGTGAAAAAAATGCGTAAACAATATGTGTTCACTTCCAAGAAAAAATCGATAAACAACGAAGAAAAAAAAAGTTCCCAGCGAACGAGGAAAATCAAACTTTTGTGACATCAAATGGTTTATTTTTTCTTTAATTTCTTATAATTCGAAACTTAATTCTTTTATTTTATTTTATTATTTTTCTTGGTCGATTCAGCATTAGTTGTCTTTGGCGTCATTAACTTGCTTTTACTTCTAAGCATTATGTAAGATCACATGTGGATATAACGGAATGAACTAATTTTAGATTTGATTGTATTGGATAATCAAAAAATAGTAAACTTTACTTTAAGCAATGTATATTGTTTGCCATCAATAATAAACGTAAAAAATAAAAATTAAAAAAGTTATGTCTCTAAATATTCAAAAAAGCTTTAAATAAAAAAATTGGCAAAAGAACTGTTGTTTTTTTTGGATTTTTTAGAATTCATAGTATCTTTTTTTCTCTTTTTTTGAGTTTTTTTTGTGGAAAAAACGAAATAGATTTTATGGATAACAACAACAACAATAGCAACGTCGATGAAGCATGTATCCATGGCATTTTTAAAAGAGAAAATAAAACAAATAAAATTTAATGTCTAATATTTATTCTTTCTAAATAGCTTACAAAGTAAAATTAAGTTTCTGCAGAATTAAGATAGAAGATTATTAGCTTTATTATAATCGTTTTCAAGTCGTTTTAACTTTATTTCACTTTCATATTTCATTTCAAAAAAGTAAATCTTTGGTGGTCGATTATCTGTGAGTCCAATGTCAATTAAGTTATCAATAATAGTTTGAAGTCGTTGAGAATAATCATCGGATAGTTGTGCCCAATAAATAAGGTCAATATGAATTTTATATGGTTTCTAAAGAAAATGTTTTTAAAACAGTTTTTATTTAACATTTTAGGTAGCTGCTTGCTTACCTTTAATTCGTTAAAAAAAGTTTCAAAATCAAAATTTTCTGAAATATTTTCAAGTTTAAAAATTTTTAATTTTGAAAAATGTGGTAGTTCAACCAAATTTTTTGCTGTTTCAGATGTAATTGAATTAATTGCATTTTCTTCTACAATAAATCGAAATTCTAGAAGATTTGGCAAAAATTCAATCAATTTTTCTATTGGCAAAACATTTCCATCCGAATCCACCAAAATTGTGCGTGTGAAACTCAAGCTTTTAATTGCGGCAGTGGAAGTCAATAATTGATATTCTTTCAATGTCAAAACTTGCTTCCATAAAATCAGGGAAGTGATATGGAATAGAAAAATTTTTTGAGCTAAGAATGAAGTCAAAAACTTATTGAAATTCCACATTTAAAAAATCTTGAAGAATTTGATTTTAGACTTATTCCAGAAATCTTTGATTTTAAGACATTTTTGAATATTCAAAAGTAAGCAAAAAAATTTGTTTTCTTTTTTTATTTGTAACTTCGTAAAGCTATTTTTCTTTTTCAGTTTTATATTAAACGTGGAGGAATTTTCACTTTTAATGGCCCTATTTCCAATGATTATAAAGAGATGCTTCAATATTATGTTGAAACAATGCTGGATGATCTCGATCTTGATGATGAACCTCTTGAATATGCACCAGCACAGATTTGCTTTCCTGGCGCAGATGAATTCACACAATGGAATATGCTAGATCTTCACGATGAATTTAGAAGACAATTAAAAATCAAAAAATAGAAAATAAAGAACCTTTTAAAAAAATCTTTAAATGCCAATGGATCTTTTGAAAGTTTGTAATAACAAAAAAAATATTTATATTTTCCCAATTTCTTGGCTTACTTTCACACGACTGCCAAAGACTTCTTTTTTTTTGGCCAATGTTTTTGTTTTGTTTCTTTGTGTCTCGTGTTTCAAATGAATGATTCATTCCCATTTACGAATATATAAATATATTTATTAATTTATTATTATGTTTAAAAAATGGAAACAACGGATATTAAAGAGATTTAAAGGAAAAAATAATAATTCTTCAACTTCTGTGGCAGGAGACTCAAATAATGTAAATACTTTTGCTTCTCCGCGTCCACATAATTTTTCTCTTCCAAATTCCATAATTCATTATATTTCAAAATTCCCTCAAAATCCAGAAGGATATAAAAAATTAATAAAAACATGCAAATATTTTACTTCTAAAAATCATATCGTCCCAATTATTGGTTTAATGTATTATCCACCTAATTTTAATTTATATGATAATGATGATGGAACTCTCATTTATTTGGAGCTTGGACATGCGTTTGAAAATATTGAATTTTCTGGTTCTCCAAAACACATAGATCATAATGAAATTAATTATAAATTATGGCTCACGGGTAAATTAAGCGTTTCACATCCAGAAATTTTGAATTCACTTATTCCAAAAATTTATCGATGTAATTTAAAAAATTTATTATTAAATAATCAAAGCTTGACTCATCAAGAGTTTATGATTCTCATATCGTCTGGTACTATTGAATGGTTGTCACTTGGAAATACAATAATTGTGAAATGTGAAAATGAAACAACTAATGAAAACGAAAAAATTATGGCTTTGGAAGAAATTATTGAATGTCTTCCAAAACTTAAAGAATTATTTTAGTAAGTTTGGGATTTGAGTTTGAGAAAGAATATATAAAAATAATCTAAATATTTTTAGCGTGTGTGCAGACGACTCAAATTCAATAACCTCGGAAACAGCAAATAAGTTAATAGCCATCCCACATATGGTGAATCTTGAAACAATCCAGTTTGAAAATATTCCAGAAACATTTGAGTTTGAAACATTTCTTAATTTTTCTAAAGTAAATCCTTTTAAATTTTTTTTTGATTTTCATCTAAAATAATTTTTTTTCAAGAAATTTCTCAAAACTGGTGGAGATTTTTATTTTTCTGATCCCCTTTCAAATTATTATAAATGTCGACTTCAAACTTATATCAATGACATCCTTGCTGAAGGACTTCAAGAAAATCCACCACCAATCATTCAATTTCCTGGTCAAAGTCGAGCTTCCTTTGACGCGTTGCAAAATCTTTTTCAAGCTTTTAAAGAAAGAGAAAATCAAGCGAGTAATAATATTTATAAAGGTGGAACTGGAATACTTTCCATGAGACCTTTCACTAATTCTTTACAAAAGCTTGGAAATGCAAATCGAAGCCAATTTTCAATGTATTCTCGACGCTAATTTATAATTTGCTACGCAACAAAAAAATAAACGCATTTTATATTTGCCTTTTTAAAAGGTATTATTTTTTGCTTAATTTTTTGCCATAATATTTTTTTTTCTTGCTTCCCCTTCTTTCTTTAATGATTCTGTCAATATTTCACGGTGAAGAAAATCTTTAATTTATATTTTTATTTTTTTTAAAAGGTTTCAACATATTACATTTAAATTTAATAAAATTTTTTAAAAAATGCCGGAAATATGTAATAAATATATGGGTATGAATCTCGGTTTACTTTATAATAGTGTTAAGAGAACTATTTTATTAAAAATTTAGCTTTTTAAGAATGGATACTCCACCACCACCTAATCAATCATCTTTTATTTCAATTTATTCAACTCCACCAAAAGTTCAAAACTTTTGTATTCCAGAAAATATAATTTTTTCTATTTCTAAAAATCCTTCCACCGCCAAAGTTTATAATAAACTCGTTTATTTATGCAAATATTTTTATTCAAAAACTCAAATTATTACTTTCAAGGATACATGGTTTCGTCAAATATCAACTTCTTGGAAACCTGATAAAATATTTGAAATAGAAAATACAAATAATTCAACAGAAATAAAAGACATTCCTGAAAAAATATGGATTTATGGAAATTTAGATATTATTGATAGACTTAATAAAAATACAGCTTCACTTTTTGCATCTAAAGTTTATCGAAGTGATTTAACGAAATTAGATTTAACCAATCAAATTTTAACATTAAAAGAATTTAAACTGCTTATTTCAAAAGATTTTACACTTTATTTAAGTTTTTATCGAACAATGGTCAAAGATGATAATGAGAATATTGTTTCAATAGAAAAATTAATTGAATATCTTCCAAACCTTCAAACATTTTGTTTTATGGAAGGTGACGACGAACCTTATTCGATCACATCTGAAACAGCCAAAAATTTGGTTGAAATTCCACATTTTATTAATATTAATTTTTTTAAACTTTTATATATTCCTGAAGTATTTGATTTTGAAACATTTTTTGGCAATTTAAAAGTAAATATAATGCATTTTTTCTCTTTTAAACGCTTCTTTTTTAAATCTTTATTTTAGAAGCCTATTAAAATGGAAATAACATTTTACTTTAACTCAACTATATCTGATAATTATATCCAAAGACTTCTAAATTTTCTGGGTAATTTAATTGAAACTGGTCTCACAGAAAATCGACCACCAAAAATTCGTTTTAATCAAATGACGGAAGAAAGTTGTAAAAAATTACAGCAAATTGAAAAAGCTTATAAAGAAAAATTTGTCAATTAAACATTTAATTGTATTACTTTTAAAATATAAATAAAAATTGTTTGAATTGGAATTTTTTTTGCATTTTGGTTTTAATTCCAAAAGTTATTTTTTTAATAATAATTCGCATACGTCTATTTTATAATTTTTTAGTTAAATTTTTTTTTGTGGAAAGATGGGTGCTTCTTCATCTTCCACATCTTCAAAATCTTCTCCATCAAATCCTAATATAATTTCAATTTATTCGAATCCACCAAAAATCCAAAACTTTTGTATTCCAGAAAATATAATTTTTTATTTATCCAAAAATGCATCCACCGCCAAAGTTTATGGAAATCTTGTAAAAAGTTGCAAATATTTTTATCTCAAAAATCCAATGATTACATTTAATGATTTATGGTTTCCTGTTTTTCCTGCCGCTTGGAAGGCAACTAAAATAAATGAAATTGAATTTAATATTGATAAAGACGAAATAAAAATACTTCCACAAAAAATATGGATTTATGGATGTTTAAATGTTAGTGACATCAGAAACAAAAATTCAGCCTCATCCTTGGCGACAAAAATATATCGCTGCGATATAAATTATTTGGAATTAAGATATCAAAATTTAACATTTAACGAATTTAAATTGTTTACTTTATCAAAAAAATTAATTCGACTAAGGTTCGATAAAGTCAAAATAGTAAATTCTGATGACAAAAAGATTGTGCCAATTGAAAAATGGATTGAATGCCTTCCAAACTTAGAAGAGTTTAGTTTTAACGAAGATGAAAATGGACCCTTTTCAATTTCATCTGAAACCGCGGAAAATTTATTTGAAATTCCACATTTTAAAAATTTAAAAGATTTCACAATTTTCGATGCTCCAGAAATGTTTGATTTTGAAACATTTTTTAATAATTTAAAGGTGAGTTTTGATTATTTAATTTTATAAATATTTATGTTTTGTTATTTTTTAGAAACCATGGAAAATGGAAATAAAACTTTGGTATAATTCAAATATTTCAAATAATTATTCTCAAAGACTTCAAACTTTTGTGGATCAAATAATTGCCAAAGGAATCACAGAAAATCGACCACCTAATATTTGTTCTGATGAATTATTGTTAAACAAAACTTGGGAAAAATTAGGAGAACTTGAAAAAGCTTATATAGAAAAATATGAAAAAAAGAGTATTTGGTTTTTTTACTGGTATTTCTACCCTTTACCGCCTGACTTAGTATTTCCCATTTTTGGTTTTTTGGGTTTTATTTTACTCTTTCTTTATACCTATTTTACCACACCCAAAATATACAAATTAATCTAAATAAAAATTAATGTTACTAAAAAAATTTAAAGAAAAAGTAAAAATTGCTGTTGAAGTGCCTTCCATTTTGCGTATTTTCTTTATTCATTTAATCTTAAAAAGTTATTAAAATTTAATTGTGTCTCAGAGCTCATATTTTTTTATTTCAAAATAATAAAATTTTGAAAAAATTTGTTTGTTTTTGTGCTTTTTTTGTTGAAAATTTGGTTTAAAGCCATTGTTATTTTTATAATACTTCTCAAAATCTTTCTATGGTTAAATTTCTAGAAAAAAATGGATACTTTATCAAATCAAATTTCAGTTTATTCCACTTCACAAAAAGTTCAAAACTTTTCTATTCCAGAAAATATTATTTTATATTTTTCAAAAAATATTTCAACCGTCAAAGTTTATGAAAAATTTATAAAAACATGCAAATATTTTTTTCTACAAAACCGTGTTATAACTTTTTCGAATTTACAATTACTTCAATTTTCAAATTCTTGTAAAGCTTCAAATATCTGTGGATTAAAAGATGTTGAATTTGAAATGGGTACCCTTCCTGAAAGAATATGGGTTCAATTGGTCTTATACATTGATGCCGATGATATGAATCCAAATCGACATTTGGCTTCGTTGGTAGCATCAAAAATTTATCGAGGTGATCTACTTAAAATTGAGTTATTTAAGCAAGTTTTGACATTTGAAGAATTCAAAAAACTCTCCTTTTTTAAAACTTTAAAACACATTTGTTTGTATCAAACATTTATTTACGAAAATGATGAATGCAGCGACGATGAAGTATCCATCGAAAATATAATTGAAATTTATCCAAATCTTGAAACATTTCTTTTTCGCGATTTGGAGATGAGAAATGATAATTTTAATTCAATTACATTTGAAACAGCTAAAAATCTTGTTGAAATTCCACATTTTCAAAATTTAACCCAGTTCGTGCTTTCTTACGTTCCAGAAACTTTTGAATTTGAAACATTTTTTTATAAATTAAAAGTGAGTTAAAAGAGTCTTAAAAAATCTTTCACAAGAGTCTTCTTTTTTTTTAGAAACCATGGAAAATGTATATTAGCATGGAATTTGATGCATTTGTCTCTGATAATTATACCCAACGACTTCAAAACTTTGTTGATAATTTAATTGGAAATGGACTCACAGAAAACCGACCACCATTTATTCGTTTCTTAGGAATGACACCAGTGAGTTCACAAAAGTTAAAAGAACTTCGAAATGCTTATTAAGAAATAAAATAAAAGATTTGTTTTATAATTATATCATATTATATTTAAAAGACAAAATAAAATTCTGATTAAATATGTATGGATTTTGTTTTCTTTTTTTATACGTAATTTGGTTTATAAATCCAGAATTATTTTTGCACTTATTCTCTTGTTTTTGTACTTTAGTTTAAATTTGTAGAAAAAAAATGGAAGCTTCAAATATCGATTTTATTTCAATTTATTCAACTCCACCAAAAGTCCAAGAATTTTCGCTTCCAGAAAATATTATTTTTTATTTATCAAAAAATTCTTCAACCGTGATAGTTTATGAAAAACTTATGAAAATATGCAAATATTTTTATTATACTAGCGGAATTCTTACGTTTAAATATTTGATGTATAATAATAAATCAAATTCTTGGAAAACTAAAAAACTATGCGGATATGAATATTCTAAACATCGGTTAGAAAACGTTAAATTACAAAATATAAATCTTCTAAAAAAGTTATGGATTCATGGACGACTTGTAATTTTCTACACTGCTTTTAATAATGAAGAAAAATATTTGGGTTCCATTTTGGCATCAAAAATTTATCGATGTGATATAACTCGATTGGATTTACATCAAACTATTTTAACTTTTAACGAATTTAAATTATTTACTTCTTCAAAATTGGTGACAACGTTACTTTTAATGCGAACGATAATAAAAGCTGATGATGGAATCAGAATTGTGCCAATAGAAAAATTGATTGATTTATGTCCAAATCTTACAGTACTTAATTATCTAATTAGTGAAAAATATGTTGGGGAGCAGTTGATTACATTGGAAACAGCTAAAAATTTGATTGAAATTCCACATTTTCAAAATTTAGAATGCATCAAACTTGGTTATATACCAGAGACTTTTGACATTGATACATTTTTTAATGGATTAAAGGTTAGTAAAGCAGATTTAGATTTTTCTTTGATTAATTTAACTTTTTTAGAAGCCATGTAAAACCAAAATATTTATTGATTTTAATTCAAATATTTCTGTTGATTGTAAACAACGACTTCAAAATTTTGTGGATAATTTAATTGCCACAGGACTTACAGAAAATCACCCTCCAAGTATTTTTTTTAATGGAATGAATCAAGAAAGTTGTAGAAAATTAGATGAACTTGAAAAAGAATATAAAAAATTAAATGGAATTATTAGTCCGGAAGAGGAATTAAGCGGCGGAATGTAAAACGCGGCAGTAGTTGGAGGACTCACATTTTAGGTGTTGAAACCGCGTTGTAGTTAAAGTAATTATTTTTATGTTGATTAGTTCAGAATTAAATGCCCTCGTTTTTCTTTATTTTTTTGAGAATTAAATTTGGTTTTTAAAATTGAATATTTTAATTATGAATAAAACTCTGCTTAAATTAGGATTTTTTTGTTTATTTGGTTTTAATTCCAAAATCATTTCTTTGAAAAATAATTCAAACGTAAAGTTTATAATATTTTTGTTTAATCTTTAGAAAAATGAATGCTTTGGATCGACAGCTAATTTCAATTATTTCAATTTACTCGAATCCACCAAAAGTTCAAAACTTTTCAATTCCAGAAAATATTACTTTTTATATTTCAAAAAATCCCTCCACCGCTAAAGTTTATAATAAACTTATAAAAATATGCAAATATTTTTATCTCAAAAATCGTAGTATCACTTTTGAAAATTTTGAATTATCAAAATATTTATCAAAATATTGGAAAGCTTCAAAAGTATACGGATTAAAAAATATAAAATATGAAAGAGAAACAATACCTGAAAAAATATGGGTTCATTGGTTTTTAACGATTGAACCTGAATACTATAATCCAAACAGAAATTTGGCTTCGTTAGTGGCATCAAAAATTTATCGAAGTGATATAGTTAAATTAAAGCTATTAAATCAAACTTTAACCTTTAAAGAATTTAAATTGCTCTCTTCAATTGAATCATTGGTATATATAAAATTTTGGAATATAATAATCAAAGAAATTGATGGAACAATAGTGCCAATAGAAAAAATGATAGAATATTTTCCAAATCTTGAAGAATTTTGTTTTATTGATGGAAATGATGGCTTTACTTCAATCACATCTAAAACAGCTAAAAACCTTATAGAAATATTTAATTCTTCAAAATTGAAGTATTTAGTTCTTTCAAACATTCCAGAAATTTTTGAATTCGAAAGTTTTTTTGATAATTTAAAGGTTAGAGGAAACTCAATCAAATTTAACAAAATTAATAATTTTTATTTTAGAAACCATGGAAAATGGAAATTCGATTTGAATTTAATCGATTCATTTCTGATAATTATAATCAAAGGATTCAAAATTTTGTGGATAATTTAAACGAAATTGATTTCACAGATAATTGCCCACCATATATTGATTTTGAGGGAATGACAAGGGAAAGTCGTACGAAACTACATGAATTTGAAAGTGATTATTATAAAATGTTTTTTATAAATGAATTAAACGTTCAAGAAGAAGAAGATTTGATCGATTTAGAATAATTGTAAACAAAGACTTTTTTGTTAATATTTTAAAAAAAAATTAATTTTTGAAATCGAATATTTTTATTATGTGCGAATAAAATTTGGCTTAAGCTAAGAAATTTTTCTGTTTATTTGGTTTTAATTCCAAAATTATTTCTTTGAAAAAAATAATATTTCAAACATCATGCTTATAATATTTTTGTTTAATTTTTAGAAAAATGAATGCTTCATATTCTCCACTAATTTCGATTAATTCAATTCCACCAAAAGTTCAAAACTTTTCGATTCCAGAAAATATTATTTTTTATTTATCAAAAAATCCTTCCACTGCCAGAGTTTATGAAAAACTTATAAAAATATGCAAATATTTTTATTTAAATAATCCAATTATTACTTTTGAGAATTTAGAATTATTTCAATTATCAAATTCTTGTGAAGTAACCAATGTATGCGGAATATGCAAATCAAATGAAGAAACAAAATTTGAAATACATACACTTCCAGAAAAAATATGGGTTCATTCGTTTTTATCGATTGACGCAAAACTTATTAACACCAATCGAAATTTGGGTTCGTTCGTGGCATCAAAAATTTATCGAAGTGATATAATTAAATTGGAGTTATTTAATCAAGTTTTAACCTTTGAAGAATTCAAAATTATCTCTTCTACAAAGTTATTAAAATTTATTAATTTTTTTCAAACAATAATAATTAACAAAAAGGATGAAAGAAGAAGCGAAATAATTCCAATAGAAAAAATTATTGAAATTTTTCCAAATCTTGAAGAATTTCATTTTTACGAAGGAGATAGAGAAAATTGGCATTATTCAATCACATCTCAAACTGCTAAAAACCTTATTGAAATTCCACATTTTCCAAAATTGACACATTTCGACCTTTCAAATGTTCCAGAAATGTTCGAATTTGAAACCTTTTTTAATAATATAAAGGCGAGCGAAAAGATTTATTAATTTTTCTTACATCCTTTATTTTTTAGAAGCCATGGAAAATGGAAATTAGCTTTGAATTCAACTCACTAATTTCTGATAATTATAAACAGCGGCTTCAAACTTTTGTTGATAATTTAATTACAACAGGACTCACAGAAAATTTCCCACCATTTATACGATTCTTTGGAATGGCAGCTGAAAGTTATACTAATCTACGTGAACTTCAAAATGATTACGATAAAAAATATAAAACAGTTTCTTAATAAATAAAAAAACTTTTCTTCTAAACAAAGAATTCCTTAATTTTTTATAAGTCTGAGATATGATAACTTTCAATTATTTTTTTATATTTATTTATATTTTAAAAACGAATAAAAATCGGCTTAAAGTCCAATATTTGTTTTCAAAATTAGGTTCTAAATCCAGAGTTATTTTTGTATAGCGATTCTCATGCGCCAATATTATATTTTTTTTAGTTATATTTAATAAAAAAAAGATGGGAGCTTCAAAGATGGATGCGTCTTTGATTTCAATATATTCAATTCCATCAAAAGTTCAAAACTTTTCATTTCCAGAAAATATTATTTTTTATATTTCTAAAAATCCTTCGACCGCTGAAATTTATGAAAAACTTATAAAAATGTGCAAATATTTTTATATCAAAAATCCAATTATCACTATGAATGATTTATGGTTTCGTGATTTAACAAATGAATGGAAAACTCTAGAAATTTTTGGGTTTAAAAAAGAAAAATATGGTACAATAATAAACCATCTTCCAGAAAGATTATGGCTCAATAAAAATTTAAGTGTTCATGGTAATTCTATTGATCCAGTTAACCCAAAGAAATATTTGGCGTCATTTTTAACTTCAAAAATAATTCGAAATGATATAACTCTTTTGGATATATTTGGCCAAAATTTAACATTTAATGAATTTAAATTATTTGCTTCGTCTAAAAAATTAGTGTATTTGATTTTTAGTCAAACTATAGTTAAAACTGATGATGGAAGAAAAATTGTTCCAATCGAAAATTTAATTGAAAATCTTCCAAATCTTCGAACACTTTCTTACAACAATATCGATGGAGAAGATAGGGTTCAATGTATTACTTCTAAAACAGCTGAAAATCTATCTACAATTCCACATTTTTCTAATATCAAAAATTTTTATTTAAAAAATATTCCTGAAACATTCGAATTTGAAACATTTTTTAATAATTTAAAGGTGCGGGAATAATAATTTTTTTTACATATCCTATAAAATTAGTTTTTTTAGAAACCATGGAAAATGGATATCGAACTTCGATTTAATGCATCCATTTCTGATAATTATAAACAAAGACTCCAAAAATTCTTGGATAATTTAATTGAAATTGGACTCACAGAAAACCGACCTCCTGATATCTTTTTTGAAGGAATAACGGATGAAAGCTGCGAACAATTGGAACAACTTGAAAAAGCTTATAAAGAAAAATATTAAAAAGCTAAAATTTTTAACATGAACTTAAAAAAACTATGGCTTCCCATTTTTGTTGACTATTCGCTCATTGGATTCTAAATTACCTTTTTTGATAATAATAAAACTTTGTAAAAAAAATGGAAATTTTTTAAAATTTGTGGTTGAAATACCAAAAATTATTCTTTAAAATAATATAAAGTTTTGTTTGTCATAATTAATTTATTTGGTTAGTTTACAAGATGAGTATTTTTCATCTTGCTCCATCAAATCCAATTTCAATTTATTCAACACCTCCAAAAATCCAAGAATTTTCATTGCCCGAAAATATTATTTTTTATATTTTAAAAAATCTGAAGAATCCAAAAATCTATCATAAACTTATTAAAACATGCAAATATATTTATCTCAAAACCCCCATGATCACTTTAGAATATATGTGGTTTTGTAATCAATCTAATTCTTTGAAAACTTTATGCAAAATGGGTTATACAGCTGATAAAAATGGAATTAAAATCCTTCCAGAAAAGATATGGCTTTATGGTGATTTAAATATTTGCACAAAATCGAATATAAATTTGGCTTCCAATTTGGCAACAAAAATTATTCGATGTGATATAACTATTTTTTCATTATCAAATCAGAACCTATCATTCAAAGAATTTAAAATATTTGCTTCTTCCAAATTTTTGAAATATTTAAATTTTTTTGAAACAAACGTCAATAATGACGAAAGCAAAATTGTACCATTAGAAAAATTGATTGAACGCCTTCCAAATCTTGAAGAATTTCGTTATGTCGTTGGAAAAGATGGGTCTGCTTCGATCAAATCTGAAACAGTTAAAAATTTAATTAAAATTCCACATTTTTATAAGTTAAAATTTTTTGAACTTGATAATATTCCAGAAACATTTGATTTTGAAACTTTTTATAAAAAAGTTAGTAAATTTCCTTTTTAAAAATATTTATTAAATCTCTAATTTTTTAGAAACCATGGAAAATGGAAGTTAAACTTTGGTTTAATCCATTTATTTCGAATGAATATACTCAGGGACTTCAAAAAAGTGTGAATGCAATGATTTCCACCGCTGATCTCTCTACGGAAAATCGTCCATGCTTTATTCGATTTGATGGAATGTCGGGTGAAAGTTGTAGAGAGCTTTATTTTCTTGAAAGAGCTTATAAAGAAATTTATGGTAATAATAAACAAATATTTTATTAAAATCATTTTTTATGTCTGTCTCCTTAGGTGTTAGGCTTTTGACGGAAATTATTTGTATTAGTTGTCTGTTTTTTCTTTTTCTTTAGAATTATTTTTTTCATAAAAAATAAAAAGATAAATACATATTTTTTAGTGAACTTTGTGTCTCTAATATGGTTTTAAAACCAATCATATTTTAAACTTGTCTTTAATTATTTTAAACATTACTTTTTAGTTAAATGCAAAATGAGTTCTGCACTACTCAGTTCTCCACCAATTCTTTCAATTTATTCAAACCCACCGAAAACCCAAAATTTTTTGCTTCCAAAAAATATTATTTATTATATTTCAAAAAATCCACAAAATGAAAAAGTTTATGCAAACATTGTAAAATCATGCAAATATTTTTATTTAAATCAACCAATCATAACTTTTAAGAATTTATCTTACATGTTTTTCAAGTGTTGGGAAGCTCGAAAAATATGTGGAAAAGATTATAAAATTAATTTATTTTTGATGAAAACATTGCCAAATAAAATATGGATTTATGGCAAAACATCTATTTTAAATGAACGTTTAGATTTTGGCAGAGATTTAGCATCCAATTTGGCATCAAAAATTTATCAATGTGATATAACAAGTTTGTTATTATATAATCAAATTTTAACATTCTACGAATTTAAAATTCTTACTTCATCAAAAAATTTACGTAAATTAAAACTATATTATATGATTATCAAAGAAAACAATGAAGAGGAAAAATTTGTGCTTATCGAAAAAATAATTAAATTATTGCCAAATTTGGAAGAATTTAGTTGTATGAATTTTGAAAGAGAAGAAAAACATATTTCGTTTACATCAGAAACAGCTAAAAATTTGGTTGAAATTCCACTTTTTAAAAATTTAAAGCGCTTTGAACTTGAAGATGCTACAGAAACTTTTGATTTTGAACTCTTTTTCAGCGAATTAAAGGTAGGGAACAGGGCTGTCCGGGACTAGGTCTTTGCCAATCCGGGATCCGGGATCCGGGACCCGGATTAGAAAAAACGGCCGGGATTCCGGGATCCGGGACACGGGATCCGGGATCCCGGACAGCCCTACTAGGGAAAGGAGCCGTAATTTATACAAAAAAGATTTTAAAGTTTATTTTAGAAACCATGGAAAATGGATATTGAATTTCGATTTAATGCATCCATTTCTGATAATTATAAACAACGCCTTCAAAAATTCGTGGATAATTTAATTGAAACTGGACTCACAGAAAATCGACCTCCAAATATTCGCTTTGAAGAAATTACCGATGAAAGTTGGAAAAAATTAGATGAGCTTTCAAAAGTTTATAAAGAAAAGTTTGATAATGAAATTTTATAAATTTTAAATACTTTTTTAATTTAACTTTTTTGTTTTTGAGAATAATGCGGTCATTAGCCACATGTTTATTTATTTTTGCATTTGTATTAAAGAAATAATAATAAATAAATTTCTTCGGCACAACAAGGTTAAAAGTAAACATTTTATTGAAAAGGAAAAAAACTTGTTTGCAAAATATGAGCGCTTTCTGCTGTTTTTATATTTTAACGAAAAAAGTTTATCATTTAAATTGAAAAAAAGACATAAATAAAAGAGGCTATCGAATTTTATTGATTGAAAGCTTTTTTTTATTTCCCTTTTTCGCTTTTTTTTCTTGTCGCATTTTTTTACAACAAGAGCAATGGGGCCCACCTGCGGTGGTCCCACATTATTTTTTTCGAGGACTAAAATAAACACTTTTAAAAACACGCATTACATTTTCGACTACAAAATACAACGTTGGTTAAGTTTGTTCTCGAGAAGGGTTGGTTGATAAAAGAGGAAATATTTTTTAAGATAATGGTGATATAAAATTTTGGAAATTTGATTTATTGTAATAGTAAAATTCCGACTAAGATACTTAGAAACAAAAATACTAAGGCTAAGGCTCATGTTGTTGCTCGTTTAAACATTTTAAAATAATTCTTTATTTTCACAAAACAAATAAATACACATCAAACACAATCAAACACCAAATAAAAAATAACAATAAAATTGCTGGATATTAGTTTGCCAAAAAACAAATTTGACAGTAAGCCCTCTAACCACGTCACGGTTTCCAGCTTCAAGAGGGTTATTGGTTTTTGTTGACGGGGAAACAATGCTCAAGAAAGAACAAAACAAACCCGCTTAAACAATTTATCATTTTCATTTTAAAATAAAAACAACTTTAACTTTTACACAACTTAAAACTTAATCTTCTTCTTCATCAACTTGATGCGTTTCTTCCCAAAATGCATTAAATTCTTCTTGGTTTTGTTCAAATTCATTCACATTATTCCAATCTTCATTATATTCTTCTTCAGCAGGTAAACCTGCATTAATGCCTCGTAAGACTTCATTGTCTTCATTTTCATATTCAATAACACCTTGTTCATCAACTTCCATGATTTCTTGAGCATGCCAATTTGGATTTAAATCTTCGATTGTTGGACCATCCGGTTGCATAACTGCAAGAGGGTTTTCATTCAACAATTCACTATAAACAATATTTCGTGAACAATTTACATCATCAGCATGTAACTTAATTTGAAGGCGATCCCAAGCACGTGTGCGAGAAATAGCTACATACACATGACCGTGAGTAAAAATTCCTCGGCTGATATCGATTCCAATTTGATCGAACGTTTGTCCTTGAGCTTTATTAATAGTCATTGCGAATGCTGGTCTTACTGGAAACTGATTTCTGTAAACTGTAAAAATGCTTGATTCATCGAGAAGAGTAATCCTTGGAATCATTACAATATTATCGTCATTATTTGTGCTTCTATTAAAAAGTTTTTCAGCAATAATAATATTGCGTTCTAACTTTTTAATTAAAAGCCTTGTTCCATTGCATAATCCTTCACGAATATTCAAATTTCTCATTAGCATAACAATTGTATTTTCTCGTAAACGCAACTTATAAGCGGGGAATCCACTTGGCTTAAACGATTCAAAATGTTCAGGAACATATTCCATTGCATTTCCATCGCCATTAACATTTTCAATTCGATCAACTGCTGTGTAAACTTTTTCTGTATTTTCTTCAAGCAAATTAATAATCTCTTCATTATATGCATCAACTTCAGAATTAACCGTTGAAAGAATTGCTCTTGAAGAAAAGGCATCATAATCTTTATCGGCAATAATATCTGCGAAAACTTTTTCAACTAAATTTGCATCAGTTGAACATTCTTCTGGAATTGGAACTTTTCCATTTTCATCATTTGCGCTTCCATCTCCAATGCTTAAAATTGTTTCAGCGAAACCATCACCACTATTGTCAGCTCTTTCGTTTCTAATTAAAGTAGAATAATTAGAAGCAAAATGATGCCAAAGTGGACTTGATTTAATACTACTTCGAACAATATCGTTTCTTGTACCATTTTTAACAACTGGTCCCAATTGTCGGAAATCGCCACCGAGAATCATAACTTTTCCTCCAAATGGAAGGTTATTATTCATAATTTCTCTTAATTTTTCATCAATTACTTCTAATGCTCGTCGAGGAGCCATTGGAGTTTCATCAAAAATGAAAACATCAACATCTTTTAAATCTTTTGCAAGCGAATCCAAAGGTGAAATGCCTGAATTGCTATCATCTTCGAACGGAAAATCAAGCTTAAAAACATTATGAACGGTGCGTCCAGTTTCATACAATGAAGCAGCAATGCCGCTCCATGCCATGACAATAATTTTTTTACCTTTACCGATTAATGTGGAAAATAAACAATTAAAAAGATAAGTCTTTCCTGAACCTCCTGGACCATCAATGTAAAAACATGCGGCAGAATTATCAGGATTTTCAACTCGTCTAATAATCGCTTCATATCCATCTGCTTGTTCGGGATTCAAACTTGCCCGCATTTCATCGCCTCGAAGTCTATGAGCTGCAACATCAACCGAATCATCTTCAATTCCTCCAACAATTTCTGCAACCATTTGAAGGATTGGATAATCTTCCAATGATCGTTCATTATTAATAATCATTCGCAACGTTTGCCTCCAAGCTAAAACTTCTGCTGCATCTCGATCACCTCGGTTACTTCGAAGAAGATCCTCAGTTAATTGATCGCGAAACTGATTCCATAACCATAATGGAGCTTCAACATCACAATGTGCAACAATTCGTGAAAATAATGAACGAAGTTGTCGAGGCAAATTGTGATAACTTCCTTCTTCCATTGCATCATAATACATTTGATCAGATTGAACTAATCCTCGGGCAACACATGCTTCTCGAAATGTTGGATGAATTACTTCAACATCAAATGGATCTCGACGTAAATCTTCATAATTTCTTGGTCCTTTTACAACCATTACTAATTTTCTCAAATGAAAAAGTTCTGTATTCTTTGGATTAACTGCATACATTCTTGGACATTTTGGTTTCGTAGTTTTACATCGAGGAGTCCATTTACGCAAATTAGGCTTCCACGTAAAATGAACACAAACTTGAGGATATGTCAAAGTTCTATTCATTCCATCAGGAAATTCTTCATTAAGCTTAAAAAATGCCATTAGCTTTGAATCACGCAATGCTGCTTGAAGCATTTGTTCTTCCGATGCATCTTCAGCCATTGTAATTGCTTGTTGTTCAGGCAAATGAATAGCTAATCTTTCAACTGATTCACTCAAATAATGCATATCAAATTTTCTGAGACGCCAAAATGCTTCATGAGCGCTCAAATAACGTGCATCAACAAAGGCTTTAATTTCATCATAATTTATCTGACCTTCTCGAATTTCAATTGCCATTTTATCTGGACCTTTAAAAAGATACTTAAAAAGATAGTTTACTGTGCGCGGACTACCAACAATTTCAATATTGATATGACATTGAAATCTTTTCAATAAATATGCATTGTAAGGAACAACCGATCTATTATCAATAACAAAAGGTTGACCTTTAAACCGTATCGTTGCTGTTCTTCCATCATTTCTTCTTCGATAACGTGGATAAGAATTTTCATCCAAAAACGTTTCATCACAAAATGCTTTTGGAAAACCTCTTTTACATTTACCATCTTGCATACACATAGCATTTGGATCATATTCACCACATGGCCTGTGAGTCATATTTTTTACAACTAAATCATAAAGTTCTTTATCTTCGTTTTCATCTGGAAGTTCAGCAGAAATAAATTTATTAATTTTTTCTGGATCATCCCAGCTTTCTTCAGTCCACCATAAGCTATGAATGTGGGGTAAACCACGCTTTTGAAATTCAACGACATAAATATAAGCTTTTACCTTACCCATAAGCTTATCTTTCATTTCTTTAACAAATCCTTTTACTTGATAATTAAAAACTATATCAACTAAATCAGGTCGATCGTAAGCTTTTTGATTTTCAAACAAATTTCTTGTAATGTCTGGGTTTTCTGGATTACATGTCATTGTAATAAACAAATCGGGTAATCCAAACTTCTGTGACATTGCCATAGCATCATGCATAAACTCTGCTTGACTTCGTGGTCCCATAGTATAACTTGATGGTAAAATAAACTTTTTTCCTGGTTGCACTCCATTAACCTCTGCCATATTACGTAAATAATCCGTTAAACCGGCATAACTTTCAACTCGATATTGTCTTTGGTGTGTTCGATGAAATTGCATTCGACCATTATCAACAATACTAAACGACCAACATAAATATTTACTTAACAATTTTCCTCCATGAAGAATTGGATTAAATGGTTCGTCATCATGCTCGGGTCTCCAAGCTAACTTAAACAAAGCATATTGTAACGCTGTCATCTTTGCTCCAACCGGATTATTTGAATTTTTAACTTTATTAAAATGCCAAAAATCTCCAGTTCCTAATGGATTAAATAAAACAAACGTTAGCGGTTCAACATGTTCTGTATGTCTTCTAATTCGTTGTTCCAACGGCCTTTCATTTGGATTGCATTTACGCTGAACAAAAACATCATTCCAAGGAATGTCACCATTTTCATCGCAAACATAAATAGCTGCAACTTCATTGGCTCTTGGAAAAGCATGAGGATCACTTGTATTATTAGTGGTTTTCTTAAAAACAATTTTACAAACTTTAGGCTGACGACCTTCTTCTACAGCTCTTTCATTTTCTTCATCTTCATATTCATGCAACATTCGATAAATTTCTGCATATTTATTTACATTTAAAATTAATTCATGCAAAAATCTAAACATTTCTTCATTGCAACTTACAGCAAAGGGAGCTTGACAACGGTATTCAATTGCATCATCAGTTTCGATAATCCAAAGTTGTCCATATGCTGGAGTCTGTCCTTGCATCGTTTCCGTATACCTTGGTAATTTATGCATAACTTCTCCATGAACTCGATAATTAAAAACTCCTGGCAATTGTCTTACTTGACCTACTGTATAGGCAAAGCTCATGCTTGTGTTGTACTTATTAATATTTGAATGTAATTCCTTCCATTCTGTTCCTTCTTCTCGTTTCAATAACTTTTTTAAATCTTCAGGGAAATTTGGTTCAATCGTAACTTTAACTTTTCCTTTATTGCAGCAACTATCAAAAGTTCCATCACTACTTCTTGGTTCTGCTGCAAAATGCATTGCTTTACAAAATGTGCATTCAACGTTCATGTCACCTAAACTAAAGATATCAACATTTTGAGCATAAGCACCACGAAATTCCATTTCTGGATTTTCTTGACGCATCTGATAATTTTGTCGCATACCTTCAAGTCTTTCATTTCTTTGCTCTTCATTTTCATTTTCTCTTGCATTATTATGCTGAATTCGATCAACTCCCAATCGTTGATCTCTTTGTTCCATTGTTTCATTTTCACGAAGGGAAGCTTGAAGAATACGTTGTGAATTCAACCGTTCTTCCCTCTGCTCCACTGTTTCATTTTCACGAAGAGAAGCTTGAAGAATACGTTGTGAATTCAACCTTTCTTCCATCTGTTCTTCATTTTCATTTTCACGACGTAATGCTTCTGCAGCTCTTTGAGATTCTAATCTCCTTCCTCTTTCATTATTACTTTCCATTTCATTTCTATTTTGCCTCAATTCTCGCCTTACTTGAAGCCTTTGTGACCGTTGAGCTGCAGTTTGAGCTTCTCTTGCTTGACGACGTTGTTCACGAAGTCTTTCAGCTTCATTCAAACGCTCGCGATTTGTTTGTCTTTGTCTTGTCCATTTCATTCTCAATGCCTTAGTGTTTCTTAAATGTTTTCTTCTATAATATTGTTCATATGTTTCCTCAAGTTCAGCAGCCAACTGAACTTCTTCATTTGGAATAAGTTCTTGGGTGTCTAGTTCATTTACTTCTATCATTGCTCCCATTAAAATGGGTTCATTATTATTATCAATTTCCATTGGTTCAACTTGTAAATGATGAATTTCATGGAGCTCAAAAACATTTGACCTTGAATCTTCACCAATAGCTACAGTAACATGAACTTCTTCATCTTGCGTAAAGAAATTGTCATTAACATTTTCATTAAAATTTGTTGCTTGAGTTACTTCAATTTGGCTTGAACTTGTTGCTTGTGAAATTTCAACTTGAGAAACTTGATCTTGGGTTGCCCGAAGGCCGCAAACATTATCACTAACAGTAGCAGAGCCACCATCAGAGGTTGCCCGTAGGCCGCAAACATTAACTCCAACAGTAGCAGAGCCACCATCAGAGGTTGCCCGAAGGCCGCAAACATTATCACCAACAGCAGCAGACCCACTGTCGGCGAAAGACATCGCAAAAAAAAAAAACACCGCAATAAAAAAACACGATCACGTTATAAAAAAAAGAAAAAAAATATGCGTTAAAGCAGTAGCAATAGCAAAAGCAGAATCAATCAATTCGATATGAGCAGCCGACTGTTCAGTAGGCTGAAAAAACTATAGACTGATTCGAAACTAAAAAAATCTTGCTAAACATCATTTTTTTCAATCATTCTTCTAGGGAATGTATCTGAAAAGGGCAAATCTGAAGTGTTTCTTTGAGTCGTTGCATGCAATAAAATGATAGGATTTGCGCGACATTTTTGATTGGTTCATTCGAAGCTTTAAATAAATTGTAACAATAAAATTGAGAATTAACTGGCAAAGCTGAATGTTTGAAACATTTTTATTATGCAACAACATCTTTTTTCCTTTAAATAAGCAAATACGGATTTCAAAAAAACCGGTAATATTTTTTCAAAATTCTTAAACAAAAATTAGGGTTAACGTCGTCATTTTCGGTACAACATTTAATCATTATTTAATATACATTAAAATTTTTTATTCAATTAATACATTTATCTTCATAATTATGGATGCATCGCATCATGGCTTACATACACTCTTTCATTAGCAATAAAATTCATTAAAACATCTTCCATTTCCAAAAACGAAAATCGCGCTTCACTTTCAACAATCACAAAGAAAAACATTCGCGTCGAGACATTTAAACATTATTTAAATTTAAAACATTCATAACTATTTTTTAAAAACATGTCCGGGTTATAAAATTAACATATTCGGAATCTCCATAAAAAACTACATAGGGCTGGTCAAACACATAACAAATCGAGCGGGAACGACTACCACACAAACAAACAGACATACATTCTCGCTTTATATAGGTAGATACATTAAAAATGAGGGTAAACATCACTTGCTATAATTGGAAGCAGCACTTACTATAATCGAGTGAAATTTTCACTCGATTGGCGAAATGTTTTTAAAGCCAAAAGAGTGAATTTGGTGCAAATTTCGAAAAATCGAGTGAATTCTTTTTTACAGTAATTTTATTTTTTAATGAAATTGCTAAATAATTTTTTTAACTTTCAATATTACAATATTTTTATATTATTATTAAACAATGCATCCCTTTAATTTACATGTCTGACCTCCGGGCCTTGATAAAAAATCTTTCTTAAAAAAGTATTTTTGTTGGTTAAAACTCAATCACCCATTAATGGTTGACGAATCAGTGAATTAACATTCAACAATGAAGCAGCTGCTGCAAAATCACACAATTTTATCTATAATTCAATTCATGCTGGCTGATTTGGCGTTCTTTTTATTTATTGATTTTTCTTTGCAATTTTCGAAACCTAGAAGGTTTCCAATATTTGATGGACTTGTACTGTATTTACCATCAAGTATTTATTCCTTTGCATTTGTAATTGCATTTAATGCTAAATTTTAACAAAAAGCCATGTAATGTTTTTCTTGATAAAGCTGCCAGTCACAGCCTTGAAATAATCTTTATAAACTTCATGTCCATCGCCAGGTTTGGATATTGGAAATGATTTATCATAAATTCCCTGAAGAGGTTGTCGAACGATTGAGTAATGAGGAAAAGATACGTCAACGTTTTATATGCATGGTTCTTTGAATATATTATAATGAACATCTAAAGATTTACCTCCTTCCAGAAGAATCTTTCTCATTTTATGGTCAAGCCCGCAATGCAACATATTTTTTTTTATTTAGTTGAGCTTTGCACACATGAAGATGAGCTTCGTCGACATAAAAGGAAGCGCTTCATTGGTCCTTTACTCGATTTAGTATTTCAAGAAAATCAAGATCAAGATCCTCAAGGTTAAAATTACCCCCAAAAACAAAATTTTTTACTTTGTATTATGTTTACTTTTGAAATTCGAATAGTTATATATACATAAATAAAATAAAAACTTTTTGTAATGATAACCATTAACAGTTTAAAAAGCAAAAATTAATATAAATGTTTTAAAATTCTTCGTTTAAAATAAACAGTTGTGCAAAAAATTCTTTAGAGTTTTTTAACCAAAGCATAAAAATTTTTGAATTTCTTTTGTTAGCGTTCAAAATCATTTCGCCAATCGAGTGAAATTTTCACTCGATTATAGTAAGTGCTGTTTTGGATTATAGCAAGTGACGTCGCACCAAAAATGAGTGTTTCGTTTTCGCACGTTTTTTCAATTTATTCCACTCCAGAAAAAATTCAAAAATTTTCACTTCCAAATAATTTAATTTATTATATTTCAAAAAATTCTTCCACTGCCGAAGCTTATGAAAAACTTATAAAAACATGCAAATATTTTTATTTACAAAATCAAATTATTACTTTCATGGATATTTGGTATTGTAATATTTCAAATTGTTGGAAAGCTTCACAAATATGTGGCATTGAAAATCCTGGAAGAACAAAAATAAAGGAGCTTCCAAAAAAATTATGGATTCATGGAACTTTACACATTTCGGGAAATTTTACATATAAAGAAAAGTATTCGACTTCCATTTTGGCATCAAAAATTTACCGAAGCAATATAAATTTATTGGATTTATGGAAACAAATTTTAACTTTAGATGAATTTAAAATTATTTCATCAATCGTTTTTACGCGTTATTTAAATTTATATCAAACAATTATCAAAGATGAAACGGATGGAAAAAGCGTAGTGACAATAGAAAAAATAATTAATATTCTTCCAAATCTTCAAGAATTTTGTTTTGTCCCAGCTGAAGGCGAAGATGGAATTCATTCGATTACATTGGAAACAGCTAAAAATTTGGTTGAAATTCCACATTTTCAAAATTTAAAAGTTTTCACTTTAGAAAAAATTCCAGATACCTTTGATTTCGAAACATTTTTTAATAAAATTAAAGTTAGTTGAATTGTGTTGTGTTTTATTTTTTTCTTTAGCTTAAATCATTTTTTTAGAAACCATGCAAAATAAATATTTCCCTTTGGTTTGACTATTTAATTTCTGATAATTATAAACAAAAACTTCAAAAATTCGTGGATGATTTAATTGAAATTGGACTCACAGAAAATCAGCCACCAAAGATTCGTTTTGATGGAATGAATCATGAAAGTTGTAGAAATTTAGATGGACTTCAAGATGTTTTTGAAAACTGATTATCACCACGTTTCTCTTATTTGCAATTTTATATTATGTCCATAGGTCTTAAGCCCATAGAAAATAATTGATTCCATCTTTAATTTTCTTTTAAGTTTTTTAAGTTAAGCTTCGTATAAAAATAAATATTGAATGTTTGTTTTTTTTTAAATAAACTTTGCTTGTTGCTCTGACTCTTTAATTTTTTGTTTGCTTTTTTTCTTTGTACTTCAACTATTGATTTTTTTCTTCTTCATTCGCATGTTTTTAAAACTTTAGTTTTTGTTTATTTAAAAAAAGGGTTGTTGGGTTAAAAGAAAAACGAAAAAGACAACCCAGCAAATAATAAAACTGATGTCTATTTAATTTTTTATTAATTTTTTTTGTCCATTTATATTAAATGTTTATGTTTCCGAAGTAAATGAAATATGGATACTCTACTATCAGATTCAACAACACAAATTTCAATTTATTCAATTCCACCGAAAATTCAAAACTTTTCGTTTCCAAAAAATATAATTATTTATTTATCAAAAAATCCTTCCACCGCAAAAGTTTATGAAAAACTGATAAAAATATGCAAATATTTTTACTTCCAAAAATCAATGATTACTTTCGAAGATTTGTCGGTTTCTTATGACTCTCAATCATGGATAGAAGGAAGCAGACAAATGTAAGTCAAACTCTTTTTTCATTTTGTTTTGATCCTCTCTGCGTTGCAACACTATGACTTTTTCTTTTTTAAATTTCAGTTGTTGGGATACTCTATCAAAAATGGGTTTTTCAAATGATAAAAAATTAATAAAAAATTTACCAGAAAAAATGTGGCTTTATGGAAATTTAAACATTTTTGATGAGGAAAACACTAATTTGGCGGCCATTTTGACAACAAAAATTCATCAATGTGATTTAAATATTTTAACATTAAATTATCAAAATTTATTATTTAAAGAATTTAAAATACTTGCTTCATCTAAATTTTTGACAAATTTAAATTTAGGTTTAACGCTAATAATCAATGAAAATGGAAGAATTGTGACAATAGAAAAATTAATTGAATTTTGTCGAAATATTAAATCCATTTCTTTTCATATTGCAGAAAATGGATGGGATTCAATTACATACGAAACAGCAAAAAGTTTGGTTGAAATTCCACATTTTGCTAATATAGAATTTTTTTGTATCAAAAATATTCCAGAATCTTTTGAATTTGAAATTTTTTTTAATAATTTAAAAGTAAAGTGAAAAAAGTTTCTGAAAAATCTTTCTTTAATCCTTTATTTTTTTAGAAGCCATGGAAAATGGAAATTCAATTTGAGTTTGATGCCTATGTACTGTGACTTGCTTGTTTTTTTATTTTTAACTTTTTCGCCAAAAAAGTAAAAGTCAAAAAGTTAGTTCTCTGCTTATCAAACATGGATTTTAATTATTTTTCCTAGGGTAAAAAAAGCATAAAAAATCTGACTCAAAAAACAGGTAAATATTTGGCAGAATTAATTAATAAAATCCAAGTTTGCACATGGAACTAACTATTCGACTTTTTTCTTTTTTGGTGAGAAAGTTAAAAATAAAATAATCAACAATCAAGTCATCTTCGATTTACGGTGAAAACTTTTCTGAAGATTATGCTCAACGCCTTCAAAAATTCGTCGATAATTTAATTGAAATTGGACTCACAGAAAGTCGGCCACCAAATATATGTTTTGAAGGAATGACGAATGAAAGTTGCGAGCAATTAGAACAACTTGAAAAAGCTTATAAAGAAAAATATGATAAACATATTATTTTATAAGGATATCATTTATATATTTCTGTTAAAAATCATGCCATCATGAAAAATAGTTTAAATTTGGTGTTGTCTTTTACATTTTTTTCTTTCACTTTTTTTAAAAGTTGAGTCATTCTAAAAGAAATTTTTTATGGGCGTAATGTAACTTAATGTTTCGTTGTCATCACATTTTTATTTTCCACAGCTTTTTTATATAAATATTTTTTTAAGTTTCCCAATTTATTTGATGATTTTTTATAATGCTTGTTGGTAAACGAAAAATATTTAATAATTCTCAATATGACAAATTAGTGCAAGATTTGAATGAAAAACTATCCAATAAATTAATTGATAAAGAAGAAAAAATTAAATTATTAGATGATTTTCGCGAAAATTATTTAATGCCGCAATTTTTGTGGGATGAACGTTTGAAGCTTCAACCTCGTTATTTACTTCAAAGTTTTAATATATATGATAAACTTCTTAAAGAAGGTAGCTATCAATTTTATTTTGATCGAGAATTTGCTCAAAGAATCGTAAGTTTTTTTTTCAAGCAAAAAACTTTTTTTACTTGAAACTTTTTGGGTTAAAATGAATTCATTCAGCTTTTATGTATATCGTTTTTATGGTTTTAGAAGCATCCACAAAAACTTTTAACTAATTTATTTCATGATTTTCCATTTATTGATTGGGAAGCATTTTTTGATTCTAATGAATCAAAGCTGCTTGAAAATTTAGAATATTTAAAATTTCCTCATTACAAATTACGTCAATGTTTCATTTGGTTTGACCAAAATTCAGGTAATTAATTAATTAAATCTTTTATATATAATTTTATATTTTAACCTTCACTTTTTTTAGTTAGTCCAGTTCCCAAAACAATTATTGATCATGTTGATAAAATGGAAAAGCTTTATTGGAAAATAAAGTCAGCAGAAAAAAATATTGGTAAATGGTTTGAATGTTTACAAGAATTAAATGACCATGAATTTATAAAAGATAATGCTGAATATCGATTAAACCAAAATCTTAATGACCAAAAGCTATGGAATCTGTATATTAAATATTTAAGAGATAACAACGATTTTCAAGAAATGTTGCATGTTTATTCAAAATATTGTCGATATTTATTAAATGATGAAGAAATGAAAGAAAAATATAAAAATGAAATAACAAAAAAATATGGCCAACCTTTTTATGTTCCATGGAAAAATCCATTAGAATTTGAAAGTTCAATAGATAAGGATGAGTTTTTTAAATTTGAACCTACGTGGATTCCTGTGATTCATTCTCCTAAAAAAATAGATCCACAAGAAAAAGATTTAGCTATAAAATTTCCATTTCTCAACAACAAAAACGACAACGAATCTACGAAAAATTTAATAAGAAAAAAATTTCATCATCAAAATTGGTCAATTCCTTCTGTTTTGATTGAATATATAATAAATAATTCAAATGAAAAAAAAGCCAAATCTTTCTATAAAATTTCAAAAAACATGCAAATATTTTTATTTAAAAAATCCCAAAACTTTTTGCCATCTATTTGAATTTCATAATAAATTCATGTTTGATAATTCTTCAACCAACAAACATCAATTCAAAAATCAATCATTATTTTTAAAATCTCCAAATGCAAATGATTTTTTTGATTTATATAAATTTCAAAATCTTATTCTCACAAATTCGTTGAACTTTAATCATTTTGAAGATCCTTTAAGTTTTTCTAAACTTATTAAAAATCATATTTATAAATGCAATTTGAAATATATTGAAATTTGTTATCAAAATTTAAACTATAAAGAATTCAAATTTTTGACAAATCATGGAAATGTTGAATTGTTTAAAACTCGCAACACCAAAATCATCAATGAAGAAAATGAAAAATGTGTTTTATTAGAAAATATTTTGGAATTTCTACCAAAAATTCAAATATTCGAGTAATTATTTTTACAACTTTTATTTTGCAAACAAAAAGCAGCTTTAATAACTTTGCTTTGTTTACCTGCTATTTCTTCTTTTTTTTAAAGCAGCTACCGTAGTTTTAAAAATTTAAGTACCATATTTTTTTTAGAATGAAATTTACACAACCTTTTGGTTTATCAACATCAAATTATTTATGCGAATTAAAATTTGTTAATAAATTAATTAATTTTTATATCAATGATGTAAGCAACCCAATCGATGTTGAAGATTTTTGTAATTTTTTAAAAGTAAGTTTCTTGAAATAATGAAGACTCCAAAAACAATTTCAATATTTTTTCAGAATAATGCAGCGCCTTATTCTAATTTTCACATTGGATTTCAAGATGCTTCTTTAAAGCTTCGATTAAATGTTGGAGTGAAAAAATTAATTGATGGATGGCAACCACAAGATGAACGACCAAGTGAGTAAAACAACTTTTAAAAAAAAGAAGTCTGGCTATAACAATTTTGTCCATTAAAGCCCAACATTTTTATTTTAAAACACAAATTTATCTACAATATTTTTTATAGATTACATTGAAGATAATATTTATACAACTATTCGACATAGATAAAGAATCAAGAGATTATTCCAATAACAAAAAAAGAATAGAATAAACCGATTTTGTTTGTTGTACATATCCTTCCTAGTAATTTTGATTGTGCGTTCGAGCTCGGAAATCGATCATGGGAAAATTTACAAAAAAAAAATGAAAAAATTAGCATAAATGCGAATGAATGTAGAAATAAGGAAGTTGCGTTAACATTCCTTAAAAATGAAGTGGAGGAAAGTGACGTTTGTCTTTTAATGAAACAATTGTATTTAAGTAAAAAAGGATCCAAAGACCCAATAGTAAGGAAAAGATCCATGTCCCGAATTGCAAGGAAAAAATCCAAATAACCAATAGCAATAGGAGAATCAAAGGAACCTTTTAAAAAATTCTTTGACATTAAAGAATTCAAAGATAATATAAGATTTTATAATAGCTTACATGCTTTTGCTTCTTTAATGCAGGTTAATTTTGGAATTAATTGTCCACGATCATAGAAAATTAAAAATTCATTTTTTATATTGAAATGAAACAAGTTACATCGCTGGCCGAAGGCCGGCGGAGCTTCTAGTTGATATTAAATTTGAGATGTGTGACTGAAGCTGAGATAAACAAATAACAACAACACGTTGAAAAGATTAATAATCACTTGAAAAAGAGTTGGGAAACAAACTGATTTACAATTCTTTTGTTGATTAGTCAAAATTTTTGTCTTTTCGAAAATTTTACCACTTAAAAATACATACTTATACCCCAATTTTTATATTGTAAGTAAATAGCATTATTATCGGAATTTTAATCTTTCATGTTAAATAAAAGCCAATTTCTTGCGTTAACAAATATTTTTATTTAGCATAACTTTAAAACAATACAAACTAAAAAAGGATAACACAAAAGGAATTATTAATTTTTTTTTATCAGAAAACCGACAAAAAATCTCAATTTTTTTTTTGTCGAATGAGCTATCCATGTTGATTGTGTTTTACAACGCAATTGTTACAAACTAAACAAAATTCTTCAAGGGTTGTTCCATTTTCATTGAAAGAATAAGTTGTAGGAATGGCGTTTTTTGCTTTGATTTCATTATTTGTTGAAGGGCGAGTAACGCTTTGACGAGAATCTAAAAAAAGAAAAGAAAACGTTATCTTCAAATTTTTTTTAGTAATTTTACCATAGAGATTTTCTTCAATGAAAACATTTCCATTGAGTTTCTCATCAACGGATCGACGAGATGCAAGGGCCAATTTATCGGTCAAATTGTTTTCGACCATATATTTGGAGGCTTCAGTCAAAAATAAGGTATCATCCCATGCCTTAAATTTTGGATCAGCTTCTTCTATAAACCATTTTGCTTTTTTTTATGGAAATTTTTTACAATCATTACACTCACCATAACCAACTGGATACCAAGAACCATCAATACCACATGATAAAAGATTGGGTTGGGCTTTGTTAGCGAGAACATCCGAGAGAGGACGAGGTTCAGCGATGCGCTTTCCTGATTCAGCAATTTCATACATTACTTCATTTTCACCCAAATCAAAATGGCGATGAGCGATGATAACACAAACTTGGTTAACGTATCCACGCCTGAAAGAAATAAATTTTTTTGTTTTGTAAGTTGTACCTCAAGAAACAATTTTTGTATGTACATATTTCTTCACTTACTTGACGATAATTTTTCCTAATCCATAAATTTCTTGAACGTTTACAGTTTTGGAGGTAGCCAAAACATCACCAAGTAAATTGTAAACATTTGGAGTATAAGCCTTTAAGGACATTATTTGTTGTTGCCTTTTTTGTTGGAATAATTGAACGATCTCGATACGCTGTTTTTCAGAAATTTAAATACTGCTAAAAATATGATAAAAAAAAGGTGCGGTTGTATAATATGTGTCTTGCAATATTTTCGAGAGTTTTATTTTATCAAGTTTTTATAGAACCTTTTTTCAGTAAAAACAAATTAAATAATCATCAGTTTCAAGATATAAAACTCAACAACCAAAAATGTTTTTTTTATCATAAAAACAATATTTTTGCTTTTTTTTCTCCACATGATTAAACGATAAACAGAATATATTCTTGCAATATTTAAAAAATAAAATTTTCACGGTAAATTTTGGAAAATACGTATAACTTCTCAATTGCAATAACACGCTTTAAGCAATTTATAATATTAAAACTTATGCAAAAAATAAATAATAAAAAAATTAAAACTGGCAAAAAAAATTTGACCTTGAGTGACGCGAATGCCAAAATGCATATTTTTTCCATTCTTTTTTTACTCAAAGAATTTTTCTTAAATGTTTGAAAAATTGAAGGACCTTTTATTGAATCAATTTGATAAAAAAAGTAATTCTTCGACTTCCACTTACGACACAGAATGCGAATCCAATAATGTATATTTATTTGCTTCTCCGCGTCTTCAAAACTTTTCCATTCCAAAATCGATCATTTATTATATTACTAAATCCCCGCAAAATCCTGAAGGATATAAAAAATTAATAAAAACATGTAAATATTTTGCTTTAAAAATCCAAATATTTCCAATTTCTGCTTTGGCTTTTTGGCCGAGAAAACCTATTCCATGTACAAATCGACGAAATGTTGAATTAATTTATATTCAATGTGGACGAGCTTTCCACAAAGGAAAATTTAAGGGAACTTCAGAAAATATCGATCTCAAGGAAATTAATTTCAAATTATGGTTAACAAATAATTTATATATTTCTCATACTGATATTTTGCCTATTTTGATCTCAAAAATATATCGATGCGATC
Organism: Panagrolaimus kolymaensis; assembly: GCA_028622995.1. Taxonomy (NCBI): domain Eukaryota; kingdom Metazoa; phylum Nematoda; class Chromadorea; order Rhabditida; family Panagrolaimidae; genus Panagrolaimus; species Panagrolaimus kolymaensis. Next base: position 2,194,032 of record JAJQJQ010000029.1, on the reverse strand, counting down.
TCAAAACTTTATATTTAAGTAATCAAAAATTAAGTTATAAAGAATTTATGATTTTGGTGGAATCTCGCTCGATTGAAAGGCTTGATTCTGATAATACAATTGTGGAATATGAAAATAAGGAAAAAATCATGCATCTTGAAGAAATTGTTGAAATCCTTCCAAAACTTAAAGAATTATTTTAGTAAGTTTGGGATTTGAGTTTAGGAATATATATAAAAAAACACAAAATTTTTAGTAACTGTGGCCATTCTTTGATAGCGACTTCAATAACTTCTGAAACAGCAGAAAAGTTAATTGCGATCCCTCATATTGTAAATCTTAAAAGCCTCCGGCTTGATGGAATTCCAGAAACTTTTGAATTCGAAACATTTCTTAATTTTTTAAAAGCAAGCCCTTCAATTTTTTTTGTTTTTTTTTCTTTAAAACTTTTTTGTTTTCAGAATTTTCTTAAAATTGGTGGAACCTTTTATTTTCGTGAACCTCTTTCAAATAATTATAAAATTCGACTTCAAACTTATATCAATGACATTCTAGCTGAAGGACTCCAAGAAAATAATCCTCCACCCATCATTCAATTTCCAGGACAAGAAGAAAAATCACGAACTGATTTGAGGGAACTTTATGAAGCTTTTAAAAATAGAGAAAAGCAAGAAAATAAAGATTCAAAAGAATCTTCTTCATCAACAAACTTTATTGAAAATTTTATTAAATCTGCTTGGAAATTGAAATAATTATGTTTGATTATTATCAATCGCTGTTGATGACAAGAATTCTATGGTTTATTATATCCATTTGCGTTCATTTTTTAAAATTAAGCTTTTCAGTTACTTAAATAACAAATAAAAAATATTCATTGCTTTATAATGCTTTTGAAAATATAAATTATAAAATTTGATATTTGGCACGAATGCCAAAATTATTTGTTTCATTGCTGTGGATTTTTATCTTGGTTTTTAATTTTTTTTAAAGATGTTTAGAAACCTTAAAAAACGGTTTTTAAAGTTATTTAAAAGAAATTATAATTCTTCTTCTTCTTCTGCTTTTGCCGAGCTTGAACCCTCCAAGACAGAATCTGAATCCAATAATGTATATTCATTTGCTTCTCCACGTCAACAAAATTTTTCCCTTCCAAATTCCATTATTTATTATATAACTAAATTCCCGAAAAATCCAGATGGATATAAAAATTTGATAAAAACATGCAAATATTTTACTTCTAAAAATCATATCGTTCTCATTTCTGCATTAGCATATTGGCATCCAAATTCTATTTTGTTCACAAACAAAAATGGTGAAGAATGCTATCTTGAAGATGGACAAGCTTATCAACAAGGAAATTATATAGGAATTTCTGAATTCATTTATCTTAAAGAAATTAAATATAAAATTTGGTTAACTGATAAATTATTGATTATTCCACAAAATATTATACCTTTATTAATTTCTAAAACATATCAATGTCGATTTAAAAGTTTATATTTAACAAATCAAAAATTAAGTTTCGATGAATTTAAATTTCTTACATCGTCTGCTACTATTGATTTGTTACATTTTAATAATACAATTGTGAAATATGAAAATGAAACTAACGAAAATGGAAAAGTTATGCCTTTGGAAGAAATTATTGAAAGTCTTCCAAAACTCAAAGATTTATGCTAGTAAGATTTTTTTGGGTATATATCTTTTTATAATTTAGCTTTTTTTCATTTCTTTTTAGCGAATGCGGAGAACTAACCACAACTTCCATCACTTTAGACACTGCTAAAAATCTAATTGTCATTCCACACATTGTAAATCTTGAAAGAATTTATTTTAGAGAAATTCCGAAAACTTTTGATTATGAAACTTTTTCCATTTTTCCAGAGTAAATCCAAAGATTATTAAATTGAGATTAAAAATACTTTTAATTTTCAGAAAAATTTAAAATGTGGAGGAAGTTTTTATTTTTCCACTTCTCTTCCACATAATTATAAACTTCTAATTCGTTCATATATTAGTGAAATTCTCGCAGATGGATTAACAACAGAAAATCAACCACCTTTTATTGAAGTTCCGGGTCCATGGTCAAATGATGCTATGCATAATTTATTTATTGCATATAAAAAGAAAAAGAAAATCAACGAAAATTGAAAAATTAATTAGTCTAAAAACTCAAAATTTGTTATTTTTTTATTGAAATTTTTGTTTTGCATTTTTTTCCTTCTTTTTTTGATTGTTAAAAAAATCAATGATGATTGTTTGCAGCTTTGCTTAATTAAAAAATCAATTTGGTTCAATTAAATTTATTGACGAACAATCAACAACAGAAATGACAATAAAAAAATTGAATTTCTTGCTTATCAGTCAAAAGAAGAGAAGGGAAGAAAAAAAGAAACGTTAAAGAACGAAAACAAAAAATGCTATCTTCAGTGTTTTTTTCCTTTGATTTTTTTTTATTTTTGTGTTTTCACTTCTTTATTTTTTTGAGTTCAGTGTCTCTGAAAAAAAAAGAAAGAAAAAATGTTAGCCATTTTTGTGCTAATTTTTTTCTTAACTTTTCTGAATCCCATTTCCGCCGCAGTCCCCGAAGATCGTCGAATCGATTGTGCGCCTGGAAGAGATAAAAATAAGGATTATTGTGTTTCTAAAGGGTGTATTTGGGATGATAATGGTGAACCCGACACTGTTCCACTTTGTTATTTCCCTGAAAATACGGGATATATCGTTGCTCCAGGAAGTTTTTCGTCGAATGATAAAAGTGTTAAGCTTTCGAAATCTTCTCAAAGCGTTGCAAATCCCTTTGGAAGCGATTTCAATGATTTAACTTTTCAATGGAGCGAAATTGGCTCAGGTGTTTATATTAAAATTGCTCCATCTCAAGGCACTAGGTAAGCAAGAAATTTGTTTGGAGATTTACTTTTGATTTAAATCAATCTTCCAAAAAATTATTTTAATTGCAAACATACATATTTTTCCAGATTTCGCCCTCCCATTGGAATAACTGATTCCCCAACTTTACAATCAAGCGAGAAACTTTCAGTTCGATCAACAAATTCCACAATTTTTTCTTTTTCTGTTACACGAAATTCTGATGGAGAAAAGCTATGGGATACTAGCATAGGAGGTTTATTATTTGCTGATCAATATATTCTAATTTCAACTCTTTTATCCACAAAACAAATATTTGGTTTTGGTGAAAATGTTCATAAAACTTTAATGGTAAAATTTTTTTTTTTTTAATAAAAAAATGAGGGTTTTGAAACGAAAAAATAAAATAAAATAAATTTGTTTCTTTTTAGCATGATTTAAGTCGATATCGAACTTGGGGAATGTATAGCCGTGATGCGGGACCTGATTCTGTCACGGATACAACTCTAAATTATTATGGTAAAAAACTTTCCCTTAATAAGTCTAAAAAATAATTTTTTCAATTTAGGAGTTCATCCATTTTATATGGGTTTAAATTCAAATGGAAAAAGTTATGGAGTATTTATTTTAAATTCCAATGCTCAAGAAGTCACTCTTGGACCTGCTCCACATCTCACATATCGAACCATTGGCGGACAACTTGAAATCTTTTTCTTCCCTGGACCAACACCCAGCGAAGTTATAAAACAATATCAACAAGTTATTGGAAAACCTTTCTTACCTCCATATTGGGCATTAGGATTTCAAGTTAGTTTTTTTTAATTCAAAACGTAAAATAAAAATAAGAAAAAATTAAATAAAAAAACTTTTTACTTTCAGATTTGTCGCTGGGGCTATTCTGGAGTGGCGGAAATTAAAGCTGTGGTGGACCGAACTAAAGCTGCTGGAATTCCACAAGATGTTCAATTTTCTGATATTGATTATATGAATCGTTATCAAGATTTTACATATAATAAAGGTTCAGCGGTAATAATCTTTTTCCCGCCATTTTTTGAATTTTGACATTCAAGCACTTTTTTTCTGAAGAAAAAAACTTAATTTTTTGTTTAGAATTGGTCTGGTTTGCCCGATTTTATTGATAGCCTTCACAAAGATTATGGAATGCATTTCACTTTAATTTTTGATCCAGCCGTTGAAGCCGATTATGATAGTTTCAAACGTGGCATGGATGCCAATGCTTCATTTATTGAATGGCAACGAATGGATCAAGTTCCTACAGGAATTGAAGATAGTTATCCATTGGTTAAAGGAACGAAAATAATGCTAGGAAAAGTTTGGGTTAGTCTTTTTTTATTATCAAATTTAAGCTAATTCCTGAGAGAATAATTTGCAAAAAAAAAAAGAAAAATATAAATAAAATAAACAAAAAAAATTTACAAACTATTTTCTTTTTGAGCCGAAAATTTATGAAATTAAAAATATTTAAATTTCTCATAAATTCAAATTTAATTAAAAATATTTATAAAACCTAAATTTTAGCCCGCCAATAATGCAGCATTCCCAGATTTTTTGGATCCTCAAGATGAAACTCAACAATGGTGGGAATCAGAATTAAAAAATTTCGTAAAAGAAGTTAATTTTGATGGAGCATGGATAGATATGAATGAACCATCTAATTTTGATACTCATCCCGATAATGGAACAATCAAACAACTTAAATACAATGTTGGAGATTTATCTTGCCCCGTTGTTGGAGCAGATAGTTATTTTGATAAACCTCCATATGAAACGGTTTCAACTTTTAATTGGGGCGGTGAAACATATTTATTTACTAAAACTCTTTGCATGTTAGCTTCAACGATGAGAAATGGAAGCAATTTTTATAATACCAAAAATTTATATGGTTGGAGTGAAGCGAAAGCTACTCTCAAAGGTATGAATGCAGCAAGAGGAAATCGATCGGTGGTTATTTCAAGGTAGGCTTAGAAATTCGAAAAAATAAGGGAATTTAATTTCCAAAATTTTAAAATCTTTGAATAAAAGTTTTTGAAAAAAAGTTTTTAAATTTATTAATAAAAATGCTGAATTTTCGCGGGTTTGATTCAGTAAAAAAAATAGCGAAATTTAAGTCGAAAACATATTATAAAAAATTTAAGATGGAAATAGTAAATAAATAAATTTTTTTAAACAATTTTTCTTGAAAATGTTTCTCGAGAAATTTCTGATTTGACAACCTTTTTTATTTTAAGATCCACTTTTGCTTCATCTGGAAGATATGGAGGTCATTGGCTCTGAGATAACACGGCTAGATGGGAAGATCTCCAAACATCCATAATTGGTGCACAAGAATTTAATTTATTTGGTATTCCATATGTTGGTTCAGATATTTGTGGATTTAATGGTGCCACGAATGAAGAACTGTGCCTTCGATGGCATCAAATGGGTGCATTTCATAGTTTTTCAAGGAATCATAATTCCATTGGAAATCCCGATCAAGATCCTGCAACATGGCCTAGCGTGGCTGCAGCAACTCGAAAGGCTTTATTATTTCGATATCGGCATTTACCTTATCTTTATAGCCTTCATTTTAAAGCTTCATCCCTTGGTGGAACCGTTGTACGACCGGTGTTTTTTGAGTTCCCTCAAGATCCTATTTCCGTAACTCTTTCACATCAATTTTTATGGGGTGAAGCACTCATGATTATTCCAGTTCTCAATGCTGGTGTAACTTCTGTCAATGGATATCTCCCTCCATCTTCAACATGGTATTCAGTTTATGATAGTTATTATGGAACTGTAGCAACTTCAGGAAACTCCACTATGGCATCCCCTAAAACTTCTCTCATTCCTGTATTTATTCGTGGAGGATTTATTTTACCTCGCCAACAACCAGCTCAAACGACAGTATACTCTCGATTAAATCGTTTTGAATTTCTTATTGCTTTTGATCCCAAAACTAATTCCGCTGCAGGTGAATTATATTGGGATGATGGAGAATCACTTTTTGATGATATCGATTCACATAATTATCATTATTTTAATTTTAATGCCACTACTTCTGTAACTTCCACAATAATTACAATCACTAAAACTCGAGCAGCCAATGGAATTAATTTGCCAAATTTGGAAAATATTGAAATTTTCGGTCATCAATTTACTCCATCATTTAAAAATGCTACCCTTAATGGTTCAGCAATTAATTTTGATTTAAGTGATTATTCACCATTTACAAAAGTTGTAAATGTTACCGCCACAGGAATGATTAATTTAAATAATGGTCAAACTTGTAAATTGCAATGGCCTAATTCAAATTAAATTTTTTTAAAAATAATTTTATTCGAAAAATAAAGCTTTTTTTATTTATTAAAATTAAACTTCGTTTTTAAAAAGCTTTTATTTGATTTGAAATAAATAAAAAAAATAAATGGACTTTTTGGTTTTTCAAGCAAATAAAAAAGTGAAACATCTGCTTTTTTTTCTTTTGTTTCATCACTTTTTTTTATCCAATTCCATTTTTATGTCATGATTAAATATTTAAGGCTATTTTTCTGCCTCATTGGCTCAGTGGCAGAGCGTCTGTCTAGTAAACAGAAGGCCGCTGGTTCGATTCCAGCATGAGGCAGAGAAAAACCTTTTTAGAAAATTTAAACTTTTTTAGTGGTTTAAAAAAATCTTAACATCTTTGATTTTTTTTAAATCAATTCTAAAAGATTTATTTTTTTTAAATATTCTAGTTTTCTAAAAGTTTTGGCGCCATTTTTTTCAAATTTATTTCACGTTCTCATTTGCCGATGGTTTTTGGTTACTGTAAAAACATTGTTTTTATTATGTCATTTTTCTTACTTTTTGTTTTTTGTTTTTCTGTTTGAAAAAAAATCGAAGCAATAACAACGACAACAAAAAAAATATTATTCAAATATGTCCAATCCATTTCTTTGTAGTAATGCCCTAATTTTTTATTTTTTGTTTTTCATTATTTTTTTTGAGAAAGAAAACTTTATTGTGTGAAAACTCGCTAAAAGGGCACTTGAGGTATTTGAAAAAATAATATAAAAATCCTTGAAGGTATTATTAATGTGATTAATGACTGGCAGATTCGAAAATATCCTTCAAATTATTACTAAATTTTTTGTTTTTTTGGTTTTTCTCATAAAACTTTTTTTTGTTGTTGTCTGTTTTTTTATTTTGAGTGATATCATTTTAAAGAAGAAAAAAAGATAGCCAGGTTAAAGCTTGCTTTACTTACCTTTTTTGTTTGTTGGAAAAATTATTTTCGAAGCTCCTCAGAATTTCTGTATATTTTTGTTGTTAAAATTTTTTTTGGCTTCAACAAGAAATTTGTTAGAATTTCCCAAAAAAACTGCTCTAAATTATTGTGTTTAAAAAAATTTTTGATCTCAAAAAGAAAAATCAATCCTAAATCTTTTCTATATTAAATATGACTCATGTTCGTAAAGTTCGTGTTATGTATATTACTGATCCAGGAAGTGATAAGTCTCGAGCGGTGTATGTTACTCCAACATCTCAACCAAATACATTTCAAGTTTTGCCGTATACAGTGGTGACGACGGCTTCAACTAATTCAGCTCCAACTGTGCAGCATTATGTTTTTACAGAAGCTTCATCGGCTGCTTCTTTTCAGCCTCCACAGCAGCAGCCGTCTCATTTACAACAACAACAGTCTCAGGTAACTTCGAGGTCGGCTTTCCAAAAACCTGTATCATCTGCGAGAAGAGCTTTGGTTCCTCCACCACAACCGCAGCCACCAAGAAGAAATATAATTAAATCTATTCGACTTCCATCATCTCATCGAATTTCTCAACTACCTGGAACTCAAAAATTGCCATCATCTTCTTTGCCTGCGCCATTTGATTTACCTGAAATTATGGAATTTTTACTTTTTCAACAATCATCACAAAATAATTATTTGCCTTTACTCACTGCGGAATTTGTGGATGAATATTTTAAAGAAATAGAAGGTTCAGCTCCAATGGTTGAAGAAAATTTTAATGTTGATACCCTTGATTGCCCTATGCTAGCTCCAACTCAATCAACGAAAAAAACAACGTCTGCGCCTTCTGTGCAGCCGAGTAGGCCAGCATTTATTCAACCTCCAGGTGCCATAATTTATCGACCACCCGAACAACGTAAAGCTCCCGCATCCATTAAAAGACCGATTCAAAAGTAAGATTTTAATAAAAAAAATTATAAAATTAATCAAAAAAATTTTCCCAAAACTAAGATTTTAAATTTCTTGAAAAGTTTTACTAAATTAATTTATTTATTTTTTTGTATTTTTTTTAGATCCTCAACAATCTATAAATAATAAAATGTTGTTTATTTTTTAGTTATCGCCATCAACTCCTAAACACCGCTCCATATCCATATTCAAAAGAAAATCGACAAATAAGGTAAATTCTTTAAAAGAAATTCTTTCTCCATTTTTATATTCTAATTTTTCTAGAATTTTAAATCCCATTCACACACTTCCATCTCAGCCAAGACCCAAAACAGGCAAAAGTATTCGAATGACGAATAATAATAATAATAATAATTATCATATGTAAGACAACCATTAATTTCGAGATTTTTTAACCTAAAAAAATTAATTTTTAGTAAAACTTCGCCACCGCTTTCTTCAACAACGCCGTCAGATTTAAATTCAAATGATTCGCCATTACAAATACAAAACACAACAACTTCGATACAATAAAAATTTATTTTTTTTTAAAAATCGTTAAAAATTTTTTTTGCTGCCGCGAGGTTTTGAAAGATATATTGTTTATAAATTAAATTTATTTTTTTATTTGTAAATAAATTAGACAAATCTCGAAATTATGTATTTTACTTATTTACTCTAAAGTTTATTATTGAATTTTTTTAAAGCTCTGATTTACGAATGAAATTTCAGAAAATTAGATTGTCATCTTACGCAACTTTTTTATATCAATCTTTTTTCTAAGAATAACAAACAAATAAATAAATTTATTTATTTACAATAACATTTTTCTCTCTCTGAGTAATTTATTATCGGTTGGGAGTTTTTTTGAAAAATCTGTTCATTGCTTTCTGCAAAAAATAGTTTTTAGACATATTCAAGCAAAAATATATTTGTGAGAATCAACCCTTGAGTTATTATTGTTTTGGCGTTTATAATATTTTTTTTACTTTCTTAATTTTTCTATAAAACTATTTCAATTTAAGTCATTCAGCTTTTTTGCTATATCTATCTATCATTAATTTGATTGTAAGAATTATATTATAAAAAAAGATGTTTTATCCATCGCCGGATGCACCCACAATTTATTCAAATCCACCAAAAATTCAAAAGTTTTCGATTCCAAAAAATCTTATTTTTTATATCTCAAAAATCCTTCCACCGCCAAAGTTTATAATAAACTCGTTTATTTATGCAAATATTTTTATTACCAAAATTCTATTATTACTTTGACCAAAATGTCACTTATTAACATGGATCCATTATTTTGGAATTATTATAATATTAACAAAAAATATGTAAAAGAAACGCCAAAAACAATAAACAAATTGGAAAAAATTCGGATTGATAGTTATTTAACCATTTATACTCGAAATGATAAATTTGCAACTTCTTCATTGATTTCAAAAATATATCGATGCGATATATCGTGTTTAATTTTATATCAACAAAATATATCTTTTTATGATTTTAAAATTCTTGCTTCATCCAATAAACTTAAAGATATTGAATTTAAGTACACTGAAATCAAGGACGACGACGAAGACGACGTTGAATGAAATGGAAAAATTGTTCCAATAGAAAATTTAATTCAAATATGCCCAAATCTTAATAGATTTCGATTTCATTATGTTGTTAACCAAGAAAATGAAAGACAACAACAACAATCAATTTCATCAAAAACAGCAAAAAATTTAATTGAAAAAATTCCACATTTTAAAAACTTTAAAATTTTTGAATTTTTGAAGCACCAGAAACTTTTGATTTTGAAAATTTTATTAAAAATGTAAGAAATTTTTTTTATTTTATTATTTTTTAACTCTCGAAAGGAGGAAATTTTTAAAATGCTACTTCTTTTTTTAAAAATAATTGATAATTATTTTTTGTTTTTAGAAACCCTTAAAGATGGAAGCAATTTTTATGTTTCATGAAAATATTCCAAATAATTATGAAATTCGGCTTGCAAATATTATTGATAATATTCTCAAAATGGGGATCAATGAAAATCGCCCGCCATATATAAGTTATATTGGAGCTCCAAATTTGCTAATTGATGAATTAATCAAGCTACGTCGCCAATATGAAAACATTTATGATAAATTTAATCATTAATTTTTTTTGTTAAATTTTTGTGCAAAAAATCGAAAATTTAAAATAATTTTTGAATTTGGAGTTTCTTTCTCTGTTTTAGTTTGAATGTAATTCGTCGTCATCGTCGATAAATAAATTTATTATTGATAAACTTTTCATCTAAAAAAATCCACGAAAGCTATTATGCAAATTTTCTTCAGTTTGTTTTTGTCCCAAAATAAATGGTATATTTTTAGAAAAGTTTTTTTGCTTTTTTAATTTTATTATTAAAACTTTTCACATCGGTGGAATATTGAATGGCCAACAAATAACAAAATTCAGAGCTTTTATTTAAAAAAATATTTGAATATTTTTATTTTATATTTTTACAAATTTTTAATTTCCAAAAACACAAGAAAAAAATAGAGAGAAAGAGATAAATTTATGAACATCCACAACAGCTTTTGATAACATTCCAATAACCAACGGTTCCACTAACATTGCATCCATTGGGTCCACCATTATGAAGGCGACTCATACGTTCGCAAGTTCCTTTTCCAGGGCATTTAGATGCATAGCGGGCAATGTATTTATTTACACATGTTACGGCACAATTGTAATCATCCGCGCATCGTTTCCATGCGGCATCAGTGCTTTCACCGGGTTTCTTTCCAGGTTGTCCGCAATCTTCATAATAAGGAAGTTTTATTTGGAAATAACCGCATGAAAGTGAACCAACGTCCATTCGGCAACCAATGGCCTAAAAATAAAATTAATTTTTAGGGGTAAAATTCAAGAAAAAAATGTATTTAAAAAGATTGGAATTGGAAATGTTGTTTCTAAAAATGTGAATAGCAGGGAAATCTCCATCATAAAAAAAAGAAAAAACTTTTTCATTTTAGATTGTCATAAAAAGCGAATTATTAGTATCAAAGAAAAGATTTATCCATTTTTGCCGTAATTTTTATTTTTCTTTGAGCTACAGTAAAATGTTTTTTTAATTCGAGCAAGCAAACTTTTTGTGCAGTTTTTTTCCAATTTACAAGGGAAGGGTCAGACATGTTTTTTTGTTTTTGAGGTTCTGTTTTACTAAAAATGTTCTTTAGTGCCATAGGAAACATATACCAAAATCCTAGCGGCGAATGGAAGAAGGATCCAAAGTTACAAGCCCTCAAAGATCCTAATTTTTAGGTGTAGCGCAATGTCATAGCTAAAGCTATTTCATACTCTGTATGCTATTATGGCCTATGCATGTAAGGCGCATGGTTCATAAAACAGCGCTTGGAAGTTCAATTCCAAAAAGCTTTTTATTTTATTTTCTTCATATTTTTTCTCTTTTGAAATTTGAATAATAAAAAGTGAAGATAAACTTTTGATGAACATTTTTTTTATTGTTTTCTTCGCTTTTGCTTTTTTTCCAATAAAAATACTAACTTTAAATATTTAAAATAAACTTTTTATTCATAAAAATAATTATATTTAACGAGTTCACTATAATATAAAAACTTGTTATCCGCAAATCTATCAATACTACCTTTAGGCAAAGAAAATTGATTTACCAATATTTGCAAAACATTCGATAAATTAACACTTTTAAGGACCATTTTGATGTCGATGTAAAACAAGAACAGACAAAATATAATAACAAGCAAAAGCGAAGAAAACAATAAAAAAAATGTTCATCAAAAGTTTATCTTCACTTTTTATTATTCAAATTTCAAAAGAGAAAAAATATGAAGAAAATAAAATAATAAGCTTTTTGGAATTGAACTTCCAGGCGCTGTTTTATGAACCATGCGCCTTACATGCATAGGCCATAATAGCATACAGAGTATGAAATAGCTTTAGCTATGACATTGCGCTACACCTAAAAATTAGGATCTTTGAGGGCTTGTAACTTTGGATCCTTCTTCCATTCGCCGCTAGGATTTTGGTATATGTTTCCTATGGCACTAAAGAACATTTTTAGTAAAACAGAACCTCAAAAACAAAAAAACATGTCTGACCCTTCCCTTGTTAGTTTTTTTTAAAACGAAAATTACAGGAATTTTTGAGAGGAAAGTTTTTTTTAATTTCGAAATATTTTAAATTAACTCTGTAAAATTAACTAACTTACCTTACAACCAGATTCATGTTGACAAATGCATGAAATGCAATCACCATTAGCTAAAGCAATAATAATAGCTGAAACAATAAGAACTTTAAGCATCATTGTTCTTCGTTCTTCGTCTTTTTTAGAAAGCAGCAGTAATAAACAACTTCTCAATATTCTTTCAAATGTCTTTTATATACAAAAATCCTCAAAAATTAAGAGCAGCATGGGTTTTTTTTATTTTACTGATAACAAAAAAATAGGGTAACAGAGAGAGAGAGAGAGGAGCTACAAATGATCAAAATACACTGAAAAAAAAAAGAGAGAGGTAAATTCATTACATTTGGACAGCAAAAAAAGCTTAATTTGCCTTGATTTTTTTTATCAGTAAAAAATGGAGAAATAAATTAGTCCAAAGATGTTTGAGATGATAGGTATGTATCTTTGTGCATTATTGCATACATAGAAGCCGGATGCGGAAATGCAAAGTAGAAAACAAAAAAAAAGACAGGAGAAAATGAAAGATAGCTGATATTTTTTTTCTTAATTTTTCTTTAAGGTAATTAAAGAGAGCAAAAAAACAAAGAATGAGAAAGAAATTTTATTTTGTTCCTGAACTTTGTAAAACAAAAAAAATGAAGGGAAAAAACAAAAAAAATATTTAAAACCTTTATTAAAAAAAATTTACTTTCCGCAAAAAAAACCAGATTGATTATTTCTTAATTTACATATTTCTGACATAACAACAAATTTTATTTTAAATATATATTTATTCTATTTTAAAGGTAATGATGGAATAGTTAAACCAAGTTTTTCACAATATGAATTGCATTGATGTTGCTTGAAAAAGTTTTGCATTCCTTTAACACCGAAATTGGTTTTGCCAAATCGTAAAAGATTTTTGCAATGAATCGATGGATCAGTTAAAACAAATTTTTTTGTTGCCATTATGGTTGCTGCGCCATCTTTATTAATATTATTATCATTAATAATTCCTTGAAGATCAACAATCATTAAATATCCATTACTTTCCTGAAAATAAAAAACCTTTTTTTAGTGAAATGAAACATAGCAAATTTGGAAAACCCAATAAAAACAAACGAACTTGGTAAGTAAAATGTGAAAAAGCTAATAACATTTTAATTAAATTTAAATCAATTCCATTCATTTTTGCATTTTCTTCAGTCATAAAAAATGTTGCATTATTTGTGAATTTATAAAATACATCATCATCGTGGAAACGATTTTCAACACACATATATCGAATTTTTTCATTCTTCTTTCCATCATCATCGATTTTTTCACGAATTCGAACGGTTTTAATTTTCAAGAAAGATATTTGAGTTGTTTCATCATCTTTTTTAAAGTTTAAAAGGATTTTATTTATGGATATTGGTGGATTTTTCTATCTTTTTGGAAGATTTTTGTATAGTTTTGGGATGATAAATTAAAACAATAAGGTGGATCTTGAGAGACAACTAAGTTATGGGGTTATTTTTATAACCATTATCATAGCATTAGTATGTTGGATCTCCCCAGTTACCATTTAATGGATCCTTTTGGTGAATTATCATGGATCCTTGGATCATTAATAAGGAGAGCAGGATCACTTATGCCATATCAAGGGGCGCGAAGCGCCCCTTTTTTTTAAATTTTTCTTTTGTCGTATTTGGTATCAAATTAAAGGGATTTTTCTTTATTGTTATGGCATTCTTTATTGTTATGGTATACCTATTTAATGTTAATTGACCCGTGGATCCACTGGTTCCCCAGTACACATAAAAAAAGAGCCATGCCTCCCTTCCCTTTCCAGTCGGTTAGTATATACTTTTATATGTTCTAGCACCATTAATAAGTGCTTAAAATCATTATTTCCGGGCTTTCAACCTTTACATTAGTTAATAACTCATTTTTCATGATTTTTCACGGTTTTTTGACTAAAACTTTTTTTCCATGATATTGTTTAACTATGAAACTTCAACTTGGACGTTTTCATATAATAATGAATTTGATTTTCCTTTTGGATTGTTAATTTATAAGCTATAAATAGAGGAAATGGTACGAGCAATACCTTTTTTGGAGAGTAAAAATTTTTTCAAAACTTTCAGCAAAAAAAATTTTCGCAACCTGCAAATATTTTTCAAAGGAAAGGGAAGTAAATTTCTCTCATCCTCTGCCATACAATTTTGAATCATTTTTCTTTTCCGTCGTATTTTACTAGAAAAGCTTTGAAAATGTTTAACATCAATTTCAAAAATTTTGAATAAGATTTTTTTTATCCAAATTATCGTCACCTTTTTTAAATAAAACAAATTTCCCCAATTTTTTGAGACCCTTTTTTTGGATAAACCAAATGTTTTTTTTCACCAAATTTTTACCCAAATTTTTGAATAAGCAATTCTCTTGAAAGAATTTGTTTGATTTTAAAAAACTTTTACACATACCTTCAAAGTTCTACAAAACCCGATAAAGCCATGAAGCTCGCTAAATTTTTTTAAGTGGATCATTTAAAAATGATTGGTGTATTTTTTTAAGGGTTCTGAAGGATGTTATTTATGGATATTGGTGGATTTTCTCTGCTTTTTGGAAGATTTTCGTATAGTTTTGGGATGATAAATTATAAACAATAAAGTGGATCTTGAGAGACAATTAAGTTATGGGTTTATTTTTATAACCATTATCATAGCATTAGTATGTACGATCTCCCCAGTTACCATTTAATGGATCCTTTTGGTGAATTATCATGGATCCTTGGATCATTATGAAAAATGGGTGGATCACTAATACCATATCAAGGGGCGCGAAGCGCCCCTTTTTTTAAAATTTTTCTTTTGTCGAGCTTGGTATCAAATTAAAGGGAATTTTCTTTTATTCATATGGCATATTTTATTGTTATGGTATACCTATCTAATGTTAATTGACCCGTGGATCCACTGGTTCCCCAGTACACATAAAAAAAGAGGGGTTTCTCCATCCTGATTTTTCCGGCTACGTATATATCAAATTTTTTTACAGATTCTGAATCCGTAGAGTATGGGGATCATTATATAGTCAACAATTATCAAAAAATACCCAAATTTTTTTTTCGACCAAAAATGAGGTTTTTTGACTAAAACTTTTTTTCCAACTAATGGAATATGGCTGAAACTTCACCTTGCAGAGGTTCAGCATATGGCAAATTTGATTTTCCTTTTACTTTTATAACTAAAGGTGCTGGGCGTCTCATGCATAGCGGCCGAGCATGTTTTTCGATGTCAAAATTTACCAAATTTTCAAAAAAAATTTGCAACCTGCGCTTTTCCCTTTGTAACTTTGGCGCAATGGCGAAGGCGGTTGACTGGCGCATGTAAGAAGAAATGAAAGTTCGAATCCCCGGTAATGTAAATACGTGAAATTAAGGGTTTCTAATTATAAAATAAAGGTGGATATTTTTAAAATAATTTATGCTAATTTTTCAAAACATTTTTGATGGCAAATATATCCAAAACAAGGAAAATTTGCATATTTTTAGGAAAATGTGAAAATTAAGGGAATTTAATTATGGGATTGAGAGAAATATTATTTTAGTTAATTATGCTAATTTTTAAAAAGATGTTAAAAGTAATAAATGTGGATATCTTTTAAAAATTTGCATACTTTAAGGGAAAAACAAGGAATTAACCGTGGATATTTAATTAGGTGGATTTTATTGGATCGATTGGTGGATATCTTTTTATGCTTGGGTGGATATTTATGGGGAAACTAATTATATTGAACTCCATTTCCATCTTCATGGGCGCGTAGCGCCCCTTTTTTAAATCATGGTAGGGGATGGCATGTTTGATATCGAAATAAAGAGAATTTTCATCATTTTTTTTATCTTTAATATTTATAAACCCCCATTTTATTTGTGGATCCACTGGTTTTCTTTCAAATTCCATAAATTACTAAATTTTTGAAAAAGATAATGGCCATTTTTTTTCTCCGCTTTTTAAATGTACATATAGCTATAGAGTATCCATTTTCTCTGCTTGATTAGCTAAAAATAAGAAGAAAAAAATCAAGCAAAAATGCGATTAATAAGAATTTTAAAAAAAAGGCTATTAATATACAATATTATGATTACTTTTTTTAGCCCTGGTGATGAATATAATTTTTCATATGATGCAAAGTTAAATAATGGAAGAAATCCATTTATGTATTATTTAGGAAAATTTATTAATATTTGTGTTGAACAACATTCATATTCTTCTCTTTTGCTTCTTTCTTTTACTCGATTCTTATGTTTGTATTTTATGAATTTTTATGATAAACTTACGAGGAAGCGAAGAATATATTATTTGATAATTATTTTTAATTTATTCTTTATTTTTACTATCCTCGCTCAACTTGGCACCGCAAATATTTTAGGTCGTTTTCTTACTTCATGGGAGGATGATTGTAAAAAAAAATATTGTAAAACTTTTAAAACATGTAAATGGAGTAAATATGATAAATGCAAAATTCAATATGAAAAAAATTCTCAGGTAAGGTAAAGTTTATTATTTGTAAGAAAGGCAATCAATCCGGGGATGTAAAAAAAAAAGACTGACGCAATAATCGTTCGTTAAAAAAAATTAAATTATTGACTTCTGAAAAAACTTAAAATACATACTTTAAATAAAAGTTCACGAGTGTGTCAAAAATTTATAAAATAAATTACATAATGCTCTCATTTTTTGGCGGCTTTAAAACTCTATGATTTCTTTTGTTAATTTTTTTTCATTTTCGGAAATTGCTTTAGAAGTACCGAAGTAAAGCGAATTTTTTCCTCTTTTTTTGCTTTTTCAAAAGTTTTACGAAAGCTTTAGTAAAGTTAAAAAAAAAAAATAATTGCATTAATTAATTTTTAGTACCAACTTATTAACGTTTTCTACAGCATTTTTCGAGTTATATATTCTATTAAACCTTCATTATCTTTAATTATTTCATGGTTTTTTGCATTTATGATTATTGCAAGAATATTTAAACAAATGAAATTTCAAATTAAACACAATAAACGAGATTTTATGAATTCTGCCCGAATTTCGCTAGTATTATTTTTACAAAGTTCTTTAAATTTAATTATTTTATTTTTTGAATCTTCCCATAATATTTATTTTCAATTTTATTATTGGTTTTACACAGTTAAATCAAATGCCAATGAATGCGGAGATATTGATTGCTCTTCGCATGATTCAGGTTTAATGGATATTGAATGGCCTGCATGGTTGGATGACCGTGGAGGAATGAGTAATCCAATGTCAGTTCAAATGCTACGACAAATTCGAGTTTTACTTGAATCCATTATTGTTTTATCTATTATGACGGGATATCGAGAAGCTATAATTAAATTTATTAAATTTTTATATTATGCTTTAAAAAATCCAAGAGAAACTTATAGGAAAGGGTTTTCAAATTTTTCAAGATCTAAAATTTCTTTTATTTCGTAACTTTTTTTTGTGATACGTTCATTTTATGTTTTTTAAATAAATCGTTTTTATATCTTTATTGTTTTCTGAGAAAGAAAAACACCCGATTTGATTCAAAAGAAAATTTGAAATCTTTATGAAACTTGGTTAAAATAGTAAAATATGTGTTCTTTAATTTTGGTTTATTTTTTGTGATTTAGAACATTTTTATATTTTTATTTCTTTTCTTTTTTCTTGCTAAAGTTGGGTCATTTCATCGTCATTTACTTAATTAATTGTTGAAGTATCTTCATTATCAATGCTTAAAATAATACTCTTATTACGTATTTTTTTCTTTTCTTAAAACATATTTTATAAAATTTGCTTTAGTGAAAAAAAGGGATATTTACAATATCATTTAATAACTTCATTTTAATCATCAAACTTCGACAGGGATTTAAAAAAATGTTTGTTACAAAAAGTAAAAAAAATGTTACTAATACTTAATTAAATATTCAGAAGATGAAAACACGAAAATTAAGTCTTTAAAAAATTCCGAGAAAATAAATGAAATGGTCTATGGCAAACGCGGTTCAACAGAGAAAAAATTATTATTGATGTTTCCATAAGAAATGTCCTCGGATTCATCCACTTAAAAATATAAATGATAGTAGTAACCATAGAAATTATTTTTCTATTTAAAAAAATAAAAGCGATGCTGCACTGGCTTCACTTTTTTTTTCTAGGTGTATTTGAAAAATAATTTTTTTTTCTTCAAATTAATTTTAATGAAATAGGTTTAAAAAAATTATTTATTTTATTAAAATTTTCTGTCAAAATCAGCCAAAGATCCAATATCTAACGTCATTAAAAAATAAATGTGGTGGAAAAACCTTATCTCTAATTTGACCTTTGCAAAATTTGAATTTCCAGCAAAGCTTTATTCAAACTTGTCATATTTAACTCATGTATAAAGGAGATCCTTTAAAAAAATTTTCACAAAAAACAAAAAAAATAAATATCAAAAAATTCAAAAAAAAAACTCTTCAAAAAACCCCAAATTTAACCAAATAGTAGAAAGCATGTCTCTTCAAAAAAATCTCAAATGCAGAAATGTCCTTGGAAACAGCAACAATTAAAAAAGACAATATCCATGGCGCTCATCCTTCACTTAAAGAATGCACTTCTTTCTGCCAAAGAAATATTCTTCCAAAATTGCAATTTATCGATATTTTTAAATGTCATCAAAGGTGTTCTAAGAAAATCAAAATTAAAACACATACAAGAAATTGCGATTGAATCGCAGATTTAAAAAGAGGTGCCTTTTTTTAAAACAAATTTTGCCGGAATATTTATTTTTTTACACCCAAACATCATCAACGTTCAACGTTGCCCTTTACTAGCCAAAAAAAAAAAAGATGAAGAAAAAAGGTAAAGTCTTAAACAAAATTTTCAAATTTTTTTATGCAAATATTTTTATTTTCTAATGCAAGAAACGGGAGCTTTCATTTTTTTGTTTCTTCTTTTTCATTTCGCATCATTTTTTTTCTTTCTTATTCGTCATCTTCGTCGTTTCGTTTTCTTCAATAAACAACAAAAATCAAAAATGGCTTCAAAATATCAACAGCAACAAAAAGGAAAAAGGTCTCTATGGACTCAAATTATTCAATGTTTAAATTATCGAAAAGTTCAAATTGGATGGTTGATTGGTGTTAATGTAACTTTATTAATTATTTTGCTTGCTTTATTTGCTATCATTTATGGATATGTTGAAGTAAGTCTTCTTTTTGCTTGTTTAACTTCTCTATGGTTTTAATTTTTTGTTTGTTTTTATAGCTAAAACTACGACGTGAATTGGAAGAAGAAACTATGGATATTGCATTAAAGAATAGTCTCATGTTAAATTGTCATTATTATGTTACTCCATGGTTTTTGGTAAGTTAATTCTTTCATCATTTTAATTTTTTGGGGAATCAATAGGCACAAGCAAATATTGCCAAAAATTGGAGGTAAAACTCATTCCAATCCAAGGGTTTTTGTGTGGACAAGATCGATGTTGTTTTATTAACTTTATTTTCTCATTTTTTGTTTTTCAGAATTTATGTTATATGGAAGATACTGCTGAACAATATGCATGGAGGCAATATAAACTATTAAATGTTAGTGATCCAAATTGCGTGGATGTTCATGAAATTGTTCTTTGTTATGATGAATCAGCAACAATAAAATTAAATGTATATAAAGTTCCAAAACATGAACGTCAAAGATTATTTCCATTTGCTGGTGTATTATTTAGAACATTTCGTAATCTGACTATTGCATTAGAAAGAAGTACAATTGAAGTTAAAGTAAGTTATTATCATTTTTTTTCCGCGTCGAAATCTTCGACACTTTTTTTCTGTTGCTTATTAGTGCATTCGAAAATCTAACTTTTTGCAAATAATTAATTTCCATTTTTTTCAGATTCCAATTATTGATTTGAATGAATTTCATGTTGGAAAAATAATTTCATCAAAGGATATATTTATGCTATCTGCAACTTGCTTATTTCGTGGATGTGATGGTAAAAATTTCAAAATGATTGATCTTCGTCATGGTTGGCCTAAAAGTTTTTCATCATGTGATCCATCAATTTACAAAGATTTTGATTGCTCTGCAACAACATAACCTTTTTTTCTTTTGTTTATTTTGATTTCATAAATTTTTTTTTTGTATGTAAAAATAAATATTTTTCACTTGCTTTGTCTGATTTTTCGATAAATTTTAAAGTTTTTATTATTTTTTTGATAAAAAAAGTTTTTGAAAAAAATTTGATTCTATTTTTCCATTTTAGAAAAAAAAATGTGAAAAATTGAATGAATGAAAAATAAAAATAAATGCAATACTGTAATAAACTCTCAATTTTTGTTCTAAAAAAACAATCTTTTTTTTACAAAAGCAAATGTTCAAGACACGACTGTGATGAGCAAAAATAAAAATGGACATACATTTAAAAAAAGAATCACCGGTGTTTTTAAATGAAAAAAAAAACATACATATAAAAATTTTGTGGAAATAAAAAATGCAATGAATGAAAGGTATAAAAAAATCGAAACATAATTCCCGTATAAAATACATTTAAAGGACCATATTCATTTGCTTCTTTTTTTCAAACACGCGTTTGATTATTCGTCGCTACAGGATAACAAAATTCATGTGAAGGCGGCAAATTTTTCCTTCTTCAAAAATTTTAAAATTTTTTGTAATTTCTGTAGATTTCGCCTACATGAAGAAGGTTAATAGCATTAATACTACCTATATTCATTACTTTCAATATGTTAAGTGGTGGTAAGCTACTTCGAAGAGGAGATACATGTGCTTGAATCAAGAAATTACAAAAAATTCAAAATTTTTGAAGAAGGAAAAATTTGCCGCCTTCTCACGAATTTTTTTTTCCTGTAGCGACGAATAATCAAACGCGTGTTTGAAAAAAAGAAGCAAATGAATATGGTCCTTTAAACAACAACAATTTTTAAGGAGAGAATTAAAGAAAAAAAGATTAGTTTTCTCTGGCAGAAAAAAATAGGCACAAAAATAAAAATGTTTAAAAAAAATTTTTAAGCAGTAAAAATGAAAAACTTAATTCAGCTTCACCGGAAATTTAGAAGATGAAAAAAATAAGAAAGGAAAGAAACGTAACTCGGGATTTGACACACAAAAAAAGTAATATCACAAATTTTGAAATTTTGTAAAAAAAATCTTTATAAATCTAAAAACTAAATTTCACAAGTTTGTTTGTTTGTTGATTTGACCGGGAAAATAATAATGTTCAAATAAATTTTATATGTAAAAATCAATTTTTCGATAATGAAGGTGGCGGAGTGGCGGGTGGAATTTTATTATTTGTACATAATATAATTTTGTAATATCGTTGGAATAGGTAATCGTTGAATTTTAGTTTGATTTATTCCTTTACCAATTTGCAATCGAACAGTTCGTCGGCAAACATCCATTAATTGACGGGGTTCAGCTAAAAAAAAACAGAGGTACATATAAAATTTAAAAAAAATTATAAATTTTTTTTTCCAAATTTTTTTTGTGTTTTTTGAAGAAATTTTTTGTAATCCATTTTTTTATATTTTGATTTTCATAGAAATATTGGCCCATAAAAAAGCTTCACAAAATATTGTTTAGATAATTTTGCATTTTTTAAAGGGAAAAAAACTTACGATCTAATCCACCCATATATTTCATCGTGACTTCACAATGACCCCATACAGCTGATACAATAGGAAATAATTTTTTTCCTTTTAAATCACAAAATGCAATACCCAAAAATTTTTCATCCGTTGAAAAAGCCATATATCCATCATCCATATCTAATATGCAATAAAATGAATCAGGTACTTGAAAGGATGCTTCCCCAATGGATGATGAAGATGGGTAAGTCCATCCATTAGTTTGTTTTCCATCATTATAACATTTATTCCTTACTATAAAAATTTATTTAAAAGTTAACAAGTTATTTTTCAACATTTTGAAAATTCGTTAATTCGGATAAAAAGATTTTTTGTGGAGCTTTAAAATGTTTCCAAGTTTTTGTGTGGAAATTCAAAAAATTTTTAATTTAAAAATGGATCCAATTTTGTGAGACTATTTTAGAAAAGAATTAATTTAAAAGAACTTTTAAAATGACTTTTGTGTTTTTTTTTGAATCTCTTCAAGAAAAATAATTTTTAGGGTTTTAAAATGAAAATTATTTTATTTTGGTTTGAATGTGAAAAATATTTTTGGATTTCTAACGCTAAAAGTGACTTTTTTTCTAGCAATAAAGAAAGTAATTTTCTATCAACAAAAAAATATTTAAATTTTCTAAAAAAAACAAGTCCAAATTATTTTTTTTTTCACTTGCTATAAAATTAAAAAATCTTTTGGGAGTTTTGTAACAAAAAAAAAACATACTTATATCCCATCCATATGATTCAGGATTTTGTCCTATTAAAGAAACATATCCAACTTGATGCAATGCCGCGGCTTTGGTTGCCACTCCAATAACCGCATGAGTTCCTCGCATCCGTTGAGGCCAAGTAATTTTCCATATATGAAATCCACGAGAATAACCCATTTTTCCTCGAATGCAATCAGTGGATTGAGCCACGGGATGTCGATGAAAAGTTAATTTATCATCATCTTTAACAAAAATATTTAATGATCGATCTTCGGGATTCCATGAATGTTTTTCTTCCGTTTCTGGATCCAATGGAGGTTGAGAAAGAATTGTATCTAATCTTGTTGGCTTTAATGTGCCTCCATCCAAAGCATAATAGGGATGATTCTGAAAAATGTGGTTTATATTTTTTTAATGTTTTTAATGGGAAAAGAATTAATGTTTCTTTTTATAAATTTTTTTGTGTTTTAATCTTGGTAAATTTTTGACAAAAATAAAATACTTTTAAAATCTTCGGGGCAAGGATAAGTAAATCGAGGCAAAAGCACTTTTCTCGAAGAACTGAAATATTATTAGTTTTTGTCAATTTTTTGTTTTTAAAAACTCGCTGACTGTGGAAAAATTTTATTAATTAAAAGCTTGTTAATTATGCAAAGTTTTTAAAATAATTTTTAAAAATTTCCGGAAACGTGATAATTTGAATTTTCAAATAAAGCATTCTTTAAAAACAGGGAATCTTTTCATTTTTTTGAAGCTTTCTAATATATTTTTTTTCATCGTTTGCTATTAATAAATTATTTATAAATCTTTTCCCCATAAAAAATTAAAAGTCTTACAAATGGATTAGCCGCACATTCACATCTGGATGAATTTTTTTGTGAATTAATTCTTTTTTGAGATCTTGGAATATTTGTCGTCGATAAGGAATTCGATGATGAAGCAGGATTAATATTTTCTGAAGAAAATGGTCTTAATGAAGAAATTGTGGTGGAATCATTTCTGCTACGTGTAAATGAATCAAATATTGTCATTCCCGTTGCTGCTGCGGCGGCTGCTGATGCGGCGGCTGCTGCTGGCATTATTCCTCCTCCTCTTTCTCGTTCTCGATGATGATGATTATTTCGCGTGGATGATGAAGAATTATTGGGTCCAACTGGAGGAAGTAAACTGCCACGAAGTAAATTATTTCTCCTCGAAGCACTTGATGCAGTGGTTATTGGACCCGGTATTGAAGGTGTAGTCGTTGTTAATTGCCAAGGAAATACCGATATTGTTGAAGGGTGATGAAGATTGATTATTGTAGGGGAGGCTGAAAAATAAAAACATAGTTAGATAAATTTTTTTTTTTCATTTCAAGATTTTCTATTCGGAAACATAATTGTTTTTGTATTGAAAACTAATAAAAAAAATAATTAACTTTTCTATAAAAAAATATTAAAATTTCAGGAAATACTTCATGACATTTAAAATTCTCCAAAAAAATTTGAAAAAGGATAAAAAACTGAAAAAATTCTGAAAATGGAAATGAAAAAAGAAGAAGAAAAAGATTGAAATATTGTTTTGTTTGATCAACAAAAAATAATTTAGTCGATTATCAAAACTATTTCCTTTTTTTCCTAAGAAAAATATAAAAATATAAAAACAGCAGGTTTGGTGATCTTTTCCTTGTTTCCCCTTCCCCCTTTCTGTTGATCATCATCATCAATATCAAAAAAATACTATAATTAAAATGACGTAATTATTTTTTCTTTATTCTTCTTCTTCGTTGTCTCAAAAAAAGCTTTGTGGTTCTTATTTTTTTATTTATTTCTTATTTATCTTTTTTTTGGATGGAAAAAAAAATAAATAAAAAAAAGAAGGTAAAATCAATTGATAAAAAGTTTTTTATGATGTTTGTTTCTTTATTTAGAAAAAGAAAAAAAAATAATGTGCCTAAAAGTGTAATAGTTTAAACAAAAAAATATTATCAAATGTTCCACTCTTTTTTGAAGTAAAAAATTTTTTTATGGGTTCTTCAAAGAGAAAAAATATAAAAACTCTAAAAATTATTTTTAAAAATATATTTAGCCATTTTTAAATTTTCTTCTCAAGTCCATTGTATTTTTATTTAAATTTTTTTTTCTTACCATGTGAACGATTTTCATTATCTTCGCTATTTCCACTTCTAACTGATTTCCATGAGGCTGTGGAATCCGTATCTGAATCAGATGAAGACGAGCTTGATAATAACACATCTCCAATCATTTCATCATCTTCTTCCTCATCTTCATCCTCCTCGTCATCTTCCGTTGTTGCTACCATTGATGGAGGATTAATAGAATTTGTATTTGTTGTGGTTGTATCAACTTGAATAAAATGTCCATTATTTACTGCTTCATTAGCATCCACAAGCCTTACAACAGCATGATATATTTCATCATTCGCTGGTACAGCTTCATCATCATCAAATTCATCGGTGTCATCGGTTTCCATTAAATAATAATTTTCTCTTGACTCGGAATTTTGTATTGGAGTATCAACATCCACTTCCATTATTTGATCATCGTCGTCTACTATTATCATCGAAGCAGCAGCTGTGGCCGCCGATGAAGCTGATGTGGATTCAAAATTATTTCGAGTCGTTGTCGGTGTTGGGGTTCCTAAATATAATCTTAAATCAGAATTATTTGGATGATCCAATGTTGCCACCGCTGCCGCCGCCAAAGGTGATGATAATCGAGCATTAAAAGTTAAAGGCATAAAATTAACCATTCGAATTTAGTGTTTTGTTTTTTAGTTTTATTTCGTTGAAAAAACCACTGTCGCCTAAAAAACAACCTTTTTTATAAAAAAATGTCAATTAAAATAAAATCTTCTCGAGACAAAAAAAAATCGCGTTAAAACAAAAAAGCTTAAATCAGTAAAAAAAAGTACACGTTGCATTTTGCTGATACATGGTGGCTCGCAAAAAAAAAAACACAAGGTTTTTAACGTAAGAAAAAAAAGAAAAAAATTAATGTTTAGAACTCATTTTTTTTGAAAATCGAGCTTTTCTGTAAAAAACCGGAACAGCAAAAATTTTTTTTTGCTTTTTCCTGACTGGAAACTCGATTCTAGGGGTTTCTAACTATGAAAATCACGAAAATAGAGGCCGTTTTGCCATTTGATATACTCATTCTGGAGATACAGTAATCTAATCAGCATAATTATGGATTTTTTTATTTTTTTAAGTTTTATATACCATTCGATTCGTAAAAATGTGGTGAACAACATTCTAATTGGACCCAACCTTCGAAGATAATATAAAAATAGCACTATGCCGCTATAAAAGTTTATGAATTATGGTTTTCACTGGAGAAGTATGTCGTAAAGTCCGAATTGGGGAGTTTTCTCAACGGAATTAAATTCTCCATATATTTTTGCATATTTGTACCGAAAAAAACAAAAAATTTTTAAGAAATACGTATATCTCCCTCCAACACGAAGATGGTACACCAATATGAGGTATATGGACAAGTATATCATAAATACCTGAAAAAATTCCAAAAACTATCCAAAAACGTAGAAAAACTTATTTAATGATTTTACAAATCGAAAAAAAAAATATTCCTTGACTGAATGATTTTTCCTGAATTTTAGAAGTTTAATAGTGGCACACGATAGATAAAAATAATAATAATTTTATAAAGTTACGATTTAATTTTAAACTCTTCATTTCTAGACGTAATTTGGGTCGTAGAAACCGAATTTGATAGCCACACATACATTTCATTGGCTAATTCTTGAGTTATGAATTTTTGAAATATGCAAATTTTCACTTAGTTAATCACTTCGTTATAAGTAAGAACTCGTTAGAAACTAATGTCAAATTCGGTTTCTACGACCCAAATTACGTCTAGAAATGAAGAGTTTAAAATTAAATCGTAACTTTATAAAATTATTATTATTTTTATCTATCGTGTGCTACTATTAAACTTCTAAAATTCAGGAAAAATCATTCAGTCAAGGAATATTTTTTTTTTCGATTTGTAAAATCATTAAATAAGTTTTTCTACGTTTTTGGATAGTTTTTGGAATTTTTTCAGGTATTTATGATATACTTGTCCATATACCTCATATTGGTGTACCATCTTCGTGTTGGAGGGAGATATACGTATTTCTTAAAAATTTTTTGTTTTTTTCGGTACAAATATGCAAAAATATATGGAGAATTTAATTCCGTTGAGAAAACTCCCCAATTCGGACTTTACGACATACTTCTCCAGTGAAAACCATAATTCATAAACTTTTATAGCGGCATAGTGCTATTTTTATATTATCTTCGAAGGTTGGGTCCAATTAGAATGTTGTTCACCACATTTTTACGAATCGAATGGTATATAAAACTTAAAAAAATAAAAAAATCCATAATTATGCTAATTAGATTACTGTATCTCCAGAATGAGTATATCAAATGGCAAAACGGCCTCTATTTTCGTGATTTTCATAGTTAGAAACCCCTAGAATCGAGTTTCCAGTCAGGAAAAAGCAAAAAAAAATTTTTGCTGTTCCGGCTGAAGCTCGATTTTCAAAAAAAATGAGTTTTAGACTTTATATATTTTTTTATCATTAAAACAAGCAAGAAAAAAAGAAAAGAACTAAAAATGAAAAAAAAGTGGAGATAAAAAATATTATAGGCTTATTTTTTTAAAGGAATCAATCAAATAAAGAAAGCATTTCAGAATCAAAAAAAAATAACGACTTCGATGCAAAAAAGTACAAAAAAGTTTTACATAGCTAATTACTTTTTGAAAAAAATGACTATTTATATTTATAGCTGCATTCTTTTAGAAATGATTGGGGAATAAAAAAATAAAAAGGGGGTTTGAAAAAGTAGCGTGTTGTAAACAATTTTTAAAAAATAATATTAATATTCAAAATCAGTGAGAAAAGGATGAATGTGGGCAGAAGGAGAGAAGAAACTCTGTATTAATTTGGAGGATTGCATAACAATGAAGACAAAAAATTAAATAAAAAGTGTAGGAGTTTACAAAACAAAAAGTTAAAAATAAATAATAAATAAATTTCATAAAATATCAAAATAGTCAGTAATCAATAGAATTTTGTCGTTTCAGTATAATATATTTTTTCTGTATTGAATCAATCAGTCTCAATCATCAGCCGGTGAAAAATTAAAAAAAAGTCGAACACTCACAGAAAAATCAACAAAATCAAAAAAAAAATCTGCGGAAATAAAGTAACTAATTTAAAGATACAACAGCAAGCAGCACTAACAATTTTGAGGATGTCCTCATCTCATCGTCCTCATCGTCGTCTTCGTTCTTTTTCTTTTCATTCGTTTCATAAAAATTGATGAATGTTTGGAAGAAGCAACAAAAGAGACACCAACAAAAAAAACTAGCTTTTTAGCAACCGAAGAAGAACTCTTCTCTATTTTCATTCCCTCTTAAACTCTCGAGTCGACCGGATAAGAAGAAGAAGAAGAAAAACCGATGGAGAGAAGACAAAACACAGAAGAAAAAAAATATGCTATGCTTTTTTTTTAGTTTTTTTTTATCTAACAACTCGGCAGGCGGAAGAGGAACGAACATAGGCTAGGATCTTTTTGCTTGGATGAAAGATAGAGAGGTTCTTATATTTTTATTTGAGGAATATGAAGACGATCGCGCTCGCAACTCGCGAGAGAAAAATAAAAAGTAAGGAAGCGATGAAAAAAAAACTATCATCCTTGATGCACTTGTTTTTTTTTATAATGAAAAAAAAAGAAGAAGAAAGGTTGCTGTTTTTTTTTCTTGGTTGATTGGAAAATTGTGTGCTTTGAACTTGAAAAAATAAGAAAAATATAAGAGATAGTAAAAAAAATTTGTTTGGAGATCTTTGGAAGCAGTAGAAAAATAAAATTCAGGATTTAAAAAAATCGAGTGCTTTCTGGGTGCTGCTTTTAAAACAATAATAAAAAAAAGTCTAAGAAATAAATAAACTTTTAATTTTAAAAAATTTTTTTTTCTTTTGAAAGTGACTAGAAAATATTCAAACAAAAAATAAGTAACAGTTAAGAAAGAAGTATATAACAGAAAAAAAAGTGACGTTAATTTAGGGGCTTTAAAAAAAGTATGGTTAAGCTTCTTGGCACCACCAACCAAGCAGATCAAAAATCGTATAAAATAAAGTAAAAATATGGTACAAAATTTTAATAAGCTTTTATAAATTTGCAAAATGAAAATCTTTTAATAATGCTATTAAATGATAATAATTTGCATTTTCTTCAAAAATAAGAAACGTATGTATATGGATAAAATTGGTTATAATTAAAGGAAATAACTTTTTTTAAATTTGTCTTTTTTAATATCAATTTTAAAATGGCCTTAATTAATTAAGAAAATAATAATAATAAATAAATGTGTATGTTTTTTTGTATATTTGAATCCCATCACTGATCTCCAAAAAAAAAAGGAAAAAACCAATAAAGTTATCAGCTTAGCAAAGAAAAAATAAAAATATATGGAAGAGAGATAACACACAAAAAAAATGGAAAAGAATCAGCAACAAAAAATATTTAAGAAATAAAATAAAATATGTTTGTTAACAAACATAAACAGCAGCAGCAACGTAGAATAAGCAAAATAATCATCAACAGCGAAAAAGCAAAAAATGCAAAAAAAGAGAGGAAATAAATATATTCGATAAATAAAATATAAAAAATTCGCTTAAAAAAAATTTTTTTTTGTTGATTTATTTATTTTTTCTTTCTGCTTTTTTTTTTGCGGAAGAGAAATAAATAAATGAAACGACGAAACACGAGGACGACGACTTCACTTCGCTCGATCGAATGTTTGATGATTGAAGGCGGTAGCGGCCTAGAGAGAGAAGGAAGAGTGTTTGGTGACTGCGCAAAAACTTCTGTTTCTGTGGTTTTTGATGGCTGTGATTTTTTTTGATTCCATGCATTTTAGTTTCTCTCAAAATTTTTGGCTGGCTCTGGTGGTTGGTTAGTTGGTTGCCTGATGATTATATTTATTTATTTCTATACGCACTCCACCTCGCAATTTCTGCTACATATGCTCTGAATGAATGGGTGACAAATAAATATAAATGAAAAAAACCACAAACATAGACGATGATTATGACAGACACATACATGCATGCATACATTCAGTCATATAACCGCTTCGATTCTTTTGAATATTTTTTTTGACTAGTTATTGCAAACATTTTTTCTTCTTCTCTTCATCTGTTCACTTTTTTTCAAACATTTCCTCTCTTTTCTGTCGTCTCCAGACCCAGAAACCGGCTGAATAGACACATACACAATCACGACGACAACTACGACCACCACCGCCATCAGCAGTTTCATGAATAGCAAAGAAAAAAAAAGAAAGAATATTTTTTTGATCACAAAAATCACAAAAAAAAATTTTTGGAGCGTTTGTTTTTCCTTTCGCATGTGGCTTTTTTTGTGATTGGCTGACTGACTAACGCGCGATTGAAAACATTGGTTTTTTTTTGTTTAATTCACAAAAAAAATGTATTAAAGTTCGTTCTTCTTTTTTTTAATTTCTACAAGGCCAAATTTGATGATCATCACTACCACCAATTATCTATCACCAACAACCATGGCCGCCATTAGTGTTCATTTTTTTCTTTCTTTCTTTCGTCTTATTCGCTCGATAATGATGGTGGTTTTTTTTGTTGCCTATTGCAATATATTAGTCAGAAACTGCTTGAATAAACTAACAACTAATTAAGTTCTTCACCCCCACAGCAAAATATTTAAAAGAAGAAAAAGAAAATGCAACATCGAAAAAAACGTTGCCTCAGGGCTTCATGGCTTTATGAAAAAAGGGGTTTCGCGCTTCTTGAAATTTGATGGTTTGGTTTTTTGGTTTTGGTTTATAGCGTGACCATAATAATCAAGCTTCAAAAAATGAAAAAATGATTATATGAGTTTTCCAATAAATAATTAATCAAGGTTAAATATTATTAAACGCATCCCAAAAAAAAGTTATCTTTATTACTCGTTTGTCTTTGTTGGTCTTTGTTTGATTTTTTTTTCTAAACAAAGCAATAGAAAAAGGAAAACTATAAAACTAAAGCCAATGCAACGAAAGATATAATAAAATAAACAAAACAAAACAAAAAAGTTAAAATTAGTAACAAAAACGTTTCGTTTCAGTATAGTCTGCTTGCTTAATAGAAGCCATAATTGGAGAAAATGAATGAGCCTTAGATTTTCAAGTTCCCATTTTTCTTCTTTCTTTTTTTATCAACAACAAAGAAATAAAGACAAAAAAACCGGAACAAAAAATATTTTTATGCATACATATATATAAAAAAAATGAAAGCCAAAATTAGAAGCAAGCTCCGGGTATTGGTTTCCAATATAAAAATAAACTTTTAATTTTTTTTGGGAGAAAGTCAAGCTATAAAAATAGAATCATCTAAGCAACCAAAAGTTTCAAAATATAAACTATGCTTTCAAATAAATGGTTTCCAGAAAAATGAAATATTAAAGATTCGAACATAAAAGAAATGAAAATTAATTAACTTTGTAATTTTTTTCCGATCAAAAATTCCAGTAATAAATGTAAGATTGTTTAATTCGAAAAATTTTGAACGCTAAGCATTTTTAATTCGATGCAAATTAACCAAGTATTTTATTTTTAAAAAGTTTGCTAATGAAATCGACAATTATAATCCCTAATTATTCAACCTTTTTAATCATAACTTTAAATTATTTAGGAAAAATTAAAATAATTTGTTCTAAACTAATGTGTGTAAAATACCCAAATAAACCCTTCAAAAACAAAATCTAGCATTTTATCTTTTCATTTTTGAAAAGTAATAAAAATCAAACAAAAAAATTATATCGAAGCAGCAGCAATTATTTTTTTTATCACCATCCCTGATGATGATTTTTGCCCTCTCATTAATGTCAAAGTCTTAAAAATGTTTCTCTCCCTCTCTCTATTGCTTGATTATCAGATAGCAAAAAAAAACACCCCTCATGTCAGTTCCGTGCCTGGCATTTTTTTAAACAATAAACGGCTGTTTGCTGTTTGCTGATTTAAACAAAGCAAAAAAATATATGCGCCTATTAACTTTTAACTATCCATGATTTTTTTGTTGTGGGTGCTAAGGTTGATTGTCATGGATCAAGTTTTTTTTTGTTGTTGATAAGACTCATTCACTCAAACAAAAAAAAGAAGAGCTAATAGCTAATGATTAAAAGAAGTTAGACTTTAATCTTTTTTATATTTTTTTGATGTCAAAAAAAAATAAGAATGTACCTTTCAATCATGGAAAAAAGAACGAAAAAAAGATTTTTTCCATGAAACAACATAGAAAAAAAGAGAAAAAGAAAGTAACAGCTGTAATTGAAAAAAGGAATATCAGCAAGGGGTCTATCAAAATAAAAATAGCTAAAACAAATTAAAAAAAAGAAGTATAAAAACGCAAATAAGTAACATATCTAAATTAAGCTTTGGTTGATAGATAAAAACTTTATTATCTGATTTTAGCAATATTTAATAATAATAAAATAAAACACGAGTCAATAAATTTTTTTGTTGGAATCCTCTATAAATTTAAGGTAGCCGTATAAAATAAAAATTAATGGAAATATTTTGCGTTTTTTTGTTTTAATTCTTCGTATTTTTTTAATTAATTAAACTTCAATAAAGACTATACAAATTATAAATCCAAAAAAAAATAAAGAATAAGAAATTCTAAAAAAAATGAATTCGAATTTGGAACTTTTAATATTAGCGATTTCTCTATTTTTTAGTTGAAAATTCTAATTTCAAATACAACAAAAAACAATAGTTAAAAATATAAGAATTTGTTAACCTTCCATAAATCAAGAAAAGAAGATCTGATTTAACTAACTCTTGCTTTGCATTAGAAAAATCTCTTCTCTGGAGCAAAAGAGCAAAAACAATTGTTCCAAAAAAAAACAGCTTATAACTTTTTTTTGTTACTTCATTGTTGTCGTCTACCATAATCCGTAGAAGATCAAAAAAATTTTAAAAAATGAAACAAGTTCATCCCGTTTTTTAAATTCAACAATTGAAAAATACTCAAATACAACAAATCCAAATTCGATCGAAAAAATCCTTTTGAAATTTTAAGAAAAAAGAAAAGTAACCGTTTTTTTGATTTTTTCTTTCCTTCCTAGTTTAAGCTTCTCGAAAACAGATGAAAAAAAAAAATAGAGAGAAAGGAAACAGACATTGTTGCTGGGTTTTTTTTCATGAACGCTGCTGGCTGCTTTTTACATTGCTTGCATGAATTTTTTTTCTTCCGACAAGCATGCAAAAAAACTAGGAAAAAAACAAAAAGGAAAACGAGAAATCATCGAGAGAAAAAAATATATACAAAAGAAAAACAAAACTGGAACAAATAATAAATAAATAAAAAGAAGCAAGCAATCAAAAAGACGAATGATAAAAAAAAGACAATAAAAAATACAGAAAAATAAAGAATTTGGAAGAAACAAACTTTCATAAAAAAAAATAGGTAGCAAAATTTTCGATTATTCGAACAGTCTTAAATTAATGTTCAAAATTTGGTAACTCTGATTGCTATTAATTATTTTAAGAATTTTACATAAACATGCAGTTTTGAAAAAAAATCAATATAATTTTTTTCATCGCTTTTTTGTATCCTATTTTTTTTTCTCTCGATTGAATATGTTTATAAAAAAAGTTATTTTATTTCTTATTTTTTTGTTGTTGAAGATTGATTCATTCAAAATAAAATAAAAAATATTGCAGCAGCAATAGCAGCAAAAAATAAATCTAAGAAGAAAAAAAATTCAAGCATCATACATACGAAAATCAATGTTAGTGATGATTATTTTGCTTGCTTGTTTGCTTATTGTTGCTCACCCACCAAACGCTCTTTTCTTTCCACTCTTCCACACCAGCATCCTTGCAACAACTAACAAAAAAATTTTTAAGCTTTTTTCGAGATAAGCAAATATCTATCTTTCAACATAAAAAGTTTTTAAGCTCTTTTTTTTCTTGCAAAAAAAAATGAAGAAAAGAAAAAAATATTGGAAAAAAGTTTGATCAATGATTTTTTTTATATTTTCAGAAAAACAGTTGTTGGTTGGTAAAAAATTTTTTTGTGTGTTTGTTAAAAACAAAAAATTGAATTAAAGAAAACGGAAAAAAGACGGAAATGCAAAAAAAAAAAAGAGAAAGAAGAATGTCAAAAAATTTTTTGAAGTAATTAGAAAGAAACAAAAGGGAAAAAGAATATTCAAGGAACGTTTAAATCTCAAATTTCAATGCAATGTAAAAGTAAGTTTAATGTGGTTTAGAAGAAAGAGAAGAAGAAAAAAACGAACAAAAAAAAAACTAAAGAATGTGGAACGAACGACAAACTTTTTAACCCCGTGACCTTTGTTACTGGAAATCTAACAACAAAAGTAAATATTTTTTTAAACACGAAATTCAATAAACGTTTAAATTAAGTTTGTTCAAAAAAAAATATTAAAATAAAAACGTTTTTTAATTTATCAGACTAAAACTTTACAACCAAAATTTTCTTTCGTTGTCCGCGTTTTATTTAAAAAATTAAAGTTCAAAAATTACTTTGTTAATAAATAAATAACAATAAAAAAGTGTAATAAAATAATTTCAGGCAACCACCAAATTTATTCCACACCAACCAAAATAACTTTACTTTGAAATTAATCTAATTGTATTTTTATTTTTGTTCTTAACATTTACGACACACGCAATCGATGAAAAAATGCATTCGTAAAACTACTCTAAAAAATAAAAAGGTAGTAAACGCGAATGCAAAAATAAAAAAAAGCTTAAAAATAAAAAATAAAAAATGAGTTTACTTTTTTGTTTTTAATTTGCAAAATACGGGACTAAAAATTTTATAAATAATCTGGAGCTAAAATACCCTGAATAATATATGCTTAGTTTTAAAAAATTTTAAGTTGCGAATATTTGTAACATTTTTTACAAAATAATTTTTTTTACTCATAAATTTTGAAAATTAAAGAGCAAAGTTGAAATTTAATTTTTCGGGATCAATGAAAAGATAAAAGCAAAAAAGTTTTTAAGAGATAACCGAGTAAAAAAGGAGGATTCACGATTTCACAAACAAGCAATAATCCAGCGATAACATATAATGAAAAAAAAAAGTTTCCAATCAACTAACTTTTTCTCTTCTAATCTTTATTCATTCAATTCCTTGGAACTCAAATAGAAATTGCTTGACTACTTTAACTGACAACAGCAGGCAGCAGCTCTCTTTCTATCTCTCACTTGCAATGCATTTGATTTGCAGCTGTTTAAAAAAAGAGAAACAAACACATTCACTTAAAAAAATCTTAAATTTTTTCTTTTTTTCAGGAAAAAAAAACGTGATCTCACTAGACGACCGACGACTTTCTCTTTTACTTCTTTCTAAATTTTCCGT
Organism: Panagrolaimus kolymaensis; assembly: GCA_028622995.1. Taxonomy (NCBI): domain Eukaryota; kingdom Metazoa; phylum Nematoda; class Chromadorea; order Rhabditida; family Panagrolaimidae; genus Panagrolaimus; species Panagrolaimus kolymaensis. The sequence continues at coordinate 2,159,050 of JAJQJQ010000029.1, read as the reverse complement.
TTTTTCCGACGACAATCTTTCTAAAGGAAGGAACACTTTTTTCTTGCTTGATTTTTCCCCCATCAATTTTTGATGCTTGATTAACCACACACATCCACATATCTTCTTTTGCAGTCAATCAGCCTTTCTTGCAACAGCAGTACCTCCGGCGGCGACAATGTTCGACGATTCCGAAAGAATCAAGAAAAAGGAAGGAAGAGAGAAACCCGAAACAAAAAACTGAAAAAATAAACAAGTCCTTCCTTCTCCTTGAAATCAACCAGCCAACATCCAGCCAAGGTGGTGGTGAACATGGATAATTTAAACCGGCTTTTTTATATTTATATTTATTTCAATAATAATTTTTTTTTCTTCTTGCATCCATCCATGAACAGCAAACTAACTGCAAGAGCAAGAGCGAGAAAAAGAAGAGAAAAAAAGTTAAACGACTTTGAAACAAAAAAATTTTAAGGAAAAGGAATAATTTTTTTGACACCACGAGAATATTATTTATATTTTAAACTGGAAAGAAAGCTCCAGCCAGCCAGGCTGATTTGTTGATATTTTTTCTTCATTTATTCAATAAATGTTTTCTAAAGGATCAAGAAAATATAGATAAGATCAGAGATGTACAAAACAAAAAGTTATTTCAAAAAACATAATATAAAAAAATTAGAAGAGGCAGCACATACATATTTTGAACAAAATTAGAAATTTTATTATGCTTTGCATTTATAAATATTTTTATATTTTCTTTCTTTCTTAAAAAAGTAAATTATGTATTTCTCCATTTTCAATCAATAAAATTTTATTCATAATCTTTAATTTCAATTCAAAGATAAGAAGAATCAATGAATAAAAAAAATATAAACAAAACACAAAATATGAAATATTAGCGAAAATCAGCATCAATCATAGCAGCTTCATAGGAAATGTATGGGGGCTTATTAATTACAGGTAGTTCAAATGAATAGCGATTAATAAACCGAATACAAAGATATAAATGACAATCACCCTCGTATGTGTAAATCAAATGTGAAGAGAAACCTCTTGAGCATTCTTTCTTTTCAGATCTGCAATGATGAAAACCTCCCATAGATACAGGCCATTTTGCAAAAGCATCAACCCAAATACAAATGAATAAATCGTAAATAAATTTTTGAGCCTTAAAATTTAATGGACAACTTTGGGAATTTGTCAATGGATTATTAACACTTTCTGAATATATACCACCAAAAAGGGCTGAAGAGTTTATTTTAACATTTCCAGCTTTTGATTTCGAATAAGTACCATTAATAAGATTTTTCAACAAGATTGGATTTTCAGCAAGCTCCTCATGAAGATCGGTTTCATTAGCAAAATAATTATCTTTAACTATTTGTAAAGCTGGAATAAGTTTTTTAAGAATATTCGGATATACGCTTAATTTATCCACTTGGTTGACAGTAATTTCAAAATAATCTTTTGATTCAAGCTTAAGTTTTAATTGCTTGTTTTCTGGATCCTGCAAATAAACTATTGTACCAATTAAAGCTTTAAAAAAAGAACCCATAATAAATTTTGTAAAAAAAAACTTATGTAAAATTATAATCCAATTATTACAACTACACAAATTACAGCCTTCTTACCTTTTTAAGTTCAGCTAAAACAGCAGGTCGCTCTTCTTCCGTTAAATCATCTTCATCTTTAAAATAAGTTGGAAAATACATTTTAATTAATTCAGGTTTTTGATTCAAAGCTATAAGAATATCAGGAAAGAGATAATTATCGAGTTCATTTTCAACGGAATTTATTGGTTCTTCAGGTAGAAGAAGCCTTGTAGTATTTTGTTGGCACCAATAACTTTTAATCACCACTTTATCAAACGCGTCTTCTGTAATTGATTCATTCGAACAATGCTGCAAAAAAAAAGTGTCTTTTTTTCAAAGGAGGGAGATTAATAAAATTTTATCTTACAGGAATCAAAAGAAAAATGTCTTTACATATTTCTTTAATATATGTGACATTTCGAGTTTTGAGAACAATATCAAATCGATCAACAAGCGTAGCATCAAATCCATTGGGACAACTGAAGCTGTTATTTACTGGATTTTTTTGTTCAATTGAATAACATTGATTCGAAGTATCTATAAAGGGATTATTCATAGTCCAGGATTTAACAGGTTCACAAGTTTGATAGGCGCCACCAAAGAAAAAATTATGTGTTGCATCGATGCACGAACCATCTTCAACGTTAGCCTAAAATTTTTGTGAGTAAATTTCATTTCATAAACAAAAAGAAATATAATTTTTTTATACCATAAAATTATAAGCTTCTTGCGATGAATTCGTGCACCCTTTAAGCGTATTATATTGGTAATAAGCATCGGTGGCTTCACGAACATATTTTTCAACTTCAAATTTAATACCTTGATCATATCCATCAAGCTTAGCAACGTGAATTAAATCGTAAATATACATGCCGGAATTATCTAAGGATACCAGGTTATCCATGAACATTACATCTCCCTAGAAAATATTCAAATTTATTTTTCTTACGGCCATTTTAAAAAGAAAAAGATTTAAAAAACTATAAAATATTTGAAAAGGCAAAAAAATCTCTAAATTTCAATGCACCTCAAACTTTGCAACTACATCTGCCATATTTAAGCCTAAACTCACAGTTAAATCCATTGTAGCTAATCGATTTGCATCCGGTCCACCTTTTGCTCGAATAATAATATTTGTTGTGCTAGTTTTCACCGAATGCTCTTCTTCTTGTTGATCCTTATTTGAATTGCTTATTGAACCTCCACCAAGTCCAGGAATGCCAACAGTAAATTCAGCTTTAATTTCAGTCATATGTTTTTCACCTTTAAAAATTTCTTTTTTATCGATGTAAACTTGTTGTTCAATTGAAGCGCCAATGGTAGCTTTATTAACTGCATGAGTTCCATAATCTCGAATAAGCACTTGAGATTTATATTTTGCCAAATTTCTTTTACCTTGAAAAATAGCTTCAGCAATTTCATTTAAACGTTTTTCAAATAATTCATGTAATCCGGCATTTTCATCAGCAATCAAAAGATAAGCCTTGTATTCAACTTTATTTTTAAGCATGAATGAATTTGTTTGTTCAAAGCTTCGTTTTGATTCCTGATTTTCATGTGAAAATGAAGCACCAATAGAAACACCTGCAACTGCAACCGACGCAGATGCACCAATTTTGTTGGATGATTCATGCATAAACGAATCATAAGAATCGTATGTGGTCGTGGATTTATCAATTGCCATTTGTTTTAAAGGCATAATAAAGAGATTATCAGGTACTAAGAAATCATTATCTGGAGCAGATCGACAAAGTTTAAAAGAGGTATCAAAGATTGGAAGGGTCTCAATGCTGCGTAAATCATCCCAACCAATTCCACAAATTCCAGAAAGAGTTTTAACAGAATTATTTCTGCCTTGAACCTTTTTTTGGATTTCTGCAATACATGTATCAACATCTGCTAATCCTGAGCATGAACCAATAAAAATAAAGATTAAAATCCAAGCAAGCATAATTTCCTTGACCATGGATTACCCTAAAATAAAAATACGGTATTATTTTTTTCCTCGAAGATATTTAAAAAAAAAGAACAATAGCAAACGCAAATTATTTTTTTAAAAACTTTCAAAAAAAAAAAAGACTTATTTTTGTGAAAAAGTTTTTAAATGAGTGAATTCTTTTTTCTTATTTATATCTTGTATATAAATACTGTAGACTTTTGCTTTACACCAACTTAGCAAACGAAAGAAAATTTTTAATTTTTTTTAAGCGAAACCATTTTCCAATAAAAAATTCTTTCGAAATGATTCCCTAAATTGGGTGGTATTTTGTTTTTGAAGAAAAATATAAAATCATCTCTCTCGGCTTTTGAAATTCAAAAAATTTAAAAAATTATTATGTTTTTTATCATCGAAAATAAAAAACTTTCTTCCAAGCACCAAAGCAAAGAAATATTATTCATTTTGAAAAAAAGAAAAAAGAAATGATAGAATTTTAAGAACAGAAATAGTCTTCTTTTTATCTTTGTTTTTTTAAAACGCAAGGTTTACAGTAACTAAATGCCTATAACTTTTAAACAAAAAAAAAATTTTTTCTTGCTGATTTTTGATTTAAAAAAGACCTTCCAAGAAATTTTTTTGTTTGTTTGTTTGTTATTTTTTCTTTCCAGCATGTTAAACAATTACATTGACGCTTTTTTTCAACAAAAAATAACAAACAAAAAAAGAGAAATTCATTATCACATACTGCTTTTGTTAATTATCTATTTGGTACAATATATTTGGTATTGCTTCAATCAACAATGGCAAAAAATTGATAACTTTTTTTTTTCAAAAGCTGAAGAGAAAATTAAAACATTGAATTTTTTATTGTTAATATTATTTTTCTTTTACAACAATGGGAATTTTTTTGTTGATTTAAAATTTTATTTTAACCATTTTCTTGTTGAGGGGGCAAGCATTTGTGTTTGTTAACTTCCATAAAATGTACACGGAAAAAAAAAATGTTCGTAAACGAGTATCACCAGCAACGTTACAGGTAATGACATGTTCGTAAAATTGTCATTAGTTAATGACATGACAAAAAAAGTAATGTCATGACAAGAGAAGTAATGACATGACACAAAAAGTAATGACAAGAGTTGTAATGACTGATTTTTTAATGACATGACAAAAAAAGTAATGACATGAGTTGTAATGACCAAAAAATTAATGACATGAAAAAAAAAGTAATGACAAGAATTTTAATGACCAAAAAAGTAATGACAGAGATTTTTTTTGTTTTGCCCCATAATCCAATTTTTAAAAAATTAAAGGTGTAGTTTTTTTTTATATATAAAGATTGCTTTATTCATAAATGAACAAAAGATATCCAAAAATTAGAATTTCACCTTTTTGAACTTGATCTTCGAGGATAAGTCCAAAAGAAGGTAATTTTTTTTATCACCAAAGTGATTGAAGTTCTTCGACTAAGTACTTAGAATTGCTGGCCCAAATCTTTTCGAAAGTCATTGAAAAACTAAAAAAATATATACCAAAAGCAAACCCTTAGTCTTATTCTTATAAACGAACGTTAAATGATTCGAAATCTGGTGCCAGAGAACCAAAGAATGGATTTCCTTTGATGAAGCTTCTATAGAAAATGCATTTCTTTGGTTCTCTGGCACCAAATTTCGAATCATTTAACATTCGTTTAAAGGAATAAGACTAAGGGTTTTGCTATTGGTTGAAATTTTTTTTATGTTTTTCAATGACTTTGGAAAAGAATTGCTGGCCCAATTCCAAGTACTTAGTCGAAGAACTTCAATCACTTTGGTGATAAAAAAAATTACCTTCTTTTGGACTTATCCTCGAAGATCAAGTTCAAAAAGGTGAAATTCTAATTTTTGGATATCTTTTGTTCATTTATGAATAAAGCAATCTTTATATATAAAAAAAAACTACACCTTTAATTTTTTAAAAATTGGATTATGGGGCAAAACAAAAAAAATCTCTGTCATTACTTTTTTGGTCATTAAAATTCTTGTCATTACTTTTTTTTTCATGTCATTAATTTTTTGGTCATTACAACTCATGTCATTACTTTTTTTGTCATGTCATTAAAAAATCAGTCATTACAACTCTTGTCATTACTTTTTGTGTCATGTCATTACTTCTCTTGTCATGTCATTAAAATTCTTGTCATGTCATTAAAATTCTTGTCATTACTTTGCTTGTCATTAAAAAGTTTACCGATTTTTTTCTCCGTGTATTGTATTTATAATATGCCTCAATGGCCTTTAAAAAAAATTGAGTTGTACTTTAATAAATGACATAATTTTTGTTTCATATCAAAAACAAGTTTTATTTAAATTTTAGCACTGATGCCAAAAGCTTTTTAACTTTTTATTTTTAATTTTTCTAAACTAAATAAAAAAAATAGAAAAATCAAATATTCAAACTAAGAAAAAATAGTTAACAAATTTTTTTAATAAAACCAAAATTCGAATGAAAACAAAATATTCTTTTATTACACATTTTCGATCGAACGTTTGCCTTTTATTACACATAATTTTCTTGGAAATTTTATTTTTGTTCAAAAAAACAAATTTGTTTTCATATTTTCTAAAAAAAACTTTGCTTTCAAAAAATTTCAAGTCATTCAAGTTCAACAGAAAGTTTGAATGAAAGATAAAAAACAAAGTTAAAAAGATAGGTATAAACAAAAAAAACTGGGAACAATAAAAAATATATTTGTAAGATTTGTAGCTTGAAATCCATAAAATAAGAGAGCAAATTTCGGTGTGTCTCCTCTAATAAAAGCTTATCATTAATAAATTCTTTAACTTTAGATGAGCGAAATAAAAAGAAAGAAACATTGTATTCGTGATCAACTTTTTATTTTATTTTCCAAATCTAAAATGCTTTTTTGTTTATGCAAATTTTTAGATCTGTCGTCACCATCAAAATTCAATATAAGCAATTTTTGAAATCCTAAAAACCCTTTCATTCTTCATTTTTTTTCTCAACAATCAGTCGTCACCTTGCAAACAATCGTCGTCAGAAAAAAAATGATGCTCGTCTCTTCTTCGTCGTTGCTGTTTTTTGTTTTCTTCGTCGTTGCTGCTGCTTTGGATTCTGGTGGTGATCGTCGTCATATTCTGGCTTCAAATGTTGGTTCAACTTTGATAAACATCAACAATGAACTTTTATCTGATGATTCACCTATCTTTGAAGAAACAAACGATGGCAAAGTGAAAATGGTGTCTTCTGGAACTGCTCAACTCATACTTGCAAATGGTTTTTTGGATGTTGAAGTTGATTTGAAAAGTTGTATTGGAAAGTAAGTTATTATGTTTTTTAACAATTAACTCAATATATTTTTTAGTGTCTTGTTTTGTTACAGTTCTTCAAAACCTTCATTTTCAACAGATCTTTGTCATTCTCAATCGAACTTTTGTCCCTTACAAATTGAAGCTGATGATACCAATATCAAACTTACAAACTTGGCAAGTCCTGTTTCAAAAGATCAACTCCAAATCCATTGTTCTTCTTCTTTTGTTCGAATGCAAAATCTTCAAGCATCATATTGTGGCGTTTTTGCTGGTAGCTGTGATCCTGCTTTTGATAAAGAAAATAGAATTACAATTGAAGTTATTCAAGTTTCACCAGAGTGTCCAGTTACAATCCTCAATGCTAAGGTGTACATTCCACCTCCACCGACAACAACTTCAACGTCAACTTCCAAAGCTGTTACAACATCACCACTAGCTTCAAAAACAGAAGAATCGAAAATATGGTGGCTTTGGATTGTGATTCCTATCGTGGTCATTCTGCTTATTGTTGGTATCGTCATGTAAGTTTATTTTGGTTTTCATTCCTTATTAAACAATCGTTTTTCAGCTTCGTCATATGCTATAGGAAAAGATCGCTCAAGAAGAAGAAGCAAGAGGAACTTAAGAAATTGCCTTTGACTGGTATAACTATTGAAAATGGTAAACAACAACAAGAAGAACATGCAAAAGTTCAACCAGAACTGAAAGAAGCTCCAAAAGAAATGGAAGCAAAGAAGCTCGATGTTCCTAAAGCAACGACTTCAATCAAAAAAGAAGCTCCTCCTCGTCCTCCTCCGTCAACTATTGAACAGCCGAAGCAGCCTGAACCAATGCCAAAGAAGGAACCAACTGTTGCGACTGAAGCTACGGATGAACCTCCTCCTCCACAACTTCCTCCTGTCATTCCTGAAACTGAATCAAAAGAACCTATCATCGTCGTCGAAGACCAACATGAAGTTCCAAAGAAAAAGAAGAAACAGTGTCGAGCATTAGCAATTGCAATGGGAACATCAAATTCTGGAAGTTTTGGTTCAAAGTTTCGTGGTCGTTTCAAGGATAGCGTGGAATCTCAGCGTTCAATCAACAAGAAGATATCCTTTGAATGTCATTATAACTCCATGCAAAGAAATGGTCTCCTTGGTAAAAACTCAAAAGAAATCATCGGGAAAATGGCAATGTAAGATTTTCATTTTTAGATTGAAGTTATCATTTATTTAATTTTTAGGTACTATAAACCTGATCCAAAGAAGAACAATCTAAGCGTTGAAGTTTCGCTCCTGTACAACTTAATTGGTGATGTGTTTGTTACCATCAATGGCCTGGTGTATGTTTATTTTACTATCAACTTTGTCTAATATGTGTTAATTTTAGGAAGAAATCGATCGATGAAATGAAGAAACGTGGTTTGAAGCTTTATCACAACGGAGATATCAAAGAAATGACATCAAGAGTTCGTAAATTCCTCCAAGAACGTGACACTCCTGAATACATCAAGTTTACATGTTTTGCTCTTGAATATGGTCATTTGATTCCTGGTGATGATGAACATCTTTGTAAATATTCCATGGCGTTGCTTCTTGTCGTTGCTTTCACACTCAATCAACCTGAAGAATCTCGTCGACGCGCACTTACAACTATGCGGTTGTTTTTTATGGTTGCTATTAATTTCTTTAATCGGTCATTTTTTTAGCCGTGAACTACCATTTTGGCGACGTGAATCAAGTATCGAAGAACGTAATGCTTTCGGATATCCTGCAAATGCTATCGAAGCTGCATATCAAGCTGAACCCAAATGTTTCCACGATGTTAAACTTGTTCGAACAAATTCCACACCAAATGCATCAGAAGAAATACGATCAAATTCAAAGACTGATGGAACAACGGTGATCCAAAGCAAGGAAGTGGTTGTTGAAAAGCCAAAACCAAAGTCAAAATCAAAGTCAAAGAAGAAACGGCATTGAATGTGAACTGATTGTAATAACTTTATTTATATTTATGTATTTTATTTATCGTATTTATATATTTTGTAATAATAAAGAAAATTTTATTTGTACATTCCTTTATTTTCTAACCTTGCTTTTCTTGCGTTTCTTAGTTTAAGTTTTGTATTATCGTAAACTAATTTTTATTGTGAGCTCGATTTTAAAAAATGGTTGGTATTGAAAGCGGGTGATCGTTGTAAAATTGCTGGTTTTTGTCGATGGAAAAACTTTGTTTTAAAACTTTCAACAAAAATCTCTAAAAATGCAACGAGTTCTTCTTTAAAAAAATTTGCATCATGATTTTTTATAAAAGTAACTAATTTGCATAACTTCTTTCATTTTCAAACATGCGTTTATTTTTGTGGTTTGTTTAAAAAAGATTTAGTCGTGCTTATTCTTGTGTGTTTGATTGTGTCGTCACCGTCTTTCCACCGTGACAACAACTTGCAATGAATCAATCTTCTGCTGTTGCTGTGGCAAAACGAGTAAGTTTTTCTTTTTTTCTTTTCTTTTTTGATGTTCATTCATTTTTTAGGGTAATCATGAAATTCGTCAACAACAGCAACAACCCTCATCAAACATTGTGAATAAAATCATCGATGAACTTTGTTCTAAATTTGTTCAACTTTCTGGTCAAGATTTAGAAGTTGAAGTCAATATTCTTATCAAATTTCCAAAGTAAGTTTTATCGTTCAATTCTAACATTTGAAGTAGTTTTTTTGTGTTTCAGGAAAAAGTCAAATCGTCGACGATCCATTAACAAGTGCTCAACCAAAGTTGCACCAAACGAATGTTCTTCTCGTCAACCGCTTCAACAACACCAATCTCAAAAGCAACAAGAACAACAAAAAGATGATAAACAAGGATCAAAAACCAAGAAAGCTGCTGCTTCAACAAATATTAATAATCCAACACATAAAATACGTGATTTTGCATTTGATATTGAAAGTTATGCTAAAGTTGATCCACGTGAAGCTGATAAATCTGCTCATATTCCTCGTGAAGTTGCTGAAGCTGTTGCAAGAGAAAAAATTGCTGCTGTTGCATATCGGGCTCGTGAAAAAGCTGCTGAAGCTGCTGCCGCCGCTGCTACTGCTAAATCATCTCATCAAATGCCATTAGCTAATGCGTATGTTGCTTCTTCTTTGCTTAATAACTAAAAATGTTGTTGCGTTTTTTAGTGTTCAACGTGCTCCATCTCCTGATATTGTTACAATGGGTGATATGTTTGATGATGAAAGTGAAATTGAAAGCTATGATAGCACAACCGACGTTACATTATCTGAAAGTGTAAGTTCTGTCTCTTTTTTTTGAGATGAATGATGAAGGTTTTGGAACAAGAAGAATATAATAATACTAACACATGTACTTATGGAACTTGCTCTTTTGGATTTGAGAATATAAATGCTATCTTCCTTTACTGTTTACATGCCTATGTTATAACCTGTTTATGATGATGAATTCCAAAGCCTTTATCTTTCATCTTTGAATCTTTAACTTTTCCTTTATTTTCTTAAACTAATCTCTTTACATTTTTAGGCTAAGAATATCCTGAACCTTTATCTTCACCAACAACATCATTAACAACTATGCAACTCTTTCCTAAAGCTCATGTTCATTATGCTAAAAAGAAGAAGTAAATAACATATCAATCTTCCTTTCTTTTTTTTGTATTTCTGTCTTATGTATCTCGTTTTGATTGAATATTTTTATATTATTAACATGTATGTGAACAATAAAGAAAAATTTATTTGTACCTTCTTTTATTTTTCTAAATCGTCATTCTTGCATTCTTTTATTAGCCTTACACTGGAAACCACGCATGTAACAGATTTTAAAACTAATTATCTCGATTTTACAGTAAATCTCAAACATGGAATTAATTACAATTTGTACCGCATCTTCTTTTTTTTGCATAAAAAAGCTATCAGCGAATTTTTTTTCCCATGAATTTTAAAACTTATGCAATTTTCCAAACTATCTCATTTTCTGCATAAAATTTTTTGCATTGTCTTTCGAAAAAACTTTGGCTTTGTAGTTTGCGTGTTTTTTCTTTGCTGCTGCAGCTGTTTTTGCCTAATCTCATCAAACTCAAACTCCAATCAAAAAATGTTGTTACTATGGTTCAATTTGATTTTCAATTGTATTTTATCCATTTCATGCTGGATGATTATTTTGATATTATGTAAACCATCAAATAAAAAAGATGGCAATGATCCAAGTGCTGCTGAATCAAAAGTTTCAAAGAAAAGTGAAATCAACAACAACGACAAAAAAGATAAATCAACAGCAGCAAACAACAATGAAACTAAAAAAGAATTATTATCAAATAATAAAGAATCCAAGAAAGAAACAACAAAAGAAACAAAGAAGAAGGAGACGAAGAATAAGAAATCCAAGAAAGGAAAGGTCGGTTCATTTTTTTTCTATCAACTTTTTTTCTGTTTTTTTTGTTGTTGATTGGATTCGTTTCAACTTTGTTTATAGAAGAATTTGGACAACAATTTATTATTTTTAAAAACTTTTTTATCTTTTCTTTTTTTTTTTCAGGCAAATAAATGTGAATCACCTCCATCAGCAATCAAAGCTTCAGCTCCTTCAGCCGTGGCAGCATTCAATAAAGCAAAAGCAAAACGTGATGCAACTAAACCAGCTGAATCAGAAATAAGTACTAAAAAAGAAAAAAAGAAGGGTCGTGGTTTAACTTCAACACGTGCATCAGAATCAACAAGAAAGAATGCAAATTCTGAGTAAGTTTTCCGTTTTAAAACTAACGTTCATGTTTTTATGTTTTTGTTTGTTTTTTAGGATGAGTGAAGAACATCAATTAAATCCAATTGAATCAAGTAGAGAAGAATTTATGGATCAAAAAGATAAAGATAATGAATGAATGATGAAATGATGATGGATGTAATAAATGTTTGATGATTTGTATGTACTTACTTTATATTTGTGATAATAAATGTTTATAATGAAATCTTATTTAATATTTTTTCTATTTCATTGTTGCAAATTTTTTCACACAAAAATTATTTTATTTTACTTTGTTTTTTATTTCTCTGTATTAATTTTAAGCAATATTTATTGAAGTGATGAATTATAAGGGTTTCAAAGTTCTTTTCACTTAAAGCTAATAATTTCATTGAATTTGAGGTAAGCTTATTATCACGTTTTAATCTCAAGCTATTAACCACTGGAGAGCTATTTATTGTTGCTGTGTTTTTTCCCCATGATATTAGCTGGGCATCAAAAAGAAAATTATGCACAAAAAATGTTAAAGAAAAAAAATATAAAAGAAATAAAATTAAAATATTCAAACAAAGAAAAAAATGTTAGCATTCACAAAAGCTGCAAAATTGATACTGAAGATTTTTTGTTTGCAGAAAAGAAATTAATAACAAAATTTCTCAAAAATCAATATCTCATTGAGGTCAATGAAGAAGGAAAGGTCGATGCTTTTGGTTCCTCTCATTATTTTAACGAAAGTATAACCTATAGATATTTTTTGTCTTTTGTTTTGACATGATAGCATTGATTTTTGTATATCGTTTTTTTTTCTTCTTCTTTGACATATGCACTTTTCATATTTATTTCTGTTCATTGAGCGGGGATTAAGCGAAAACGTGATTGTGATTTATATGTATTTATTTCTTTTGTTGCATTTTTGAATATTTAATTATAATTTTTTTCTCCTTTTTTTTCTTCTCAACCATGCTTTTGGCTAGCCATAAGCTTGCTTCTTATTTTTACCTTGAACAGAAAATTATCCACCATTAATGCGTTCTTTTGAAAGCGCAAAATATTATGAAATATTTTTATTGAAACTTCGAAAAAATTACCAAAAAGAAAATGGTTATCTTTAATTTGGATTTTGATATGCATATTTTTGTAAACTTTTTCTTGCCACTTTTTTAGTGTAAATAAGTTTTTTCTCTTTTTTTTTGTTATTGACAAATAAATTCTTTATCTTTTTTTGAACAAAGTATTACTTATTAATTTTCTTTTATTTATTGATTTTTTTCTTTTTTTCTGGAATCGGACAAACTCTTTTTTTTCCATTCATATTATTTTTTTAAAGTTAAATACCAAAAAAAAACATTTTGCAAAACGCAGGCTTGATTTTTTCTCCCAAAATTTTTGAACACTAAGCAATTTTTAATTTATTCAAACCAATCCAAAATTCAAAACTTTTTGATTCCTAAAAATATTTCATTTTATATTCAAAAAAATCCTTAATCCACAAAATTTTATGATAAAATCGTGAAACACAATTTTTATAATTTATTTTTTTTTTCGATTTTAAGACTATTTTAGTAATGTTTTGTCAATTGTTTTCTATTTTTTGGAAAAATAAAATCTCGTCTGCTTCACCACCTATAATTTCAATTTATTCATCACCACCAAAATTTCAAGACTTTTCACTTCCAGAAAATATAATATTTTATATATCAAAAAATCCTTCAAATCCAAAAGTATATGAAAAACTTATTCAAATTTGTAAATACTTTTATTTAAAAAATTCTATTATTAATCTCGATGGTTTATTTCTTGATTTTATTACAATTTCTTGGAAATTTTTACATTTAAATGGGTTATATAGTTCACGTAAAAGAAATAATCATCTTCGATTCTTGCCAAAAAGGAAAATTTGGTTGCTTAATTCTTTAAAAGTTGTTGATTCGAAAAGCACAGCTTATTTGTCATTAGTAAATAAAAGAATTTATCGGTGTGATTTAGTGGAATTGTTATTACTTAATCAAATTTTGACATTGAATGATTTTAATTTATTTATCGATTCTAATTTAATCAAAAATTTTGGATTTCGTAATTCCATAGTTAAAAATCAAGACGATTTAATTATTTCGATTGAAAAATTAATTGAAATGCTTCCAAATCTTAAACATTTTAAAATGTTTAATTATGACGAAGATCGATTTCAATTAATTACATCGGAAACGGCTAAAGCTTTTATTGAAATTTCCCATTTTCATAATTTAGAAACTTTTTCAATTGAAAAGGCTCCAGAATCTTTTGATCGTGAAACATTTATTAATGGTTTAAAGGTAAGCAAAATTAAGTAAAATATCAAACAAACCATTCGTTTTAGAAACCCTGCAAAATGAATATAAGTATAAATTTAAAAAATATATATATTAAATAGTTAAAAACAACGAATTCAATTGTTTGTTAATAATAAAATGGAAAAAGGATTAACAGAAAATTGTTCGCCATTTATTTATTTTTCTGGAATGAACTTTAAAAAGTGAAATGGAATTACTGAAGCTTGGAATGACTTATAATTTTGGCCGTATTTAATTTCTTTTATTTCAATTTTATTAATTTCGTCACTGCTTTAATTGTTTCTTTTTATATACCTTTGCTTTTTTTGTAATAAAAAAACTAAAAATTTCTTTTTCTTACACATCAAAATAACTTCTTTTTAAAAGAGATTTTCAAATCTCTTACCAATTTTTTGTTGGGTGAATATTTATCTTTTTTTGTTCAAGTAACTGCTTTTCTTTTAATTTAATTAATTTTTTTTTCTTAGCAATTAGGAGTTTTTTTTTCAAAATTTTTGCATTCATATTTTTTTTCTTTTACATAAGTGTGAAAATTCAAAATTTAAACAAAAAAATTTCTTCTTCATTGTTACTGGCTTTTTTAAATCTTATTTTCTCCTTTTTTTAAAGAAATTTCCTAATCTTTGGCAGATGTTTTGTTGTTGTTCTCAGACAGCATTGCCTCCAAGTAACAAACAGCTCCTCTTCGATTTCTGTTGACAAAGAAGAAAAAAATGAATGTTGCACCGAAGAAACAGTTTTTACAGATTTTTTTCTTTAACCATTTTTGTTGAATAAAAAGAGTCTTTTTTCTTAAGATTTAAAAACAAGGAGGAACTGATTTGGAAACAAAACTTTAACTTTGGTTCTTGTATTTTTATATTTGATTTTTTTAGACGTTCTTCTTTATGGCTGTTAATTTTATTCCATGGCTTACAATTTCTTCAAATTCACCAAAAATCCAGCAATTTTCAATTCCAGAAAATATAATTTATTATATTTCTAAAAATCCTTCCAACGCCAAAATTTATGAAAAACTTATTAAAACATGTAAATATTTTTACTTGAAATCTCAAATTATTACCATGGAAAATGTTTTGGTTCTTTGCTTATACAATACTTGGAAAGCTGACAAAATAAATGGAAATTTATTATTAAACCGACCCAAAATTAAGCGTTTTCCTAAAAAAGTTTGGGTGAAAAATAGTTTAGTCTTTACTTCAGCTGGATTGGAAAGTGCTGTAATATCCTCATTGGTTCCAAAAATATATCGATGTGATATAACGGAATTATTTTTGCTTAATCAACATTTAACTTTAAATGATTTTAATTTATTTGTTTCATCCGGTCTTATCACAACGTTTTCATTTCGTAGTTCTGCAATTAAAAATGAAAATGGAATTATTTTGTCTTTAGAAAAAATAATTGAAAAACTTCCAAATCTTCAAAATTGTAGTATTTGGAATTATGACGAAAGCCGAAATTATTTGATTTCATCGGAAACTGCATCGAAGCTTCTCGATATTCCTCATTTTCATAATTTGGAAAAATTTTCAATCGAAAATCTTTCAGAAGATTTTGAGGTTGAAGCGTTTATCGAAGGTTTAAAAGTAAATTAATTTATTTTTTATTTTCTAACAAATCAAATTTTGATTAAAAAAATTTCCGTATCCGACAACTAAAAAAAATATTTTTAGAAGCCATCGAAAATGGATATTAAATTTATATTTGAAATGAATATCTCTGGAATTTTTGCTCAAAGACTTCAAAATTACAATTTAAATTTACTTTTAATGGGTTTATTAACGCAAAATCGGCCACCTTTAATTCTTTACGCTGGAATTTACCGAAACCTTGAAATTGCATTAAAACAACTTCGAGAAATTTATGCCACTGCTAATCTTTAATTTATGCTTTATGTATAAAACCTAAAACATCATAAAATCAAAAAATTAAAAATCATCCATCCAACATCGCCGGAAATAAAAAAAAAGGTGAAAGTTCTGTGTTTGTTTGTAATAATAATGTTCTAATAATAATTTCTTCTTTAATATTTTTGGATCATAAATGCCACGAAATATGGTCAATAAAAATCAAATCAAAAAAAATAATGGCGAAAAGAAAATTATAAACACAAAAAATAGGGCAAAAACAAACTATCAGGAGATAATAATAACAAAAAAGATTTGTAAGGATTGAAGTTTGAAATAATCCATGACTTAGATATTTGTTTAACAAAAAACATGGCAAAAGTTTCTAATCAAGGAGCGTTCGTTAGAAGAATCAATTAAAAGATTTGTTTATTGAAACATCTTTAATTTTTGAAGGACCCAAATACATAAATTTGAAGAAAAACGCTGCACCGATAAACTTTTTGCATGTTTCACATCGAAGATGATGTTTTGAAGTGTCTATGTAAATTTAAAATAGTTTCCATCAAAATTCGATATAAGCAATTTTTGAAATCCTAAAAACCCTTTCATTCTTCATTTTTTTTCTCAACAATCAGTCGTCGCCTTGCAAACAATCGTCGTCAGAAAAAAAGAAAGATGCTCGTTTCTTCTTCGTCGTTCTTGTTTTTTGTTTTCTTCGTCGTTGCTGCTGCTTTGGATTCTGGTGGTGATCGTCGTCATATTCTGGCTTCAAATGTTGGTTCAACTTTGATAAACATCAACAATGAACTTTTATCTGATGATTCACCTATCTTTGAAGAAACAAACGATGGCAAAGTGAAAATGGTGTCTTCTGGAACTGCTCAACTCATACTTGCAAATGGTCAATTGGATGTTGAAGTTGATTTGAAAAGTTGTATTGGAAAGTAAGTTATTATGTTTTTTAACAATTAACTCAATATATTTTTTAGTGTCTTGTTTTGTTACAGTTCTTCAAAACCTTCATTTTCAACAGATCTTTGTCATTCTCAATCGAACTTTTGTCCCTTACAAATTGAAGCTGATGATACCAATATCAAACTTACAAACTTGGCAAGTCCTGTTTCAAAAGATCAACTCCAAATCCATTGTTCTTCTTCTTTTGTTCGAATGCAAAATCTTCAAGCATCATATTGTGGCGTTTTTGCTGGTAGCTGTGATCCTGCTTTTGATAAAGAAAATAGAATTACAATTGAAGTTATTCAAGTTTCACCAGAGTGTCCAGTTACAATCCTCAATGCTAAGGTGTACATTCCACCTCCACCGACAACAACTTCAACGTCAACTTCCAAAGCTGTTACAACATCACCACTAGCTTCAAAAACAGAAGAATCGAAAATATGGTGGCTTTGGATTGTGATTCCTATCGTGGTCATTCTGCTTATTGTTGGTATCGTCATGTAAGTTTATTTTGGTTTTCATTCCTTATTAAACAATCGTTTTTCAGCTTCGTCATATGCTATAGGAAAAGATCGCTCAAGAAGAAGAAGCAAGAGGAACTTAAGAAATTGCCTTTGACTGGTATAACTATTGAAAATGGTAAACAACAACAAGAAGAACATGCAAAAGTTCAACCAGAACTGAAAGAAGCTCCAAAAGAAATGGAAGCAAAGAAGCTCGATGTTCCTAAAGCAACGACTTCAATCAAAAAAGAAGCTCCTCCTCGTCCTCCTCCGTCAACTATTGAACAGCCGAAGCAGCCTGAACCAATGCCAAAGAAGGAACCAACTGTTGCGACTGAAGCTACGGATGAACCTCCTCCTCCACAACTTCCTCCTGTCATTCCTGAAACTGAATCAAAAGAACCTATCATCGTCGTCGAAGACCAACATGAAGTTCCAAAGAAAAAGAAGAAACAGTGTCGAGCATTAGCAATTGCAATGGGAACATCAAATTCTGGAAGTTTTGGTTCAAAGTTTCGTGGTCGTTTCAAGGATAGCGTGGAATCTCAGCGTTCAATCAACAAGAAGATATCCTTTGAATGTCATTATAACTCCATGACAAGAAACGGTCTCCTTGGTAAAAACTCAAAAGAAATCATCGGGAAAATGGCAATGTAAGATTTTCATTTTTAGATTGAAGTTATCATTTATTTAATTTTTAGGTACTATAAACCTGATCCAAAGAAGAAGAATCAAAGCGTGGAAGTTACGCTACTGTACAACTTAATCGGTGATGTGTTTGTTACCATTAATGGCCTTGTGTATGTTTATTATTCATTAGACTTCAACTAAACGAATTTTTATTTTAGGAAGAAATCGATCGATGAAATGAAGAAACGTGGTTTGAAGCTTTATCACAACGGAGATATCAAAGAAATGACATCAAGAGTTCGTAAATTCCTCCAAGAACGTGACACTCCTGAATACATCAAGTTTACTTGTTTTGCTCTTGAATATGGTCATTTGATTCCTGGTGATGATGAACATCTTTGTAAATATTCCATGGCGTTGCTTCTTGTCGTTGCTTTCACACTCAATCAACCTGAAGAATCTCGTCGACGCGCACTTTCAACTATGCGGTACATTTTTTATGATTGCTATTAATTTCTTTAATCGGTCATTTTTTTAGCCGTGAACTACCATTTTGGAGACGGGAATCAAGTATCGAAGAACGTAATGCTTTTGAATATCCTGCAAATGCTATCGAAGCTGCATATCAAGCTGAACCCAAATGTTTCCACGATGTTAAACTTGTTCGAACAAATTCCACACCAAATGCATCAGAAGAAATACGATCAAATTCAAAGACTGATGGAACAACGGTGATCCAAAGCAAAGAAGTAGTCGTTGAAAAACCAAAGTCAAAGAAGAAGAAACGGCATTGAATGTGAACTTATTGTAATAACTTCATTTATGTTTATGTATTTTATTTATCCTATTTATATATTTTGTAATAATAAAAAAAATTTTATTTGTACATTCCTTTATTTTTAACCTTGCTTTTCTTGCGTTTCTAAGTTTGAGTTTTGTATTATCGTAAACTAATTTTTATTGTGAGCTCGATTTTAAAAAATGGTTGGTATTGAAAGCGGGTGATCGTTGTAAAATTGCTGGTTTTTGTCGATGGAAAAACTTTGTTTTAAAACTTTCAACATAAATGCAACGATTTTTTCACTAAATAAAATTTGCATCATGATTTTTTATAAAAGTAACTAATTTGCATAACTTCTTTCATTCTCTTGCATTCATGCGTTTATTTTTGTGGTTTGTTTAAAAAAGATTTAGTCTTGCTTATTCTTGTGTCTTTGATTGTGTCGTCACCGTCTTTCCACCGTGACAACAACTTGCAATGAATCAATCTTCTGCTGCTGCTGTGGCAAAACGAGTAAGTTTTTCTTTTTATCTTTACCTTTTTGATGTTCATTCATTTTTTAGGGTAATCATGAAATTCGTCAACAACAGCAACAACCCTCATCAAACATTGTGAATAAAATCATCGATGAACTTTGTTCTAAATTTGTTCAACTTTCTGGTCAAGATTTAGAAGTTGAAGTCAATATTCTTATCAAATTTCCAAAGTAAGTTATTTCGTTCAATTCTAAAACATTTGACGTAATTTTTTTTTTGTGTTTCAGGAAAAAGTGAAATCGTCGACGATCCATTAACAAGTGCTCAACCAAAGTTGCAACAAACGAATGTTCTTCTCGTCAACCGCTTCAACAACACCAATCTCAAAAGCAACAAGAACAACAAAAAGATGATAAACAAGGATCAAAAACCAAGAAAGCTGCTGCTTCAACAAATATTAATAATCCAACACATAAAATACGTGATTTTGCATTTGATATTGAAAGTTATGCTAAAGTTGATCCACGTGAAGCTGATAAATCTGCTCATATTCCTCGTGAAGTAGCTGAAGCTGTTGCAAGAGAAAAAATTGCTGCTGCTGCATATCGGGCACGTGAAAAAGCTGCTGAAGCTGCCGCCGCCACTGCTGCTGCTAAATCTTCTCAACAAATGCCATTAGCTAATACGTAAGTTGCTGCTTCTATGAATATAACTAAAACTGTTATTGTGTATTTTAGTGTTCAACGTGGTCCATCTCCTGATATTGTTGCAATGGGTGATATGTTTGATGATGATAGCGAAGTTCAAAGCTATGATGGCACAACCGATGTTACATTATCTGAAAGTGTAAGTTCTCTCTTCTTTTTTTTTGGAGATGAATGATGAAGGTTTTGGAACAAGAAGAATATGATAATACTAACACATGTACTTATGGAACTGGCTCTTTTGGGTTTGAGAATATAAATGCTATCTTCCTTTACAGTTTACATGCCTATGTTATAACCTGTTTATGATGATGAATTCCAAAGCCTTTATCTTTCATCTTTGAATCTTTAACTTTTCCTTTATTTTCTTAAACTAATCTCTTTACATTTTTAGGCTAAGAATATCCTGAACCTTTATCTTCACCAACAACATCATTAACAACTATGCAACTCTTTCCTAAAGCTCATGTTCATTATGCTAAAAAGAAAAACTAAATCACACATCAATCTTTCTTTCTTTTTTTTGTATTTCTGTCTTATGTATCTCGTTTTGATTGAATATTTTTATATTATTAACATGTATGTGAACAATAAAGAAAAATTTATTTGTACCTTCTTTTATTTTTCTAAATCGTCATTCTTGCATTCTTTTATTAGCCTTACACTGGAAACCACGCATGTAACAGATTTTAAAACTAATTATCTCGATTTTACAGTAAATCTCAAACATGGAATTAATTACAATTTGTACCGCATCTTCTTTTTTTTGCATAAAAAAGCTATCAGCGAATTTTTTTTCCCATGAATTTTAAAACTTATGCAATTTTCCAAACTATCTCATTTTCTGCATAAAATTTTTTGCATTGTCTTTCGAAAAAACTTTGGCTTTGTAGTTTGCGTGTTTTTTCTTCTCTGCTGCAGCTGTTTTTGCCTAATCTCATCAAACTCAAACTCCAATCAAAAAATGTTGTTACTATGGTTCAATTTGATTTTCAATTGTATTTTATCCATTTCATGCTGGATGATTATTTTGATATTATGTAAACCATCAAATAAAAAAGATGGCAATGATCCAAGTGCTCTTGAATCAAAAGTTTCAAAGAAAAGTGAAATCAACAACAACAACAAAAAAGATAAATCAACAGCAGCAAACAACAATGAAACTAAAAAAGAATTATTATCAAATAATAAAGAATCCAAGAAAGAAACAACAAAAGAAACAAAGAAGAAGGAGACGAAGAATAAGAAATCCAAGAAAGGAAAGGTCGGTTCATTTTTTTTCTATCAACTTTTTTTCTGTTTTGTTTTTTCTTCTATTTTGGATTCGTTTCAACTTTGTTTATAGAAGAATTTGGACAACAATTTATCATTTTTAAAAACTTTTTTAACTTTTCTGTTTTTTTTTTCAGGCAAATAAATGTGAATCATCTCCATCAGCAATCAAAGCTTCAGCTCCTTCAGCCGTGGCAGCATTCAATAAAGCAAAAGCAAAACGTGATCCAACTAAACCAGCTGAATCAGAAATAAGTACTAAAAAAGAAAAAAAGAAGGGTCGTGGTTTAACTTCAACACGTGCATCAGAATCAACAAGAAAGAATGCAAATTCTGAGTAAGTTTTCCGTTTTAAAACTAACGTTCATGTTTTCATGTTTGTTTTTTAGGATGAGCGAAGAACATCAATTAAATCCAATTGAATCAAGTAGAGAAGAATTTATGGATCAAAAAGATAAAGATAATGAATGAATGATGAAATGATGATGGATGTAATAAATATTTGATGATTTGTACTTACTTTATATATGTATGTGATAATAAATGTTTATAATTGTAATAACTTTGGTGAGAGTTATTTTAGAGAGAAACAACTGCTTTTATTTGTTTATTCTAAACCAAACTCAACAAAAATATAATAGAAAAATATACAAATAAGCTTATTATCACGTTTTAATCTCAAGCTATTAACCAATGGAAAACCCTTGAATTTTATGCAATATTTCTTCTTATTTTTGTTGAGAAAAATAATTCATTGACGACTTACCTAACATCAATTTGAGTTGCAACACTTCGCGATTCGCTTCTTCATACGAATATGCAATGTGATAAGCTTTATCAACTTTAGTAATAACATTTTCATGAAAATTTACTACCACCGTAAATGAAACATGGATGCCTGCGAGATTTATTGTTCTATCCCTTCTTGCATTACATGTGCCCATTTTATTTCTAATACTGCTGCTGCTGCTATTGTAAATTCTGTGATAATTTATCGGATAAGGATTCAATAAAAAAGAAATAATAAATTAAACTTCTAAAAGTTTACAAAAAGAAAAGCATTTTACTAATGTTTCACCAACGCTTGCTTTAATTAAAAAAATATGTACTTGAATGATTTTAAAAAAACTCTGTAGAATTATGTAATAAAAGGATTTATGTAGTAATCATCAATAATTATTCATATTTTTTTATTCAACCATTAAAAAACTTTGCATTACACGTCAGCGCCGTTACTGCTTTGCCTTTTTTTTCTTTCGTTGTCTGGTTCGCCAGACTTTTAACTTTTTTAACGTAAATTTCTACAGATTTTTAAACGGTTAGCTTGAGCTTCTAAGATTCATTTTTTTTATTCTGTCTTCACGAATATATTCATTAAGATCTGAATATTAAGAATTAGTAAGATCAGAAAAAAATACCGACTGCATGTCGAGATACATAGTTGTAAAGTTTTTTTTAATACAAAATTTGAGATTTTTTCAAAATGAAAAACCATGCTTTTTCGCTGCGCGTTTCAAAAAAACAAAAGAAACTCATTTCAGCGAGACAACGAAAGAAAAAAAAGGCAAAGCAGTATTTTCTATTGCTTGATGCAGACGTGATTAAAATGAAAGTTTCAAACATTGCAAAAAGCTTTCCATTAAAAATATGGCTTTCGTAACGAAAGTTTTCATGAAAGCCGCTCAAGCCTAAAATGAAAGTCAAGCAGCATCAAAGCTTTCATTCATTCCATTAATTTTTTGATCCTTGATTTTCAAACATTCTTATTTTCGCATATTAATTATGTAACATACATATAATTTTTAACTTCATTCTTTATTAATCCGCTATCGTCGATTTAATTAATACTTAAAATGCCATATCTTTTTCATAAAATCATTTTTTTAGTTGGCGAAGAAAAAAATGATAGGCAAAAAAAGGAAATGAACTGTCTTGACTCGAAAGGTTTATTTACTTTTTAAAAAAAATGCGGTCACTTTTTTTTATGAAAATTGGGCGCTGTTGTTTAATCCGTGCTTGAAATTTACGTGTCTTTTATATCCCGAATATTTTCTAACCATTCATTTGTTTATTTTTCAGATTCAATTGATTCTATTCGAACTTGAATGACTCTTCTTTTCAAATGTCAACATCCGTGGAAGTTTTTGATGTGAACTTTTCACCCGCTTCATCAAGAAAGAACAAGGTTTACAAACATGATGGAACTTTTGAAGTGACCGGTAGTGGCTCATATGGAAAGTTATTAGATGGAAGACGTATAACAAAAGCTCAAGGAAAAATTGGAGCTGATGTTTACTCGTTGTTGAATGATTGCTGTGATTTAACGTTCGGTGGTTATGATATTCAATGTTTTGCTAGTCCAAGTTCTCGTAAAGCTGAAGAAGAAAATGAAGAAGATGAAGCTCTTCCAGATCTTATTAAGAAATTTGTGCCTCCAATGAAAAAACTTTTGAGTCTTCCTGATGATTACAACAAATCAATCCAACGTACAAATAATACTCATGCTTCTAATTCTGGCTCTTTTGGTTCAACTTCAAATAACGCCTCTTCTTTTCAAATGATTCCTTCAACAGCATCCGTGGAAGTCTTTGATGTCAACTTTTCACCAGCTTCAGGAAGAAAGAACAAAGTTTACAAACATGATGGAACTTTTGAAGTGACCGGTGGCTCATATGGAAAGTTATTAGATGGAAGAAGTAAACCAATAACTGAAGGAAAAATTGGAGCTGATATTTACTCGTCATTGAATGATTGTTCTGATTTAACATTCCGTGGTTATGATATTCAATGTTTTGCTAGTCCAAGTTCTCGTAAGGCTGAAGAAGAAAATGAAGAGGCTGAAGAAGAATATGAAGAGGCTGAAGAAGAAAATGAAGAGGCTGAAGAAAAAGCTGAAGAAGAAAATGAAGAAGAAGAAGACGATGAAGCTCCAACTGATCTTGACAATTATGTTCATCCTTTTTAAAGTTTTTACCTTTGTTTTTGTTGTTTAATTTCAAATAAAAAGTGTTTATTCAAGCTTAACATGTTGCTAGGAAAATCATTGTAAGCCTTCAAAGTTAATTGTAAAATGCCGAAAACCTTGATGTTGCTTTCCGTTCAAAACTTTTTTCATAGTCTCTTAAAGCTGTTAGGTTCAATGGTTTCTGTTACTGCTTATTGAGCAAACAATAAATGCTAAATTTCTAAGTCAATAAAAAGTAAGTCTGTTTTCATTCTTTTCCAAGTGCATTGTCCCTAATTTCTGCCTAATCTCTCCAATGTTCAAAAACAAAAAGACACAAGGTAAAATACAAGGTAAACTTTATTATTACAAGATAACACCGTTTTGAGCAGTTAAAATACTTTTAAATTTGTTCAAATATACAAAAATAAAATAAACAGTTAAAGTGAAGAAACAGGAGAAGCAGCGAGATTTCTATTTGTACAGGATAAAATTTCTTACAGACATAGGAAGAGGCAATTCATAGACGCGATTCAGTTGTTTTTTACCCATATGTGAGAGAATTGTATGTCGACAGATATCCATAAGTTGACGAGGTTCAGCTGGAAAACAAACAATCACAATACATTAACATATTTTACACAATGGAAAAAAGGAATAAGCGTGTTAGAGAGTATGGTAAAGATTGGAGATAAAGGCTTGTGTTATGGACTTTTAACGAAAGTCAAAACATTTGTTAGCTTATCAGCAAACATCAAAAAACTTTCCCGAACAAAACTCCAAAGTAAACCATTCCCTCGTTAATATGCCCAAAAAAAGCTTTGAAACAATTTGCGAAAGAGTAAAGAAATGTAAGAAAAACAATGTTGCGGCGGAAACAAAGAAACAACCACCACAAACAATGATCAAAAAGGTATAATAGAGCAAATTATCCCAAAACTTTTTCTCAAGAAGGAAAAAGAAGACGACAAGACTTACGATCAAGACCACCGATATAAGTCATTGTAACTTCACAATGACCCCAGACAGCCGATACCATAGGATACAATTTTTTTCCTTTCAATCCACGAGCAGCAACACCAAGAAATTCATCGTCTGTTGCAAAAGCCATATACCCGTCGTCCATATCAAGAATACAGTAGACTTCATCTGGAGGTATGAAAGGTGCATCTCTGGCCATTTTTGTAGTTGGATAGCTCCATGCTTTGGCATTCATTGCATCATGGTAACATTTACCTCGTGCTGAAAAATGAATAATTAGGGATGAAGTAATGATAATTTTAACTAAAAAACTTACTTAGATCCCAACCATATCCTTCAGAAGTTTGTCCGATAAGAGAAGAGTATCCAGCACGATGTAAAGGAGCAGATTTGGTACCAACACCAATAACAGCATGCGTTCCACGCATTCGTTGAGGCCAAGTAATCTTCCAAACATGAAAACCACGAGAATATCCAACTTTGCCACGAATAGAATCAGTTGATTGAGCAACAGGGTGGCGATGCAGTGTGAGACGATCCTCTTCTTTAACGAAAACATTCAAAGAACGATCATCAGGATTCCAAGCGTGCTTTTCGAGCGTTTCAATATCCAATGGCGGTTGCGATAAGATTATGTCAAGTTTAGAAGGTTTGATTGAACCGGAATCATAAGGATGAAGCTGAAAAACGTAAAGTTATAATGAATGAATCAAAGAAAGTAAAGATAATCAAAAAACCAACCGCAGGATGAGCAGGCGATGTCTCACGTTTTTGAACAGATCGACGAGGTTCAGCGGCAGCAGCTTCTTGCTCAATAATTCGTCTTGTAGTTCGTCTTGGACGAGCTGGTGCATCTTGATGTGCTTGCATACGAGGTACTGGTGGAACACGCCGATTTTCTTCATTTTGACGAGCATCTGAGTTACGACGCGATGAATGTGCTCTTCGCCGTGCTATTTCAAAAAATCCAGGACGTCTTTGATTCGTAGATGAGCTTTGAGAGCTTGGACCAGGTGGAGGTAATACAGCTAATAATGGTGGATCAGCAGGTGAACCTAAAAATATGATAAATAAAGTAAGGTGATCAAAACAAAAGATAAGACAAGAAGAAATGAGATTGCTTTAGCTAGGAATTTAAAAGTAAAAGCGAGATGATAATGTTTTGAATTGTTTTAACACCAAAATCAAGTTTTAAAGATTGATAACAAGTAATCAAGCACTCGTATAACATAATCAACTCATTTCGAAGCTAATTTAGAAATTGTAAATGAAGCAAAGAAGTAATAATAATCCCATTAAAATGTATATTTAGTTTCTCGGCTCCAAAGCAATTACATATCTCTAATACCAGAAGAAGAAGAAGAACTCACCATCATATGCAGGATTCTGATGATGAGAAATATTATGGCCCATTGCAATCTCCTGAAAAAGTAAATAAGTTAGTAAAGAAGATAAGTACGTTAATAGCTAAAGACACGGCAACAAATCAACAACGACAACTTCTATCAACTAACTAAACGTCAAAAAGCTATTCAAAACACGGAAAAAGGTAAAAGCAGTTCCAAAAATGGCAGCAGCACAAACTAAAAAAATTGAGGAGACGATGTAAAAAGTTGTTGAAGTTCAATCAAAACCTAGAAAAAGCAAGGCAACGAAGAAGAAGAATAATTGACTCGCTTTTTTTCGTTGATTTGAGTGGCGAGACTGGACATTGCTTGAAAAAAAGAGGAAAGAAGAAGATAACGCAAAAAAATGAAGCCTAAAAATAGCCAACATGAAAGAGACAAACATGTTTTTGTACGATTGAATTCGAACTTTTTTTGATATATTTTTTATGAATTAAAGAGAAGCCAAGAAGCTTCGAAAAGTTTGTAACTCGATTAGAGGAAGTAAATAATGTTGTTTCAATCATTTCTTTTTTAAAGGAAAAATCTTATAAGTTTGTTTTTTGGCACAATAAAAATTAGATACCAAAGAAAAGTTTTTAAAAACTATAACAACAATATTCAGAAAAGCATAAGATTTATCAAGATTTGGTATTATTAATAAAAGACTTTTGATTGATGAAAATAACTAAAAACCAACAAAAAACAATATGTATTTTTCAGAGCTAACAAATTTATAATTTTGATTGAATAATAATTTTGTGAAGCAACGAAAACAAAAAACAACAAAATAAATATAAAAAGAAAAAAGAAGGAATACTTCACGAAATAATTCACAACAACAAAAAATCAAAGAAATAAGAAGATAGCTAACAAAATTCTTTAACTTCTCAAAGTCTATAGAGAAAAACTATTATTAACCAACAACATTTTTTGTTTTGTTTATCAATTTACTTTTATTCGGTTAAATTTTTTATAAAAACTTTAATCATGAAACTATTATTATTCTCATTTTTTTCTTATAATCTAAAAATTATGGGCAGCGAGGTCAAAGAAAAAAGAGACTAAACAAAACAAAATTATTTTAATGAGTTTAGAAAGAAGCAAGCAAGCTAACTCATTTTTGGAGTTTGATAAAAGGCTTATAAATTAACCTATTCCATCCATTCATCCATCAACCATGTGATATATTTATTTATGTGTTAAAAAGTAAAAAAAAATAAATATAAAAAAAATCAGTGATATTATTTTTTTATGTAATAAATATATTTTATTTTATTTTATTTTCTTGATTAACAACTATCATACAATAACAACATTTCTTTTTCTTTTTCTTGACGTCGTCTTTGCTTGCTTTTTTATTTTTTATTTTTATTAGATGGAAAGAAAAAAAAGGAAGGAAGGAAGCGAGAGAGCTCTGATAAAACATCAAGCATAAAGAGCACCTCTTTATATTTTTTTTATATTAGCTTTTTTTGCTTCTGAATAATTTTAAATCAAAATCATCATCAACACATTTTTCTTTCCACTCCAAATCAATACTATAATAAACAAAACAAAACAAAAATGAAATGCATGCCACTACAAAGGTCGTAGTGAAGAAATTTAAGGAAAGTAAGAAGCTACTAAAAAAATTTTTTTAAGGATTCATTCGGTGTTTTTTTTTCTTCTTCTTCTCCTTCGTGTGCTTCTTTTTCTTATCTTAAAAAAATAAAGAAAAGATGAGAGGCATTTTTGTTTTTGATATATTTTCGTTTTTTTATGAGTAGCTGGCTATTGGAAGCTACTGAATTTATAGCGCAAAAAAAATTAAATTAATCAAGAACGCAGCAAACTCACATATATTTTTTTTGATTGATGAAATGAAACGTGAAACATCAATGATAAAAAAATATTTTTGTGAAGTTTTTGCAGCGCACAAAAAAAAGTGTGTATGTTGTTAGGCGTAAGTTTTTTTTATAGAATAAAAATATGGAGGATAGTAGTCGTTAATCAGAAAGACTATAAAGTTCATACATGTTTTTTTAAACTATTAATCTTTGTGATGTTGTTCGTTCCTCAGCTGCAGCTGATAATTATTTGCTTGATACCTTTCTTTCTTAAAGAGGTCGAAAAGTAAAAAAACTATGCTATAAAAGTTTCAAAAATGGAAGAACAAACAACAACCGATGCTGGTTGATGGTGGTTGTGTTGTTGCACTGATAGCTACAGTAGTAACATGAAATGGCCATAATAAAAAAAAGGTTAAAGAAAAAAAAATTATGTTGAAGAGTTTATTATTACAGTAATCGATCGGGGACATAAAAATTTTAAAAAAATTCAATGATGACGGTTGACGTCGGTCTGGTTGAATAAAAAAAGGAGGAAGTAGTGATCAGATGATGCAAGGAAGAAAATAATTAGTTACTGTATGAAAAAGAGAGATGAGGAGGAAGCAATCAATGATAAAATGTTAACTTTTTTTTTTCTTAATTGCTACAGTTATTCCCCACTTCCATATTCTGGGATTTTGACGGTGATTTTTAAAAAAATTATTTGCTAATAATTAATTCTTTTGAAAAATTATGTGAATTTCAGTTTCTAATTAAAAGCCAGTCAGTCGCTGAATGTATGCAACTACAGAGAATTAATTTTGGCTTAATTTTTAATTTCTAAAACTTCTCAAGTATTTTATTCCCGGATATTTTTAGGTTAAAGTCCACCTTTTTTTAAAGTCCATTTTTAATCAAATTATTGGAAACATAATAATTATGGAATTTAACCCCATTAAAATTTTTTAAAGGAACCAAAAAATGGAATTTAGTCTCATAAGAAAAATCCATAAACATTTTTATTAGCTTTTTTTATTCTTTATTCCTTTTTGAGTTAAAATTGACTCAAATCAGTTAAATAAAAGATGGGTCGAAGTAGAAAAAGAAGAAGAAAGTAAACGAAATATTTTGATAAGAAGCTTAAGAAAAAAAAGGCAAAAATAAGGGTGTTCTTTTTTAATAAGGGATAATTTCTAAAAAAACGGAGAAATTTTTTTTACATAAATATTTTGTATTTTGGCGCCAAAATTCAGAGTAATAACTATTTTATTTTAAAAAGTTTGTTCAAAGTAAATAACATTTTTTTGCTAATTTTTTTTCAAGAATTTTTTTAAAATAAAAACAAAAAATGTGTAATTACATTTTTTGTGTATCGTTGATCTCTCTATGTACTTTTGCAAGTTAGTACAACCTCATCCTTAAAGTTCGAGAAGACTTTTATCTTCTCCATCCACCCTCCATCTCCTTCCCTAATGTCATAAATAAAAAAAAGAGAAGAATGCTTGTAAAAATTTAAAAGAAAAAAAGTAAACGAAAAAACAAAACAAAAAATGTTTCATTAACAAAAACAAATAATAAGCAAGTTTTTTGAATTTTGTTTTAGAATACCTGGAAACGAAGAAGAAAAAATTGATGCGTCAAAGTCGAGACAATTATTAACTTTTAAAAAGTTTTAAAATGATCAAGAAAAACACGCGTTCAAGCGAAGATAAATAAAATAAAAATAATAATATTTAAGAAAAATAATGAATCAAATTTTTTTTAATATAAATAAATTAATGAGCGTAAAGATTTTAAAAAGTGATAGAAATTTTAATATTTTGTTTTTATTGAGAAAAATAATTAAGAAAAAAAACTTTAATTTAAATAGATAGAATTAATTATGGCTCGAAAAAAAGGTTTGATGAGTTTAATCAATTGCATCGATCCAAAAAGCCATCCATAATTTTTATTTTCTGGATTTTACAAACAAATGAAATCAAAAAAAAATTATGGCATCAAGGAACAATTGAAGAGTCATATATCTTCAGTTTCAATAAAAAAAAATAAAAAAAGCAGCAATATTTTATAATAAAAATAAAAAGCTTTGATTCATTCATTCAACAAAAAAAAACATGAAATATTAAAAAATAAATATAAAAAGAAATTTATTGTTTGGGATGCTTTTTCTGCTGTTGCTGTTGCTGCTATTGACAACAATAATAACAAAGAATCAATGAATGAAATGAAGAATGTTTTAAAATGAGAAAAAAAAATGGATTGGAATAATAAAAGCAACATTAAAATGCCAAACAAAAAACCCATACTAAAAATTTTGGAATGTTTGTTTTTTGATAGCATAAAAAATAATAATATTTAAATTTTAGAAAAAAATTAAATATCGAAAAAATAAGTTTAAAAATTGGAGGTAAACTTACTAGGAAAAATGTTCTCAAAAAAAGATTCGAGAAAAACGAAACTTAAAAAACTGCATAACTTTGAAGTAAGCTTCAAAAGTTTCTTTTTTTTTTGTATGAAAAAGCAAAAGCTTCAACAATTTGATATCCACCTAACACTTCTATTTATTTTTTTCTTTTACGTCGTCGTCTTCGTTTTTTTTTGTTCTTTTGTATTTTTAGAAAGTTAAAAAAAAAGTAAAATAAAAGAGTCAACAAAACAAAAAAATATGTTCATGGAAAAAAAGCTGTTGGGAAAGCTTACAAATAAAAAAAGATCAAAGATCTCTGTATTTCAATAATTTGGTGTCTGTCTCACCGAGGAGGAAATCAAAATTTTAAAATATTCTCTAAGAAACATGCAATTTCAAGGATAACAAATTTACATATTTTTTAATATATAATTTTTGTGAAGGCCAACCAAATAAATATTAAAATAACATTCGAACGTCTCATGACGAAAATTAAAATCATAAAATTTTCGCTTCGAAAGAAATATTAAATTTAACGAAAAAAATTATTGGATGAATAAATTTTTTTCCATCACACTTTTATGTTTCTCGCGGATTTATAAATCACAAAAAAATAAATATAAAATTTTAAAGTTTAAAAAATTTAAAAAAGCAAGCTGAAAACAAAAAAGCCATGAATCATAATCATCACTTTCGAATGTGATATTTTTTCTCTCAAAAGCAAGAAAAAAGAAAAAAAGTGCCTGGGTCTCTTATTTTCTTCTTACGTTACATAAAAAAAATATGTATTTATTTCGAAGGCAACAACACAACAACGATCAAATTCATTTTATTTTTTATTTTTTCCACATAGTTTTGATTTTTTTTCTTTTTTTTTCGTATTTCCTTTGCACATCCATCCTTGAAGTACGTGAGTAAATACAAAAACAAGAAGAAGAAAGAAAGAAAACTATTTTTTTTATTTTTTTTTAACAAAAGCTAGCTTTTTTTTTGAGCTTTGACTGTATTTTTTTTTTTTGCTTTCAAGCTTTAAAGCAAACTTTTTTTGAAACATCGCAAGAAGAAGGAAAAAAAGAAAAAAACTAACCAACACACGTCAAAAAATAAATCATACGAGAAAACGAAAGCAAGCAATATTGGGGGCGCTCGAGGAGCTGCATGATAAATCTGAGTGGTGATGTTTTAAGGAAGAAGAAGAAGAAGTTTCATAGTTTCATATGATTTCTTTGTTGTTGTTCAATCACAACCAAAAAAATATAAGAAAACAATTTTTTTGCATTGCTTTGGTTATTTTTTTTATAAAAGCATCTTTTCTTTTTTTAAATTCTTTTTTTTTTGGATAAAAAATAATTAAAATAAATATTTGCAATTGATTTGATTTTCCTTCTGAGGCTCCTTGGACGAGAAGAAGAAGAAGAAAAAAGGCTTGCAAGCATCAAAGTTATGAGAAAAGCAAACGAGAGAGGGAGAGAGAGAGAGAGAGACATAATTAAAAAATAAGATTGATTTAATTTAAAGTTTATGATATAATAGTTTTCTGAATGTGAAATATGATAATTTATAAAATGTTGATAGCAAAGTAGTGAAAATGATTACAAAAAAATTTAGCAATGTGATAAATAGTGAGATGAATGTTGTTAATAATGGCTTGTTTATTTTCTAAATAAAATATGTTACCAAAATGAAAAATTTCAGATACCAAAAAAATTCGGGATGGGTTTATATTTTATTGATTGATTTGTTTTTGGTGTCGCAATTTTTTATGTATCAAAAATTTTAAATTTTTTTTTTTGAACTAACGGTTGCATTTGTGCTTTTATATATGTGTTCTTAATTTTTAATAGTATCGATTTAGAAAAACATTGATTTTTTATTTTTTGTTTTGTTTTTATGTTTTTGGTTTCGCTTATTATTTTGGTTTAAACACCTTTTCTCTTTATAGGCATTAATAAGATTTACCTGCAAAATATTGTCTCACACTCTTTCAAACAAAAACAAAAAACACAGACAAAGAATCATAAATTTTTGTGTCAAGTTTTTCTTTTTGAACCAAAAAAATGCCATTAAAAAAAGAGAGAATAATTTAACACTTTTTTGTTTCTTTATTTTTTATGTGTTTTTTTTTTGAGAAAGACGTTGCAAAACATAAATAAATTTAAAAAAAAATGGCCATTCATTTTTTTTTTCGTTCACACCCATATTCTTCTTCATCTTTTCTTAAGGACGCAGGGAAATCAAAAAAAAAATTCAAAAAAAAAGTGAGCAACAAAACCGCAATAAAACAAAAATTGCGAGGGAAAGTACAACAACAAAAAAAAACGACGACAAAAATACATTATTTTGTTTTATTGTTTGAGAAATTCTCAAAAAAAAAAAGAACATTGCTTTTCTTATTTTTATCGATTTTATAGTTTTTTTTTCTGTTTTGCAAACAGAAAAAAAAGACAGAAATTCTCTGTTCATTTGAAATTTTTTTTTTATTTGAAAATCATTTCGGTGCTTCGCTGATTTTTGATTTTTATTTTCTTCAAAAAATAAAAAAAAGAATTTCTTTGGATTTACAAAATGCCTAAACTCAATAATCAAATTCTGGAAGATATCGCTTTGGAACTAACAAAATTTCCATTTTATTCTAATCATCTCCAACCTTTGGCTAAATATATTTTAGCTGGAAAAGAGCCATTAAATTTAATTATTAAACCATTTTTTAATTTGGAAAATGTTAAACTTGAAAATTATCAATTGAGCGTGAAACGAGTAAACTTGGTAAGTTTTGGATTTATGAATTTTGTGGCCCGTTTTTTTTTGATTTTGGAGACTAATTTAATATTTTTTAGCGCAAGAAAATTCGTGAATATGTAATTCATTATAAATTTTCTATGTATAACACTATTTTATTTATAATTCGAAATTCGATTGATAAATTAACCATTTCTTATGGAGGATCAAATTGTTTAGTTTTGGATCGATTAATAAGTGAAAGTAAGTTTTAATTTATAAAAATAAAAAAAATATTTACAAAATACCCAGAAAAAAAGGTAAACCGAATCAATACTATTTTTTGATATTTTTCTGTTTCGAGATGTAAATATTATTATTTTTTTTAGATTTGAAAGAAATTACTTTCCTTCAAAAGCCATCATTAAATTGCATAGAACTTATGAAAAATGAAAAGATGATACAAAGAATTGAACTAAATTATGAAAATATTGAACTCAATGTAAGTGTTTCAAAAAAAATTAATTTATAAAAATTTTTCTCAGAAAATATATAATTAATTAATTACTTTTTTTGTAGGATCTCAATTTAATTTCCCCAGCTTGCCAGAAATTATTATTAACGAAAATCAAATTTCATAATTGCATTCCAAATGGATATACAATATTTAAAAAATTATATAAAAATTTTGAAATTCAAAAATTTCCAAAATATATTTCAATAAAAAATTTAGAAATTTTTGGAATTATTTCTTCATTTGATTTTACGAAAGAAGATTTAATTAAATTTGTTACTTTTTTATCTCATGGTTTCCCTAATCTTCAATATCTCAAAATTAATTTTAAATTTCCAAATAATTTAAAATTATTTAAATCAATTCTTAATTGGCCAATAAATTTATATGAAAATATTCCGCCAAATGTGTATGGGTGGATTAGTTATAATATATATTTATCTAAGGATCAATTTGAAGAGGTAAAAAGAAAAACTTTTTTTCAGTTTTTTTAAAGTTATTATTATCTTTAGATTTCCGAAAATAATGTCTTCGCAACAATTGAAAAACTAATTACAAAGAAAATCCATGAAAATTTTTATGTTTGTTTTTGTGTTCATTTAAATGAATGTTGTTAAAATGTCTAAAAATGGAGTGAGTAATTGAGAAGATTTTGTTTTGTTATTGAACGTCACAAATTTTTTTTTTGTTCGAAGAGTTAAAAAATAAATAAAGAATAAACGAAAATTTGTAAAAATTGCTAAATTCTACAGAAAAAATTAATTATTCAATTAAAAAAGGCAATTTTTTCTGGGCTTACATAATTTAAAAAAATGGCGTTGATTTATAAAAATATTTAAAATCAATTTTTGCGAGAAATAAAAAAAATTGATGAGATAAATAAAAAAATAAATAATATGCAACAAGTAAAAAAGCTATCACCCGAGGCAGCTAAAAGAAAAAGGATATAAAAAAGTTTGTAGGTAAAATTACTTCAGTAAAAAAAATAATAATAAGACAATTAACAAATTTGAACGCTCTCAAACTTAAAAGTAATAAAAAAGTTTTGCTTTGACGACGAAGCAGAAGAAAAATTAAAAACAATTACAATTGTTTGTCGTAAGTTTTAGTTACTTCGATGAAATCAATTAATTAAATAAGAAAATAATTTTTTTTTGCACTGCTGATACTTACTTTTTTTGTTTTTCGTTGCACAACATAATTATAAAGTTATCACGTTTTGTTTTTGATTTGGGTTTTTCCCACCTCATTTTTTTCTTCTTCACAAAAACAAATCAAAAAATAAATACGCCTTGAATTTACTTTTTTTATTTTTATTTATCAACAATCAAAAATTTAGAGAAATAAAAACCAGAATTAGAAACAAAAAAAGAAAAAGAAAAAGAAAAGTGTTCTACTCTCTCAAAGACAGTGGAGCGTTTTTTTGAAACAAAACAAATAATAATAACTTTTTTGAAAAGTAAAAAAAGTAAAGAAAAATCGAATTTATTGGAGGAAATTTTTTTTTCGCAGCATTTAAAAGTTTCAAAAATGGAGAGAGTAAAATAAAATACATAATTATATTTCCTGATCTGATAAAAAAAAGAACTATTCTGATTTCAACAGAAAAATGGAAGAAAAAAATTATGTTTGACAAGGGAACGGATTAGCATGTCTAATCGCTGGGGAGATTTGACCTATACCAATCGATAGAGCTCAAAAAGTTAGACTATGGGCCAAAATCCTAGCTGCCCACCAATTCAAAAAAAAATAGTTTTGCCAGGTCAAAGTTGATCAAAAATAACGAAAAAACCGTCATTTTTTCGATACTTAGAAAAATTTTCAAGGTTCAACAAAACGCCAAAAAAAAGAAAAGAGATTCAAAAAATGACTGAAAAGGGAAGAAAAAAGTGAAAAAAGTTTCTAAGTCCAGGAAATTTAAACTTTGACCTGGCAAAACTAATTTTTTTTGAATTGGTGGGCAGCTAGGATTTTGGCCCATAGTCTAACTTTTTGAGCTCTATCGATTGGTATAGGCCAAATCTCCCCAGCGATTAGACATGCTAATCCGTTCCCTTGTGAGATGAGATTGGAATTTTTTATAAATAAGAAAATCGTTTTGATTTTCAGATTTCCATAGATCATTTTAAATTTTTAAAACCGAAAGAAGAGTTTACTCTCTGACCTTCATGAATTTCCTTTGTGTTTTTATATTGATTGATAAAGTTTTTAAACTTTTGCTTGGACGAAACCAAAAAATTTAATTTTTGAACACAAAAAAATGTCAAAGAAAAAAATTTCAGAAATGAACTTTAAAAAAAGCCTAAACATTAGCTTTGAATTAGGCTTTCTGTTCGTTCATCATATTTTTTTTGAGGGTTCATTTGCAACAATAGCAGCAAAAGAAGAAGAAATAAATGAAGGAGAAAAAAAAACACAAATTACTATTTTTGACTTTTTGGATACATTTAAAACTCATCCAAAAAAATGATTAAAAAACTCTTAAAAAAAGAAAAAAGTATTGATTGTTTTGAAAAATATGCATATTTGCATATTTTTAATTTATTTATTATCTAATTTTTGATGCCAAATTCCATTTTAAAAAAAAAGTTTTAGAAAATAACAAACATTTATAATAATATAATTTTACCAACCACCACAAAAAGAAATAAATAAATAAAAATCACATAATTTACAAAAAACAATGTACTTCAAAAAATAATTTATATATTTAAAAAAGGTTAAAACTCACCCTGGGTCTTCTCAATCTTGAACTCATACTTCCACCATTATTATAACTACTTGGTCCAGGTAAACTTTCTGATACCCAATGTATGGATGGCGAAGTTGGGGATGAATGGGATCGGGGAGAAACCAAATCTTCTATATCATCAAAATCAAATGGATTTCCCGATATTGAACGAGGTAATGAAGAATGAGCTAAATTCATTGCACTTGAAAGACGTGAATTATTTGATGTTACAGCAAACAGTCGGCGCTGTAGCCATTCCATCGATGTTAAATTTGGATGGATGGAAGGAATTGAAAGATCTTTAAAAAACAGAATTAAAAAAATAGGGTTAACGCGGTAAAACACAAAATTTCGGAATTAAACACGAAAATGTGTTTCAAGTATGTAAAAATATACTTTTTTTAAAAATAACAAAAAATTTTTAGACGAACGCGTATAACTTCTTTTTTTGTTTGAAAACAAAGAAGAAAAACTTGAAAGATGCAATTAGTTGTAAAAATAACTTTTTTTTGTTCTTTTTAAAAAAATGCTTTGAAGTAACAAAAAAAAAGAAGTTATTTTAAAACAGTTGAAAGTCGAAGGGCAGCAGCCAGGCACCAACGAGAAAAGTTTTAAATCCTACGGGGATTTGAAAACTGAATGTGGCGGGAGCGGCGATGGCGGTCAGGGTTTGGCGGAATTCCGCTTCCGCATTCCGCTTTTGCGGAATTCCGCGTGTTTTTGGACTTCCGCAAATTCCGCGGAATTCCGCAAAATTTTGCGGAATTCGAAAGCGGAATTAAACAAATTTTAAAAAATATTTAACAAAAACTTTTACATTTTTTTGCGGGAGTTTGATAATAAAAAAATTCTGTGATCAAATGCCCAAAGAAGCCTTTAAAAATAATAAAAGTGTAAACACTTTTACACTGGGAAATCAAATTTTATTTCAGTACATTGTAACGAATGAAATCAGTAGGGTAAGACAAACTTAAATTAAAAATATGTTCTTCTTTATTTTTGCGTACATGGAGAATATTTTACTTTTCTTTCATTTTTGATTTTTTTATTGCGCATTAGAAATAAGTTAGTTTCTTACAAAATGTTTTTTGGTTCTTTTTGAAACTAATTTTGCAATCAAAAATAGCTGAAATAAATCGTTTGGCATTCTTTAAAATTTCAAAAGTGGGATATTTATGTTAAAATTGGTATAAATAATGATGATATCTATAGATGGTTAAAAGATTTAGGAATTCTTAATATCGTAAAAATATAAATAATTTTGATTGTGAAAGCGCGACATGCTTTTAGATGTAAAAACAAACCTTTTTGGTGCTATAAGAAAAAATATTGTGGCTAAACTTATCCTTAGTTCATTAATACATTATCTTTGCATGCTACCAGTGTTGTCGAATATTCGAAAACCTTCGAATATCGAATTCGAATATTCGATTCGATTCGAAAATTTTCGAATAATCGAATCGAATCGAATATTCGAAATTCGAAACCTTCGAATTTCGGGTTCGAATATTCGAAATATTCGGTTTTCGAATCGAATATTCGTTCGATATTCGATTCGATTATTCGATATTCGACAACACTGCATGCTACCCATATTAAAGAAATTTTTTAATCAAAATTGATCTTTTTCCCGGCAACATTAAAGTAAAGAAGCTCTTTATCGCACTTTTTTACTCTAAAGTCCCCATTTTTCAAGGTCAAAATTTGCATTAATAAAGCATGCAACAGTCTCAAAGAATCTTTTAGCTTTTGATTATCGTCATATAGAAAAAATAAAATTTA
The DNA here is from genome assembly GCA_028622995.1 of Panagrolaimus kolymaensis. Lineage (NCBI taxonomy): Eukaryota > Metazoa > Nematoda > Chromadorea > Rhabditida > Panagrolaimidae > Panagrolaimus > Panagrolaimus kolymaensis. The sequence goes on along the minus strand of JAJQJQ010000029.1, from coordinate 2,120,720 downwards.
TCCACTTTGGATACAAAGGATTTGATACAGACACATACAATATTAAAATCGTTACCGTGGACTATAATGGAAAAAAAATGTATGTATAATAACAAAAAAATTTTTTTGGTAATTCCGCTTCCGCATTCCGCTTTTGCGGAATTCCGCCTTTTTTTTACTTCCGCTTCCGCTTCCGCTTTTGCGGAAGTGAATTTTATAATTCCGCCTTCCGCGGAAGCGGAATTTTTTTCAATTCCGCCAAACCCTGATGGCGGTGGTGGCGATGGTGGTCGTCATATCTCTCCAATGCCATTGGAAAAAAAACAAAAGAAGAGAAAGAAGAAGAAGTGTCGACGGAGTCAAGTCAATTTATTTATACAGAAAAATATTTAAAAAAAATACAACAAGTTTTTTGTTTTTGTTGGAGTTTCTTAAAAAAATAAATTTTATGGCAAAAAAAAAGAAATAAAAAATATTTCAAAAAATGTTTTAAAAAACTAACTTTATTTTTTGATGGGTTTTGAAGAAAATGGGAGAGGAAGAAGAGCGAGGAGCTATTTGGAGTGAAAGACAAAATAAGACTTCTGAGAAAGAAAAGTTTTTTACATTATTAAAAAAATTTTACAAAATTCATTTAATAAATGCTTTTGAAGAATCGCAACAAACATTTTTAAAAATTTGATAAACCTCTTTGGAAAACAAAGAAAAAGTTAGATCGATAAATGCTTCAAAAATTAACAAAAAACCTTAAATTTATTTAAAAGCAAAATTATAGTGGAAAAAAGCCATTTTTTTAATTAATAATTAAATAATAAACGCAAAAGAAAAAGAAAAAAATACTTATCAAAAAGATACATTTTTATTATTTTAAAATCGATATGGAAAAAGTTTAAAAGAAATAAAAAATAAACTGAAAAATTCTCTCAATTTCCCTAACATATTTGTTTTTTTGCTTTCATTTTTAAAAAAATAATTGTAAAGTTTTTATTAAAAATAAAAAAAGAGTTAAGAAATAATATTGGATGATTCCAAGCATAAAATTAAAAAGTAAAGTATTATCGAGAAGAAAAAAAAAAGTTGTGTTGCTTCACTCAAACTTCTGACCTATGTTTTATTTTATTTTATCTTTTTCACGTAACCAGCAAAATAATTTTATTTTTAAGTTTAAAAAATGTTAGCTTTTTTAATTATTAATTAAATTTAAAGGGACATAGCTATTTCATGCCTTTTCAAAAATTTCGATAGTGGGGGCTGATAGGAACAGTTGGGGCGGCGCGTGTTTGAATTACCGTGCACTTTCTGTCTTACACGGTAATTCAAACACGCGCCTTACCAAGTGTAACTTTCAGTCCCCACTATCGAAATTTCAAAAAAGGCATGAAATAGCTATGTCCCTTTAAATTAGACTAAAAATAGATATAATTAAAAAAAAGGAAGTTAATAGAAAGTTTTTTAAATGATAAAAAGCAAATCAAAAAATATTCTTGAGAAAGAATTTGCATAATTTGGGTTATAAAATTAATAAATAACCAAAAAGAGATGAAAAAAAAGCAACAAAGAAAAAGGTAAAATATTTAAATATTCATTTTTAAGAAAATTGTTTTTAAACAAAAAAAGAAAAAACTAAAGGTATAATTTTAATTCTGTTAATTATTTTCTAATACAATGAATTTAAAAATAACAAAATAATTAATAAATCTTTTCAAGTTCCGCTCAAACAACTACATTTAATTTCCTATTACTTTTTTTTAAAATTCATATTATGTATTTATGTTTTTATTAACAAAATAATAATAATAGCTACGCTACAGCTGTCTCTTGGTTGGTTGGTTATCACTTTTAAAAAGTTTCTTTATTTTATTTTTTATTTTTTTAAATTTTAATAATTTTATTAGAAAAAAACATAGAAAAGTAATTTTAAAAAAAATGGAAGTAAAAAAAAGCTGCTGCGCGACAAAAAAAAACTTTAGCTTATTAAAGAAGTTTTTATTTTGTTTTTCATTCGCGCGTGAAAAATAAAAAATAAATATTAAAAAAATGAATGAAACTAAAATGAAAATGTTGTCATCGTTAGTCTCAAAGTCGCTGTTAGAAGTATTATTTTTATTTCCATATTTAAACATTTTTTTTTATTACTGGTTTAACACCCAAAAAAATGTGTGTGGGACATCATCATTGACACTCCTTTACAATCCATGGTTGCCAACCACCACCATTACATTACCAACGACCAGAAGAAACATATCTTTTTTTTCCTTTAAAAAAAAGAAGCTAAAATTGGCAGTTAGTAACACGATTAGTTAAAAAAAGAAAAAAGCAAGCAAGCGCATGTTGTTTTTATGTGTTGTGTTTTTCTTTTTCTTCTTTGTCGACTATAATTTAAAAAAAAAAGCATACACATACAGACATTTACAAATGGCAAAAAAATATATATATATAAAGAAGAAGAAAAAAATGAAGTCAGTTTTGGAAGAAGAAAAAAACAAGCAAGCAAGAAGGTCGCCGCGCACTAACGTGGCCTTTGGCAAAAACAAAAACAAAATCAAAGAAAAAAAAAATGAAACAGAAAAATTGTTGCTTTTTGCGCGATCTTTTTTTTGATAGAAAACTAAAAAGCAAAAAAAGAATATGAAAATATTTAGTAAATTTTTTGTTCCATTTATTCCATTTGCAATTTTGTTGAAAGCCAAATTAGTGAAATATCTTTGGCAGAGAAAAAAAAGAAGACATAATAAGTCCATTTTGGGCATTTCATTGACTTGTCGTCGTCATTTGCAATTAGTTAATGCTAATGTTGTTGACACATATTTTGCACTTTATGGTTTAAAAAAACGTGTGGGATTTGGATGATAATGGAATGATGGATCCATGCCTTATTTTGATGAATCGAAGAGCTCTTTCATAGTTTTGTAAAAATTATGAAAAATTAATCAATATATTAATTTCAGAAATAGAAACTAATAATTTAAAAAAATGGACGTAGAAAAAAATAGACAAAAGAATAAATAAAAGCTAAAAATGATAGCAATAAAATTAATTTAGTTTCTTGAAACATAAAATTCGATGGTCGCAAATTGTTAAAAAAAAACACGTTTGGGAAATTCTTTAATATTTTAAAAAATAGTGAGAAAATAAAGATGAGTAAAAAAGTAAACAAAAATCAAAATATCCCTATATGAATTTTATCATTTAACAAAGCTACAGTAATCAATTTTAATTATCCAAGAAAGAGATACAAACGATAGCTTCTAAAAATTCTCGGCTCTTTTTCATTCTTCTGAACGTATTTAAATTTTTTTCTGGTATAAATGGATTTGTATTTGCATTTGAAAAAAAAACAGTAATAAAAAAAGTAAAGCTAAAATTTGACCCCAACTTTACATATGTATTTATGTATCCATCCTATTTTAGTTGCCGCTATACAAAAATATGAAAAAGTCATTTTCACATAAAAAATATATATCCTCACTTCTCTCTCTTTGTTTTTCTGTTTAACTACCCAAAAGTCTCATAAAAAATAATATTGTATTTATTGTATGTACTTTTTTTTTCTTCTTGGGTTCATAAATATTATCATCCACCACCACCAACAACGAAGAAAAGCTTCTCAAAAATACATATTATATAACAGCTTTTTTTATGTTTCTGAAACACCAACCAATAAAAAAAAGAAAAGCTAGTTTCCTTTGCTTCCAAAATAAAAACCCTAAACAACAAAAAAAAAAATAGGCAACAAAGGCAAAAAAAAGATATGTATGTATGTAAACGAGCAACAAAACTGCACCCGAAGGAGAAAAAAGAATAATGAAAGTAAGGAAGAGCGCAAGCTTAAGAAAAGCTAGCTAGCAAGCTTCTGCAAAAAAATAAAATAAAACCAAAGAAAAAGAAGACGATGCCAACCAAGAAAAAAAAATACTATCAAGTTTGTTTGTATGTAAAAAATTTGTTTTTTTATCCTTAAAAAAAAAGAGAGTTCTCGCGGGAGTCATCGTCGTTGTTGTCAAATAACTTTCTTTGAAATTGTTCCTTTTCTTCCTTTGCTATTATTTCCATTCTTCTTTTCGGCGCCTTTCTTTTTTTATTGCTTTTTTAACGCAAAAAAAAATTTTTACCAACCAAAATAAAAATGGAGTCAGTTTATAAATTTTATTTTTTATTTTTTGACGTGTGTTCAACAAAAAATAAAACAATGAATAACTTGGGTTATTGTTGCTTGGGTGGCAGATTTTTTTGTTGTTAGTTGTTATTTGGGTGAGAAAAGTAAAGTAAGATGACTGACACTTGTTGTTGCTCCACTTCTTCTTATTATTTTTCGTTTTACATACTTCCTTCATACAAAAAAAATGGAACTGCCGTTCCTTGGTTGCTGCTTCTTTGCTTCGAATATATTACACTGCTGCATTGGTTTAAAATTAGTCTGTCTCATAGTTTTGTAAACTGCTTTTTGAAAAAAACCAAAAGCTCCAAAGAAGAAAAAAAAGTAAGGCTAAATGTTTTGTTGCTTTTAAAAGTTCTTTTTTGACACTCCCAAATCAATATTAACAATGTAAAGTTGGTGGATGAAAAAAAGCGGAAGTTTGAAATCCATTCCAGACAACCACCAAACATGTTTGATACTTTCGAAGAACATATAAAAAACAAAGAAGTCCAAAAAGGGCAAAAGATAAACCATCTTTCCTAACACTGGGAAAGGCCCAAAGTTCCAGAGCCACTGAAAACCAATGTATTACCATCATCATCCCTCCATTAACCAAAGAAGTTTGTTACACCTTCTTTCAAAATACAAAAATAACAAAATAATTTTTTTACTTCAATTAATTTAAGCATAAACTTCACTTCGACATTATTAAAAAAAAGAAACAATAACAAAGCTACTAAAACTAAAAGATATCCTAGTTTATAAATCATAATAACGAAACAATAATAATATTGAAATCAAAAGTCGAAAGAAGAGGTTATAACAATAGATTGCTTCAATTGAGATTTTGTTGTTTAACCAATAATAAGACCAACACCAAATTTTCCTTGACCTTTGACATGATTAAGAAGTCCACTAATTGCAAGAGTAAATGGAAGAGTTGGAGATAAACGCTTTTCAAATACAGCCCCAACAGTCCAATTTGTATCACATGATGCACGCATAACAACACCAGCATCAGGAAGTTCAGCTTGATATGCAAAAGTTGTAACAGCTTCAGCAACACGGAAATTTGCTTCAAATTCAACACCAAATTGTAATGTATCAGTTTGTTTATGATGATAACATGCATGAAGGCTGCTTGATGATACTGTACTTGAAAGAGTCCAAATAGGAGTTGTATATCTTGCTGCATATGATAAAGCACTGAATTGACCACCTAAAACGAAGAAATATATCAACCATTGTAAAAGAGAAAAGCTATATTCATTGATGCATTAGCAATGGAAGTAAACAAAAGATTACCAGGAATTTGTTTCTTATCATATTGGTACACTAATTCAGCCCCAAGATCCAATCGTTCAGTAATACGACGCAATATATGTCCAACAGCGATACCACTTTGATTAACTAGATCAGTATTGCCTAGCATAAGACCATAAGTTGAAAAACGTCCTCTTCGTTCTAATGTTCCTTGAGCAGCAGCAATTTTGTTTTGCTAAAAAACATATCATGGAAAAGTGAAACAAAAAGCGTTAGAAAAATCATACTTGAACTTGTCCTTGGAATTTAACACGATAAATATCAGCAAATTGATGAACAATGGTTGCAGAAGTATTCCCAGATCCATCAGTATCTGCTAACATAACAGGATAATTTTCACCTGGACCAAGTTCTTTTGTTCCAATATATGTAGCACCAAAACGGTAACCCGTATTTGCAGATGAAATGCTTAAAGTATGAGCAACCTGAAAAGAAAGAAAAGTTAGATCATTGGTTTAACAAAGTGGAGGAAGTTATAGTCACTGTTACAACAAACAAGCATATATTAGTTAATAATAGCTAATATCACTCCCAAAGTTACAAATAAAACAAGAGTAATGATTGTGAAGCATTGCCAAATCTATAGGATATAAAGGAAAACATACTTGAAAATGAGAACTAAGACCTTTTTGAACCATAAATTTAGCTCCTTCAAAACACATTGGAAAAATATCTCGACATTTTCTGTGTAATTCTTCATATGATCCAGGATTATGATTTGGAAGAGGAGAAGTAGTTGAAACTGCTGTTGTTGTTGATGATGACATTTCAGCTCCAGGTGACGATGCAGATTTTGATGGAGGTGGTGGTGGCCCAGACATCATTTTTTACTAAAAAAAAATAACATTAGGGATTATTACATCATTAAATAAAGGTATATGAAGAAAGTGTGGCGAAGATGAATGTAACACGGAATAGCGAAAGGCAAAGAATATATATAAAGGTGGAAGAGAAGAAGAAGAATGAAGAAAGCCATAAGCAAGAAAACGTCTTTTATTTTTTTTAGCAGCGAACGGAGTAGGTTGAAAAAAAGAAATCAAAATAATGCTAGCAAGTTGCTTTGGCGTTTGCATTCGTGTAAACACATAAATGCGGGAAATTTAAAATATACATAATTTTTTTTTTTGAAGAACTTGAAAGATTTTTTTTTCTTCATTGTTTGCAACATTTTTTCATATTTTTTTAATACATACTTTGTTATTATTTTGTTTACCAACAACAAACAACAAACAAAATTATCATATGGGTTTTGACGAGTGTTTACAAAAAAAATTCATTTTCCTGTATTTGGAAGAAGAAATCCGATTAAAAATGCAAACATTCAAGAAAGAAAGAAAAAAACCCATATTTTTTTCTTCTATCTTCTAAAAAAAGAAGGTTGTAAACTAGTTATACCAACAACAACAACATTTCTGATTTTATTTCCCTTTCTTTATTTGTTTTGTTTGATAGCTTTATTTCTTCTTCTGGATTAAAAAAAGAAAAAGAAATGCATTTATATATATGGGATACGACAACCTGACGAGTAAAAAGTGAAAATAACGATAATAACAACAAAAAAAAAAGAAAGATAGATAGATAAATATGCGCGGGCAGACGACGACGACGACATACAAAAATGTGTGATGAAAATAATATTTTTTTATTGTATATTTGATTTTTATTGTTGGATGCTTCATTGATTCCAAATCTGACAACGACGATAAAGACGATGACTAAAAGGATTTCTTTCTTTCCTCTTTCTTTGTTGGTAGTTTTTGGCTGCCCAATGACTGACTGACGACGATGTCGTCGACGGTGATTTTTTGTTTTCTTTCAGGAAAACAGATTTTTATTTATTTATTTTTTGATTTCCTCTATCTTCTCTTTTTTTTTGACGTCAACTACCGTACCGTGTCTTCGTTCCAAACTAAACTGATGGAATAATACGTATGTATTTGTAAAGATTAATGTATGAGTTTTTTTGTTCTAGAAATCCGAAAAAGAGATTCATGAATCACTTCTTCTTTTTTTTTTGGGATGGTGATGTTTGAGGTTTTATGATTCGCATTCTCACGGATCAACGGCATTGACGACGACGCTTACAAAAAATAAAAAACATTGATTTACGTATATATTTTTTTTATGTGGAAAAAAACCATTATCGGGAGTTTGGTTTTTTACTAATTCTTTGACTCAAAGGCTTTGAGCAATTTTTTTGGTATTGGGTTTTTAAAAACTTTTGAGCTTTGGTTAAAAGTTTCACAAATTATGGAACTATGTTGCGACTGTAATTTTTTTTGTGTATTTTATTTTTTTATTTTGAAGACTTTTTACAGTTTGACTAAAAATTTCATTTTGCTTTGGATTTTTTTCTTCTTCAAAAACTCATTGGCTGTTTATTTTCCCCCGTTCAAAAAAAAACTAATTTTGGCACAGATTCCGCCGATTTTTGGTTTTATTTTTCTGATCAGCTCTTAGACTTTCGAATTCATATCCCTGCTTTTATTTCGTCATTTCTAAAAAGTTTCTAAAATATAAAAAATATTTTTTTAGTTCTTTCACATAATCCAATTTTATTTGTGGAAGTTTTTTTTGCCATGTGATTCTTCCATTCTTTTATTTTTCTTCCACAAAATAAAAAACACCAAAACAACAGAGAGAGTTCAATCGAAAGTAATACCTATATTCTTTCTGTCATTGATCAAAAAAAAAAGGCGACAACGTCACAAAAGTAAAAAAAAGTTTCATTGGACCAAAAAAAGATGGGACTTCTTCAAACCTTTTTTTTAATATTGTTTCTAACAGTTTATAAATTTTTCTTTTTTCACCACTGATTGATTTAAAAATGTTGTTAGTGTTCCATTACAATTTTACTTTATTTTTTTCGAGCAAATTCTTTTGATTTTTTTATTCTAAATTTCATTCATTCCTTATTTGTTTGTTTTTTAACAGAAAAAGAGTCGTTTTTGCCATTTAATAACTATGAAAATTATTACTTGGAGGCTTATCACAAAAAATTCCAAACGCGTAAAGTTTAAATGACTTTAGTGTAATTTTTCAACGAATATTTTATTAAAAATTAAATATTAGTTTGAAAACACTTTAAAAATGAAATTAATGTAACAGGAAATCAGACCACCAAAATTAAAAATTTATTTATTTCTTTTAATAATGTTTTTTAAGTGAATTCTTTTTTAACTTTTGAGAATCTCTTTTTTCTTTCGAATTTTTACATTTTCTAATTATTATTAAATAACCGGAACCAAAAATAAATTTTAATATCCATGTTTTTATTAACCTTCGCCACTTGACTTTTATTCAAGTGTCGTCCTACATAGATAAATAAATAAAAAATTGAGGTCCCACTCAAAATAATTTTTGAACTTTTGCCAACCAACTAACAAATTATTTTCCTCATCTCCTTCACTAAATTCGATTATGTTGTTCTTTCTTTTTTTTTGTTGAGTGATCATAAAATAATAATAATAATTTCCCTTTTTCCCTTTTCTTTTTTTCGTCTTCAACATAAATGGATTCCATTCGATTTTCGATTTCATATTCTCTTCCTTTTTTTAACTTTGTTCTCCAATCAAAAAAAAAAAAAATGAAAGCAAGAAAAAAAAGAAGTGATTTTGGTGTTTTTTTTTTTTTTGCGATCGCCTTTCCAACCAACCAACTAACAACTAAATGAAAACTAGTTTTTAGTTAGTTGACTCGCTTTTGCTGGATGAATGTTCACGTTGTTCATCATTGTCATTGCCAAAAGAGAAAAAGAGAGAAATAGAGACGACATCCATAAAACTCGCAAGCAAGCAAGAAAGCAATCAAAAAAAGGAAAGAAGATCGCGCGCGAATCAGGAGCAGCGGCGTCTATGTTGGAGACATCTTCATCGGATACTAATAGCTTCCTTTGTTATCTTTCTCTTTTCTAAAAAAGGATAACATCCATCTTCTTCTTTTTTTTATTTTCTCGTCGTCGTCGTCCATTGTTGTCATTAAAAAAATGAAAGAAGTAAAAAGAAAAGAAACTAAAATTAATGTGAAAGAGTGATTCGTTTTTCACTTTTTTTTTCATTCATTACTTTCATATTTCTTGATTTGATGAAGTTGTTGATATTGACCGCCAAAAAAATCTTAAATAATTATTTATTTTACTTTCGGCTACACATTTTTTTTTGCTTATAAAATTTCTAAAGTCATTCCTTTATTTTTGTTTAAATTTTTTGTTGGTTAAAAATTTTTTATAAAAATAATGCATTTTGTTTTTAGATTTAACTTTCATTTGTTTTTTTTTTCGGGATGAAATTTTAGGTTTAAAAATTTTGACATAGTAAAAATCAAGGAAATTTTTATTTTTATTTCTACAATTTTAAATGAAATTATGCTTTAAAAAAATAAATTAGTTTTTTTTGAGGCTAAAATTATTTTTTCCAAGACTCTCCGCAACACTGTGATTTGAAAGCTGACGATAAAATATTTGTTCGACAAATATGATTTTTATTTTTTGTTCAATTCTGGATTTCAGAATTTTAAACGATTTAAATTTTTTTTTACAAATCTATAATCATTCGGATATTTAAATTTGACGAAAAGCTTTTCCCCGCTTTATTTTTTTCTTCGTCCATCTTACAAACATAAATTTTTTTTAAGGTTAAATGTGTCTTTGAATTTATTTATTTTTTTCTCACTGAACTTTTTTTATAGTGATTTTCATTTTTAAAGATTACTTATGTATGTATTTCTTTCTTCAACCAAACAACTCCTCCACCAGAAAAAAACCATTATTGTTGTCTTTTAAAAAATGGTTCACTTTTTCTCTTGTTGTAAGATTAAAGTTTTTTTAAATAACAAAAAAATGAGTGCAGCATCAATTACAAAACCAAGCAACAAGAAACCTTTTTTAATGCAAAGACAGATATTGTAGATTACTCCATTTTTTCTTCCTCTCACCTTCATTCAACTTTTTTTTGGAAACCCCTTTTTTCATTTTCCACTTCTTCTTCTTTGCCTTTGCCGAAGTTAGTTTTTCTTTTTTCAAACTTCCTCGATTTTGTTTTTTTTTGTTAAACTTTTTTCATGGAACTTTTTTTATTATTATTTCCTTCGATGTCTTTTTTTTTTTTTGCCGGGGTTAAGGATTATCTTTTCTTTAAGTAAAAAAGAAATGAATAAATAAATAAATTCAAGGCTGTCTCTATTTCTCTCGTTGGCGTTGAAACATTTTTTTATGTTGTTGTGTTGATGATAATTGCTGTTAACACTCATTTTTTTTTTTTGAGTTTTGTACCTCACTTTTTTTTCTTTCTTCCATAGGCTTGGTAAAAGTTTTCCACCCATAGGTTACTAACTACATACTTACTTTTTTTCTCTATGGGTGGATTTTTTATAGTTCCAAAATTTCTCGCTTACTATTTTTTCAATACCGCCCAAGCAAATCGAGTCGTTAGCTTTTATCACATTTTATGTATTTCCAAAAGCCAAATATGTATGATAATAATAAAAAAATTAATATATTTTTTAGAAGGATGCGATGCCATATTCCAACTTTAGATAAACCATTAATGAAATTATTTGCATGGTTTACAAGAAATTATTTAGTTGATTATTATTGGATTTTTATTATTTTACCTATATTTTTAACTGGAATTTTATCCCTTGGTTTTATATGGATTGAAGAATTAACACTTTTGGATGCTAAAAAACTTTATACTCCTGCTTCAGCACCTGCATGGGAAGAAGAAAAATTATTATCTGAGGTAATTATTTATTTTCCTTTTTTTTGTGTTTGTTTGATTTATGTTTGTATTTTTATTTCCCTTTTTTGTTTGGGAAAAAGAAAATAGAAAACGAAAAGTGGAGGTTGCTTTCACAAATAAATAAAAAAATAGACCATAAATAACAGGTATTTTTTTTAGTTGACTGACATTTTTTTAAAATGCTTTTTATGGGACCAAAAAAAGACAGAGAGACAGCTGGCTGGCATATAATTATTAGTTCTTTTTTTGGAATAAAAAAAAAGAAAAAAAGAAAAGGGAGATGTTTTTTAGCGTTCTTTGAAGCAAACTCGACAATTAAATAAAAATTATAAATTTCTACGATTAAACGCGAGGAAATCCGAGAAATGGGCCAAAAAATTAATGAATTTAAAAATTTTTAATATTTTTTTATTAAACTTTTCTAAATCCAAAAAATAAATAGCTTTCTCATCACAAATTTAATGGAGGTAATTAATAAATAATAATTTAAGAAGCTTGGCTTTTTTTCTGTAAGTCTCTCCATTTTTAGAATTCTTGTATTTTTGTAAATAACTGCCAAGTTTTCAAGAGAAAGAAAAAGTCTATCAAAAAAAATCCACAAGTTTTGTTTATCTTTTTTTTCTTCGTGTGCTTCTTAATTCTTTTTTTAAACAGAAACATTAAAAAAATTTACCGAAGCAAATTAAAGAATTTTCTTTTAAAGAAATTATCCGAAATATTTGCATATTTTAAATAATCCATAAAAAAAACTCATAAATATTTTTTTATTTTTCCAGCTTTGGCCAATAAGAATAAATGAATTTTTACCTGAACGCACGTTTGAATGGAATCGATACGTTTATTTAGTGGTGAATGGAAAAGAATTGGATGGATATGAAACTCATACATATCCAAATATTTTAGAAGAAAAATATTTAAATGAAATTGAAAAGCTTGAAGCTGCGGTGGCAGAAAACGTAAAATTTCCTATGAAAGATAAATGGCGAACTCCCGCCACAAAACACATAAATGATACCGTAACTTTTGAAGATATTTGTTTAAATTGGAATGGAGAATGTTATCGTCAAACAGGAATCATTCAATTATTAAGAAGGCGATTTGAATTTGAATCTCATGGAATTGGAATTACTTTTCCAAGGGCCAATACTAAAGGTTTGTAATTTTGGTGGGAAAAATAATTAAGAAACATTGCAAAAAAAAAAAATGAAGTGAAAAATTTTAGACTATTTTTAATAATTAATAAATTTCTGAAGAAAAAAAACGAAACCTAGAATTTTAAACATTTTTTTGGAAAAATATCTTTTTTAAAATTTGATTCTTTGTTTTTTTTTGACAAAATTCTTTATGTAACTTTATTTTTTGATATGTAAAGCTAAAAACTAATTAATCAGTCGAAGCCAAAAAAAAGTCAGCATAAAAAAAGTAAAGCTTTACATTTTATTATTTCCTTGTCGAACTAAGAAAAATTTTATTTGTCATTTTTTTACAAAAAAAAATGGTTTAAAATGTTTTTTTTAAATTTCTTAAAATTAAAATTTTAAAAATACATATAATTTTTCAGGTTCACCCATTTATCTTGCATTTAATGTTGGCGGAGTTGAAACATATAAAAATGATTCAATTAAAGTGGTTAAAGGCATGAGACTTTGGTATTTCTTTCGATTTGATACGCCCGAATTCAATCAAATGGGAATAGAATTTGAAAATCAAGCCTATGAATATATTTTAAAATATTGGACTAATAATTCTTTGATTGAAGTCCATCCAAAGCATTCAAGAATTTTTGATCAAGGTTTAACAAATAATGCAAATAAATTAAAACCATATTTTGCTATTACTGTAATTGTATTAATTGCTTTTACAACGGTATATTCAATGAAATGGATTTTTGGTCGACCACGAGGAAGTAAAATTCCAGGTAAAAATAAAAATTTGGTTTAGAGAAAATTATTTTTTATGAGTGTTCCAAATTTTTTTCGAAAATAAAAAATTTTTAAAAGCTACCAAACTTTTTTTGAATCAAAAAAAATTACTAAAAAAATATTTATAACAATTAAAAAAAAGCTTTTTTGGAATACAAAAGTTTTTTTATTAATATTTGCATAAAAACTCTTTCCGAGACCATAAATTTAAAAAAAAATTCTTTTCGAAACAGTTTTTTGATGGCCGATAATTTAAAAAAACAATAATTTTTTTAGTTCATATTGATTGGCTTCGATCTAAACCCGTACTTGCCCTTGGCGGAGTTTTATCATCTGGTATGGCCATAGTTAGTGGAATTGGTTTGCTTCTTTGGTGTGGATGCTTTTTTGCTGAAATAGTTCTTGTTGCACCTTTTCTTGTACTTTGTAAGTTTATTTTTTAAATCAAAAAGCATTTTTTTAAAATCCAAAATATAAATTTTCCCTTTTTTTAGCCATTGGCGTGGATGACATGTTTATTACTGTGGCGGCTTGGCATAATACCGAATTAAAATTCCCAGGAAAATCTAAAGAAGTCCTTAAAGAACGAATGGTGGAAGCTATGTCGGAAGCATCGGTGGCGATTTTTATTACTTCTATGACGGATGTATTTTCATTTGCAATAGGATGTTGGACGGATATTTTAGCAGTTCGAGGATTTTGTATGATGACATCAGCATGCATGTTTTTTACTTTCTTATATCAAGTCACCTTTTTTGCTGCTTTAATGGTGCTCTCTGCTAAACATCAAATGGAGGGAAGAAATGCATGTTTACCATGTTTACATGCAAAAGATTTTTATTCCATTGATTCACCAACAACTAATCCACCTTCCACTGCTTCATCCACAGCTAAAATACATGTAATTGATAAAAATGTGATAAATCAGAAAAAAGTTGAAAAACAATTGAGTAAGTTTTTTTATTAATGTTAAAAAAAATTGCCATGAAAACGATTGAAAAAAACTCTAAGTGATCCAAACATTAGTCTCTAATTTATTCCTCTAAAAAATTTCATAATTTTTGGAGCGGACATCCACTTTGCTTTACCCAAAAAAACTTTATTTTCGCTTTTTATAAATGTTTGTTTCGGGTTTTAAAAAAAGCAAAAATAAACTTTCTAAAATTTATTCATTTATTTCTATTATTGCAAAATAATGAGAGAGAGAAAAGCGAAGGCAGCGGCAAAACAAAAAATGCTTTAAAAAAACAATATTTTTCGATAGAAAAAAAAATTATCATGCGCCATCTTGGAGGATTAGTGCTTCTTTATTAGGTTATAAAATGAGACATATGTTGTTTGCATTAGTCAAAAATAAGGTGAGATCAGGCGAAGAAGAAAAAAAGAGCCAGCAAAAACAAGAAACTTTTGTTTTACAAAAATTCATAAAATGTCAGAATAAGACATTGTTAATTTCTTCGATATTCAAAGAATCCTTTAGGGAAAAAGTTTGACAAAAAGAAAGTTTAAAAAATGATTAAAAAAATAATATGGTTAATGAATGACGAGCAACAAAGCATGCTCTAGCAAAGTTTATATGAATGAAAGCAAACGCATCCATATTTACTTGAAACAAAAGAGACAATTTTCTTAATGTCTGAGTGCTGTTATTGTTGTATTTGGATTAACAACAAAAAAATATTAGTAAATGGTTTTATTTAGTAGCAAACTAATAGGCACCGCTTTCTAATAACCAAGAACAAAATAGGTAGCAACAAAAGCGATACAACATGCACCCAAGTAAGTACACGCTTTCGCTTTGGAAAACTCAGAAGCAAGCAGAAATGCTAAAACAATCCAAAATAAGCTAGCTTAATGCAAGAAAAAAAGAAGATCGTTGTTAGTCGGTAAATAAGTCTCTAATAATCGTCCACTGAAAGCAATGGAAGATACTTATTATCAATCCTTTGAGCATCAAAAATTTTCATTTCTGATGCTCCAATATTTACTCACTTATTGCAACAACAACAACAAAAAAGACACTTCCAACAAATATTAATGAATTTACAGATTTATTTTAGTGTTATACGGCAAAAATACAAATACAAAAAATACAAAGTAAATATAATCGATCAAAAATAAATAACAAGAATAAAGAGACAGTGTTAAAGAAACAAGGCTAAACAAAAATGGTTAGTGAATTTCATCATCTTCAGCTTCAGCAAAGGTTTCAACGTTCTCAGAAGAATTTTTTGGTGTAAACGAGAGTAAAGCAGCTTTGGATCCAGGAGTTCGAGCTTCAGCAGCGAGCACAGCAGACATGTTATGAGTGATAAATCGATTCCAAAACTCCTAAAAGATGAAAGATAAAAAAGTTATAATCAAAGAAGAAACAAACCGAAGGGATTTTTAAAAGTCGTTCAAGAATTACACATTGGTTAAGAATAAGTTCAGTTGGATTTTCGAAGAGAGTCTTTGAATGAAGTTTAGAATAACCAATGATAGTTGGAGCCAATATACGAGCAAGATTTACAATCGGCATCCTATTTATATGACAATTCTTACCAACTTTTTGAAGATGAAGAATGAAGTAAGCAAGTGTATCCCGATTAGGTGAAGGAAGTTCAAGAACATATTGAATAACATCTTCATGATCGTCGTTTTTAATAGCTTTGAAAAATTCATCGAATGAAGACGCAGGAACAAGCTGATCCTAAAAAAATGAGACATTTTCAAAAGAATGTTAAGTGCAAATAAACATACCCTCAATTCTTTTAAGAACTTTTTGATGCAGCTAGTAATTGTTTCGCATTCAAGGTTAGCTAGATCAGGAACAACTCGAGATGTCATAAATTCAGTGTAGAGTTTTGCGACAGCTGCTTGATTTCCAGGCACACGATATATTCCTTCACGATCCAAGTGATGACGTTCAATTCCAACGATGCAATGAATAAGAAGCGGTGGAATGAATGGATGAGTATCAGGACAATAATAAACCAAAGGTTTAATCTTCTTTGATGAATTCTTACGCAGGATCATCTTTGGAACACATGGCATCGGTGCTGAAGATTTACAGTAATCATGATATCTAGCGTTGCAATCTAAAAAACGAACAAAATTTAAGCAACAAAAACAAAACAAAGAAAGCTTACCACAACAACGAAGAGCATTATTTGCTGTAAACCCAAAGCGTTTTTTGCAGACATCACAAGATTCGAAGACAGGATGAAACTTTATTTCACGATGAGAACGTTTTTCAATATTTTCTCCATGATTCCAACTTTGAGGTACGCGAGATTTTAGTCTAAAAATATAATATGAATAGTTTAGAACAATCGGTAATATAAGCACAAATTCGCTTATGGTTGTATTAAACCTAATAATTTTGTTGAGTAAAGTCATTTACGTAAATAAAAGGTTTAACTTACATATCAAAAGTACTTCGAGCATAAGAAAATGTCCCAGCTTTCGGTGTCAAATGAACCTTCTTTTTAGTTGATTCTGTTTCACTCAATGCTCGACGAATAAGAACGCTTCCATTTGGTTTAACATGATCATCAGGATCAACTTCGATTGTATCAGCAACTTGAGATTCACCAGTATCATTTCGTGACCGCTTCGATTCACTTTCATCACATTCTTCTTTTTCTTTAGTAGGTGGAGAATCAAAAATACGTGAATAAGGAGCATGAGAGCGAGAACGACGTTTACGAGATGAAAGAACATTTGGAGTTTTTGAAAGTGGTTTCAAAAAATCAGCTGTTTGATCCAAATCGACATGAGTTTGATTGACTTCTTTTGAACCATTAACACCAGAATGATGGGCTAAAAATCCATATAGTTATTAAGATTACGTACAAAAAGTAAAGAAGTTACATGAATCGTTAGCATCCATAATACCTGAATTATCGTAGCTTCCACCAGCCAGTTTAGCAGCACTTGGAGATTTACTTGAGCACTCAACGAACAAACTATCATGATTTTGACCATACGACTAAAAATGATAATAACATTATGACTTAAAGAAAGAATAAAATGAACTAACCTTAGTATGCAACTTCTTAATGCTACGTTTCAGTTCAGCAAGTTCATCTTCGACTTCTTTCTTACCATTAGCTACTTCAGCAAGTTCAGCTTCGACTTCCTTCTTACCATTAGTTACTTCAGCAAGTTGAACTTGAGATTTTCTTAAACGATTTTGCAAAGCTTGGTTTTCTTTTTGAAGAGTTGCGACATCGTTTTCCAATAAGATCGTCTTATTCTTGTGCATGTTACATTCTGTTTCACTTTTCTGCCAGTTTAGACGAGTTTGGTCAAGAACTTCGATCAAAGTCAACAAATCTAAAAACGAGAAAAATCATTAACAATAAATGAAAGAAAAAAGAGTAAACTAACCTCTTTCATTGCTGTCACCAATGAGCGAAATGGTATGGCTCCAATTTTCGACGAATTCATGACCAATACGTGTTGATTCAGGTGTGCACAGCTTTTCGTTATCAGGAGACATAGCAACCAGTTTGTTTAGCCTGAAAATTATAAACATATGATATCATGGAAAGAAAGAAGTAAACGAAAAGGTGCGGACAAAGAAATACAAAAAAGAAGGAAAGAAATCTCGTATTCAACGGAAAGTTAACAGCTTGTTAGTTTAAAAGCTTCTCGGGGTAATAAAGGATAATAAAAAAATGAGTACAAAAAAGAGAAGAACTTTCACCATTGAAAGAAATCCAAAATGAATGAATGAAAAAATGAAAGGATTCAAGCAAACAAACAAACAAAAGCTTACAAACGCAGCGAGCGAATTAGAAAAAAAAGGAGCGTGGCCGAACAACATTCAGTCAAGAAGCGCGCATTCTTTGAAAATCTTTCATCTTTTTTTTCATGGAAGCAAGCAACAGAAGCTTCTTTTATTTTACTTTTTGGAAAACTTTTTTTAGCAACACAAATCTAAAAATTTCATTCATAAAATATTTATTAGTTTTAAAAAAGTGTAATGATTTCATTTTAAAGGGATGATGAGTTTAGTTTATTACAGTTACATCAGCAACAACACTTGATTTCTCCATCAATGCTACTGCTTATTCTTTTTTTTATGTGTCGTCGCATATCAAAAATTATTTAGGTACCAATTAACAAAGGTTTTTTTAATGGTTTAGGGTTTTGGATTAGGTATAGCGATGGCAACTGTTTTCTCAGTGATACGCGTGTTTTTTTTTTGTAATCAAAAAAACTAACCAAATTTAGAATAAATAAATAAGGAAAAGTTTTATGGGTTTTTATTAAAAAAAAATTTGCAAATTTTTAATTTCTAAGAAGTTTGATTTAATTTTCCCATTGAGCCTCAATGTAATAAGTTTAGTTGGTTTTTATGGGAATTCTTTCTCACAAAAAAATATTTAATTTTATAAATAATTCTTTGACCATAAAAATTTTTTAGGCAAATATGTCGTTCCTGAAACCCATCATCATCAACATTATCGACAACCAAGCCATTATGGCTCTTCATCAGGCAATAATGAGGCAGATGATATAAATATGGCTGATAAAAGTCGAGGTTATATGGGTTCATTCTTTCGGTAACTCACTTACTTTCCGATAAAAAAAATTTCTTTAAATTTTTTTTATAGAAAATATTATGTTAATTTCATTCTTCATTGGATAACAAAAACTTTTATTGGAATTATTTTTATTATTTATATTGGCCTCTCAATTTGGGGCTTAATTACGATGGAACAAGGCCTGGATTATGATAAATTATTATTGCATACTGATCCATTGGTGAGAACGCTAAATGTTGAAATTGAATTATTTCATGGTGGAGATCAAATTGAAATAGCAATTATAAATGCCCCAAATATGACATATCCAAGTAATAGAAAATTAATTGAAAATATTGTTAAAGAATTTGAACGAGTTGAATATTCCATTGGTCCCAAAGGTAAGGAGACGGAGATCAAAAAAGAGATCGAGTGCTATTATGTTAATTTATTTTTTTAACATTAAAAATTTTTTTCGTCCTCGAATTTACTGATTATATTTGACAGAGCTTTTTTTTAAACGAATTTCCTAAAAACTTTTAAAAGAAGAAAAGTTTTTCAAATTTCTGGAAAAGTATGCAAATTTTCTGAAATAATTTCTTCAAAATTTTATTTATGTCTTTTTGAATCCAAACAAATCTTTTTTATAAACTTTTTTTGATTTTATACCCTTCTTTTTTTTAGGAACTCAATGTTGGATAAGAGAATATGAAAAATATTCCAATCATACTGGATCCTTTCTTCAAGATGATCATTTTTCATGGGTTCGTGGAGTTTATGAATGGTCACAACTTTTTGCATTTTATAAATCATGGTCACAAGATTTTGTATGGAAAAATGAAGAGGATCTTGATGCCTTGCGACTTAAATCATTTCGATTTCGAATAGGCGTCACAGAATTTAATACTCCAACGGATTTAGTTCGAGTTACTCGAGCATTGAGAGATATAGCAGCTAAATATCCGGATTTACAAATTGTTACTTATCAACAATCCAGAGCTATCGCGGATCAATTAAATGTTTTACTGCCCAATACACTTCAAAATGATTCATTGGGTAAATGCATATTTTTTTATGAGGTTAAAAAACCTTTTTCGACGGGATTCGAACTCTTGATCTCCAAGGTTTTAGCTGAAATGCGAATGCTTTAGACCACCGTTTTCGCCACTTAAAAATTTTTTTAAACTTTTACAATTTTTTTCGATAAAAATTCTTTAAGAAATAAATTTATAAAACTAATTTATGCAAATTCCTGATTTTTAATGATTTTTAATTTTGATTTTTAATTTTTATTTTTCTCGAAAATTCTTTTAAAAATTCTTTTTTTAATTTTATTCTAATTTTTTCCATACCCAATTTTTTCAGCCTTGTTATGTATGATGCTGATAGCACTTTTATTTATTCCAAATCCAATTTGCACTCTTTGGATTACTATAGCTATTATTACCATCGATCTAGGTGTGATTGGATTTTTATCTCTTTGGAGTGTAAAACTTGATCCAATTTCAATGATAACTTTAATTTTATCTATTGGATTTTCGATTGAATTCAGCGCTCATGTAACTTATGGATTTGTTTCAAATCCAGGAAATTTAACTCCTCGAGAGCGATGCATCGATTCAATGGAAAAGCTTGCATGGCCGGGTAAAAATTTTTTTATTTATATATTTTAACTTTGTTTAAAAAAAATTTTAGTGGTTCATGGCTCCCTTTCAACAATATTGGGTGTAACAGTTTTAGCATTTATAAATTCATATATGGTTTTAGTATTTTTTAAAACAATTTTCTTAGTTATTGTTATTGGAGTCTTTCATGCTCTTGTTTTACTTCCTATAGTCCTTCATGATACCGCTCCATTCACCGATCGATTAAATGGATATTTAGAAAGAAAAGATGAAATACAACGACAGAAAAAAGAAGCATCTTCCTCAGCTAAAGCAGCTAAAAGAAGGCAACAACCATCATCGATGGCAAATAAATAAATAAATAAAAGGAAAAAACTTTTTTTTATTACATACTTTTCTCCAAATTTTTTTATATCGTTTTTAAAACGGGTTGCATTATTTAAACATTTTTGTTTGTTATTTCTTTAAATGTTTCTGTTTTATAAAAGGTAGTAAACAATAAACTTTTAAAATAAATAAATGATTTCAAAAAATTTTTCACCACAAAATCAGTGGGAAAATGGTGCAAGAATTTGTACAATATTTTTGTTTTGAACGTTTTCCATCTTTTCCTAGATTTCTAACTTTTTACTCAAAGGTTTAATTTTTTTTTCTAAAACTTATCTTGAGCCTATTTTCATTTAGATTAATCACAGCTTAAAAAAATAATTCGAACGTTTAGTTTATTGCTTTTGGTTGCAGCAGAAAACAAAATAAAAATACATATAATAATACTTTGATGAAACATATCAAAAAACTTTTTTTGTTATTGAAGCTTATTGAAATTTATTGCGACGTCGCATCATCTTCAAACGGCCATTTCCATGCTAAAATGAACTAAACAAAAGCGTTTGAAACTTGTCAAAATCCATGAACTTCAATGAATTTTTTTGTTGCTGCAACTTGGGCTTATGTTAGTCATGCCTGTAATTTCACCTAAAAGCTTCTTTATTTTCCTTGTCTTTTTTTCGCAACTTTTTATTCTTTATTTTTATCACCTTCAAAATTTCCATCCTATCTCATGATATTCATTATTTCTTCATTCCGTTTATTATTACATAATTTAGTCAGTGTTTCAAAACTATTTATTCAAAATACAAATATAAATATTTTTAAAATTATTAATTAAATACCAATTCTATTTTTATAAGCTATCAATTCAATTTCAAGTTGTTCATTACGATCAGCATTACGAAGTCTTTTGGTGAGAGCATTAACTTGAGTTTTTACATTTACAGATAGTCGAGCATAACGAAATAAAAGATAAAATCGAGCGTTGGGATGGTTCTGAAAATAAGTTTCAAAATAAATATAAAAAAAATGATAGAAAAGTGTTATGCTTCTTACCTCCATGAATAAAATAAATGAATCAGAATCAAACGAATCAAGAGTAATATTGTGCAAGTATAATCGTCGAAGATGTCGAAATTGAGGTTGGATTTGTCGAAGATTGGTAAATGTTTGTCTTGTAAGTCTGATAGATCCAGGCCGGCCTAATACACTAAAAATCAAAGAAGAATATAAATAAAACAAAAAATATGTAAAACAAAAAACTTGCCATCCAAATCTTTCAATCATAGGCAATTTCTTCATAATATCTTCAATCGAAGCAAACGTTTCATTTTGTTTTACAAGAGAAACATTTGAAAAATAAAGATCTGTAATAGTTTCACCATCGACCAATATTTCATAATCCAACCATGATAAAAGTTGATTAAACAAGAATAACTGGGTGAGATTACGGCGTTGAACATAATTCACAAGAAAACGTGAAACGAATTTTGCATGATGAAAAGATTTAATAGTAAAGCGTTCGTCGAATGGATCAAAATCATCTTGTTGTTTGAGAGCTCCATCAAGGACCATTCTTCTGGTAATCAGTTGTTGTTGATTATTGATACTAGGTACAAAGCGGGGCCTAAGGCCCCGCGAGAAAATGTTTCCTAAACTGAGAATGAAAATTTTATATGTATGCAAATTTTTAGTCTTTTCTATTTTACTTGTTTTATTTCATTCTCTTTCCTTTGCATGCTTGAAAATAGCAAATTTGCATAGAAGCGACGCACGCACTAACAATATAAATTACTAGAAAGGAAATAATTTGTGTTCATTTCTTACTCTCTTGCAAACAAGTTTTGATGATGGTTCCATTGCATCAGTTGAAAAATAAACTTTCCATTTGTTTCCACCTTTCACATGCACAAGTTTTTTGATATGAAAAAGATCGTCATCGACAACATTAGCTTCAGCAACCTAAAAAACAATATGTATATCTTTTTCAGAAAAAATATTTTAAATGAAACTTACTTCCAACACATTTTCTGTTGCTTCAAGAACAACAGATGGATCACCATCTTCGGAATCAGTATCCTAAAAAATAATTTTGTTTTCTCTAATAAATGAATAAAAAAACTTACAGTATCACTTTCTCCATCATTTACGAGTTCAACGGCTCCTTCATCTTCTGGTGGAAATTGATTTGCGACTTCGGGTTCTTGTTGTTGAACCATTTCATGATCAGCTATTCTCTGATCAAATTCAGCGATTACAGCTCTTCGCCTACTACGTCTAAGAAATTGAACATCAGCCATCGATCGAGAAGCGGAATTAGTGAAGTAAGTTTTATGGAATCAGTTTATTTTTTTTGAAAAAAACAAGAAAGTTTTTCCACAAAATTGAGGCGAGTAAAAAAAGGAAAAAAATATGCATATTTTCATGTGAACGTACACTTGCTTTTACTTCATCAGCACAAAAAAAACTATAATCGTTAGCTTTTTTTTGCAACACCCAAATTTTTTGATTGCTTTTTAACAAAAATCTGTGTAGTTTTTTTGATTCCCATTTTTTGTTTAGTTATTTTTTCTGAACCTGATTATTTTGGAGATCTTACTAGTTTTTTTTATGTCAAATATAAGCGCTGGTTGGTCCCTCAACTTGGGATTAAAGTAGGATGAAATATAAAAATTTCTTTTGTTATTGAAGCTGCTTTTAAGAGATTTATGGCGTCGGCGCATCTTCAAAAAGCTATTTCCATAGTTATGATGATAAAATTAAACAATAAGAAGGAAGAAGCCCCACAAAAACAAAAAAACAATTTTAATAGCTTTTATTATTTTTTTTAGTTTAGATTTTTTTGGCCTTGCTTTAAATTTTCAAAAATAAAAACAGAAAACAACAAAAATAAATTAAATGAGCAAATATTTTGAAAAAACTGAAGCAAGAACCCTAAAATCCTCCAAACTCATCATTTTCGGAATCTTCATACTCGATTTAGTATAAGTAATGAGTCTCAGATCAAAAGGATAAAAAAAAATTCCGATTGTGCCGAGCGCTAATTAAAAACTTTACGTTTTTAGCCGCTCTTACTCATAATTATTCTCCACTTTCATGCATCTTTTTTTCATTGTAAATCTTTATTTTACATTTTTTTAACACTTCTAAATTTAGCATTAGCAAAAAATATTTTAACTGACACTAATCAGTCATTCGTGCTTTTTTTTTCTTTGACCAACTTTAAATTTTACTTTCCCAGAGTTTTTTTTATTTAGTTGAATGACACTGAAATGACCCAATTATTGATATGAAAAAAAAAATGATCTATCTAATTTTTTAAATATTTTGATTAAATAAAATTCGATGCTTTTTTTCTTTATTTTCCTTTACTAGCTTCCGTTAAACAAAAAAGAATGAAGTAAAAAAATGCCCTTTTGGATATTAATGAAAAACATTCGGAAAGAAAATGTGATTGCAAAGTTCCAAACTAATTTCCAAAATGCATATTAAAAAGATTAAAATTTTTGTTATAAATATTTTCAAAGAAACAAATGACAAAGTTTTATTTCAGTATTTTCTGTTTAAAAAAACCAAATATCAATGATCAAAGCCAAAAAAAAAACAAAAAACTACAAAGTAAATTAAATATTTTTTTTTCATTTCAAGATCCATTTTTTTCAATGAATGCAAACTTTCTTGGAAAACGTTTATTATTACTTCTTTTGGCACTCTTCTTGAAGATTGATTACTAAAAAAAAGAGAAGGAACGAATAATACATATTTAACAAAAGCTAAAAATAAAGAACAATAAAAACTATAGCGAAAAAAGAAAGTTAAAGCAAAGCGTTCAAATTTTAAATAAGCTGCAACAATGGTTTACAAAAGATATGCATCCAAGTAAAGATGAAATTCATTTGATGGATTTTAACTTTTTTATTTTGTATCTAATTTTTATTGTGATAAAAAAAACTTTATAAAATTTCTCCTTTAAAAAAGAAAAGATTGAAGCACACATTTTATTGCCTCTAATCGAGTTACTAACTTTTCGAAGCTTCTTGGCTTCTCTTTAATTCATAAAAAATATATCAAAAAAAGTTCGAATTCAAACGTACAAGCATGCGTGTCGTCTCATTCGTGTGTTGGCTATTTTTAGGCTTCAATTTTTTGCGTTATCTTCGTCTTTCCTCTTTCTTTCAAGCAATGTCCAGTCTCGCCACTCAAATCAACGAAAAAAAGCGAGTCAATTATTCTTCTTCTTCGTTGCCTTGCTTTTTCTAGGTTTTGATTGAACTTCAACAACTTTTTACATCGTCTCTTAATTTTTTTTTTGTTTGCTTGAGCTGCTGCCTTTTTGAAACTGCTTTTTACCTTATTTTCTCCTTCATGTGTTTTGACTAGCTTTTCTATTTGACGTTTAGTTAGTTGATCGATGTTGAGTTATTGCCGCGTCTTTAACTATTAACCTGTTTTCTTTATTAACTTGTTTACTTTTTCAGGAGATTGCAATGGGCCATAATATTTCTCATCATCAGAATCCTGCATATGATGGTGAGTTCTTCGTCTTTTGGTATCTTATATGGGATTGCTTTGGAGCTGCTCACAAATACAACCTTGTTGCTTAGAAACTAAAATTACTTTTTAATGGGATTGTTATTACTGCTTTGCTTCGTTTACCATTTCTTTTGAACCATTAGCTTCGTAATGAGTTGATTATGTTATACGAGTGCTTGATTACTTGTTATCAATCTTTAAAACTTGATTTTGGTGTTAAAACAATTCAAAACATTATCATCTCGCTTTTACTTCTAAATTCCTAGCTAAAGCAATCTC
This sequence comes from Panagrolaimus kolymaensis, assembly GCA_028622995.1. NCBI lineage: Eukaryota > Metazoa > Nematoda > Chromadorea > Rhabditida > Panagrolaimidae > Panagrolaimus > Panagrolaimus kolymaensis. The sequence continues at coordinate 2,095,337 of JAJQJQ010000029.1, read as the reverse complement.
ATTTCTTCTTGTCTTATCTTTTGTTTTGATCACCTTACTTTATTTATCATATTTTTAGGTTCACCTGCTGATCCACCCTTGTTAGCTGTATTACCTCCACCTGGTCCAAGCTCTCAAAGCTCATCTACGAATCAAAGACGTCCTGGATTTTTTGAAATAGCACGGCGAAGAGCACATTCATCGCGTCGTAACTCAGATGCTCGTCAAAATGAAGTAAATCGTCGTGTTCCACCAGTACCTCGTATGCAAGCACATCAAGATGCACCAGCTCGTCCAAGACGAACTACAAGACGAATTATTGAGCAAGATGCTGCTGCCGCTGAACCTCGTCGATCTGTTCAAAAACGTGAGACATCACCTGCTCATCCTGCGGTTGGTTTTTTGATTATCTTTACTTTCTTTGATTCATTCATTATAACTTAACGGTTTTCAGCTTCATCCTTATGATTCCGGTTCAATCAAACCTTCTAAACTTGACATAATCTTATCGCAACCGCCATTGGATATTGAAACGCTCGAAAAGCACGCTTGGAACCCTGATGATCGTTCTTTGAATGTTTTTGTTAAAGAAGAGGATCGTCTCACACTGCATCGTCTTCCTGTTGCTCAATCAACTGATTCTATTCGTGGCAAAGTTGGATATTCTCATGGTTTTCATGTTTGGAAGATTACTTGGCCTCAACGAAGTCGTGGAACGCATGCGGTTATTGGTGTTGGTACCAAATCTGCTCCTTTACATCATGCTGGATACTCTTCTCTTATCGGACAAACTTCTGAAGGATATGGTTGGGATCTAAGTAAGTTTTTTAGTTAAAATTATCATTACTTCATTACTAATTATAACTCATTTTTCAGCTCGAGGTAAATGCTACCATGATGCAATGAATGCCAAAGCATGGAGCTATCCAACAACAAAAATGGCCAGTGATGCAACTTATATTCCTCCAGATGAAATCTACTGTATTCTTGATATGGACGACGGGTATATGGCTTTTGCAACAGACGATGAATTTCTTGGTGTTGCTGCTCGTGGATTGAAAGGAAAAAAATTGTATCCTATGGTAGCAGCTGTCTGGGGTCATTGTGAAGTTACAATGACTTATATCGGTGGTCTTGATCGTAAGTAACTTTCTTACACGCTTATTCCTTTTTTTTCAATTGTAAAATATGTTAATGTATTGTGATTGTTTGTTTTCCAGCTGAACCTCGTAAACTTATGGATATCTGTCGACATACAATTCTTTCACAAATGGGCAAAAAACAATTGAATCGCGTCTATGAATTGCCTCTTCCTATGTCTGTAAGAAATTTTATCCTGTACAAATAGAAATCTCGCTGCTTCTCCTGTTTCTTCACTTTAACTGTTTATTTTATTTTTGTATATTTGAACAAATTTAAAAGTATTTTAACTGCTCAAAACGGTGTTATCTTGTAATAATAAAGTTTACCTTGTATTTTACCTTGTGTCTTTTTGTTTTTGAACATTGGAGAGATTAGGCAGAAATTAGGGACAATGCACTTGGAAAATATGAAAGCAGACTTACTTTTTATTGACTTCGAAATTTAGCATTTATTGTTTGCTCTCATTAACAGAAACCATTGAACCTAACAGCTTTAAGAGACTATGAAAAAAGTTTTGAACGGAAAGCAACATCAAGGTTAGGCATTTTACAAGTAATAACAAGTAACTTTAGTGGCTAACGATGATCAATCTAGCAAAATCTTGGTTTTGGTTAAACTCTTTTTATTTGCAATTAAACAACCAAAACAACGATAACAACTTTATAAAACACAAAAAGTTATTCACAGATAAACTCGTTTTAAACTACGTACATACAATTTATCAAAACAAAATACAGTTTTCATCATTGGTTAAAAGAGAATAACCTAAGTTCATTCTTCTTCTTCAAATTCATCATCAAAATTGGCCATTGACGACAAACCTTTGAACAAGTGAAAAACAACTGTTTCAAATGAGAACGCTTTTCGTTTTATTAAAGGTTTTTTCGAATGTTTGTTTTTGTTATTCAATAATGTGTATTTAATCAATTCCAAAATCCAAACAGTTTTGCAATACAGCCTTAATATTATTTTTATCTTTTACAACCAAAAAAATATTGCGAATTAATTCTGCCTTTTTTAAAGATTCCATCATTTTTCGAAAGCAAAAAAAGCTTTTAAACACCTGAGTTTTTAATTTTAAATAAACTTTTTTCTTTTTCTTACAAGGGAACCACCAGACATGTAATTTCGATTTCGATATTTTGTTTCGGTAGAAAATTAATTTAGCACTTTTTAAGACATATGGCAAAATCTTAGCGGCGAATGGAAGATGAGAAAAAAGTTATGACTCCTCGAATATTCTAATTTTTACTGCTTTTTCTTATCATTCTCAAACGCGACTTCTCACTTGCTGTGAGTATGGTGTAGGCGTGAAAGGCGGAAAGGCCATGCGATGGAAATCGCGGGTTCGAAATTCGAATCCGCCTCATGATTTTTCATTTTTTTTTATCTTTATTTAATCATATCTTTCATAAAAATGAAACTTTTAAATCCTTTTTTGTTGATATTTTATATTGTTTTTCGATGTGTTTCATCATTGTCATATTTTTTTAAAAATGTTTTTTGAAACTTTTTAATGATATCGTCACAATGGATCGATGTGAAAAATATATATTAAAAAAATAATTGTTTACATGCCAAAAAATGAATCAAATGGAAAAGTCTATTACGAAAGTCGCTGTGATTCAAAAAGGCATTTGAAAGGTTATTCTTTTTGTTATTTTTTTGTTTATTTTCGCGCACTGATGCATATGGTTTAGAAAAAAACTTTAAAGGCGGCTACGCGTTAAATGGCACAACCATTCATTTCAACATAAACAAGCTGCTTTTTAGTGAACCCTAAAAGTTGAGTATTTCTGCATTTTTATTTTTTTGTGTTTGGAGAAGTCGTGGCTATTTCTTTTTTTGCAAAAAAAAAAATCAGTATAATATTTTTTACTATGTTTTGACTTTTTTTGGAGCATGTTTGTGGACTTAATTTTTTAGCTTTTCTCCCATTTTATATTTTTTTATGCTTTTAAATTTTTTTAAAGGATAAAACTTCAAATAAGCAAAAAATTGCTTCCGTTTTATTAAAATAAACGGAGTGAGGATGAGATTACGAAAACTAAACCGATCTTAGGTTTCGATATCTGGTTTTTTATTTTTACCTACGCGTGCGTATACTTGATACAAAATTTTTTAATAAAAGTTTTTTTATGAAATTTTAATTTTTGAAAGTTTATTTTTTTCCTCAAGAAAGGTTCATTCTGCAGTTAACCAAACTTTTAAGTTTATTTACGCGATTAGCTGAAAAATTACATTAGCTTGAATCCATCGAGCAGAAGTTATGGTACTTCTCAATAATTTCACTCTTTTTTAGAATCAATTTTTTTTTGGTGACACACAAAGTAAAAGGAAATGAAATATTTGCTTTCATTTTTGTTGGTTATGCTTTACTTTTATTACATTGGGGCTAATGAATCTTCTGTCCCTCTTAATAATTCAGCAACACTTAATTATGGCGATGGTAAAACTATTAACCCTGTTGAATCAAACTCATCAATTAATAATTCAACATCGGCAGAAGAAGGAAAATTTAATTTATTTGATGTGACGATTCTAGTTATTTTTTTGATATTTGAAAACATTTTCGTGATTTATGTTTCTATTGTTTTTTGTCACCATTTTTGCAAACCAAAAGGAATAATTGACCCAAATAACTTTACTTCTGGCAATAACGACATTCCATTGTATACAACTGCTTCTGCCCAAACTCATGTCTCACTGGTAGGTTATCAAATTTTTTTTTATAAATACCCTTATTGCTGCTTTAGCATGATGATGCAATTTCATCAAATGCAATATCTAGTCGAGATGTTGCTCCCAAAAAGGTTTTAAATGCGAAAGGCGAAGAAAAGCATTATCAAGTTTCCGAAGACTTCGCCATTGATAGCTACGATGAAGAAGAACCGGTTGTGAAAAAATTGCTTGGTAAAACTCTCACAGGTGCTATTATCATAAAAATAAAATTGTAATGGCAGATTTAAACAATTTCAGAAAAATATCAAAATGTTGATATTCCTAATGTTTGTCAAATATTAGTAAATGAGTTTGGATTACCGAAGGTTAGCATAAAAAGATTTGTTACAAATGCTCATGAAAAGGAAGTTTTTGAAGAATGCAAAGGTGAGTATTTTTTTTGCAAAATAATATACCTTTAAAAAAAATTATGTACCGTAACTGTAAGAGTTAAAAATCTTTTTTCATTTTTACTTGAATCCATTTGAAAAATTTCTGAAGATCTAATGATAAAAAAACATTTTTTTCACAACTACAAAATTAAAAAAAGTATTGTTACAATAAGTTCTTCACCAAATTTAAACTTTTTTTATAGAAATACTTCTTGAAAAAGGCCGTCGCACAACAACGATGCTCGACTTCGCGAAATATGGATTTGATGATGAGGATGAAGAGGTACTTGCTGCCGTTGAAGGTATAGCTGATGACGATGATCCAGATTATAACCCTGAAACCCACCAAGATCGTGTGTACTTAGAAAGTCTGTATCCACTTGAAAAATGGGAACAAATTATCGAAGAAAACCAAAAATGGAGTTGGTCAACATTACAAAGCAAGCATAAAAAATTAACCCACCTAAATCAAATTACGAGGTATAATATTAAAAAGAATGAATAAAAAAGGAAATCTGTAAAATTGGTGCGAAAGGAAAAAGAAGCCATTACTTTGAATTTTTTCATAAGCTCCTAAAATGGCCATTTATATCCACTGTTACTGCTATCCTTTATAACTTTTGGAAGGCATATTATTTTTATTAAATTTAAATATTTCTTTCAGAATGAAAAAATATATTGAACAAGGTGGCACAAAGTTTCAAAAATGGAAATATATTGAAGACACTGTTCTTGCTGAATTCTTGGAAGATAGACTTCAATTGAATGAATTGCATGATAGCGACCTAATTGATTCAGCCATGGCAGCAGCAGAAGCTTGTGGTGCTACTGATTTTGTCGCCAGTGAATCTTGGTTGACAAGATTCAAACAAAAGTATCGTATTGTTTCCAGAAAAGTTAATGCCTATGTTACCAAAAAACAAATTCTTGGTGAAGCCGAGCTTCAAAAAGCAATACAGGGATTTCAAAATGAAGTTAAAGAAGTTTTCCGAAATAATGATCCATCCAAAGTAATTTATTATTAATTTTGATTAAGAAAAACGTGTGTAAAATTTATGTTAAAATTTTAGATTTACAACGCAGATCAAACTGGAATAAAATTAGAAATGGTTTCTAACAGAACTTTGACAATCAAAGGAGAAAAGAAAGTATTTTGTGTTGCAACACGTTTGAATGCATTGACGCATTCCTTCACTGCACAAGTTGTCATTAGCGCAGATGGAAGACTTCAAATACCCATGTTTGTTATTTTTTATGAGAATAATAAACCTGCGCGCTTTGATAAAGATTTATCACGCTTCAAAAATATCAAAGCAACTTCCAGCAGATCTGGTTTAATGGATTCGTCATTGGCGATTGATTGGTTCAATAATTCATTTAAACCTCTTGCTGAACAAAAACCTGTATTGATTGCTGATTCCTACAATGGATACAAAAAAGCTTTCGATCAAGATGATGATGGTGTTGAGGTACACATAATTCCCCCGAAAGCTACTGGTCAAATCCAGCCTCTCGATGTTTATTTCAACAGACCTTTTAAAAATTTCTATAGAAAATTGACAAATAAAATTAAACGTCGACATCAAAGTTTTGATATTTCCAATCGGCTTGGAATTGCTACAATTCTTGACTTGACCGTTGGGCAATTTGCAGCGAGACCGTTTGAAGCTATGATCAAATATAGCTGGTATGCAAGCGGGTATGTCGAAGAACGGCCAGATTTTTTCCTTACACCTGTTCAATATTGTTTCGAACGACTTGAACCTTCTTCCAAAAGTCATTGTGGAAAAAAAGCGTTTATTATTTGCGCTCATTGTGAACAATTTTTATGCTTCGACCACTTTGTTATTGCTCTTCACCGATGTTTTTGATATTTTTAAAAAAAATTTAAATTAGCATTTAAAATTATTATTTTGGTAAAACTTTAATTTAAAATTGTCTTTACTTTAAGCTATTTATAAAATAAAATAAAACATCATCTTTAATTATCAAAATCCTCTTATACGTTTGAAAGTAAAGCAAATAGCCAAGAAAAAAGGTTAGAAACAATAATCTCCATTAATATTTTACATAAATAATTAAAAAACAAGATTAAATAAAGATAAAAAAAATGAAAAATCATGAGGCGGATTCGAACCCGCGATTTCCATCGCATGGCCTTTCCGCCTTTCACGCCTACACCATACTCACAGAAAGTGAGAAGTCGCGTTTGAGAATGATAAGAAAAAGCAGTAAAAATTAGAATATTCGAGGAGTCATAACTTTTTTCTCATCTTCCATTCGCCCACAGCGCAATCATTTTCAATCAAAGGCGGAGTAGAAACCGACAAGCTCAATCGCGTTAAGAGACCAAAGGAAAGCAAAGAGAAAGGGGAAATCGAAAGAAATCATGCATTTTTTGGATTTTTTTGTAGTTTTTTAAAGTTAACGACTAATTAAAAAATCCAGAATCCCTTTAAAAAAAATTGATTCCAGACGTTCTTCAAGTTAAGGCATTAGCTACATCTTCGTACAAGCAGTTTTTAATTCTATCAACAAAGAAAAAAATGGCTCCAGCCTAACTTTTTTCAATCTTGGCTAAAAAACGCGTTTTTATGTCATCTCATTCATTTCGACTAGGAGTAAAAAAACATGAATATGGTTTTAAAAAATTCTATTCCAGACGTTTTTCAAGTTAGATAAACATCTATCTTTCCATGCAGGCCAGTTTCAATTTGATTGGAAAATAAAAAAATGGCTCCAGCGTAACTTTTTGCAACTTTCGATGCATCAAAACTTCACCTCCAGATGCCTTAAAAAAGTGATTGTTTTACTTAAACATATCTCCTTAATACTCTTTAGTCCTTTGTCAATCTTATTAAAACGTGAGAAAAAATGTTTGCACCTTTAATTTAGTAATTCTATCACCGATATAAAACCTGTAGCTTTGCTTTCTAAAAAAAATCATTGCTTTTGCCTTTGTTTGACATTTTGGCAACATGCAAAAGGGATCGTCTGCTTGGCCGTTTCAAATCCGCCCTGATTACGCTGTGCGCCGCTAAGATTTTGCCATATGTCTTAAAAAGTGCTAAATTAATTTTCTACCGAAACAAAATATCGAAATCGAAATTACATGTCTGGTGGTTCCCTTGTTAGTACTTTGGTGGCTGAGTTTTTTGTGTTTATTTTTTCTCCATATTAAAAGTTTAAACTATTCCCCAAAAACTTGCGCATAAAAAAAGAAAAATAGGAATGTTTTTAATGAAACTTGTCAAAGAATTTCTTTTATTGTTAAAGCTTTTGAAATTTATGGCACCGACGGATATCAAAGACCGATTTCCAAGGTAATGGTTTAAATTTAACAATGGAAAGGAGAAGCCCACATACAAAAACAATTTTAATAGCTTTTTATTTTTTAGTTTTTAGTTTTGCTTTGATCATTGATATTTGGGTTTTTTAAACAGAAAATACTGAAATAAAACTTTGTCATTTGTTTCTTTGAAAATATTTATCCTAGAAATTTTTATCTTTTTAATTTTTGGAAATTTGTTTGGAACCTTGCAATCACATTTTCTTTCCAAATGTTTTTCATCAATATTCAAACACAGTTAATTTACTTTTCATTTTTTTGGATTTGAAAGAAGAAGAAAAAGAAAGAAGACATTAAAAACATTTTAACAAAGTAAAAAAACAAGACATGCCTTCTTTTTTTTTTGATATCTGTTATTGGGTCACCGCCACTCATTGTCAATCAAACTCTGGGAAAGTAAAATTTAAAGTTGGTCAAAGAAAAAAAACACGAATGACTGATTAGTGTCGGTTCCAATATTTATTATTATTGAAAACTTTTTAAGAAAAGAGAAAATAGTGTTTAACAATAATTTTTAACCTTGAAAACATTGAATTGGAAATTCGCCAATTTTTAGGAAAGAAAAAATGGCTATGCAAAAAAAACTTTCGGAAACAAAAAAAAAGAGTTCACTCGAAAAATTAGAGCAATCACCTTGTAAATGAAATTTATGGCAAAAAAATAAAATAAAGTAAACTAATCGTCATTCATTAAAGTCTAATACAAGAAGCGCTAATCGCATTTTTTCCATGCATTTTTTTATCAATGGAAAAAAGAAGAAAAGAATGCATTGATTTTCAGCAACCAAAAAGGCGGATCAAAAAAAGATAATTTAATTTTAAATGTTTGGATCAAGGCTGTGTTTTTTTTTGAAACAAAGAAAGGGAATATATAAAAGCAATAATACATTTTTATCATTTTTGACAATTAAATTTCAACAATCTTATTAAGCTTGAGTAAAAAAAATTTTATGTTTGTAAAATTAAAAAAGGAGCCTCATTTTTAAATCTTTCTTATAAACTCAATTCTTTTAAATGAGCGTTCTTTTTTTAAACCAAAAAAAATGATTAATAAAGAACGTGAGTTTTCAACAATACGAATGTTCTACAAAAAATTAAAAAAGGAGCCTCATTTTTAAATCTTTCTTATAAACTCAATTCTTTTATATGAGCGTTCTTTTTTTAAACCAAAAAAAATGATTAATAAAGAACGGGAGTTTTCAACAATACGAATGTTCTACAAAAAATTAAAAAAGGAGCCTCATTTTTAAATCTTTTATAATGCGCGACCAAGTGCGCATTGGTTTGCATATTTTTATTCCAATTTAAAAGTGCATTTCCTCCTTTACTCTTCTTTCACTTGTCACTTTGACATGGCAATTAATCTAAAGTTAAAATTCTAAAGCTGTCAAAAAGCCAAACGCCGATAGCAATTAAATCAATCAAGATCAAACGACTATCGTCAGTAAAGCTGACGATAGACGCAAGAAGATTCTTAAAGCTGTTTTTATAAGTATGTACAGTTTATTTTAGGAATCATGACTTGATGAATAATACCAGCAGGGCTTGATCATGCTGACAAGTACAAAGGCTAACAGCCGCAAGGAAGCATGATCTGACGATAACATCTAAGAATATTCTAGAGTATAGGCGGAGTTAAACATCCTCGTAAAACATATATAAACCCCAAAGGCGAGATCAACATTATCCTCTCAATCTCAACCATGACTTGAAGAAGAGTCAAAAGCTGGAAAGGCTAGCTCGCAAGAGCTAAGCCAAAGGTCGTGCTCTCTCTATTATCTCTCTTTTCTATCTAATCTTATTATTAAAAAGAGTTATGAATTATGAATAAATAAATTGTATTTTAATAATATCTGAGCCATAACAAGAACCGTGGGGTAAACCGCTACACATACACTATCTATGCCCAAAATGATATAGCAAAAGCTCTTCATTTTACATGGAGGTCCTCAAAAAGGACTATGGCCAGATTATTAAAATATGACTTATTCATAACAGTAATTCATAACTTTCATAATTTTCATAATTTTAATAATTTTAATAATTTTAATAACTTTCATAATTTTTAATAATTTTTATAGTGCCCAATAATTAGCTAACAATTTTTTAAAAAAATATTTCCCTTTATTACCAACCATATAAGGATTTTTTTCTAAAAATTTAATTTTTTCCTTTCTCTTTTTTTCTCTCATGTAAAAACAAATCAATAAATTTTTTCCGAATGACATCTTCTTTTTTTTCCCTTTCTTTTCAAATCAATACTTTCTCTTTCTTTCTTTTTTTCTGATCCATTAAGATCCGTCATTGAATTTTTTTGATTGCAAAAAATAAAAACCTTTATCTTTTTTTTTATCTTTGAGCTTTCATCTCTCAAACTTCCTTATTCTCATCCATCAATGAAACATTTTCTATTCTTTATTGATCACAATTATCTTGCAATTGCAAGAAAGAAAAGAAACAACAAATTTTTTTCTCGTATCTCTCTTTCTTCTTCAAAAACATCATAGGCCTAAGAAATTAGAAATAGGGACTTTTCTTTTCAACATATTTTTCTTTTTCGACGCAAAAACAACCTTGTAGCTCTTTTGGGATGGGGTAAAATATAATCCTTTGATCTAGTCCACGACGACTCATCCGTGAAAGATGGACACCCCATCGGAAACGAATGTAGGATGGACCAAGCGCTCGCCTAATCATTTTTCTTTTTCTCATTCATTGCAACTTTTTCATGGCCACTTAAAAACAAATATTTTTTTTTCTCTATTTCAAAAAGCAAACATTTTTCGTTGCTTCAAAAAAACAAACGTTTTCTTTACTAAAAAGCAAACATTTTTATTTGCTTCAAAAAACAAACATTTTGCTTTGTTTCTATTTTTTTTCTTTTTTTCGTTGCATTTAAAATAAATATTCCTGGGCTTCGTCGCCATAGAAAACAGGAACAATCAAAGGAGGGTCTTAAAATGTAAAAATAAGACCTAAAAATAAAAGAAAAAAGGCGCAGGCTTACATTTATTCTAGACGGCTATCCCGTCATAAAAGACAAAGATGTTTCACATATTTTAGTCAAAATATTTATTCAAATTTTTCAATAAAATTAAAATTAATAATTTTTTTTCACATCTAGAAAACGTTTATAAAAACAAAATCCTCAACCCCAAAATATGCTTCCGGAAAACAAGGAAAGCTGAGAAAAAGTTAAAATGAAGAAAAGAAAAAAATTTGAGAAAATAATTTTAAGAAAATAGTTTATAAAAAATCTTAAAAAACATATGAGAATTGTAAAATATTTAAATGTTTAATAATTTTATTTTCTTTGTATTTAATTTAAATATTTCTATGTCGCGAATAATTCCATTTTAATGTTCATGTATGAAGATAATAATAGATAAAAGTTTAAGAAAAACAACAGTTACCAGCTATATTTTTTTATTCAATCAAATTCATCCACTCAGCGAAAAAATATAAAATTATGACTATTTGCATCTTCACCCAATCAAACAAACTTTGTTCCAGTCAACTATCACCGCTCAAACCAAGCTCATTCACCAAGACTCAACCAATTAGCAGAACAAGCAAACAAATTTCTTTCATTTGAAACATCAAAGACAACATTTTATTTTATCCGGCGAAATTCAAACAACACCCAATTATTTAATCAAATAAAAGTCGCTGAAACAATTATGAAAACACGCCAATTACATACTCAATGCACCAATCATACTAGAACGAATGGAAGAGATGCGAGAAAATGAAAAATTTTACAAAATATTTCACCATAGGACAATTAAAAATTTATTCTGTAAAAATAATTTTTGTGCTACAATATTTTTGCAAAACTAGCATTGTCATGATAATTATATTATTACAAATATTTTATTTTTTGTCTTGTTATGAAATTAATATTTTTGCTTCATAAAATCTTCTTTGACAAACCCTTTATCTTTAAATAGCGTGGAAAACAATCGTGAAAAATCGTGGAAAATTTTAAAATTTTGACTAATCGTTTATTGCCCAGGCAAGGATCAAACCTGCCTCGTCGAACCGAAAAGGAACTATTGCTTGAAGCAGCTGCCGCAGTAAAATCACCCAACCGAGACACAAAACGTTACAAACGAACAGAAGAAAGAAATAAAAAAAGAGAAGAAATCTTTTCAAATCAAAGATTTGCTGAAACACCAGAACCTGAAGACGCATTTCTTTCAGAAAACGAAGAATTTTTTTCTCCAAGACTCCAAACTTCTCGAGTTTTTGATAACACCCAAACTCACGCTGAAAATCAAACCCCAAGGCGTTTATTATCTTTTAATTCAGAAGAGAATTTGGAAGAAGGTGAAACAAGTTTTAACACACAAGACTTAGAAACAAATCTTCCACATAATTTCGAACAAAATTTAACTCAACCAATAACTAATCAAGCGAATAGTTTATCAAATCAACTTTCATCAACTAGCAATTGTTCAACAGCTCATTCATTTGCAACAACTGCAACTGCAAACAGCTCATCAACAAATAGCCAACAGGTATCTCCTGTTAAAAAGGGATCAAAAAGTGCTGAAAATTCAAAAACAAATAGCTCAAAAAAATAGTAGAATAAGCTCCACTAGCAGCAATTTAAACAACACTTTAGCATTTTTCAATAAAATCACAACGACAACAATCAAAACTCCAAATAAACAAACAACTCAAATCGATCAAAAAAAATGTCAAAACTTGACACAAAGACAAAAATTAGCCTTTCTAAGGTTATGCCTCGATACGATGGCGAATCCGAGGATTTTGCATCATACATTAGAAAATTCAATCAAAAGGCAACAGCTTTTGGAATCGATAAGGACACCGAAGAATGTCAAAAACTACTCCCTTGTTGTTTCGATGGACGAGCATTACAAAAATACCATGAACTTCCAAAACTCGAACCTTCTCAAGCAAGAAGCTGGCGACAGCTTATCGACTTGCTTGCTCAGAAATTAGCTAAGCCACATGAAACATCTTTCGCCCAAGAAGTCTTATATGCCAGAAAACAAAGAACTGAAGAAAATATAGAAAGCTATGCAATGGCATTAAAAGATTTAATTAACAAAGCTTACACAGACAGTGCCGGTTACGATGATAAACTCCGAGCACGAGAACATGTTCGATATTTTGTTAGAGGATTAAAATTATCACTCAAAGAAAGACTTTTACGTGAAAAATGTCAAACAATCGAAGAAGCAATTTCTATTGCTTTAACAGAAAATGAACTCCAGAAGCAACTGGAGAGAGAAAGAACTACAGAAGCAATGGCTATTAATTTTACCCAACTAAGTGTTCAAGATCAACAAGATGAGGAAGATGAACAAATGCAAAATGATTTTCTACCACACAATAACTTTAGAAACTCAAATCGTTATAGCCAAACATTCAATAATTCAAACTACAATTATGATAACGATGGTAATTTCCAACGAAGAAACAAATTCAATAAACCAAGAAACAATTTTAATCGACGCCACCAAAATAATAACTACAGTGATGGCTACAACTACAACGAAGCCAATCGTCGAAATTTAAACAGCGAAAATAACTTTAACGACGATTATCAATGGACTTCTAATAACGAAATAATGGAAGAAGACATTGGATATATTCCTCCAATTTATAATATTATGATACCATCAAAATCTCTTCCATATATAATTCTCCAAGTTGAGAATATTAAATGCAACGGATTAGTAGATTCTGGATCTGGAATCTCATTTTTAAGTCAAACATTAGCTGAAGAAGCTAAACTTGAATTAAAATCTAATCTCAAATTTGGAATAACAGCAAACGGTTCAAAAATTGAATTTATAGGAACAACATCAGTAACATTAAAATTTGGAAATAAAAGAATATCGAAAGAATTATACGTCGCAAAACAAGAACACAGTCCTTCAAAAATAGTGATCGGCTATGATTTATGCCAAGAACTTCATGTGCAAATTAATTTTTGTAACAAAGAAATAAAAGTACTTGGAGAAGTAATACCAATGTTATCATTGGAAGAAACTGATAAAAAAATAAACAGCGAAGATGAAAAACATCAAATAAATACTTTGGAAACAACCAATAATGTAAGCAAATCCGAGAAAACTAATTTCCCCATAAATTTACCGTCACTACCAAAAGAAAAGATTATGGAAAAAACTCTTGAATATGCTGATAAAGAAACACAATGTAATAATATTTGGAGTAATGTACAAATAAAACTTCAGCTATTAGAAATACTACCGGAGTTTAATGGTAGTGATGACACCGACTTCTTGTCCTTTGTTAATGCATTTAAAACAAAACTTGATTTACTCCAACTCCCAGAAAATGAGGTTATTAACTTCTTATTCAATTCCATTAAAGGAAAAGCATATGAATTATTAATGGACAAGTACGAGATGCTACTAGAAAATAACAGCTGGCATCAAACAATAAAATTTCTCGAGGAAATATTTTCTCCACTCAATAATAAACAAGTCACGATAAAATCACTTCGACAAAGAAAGCAACGACAAGAAGAAACAATCATTAATTATGCAGAAGATATAGAAAAAATGGTCCACCAAATTTTTCTGAATAAAAATGGATATGAAGAGAATTTAAAAGAAAAAGAGAAAATCCGATATTTTGTCCGCGGTATTAATAAAAACATCAAAAAGTACCTAAAAGGAAAAAGCTTTTCGTCCTTTCAGACAGTAAAAGATCAGGCTTCAAAATATCAAAAACAAAATAGCGAAAATTTTTCTAGTTTTAAAGAAAATGATAATACCAAACAACTGACCACACCATTTCATCAGAAGGTCCAAAGAGAAGAAAAGAAACAAAACCGTGCCATTAACTCTGTGCTACGAGAGGCCGTAGCAATCGAGGCCGGCGGAGGCGACAGAGTCGATCTTCCAAAAATGGCAAATTTTAAACATAAAAATCCATCTAAAGAAGAGGATCAAAAAAGAATACAATGACGAGGAAACAACACCACCAACATCCAACAATGAAATAACAAATTAAATTAAATAAATAAAAATAATTTTTATTGTATTACTAACCAATAGAAAATTAAAAACTATAACTAACCTTATCCATAAAAATTGTATTCACGTCTTTACTAATTATTGTAAGTCTAATCTTTAAATTGTGAAGAGTCACGATACCAACCTATCCACTTAAAAATCGAATAACATCTCGAATCAACAGAGGCGTTGATCTTCGGGGGGTCGAGGATATAATGCGCGACCAAGTGCGCATTGGTTTGCATATTTTTATTCCAATTTAAAAGTGCATTTCCTCCTTTACTCTTCTTTCACTTGTCACTTTGACCTGGCAATTAATCTAAAGTTAAAATTCTAAAGCTGTCAAAAAGCCAAACGCCGATAGCAATTAAATCAATCAAGATCAAACGACTATCGTCAGTAAAGCTGACGATAGACGCAAGAAGATTCTTAAAGCTGTTTTTATAAGTATGTACAGTTTATTTTAGGAATCATGACTTGATGAATAATACCAGCAGGGCTTGATCATGCTGACAAGTACAAAGGCTAACAGCCGCAAGGAAGCATGATCTGACGATAACATCTAAGAATATTCTAGAGTATAGGCGGAGTTAAACATCCTCGTAAAACATATATAAACCCCAAAGGCGAGATCAACATTATCCTCTCAATCTCAACCATGACTTGAAGAAGAGTCAAAAGCTGGAAAGGCTAGCTCGCAAGAGCTAAGCCAAAGGTCGTGCTCTCTCTATTATCTCTCTTTTCTATCTAATCTTATTATTAAAAAGAGTTATGAATTATAAATAAATAAATTGTATTTTAATAATATCTGAGCCATAACAAGAACCGTGGGGTAAACCGCTACACATACACTATCTATGCCCAAAATGATATAGCAAAAGCTCTTCATTTTACACTTTCTTATAAACTCTATTCTTTTATATGAGCGTTCTTTTTTTAAACCACACGAATTGATTAATAAAGAACGAAAGATCCATACTCTGCGAAAATTTTATAAAAAATTAAAAATGTAGCCTATTTTTTAAATCTTTCTTATCAACTCAATTCTTTTAAATGAGCGTTCTTTTTTTAAACCAAAACAAATGATTAATAAAGAACGTGAGTTTTCAACAATACGAATGTTCTACCAAAAATTAAAAAAGGAGCCTCATTTTTAAATCTTTCTTATAAACTCAATTCTTTTAAATGAGCGTTCTTTTTTTAAACCAAAACAAATGATTAATAAAGAACGGGAGTTTTCAACAATACGAATGTTCTACAAAAAATTAAAAAAGGAGCCTCATTTTTAAATCTTTCTTATAAACTCAATTCTTTTAAATGAGCGTTCTTTTTTTAAACCAAAACAAATGATTAATAAAGAACGGGAGTTTTCAACAATACGAATGTTCTACCAAAAAATTAAAAAAGGAGCCTCATTTTTAAATCTTTCTTATAAACTCTATACTTTTATATGAGCGTTCTTTTTTTAAACCAAACGAATTGATTAATAAAGAACGGGAGTTTTCAACAATACGAATGTTCTACAATAAATTAAAAAAGGAGCCTCATTTTTAAATCTTTCTTATCAACTCTATTCTTTTATATGAGCGTTCTTTTTTTAAACCAAACGAATTGATTAATAAAGAACGGGAGTTTTCAACAATACGAATGTTCTACCAAAAAATTAAAAAAGGAGCCTCATTTTTAAATCTTTCTTATAAACTCTATACTTTTATATGAGCGTTCTTTTTTTAAACCAAACGAATTGATTAATAAAGAACGGGAGTTTTCAACAATACGAATGTTCTACAATAAATTAAAAAAGGAGCCTCATTTTTAAATCTTTCTTATAAACTCTATACTTTTATATGAGCGTTCTTTTTTTAAACCAAACGAATTGATTAATAAAGAACGGGAGTTTTCAACAATACGAATGTTCTACAATAAATTAAAAAAGGAGCCTCATTTTTAAATCTTTCTTATCAACTCTATTCTTTTATATGAGCGTTCTTTTTTTAAACCAAACGAATTGATTAATAAAGAACGGGAGTTTTCAACAATACGAATGTTCTACCAAAAAATTAAAAAAGGAGCCTCATTTTTAAATCTTTCTTATAAACTCTATACTTTTATATGAGCGTTCTTTTTTTAAACCAAACGAATTGATTAATAAAGAACGGGAGTTTTCAACAATACGAATGTTCTACAATAAATTAAAAAAGGAGCCTCATTTTTAAATCTTTCTTATCAACTCTATTCTTTTATATGAGCGTTCTTTTTTTAAACCAAAAAAAATGATTAATAAAGAACGGGAGTTTTCAACAATACGAATGTTCTACAAAAAATTAAAAAAGGAGCCTCATTTTTAAATCTTTCTTATAAACTCTATTCTTTTATATGAGCGTTCTTATTTTAAACCAAACGAATTGATTAATAAAGAACGAAAGATCCATACTCTGCGACAATTTTATAAAAAATTAAAAATGTAGCCTATTTTTTAAATCTTTCTTATAAACTCATTTCTTTTAAATGAGCTTTCTTTTTTTAAACCAAAAAAAATGATTAATAAAGAACGTGAGTTTTCAACAATACGAATGTTCTACAAAAAATTAAAAAAGGAGCCTCATTTTTAAATCTTTCTTATAAACTCTATTCTTTTATATGAGCGTTCTTATTTTAAACCAAACGAATTGATTAATAAAGAACGAAAGATCCATACTCTGTGACAATTTTATAAAAAATTAAAAATGTAGCCTATTTTTTAAATTTTTCTTATAAACTCAATTCTTTTAAATGAGCTTTCTTTTTTTAAACCAAAAAAAATGATTAATAAAGAACGTGAGTTTTCAACAATACGAATGTTCTACAAAAAATTAAAAAAGGAGCCTCATTTTTAAATCTTTCTTATAAACTCTATACTTTTATATGAGCGTTCTTTTTTTAAACCAAACGAATTGATTAATAAAGAACGGGAGTTTTCAACAATACGAATGTTCTACAATAAATTAAAAAAGGAGCCTCATTTTTAAATCTTTCTTATAAACTCTATACTTTTATATGAGCGTTCTTTTTTTAAACCAAACGAATTGATTAATAAAGAACGGGAGTTTTCAACAATACGAATGTTCTACAATAAATTAAAAAAGGAGCCTCATTTTTAAATCTTTCTTATCAACTCTATTCTTTTATATGAGCGTTCTTTTTTTAAACCAAACGAATTGATTAATAAAGAACGGGAGTTTTCAACAATACGAATGTTCTACCAAAAAATTAAAAAAGGAGCCTCATTTTTAAATCTTTCTTATAAACTCTATACTTTTATATGAGCGTTCTTTTTTTAAACCAAACGAATTGATTAATAAAGAACGGGAGTTTTCAACAATACGAATGTTCTACAATAAATTAAAAAAGGAGCCTCATTTTTAAATCTTTCTTATCAACTCTATTCTTTTATATGAGCGTTCTTTTTTTAAACCAAAAAAAATGATTAATAAAGAACGGGAGTTTTCAACAATACGAATGTTCTACAAAAAATTAAAAAAGGAGCCTCATTTTTAAATCTTTCTTATAAACTCTATTCTTTTATATGAGCGTTCTTATTTTAAACCAAACGAATTGATTAATAAAGAACGAAAGATCCATACTCTGCGACAATTTTATAAAAAATTAAAAATGTAGCCTATTTTTTAAATCTTTCTTATAAACTCATTTCTTTTAAATGAGCTTTCTTTTTTTAAACCAAAAAAAATGATTAATAAAGAACGTGAGTTTTCAACAATACGAATGTTCTACAAAAAATTAAAAAAGGAGCCTCATTTTTAAATCTTTCTTATAAACTCTATTCTTTTATATGAGCGTTCTTATTTTAAACCAAACGAATTGATTAATAAAGAACGAAAGATCCATACTCTGTGACAATTTTATAAAAAATTAAAAATGTAGCCTATTTTTTAAATTTTTCTTATAAACTCAATTCTTTTAAATGAGCGTTCTTTTTTTAAACCAAAAAAAATGATTAATAAAGAACGTGAGTTTTCAACAATACGAATGTTCTACAATAAATTAAAAAAAGGAGCCTCATTTCTAAATCTTTCTTATAAACTCATTTCTTTTAAATGAGCTTTCTTTTTTTAAACCAAAAAAAATGATTAATAAAGAACGTGAGTTTTCAACAATACGAATGTTCTACCAAAAATTAAAAAAGGAGCCTCATTTTTAAATCTTTCTTATCAACTCATTTCTTTTAAATGAGCTTTCTTTTTTTAAACCAAAAAAAATGATTAATAAAGAACGGGAGTTTTCAACAATACGAATGTTCTACACAAAACTTAAAAAAGGAGCCTCATTTTTAAATCTTTCTTATAAACTCTATTCTTTTAAATGAGCGTTCTTTTTTTAAACCAAAAAAAATGATTAATAAAGAACGGGAGTTTTTAACAATACGAATGTTCTACCAAAAATTAAAAAAGGAGCCTCATTTTTAAATCTTTCTTACCACCTCTATTCTTTTATATGAGCGTTCTTTTTTTAAACCAAAAAAATGATTAATAAAGAACGTGAGTTTTCAACAATACGAATGTTCTACCAAAAATTAAAAAAGGAGCCTCATTTTTAAATCTTTCTTATAAACTCTATTCTTTTAAATGAGCGTTCTTTTTTTAAACCAAAAAAAATGATTAATAAAGAACGGGAGTTTTTAACAATACGAATGTTCTACCAAAAATTAAAAAAGGAGCCTCATTTTTAAATCTTTCTTATCAACTCATTTCTTTTAAATGAGCGTTCTTTTTTTAAACCAAAAAAAATGATTAATAAAGAACGTGAGTTTTCAACAATACGAATGTTCTACCAAAAATTAAAAAAGGAGCCTCATTTTTAAATCTTTCTTACCACCTCTATTCTTTTATATGAGCGTTCTTTTTTTAAACCAAAAAAAATGATTAATAAAGAACGGGAGTTTTCAACAATACGAATGTTCTACCAAAAATTAAAAAAGGAGCCTCATTTTTAAATCTTTCTTATCAACTCATTTCTTTTAAATGAGCGTTCTTTTTTTAAACCAAAAAAAATGATTAATAAAGAACGTGAGTTTTCAACAATACGAATGTTCTACCAAAAATTAAAAAAGGAGCCTCATTTTTAAATCTTTCTTATCAACTCATTTCTTTTAAATGAGCGTTCTTTTTTTAAACCAAAAAAAATGATTAATAAAGAACGTGAGTTTTCAACAATACGAATGTTCTACAAAAAATTAAAAAAGGAGCCTCATTTTTAAATCTTTCTTATAAACTCTATTCTTTTATATGAGCGTTCTTTTTTTAAACCAAACGAATTGATTAAAAAAGAACGAAAGATCCATACTCTGCGACAATTTTATAAAAAATTAAAAATGTAGCCTATTTTTTAAATCTTTCTTACCACCTCTATTCTTTTAAATGAGCGTTCTTTTTTTAAACCAAAAAAAATGATTAATAAAGAACGGGAGTTTTTAACAATACGAATGTTCTACCAAAAATTAAAAAAGGAGCCTCATTTTTAAATCTTTCTTATCAACTCATTTCTTTTAAATGAGCGTTCTTTTTTTAAACCAAAAAAAATGATTAATAAAGAACGTGAGTTTTCAACAATACGAATGTTCTACCAAAAATTAAAAAAGGAGCCTCATTTTTAAATCTTTCTTATCAACTCATTTCTTTTAAATGAGCGTTCTTTTTTTAAACCAAAAAAAATGATTAATAAAGAACGTGAGTTTTCAACAATACGAATGTTCTACCAAAAATTAAAAAAGGAGCCTCATTTTTAAATCTTTCTTATCAACTCATTTCTTTTAAATGAGCGTTCTTTTTTTAAACCAAAAAAAATGATTAATAAAGAACGTGAGTTTTCAACAATACGAATGTTCTACAAAAAATTAAAAAAGGAGCCTCATTTTTAAATCTTTCTTATAAACTCTATTCTTTTATATGAGCGTTCTTTTTTTAAACCAAACGAATTGATTAAAAAAGAACGAAAGATCCATACTCTGCGACAATTTTATAAAAAATTAAAAATGTAGCCTATTTTTTAAATCTTTCTTACCACCTCTATTCTTTTATATGAGCGTTCTTTTTTTAAACCAAAAAAAATGATTAATAAAGAACGTGAGTTTTCAACAATACGAATGTTCTACCAAAAATTAAAAAAGGAGCCTCATTTTTAAATCTTTCTTATCAACTCATTTCTTTTAAATGAGCGTTCTTTTTTTAAACCAAAAAAAATGATTAATAAAGAACGTGAGTTTTCAACAATACGAATGTTCTACAATAAATTAAAAAAGGAGCCTCATTTTTAAATCTTTCTTATCAACTCATTTCTTTTAAATGAGCGTTCTTTTTTTAAACCAAAAAAAATGATTAATAAAGAACGTGAGTTTTCAACAATACGAATGTTCTACAAAAAATTAAAAATGTAGCATATTTTTTAAATCTTTCTTATAAACTCAATTCTTTTATATGAGCGTTCTTTTTTTAAACCAAACGAATTGATTAATAAAGAACGGGAGTTTTCAACAATACGAATGTTCTACAAAAAATTAAAAAAGGAGCCTCATTTTTAAATCTTTCTTATCAACTCATTTCTTTTAAATGAGCGTTCTTTTTTTAAACCAAAAAAAATTATTAATAAAGAACGTGAGTTTTCAACAATACGAATGTTCTACCAAAAATTAAAAAAGGAGCCTCATTTTTAAATCTTTCTTATCAACTCATTTCTTTTAAATGAGCGTTCTTTTTTTAAACCAAAAAAAATGATTAATAAAGAACGTGAGTTTTCAACAATACGAATGTTCTACAATAAATTAAAAAAGGAGCCTCATTTTTAAATCTTTCTTATCAACTCATTTCTTTTAAATGAGCGTTCTTTTTTTAAACCAAAAAAAATGATTAATAAAGAACGTGAGTTTTCAACAATACGAATGTTCTACAAAAAATTAAAAATGTAACATATTTTTTAAATCTTTCTTATAAACTCAATTCTTTTATATGAGCGTTCTTTTTTTAAACCAAACGAATTGATTAATAAAGAACGGGAGTTTTCAACAATACGAATGTTCTACAAAAAATTAAAAAAGGAGCCTCATTTTTAAATCTTTCTTATAAACTCTATTCTTTTATATGAGCGTTCTTTTTTTAAACCAAACGAATTGATTAAAAAAGAACGAAAGATCCATACTCTTCGACAATTTTATCAAAAATTAAAAATGTAGCCTATTTTTTTAATCTTTCTTACCACCTCAATTCTTTTATATGAGCGTTCTTTTTTTAATCCAAACAAATGATTAATAAAGAACGGGAGTTTTCAACAATACGAATGTTCTACAAAAAATTAAAAAAGGAGCCTCATTTTTAAATCTTTCTTATAAACTCAATTCTTTTAAATGAGCGTTCTTTTTTTAAACCAAAAAAAATGATTAATAAAGAACGGGAGTTTTCAACAATACGAATGTTCTACCAAAAATTAAAAAAGGAGCCTCATTTTTAAATCTTTCTTACCACCTCAATTCTTTTATATGAGCGTTCTTTTTTTAACCAAAAAAAAATGATTAATAAAGAACGGGAGTTTTCAACAATACGAATGTTCTACCAAAAATTAAAAAAGGAGCCTCATTTTTAAATCTTTCTTATAAACTCATTTCTTTTAAATGAGCGTTCTTTTTTTAAACCAAAAAAAATGATTAATAAAGAACGTGAGTTTTCAACAATACGAATGTTCTACAAAAAATTAAAAAAGGAGCCTCATTTTTAAATCTTTCTTATAAACTCTATTCTTTTATATGAGCGTTCTTTTTTTAAACCAAACGAATTGATTAATAAAGAACGAAAGATCCATACTCTGCGACAATTTTATAAAAAATTAAAAATGTAGCCTATTTTTTAAATCTTTCTTATCAACTCAATTCTTTTAAATGAGCGTTCTTTTTTTAAACCAAAACAAATGATTAATAAAGAACGTGAGTTTTCAACAATACGAATGTTCTACAATAAATTAAAAAAAGGAGCCTCATTTCTAAATCTTTCTTATAAACTCATTTCTTTTAAATGAGCTTTCTTTTTTTAAACCAAAAAAAATGATTAATAAAGAACGTGAGTTTTCAACAATACGAATGTTCTACCAAAAATTAAAAAAGGAGCCTCATTTTTAAATCTTTCTTATCAACTCTATTCTTTTATATGAGCGTTCTTTTTTTAAACCAAACGAATTGATTAATAAAGAACGAAAGATCCATACTCTGTGACAATTTTATAAAAAATTTAAAATGTAGCCTATTTTTTAAATCTTTCTTATAAACTCAATTTTTTTATATGAGCGTTCTTTTTTTAAACCAAACGAATTGATTAATAAAGAACGGGAGTTTTCAACAATACGAATGTTCTACCAAAAATTAAAAAAGGAGCCTCATTTTTAAATCTTTCTTACCACCTCTATTCTTTTATATGATCGTTCTTTTTTTAAACCAAAAAAAATGATTAATAAAGAACGGGAGTTTTCAACAATACGAATGTTCTACAAAAAATTAAAAAAGGAGCTTCATTTTTAAATCTTTCTTACCACCTCTATTCTTTTATATGAGCGTTCTTTTTTTAAACCAAACGAATTGATTAATAAAGAACGAAAGATCCATACTCTTCGACAATTTTATCAAAAAATTAAAATGTAGCCTATTTTTTTAATCTTTCTTACCACCTCTATTCTTTTATATGAGCGTTCTTTTTTTAATCCAAACAAATGATTAATAAAGAACGGGAGTTTTCAACAATACGAATGTTCTACCAAAAATTAAAAAAAGAGCCTCATTTATAATTCTTTCTTACCACCTCAATTCTTTTATATGAGCGTTCTTTTTTTAACCAAAAAAAAATGATTAATAAAAAACGGGAGTATTCAACAATACGAATGTTCTACCAAAAATTAAAAAAGGAGCCTCATTT
Source organism: Panagrolaimus kolymaensis (assembly GCA_028622995.1). NCBI lineage: Eukaryota > Metazoa > Nematoda > Chromadorea > Rhabditida > Panagrolaimidae > Panagrolaimus > Panagrolaimus kolymaensis. The sequence goes on along the minus strand of JAJQJQ010000029.1, from coordinate 2,071,790 downwards.
TTAAATCTTTCTTATAAACTCAATTCTTTTAAATGAGCGTTCTTTTTTTAAACCAAAAAAAATGATTAATAAAGAACGTGAGTTTTCAACAATACGAATGTTCTACAAAAAATTAAAAAAGGAGCCTCATTTTTAAATCTTTCTTATAAACTCTATTCTTTTATATGAGCGTTCTTTTTTTAAACCAAACGAATTGATTAATAAAGAACGAAAGATCCATACTCTGTGACAATTTTATAAAAAATTTAAAATGTAGCCTATTTTTTTAATCTTTCTTACCACCTCTATTCTTTTATATGAGCGTTCTTTTTTTAATCCAAACAAATGATTAATAAAGAACGGGAGTTTTCAACAATACGAATGTTCTACCAAAAATTAAAAAAGGAGCCTCATTTTTAAATCTTTCTTACCACCTCAATTCTTTTATATGAGCGTTCTTTTTTTAACCAAAAAAAAATGATTAATAAAAAACGGGAGTATTCAACAATACGAATGTTCTACCAAAAATTAAAAAAGGAGCCTCATTTTTAAATCTTTCTTATAAACTCAATTCTTTTATATGAGCGTTCTTTTTTTAATCCAAACAAATGATTAATAAAGAACGGGAGTTTTCAACAATACGAATGTTCTACCAAAAATTAAAAAAGGAGCCTCATTTTTAAATCTTTCTTACCACCTCAATTCTTTTATATGAGCGTTCTTTTTTTAACCAAAAAAAAATGATTAATAAAAAACGGGAGTATTCAACAATACGAATGTTCTACCAAAAATTAAAAAAGGAGCCTCATTTTTAAATCTTTCTTATAAACTCAATTCTTTTAAATGAGCGTTCTTTTTTTAATCCAAACAAATGATTAATAAAGAACGGGAGTTTTCAACAATACGAATGTTCTACCAAAAATTAAAAAAGGAGCCTCATTTTTAAATCTTTCTTACCACCTCTATTCTTTTATATGAGCGTTCTTTTTTTAAACCAAACGAATTGATTAATAAAGAACGAAAGATCCATACTCTTCGACAATTTTATCAAAAAATTAAAATGTAGCCTATTTTTTTAATCTTTCTTACCACCTCTATTCTTTTATATGAGCGTTCTTTTTTTAAACCAAAAAAAATGATTAATAAAGAACGGGAGTTTTCAACAATACGAATGTTCTACCAAAAATTAAAAAAGGAGCCTCATTTTTAAATCTTTCTTACCACCTCAATTCTTTTATATGAGCGTTCTTTTTTTAACCAAAAAAAAATGATTAATAAAAAACGGGAGTATTCAACAATACGAATGTTCTACCAAAAATTAAAAAAGGAGCCTCATTTTTAAATCTTTCTTATAAACTCAATTCTTTTAAATGAGCGTTCTTTTTTTAAACCAAAAAAAATGATTAATAAAGAACGTGAGTTTTCAACAATACGAATGTTCTACAAAAAATTAAAAAAGGAGCCTCATTTTTAAATCTTTCTTATAAACTCTATTCTTTTATATGAGCGTTCTTTTTTTAAACCAAACGAATTGATTAATAAAGAACGAAAGATCCATACTCTGTGACAATTTTATAAAAAATTTAAAATGTAGCCTATTTTTTAAATCTTTCTTATAAACTCAATTCTATTAAATGAGCGTTCTTTTTTTAAACCAAAAAAAATGATTAATAAAGAACGTGAGTTTTCAACAATACGAATGTTCTACAAAAAATTAAAAATGTAGCATATTTTTTAAATTTTTCTTATAAACTCAATTTTTTTATATGAGCGTTCTTTTTTTAAACCAAACGAATTGATTAATAAAGAACGGGAGTTTTCAACAATACGAATGTTCTACCAAAAATTAAAAAAGGAGCCTCATTTTTAAATCTTTCTTATAAACTCAATTCTTTTATATGAGCGTTCTTTTTTTGAACCAAAAAAAATGATTAATAAAGAACGGGAGTTTTCAACAATACGAATGTTCTACCAAAAATTAAAAAAGGAGCCTCATTTTTAAATCTTTCTTATAAACTCAATTCTTTTAAATGAGCGTTCTTTTTTTAAACCAAAAAAAATGATTAATAAAGAACGGGAGTTTTCAACAATACGAATGTTCTACAAAAAATTAAAAAAGGAGCCTCATTTTTAAATCTTTCTTATAAACTCTATTCTTTTATATGAGCGTTCTTTTTTTAATCCAAAACAAATGATTAATAAAGAACGGGAGTTTTCAACAATACGAATGTTCTACAAAAAATTAAAAAAGGAGCCTCATTTTTAAATCTTTCTTATAAACTCAATTCTTTTAAATGAGCGTTCTTTTTTTAAACCAAAAAAAATGATTAATAAAGAACGTGAGTTTTCAACAATACGAATGTTCTACAATAAATTAAAAAAGGAGCCTCATTTTTAAATCTTTCTTATCAACTCATTTCTTTTAAATGAGCGTTCTTTTTTTAAACCAAAAAAAATGATTAATAAAGAACGGGAGTTTTCAACAATACGAATGTTCTACAAAAAATTAAAAATGTAGCATATTTTTTAAATCTTTCTTATAAACTCAATTCTTTTATATGAGCGTTCTTTTTTTAAACCAAAAAAAATGATTAATAAAGAACGGGAGTTTTCAACAATACGAATGTTCTACCAAAAATTAAAAAAGGAGCCTCATTTTTAAATCTTTCTTATAAACTCAATTCTTTTATATGAGCGTTCTTTTTTTAAACCAAAAAAAATGATTAATAAAGAACGGGAGTTTTCAACAATACGAATGTTCTACAATAAATTAAAAAAAGGAGCCTCATTTTTAAATCTATCTTATAAACTCAATTCTTTTAAATGAGCGTTCTTTTTTTAAACCAAAAAAAATGATTAATAAAGAACGGGAGTTTTCAACAATACGAATGTTCTACCAAAAATTAAAAATGTAGCATATTTTTTAAATCTTTCTTATAAACTCAATTCTTTTATATGAGCGTTCTTTTTTTAAACCAAAAAAAATGATTAATAAAGAACGGGAGTTTTCAACAATACGAATGTTCTACCAAAAATTAAAAAAGGAGCCTCATTTTTAAATCTTTCTTATAAACTCAATTCTTTTAAATGAGCGTTCTTTTTTTAAACCAAAAAAAATGATTAATAAAGAACGTGAGTTTTCAACAATACGAATGTTCTACAATAAATTAAAAAAGGAGCCTCATTTTTAAATCTTTCTTATCAACTCATTTCTTTTAAATGAGCGTTCTTTTTTTAAACCAAAAAAAATGATTAATAAAGAACGGGAGTTTTCAACAATACGAATGTTCTACAAAAAATTAAAAATGTAGCATATTTTTTAAATCTTTCTTATAAACTCAATTCTTTTATATGAGCGTTCTTTTTTTAAACCAAAAAAAATGATTAATAAAGAACGGGAGTTTTCAACAATACGAATGTTCTACCAAAAATTAAAAAAGGAGCCTCATTTTTAAATCTTTCTTATAAACTCAATTCTTTTATATGAGCGTTCTTTTTTTAAACCAAAAAAAATGATTAATAAAGAACGGGAGTTTTCAACAATACGAATTTTCTACAATAAATTAAAAAAAGGAGCCTCATTTTTAAATCTATCTTATAAACTCAATTCTTTTATATGAGCGTTCTTTTTTTAAACCAAAAAAAATGATTAATAAAGAACGGGAGTTTTCAACAATACGAATGTTCTACAAAAAATTGAAAAAGGAGCCTCATTTTTAAATCTTTCTTATAAACTCAATTCTTTTATATGAGCGTTCTTTTTTTAAACCAAAAAAAATGATTAATAAAGAACGGGAGTTTTCAACAATACGAATGTTCTACAATAAATTAAAAAAAGGAGCCTCATTTTTAAATCTTTCTTATAAACTCAATTCTTTTATATGAGCGTTCTTTTTTTAAACCAAACGATTTGATTAATAAAGAACGGGAGTTTTCAACAATACGAATGTTCTACCAAAAATTAAAAAAGGAGCCTCATTTTTAAATCTTTCTTATAAACTCAATTCTTTTATATGAGCGTTCTTTTTTTAAACCAAACGAATTGATTAATAAAGAACGAAAGATCCATACTCTTCGACAATTTTATAAAAAATTAAAAATGTAGCCTCATTTTTAAATCTTTCTTATAAACTCAATTCTTATAAATGAGCGTTCTTTTTTTAAACCAAAACAAATGATTAATAAAGAACGGGAGTTTTCAACAATACGAATGTTTTACCAAAAATTAAAAAAGGTGTCTAAATTTAAAATCTTTCCAGTAAAAGGCTTAAAAAGTTGCCAAAAAAAATTGTTTTTTATTGCCCATTTTGTAAATATATAAAACAGAGTGAATCCTTTACCATTACCTTAGTTTGTTATTTATTTTTGCCTTCTTGACGCATTAACTAATGTTGCTGAAACTTCACTGCGCTGAAATGTGAGAGTACTTAACATCCAATTTAGCAATGAAAAAAAAACTCAAAAAAAAATATTGTTATAGTTTTGATTCGTTAAATTTTTATTAATTTTTTGATAAAATGCATGCAAAAATTTGGATTTTATGCATAAAATTGCATAATTTTCAAAATAATGCCTGCGTTGAAGACAAAATAAGGGAAATTTTCGTGCCGAGAAAAAAAAAAGAAAAAAATTGGGAGTCAGAGTTTTTAACTCTTTTTGAGTAATTTTTATATCGAATATTAGAATTATGAATAGACAAACTGTTATATTTTTATGAATTTATTCTAATCATGTGAGAAATATGAGATAAACGAAACACAATCGTTTATCTCAAAAAATCAAAGTATTCATGGAATTGAGCTATTTTGATATTTTTCTAACATAGCAATCTTTTTCGTGGAGTAATCAGTATTCAGAACATTTTCATGGTTAGATTCTCGTGGAGCCATTACTTGTCGAACATCGAGGCTTTCTTGAAGGAAGTATCTGTTATGCTTTTCATGTGATAATGTTGCAATCCATGGAACAAGAGCTTCGCTGAAACAAGGCAAATGAAAAAAGTTGAAAGTAAAAAACCTTACCAAAAATCTTGCAGAAACTGGAACAAATTTCCATTCATCTCGGCTATTTCTTTTAATCATGGAGTTGAACATTCTTGTGTTGGTTAAGTTGTTAAGCAAGGTGACCAGACGAAGTCCTTCACTTGAACAGATTTCTAACGAAGAAGATGTTTCATGGAAAGTGGAAAAAACAGGAGAAGAATGTATTACCAGCCATAAAACACTTGAGACGAGAATATTGTAAGCAGCATTCTTTACAAATTTTTCATGACAACTTCGAAGAATAAATACAGCTGCTTTTGTTGATGGAGTTCTTGAAAAATATTGGTGGAGATTTGTCACGCTGTGACAGATAAGATATTGGTGTCGTCGAGGTTTCCTTGGGAGTTGGTTGCATCTTATGTAGCTGGGATCTTCCAAATAAGACAAGAACATATTCACATACATCTTTATTCAGGATAAAACAACAACCAGCACAACAATAATGTAAAGACACAACTACAACTACGAAAATGAGACAAAAGTAAAGCAAACAAAAGTATGCAAATAGGCTGCCATCTTGCTGGCTGTTTCGTTACAGGACAATCAAGAGGAGCGCGAAGTTTGAATGGAAGCGGAAGCACAAGTGAGAGATTCTGCAACAGGAGAATGTGGGTGATGAGCCACATGACAGATTCATCTGAAAGCAATATTAATAAAGATAATGGAAGTAAGAAAAAAGACTAACAGTTCTAAAATAATGAACACTATCTTCTTGAGCATAATTTACGTAGGCATCTTCTATCATCTTTTGCCGGCTAATATAAAATGCAATAACGCCTTTTTTCAATATTCTTTAAAATTCTCCATCGATTTAGAAAAATTAAGTGTAATTTTTCAGTGGCTTTGTTGAAAAATTGATGAATCCGACAATGATTTAGAATTCTATAAATTTATTTTTTTTTGTTAAATTTTGAAAGAAAAAAATCTTTTTAAAATTTACTCACTCATTTTTATCATTTGTTGCCATGATAAAAGGCAAAATTAACAATGTTGCTAATTTTTTATATCTCGTAGTAAATGGCGCGATGGATATATTTCTCTAAAATTTAGAAAAAAAGATAAGATAAACGTTATTTTAATACTTTCATTATTAATTCAAAGTTTTAAATTTTTGACTAATTTAAAACCGATCGCATAAACAAAAAGGATGATTAGATAAGAAACGAATCGGGATAGATAAATTAAAATAAAGGTACAGAAGGAAAATATTTAATTTTAATTCACTTAAATAAAATTGTTTTAAAAATAATACTATAAAAAGTTATTATAAGAATGGAAGAAAGATATATACCTAGATGGAAGTATCACACACTATTTTCCAATCACTTAGTTTTCAGCGAAAAAAGAAAAAAAATTAAATTATTTGCGCGTTTTTCAACTTTTGTTCCCAAAAGAGGCAGATCAAAAAAGGCTATCTTTCATATAAGCAAGCAAACAGGAAAGATGAACGCTATACCTTTCAAACCTTCCTGTTGTTATATGGCTAAAAGAGGGTGGCAATACACACTTCCGTGTCGATAGAAAAAAAGGATGAAAAACGAAAGACAACAACCACTTTCAAGAATAAAAATAAAATCCAAATTTTGTCGACGGAAACAAAAAAAAAAGAAAGAATGAACGTAAACAACCTTCGGAAATGAAAATGTTATCTACCGTAAAACTTGGGGAAAATAGAGACACAAAATACTTAGGAAAATGAAAACAAAGTTTGCGAGAGAGAAAAAAGAATGAAAAAAATTAAATCAACTTTTAAAAAGAAGAAAAAAACTCAAAAGATGTTCCTTTGCAGGAATTTGTTGAATGTTTTTAAAGCAGTTTCTTTTTTGAAGAAGCTTAAATGAAACTTTTCAAAAATTATTTCTAAATTAAAGCGTATAAAAATCGAGAGGATGGCGCGAAGAAGCAGTGAAGGCAAAAGTGATGAAAATCAACTAAAACAAATCAGCTTATGAACCTGCGCAAGCGATAGTGCTTTTGCTGCGGCTAGAGACACATTAGAATATATCAAAGCAGAACGTTAGGGAGGAGCTGCTGTCTTTAGTTAGTCATCCAATAAGATTGGAAAAGCTGTGGCAGATGCAACGCATCGCCGATTACGAAAGTATGTTGTTGATGATATGTAAGAAAGAAAATTAAAAAAAGAAAATACATTTTTGACTGGCGCCTAAAAGCAGATGTATTTTTAGTCATCTTTTTTGGAGAGAAAAAAAAGCTTGAGAAAGCGCCCTTTTGCAACCGTCGAAAGAAAGAAAAACCAAATCATCTTTTTTCTACTGACGCTGTAAAATTTTGGTACCAGCCACAAAAAATTTTTTCTGCCGATGTTAAATGTTTTTATTACCTGACATAACTCCGCGATGTTTTGTTGCCGCCTTTAACAGATAAATAAAAACGCATCATTTAGTTGTACTTATCGATCATTCCTCGACTTAATTTTATTTTAGTATTACATAAAAGTTGTTGATATAAATAATGCAAGCCTCTTTGAGACTGATAAAAATATTTATAATTTAATAAAATACCAATAAAAACAGAAAAAAGAAGTGAAAAAAATATAACTATATGATAATAATAAAAATAAAAAATGAAATCAGACAATGTTGAATGTGACAACATTAAACCGTTTAAAAAAACCCCCATAATAAAATAAGCGTGTACTTGGGTAAAAATATAATTGCCTTATTTAATAATTCAGAATGCATCCACGGTGATAAAGAAGAAAAAAAATTAGAGAAAACTTTTTAATTACCTTGATGTAATAAAAATGATAAGGTGAAAACGTAACGAAGTGTCATGCGTAACGAAGTGTCCGTAACGAAGTGTCATGGATTTGTAACGAAGTGTCTGTCGTAACGAAGTGTCGGTAACGAAGTGTCGGTAACGAAGTGTCCGTAACGAAGTGTCTATTTCCCGTAATCCGGGGGTTAGTAGAATTATTTAGGAATATTATTATGAATTTTTAATAAAAATATTAGGGTCTTTTTTTCAGTGAGGCAGGTTAAAGCTTCTGGCATTCGTTTTCTTGATAACTATAATGAATACATAGTAAAATTACAATTAAATAAAAACATTATTACTACAATTCAATCTAGTTTTTCATACATTAAGTTAAGTTGAGGCTTGAAATATTCTTTCAATTTGGGGCGCTTGCTTTTGAGAGTTGGAGTTAATAGATCATTTTCAACTGAGAACATTTCAGATGAAAGGAAGATGTCCTTGACTTGTTCAAAAGAATACAAGCTTGCAGCTTTTCCAACAGCGATTAAATCATCGAAAATCATCTTCTTTACACCTTCTCTTTTGCAAAGTTCTTCCATTGAAAGTTCTTTCAATCCAAGTTGCAAGATGGCTTGAGGGATGAGAGCTTCTTTATCAGGAACAACAATCGCGACGAGGCAGGACTTCAAGTTTTCACCATATACAAATGATTGAGCCACGAACTTTGATCGAACATAGATATTTTCAATTTTTTCAAGAGCAACATATTCACCCTAAAACCAACAAAGTTATTCAATTCGAACAATAGTAAAGTATGAAAAAAAGCTTACCTGAGCTAACTTAAAGAAATTTTTCTTTCTATCAACTATCTTCAAAGTCCCAGTTTCAGTCCATCGGCCTATATCACCAGTATGAAGCCATCCATCTTGATCAAGAGTTTCATTTATTTGTTCTTCGTTCTTGTAATAACCTTTGAAAACATTGGCTCCTTTGATACATACTTCACCAGCATCATCTTTTGCATAATAACCAAGTTCAGGAACATCAATGAGTTTAATCATATTGCACGGAGATGGCACGCCCACATGCCCAAGAACCGAATCACCTTCAAGAGTAATGCTACAAGCAGCAACGCATTCAGTTTGACCATAACCTTCTACAACCATACAACCAAGTGTGCATCGAATGAAGGTAAGAACATTGTCAGCAAGAGGAGCCGAACCAGTAATCATCAATTTAACTCGTCCACCTAGTTGTTCACGAATCTTTTTGAAGATGAAGTTGTCAATCAAGGAGTTGTTACGAATGATGCCTCTGAAAATCAACACATAAATAAATTAGAGGGTAAATGAAGTAAACTTACTGGTTAATTTCACGAGTTTTGTATGAGATAGCGGCATCCAATAACATCTTGCGAAGACGAGACTTGTTGACTTCTGACATGACTTTATCATAAATTCTATTCAAAAAACGAGGTACAACAGGAAGAACCGTAGGTTGAAGAGTTCTGATGTCATCAGGAAGCAATCGAATTTCACCACGGAAGAATCCAATACGACCACCTTGAGAAATAAGAGTGGCTTCAATCACTCTTTGAAACATATGAGCCAAGGGTAGAAAGCTCATCATGACGTCATCACTTGTTATTGGAGCATGTTTGAAATACTCCAACGTAGTAACACCAGCAATAACATTTCCATGAGTAAGCATGACACCTTTGGGTGTTCCAATTGTTCCAGGAGTATAGCTAATAGTTGCTATATCCTTTGAAGAAGGAGGAAGGAAATATGTTTTTTTCTCGTTCTTTCCTATTAATTCAAATTCACCAAATCCATAAAGTGAAAGGCCAGCAAGATTAAATACAGCTTTGTCATCGGGAGTAACTTCTTCATCCATAACGACCAAATGTTTCAAGAAGCCACAGTTTTTCTTCTCTTTCATGAGGCCTAGAAAGAAGAAAGCATTAACATGGAATAAGAGAGAACGTGAAAACTTACTTTTAGCTTTAACCAAGGAATCACAGAAAACGATTGGAATTTCAGTTTGATTAAGACTGAAAGTGCAAGCTTCGGCTCCAAGAGTTTCATATAAAGCGACCAAAACATTATTGAAGGCATAAATAGCATGTTCGACAATGATCCATTCAGGTCGATTCTTAGCATAAATTCCAATAAAAGCTTCTTGACCAATAGGAACACCAACATGTCGCATAGCATAAGCAACAGCAAGAGAACGATCAATGACCTCATTGTAGTTGATCCATACATAAGGTTCACTACCATCAGCTTGATTGACACGTTTTCCCAGCATTGGACCATTGTTTGAAACACGAGCACCACGTCGAATACATTCAAAAAGGGTTAAAGCATCAGGATTAAGAGAAGTCCATAAAGTATCATTTTTGAGATGTTTGCATACTCTTGATCCATCCTAAAAACAGCCAGTATAAATAACTTTAGAAACCAATAAAAGATATATAGAAAGAACATACAGGAAGTTTTCGAGTTTGAGATTTGAGATCAACAAGTGGCACAACTTTGTCTTCTTTGTTAGGCCAAGAGAACCATACTGGACCCATTTTATCAATAGTTGAAGAAGGATTGATGATGATGATAAGCAGGAGATAAGTACGAGCGTTTTGTGGCACGCAGGATTAATGGAAAAATCCTAAAAACAAAATTAATTATTAAACCAGCATATCAGACACAATATAATAGCACGAAGAAAAGAAGAACAAAGCAGTTAGCAGATAAAGGAAAGCGTGATTTACTTTTTGAACGCTATAGAAAGCAGAGCTGTCGATTAATCGAACGATTAATTGAATATTTTTTCAGATAATAGAAACAATGTTTTACTATTATAAACTTGAATAAGGCTATTATTATTATAAATTTCGACTTTAATTAAGGATTTTAGGACCTCAAAGTGTAATTTAAAAATATTTTAGCCCAAAAACTGAATTTTAAAATTGCTATTTTCACCACGTTAATGTCCTATGAAATCATCCAAAGCTTGTAAAACATTGTTTTGCAAAACAAAGAGGATTTAATTGTTTCCATATATTGTTAAAATATGGATACACTCATTTTAAATTATTTTATAAGTACCCAGCGTTTACAAGTAATATGTAAATATATTTTTTAATAACTGCACAAATTTGAAATCTAAAATAGCAAAATAGAGCTCCACCTTTAAATTAATGCATTTTAGCCTTAAAAAGGGTGTTGATCACGCCGTTTTAATTTGCAAACATCCAATGAAATCGCAGCTGTTTTTGTTACAATTGATGACGGTGAAATCCCTGATTCGATAAAAAAAGGCATACATTTAAAAACTTTAAATGCATTGGATAAAACCATCGAACCACATTGTCTTATCCCATTTCCTTTCCACACGGACAACCAATTTGCATGAGGAAATGAAAAAACTTTTTGGTAAGAAAAATGAAGTTTAACTCGCGGCGCTTATGCTAACTTTTAAATCTCTATTCGAGAGGGTGAATTTGATGCAATTTACATGGCGGCTTGTTTTACCAATAATTGGTAGTTGATACTGCTTTTAAAAATAATCAAAGAAATAGTTGAATATCTTTGAAAAAATCAAAATAAAATTTGTCGTGATAGTTATGAGAAAATTGATGCCTTAATGAAAAGTACCAAATCGATAACAATGCAAATTCCATTGGCACAAAAAAAAATTTTGCCTTCCACTCACACAGATTCTTCACATTACTTTGAACAAGTTTATCAAGAAGCAGTGACAACTGTGAGGCGTCTCGGAAAATCTTATTTATTTGTAACAATTACATGCAACTCAAACTGGCCAATAAATCGTTGAAAATATATTCCTAAGACAAACACCTGCCAACCGACCGGATTTGTTGCAAGAGTCTTTAAATAATTGAATTGAATAAACGATACGCTAAAGCAAGAGAATATTTTTATTGTGAAATACCTGAAAAATTTACTTGGGGTAAAAATGAAGCCACAAAATAAATTTCGATTGAATACCCGTAAAGCAGCTTTTAATAACCTCGGCAGAATGTATATGGAAGCCAAACAAATCAAGAGCTTTTTCACCTTCAAATCCTTCTAAACCATGTTAAAGGTGCAACATGATTTAATGAACTTAAAACTGTTAATGAAAAAATTTGCCAAACTTTCACAGAAGCTTGCTTAGAATTGGGTTTAGTTGAAGACGATAAAGAAAGGTATCGTGTTCTTTCTGAAGCTCGAGTTTCGTTGTTACCTACCAAATGCGATCATTATTTGTACGCCTTTTAATCAATTGCTCACCATTAGCTCCTGATAATCTTTGGGAAGAATTTAAAAAAGACATGACATGGCAGAAGATTTTTCAATTACGATGCTAATGGAGGCTGTAATCCAAAAAGCCTATCGAGAAATTGTCAAGTTATTAAAAAATTGAGATAAAACAATAGCCGATTTCAATACAATTAATCAAAATATTACTTTTGACGAAGTATACGACCGTTATGATCCCTCATTCGATCAAGCCATAGGTGAACAAATATATGCCACGATCAGGGGTGAGCGGATATCCGTGTCCGTGTCCGTTTCCGCGGATATCCGTGGTTTTTTCACGTCCGTATCTGTATCCGCGTCCGAAAAAATTTTTTTTAATATCCGTGTCCGTATCCGTATCCGTGTAAGCCTTAAAAATGAAAATTCTAATACAAAATTTCCGTGTCCGTGTCCGTTTCCGCGGATATCCAGGCACTTTTGGATTTCCGTGTCCGTATCCGCTTTTACGGAACTGCCTGACGTCCGTTTCCGTATCCGTCCGTCTAAGGAAAAGTCATGTCCGCTCACCCCTGGCCACGATGAATGAAAAACAAAATGAAATTGCCAACTAAGTTTTGAGTGTAAATGAAAGTTTAGACAAAAAATTTCCAAAAACTTTATTATCTTGATGGCCCTGGAGGATCTGAGAAAACTTATGTTTATAAAGCATTATGGCATTTATTAAAGGTAAAAGGTAAAAAAGTTCAAACCATGGCTTTTACTGGCATTGCGGCAATATTATTACCCGGTGAAAAAACTGTCCATAAAACAATAGGATTACTTGTTCCTCTCTATTCTGAGTCAAATCTAACTCCAAAAACAAAACAAGCCGAAAATTAAAAAACACACAGATGTTTTGATTTGGGATGAAGCACCAATGGCTCCTCGCTATGCTTTTGAAATTATGATTCGAATTTTACGAGATTTTATTAAAACCGATGAACCTTTTGGTGATAAAATTGTATTTCTTGGTGGTGATTTTCGGCAGTTTTTAACCGTCAAAAAAAAAATGGCACACGTTCAGAATGTGTAAATTTATCAATCAAATTTAGCGAACTTTGGAAAAATTTAGAGTAGTATTTATTCGGCAATAGAAGGAGAAGCTTTGCAAGAATTTTCAACCCAGGAATATCTAAATAGTTTAAATCATCCTTCTTTACCATCCATATGAACTTCGTCTGAGAAAAAATACAGTCATCATACTTATTCGAAATCTCAGTCAAGTGGAAGGATTATGCAACGGAACAAAACTATTGGCTAGTGACTTAATAAAAAATACATTGCAATGCAAAATTTTTACTGGAAATAAAAAGGATTATATTGTTATGATCCATCGAATTCTTCTTTATAATGAAGAAAATAAGCCCTTCACATTGGCTCGAAGACAATTTCCAGCGAAAATAAATTTTGCCTTGACCATCAACAAAAGCCAGTGTCAAACATTTGTAATAGTTGGTATTGATTTAAGGAAAGATGTTTTTAATCCCGTACAACTGTATGTTGCATGCTGACGGGTAAAGCGTTGGACTGCATTGAAAGCTTATTTTGGATAATTGGATAATAAAGAAATTTGTGTACAAGGAAATAATTAATTATAAAATAAAGCAGCGTAAAAGTTTGCTATCAGATTTTATAAAATATGTGGCAAACTATTTATATTATTACTTAATTCACTGCTTAATTGACTAACTCTTCGGCGGATATCTTTAACCATTTTTATGGTGGCCCCACTGCAGGATATGCAGCATTTTAGAGAAGGTTGAGAGCTGGAGGAGGTAAGTCGTTTATTTTTATTTCTGATTTGGCCAAACAACAAGCAGCATCGTTATTCACCACATTATCCATTCATTGAATTTTATAAGAAGCAGTTATTATAATGAACAATAAGCTTCTTTTCAAATTTTATCAGGCTATTTTTTTCTTTTTAGAACATTCTTTTCGCTTTTTCTCACTTATTTCAAATACAGAAATATGCTTCTTCCTCTCATAAATCTTGAAGTGGTTGAAGTGCATCCGGCTTTGTTGGAGGGGAAGCCTTTTCTTTTTCACCTAGTTTAGGCATTTTTTATCAGTAAAATGAATAAAATTCATTATGATACATACTCTAAGGGTTTAAGGACAGCTTTAGAAAAATATAAAATAATTTGGCCACATAACTAAAGCAAAGCTAAAGTTAAAGTACTAAAAAAAGTATCTTACCAAAAACAAAAGCAACCGATAAATAAGACAATTTTTTAGTTTAATATGCTATGAAGAAGCCAAAAGAAGAATAAAAGTTTTCCTTTCTGTTTCCTTTTATATGATCATCGAGCCCATCGCTTGAAGGTGGAAAAATGAAATATATGTACTTGCCATAAATGTTAGCTGGAATAAGAAAACGTAAAAAATAGAGAAACATAAAAAAAGTAAACACCAGACAAGGTGAATGAACCATCTTTTCAAGAAAAATAAATTTTTGGTTAATAAATAAAAGCCTGGGAAAAATCGATCACATTTATATTTATGAACCGCAAATGTCGTTCCATCGAAACCGCAAATGTCGCAAAATCACCGCAAGTGTCGCACCGCAAGTGACAAAACCGCAAGTGTCGTTGCACCGTTTTAGTGACATGTACTGAAGATATGCATATTAAAAAACATATTCTTTTTGTTCAACTAAAAATATCTGTTTAAGAAGTGATCAAAATTATACAATTTGAGGAACCAGCAAAACAGAATATCGCAAGCGTCATCTTTGTTGAAAACTCAATGAACGCAAATAAGGTATAATAAATGTGACAAAGAAAAGTTGTTTCTTTTATTTTTTCAACATAAGAGAATAGTTTTAAAAATTTTATGAATACATTCAAAAACAAAACAACAAAACAAAGAAATTAACAAAATTTAATCATTTGTAACAAAAACAAAATGAATTTTCAATAGCTTACAAGATTCATCGAGTCCAGTATGAATTCGTTTCTTCTCTTCTTTGGTAAAAGCATTGAAAAGGTAAAATCCAAGTTTCGTCGGCTTCTTTCCAGTTTCTTTTTTGATTGCCTTGATATGAAGTTTCAAGAATAGAGCCATCAAAAAAATTGGAGTTGAAGATTTACGAGATCCCAGAAAAGTTTCAAATTGAAGTAAAACAGGATGTTCTGGATCATTAGTAATAACATTGAAGCCCCATTTTGGATCAACTTTGAGATCGTGAGCTGGCATAGAAAGAACTTTAACCAAATCTAAAAGCAATACAAGTATTAAAGATACCACATAGTCGTAAAACATACCATAAACAAAAAAAGGATCTTTATTTTTAACTTCGTTCATATCAGTGACAATAGTAGGAACTTCTTCTTCAAAGCTAAGGTAGAGGTCATTTCCATACAAGCCTAAAACCAACATTCAAGCTAGTACATAAGAAATCTACTTACCGTTCCATTCATTCAAGAACATGTACCCATTTTCATCATGAACACAAATGACGGATGAGTTATCGTAAAAACCAATTACAGGATCAGTCAAATCAGGTTGTGTTGCAAGTTTTTGAGGCAATGCTTCAATTTCAGGAATGATAAACGGTTCTTGATACAGGAACGGAAGCGAGTTTCTATCAACCACTAAAGCAACTTTGATACGATGTCCTCTTTGTTTTTTGAAAAGTTGAGCTTCTCCAATAGGTTTGTAACTTTCAGAAATGGTGTCAAGGAATACAACCTAAAAAATAATATAAAGGCAAATGATACAAAGTAAACAGACTTACATAATATGGCTTCTTTGATTTAGGAACAATTTTGATTTTTTCAAAAGGTAAATCTTTATAGTCATCTACAGTAATCACAGCTTGTTCTGGTGTAGTAAAATTCGATTCATTCGTAACAGCAAGGATATCCATTGAGTAAGAAATAAGTTGGTTACATCCACGTACAAAGATTGTTTTTAGAACTTGTGGAGTACATTCAGCGATACCTTTTGGATCAATGTTAATAACGTTTTTAGATGACACAATATTCAAAACCATCACGAGATCATTATTATAAGGATCACAAACAGTAACATATTTAGGATCACCTGTTTCGAGAATTTCTGCAGCAACATCATTAACATTTCTATTAAAGCGATTGATCATTCGGTAACTCATGTATGAATATCCTTCTGGTTTGCATTGAAGTTCAGAAACACAAACCATTTGACCCATACATAAAACATTCAAAATAACATCACCAGGTTTTGAATCAATTTTTGAGGAAAGTAACATTGACATAATTGAAAGTCTTTTAGGGTTAACAAGATAAATACCCCATTTTCGTTTTCTTACTTCTTCATAAACCATTTGACGAATTTCAAGATTAACTGCATGTGATTTATTGTCCAAATTAGCAAGAACGAAAAAAACAGCTTTGAGATTTTGACAAGCATGAGAATCAAGAAATTTGGAAAGATCTTTAGCAGGTACATCCATAGCTTTTGGAAGAGGTTTAAAATGATCATCCAAGAAAACAACATCGAATTTCCCATTTTTCATTCCTTTAATAAGTAAAGCTTCATCTTTATTTTTCAAATTCTTAACATGAAGAGGTGGATGCAATAAATTGTGTTTATCCATGATTGCAGAAACAATAACAAAACAAAGCTTTTTTATTTATTGAAAAGTCTAAAAATAATGAGTTTGTCAAGTTTGCAGCGCAACATCAAACAATCGCCGTAAGAACCTAAATGGCGTTTTGAATTTTGCTTCTTTTCATACATATCATCTTTACAAACAAAGGTAAAAAACCTTTTTATTGTTTTTTAGTTATAAAAACATTTTTTGAAAACTCACAAGAAATCGATTATTATTTTAAAGGGAAATTTAAAAATTTTCTTTCCAATGTTAGTTAAAAGAATGCATGATTACTTTTAAAGGAGAAGATGAGTAATTACTAATTAGTCAGCTGATAAGCATGAATAATCAATTTTTTTTGTCATAGACAAAGAAAAGTAAATTTATGGTTTTTTCCTTAAAAAAGATACAAGCAAGTAGCTATCAGGGCTGTGGGAAATATCGAGCACACATTTATTGGGAAAACACATTTATGAAATCAAAATAAACAAAACAAAAAAGGTTATGTTGTTGCAGAGCAATTAAAATCTTTGTAAATTGATGGATCACATGAAGAAAAACTTTTAGGCCAACCATGACGAAGATCATTCATTTTGAAATTTTTACCATCACATCGACGAAATAAGCAAGTTGCAGATAGCATAAATATATCCTTTGATGAAATAATTTTTCCAACATGTAATTCATTCAAATCAATAATTGGTATCTGAAAAAACCATTGAAATTAATTATTTGTAAAAAGTTAGATTTTCAAATTCACTAAGAAGCAACAGAAAAAAGGGTATCGAAGATTTCGACGCGGGAAAAAAAAGATAAAAACTTACTTTTACTTCGACTGTACTTTTTTTTAATGCATATGCAAGATTAGCAAGTCTTACAAATAATAATCCAGCAAATTGAAATTGAGATAATATTTGACGTTCATGTTTTGAAACTTTATATACATTTATTTTTGTTGTTGCTGATTCATCATGACAAGGAACAATTTCGTGAACATCAACACAATTTGGATCACTTGCATTTAATATTTTAAATTGCCTCCATGCATATTGTTCAGCTGTATCTTCGATAAAACATAAATTCTGAAAAATGAGAAAGTAAAATTAATAAGAAAGACAAAGCAGAACCAAGCATGTAGGCTCAAAAGAAAGATGGTGAAATGCTCGAACTAAATTTTGTCTTTTAAGAAAAAACAAATGACAAACAATACATATCCCTTCAAAATATTTATCTATTAGTCACAACCTAAATCCATAAACCTCTCTCTCAAATGTATGTTTTAAGCAAAAAGGACAATGCACTTGCAAGGTAGTAAGTAACACGTTATCAAAAAATTCAAATCACCTCAAACAGTCTTTACCAAAAATAATGAAAGAATTAACTTACCAAAAACCATGGAGTAACATAATAATGACAATTTAACATGAGACTATTCTTTAATGCTTTATCCATAATTTCTTGTTCTTTTTCATCTTGAAGTTTCAGCTATAAAAAAAAATAAGTAAAACCATAGAGAGAGAAAAAGTCAAAAAAAAAACTTACATCAACATATCCAAAAATAATAGCAAATAAAGCAACCAAAATAATTAATAAAGTTACATTGACACCAATCAACCATCCAATTTGAACTTTTCGATAATTTAAACATTGAATTAATTGAGTCCATAGAGACCTTTTTTCTTTTTGTTGCTGTTGGTGTTTTGAGCCTTTTATTGAAGGAGAGAAGACTATATTGAAAAAAAATTTAATAAAAAAAATTGCACGTAGTTGAAAGAAAATAAATTGCATAAAACTTAAAAATAATTATCTGATTCTCATTTTTTACAAAAAAAATGCTTTCAAAAAATATTTTCAAATTGTTAAAAAGTCTCACCATTTATGATCAATTTTTAAAAAATATAAAAAAATCCAACTTTTTTTGTTTAAGACAAAAAAGGCAAAATATAATAATAAAAAAAAGAAAGAATAAAAGCAACTTACTTATTGGCTATAAATAGTCGATTCATCAGATGAGTGAGGAGAGCGATCGTTTTTTTCTATAAACCATGAATGTTCTTCGGATGATTCTTCATAAGCCTAAACAAAAATATTTGAATAAAAAAAATATTTGATAAAAAATAAGCTTACAGTTCTAACAGATGGAGTTGCTGTATCAATACTCCTAATATCATACTTGGATGAAGATGGAGATTCTAAAATTAGTGTCTTTTATTTACCATCATTATAAATTAAAACCCTTACCATTAATTCGATTTTTTACAGTTAAATCATTTTCTGCATCAACTTCTCCATATTCACTATTATTATTGTTGCTAACATTCCATTTAGTATAAATTCCATCAAGCAAAGGTTCTTCTTTAAGAGAAGGAATATGGCTTAATTTCTTTGTAAGTTCATAACTTAAAGGAATTGCAAATAACACTAAAAATTGTTAATTAATTTTTTTAAATTATGAATATCTTTTGCGCTTTTTTTGGCTTTCAGTTTTTTTTTTAATTAATGGAAGTTAAAAGAGTTTTTAATTAACTCTAACTTTCAGAAACAATCTTTCACAATCTTAAACAAATGTTTAGAAATCGGGAATATAACAACACAATGAATCCATTTTATTACAAAAATTTTAAAATTTCTGAGTTCAAAATTAAAGAAAAAAGTTAAATGAATTAACATACCATAACAATCATCTTTATGGCCATCATTTTGTGGACCTTCTTTAGGTTGAACTTCAACTAGCCCAGCATCACGAACTTTATTTTTCGTATCAAACAATTTACCACACCTAAAAAGAGTCATAAATAAAACATTTGAATGGATTAGTTTATCAACAAATGTGCTGCTTATTTTTAAATTATTAAAATAAAACAAAGAAATCTTTATAAAGTTATTAAGTCATGAATAAATTAAACAAAAATTGCAGCAAACATAAGTGAAAAAACTTAAAATTTATGATGAAAAAAAAACTTTTAAAAAAAATACTTACTTTATGTTGGGACAAGAAAAATGATCATTAAATTTTTTATAATAAAATTTGTGGCCTCCATGCACCAAACAAATCTTTCCATTGTCTTTTTTGAATATAAAAGAATCTGAAATAAATGATTTAAATGAGAAAAATTAATAACAAAAAAAAACTCACATTTCAAAGCAAGCGTTAATTGACTATCAAAACATCGAATATCATAACCATGGAAAATAAATTCACTTAAATCAACATGTAAAAATGAAATAATATTTGAACTAATTGTTCCAATAGCTAAAGTTTGACGACGATCATCCAATAGTTTTCCAATAAAACCAATCACTTCAAAAGTTCCAACACATTTATAAATTTTGTTCTTTGTTGATGAAGCATTTGAAAAGCTCACACCAAATAGTTCTCCAGAAGTTGTAAGGATAGGCATTCTAAAAAATTGAAACAATGTTAAAGAATAGTAAATAATTGGCAAATGAAGAAGAATAACGTTCCAAAAAAGCTCAAAATTTGAATGTTTCTGTAGTGTATGAGAAAAGAATTGTCATCATTTTTGTTTTAATATATCTTTCTTGCACGCCCAACATTTATCAGCTTCTTCGATCTTAGCCGTGATCGAAGAAGCGCTTAAATAGCCTTAAGCTTTCATTATTTCACTTCACTTTTCGATTGTATTGCTTGGTTTTATCGGTTGATTGCTTGCTGCTCTTAAATAAAGAAATCCCATTTATTTCCCCTGGTTGCGGTTTTACAGTTTCAATTTCTTACGTTAATTATAAGCGCTTTATTTTATGCTAGTGTTGAATTGTGTATGTTTTTTTTAAAACTGACTTAAGTGGCAATTAAAACTCATGTACGGTAATCGAGGATCTCTTAAAAGTTTGAACGGCAATCCGGGAATGATCAGGGAACGTTCAAAAAAGTAATACGTTTTTTCTTTTTCTGCGAATTATTTATTATTTTGAACCAAATGCGTCAAATTATAAAAAATCAGAATTTTTCAGCCTTATTTCTTCAACAACAACAATATAAAAAAATTATAAATTATCACGTTCTAATTTTTACTATGCGATTCGTCTATTAGTTTTCTTATGTTTCATTGCTTTTGGAGATATCAGTTATTTTGTAAGATAAATAAGATTAATGTTTTAGAAGCATATAAGAAAAATTGAAAAAGTAAAAAATAAACGACGTACAAGCAAAGGAAAAATTTATAAATGTTCAGAAGGGATAAAAAAAATCAATACAATCGTAAATCAAAAAAGTTAACAGCTTGCGGGTGTTAGTAATATTTATTTATGAAATTATGTTGAAGTGAAGCTGAATAAATTTGAGCATGGAGAAAATTAATTTCTCCCCCACTTTACCTTGTCATTTTTTGATCGTTACGGTGATAAAAAGAATAAAATTATTGATCTCAATGAAAAGATGCTTCAAGCTTATTCATCAGCTGATAAATTCAACATTATCTACTAACAAATATTTCGTGGTCATTTGTCAATCTCTCATTGGAAAAATGCCGGTATTAAAGTTGAAGAGGTAAATGTTAAAATCCTTAAAAATTGTCAATCATTTGATAAAAAAGAATAACTTACATATATTTTTATAATCATAGCCAGGTTCAATAACATTGTAGACTATCAGCCATTCTTTTAAACCATGAATTCGAACAACATTTCCTTCTTGAGCTAATTTTCCTGTAACAAAAACATCTTCGCCTTTGAGGAAATGAACGTTGTGACTAATCAAATAATTCCATTATTTCATGATTACTGTTGCCGAAATTATGTAAGCTGGTCCACTACAGAAATCATCATGGTACTTGTATGATAAAGATATTTCGGATTCTGGAACATATCTAAAAACAACGAAGAGATAGATTAAAGTCATTTTGAAACAAAATGAGCGCAGAAAAAACCAATAAAAAGTTAGTGTAAGTGTAAAAAGCATTCATAGTTAACACCAACGTACCATTGTGAATTTTTGTCTCGAGCTATTAATGCATATTTTCTAACATAACAGAAATAGTTATCCTTCAAATCATCGGCATAGTTAATCAAAGCATATCGTAGTTTTAATGGATCAAATACCACATCATCATCCACTTTAACACTGAAAAGCTTCGTATCATTGCAATTCTCAGCTATAAATTTAACAAAAGATTTTATAGTTAGATTTCAATAATATTCATGAAAATCAGCTTGTAAAATATCACCAAAGTAAAAATATAACAAACCTATGCCATTACTTTATCAATTATACGCTCTATTTTTGAACTTGTGGTATTATGAATTGACGTTAAAATTGTGATTAGGCCATTCATGGTTGTTATTTGAGTATCAAAATTTGTGAGCCTTGTTTCCAAATTTAATATAGTGCCCGTGGTATTTATGTGGTACACATTCAAGTTGCTAACAATTCCTATCAAATTATTGAGGTCTATTCGCATATTTTCAATATCATCCGTCGCCTTTATCAATTTCTTGCCCTCTTCGATATCTTCATCATTTATACAACATTTCGAACATTTTTTACTACAACCAAGAGCTTTGAAACAGTTGATCGCCGCAGCAATTACTACAAACACATCACGAAATATGTCCAAATATACTTTAGGATCGTGATAATTAATTTCATCGGCTGCTTCCACCATACTTTTTACATTAATAATAAAATAGCTTAATATAGCTTTAACCATACGATTTTGTTTATTTATGATCTAAAACATTCCATTATATATATTGTATTAGTTTCAATACCAATCAAATCAAACTTTAATATATTCTACGTGAATGAATGAAGTGCTTTGCACATCTAGTATTTTGTTACACTTATTTGGAAACATATATTTTATGAAAAATTAATTAGTAATAATAAGAGCAATCAAAAAATATCGAGTGAAAAGAGGTTAAACAAAGTGTTGAATTTTGGTTTAAATAATTTGGAACATCTTTGGATTCTATTTATTTTGTTTAAGCAAATAGGTAGCCAACAAAAAAGAAAACTAATTATCATTAACCACATTCTACTTAAACGCTTCAATCTTCCCATTTCTTAGAACCAAATATTGAATAATAAACGTTAAACATCAACTTATTTTTAAATGTCCCATTATCGTGAAATGAAAGTTTTTCTCAAAAAAGATAGTATTTAAAAATCAAAACTTACCACCATAAACATTAGACTCAACATAACTATAAAATTAATAATCTAAAAAATAAACACTTTAAATTTTGTAATGTTTTTTGTTGTTGCTTACCTTATTTAAGAAGGCACTTAAACTTTTAAATTTAGAAGCATCGTTCAGACCAATCTTTTGCTTTTCTATGATTTCATTTTGCTTTTCAATTATTTCTTTCAGATCAATATTTTCGATTTCCAATATCTCAATTTTGCTTGAAAGACGGATGATATCTGTTTTCATTCGTATCGTTTCTGGATCATCTTGAGATTTGATCAATCCTACCTTAAATGTGGATGGTTAATATTGTTTTAGTTTGAAATTCATGAAACAAACTTACATTATCGCGAGTTTTATCATATGATTTACAAAAAGCCAGGATATCACTTGATGGTTGAGTTTCAAAATAATCTTCATCTTTCATCAAACCAACCTTAAATATAATTGTTTATTGTCAGTTTAGTTGAAAAAAGCAAACTTACATAAATAAATTCACTTAAAAACTCTGTAAAATTAGACAAATCTTCAATTGAAGAAAGAGTAACATCTCCAATAGCAGCAGAAAAATCACGTCCAAAGTTTTTCATGATAAATGATTCTGAAAAACATTAAAATATGAATCAGAAAAAAAGGAAACCCATTGAAAAATAAGCCACGGAGTCAGTAAAGAAAAAAATATACCACACAATTTGGCAAGAAATTACAAAAATGAGGGAAGCAAAATATTGCTAAAACAATGATGAAAACTTTTTTCAATTAAAACAGATAATTAAAGGGAAAGGATAAATATTTTATGTTGTTTTTAATTTTCTAAATGACTATTTTAACCAAAGATTTCATAAATAAAGGTTGAGAGAAATGCAGATAAAGAAAATCGATTTAAACTCAACCATTTTGACGGCATAAAAGTTAATTTTTACATATGTATAAGAAAAAAACTCTCTTAAAAAAACAACAAAATGGAGCAAAAAGATTATGAAGGAAGGCGAAATTCATGGATTATCATGGATGACAAAAAAAAAATAAGAATGAGAAACAGAATTACTTTAAAAATAAAAATAACAGTAAAAACTAATTTTAACACCTAAATTTCTCTTTGTTGGTTAAACAAAAAGAATTTGAAAAACACGAGAATGATGAATAATTAATAATAAAAAAGGATGCAAAATAAGAATAATGAATAGCTAAAAAAAGTCGAAGGAAGATGCAAGAGGACCGAATTGAGATTCCAAGAAACACTAGCTTTTTTTTCCACACAAAAAAGAAAAAATGATTTTTTTGTTAATCATTTCTTTGACAAAAATATGCATTGTGTCGTTATTTTGCTTGGAATGAAAATGGATTTGAATGATGTCTTTGATAAATGTGTTGAAAATGATTGCGAAACGTGATGTCATAATTCAACCTTTTACCTCCGAATTTGAAGGACTTCAAAATGTTGATAATAATAATAAAGTTTTTGAATTACAAAAATATTTGAGACGGAAGCACAGAAAGTAAAAATATACAAAATTCTCATCTTTAAAGTAATTTTGTTTAATGACGGCGCTTTTTATTAATAAAAAACAGTTACTTTAATTCAATATTTATTAAACCTTCAAAACAGACAAAATCTATAAATTAATACATATCAACAACAATAAACAAAGTTCCTAAATAAAACAAACAAATCAACAAACGAAAAATAAATTAGCAACGTTTCAAGGGTTCCATTCCTAATAGTCTCATTCCATCACCAAGTACACGACGAGCCGCACAGAACATAAGCATTCGTGGAAGAGCTTTATCTTCGGGTTCGTTTTGAATTCGTAAAGCAGCCATAGCAGTTCCAATTCGATGAGAAAGTTCAAATAAATATACCACCATTCGACAAGGTTCAAGTGAGTGATATGCAGCAAATAGAGCATTATCCAAAGTGTAAAGATGAAGTACCAAGTTTCTTGCTTCCACGGAATCATCAAGTCTCATAACATCAACATAATCAAGTCGTTCAAGTAATCTTTGAAGAACATCAGCATTGGTTTCTTCGAGTGAATTCAACCGAGTATGTTTAGACTGAAAAAGAAAAAGCATTAGTAATAGATACAATAGTCAAAATTGCTCTTTATCAGTAGCCATAAACAGTAAAAAAAATAGCCTTACATGTAACAGCAATGCATCAGTTTGGGTTAATTTATAAGCACCATCAAATGAAAAAACATATTCAGAAGCTTTTCTTCGTTTTGCATCATTTATGATTATTGCAGATTGAGATAAATTTGCTCGAGTTTCTTCCATTTCATCTTCGGTTATTTTCATAGTAGGTGAAGATTCAATAAATTTTTGAGCTTTTCGTTCACCTTTGGCACAAATATAATCAGCCGATTCAATTTTACCAGCACGAGATGAAAGACCAATAACTCTTCCATATCCTTGATGATTGATTTTTGAAGAAAGATCTTCACGACCAATGGTATTTAGAAGTAACTTAAGATGATCAAAATGTCGAATTTGAGCTCGATCCACAATAAAAATATATTCATCAGCTTTATGGCGTTCATCACGAGCTAAGATTGATCCAAGTTCCCTAAAAAAGAAGCAAAGAATGAATACATAATGACATCCCAAACAAAAGTGCAAAAGTTAACGTAAACAATCTCATACCTCGTCAAATACAAAGTCGAGTTATCACTTTTCTTTAAAGTTGCATAACCACCAATAACTGGATCATTAACAGCCCAAAGTCCATCCTTGGTGAGAAATACTTCACATTCCTTCAGAATTTTCTTAACAATTCTTTTACTATCAAGCACATATCTTGATTCAGCATCCCATTCATCGAAAGTTACATTCATTCGTTGATAGTAGTCTTTTAAATAGTCTATTGAAGTTTCTCTAAATTCATTCCATAGCTTAAAACCATTAAAGCTTTCCGTTTCCACAAGACGATCTTCCATATCTTTGAAACATTTCTTCGAAGCTTCGGCAAAAGTTGGATCATTTTTGGATCGTTGATTTGCTTCAACATAGGCTTTCGTGTATTCAGTAACTTTTTGTTGAGATGTTAGAGAGTTCCATTGAGCATAAAATTCGTTCTTTTGATAGTATTCAGGCCAGTGAGTCAATAAAAGTCCAAATTGAGCGCCCCAATCACCAAGATAATTTATTCCAATTACTTCATGTCCAGCTGAACGATAGATTTTTTGTGCAAAATTTCCAAGTATTGTTGAACTAAAAATAAAGAAAATGATAGTTAGTTTGTTTATGTAATCCATGCATGAATAAACAATGAACAAAAAGTTTACCGTAAATTTCCAATTTTTTAAAATAAGGTTAATTCAACGAAGAAATATGTTTCAACCATGGATGTTCAAGCAATTCAGCAGCTGTTTTCCTTTTTGAAGGTACTATATGGAGCATATGTGATAAAAAATCAATAAATTTTCGGCATCCGAGTTCAAATTGATAAAATTTTTCCACTTTTTGTCGCACAACTTCTTTAACTCGAATCGTTACTTCCGTTATTTTTCGACCATCATATTTTTGGCATTTGGAATCTCCACAATAAAGTTCACATGGCAAATCACCAAATATTCTTTCCAACTCATTGATTTCACATTCATCATTTCCTTCTTGGAAAAACGGTAAAAAACTTTTGTGAGTTATTAATTCGATTATCTAAAAAAACAAAGTTCATATTAATCAGTATTCTTAATTTATGGCTTACAGTAACACCAAGAGCCCAAATATCATATGCATTAGTTACAATTTTCCCACAACAATATTCAGGAGGCCGAAAACCATAAGTACCAATGTTATAATTATTTATAATAGCTGAAGTTTCATCGGAATTCTAAAAAAATGTAATATTTAATGCTGAGTTTTAAG
Source organism: Panagrolaimus kolymaensis (assembly GCA_028622995.1). NCBI lineage: Eukaryota > Metazoa > Nematoda > Chromadorea > Rhabditida > Panagrolaimidae > Panagrolaimus > Panagrolaimus kolymaensis. Next base: position 2,045,149 of record JAJQJQ010000029.1, on the reverse strand, counting down.
AAAAAACTTACTTTAACATTTCTGAAATTGAATAACTTGAAAGTTAAACCATTAATTTCGTTGTAGACATCGCTATTCTGAAACTTATCCAAACATTCTCTTAACATACTTCTTTTTACTTTTCCATCAAATGGTTTATTTTGTTGACATGTCATTCGAAGAGGTTCCAAGCTTTTACATTCTTTCACAATTTTCTCTAATTGAAGAAACAAACTTTTTTGTGAAACACATGCAGCAATATTCTTTGGTTTGATATTTGTATGGATCATTTTTGTTTCATCATGAAGAGTTTTTAAAGCCATGAGAATATCTTTTGCAACTTTTTTGATCACATCCATAGAAAAAACACTATTCTTAGAAGCAGCTTCACGAATCAAAAATCGAAGATCCTTTCCTAATGGCTCAAACAAAGCAAACTGCGTTTTACGCTTCTTTAAATCTTCTGGTCTATATCTGGTGTGGATTCGAATAATATTTTTATGAAGTGGATTATGAAAAAGAGCCTGTAAATATTAAAAAATGAAATAATAATCGTCAAAAAGTAGTTAATTAAATTCATGCAGACTCACATGAATTTCTTCGTTTCCCATTTGATATCCATGTTTAAAAACTTTTAAAACTTTGAAATCTTTTTGAACCATATCAAAAACCAGCCAATCAAGTGAAATTTTATCATACCGAATTTTTGAGATAAAACGAAAAGAATCCCTTAAAAAAAAGAGAGTAATGCTTTAAAAGAATAAAAAAAACCTACATATAATTTTTATAATCATAGCCAGGTTCAATAACATTTATAGTATCTTCATTAAATATGCTTGCATCTTCTTTGACATCATCATACAAATTTAAATTATGATTAATTTCACGCCAGGTAATTTTTTGATAAACTTTCTTTGGAATATTTCTTTGTCGAAGCGCCAGCAAATCATCTTCTTTTTTGTCGTTGCTAACATATTCAGGAGGTTCATAATTTTCATAAGTTTTTGAAGTTTTTCTTCTTTTAGATTCCACCCAAAAAATATGTGAAGGCCTACGTTTAACTAAAAATGCGAAATAATTTTTTGTTTAAAAAACCAGTGGATCCACAATTTAAATAAAACTTTGTGAAATTAAAAATTATCGTATAAAAATTGCATATTAGTAGGATAGCCATCTTTCATTCAAAATAACAGAAACAATTTTTTTTTCTCATGCTTGCTCTCATTAGTGCATTTTTTGATTTCATGATATTTAGCCAAGAAAAAGAAGCATCACTCGTTTTTATCTTTCAATCAGTTGTTTATGCTTGATTTTTGTGCTTCGTTTCTGTTGGGTTGGCTATAGTTTGTTTAGCTTTTTGCTTTGTTTTGTGATCGTGATTATTTTCGTGTTTCTCCCTTGTTTATAATCGTTAGCGCGCATATATTTTAGATTGCAAATTTCACCATCAAACTCAAGAAAAGAAAGAAGAAAAAAGGAAAAAGAAAAAAGAAAGAAAATAAGAAAGGAAAAGAAGAAGAAAAAAGCATTTGTAGCTTTAAAAGAAAATAAAGCATTTGTAGCTTATAAAGAAGAAAAGCGTTTGTAGCTTAAAAAGAAGAAAAGCATTTGTAGCTTAAAAAGAAAAAGAAGAAAAATCAAAGACAGTCAAGTGCTGTTTCGGTATGTTTATTAACTGTTTGAGTTGGTGGTGTAGTCTTTGTTTTATTGTTTAGTGAGTTACGATCCCAAAATCTTGTTATTTATAGTTGAGACCTCTTCCTCTATTCCCTCCCATTGCTTATAGCGATATAAGGCTTAATACTAATAGAAACAAAATAAGAATTTTTAAGATTTATTATAAGAACAAACAAACAATTTTAATAGTAATAAACGAAACAAAAACAAAAACGATTGAGAAAAGTGTTGGTGTAATTTAGGAGTGACACACGGCACCTTGTTTTTTTGTCAAAAAAAGCTAAAACTTGAAGAGATGTAAGCAGCATTTGATGAGAAAAGTTTGTTGAGAAACGACCATGAGATATTTTGAGAATTGACAGGAGATTAACGACAACGCATTGAAGAACCTCAACAGATATTAGGACCAAAAGATATTGAGATGAAATATGAGATGAGCAAAAGATGATTGTTCAAGAAGCTGAAGATTAACGACACGCAAGTGAAGAACCTTGACAGCTTGGCGATAGTTTATTGCCGATTTACTTGTTGATTCATAGCATTGATAACTTCTTTGAAGACGATGTTGGTAGTATGAGGAACTTTCTTTCCATTGACGGTTGCAGTGTTTTCATTGCTCACGAAAATTTTGATATCTTGACGACGTCGTACACGACTAACAGCAACATAGCATTGACCATGAGAAAATGATGGAGTGTTGAAGATGATACCAACCTTGCTTAAAGTTTGACCTTGAGATTTGTTGATTGTCATTGCGAAGGCAGGACGAATAGGAAGTTGATACCTTGTAAATTCAGGCAATGAGTCATCAGATTTGTCAGAAAAGTTGTTCGGTATAGCAACGATTGGTACTAATTGACCTTTTGAGCTTCCAGTGATGATACGACAGCCAATGTAATTTGCACCCATATTTTCAACAACCATGCGTGTTCCATTGCAAAGACCAAGGCGAATATCCAAGTTTCGGGTGAGCATCACAACGCTGCCAACTTTAAGACGAATAATATTAGATGGAATTGATGAGTGTTCAAATCTTGCAAGTTCTTCAGCATCATAGTTGTCACGTAAGAATTCATCTTCAGGATAAGAAGTGTTTGACATGATATTAACAGATGCAAATTCTTTATGATCACCGGGAAGCATCGAGATGATACGTTCATTGAGATCTTTGACAGTTTCGTTCAGAGGAGCCATAAGAACAGCTTCAGAAACATATTCGAGGTATTCAGCAGATTTAGGATCATCAAATAATTTAGCAGGATAAACGAAATTCAAGACGGAATTTTGATCGTAGCAGACAATATCATCTGGAAGTTGGATTTTTGATGGACCAAAAGAACATTGAACTCGACCATTACCAACATCACTCAACCATGCAGAGTATGAAGGATCATTAGCAGCACGAACATTAGTTGTCAAAGAGTAAATCTTGAAGTTTTCTCTGAAGAGAGGAGAGCATAACAAAGAAGCTTCATAGGATGATCGAGCAGTTTCATGGCGCATGACAGGTAGTAGTTGTTTGAAGTCACCACCAAGGACAACAGTCTTGTTTCCAAATTTCGAATGATGTTCATCGATTCCAACCAAATTCCTAATCAAAGAAGCGACGTGTTGCAGGACAGATTTATGTTGCATAGGACTTTCATCCCAAATAATCAAATCAGCTTCAATAATTAGTCGAGCAAGTGGATCATTTGGAGCAATGTTGGGTTCTTGATGGATGTCCAAAGGAATTCGGAAAGCAGAATGAGCAGTTGTACCACCATCAAGGAGAATAGCAGCAATTCCAGTTGAAGCAACAGCGATGACCTTCTTTCCCATAGCTCGAAATCTTCTAATCATAGTGTTGTAGACGAACGTTTTGCCGGTACCACCACTACCTTGCAAGAAGAAAAGACGCTCACGGTTACGATCAGTTGGATTAAAAAGAGCTTGTTCCACTTTATCAACAAAAGCACGTTGTTCAGTGTTCAAGTTTTCATAGTCTTCAGCACCATCGTTAGAATCAGGAGGAAAAGCATCATTGATCGCATCCATCAAGTCATCTTCAGAAACATCAGGAAGTTTAAAATCAGCAGTGGTTTTTTGATGATGAAAGAGAATCGAGGCAATGTGAGCAAGAGCACGTTGAATTCGAATTTCCTTTGAGATATCAGCATTTCGATCGATGAGCAAATCACAGTACTTTTCCCATAAAGCTACAGCATCAAGAGGTTCGTTGTACACCAAAAGAAGAGCGAAAACAACACGGCATTGGCGAGGCATGAATTCTTTGGTAATTTCATCCATAGTTGTGTAGCAAATGGTATCATCAATATATAGATTTCGAGCTACAGCAGCAGCACGATAAGTTGGAAATACTTCTCCATTGAAAGTTCGAATAGCTTCATAATTTGGAGGACCTTTGACATGCTTGAGAAGTTCACGCATACAATAAAGTTCCACGTCACTTGGATAGATAGTACGAAGGCGGCCAACAACTTTTCGATCACGAACACGTCGATTCCATTTCTTGTTCTTGTAGTCCCATGTGTAATATTCATTTACTTGATGATAATAAAAGTTGATGGAGCGAGTTGAAAGATCAGCAGCTGTGTAAACATTTGGATTTGCAGCAATTTCAGAAAGTTCTTGATTCACTAACTTGAAAAAAGCAGTAAGCCTTGAGACAGCTCGCGCTTCGGTTTCGGCACCGCTATTTTCAGTTAGGTTCTTCAATCTTTCTTCAGTGTCTTCAGGATTGAATATGACGTTGTGATTATCTTCAAGATGGACTTCATGTTCTTTAATTGAATGAGAGCATCGGGTCGTGAACATAGATAAGAGACTTTCAACAGCTTCAGCAGCACCAACGCATCTCATCTTTCGGAATTGGACGATTTCGTTATAGTCAACGACGTTGTTATTTTGAGTTGAATTCTTCATTTCACGAACAGAGACGAAGGCTTGATCATTTCCTTTGAAGATGTATTTGTACAAATATTTGATGCATTTGATTCCACCACAGTGTTCAACGTTGATATGCGAATTGTATTTCAAGAGCAAGTAACGATTATGTGCGATGATGTATTGATTTGTAATAGGAACATTACGACGTTTACCATTAGCACCAACTTCAACAGATCTACCATCATCTGGACGCTTCAATTGAGCATAACCATCGAGACGCATAACAGTTTCTTCAGTATAAGGCTTTGGGAAGTCCTTTCCACAAATGCCTGGTTGTTTTCCATTTCCGCAAACAGCTTTACATCTTTTTGGATCATGAACCATAAGTGTCATAACAGTATCATAGTAGCGTCGTTGATAGTCAGCATCGTAAGAAAGATCAGAATCATCAGGTTTGACAGGAATTTGAGCAGATATGAGATCATCGACTTCTTCAGGAATGTTGTACTTGTAGTCGTCTTCCATGATGAGGAGCATATGAAGATGTGGCATACCCCGTTTTTGATGTTCCAATGATACAGAGTAAGCTTTAACTTTACCAAGAGTATTCTTTTTCAAGACATCTTCAAGAAATTGCTTAGCCTTCAGGTTGAATACACGACAGATGAGATCAGGTCGATCAATCCAAGTTTCAGCGGGTTGATTGTTATCGCCACGTCGAAGATTTTCCGTGATTTCTCTCCACTTTGGGTTTCCAGTAAATGTTACGAAGAGTGAAGGCATGCCATGACGATTACAGAGAGCAATGTTGTCCTTGAACCTTTCTTGCATATAACGATTGCCACCACGGAAATTCTTGTTGAGCATCACGATTTTACCAAGCTTTTTACCACGAAGTTGTTCATCACGATCAATCCTTGCTTGTAGAGCATCACGAAGTCGGCTGCATTGTTCATATCGCTTTTGCTTTGATGGATCAGATTCAAGTTGTTCCAGCTTATCAAGACGTTGACGAAGCACATTGAGATGACCATTGATGATGAAGATTTGGCTGAGAGTTTTTTGGCCAGTTACAGGATTGAAGTTGTTCTTTTGTTGATCTGTACGATCATACAATAACGAAGTGTAGTGTTGCTTCATTGAAACGTTTTCATACTTCTTCGAAATTGGCAATTCTTCATCATCATCAAGTTCTTCAGCTTCAGAATCACTTCTAAATTCAGGATCACTTTCAACATCATTAGCAGTAAGATATCGAGTAGCAGGATCAAGCTTCTTGAGATTAGGATGCCATCCTTCTTGACCAAAGACGAAAATGAGAGGATAAGCAGCAGCATCAGCAAATGAATCGAAATGAGGAACATAGCGAATACTGTTGCTTCCATCTTTAGAAATTCCAAACCAAAGACCTTTTGGAGGAGCATCAAGATCATCAGAGCGATAGATAGAGAAAACTTGCCCATTGACGGTAGGAAGATTGAGACGTCCTGGATGAGTATGTTGATCATTTCCGTTTTCCCAAACCAAATAGAATTTTCTGAGTTCAGTTCCTTCAGCAGCACATTTAGCTTCTTCATCAGCAAGGATTTGTCTCATGTTTTTCAACATGTCAGCAAGAGGATGATATTGACGCAGCATAGCTTCTAACAATCCAATAAGATCTTTGTTCTTTGCGGCATCATCAGCTTTGAAATGTAATTTTTTAACAGCATCAGATAGTCGATTGTTGAGAGCTTGATCGGAGTCGATGCAGTAGTTTTGAGCAAAAGAAGGAGCTTCTCCATCCATAGGTACCAAATCACCTGCATTATGACGTAATTCCCCTTCAATCTTGAAAGCATCAGCATGTCGAGTAACCTTTGCTTGTGTTGAAACCATTGCCATTAAACTATTGAATTGTTTAGGATGAGTCCAGAAATCGCTGAAGGAGGCAATTTGATCCCATCGAGCAGGCATCGGAGGAATATCAGGCATTGGAACAGCACCTTTAGCACAACAACCACCCAAAGATTCACAATGGAAGAGGAAAGCATTACAATAATGACATCTTTTATTCATAGGACCGAGATAATGTGGATCAGGATTGATTCCAGAGCTTCGAAGTCCAATAGGTTTGCCAAGTCGAAGAGTTGAGTTTCTTTTTGATGTCATTCTTTCATCATATAATCTTCTTGTATTATCAGTTCTTGGTATGATTCTTTGAGATTTTCTTAGAGGTACAGATGGTTGAGGTGTCGATAATGGTGCAGCTTGAACATGTTGAATCAAATCATTCTCAGCTGGAAGTTCAAGTTGAGATGGATCAATAAGAGGAAGTGGTTGGTTCAGTTGTCTTTCGAAAGCTGTAGGTAACCATGTATCAAGATTCGTACGATGCCATTCATCTTTGTCTTTATTCAACTCATATAGCATGTTCAACAAATATTGCATTCGATATCTTTCAGTGGCCATGTTGAGACGATGATCAAATTTCATTGAGTAGCCGTGGAATGCGAGATTTTCAGCGATTAGAAGTTTATGAGGTCCACAGTTAAAACCATCCCGTTGAAAATCAAAAGTTGAAGTGTCAGCTCTTCGAGGTACAATGTGGTGATCAATGATTTCAGCAGCTTTGAGTTTTTCAATAATGGATGTACATAGAGCAAGTTCGTCAGCATAAATTTCTCCAGAAGTAGCAGCAGATTGAAGAGTGTCATAGTAATCTGCATGACCAAGCAACACATGAATAGCAAGAAGAGTCCAGTGATTTCCATTCATAACGTTGAGAGGACACAAAATAAGTTCAGGATTATCAGGATACACGAAGAGGAAGTTTTTTATGTTTACATTGACGTTGTTAGCATGCGAATGGACAAAAAGCGAATCCAACACAGCGATTCTTAGAAATGTTCCATAGCGAACAGCGTGTCCAGCCATAGCACCAAGATATGCAAGCATTTTAACATCATTGAACCATTCATTCCTATCACGTTGATAATCACTTTGAATTCGGACATGATGGAATGGAAGTCGTTCATAATCAGGTGGTTCAATAAATGCATTGTCATCATCAAGCATCAAAGAATCATCATGTTCATGAGCAAATTCAGCACCTTCTTCGATAACACCTGAGACTCGAGATTGATGATCCTGAAAAACAAATGAATAAAGACATTGAAAGAAAAAGCATTCGAAGTAAATGGTTTGATTAAAAAACAAAAGGATAAAACATACGATATCATGTTCAGAATGATGTTGACAATCATCGTCATCGATTACAATATCATCGGTATCATTAGCAGTTTCTTTGTTTACAGTTGAGCCTCGAGATTGATGATCCTGAAAAATAAATGAAATAAGACTTTGAAAGAAAAAGGATTGCAAGTAAATGGTTTGATTAAAAAACAAAAAGATAAAACATACGATATCATGTTCAGAATGATGTTGACAATCATCGTCATCGATTACAATATCATCGGTATCATTAGCAGCTTCTTTGTTTACAGTTGAGACTGGAGATTGATGAACCTGAAAAACAAATGAATAAAGACATTGAAAGAAAAAGCATTCGAAGTAAAAGGTTTGATTAAAAAACAAAAGGATAAAACATACGATATCATGTGCAGAAAGATGTTGACAATCATCGTCATCGATTACAATATCATCGGTTTCTTTAGCACCTTCTTCGAAAACAGCTGAGGCTTGTGAATGAAATACCTGAAAAATAAATGAAATAAGACTTTGAAAGAAAAAGGATTGCAAGTAAATGGTTTGACTATAAAACAAAAGAAAAAACATACGATATCATGTCCATGTTCATGTTGACAATCATCGTTATCATCAAATTTGTAAGCATTAGCTACTTTATGTTCGGTATCAGCAAGAGCATTACGTTTTGCATTAGGTTCAAGTACATCTTCATTAGCTCGTCGTTTGATAGCAGCAGTTCGAGTTGTTGGTGAAGCTGTTTGATCAAGTTCATTATCAGTTGATTGAATAGCTCGTTTATCCTGAATAATATAATAATTAAGCAATTGAAAGAAAAGCATTTTGAGGAAAAGCATCTCAAGCAAAAGTTAATAAACAACAAATACGCAAGGTGAAGCAACTAAAGGCTAACTGCAGAAGGTTAAGAAAAAAACAAATAACAAAAAAATAACGCTTACAATAATATGTTCAGATTCATGTGAATTTTGTGCTTCAGTTGTATCCATAGCTTCACCATTTATCGTTGCTGTTGTAGTTGTTGGTTGTGGAGCAGTTGAAGGTGTTGTTGAATCATTTGATGGTCTTCTTCGAGCTTCTTCTTGAGTTCTCACTTTTCTTTTTGCCGTTGCATCTCTAGCTTTTGTTGCAGATGATTTCTTCCTTTTTGGTGGCATCGTTGTTAAATGATTACTAAAAAACAAAAAATAAAAGAATCTCAAGGAAAAAAATATCACGGAAAAAACATTATCCAAAATAAAAATGTTTGACGAAAAAAATATGCGAAAATAAAGCGCCTTCAAAAGCGTGTGATGAAGAAAAAAAATTGCAGCAGTCAAGCGCCTTCACCATAGTTCCGCTCTCCCAAAGCGAAAAACGCAGGTTGCGAAAAAAATTTTATTTTTTGGAAAAAATTTGACATCGAAAAACATGCTCGCCTAACTTTTCTGAGAAGCCCAGAAACTTTTATTCAAAATCTAAAAGCAAAATCAAATTCGTCATATATCGGTACTATTACTGACGGAAAGTTTCAGCCATTTTCCGAGGATAGAAAAAAAGTTTTAGTCAAAAAACATGTTTTTTTGGTCAAAAAAAATTTTCATATTATTTGAGAATTGTTGACTATATAATGATCCCCATAGTCTACGGATTCAGAATCTGTAAAAAAAATTGATATATACGTAGCCGGAAAAATCAGGATGGAGAAACCCCTCTTACTTTTTTGTGTAAAGAGAAACCAGTGACACGGGATCCACATATGTTTTTAAAAAAAAAATATAAATTAAAATAGATAAGAATGAGCTCTTCATTTTGATACCAAATATGTAGTAAGGAGAATGAAAAAAGGGGCGCTTCGCGCCCCTTGAAGTGGAAGTTATCATCCATCCACCCAAAGATCCATCAACCCAAAGATCCATAAACCCAAAGATCCATCAACCCAAAGATCTATCAACCCAAAGATCCATCAACCCAAAGATCTATCAACCCAAGGATCCATCAACCCAAAGATCTATCAACCCAAGGATACCGAGAAATCCACCCAAAGATCCATCAACCCAAAGATCCATCAACCCAAAGATCCATCAACCCAAAGATCCATCAACCCAAAGATCCATCAACCCAAAGATCCATCAACCCAAAGATCCATCAACCCAAAGATACCGAGAAATCCACCCAAAACAGTAAAGAGATCCATAAAAATCCACATAAAGATACATCCACCCTAAGATCGATCAACCAAAAGTTCGATCTACCTTAGTCAAATATCCACCCGAAGCTCTCCTAATATCCACCAAAATATCCACGAAAATCCACCGAAAACAGTTGAAAGATCCATGGAAATTCACCCAAGGATCATTCAAATTCCGCGGAAGGATCTATCATAACCCACCCGAAGATCCATAAAAATCAACCCGTGGATCATTCAAAATCAATCCAAGAATTTTTCTAAATCCACTTAAAGAACGGTAAAAATCCATAAAAATCCACTCACAGATCCATAAACCCAAAATCCATAAACACAAAAACCATCGAAAATCCACCAAAAGATCGATCAACCAAAGATACATTACCCCAAATTTGGTCAAAAACATTAAAAATATGCTAATTTTTCGATAAATATCGCTTTTTTATTATTCTAATTATGTTATAAAATTAGCATAAATTATTTTAATAATATTTCCCTCCATTTTATAGTTAAAGATATTCAAAAAAATTATTTACATCTCCGCGGTTTCGAACTTCCATCAACCTTTCAATACACCGCCTTCCACCACTGAGCAAGTGCGACAAAGGAAGGGAAAATGCATGTTGCAAAATTTTTTCATCGATTTTTGAAAAAAAAAAATGGTACCTTAATAATGCAAACGGGGCCAACTTTTCTCTAAGCCCAATAACTTTAGTTAAAATATAAAAAGGAAAATCAAATTTGTCATATTCTGAAGTTCTGCACCTCCTAGTTTCATAGTTAAACCATTGAATGGAAAAAAAGTTTTAGTCAAAAAACTGTGATTTTCGCGAAAAACTTTAAATTATGCTAATTAATCGTTAAAAAGCCAAGATATTATGATAAATAGCATTAAATAATGATATATAATTAGTTTTGAAATAGTTACTAACCACTTTAATAGGATGGGAACCTCCCATAAATTTTTCTGTGTTTAGAGGAACCAGTGACACGGGATCCACATATGTTTTTAAAAAAAAAATATAAATTAAAATAGATAAGAATGAGCTCTTCATTTTGATACCAAATATGTAGTAAGGAGAATGAAAAAAGGGGCGCTTCGCGCCCCTTGAAGTGGAAGTTATCATCCATCCACCCAAAGATCCATCAACCCAAAGATCCATAAACCCAAAGATCCATCAACCCAAAGATCTATCAACCCAAAGATCCATCAACCCAAAGATCTATCAACCCAAGGATCCATCAACCCAAAGATCTATCAACCCAAGGATACCGAGAAATCCACCCAAAGATCCATCAACCCAAAGATCCATCAACCCAAAGATCTATCAACCCAAGGATCTATCAACCCAAGGATACCGAGAAATCCACCCAAAGATCCATCAACCCAAAGATCCATCAACCCAAAGATCCATCAACCCAAAGATCCATCAACCCAAAGATACCGAGAAATCCACCCAAAACAGTAAAGAGATCCATAAAAATCCACCTAAAGATACATCCACCCTAAGATCGATCAACCAAAAGTTCGATCTACCTTAGTCAAATATCCACCCGAAGCTCTCCTAATATCCACCAAAATATCCACGAAAATCCACCGAAAACAGTTGAAAGATCCATGGAAATTCACCCAAGGATCATTCAAATTCCGCGGAAGGATCTATCATAACCCACCCGAAGATCCATAAAAATCAACCCGTGGATCATTCAAAATCAATCCAAGAATTTTTCTAAATCCACTCAAAGAACGGTAAAAATCCATAAAAATCCACTCACAGATCCATAAACCCAAAATCCATAAACACAAAAACCATCGAAAATCCACCAAAAGATCGATCAACCAAAGATACATTACCCCAAATTTGGTCAAAAACATTAAAAATATGCTAATTTTTCGATAAATATCGCTTTTTTATTATTCTAATTATGTTATAAAATTAGCATAAATTATTTTAATAATATTTCCCTCCATTTTATAGTTAAAGATATTCAAAAAAATTATTTACATCTCCGCGGTTTCGAACTTCCATCAACCTTTCAATACACCGCCTTCCACCACTGAGCAAGTGCGACAAAGGAAGGGAAAATGCATGTTGCAAAATTTTTTCATCGATTTTTGAAAAAAAAAAATGGTACCTTAATAATGCAAACGGGGCCAACTTTTCTCTAAGCCCAATAACTTTAGTTAAAATATAAAAAGGAAAATCAAATTTGTCATATTCTGAAGTTCTGCACCTCCTAGTTTCATAGTTAAACCATTGAATGGAAAAAAAGTTTTAGTCAAAAAACTGTGATTTTCGCGAAAAACTTTAAATTATGCTAATTAATCGTTAAAAAGCCAAGATATTATGATAAATAGCATTAAATAATGATATATAATTAGTTTTGAAATAGTTACTAACCACTTTAATAGGATGGGAACCTCCCATAAATTTTTCTGTGTTTAGAGGAACCAGTGACACGGGATCCACGTATATTAATATAGGCACATAGATAAAGGAGAATGAGCACTTCATTTTGATACCAAACATGTATAGTAAAAGAATGAAAGGGGCGCTTCGCGCCCCTTGAAGTGACGAATTTGTTCCATCAACCCAAAGATCCATCAACCCAAAGATAAATCAACCCAAAGATCCATCAACCCAAAGATCCATCAACCCAAAGATCCATCAACCCAAAGATCCATCCACTTAAGGATCCCGAGAAATACACCGAAAACAGTAAAGAGATCCATAAAAATCCACCTAAAGATACATCCACCCTAAGATCGATCAACCAAAAGATCGATCAACCTTAGTCAAATATCCACCCGAAGCTCTCCTAATATCCACCAAAATATCCACGAAAATCCACCAAAAAAAAATTGAAAGATCCATGGAAATTCACCCAAGGATCATTCAAATTCCGCGGAAGGATCTATCATAACCCACCCGAAGATCCATAAAAATCAACCCGTGGATCATTCAAAATCAATTCAAGAATTTTTCTAAATCCACTCAAAGATCGGTAAAAATCCATAAAAATCCACTCACAGATCCATAAACCCAAAATCCATAAACACAAAAATCATCGAAAATCCACCAAAAGATCCATCCACCCAAAGATCGATCAACCAAAGATACATTACCCCAAAGATCGATCAACCAAAAGATCCAAGATTCTCCACCCGTGGATCCTGAAGCTCTTCAAAAGTCCATTAAAATCCACCAAATACAATAAAAAGATCTATTAAAGTCCACCCAAACCATTGAAATCCATCCATTAAAGTTAACCGAAAACAGTTGAAAGATCTATGGAAATCAACGCAAAGATCCTTTTAAAATAATCCCACTTTTCCCTAAAATCTATCTAAAGATCCGTTGAAATCCATCTTTACCCCCTTAATTATCCACCCAAAGATAAAATCCACCAAAAGATCCATAAAAATTCACCAAAACATGAGAGAAAATCCACACAAACCATCTCTGCTCTCTACCTAAACTCCTCTAATATTAACCAAATTCACTTAAATATCCAAATTTATCCACCATTTTGGAAGTAAAACAATTATTTATGTAAATTTTTCAACCAAATTTGAATAATTAAATATGCAAAAATTAGTTAAAAACCTTTTAAAAATAATTACACAATAATTCATAGTTGTTTTGGGTAAAAAAAAAATTAAATGTATGCGAAATTTCTATAATTAACCCTTTTTTTAAGTCAAAAAATTAGAATAAATTATTTAAATAATATTCCCTTCCATTTTATAGTTAAAGATATTCAAAAAAATTATTTACACTTCCTGGGTTTCGAACTTTCATCCACCTCTCAAACCACCGCCTTTCACCACTGAGCAAATGTGACAAAGGAAGGAAAAATGCATGTTGCAAAAAAATTTCTTTGTTTTTGAAGAAAAAAAAATGGTACTCATTAATTCAACATGCACTGACTTTTCTATATGATGAATATGAACATATGTTAAAACTAAAAGGAAAATCAAATTCCATATTCTTCGTTACAGGTCGTAACAAAATTTCATAGTAACTTGATTGATTGGAAAAAAAGTTTTAGTCAAAATACAGTGATTTTCGAGAAAAACATTAAATTATGCTAATTAATTGTTTAAAAGCCAAGATATTATGATAAATAGCATTAAATAATGATATATAAGTATATTTGAGATAGTTACTAACCACTTTAATAGGATGGGAACCTCCCATTAATTTTTCTGTGTTTAGAGGAACCAGTGACACGGGATCCACATATGTTTTTAAAAAAAAAATATAAATTAAAATAGATAAGAATGAGCTCTTCATTTTGATACCAAATATGTAGTAAGGAGAATGAAAAAAGGGGCGCTTCGCGCCCCTTGAAGTGGAAGTTATCATCCATCCACCCAAAGATCCATCAACCCAAAGATCCATAAACCCAAAGATCCATCAACCCAAAGATCCATCAACCCAAAGATCTATCAACCCAAAGATCCATCAACCCAAAGATCTATCAACCCAAGGATCCATCAACCCAAAGATCTATCAACCCAAGGATACCGAGAAATCCACCCAAAGATCCATCAACCCAAAGATCCATCAACCCAAAGATCCATCAACCCAAAGATCCATCAACCCAAAGATCCATCAACCCAAAGATACCGAGAAATCCACCCAAAACAGTAAAGAGATCCATAAAAATCCACATAAAGATACATCCACCCTAAGATCGATCAACCAAAAGTTCGATCTACCTTAGTCAAATATCCACCCGAAGCTCTCCTAATATCCACCAAAATATCCACGAAAATCCACCGAAAACAGTTGAAAGATCCATGGAAATTCACCCAAGGATCATTCAAATTCCGCGGAAGGATCTATCATAACCCACCCGAAGATCCATAAAAATCAACCCGTGGATCATTCAAAATCAATCCAAGAATTTTTCTAAATCCACTCAAAGAACGGTAAAAATCCATAAAAATCCACTCACAGATCCATAAACCCAAAATCCATAAACACAAAAACCATCGAAAATCCACCAAAAGATCGATCAACCAAAGATACATTACCCCAAATTTGGTCAAAAACATTAAAAATATGCTAATTTTTCGATAAATATCGCTTTTTTATTATTCTAATTATGTTATAAAATTAGCATAAATTATTTTAATAATATTTCCCTCCATTTTATAGTTAAAGATATTCAAAAAAATTATTTACATCTCCGCGGTTTCGAACTTCCATCAACCTTTCAATACACCGCCTTCCACCACTGAGCAAGTGCGACAAAGGAAGGGAAAATGCATGTTGCAAAATTTTTTCATCGATTTTTGAAAAAAAAAAATGGTACCTTAATAATGCAAACGGGGCCAACTTTTCTCTAAGCCCAATAACTTTAGTTAAAATATAAAAAGGAAAATCAAATTTGTCATATTCTGAAGTTCTGCACCTCCTAGTTTCATAGTTAAACCATTGAATGGAAAAAAAGTTTTAGTCAAAAAACTGTGATTTTCGCGAAAAACTTTAAATTATGCTAATTAATCGTTAAAAAGCCAAGATATTATGATAAATAGCATTAAATAATGATATATAATTAGTTTTGAAATAGTTACTAACCACTTTAATAGGATGGGAACCTCCCATAAATTTTTCTGTGTTTAGAGGAACCAGTGACACGGGATCCACGTATATTAATATAGGCACATAGATAAAGGAAATTGAGCACTTCATTTTGATACCAAACATGTATAGTAAAAGAATGAAAGGGGCGCTTCGCGCCCCTTGAAGTGACGAATTTGTTCCATCAACCCAAAGATCCATCAACCCAAAGATCCATCAACCCAAAGATCCATCAACCCAAAGATCCATCAACCCAAAGATCCATCAACCCAAAGATCCATCAACCCAAAGATCCATCAACCCAAAGATCCATCAACCCAAAGATCCATCAACCCAAAGATCCATCAACCCAAAGATCCATCAACCCAAAGATCCATCAACCCAAAGATCCATCAACCCGAAGATCCATCAACCCAAAGATCCATCAACCCAAAGATCCATCCACTTAAGGATCCCGAGAAATACACCCAAAACAGTAAAGAGATCCATAAAAATCCACCTAAAGATACATCCACCCTAAGATCGATCAACCAAAAGACAGATCAACCTTAGTCAAATATCCACCCGAAGCTCTCCTAATATCCACCAAAATATCCACGAAAATCCACCGAAAACAGTTAAAAGATCCATTAAAATCCACCCTAGGATCCATAAAAATCCACCCGAAGATAATTCAAAATCGAACAAAAATTTTTAATAATTCATGGAAATCTATCTTAACATATTTATAAAGAGATGGGAGCAAAGACGAATTACAATTAGGGTTGCACGACTTTAATTAGCCGGCTAATTTACCGGCTAATTTATCGGCTAATTAGCCGGCTATTAGCCGGAGGCCAAATTAGCCGGCTAATTATAAAAAGTTGTATAACAGGGGGGAGCCTTTGCTACCATTTTCCAAAAAATGTATCCTCTTTTTGTAATATTTCATATATTTTCGTAACATTTCGTAAATATTTGTAGGTTTTCGTAGTAGCGGCTAATTAGCCTGCCTACCGGCTAATTAGCCGGTTAATTAGCCGGCTAATTAGCCGTATTTTAATTAGCCGGCTAATCGTGCAACCCTAATTACAATCCTTAAAATGCTGTCAAAAGATTTTTGCTTGTAAAATTTTTGTGTGCGTGCTTCTTTTTATTGTGGTGCGCAAAAAAGGATCAATGGCAAATAAACTAAAGAAAGAAAAAAAGCGATAAAAAAACAACATCTGTTTTTTCAAAAATTTGTTTCTTCTTTAAAATGTTTTATAAAAAAAATTGAAAGCGTTTAAAGAAAAAAAATTCGATCAATAAAAGCAGCGCTAATTTTTCAAAGTATATTCGTTTTGTTCTAAAAAAGATGAAAAAAGTCTGACGTCTGCTTTTTATTTGAATATTTGAATAATAATTTTTTGTGTAGTTTTTTAATTATTTTTATTAAAAAAAGCTTATAATTACCTAAAAAATATAATATCAAACAAAAAGATGGAAAAAGCACTCATTAAAAAAAAGAAGAATTTGTAATTTATTACTTTTAGTTCCATTAATGGAAAACCTATAATTGAAAATATGGCTGAACAAACGTTAAAAGAAAATCCAAGTTTTGTCATTTATGGTTAAAAAAAAAGATTATTTTTTTTGCTTCTACGCGCCCTTATAATAAACCACCCAAAGATTTATCCTAATGTACACTTATGTTAACTTGTCAGTTAATTTGCATAAAAAAATATCAAAAAATTATTTAAAAACCTTTTAAAAAATAATTCCGCAATAATTTATAATTAATTTGGGTAAAAAATATTAAAAATATGTTAACTTTTTAAGTTTGTCGCTTTTTTAATATTCTATTTGAGTCAAAAAATTAGAATAAATTATTTAAATAATATTCCCCTTCATTTTATAGTTAAAGATAATCAAAATAATTATTTACATCTCAGGGGTTTCGAACTTCCATTTTTTTTCAAAGTCAAGCGCCTTCCACCACTGAGCAAATTTGACAAAGGAAGAGAAAATGCATGTTGCAAAAAATTTTCATTGATTTTTTGAAAAAAAAAATTGGACCTTAAAATAATTTTGTGCAGAAGATTTTGAAATACCCAGAGGCTTTATTGGAAAAACGGGAAGGAAAATCAAATTCCATATATATTTTTACATGTCGTTACAAAAGTTCATAGTTAAACCATTGGATGGAAAAAAAGTTTTAGTCAAAAAACTGAGATTTTCGCGAAAAACTTTAAATTATGCTAATTAATTGTTAAAAAGCCAAGATATTATGATAAATAGCATTAAATAATGATATATTATTAGTTTTAAGATAGTTACTAACCACTTTAATAGGATGGGAACCTCCCATAAATTTTTCTGTGTTTAGAGGAACCAGTGACACGGGATCCACGTATATTAATATAGGCACATAGATAAAGGAGAATGAGCACTTCATTTTGATACCAAACATCTATAGTAAAAGAATGAAAGGGGCGCTTCGCGCCCCTTGAAGTGACGAATTTGTTCCATCAACCCAAAGATCCATCAACCCAAAGATCCATCAACCCAAAGATCCATCAACCCAAAGATCCATCAACCCAAAGATCCATCAACCCAAAGATCCATCAACCCAAAGATCCATCAACCCAAAGATCCATCAACCCAAAGATCCATCAACCCAAAGATCCATCAACCCAAAGATCCATCAACCCAAAGATCCATCAACCCAAAGATCCATCAACCCAAAGATCCATCAACCCAAAGATCCATCAACCCAAAGATCCATCAACCCAAAGATCCATCAACCCAAAGATCCATCAACCCAAAGATCCATCAACCCAAAGATCCATCAACCCAAAGATCCATCAACCCAAAGATCCATCCACTTAAGGATCCATCCATTTAAGGATCCCGAGAAATACACCCAAAACAGTAAAGAGATCCATAAAAATCCACCTAAAGATACATCCACCCTAAGATCGATCAACCAAAAGATCGATCAACCTTAGTCAAATATCCACCCGAAGCTCTCCTAATATCCACCAAAATATCCACGAAAATCCACCGAAAACAGTTGAAAGATCCATGGAAATTCACTCAAGGATCATTCAAATTCCGCGGAAGGATCTATCATAACCCACCCGAAGATCCATAAAAATCAACCCGTGGATCATTCAAAATCAATCCAAGAATTTTTCTAAATCCACTCAAAGAACGGTAAAAATCCATAAAAATCCACTCACAGATCCATAAACCCAAAATCCATAAACACAAAAACCATCGAAAATCCACCAAAAGTTCCATCCACCCAAAGATCGATCAACCAAAGATACATTACCCCAAAGATCGATCAACCAAAAGATCCAAGATTCTCCACCCGTGGACCCTGAAGCTCTTCAAATGTCCATTAAAATCCACCAAATACAATAAAAAGATCTATTAAAGTCCACCCAAACCATTGAAATCCATCCATTAAAGTTAACCGAAAACAGTTGAAAGATCTATGGAAATCAACGCAAAGATCCTTTTAAAATAATCCCACTTTTCCCTAAAATCTATCTAAAGATCCGTTGAAATCCATCTTTACCCCCTTAATTATCCACCCAAAGATAAAATCCACCAAAAGATCCATAAAAATTCACCAAAACATGAGAGAAAATCCACACAAACCATCTCTGCTCTCTACCTAAACTCCTCTAATATTAACCAAATTCACTTAAATATCCAAATTTATCCACCATTTTGGAAGTAAAACAATTATTTATGTAAATTTTTCAACCAAATTTGAATAATTAAATATGCAAAAATTAGTTAAAAACCTTTTAAAAATAATTACACAATAATTCATAGTTGTTTTGGGTAAAAAAAAAATTAAATGTATGCGAAATTTCTATAATTAACCCTTTTTTTAAGTCAAAAAATTAGAATAAATTATTTAAATAATATTCCCTTCCATTTTATAGTTAAAGATATTCAAAAAAATTATTTACACTTCCTGGGTTTCGAACTTTCATCCACCTCTCAAACCACCGCCTTTCACCACTGAGCAAATGTGACAAAGGAAGGAAAAATGCATGTTGCAAAAAAATTTCTTTGTTTTTGAAGAAAAAAAAATGGTACTCATTAATTCAACATGCACTGACTTTTCTATATGATGAATATGAACATATGTTAAAACTAAAAGGAAAATCAAATTCCATATTCTTCGTTACAGGTCGTAACAAAATTTCATAGTAACTTGATTGATTGGAAAAAAAGTTTTAGTCAAAATACAGTGATTTTCGAGAAAAACATTAAATTATGCTAATTAATTGTTTAAAAGCCAAGATATTATGATAAATAGCATTAAATAATGATATATAAGTATATTTGAGATAGTTACTAACCACTTTAATAGGATGGGAACCTCCCATTAATTTTTCTGTGTTTAGAGGAACCAGTGACACGGGATCCACATATGTTTTTAAAAAAAAAATATAAATTAAAATAGATAAGAATGAGCTCTTCATTTTGATACCAAATATGTAGTAAGGAGAATGAAAAAAGGGGCGCTTCGCGCCCCTTGAAGTGGAAGTTATCATCCATCCACCCAAAGATCCATCAACCCAAAGATCCATAAACCCAAAGATCCATCAACCCAAAGATCCATCAACCCAAAGATCTATCAACCCAAAGATCCATCAACCCAAAGATCTATCAACCCAAGGATCCATCAACCCAAAGATCTATCAACCCAAGGATACCGAGAAATCCACCCAAAGATCCATCAACCCAAAGATCCATCAACCCAAAGATCCATCAACCCAAAGATCCATCAACCCAAAGATCCATCAACCCAAAGATACCGAGAAATCCACCCAAAACAGTAAAGAGATCCATAAAAATCCACATAAAGATACATCCACCCTAAGATCGATCAACCAAAAGTTCGATCTACCTTAGTCAAATATCCACCCGAAGCTCTCCTAATATCCACCAAAATATCCACGAAAATCCACCGAAAACAGTTGAAAGATCCATGGAAATTCACCCAAGGATCATTCAAATTCCGCGGAAGGATCTATCATAACCCACCCGAAGATCCATAAAAATCAACCCGTGGATCATTCAAAATCAATCCAAGAATTTTTCTAAATCCACTCAAAGAACGGTAAAAATCCATAAAAATCCACTCACAGATCCATAAACCCAAAATCCATAAACACAAAAACCATCGAAAATCCACCAAAAGATCGATCAACCAAAGATACATTACCCCAAATTTGGTCAAAAACATTAAAAATATGCTAATTTTTCGATAAATATCGCTTTTTTATTATTCTAATTATGTTATAAAATTAGCATAAATTATTTTAATAATATTTCCCTCCATTTTATAGTTAAAGATATTCAAAAAAATTATTTACATCTCCGCGGTTTCGAACTTCCATCAACCTTTCAATACACCGCCTTCCACCACTGAGCAAGTGCGACAAAGGAAGGGAAAATGCATGTTGCAAAATTTTTTCATCGATTTTTGAAAAAAAAAAATGGTACCTTAATAATGCAAACGGGGCCAACTTTTCTCTAAGCCCAATAACTTTAGTTAAAATATAAAAAGGAAAATCAAATTTGTCATATTCTGAAGTTCTGCACCTCCTAGTTTCATAGTTAAACCATTGAATGGAAAAAAAGTTTTAGTCAAAAAACTGTGATTTTCGCGAAAAACTTTAAATTATGCTAATTAATCGTTAAAAAGCCAAGATATTATGATAAATAGCATTAAATAATGATATATAATTAGTTTTGAAATAGTTACTAACCACTTTAATAGGATGGGAACCTCCCATAAATTTTTCTGTGTTTAGAGGAACCAGTGACACGGGATCCACGTATATTAATATAGGCACATAGATAAAGGAAATTGAGCACTTCATTTTGATACCAAACATGTATAGTAAAAGAATGAAAGGGGCGCTTCGCGCCCCTTGAAGTGACGAATTTGTTCCATCAACCCAAAGATCCATCAACCCAAAGATCCATCAACCCAAAGATCCATCAACCCAAAGATCCATCAACCCAAAGATCCATCAACCCAAAGATCCATCAACCCAAAGATCCATCAACCCAAAGATCCATCAACCCAAAGATCCATCAACCCAAAGATCCATCAACCCAAAGATCCATCAACCCAAAGATCCATCAACCCGAAGATCCATCAACCCAAAGATCCATCAACCCAAAGATCCATCCACTTAAGGATCCCGAGAAATACACCCAAAACAGTAAAGAGATCCATAAAAATCCACCTAAAGATACATCCACCCTAAGATCGATCAACCAAAAGACAGATCAACCTTAGTCAAATATCCACCCGAAGCTCTCCTAATATCCACCAAAATATCCACGAAAATCCACCGAAAACAGTTAAAAGATCCATTAAAATCCACCCTAGGATCCATAAAAATCCACCCGAAGATAATTCAAAATCGAACAAAAATTTTTAATAATTCATGGAAATCTATCTTAACATATTTATAAAGAGATGGGAGCAAAGACGAATTACAATTAGGGTTGCACGACTTTAATTAGCCGGCTAATTTACCGGCTAATTTATCGGCTAATTAGCCGGCTATTAGCCGGAGGCCAAATTAGCCGGCTAATTATAAAAAGTTGTATAACAGGGGGGAGCCTTTGCTACCATTTTCCAAAAAATGTATCCTCTTTTTGTAATATTTCATATATTTTCGTAACATTTCGTAAATATTTGTAGGTTTTCGTAGTAGCGGCTAATTAGCCTGCCTACCGGCTAATTAGCCGGTTAATTAGCCGGCTAATTAGCCGTATTTTAATTAGCCGGCTAATCGTGCAACCCTAATTACAATCCTTAAAATGCTGTCAAAAGATTTTTGCTTGTAAAATTTTTGTGTGCGTGCTTCTTTTTATTGTGGTGCGCAAAAAAGGATCAATGGCAAATAAACTAAAGAAAGAAAAAAAGCGATAAAAAAACAACATCTGTTTTTTCAAAAATTTGTTTCTTCTTTAAAATGTTTTATAAAAAAAATTGAAAGCGTTTAAAGAAAAAAAATTCGATCAATAAAAGCAGCGCTAATTTTTCAAAGTATATTCGTTTTGTTCTAAAAAAGATGAAAAAAGTCTGACGTCTGCTTTTTATTTGAATATTTGAATAATAATTTTTTGTGTAGTTTTTTAATTATTTTTATTAAAAAAAGCTTATAATTACCTAAAAAATATAATATCAAACAAAAAGATGGAAAAAGCACTCATTAAAAAAAAGAAGAATTTGTAATTTATTACTTTTAGTTCCATTAATGGAAAACCTATAATTGAAAATATGGCTGAACAAACGTTAAAAGAAAATCCAAGTTTTGTCATTTATGGTTAAAAAAAAAGATTATTTTTTTTGCTTCTACGCGCCCTTATAATAAACCACCCAAAGATTTATCCTAATGTACACTTATGTTAACTTGTCAGTTAATTTGCATAAAAAAATATCAAAAAATTATTTAAAAACCTTTTAAAAAATAATTCCGCAATAATTTATAATTAATTTGGGTAAAAAATATTAAAAATATGTTAACTTTTTAAGTTTGTCGCTTTTTTAATATTCTATTTGAGTCAAAAAATTAGAATAAATTATTTAAATAATATTCCCCTTCATTTTATAGTTAAAGATAATCAAAATAATTATTTACATCTCAGGGGTTTCGAACTTCCATTTTTTTTCAAAGTCAAGCGCCTTCCACCACTGAGCAAATTTGACAAAGGAAGAGAAAATGCATGTTGCAAAAAATTTTCATTGATTTTTTGAAAAAAAAAATTGGACCTTAAAATAATTTTGTGCAGAAGATTTTGAAATACCCAGAGGCTTTATTGGAAAAACGGCAAGGAAAATCAAATTCCATATATATTTTTACATGTCGTTACAAAAGTTCATAGTTAAACCATTGGATGGAAAAAAAGTTTTAGTCAAAAAACTGAGATTTTCGCGAAAAACTTTAAATTATGCTAATTAATTGTTAAAAAGCCAAGATATTATGATAAATAGCATTAAATAATGATATATTATTAGTTTTAAGATAGTTACTAACCACTTTAATAGGATGGGAACCTCCCATAAATTTTTCTGTGTTTAGAGGAACCAGTGACACGGGATCCACGTATATTAATATAGGCACATAGATAAAGGAGAATGAGCACTTCATTTTGATACCAAACATCTATAGTAAAAGAATGAAAGGGGCGCTTCGCGCCCCTTGAAGTGACGAATTTGTTCCATCAACCCAAAGATCCATCAACCCAAAGATCCATCAACCCAAAGATCCATCAACCCAAAGATCCATCAACCCAAAGATCCATCAACCCAAAGATCCATCAACCCAAAGATCCATCAACCCAAAGATCCATCAACCCAAAGATCCATCAACCCAAAGATCCATCAACCCAAAGATCCATCAACCCAAAGATCCATCAACCCAAAGATCCATCAACCCAAAGATCCATCAACCCAAAGATCCATCAACCCAAAGATCCATCAACCCAAAGATCCATCAACCCAAAGATCCATCAACCCAAAGATCCATCAACCCAAAGATCCATCAACCCAAAGATCCATCAACCCAAAGATCCATCCACTTAAGGATCCATCCATTTAAGGATCCCGAGAAATACACCCAAAACAGTAAAGAGATCCATAAAAATCCACCTAAAGATACATCCACCCTAAGATCGATCAACCAAAAGATCGATCAACCTTAGTCAAATATCCACCCGAAGCTCTCCTAATATCCACCAAAATATCCACGAAAATCCACCGAAAACAGTTGAAAGATCCATGGAAATTCACTCAAGGATCATTCAAATTCCGCGGAAGGATCTATCATAACCCACCCGAAGATCCATAAAAATCAACCCGTGGATCATTCAAAATCAATCCAAGAATTTTTCTAAATCCACTCAAAGAACGGTAAAAATCCATAAAAATCCACTCACAGATCCATAAACCCAAAATCCATAAACACAAAAACCATCGAAAATCCACCAAAAGTTCCATCCACCCAAAGATCGATCAACCAAAGATACATTACCCCAAAGATCGATCAACCAAAAGATCCAAGATTCTCCACCCGTGGACCCTGAAGCTCTTCAAATGTCCATTAAAATCCACCAAATACAATAAAAAGATCTATTAAAGTCCACCCAAACCATTGAAATCCATCCAAAAATCTTTTAAAATCCACTCAAAGATCGATAAAAATCCACCCAAAAATCCATAAAAAATCCACCCGAGGATCCATCATAATCCACCAAAAGGTATATAAAGATCCATCCAAACATCCATTTCCCAAAAGATCAATAAAACAAAAGATCGATCAACCTTTGTCAAATATCCACCCGTAGCTCTTCTAATATCCACCAAAAGATCCATAAAAATAGACCAAAAACAGTTAAAAGATCCATTAAAAATTCACCAAAACATGAGAGATAATCCACACAAACTTTCTCAAATATCCACCTAAACTCCTCTAATATCAACCTTAATTCACTTGAATATCCAAATTTATCCACCATTTTATAAGTAAAACAAAAATAATTATGCAAAATTTTCGATATTTTGCATAAATAAATATGCAAAAATTTATTTAAAACCCTTTTAAAAATAATTTCCATTGTTTTATAATTGTTTGGGGTCAAAAATATAAAAAATATGCTAATTTTCCATAATTATCCTTATATTTATTAACCAAATATACCCAAAAATTATTTTTATAATTAATTATAATATTCCCCTCCATTTTATAGTTAAAGAAATTCAAAAAAATTATTTACATCGCAGAGGTTTCGAACTTTCATCCATTCGCAAGTTCACCGCCTTCCACCACTGAGCAAATGCGACAAAGGAAGAGAAAATGCATGTTGCAAAAAATTTTCATTGATTTTTTGAAAAAAAAAATTGGACCTTAAAATAATTTTGTGCAGAAGATTTTGAAATACCCAGAGGCTTTATTGGAAAAACGGCAAGGAAAATCAAATTCCATATATATTTTTACATGTCGTTACAAAAGTTCATAGTTAAACCATTGGATGGAAAAAAAGTTTTAGTCAAAAAACTGAGATTTTCGCGAAAAACTTTAAATTATGCTAATTAATTGTTAAAAAGCCAAGATATTATGATAAATAGCATTAAATAATGATATATTATTAGTTTTAAGATAGTTACTAACCACTTTAATAGGATGGGAACCTCCCATTAATTTTTCTGTGTTTAGAGGAACCAGTGACACGGGATCCACATATGTTTTTAAAAAAAAAATATAAATTAAAATAGATAAGAATGAGCTCTTCATTTTGATACCAAATATGTAGTAAGGAGAATGAAAAAAGGGGCGCTTCGCGCCCCTTGAAGTGGAAGTTATCATCCATCCACCCAAAGATCCATCAACCCAAAGATCCATAAACCCAAAGATCCATCAACCCAAAGATCTATCAACCCAAAGATCCATCAACCCAAAGATCTATCAACCCAAGGATCCATCAACCCAAAGATCTATCAACCCAAGGATACCGAGAAATCCACCCAAAGATCCATCAACCCAAAATTCCATCAACCCAAAGATCCATCAACCCAAAGATCCATCAACCCAAAGATCCATCAACCCAAAGATCCATCAACCCAAAGATACCGAGAAATCCACCCAAAACAGTAAAGAGATCCATAAAAATCCACATAAAGATACATCCACCCTAAGATCGATCAACCAAAAGTTCGATCTACCTTAGTCAAATATCCACCCGAAGCTCTCCTAATATCCACCAAAATATCCACGAAAATCCACCGAAAACAGTTGAAAAATCCATGGAAATTCACCCAAGGATCATTCAAATTCCGCGGAAGGATCTATCATAACCCACCCGAAGATCCATAAAAATCAACCCGTGGATCATTCAAAATCAATCCAAGAATTTTTCTAAATCCACTCAAAGAACGGTAAAAATCCATAAAAATCCACTCACAGATCCATAAACCCAAAATCCATAAACACAAAAACCATCGAAAATCCACCAAAAGATCGATCAACCAAAGATACATTACCCCAAATTTGGTCAAAAACATTAAAAATATGCTAATTTTTCGATAAATATCGCTTTTTTATTATTCTAATTATGTTATAAAATTAGCATAAATTATTTTAATAATATTTCCCTCCATTTTATAGTTAAAGATATTCAAAAAAATTATTTACATCTCCGCGGTTTCGAACTTCCATCAACCTTTCAATACACCGCCTTCCACCACTGAGCAAGTGCGACAAAGGAAGGGAAAATGCATGTTGCAAAATTTTTTCATCGATTTTTGAAAAAAAAAAATGGTACCTTAATAATGCAAACGGGGCCAACTTTTCTCTAAGCCCAATAACTTTAGTTAAAATATAAAAAGGAAAATCAAATTTGTCATATTCTGAAGTTCTGCACCTCCTAGTTTCATAGTTAAACCATTGAATGGAAAAAAAGTTTTAGTCAAAAAACTGTGATTTTCGCGAAAAACTTTAAATTATGCTAATTAATCGTTAAAAAGCCAAGATATTATGATAAATAGCATTAAATAATGATATATAATTAGTTTTGAAATAGTTACTAACCACTTTAATAGGATGGGAACCTCCCATAAATTTTTCTGTGTTTAGAGGAATGCTATAAAAAACTTTGAAATTTTACAGATAATTTTTTTGATTTTAAGAATTACATATACTTTTTTTTTTACAAACCTTAACAGAAATAACTTTCATATTAATATTAAAAATTAAAAAAATTAGATTTCCATAAAGGAATTGCTCAAATAAAAGTAAAATTATCATTTTGAAGCAAACACAAAATGTTGGTGGATTTGGTAACGCTATTATAATTATTGTTTAAAAAAAATGCATTAGAAAAATAAGCTTACATTTTCCTATGATTTTAACCACCGTCCCCAAAACTTTGCCACCAAAATTCTTGTTTCCGCTTGTGGAATGACATTCCGAACTATCATCTCTAATATCTTCTTCCATCACAGCCGCCATATTTTATGTGTAAGAAAGTTTTAACACCTCTGAAAAGTTTTAAATAAAAAATGTAAAGCCACAAAAAACCAAATGATAACAACAAATATAAAAACTTTTTCACGAGCGCGAGCTAACAAATTTTTCGTTTATTTTCTGAAGAAAAAAAAGTTGAACTTTTTTTTACACATTGCAAATTATTTTTCAGATGGACGGACGACTTGCTGTATTTTTTTAAAATATTTTATTGACAACATTAAATCGTTGAAGAGTATTTATTTTTTATAGTTTTTTTGTTAAATTTTTCAGAAGATTAGATGGTGTTATTTTTTTATCCAAAAGCTTTTATATCTTTTCTTTCGATTTTTACAACTCTATAATAGCAATAAAAAAACATAAGTTTCAAAGGATATGGAAAATTTTAACTTTGGATGTTTCTAAGTCGAGGAAAATAACATCATATTCTTTCTTTGTTTTTAAAACGAACTGAAGTCTCATAACATAAATAAAATTAAGTTGTTCATACAATTTTTGAAAGAAATCATCATTTACTTCTCAGAGTGAATTTCAACAAAGTATGTTTAGACCAGGGATGCGCGGAAACGACTTTTTTTTCCTTCAGCGGAAACGGAAAAATCAAAATCTATTTCCTTCCGCGCTGGCGGAAACGGAAATTTTAAAACCTACGGAATTCCGCGGAAACGGAAGCGGAAACGGAAATTTTACGTTACAACTCAAAAAAATTTCCACGGAAATAAAGGCGGAAATTTTTTTCCCGTTTCCGCTACGCGGAAACGGAAACGGAAATGAAAAACATGCGGAATTCCGCGGAAACGGAAACGGGTTTCCGCGCATCCCTGGTTTAGACTTTCAAAAACAGTGAATTAATTAAGAGATACAATAGCCATGGACAATTATCTTCATTTTCATCCATAAAATATTTTAATGCATTGAAAGCATCAATTCTAAACAATTATTTGTAAGAAATTTCGTAAAGTTTTTTTTCTTGATTTTGATTGAGATTTTTACGATTTAATTCAATTTTGCTCTAATTTTTGTTTAATACTTTTGTTTAAAGGGAGTGTCCCATACGATGAGAAAACCCTTACAGCGGGTGTTCCTAGCCCGAAAGTTTTTTTTCATTGTCTCAAAAGCTTACAAAGAGCTTCAAATTTTTTGTAGCTTTTTGTAGCACTTTGTTTTTTTTTCTCAAAATGCTACAAAAAGCTACAAAAATTCGTAGCACTTTGTAAGCTTTTGAGACAAAGAAACTTTCGGGCTAGGAACACCCGTCGTCGTAAAATTATTCTCATCGTCTGGGACACTCCCTTTAATGTTTGTGAACTGTGAAATGACAGAGGCATCTTAGATCTTCATTTGCAAAAAAAGGATACACTATTTTTTTTTTGTTTTAGCTCTTCTTTTTTTCCGAACTTCCATTTCAAGCTTTCAAGGTTGAAAATAGTTTTTTATGAAAAAACTAATCACTTTTCTTGAACTTTTTAAAATTAAAAATATTGCATGCAACCCACACTCATCTGTCATTGGTGTTTTTTTTTAAATTGGCCAACTTTAAATTTAACTTTTCCAGAGTTTTTGTTTGTTTGATTAACTTACACTGATTGTGACCCACTAACAGATATGAAAAAATGGCGAGTCTAGTTTTTTTTAATTTTGAGTAAATTGAATTCATTGCGATTTTTCTTTAGTTGAAAAAAATGAAAAATAAATTTTTTTTGGATGGATATTACTAAACCATTGGGACAAAAACTCTAATTGAAACTTTGAACTAAAATTTAAAAATAAATAAAACAAATAAAATGCATTGTGATTATTTCTAAACCCTTTTGAACCTATTTTGCAAGAAGAAAATGATGAAACCCTATTTGCTACTTCTGCAAAAAAACTAAACTATAAAATAAGAAAAGCTATTAAAATTATTTTTTGTTTGTGTGGGCTTCTTCCTTCCTATTGTTTAATTTTATCATAACTATGGAAATAGCCATTTGATATCAGTCGGCGCAATAAATCTCAAAAAGCTTTCAAAATTTCATGAAAAAATAATATTTTTTTAAATTTGTTTGTAGTTTCAGCAACCAAAAGCAAGACAAAAAATTTAAAAAATAATAAAGCAGAAACTAAAACTTTATTTGGAAAATATTATAATCCGCCGTAGTAATTTCTCATCAAAGTTAAAATCAAAAACCAATGATTTCCTATTTGCAACTATCATATTTAAGTGTAAATAAAGTATTACAAAAAAAAAATAGAGTATGTTTATTATTACAAAACCAAAACAAAAAATCATAAACAAAGAGTAAATTATTCAACATCAATATAAATAATGAAAAACTTTGAAACTTTTGAGCCAATCAAAACAAAGCTCCATTATTTAAAAAAAATTACATAATATCCAAGAAATAAACATGAAAAATTTAAACAAAAAAACGTTTTTTCCAAGACTTTAATCAGTTTTGGAAACAATAAACCACATTTCAAAAAAAAATTTTTACATAATTGCTTTTGGGAAGATTTTTAATATTTTTTTGTAAAAACATCCTTCTTCTCTTTCATTGTTTGTTATTTGAATCTCTTGAAAGTGAACGGTTTTGAATTATCTCTCGTTACTATTGTAAAAGCGGTAAGTTTATATTTTCGCTCGACTTTCCATTCTTTTTTTTTTTTTGATTTTTATGATGATAAAAAGAGATAAAATTATTGCTGCTGTCAATGAAAAGATGCTTCAAGCTTATTCATCATCTGATAAACTCGAAGATGAAGATAAATCCACCATTATCGTTGATTAGAGTGTCTCATATAAATTTCATAGCAAATAATGTTTTCACTCGTATTTGAATAAGTAAATTTTACAACCAAAAAAATGAGCGGAAACGAAGTTTAATTTTTTTGTAAAAAACGCAGTTACTTTAATTCAATATTTATTAAACCTTCAAACAAAAATAAATCTATCAATTAATACATATCAACGACAATAAACAAAGTTCCTAAATAAAACAAACAAATCAACAAACGAAAAATAAATTAGCAACGTTTCAAGGGTTCCATTCCTAATAGTCTCATTCCATCACCAAGTACACGACGAGCCGCACAGAACATAAGCATTCGTGGAAGAGCTTTATCTTCGGGTTCGTTTTGAATTCGTAAAGCAGCCATAGCAGTTCCAATTCGATGAGAAAGTTCAAATAAATATACCACCATTCGACAAGGTTCAAGTGAGTGATATGCAGCAAATAGAGCATTATCCAAAGTGTAAAGATGAAGTACCAAGTTTCTTGCTTCCACGGAATCATCAAGTCTCATAACATCAACATAATCAAGTCGTTCAAGTAATCTTTGAAGAACATCAGCATTGGTTTCTTCGAGTGAATTCAACCGAGTATGTTTAGACTGAAAAAGAAAAAGCATTAGTAATAGATACAATAGTCAAAATTGCTCTTTATCAGTAGCCATAAACAGTAAAAAAAATAGCCTTACATGTAACAGCAATGCATCAGTTTGGGTTAATTTATAAGCACCATCAAATGAAAAAACATATTCAGAAGCTTTTCTTCGTTTTGCATCATTTATGATTATTGCAGATTGAGATAAATTTGCTCGAGTTTCTTCCATTTCATCTTCGGTTATTTTCATAGTAGGTGAAGATTCAATAAATTTTTGAGCTTTTCGTTCACCTTTAGCACAAATATAATCAGCTGATTCAATTTTACCAGCACGAGATGAAAGACCAATAACTCTTCCATATCCTTGATGATTGATTTTTGAAGAAAGATCTTCACGACCAATGGTATTTAGAAGTAACTTAAGATGATCAAAATGTCGAATTTGAGCTCGATCCACAATAAAAATATATTCATCAGCTTTATGGCGTTCATCACGAGCTAAGATTGATCCAAGTTCCCTAAAAAAGAAGCAAAGAATGAATACATAATGACATCCCAAACAAAAGTACACAAGTTAACGTAAAAAATTTCATACCTCGTCAAATACAAAGTAGAGTTATCACTTTTCTTTAATGTTGCATAACCACCAATAACTGGATCATTAACAGCCCAAAGTCCATCCTTGGTGAGAAATACTTCACATTCCTTCAGAATTTTCTTAACAATTCTTTTACTATCAAGCACATACTTTGATTCAGCATCCCATTCATCAAAATTAACATTCATTCGTTGATAGTAATCTTTTAAATAATCGATTGAAGTTTCTCTAAATTCATTCCATAGCTTAAAACCATTGAAGCTTTCAGTCTCCACAAGACGATCTTCCATTTCTTTGAAACATTTCTTCGAAGCTTCAGCAAAAGTTGGATCATTTTTGGATCGTTGATTTGCTTCGACATAGGCTTTCGTGTATTCAGTAACTTTCTGTTGAGATGTTAGAGAGTTCCATTGAGTTTCCAATTCGTTCTTTTGATAGTATTCAGGCCAATGAGTCAATAAAAGTCCAAATTGAGCGCCCCAATCTCCAAGATAATTAATTCCAATTACTTCATGTCCAGCTGAACGATAGATTTTTTGTGCAAAATTTCCAAGTATTGTTGAACTAAAAATAAAGAAAATGTTAGTTAGTTTGTTTATGTAATCCATGCTTGGCTAAACAAAAAGTATTACCGTAAATTTCCAATGTGAAAAGTTTTAGCAATATTAGGCGATGAAAAATCAATACAAACTTTCTTCCTTTTTGATACTTTGGTTGCTAAAATACTTGCGAAAATATCTGGAGATTTAATCAGCTGTCGAAGATAACTCTGCATCTAAAAATATCTAGTAAAAACGATATGTTCCATAACTTTCAAGATCTCAAAAACAAAATATGCTAACAACGAAATCGTCTAATCAACAACAACACTTGAAAACAAATCGATTTGATTTAAACAAATTTTTTATTATGTGTAACAATAACAACTTTAAACAAAAAACAAATCAATAATTTTCAGAATCAATAACTTCTTCTTTAGTTGATCTTTCTTTCGCCTAAAAAGGAAGTATGGTAACAACAAGCATTAAAATATTAGGAAAACAACAAACCTCTTCGCTTGATATGGCTAATTGATATGCTTCAAATGGAGTCGCAAATTCTTCGATTCTGATTTCAATATTCTTAATTCTATCAGCTATTTCTTTTTGTTTTTTCTAAAAATGAATCGAGATAGCTTTCTTTTTGTGCTTACAAAACACTCACCTTATCAATTGGATCACAAATGGTAAAAACAAAATCCGCATTTTCATCCATCGTTGACCTATTGTCAGAAAATTTCATCGGTAAGATAGCTTCATTACAATCACATGAGAAGTATTCATCCAAACGTTTTTCAAATGGAGTTTTTTCACTAACATCATCCAAACTTCGAGCAAACGCAGCATTTACAGCATCACTTCTTCCATGAACAAATGAACGATCTAATGGTATATCACGAGCACGGATCATAATCCTAAAAACAAATAGGTAAAAACAAGAAGAACTAATGTAAGCTGAACATACTTATGGATTGCCAAAATGTCTCTTTTTAAATACACAGGAACCGGCGAACAACAAGAAATTATACCATTAGCTTCACGAGGTAAAACTTGAGCAATTTGCATTAACATATGATCAGGAAGAATATAATCAGGACTTTCATCAACTTCTCTAGCAGTAGCATCTCTCCATTTCCAAAGTTCTTTCAAAGCATAAGTTTGTTGATTCGTCGGATGTCTCTTAGAAATGAGCTTCAAATAGCTTGTTTCAGAGAATCTTGGTTGTTCAAAGGTTTTTCGACAAAGTATAGTGCTTTGAGAGTAAACATTCTTCAGCAAATTATGTTCCGATGCTTTGGATATAAGTTCGTTGCGAAGATGTTCAAAGCAATAAAAGAGATAACGAGTATCACCACGAGCATAATTCAAATGTTCAATCTTTAATGGACGTATTCTCCAATCAGCTTTTTGAAGCTCTTTACCAATAGTTATACCACAAAAATGTTCAACAAGATATTGAAGTGAAAGACGAGACAATCCCAGAGCTCTCATTGCTATATGAGTATCAAACATATTAACAACATATATACCAAAATCCCGTTGTAACCATTGAAGATCAAAATCAGCACCATGAAAGATTTTAAGGATTTTAGGATCAGTGAAAGGTTCATTAAGTCGCCACATTTCTGACCATATTGGAAATGGATCGATGATGTAATCGCGATCAGGTGTTGAAATTTGAATAAGGCAAGTTAAACCAAGGAATGTTCGGTAATTATGATGTTCGACATCAACAGCAAAGACTTTCAATGTGTTAAGATCGTTCACGAGATTAATAAGCCCTTCCTTCATGTTGATTATCGTCAAAGGTGTGTCGTCTAGCTTTTTCTTTTCCTGAAATGTTTAACAAGTTAACCTTAGATTTAGAAAGTGAAAATCTTACTGAAATGGGACCAGCAACTTTTTGATCTTCAGGTAATGTAAAGCTTTCCAATTCATAATCATAAGGATGACCAGTTTCAGCTTTATCACTTTCCCATGGATTGACACCGTTCATATCATCGTCATCGACAACACGCAAATTTCCTTCTGCTTTTTCTTTTCCATGATGCTTAAATTTGAGCTTAGGTTTGAAAGGAGCATCATCATTAACAATAAACTGTTGAAAAGCAATTTGTGGTTTAGGAAGATTTTTCTAAAATAATGTCAAGTCATTTGCGGCCCTTCAAAAGCAATAAACTTACAGAAATATATAGTCCTTTATGATAAACAATGGTTGTTTCATCTTTCTTTGATGGATTACTACTGAGTCGAGCATAACGACCACAAGAATCTTTACCAAATGGAGCTTTTTCAGGAACATAGGTTGGCATACCACCATGCGATTCAGCTGTTCGTTCAAGTACAGGAATCATAACACGACCACCACGAGCTTCAATACGAGCTTGTTCAATTGCACCAGACTAAAAACATAGACGTTTAGTTAAACATCATCCAAATATAAAGAAAAACTTACAATTTTCTCGTCCAAATGATGATTGGCGTCAATAATCTTTGATAAATCATCGATAACTTTAGGGAATTTAGTTTTACATCCAGTATTGTTATAAATGGAAGCTAGTAAAGTACTAACTTTAGCACGTTGAATTTCAATCAATTGTAAGTATCCAGGAAATGACGAACCATATTCATAGCCTTGTCCTAGTGTAGGAAGTTCACCAACGCATCGTTGTAAATCATCAACAGCTGAACGTATATTCTGAAAAAGAGACGAATTAATTGGATCTGATTTCTAAAACAAAACTTACTTTACATAACTGCATATCCCGCTTGAATTTTTCATCTTGAATTCGATCTTCATCCGGTGGTTTGTCAGAAGCCATTACCTGAAAGAAAAAAATGATAGCTAACAAATCGCGAAAAGAATAAACATATCAAATACAAAAATGGTTACGGCAACCAGGCAAAATTCAAGAGACAATGGAGATGGGTAAAATAAAGTTTATTAAAAGTAATACTAAAATTTACTACAATAAAAAAAGAATCAAACAGGTAAGTCATGGGCTAAAGCTGCTAACGAGAAGTATGGAGATGAATTTGCTTGTAAACAAAAGAAAGATAAAAAAACAAGGCACACATCAAAACAAAAAGCGTAAAAAAAGAGAAGTGAAATAATCATAAAGAAAGAACGAATCGGTTGGTTAGTTGCTAGCTAGCAAACACTCCACACTGCACCGCATAAGACTAACATAAATTAAAGGGGATCAACGAAATGGAGGTGAATCAGATACTTGAATTTTTAACAAGGAAAAGGTTTAATCAAAAAAACTAAAAGCAAGCAATCAAGAAATAAAATTTCCCCCAAGACATTGCTCAATATTGGCAAAGGAAAATACATAAATTATATATTTGTTGTTGAATAGAATGTTGCTTAAAAATACAATAAATAGGATACCGAATAAAATATTAACAATCTAAAGTTTAATAAAAATAACAAAAAAAAACAATTCCAAGGAAATCGTCAAAAAATTAAAAATGAATTTTTTGTAAAGCTGCATAGGTTCCATAAACCACACGCTTTTCACTAATAAATGGAATATAAAATGCACGATATAACCAATGGGATTTTTGAGGAATTATCACGGGATGAGTATAAACTTTTTTATATTTATCTTCCATCTGCAAATAAATAAATAAAGGTTTTATAAAAAAGTTGTAAAAGCTTTGAAACTTTGAAACTGAATTTTTTTGATTTTGAAAAAGGCTTGTTTCATGTCCCAAAAATCTTGAAACGAAAATAAATGCCTCGCAAAACTTTAAAAATTTTTTTTGTGTGTTGCACGCTTCACAACTTTTTTGCTTCTCCATTCAAACATGAATTTGTGAATCTTCTTCAGTTTTCAACTGTTTCTCTTTTTCAATCATTAGTTTAGTTTAAAGCTGCATGAATTTAATGAGCTTATAAAGTTATAATGCAAACTAATGATGAAACAACCATCAAATCAACAAATCGTTTTGAAGCATTACCACCTTATATAAATGGCAACGAAAATGAATCATCTCAAAATGGATCACCAAGTATGTCTCTTTTTTTACCATCAACTTTTAACATTATTGCTTTAGTCTGTGAAAACCTTTATCATTGTTACTCATCTTCAAATTTTTTAGGTAATGAAAGCCGTCCTCCACCAAATCCTGAAGAAATGGAAGAAATCTTTTCGCAATTTCAAAATATTGTGACTTTGCGAGAATTGAAAACGTTTTGTTCGACCAACAACTTTCATATTCCCAGAGGCATGACATTCCAGAATTTGAAGAGGCATATCGGCAAGAAATACGACAAACATTTTCAACCTGTTCGTGAGAAGCATCAACAACTCTTGGATGATCAATATAAGCCGCCATTTGATTATTATGTGGTATTGGATTTTGAATGCACTTGCTGGAAAGAAGAACAAAGAAGGCCTGAAGATGAAGATCCTAAAGAAACGTACACTCAAAAGAGACTTAGAAAAAGAAGAGAAGCGCCTAAAAGACGCATTCAAGAAATTATCGAATTTCCAGCTGTTCTTGTTGATACAAATAATGGATATGTCATTGATACCTTCCAAGAATATGTTAAACCCATGATTCATCCTACCATTAGTGAATTTTGTACTGAATTGACTGGTATGTATTATCTTTTTTAACCAGCCTACAAAAACCAATAAACTTTTTAGGGATAACTCAAGCTGATGTGGATAAAGGAAAAACATTTCCTGAAGCTCTCAACCTTTTTCTCAAATGGTTAAACAAGCATGGCCTCGATGATCCTACGATGTATCTCATTATCACCGATGGACGAGCAGATATTAGAGATTTTCTCAATGGTACCTTGGTTATTTATGATCTTCCATTTCCACATGAACTACGAACATTTGCTGATCTCAAACTTTTATTTTCTCGGTTTCATGGTGGTGCTATAAAACTCGACGCAATGCTAAAGTTTTATGAAATTGAATTTGAAGGTCAAAAACATTGTGGTCTTGATGATGCTAAGAATATTGCTCGCTTGGCGATGAAAATGTCTTCAAGACATACTCAACTTATTCCTACAAATCGAATGATTCCACGTGATTTTGTTGATGATGTAAGTGTCTTTTTTTTGATAGATTTTGATGGTTATTGTTATTTCATTCACCATTCTTTTTTTTTCATATATCTCTCACTTTTCTAACTCTCTTTCTTTTTCAGTACAAAGATGCCAGAGAAATCAAATTTTCATGTGATCTTGAACGAAAAGCATTCGCTTATAGCCGTATCACAACAAAACTTTATAGAGAAAAGTCGTATCTTCAATGTGATGATTGTAAGCAAGGTAGCTGTGAAGCAGCAAAGTTTTACAAATTTTAAAGTTTTTTTCATTTGTTTGTTAGTTTTATGTTTATAATTTTTTGTGGTTGTTTTTGTTTGTAATAAATGTGTAACAAACCTTAACATAATTTGGCTCATCAATATTTCCATTAGTTCCATCATCAAAATCAATAATGAAATCACAAGTTTCCACTGGAACATATCGACTTGGTTCTTCTTGATTAAGCTCATTCATTTCTGATGGGATTGAACTAGTAATATCTGGAACGTTTCCAATTGCATAATGTTTAGGAAGTAAACCACGAAAAGCGCTACGAATGAATTGAATTTCAACTTTTTTGGTTATTCCACTTTTATCCGTTGCTGTTTCGGGAATAAAAAAAGTTGATGGAAATCGATGCCATTCTTTTCCTGTACAAACTCGAATAGGATCCTGGAAGTGAAAGAGAATGGATTAAATTTGGAAAAGAAAAGCAAAGCTTAAGGAATTCACTATAGTGAACGTGCTTACATGCATTTGACTAAAATTAGTATCAGGTGTAAAAATTAAATAATCATGTAATTGTTTATGAGTTTCAGCAATTCCTCGATAATGTATGTAAACGGCATAACCGCGTGAAATTGATAAAATTGAAAAGATTGCAACAAGTAAATATGGAAGAAAACTAAATTTTCTTGGAATTAATTGTCTAATTGAAATCAGGGCTATTGCCATTAATAAAGCAATATGAGGATAAATGGGAAATAAAAATCGTTCTTCTTTATGTGGTTGAGAAAAAAATATTAATGACCATACAAATGTTGTTAATGCAATCAACGCAACTGGAAGAAAACGATACCAATATGTTATTGAATTGGCTGAAACAAGAATGAATGGGATTTAATTAATGAGTGAATTTACAGCCTTAAAATATACTGTAACTATCAAACTTACATGGTCGAATAACTTGCGATGTTATTTGGTTATCCAAAACTTCAAAAGTGCAACAAGTTGGAATATATGCAATTAAAGCTAATGGAATGGCTAACAACGCTAAAAAAGGTGCAATATTCCAATTTAAAATTAAATTTTTTATGTAATATGTAAATGGTTCAATTCCATATAGCTCTGGACCATGTTTGGAAAAAACATTATATAAAACTATGTTCAATGGTGCAATCACAGTTTTACCATAATAATTAGAATCCATACAATAAAGAGCAGATAAAATTATGAATCCACTTGCAATGGCTGCTTTCATAAATTTCCAAATATGTTCGCCTCGTCGAATGATAAGCATTTCAACAACGATTGGAAGTCCAAGCACTGCAGCAAATGGCCAACCAACTAATGCACTAAAAGCAGTAAAAAATATTGCCCAATTATATTTTTCACGTAACCAAAATGCCATAGAAAACATATTTATTATCATACTGAATGATGATGGCAAGAATGCGGCACTAAAAAATGATAAATAAAGTAAAATCAGTTATGTGGGTTTTATAAGTTTCTTTGGAGACCAAAGCAACAATGTTCTACAGTAATCCATGCCTTCATTGCTTAGTAATCTCCTTAAAATGTTATTAAAAAAACTAACTAACCCAGAATAAAATGTTCCAACAGCTAATAAATTAGTTATAAAATAAAGCCTTGCAATACCATAACCCAATCGAATTCCAACAGATGAATATAAATAATATTCTGCACCAGCATGAAAGAAACCAAGTAAAATTCGAAAAGTATAAAATAAGGCCACTTTAGAATCCGAAACAATAAAGCTTAAAAAATAACATGGAACATAATGAAATACTATATATAGCCATGAACGAATTGCATAAATAGGTGAATATTCCCATGTTTGAAAACCTCGACCAAATAAAAGTAAATGAAGAGGTTCCCAATAATTATATATTTCATCACAATCATTTATAACTGAATAAAATGCTGATGCAATTCGAATTGATGCAAGCATTTTAAGTAAAAAGCTTGAAGACATTGGTGGATCTGTATCTAAGAAAGGCATACAATGAAATAGCTTTCCTCGAAGAGTTTCCCATTGTCCTCCACCCGAATCTTTTGTAACACGTCTTTCATTTTTAAGGATTTCGTCTTCAAAGAGAATATCTGGATCGTCAAAAGATGCATGAGGATGATCAGAATGTCGAGGAGGCGTACTTTTGGGTTGGTTTAAACGACGCATATTTCGATGGTAAATATGGGACATGGCAGTGGAAGGTAACTCAAAAAAAAGCTGCTGCTATTGTTGTTTAGACAATAAAAAGTTAACACTTATCTAAATCATGGAATGCCAAAATCATACAAGCAAACTAAAGCAAAATATCAAACCGATATGCGGCTTGTTTTCATCACATTCTTCCTTCAAAATCAAAATTTTTACAGTTTATTATTACATAATTAAATCAAACAACAGAACAAACAAATGAAGACTAACGTAAATATAAACACCAACTTAATCTCTTTTCGAACGAATAAAATTGTATACAGGTTGAATATTGTTGTTCAACATGAGATAAAATACGAGAGAACCAAAATGTCGAGTTGAATATAAGGTTTCAAATTTGTTTTCAGCAACAATTCGATCAAAAATAAGATGGGATAGTTTGACAAATGCTGGATCATCAGGTTCATAATACCAACAAGCATAATCCATAACAAATTCATGACGGTTTTTGTCCAAAGCATTCTAAAATATTCTTATAAAAAAGCTTTTTCATGTATGATAAACGTACTTTAAGATCAGGATCACTGAAAACTGCTGGAGGATTGATTGGCCGATTTGGTTGTTCATAATAGACGCGATTCATACGATCATGTTCTTCTGGTAAAGCGGTTCTTAAAGTTCCATCAGGCTCACGGATAACAACAGTACGATCTTGATTTGTAGCATCGAAAGTAATATCTGTAAAAACAAATTTGCTTGTGTCGAAGCCATCAATTTCTTCATCTTTTGATAAAACGGTAAAAGTTTCTTTTCGTGGTTCTTTAACTGGAACAAATTGTAAGAATTGCTTTGCGCGTTCCTTCATATGAGCACGAGTCTAAAATATATATGACATTATAAGTAGAAATGAAAGTCAAGTAACAAAAAAAAAGTTTATGAGATATTCTATTATAATAGCAGCAGTAACACACCTCTTCAAGCATAGAATCTGTCATTAAAGCAAAATGTGAACGTTCTTGAGATTCAATATTTCTTTGAGTAAAAATCTTTCCTTCAATATCAAGACCAGTAAGATTTGTAAGTAACTGTTGTACTTTTTCATCATTAAATAACGATTCAACATCGATATCAGCTTTTGAAGAAGGTTTAAAAAAAGTGGAGGTTAGTTTTAGAATCAATAAAAGGCAAGTACATAGAAAAATAAAAAAGCTTATTGAAAGCAAGCAACTAACCTTGAAGCTTTTATCCAAGCAGATTTGAGCCTTTGATTGTTCAATGAAATTGATTTGTTGATGTTATATAACGGCTTTATAGAATTTTGTAGCCTTAACATAATTAAAATCAATGAAGAAAAAGCCTATATATAAAAAAATGCAGCGAAGAATGGAAGGAAGAAAGCTAAAAAAGAATTTTTCAATGAAAAACTAAAAAAATTTGTTTGACAAGGCTTTTATTGGACGCAAGCTGCAAGCATATGTGCAGCCTTGAAAAAAAAACAATGACATCGAAGACAAAAAAATTACAGTATTCAGAAAGAAATTTATGTATTCAAAAATTGAGAAAATAATAAAAAGGTCTTCCATCAAAGAAATTATTATTACAGGCTATAAAGTCATAAAGGCTATAGCAAAATATGTACCATTAGCCAGCTACCATAATGGAAGCTGCAGTGGCCATAATTTACTTTCAACTAAAAAGTTTTCGCATCTTCAGCACCTTACTTCGTTTATGAGATAGCCAATGAACTAACTACATAGAAAAAATGTTTTTTATTATGATAAATGAAAGCAATAAATTGTTAGATCTTCACTTAGGGATTTCATATTGCTTCCAGTAGATACATATAAAATAATTTTTGGCATACAATATTTTATTGTATTTTCACGTGGTTTTTTGTTAGTCATGTGAATGGATTTTTTGGGGTTAATCCAATCCGATTTTGAAATTTTTTTCCTTTTATTAAAGGAGTAGTAAAGGGTTTTGTATCTCATCAACATAGAAAACAATCCAACAATTTGGTTTTATTTGACAAAAAAGTAAAAATTCAAAGAAAAAAGTTGCCCATACTCCCAATATTTGTTGCGGACTAACATTTTATCTTTACTTTTTTTCTTCTTCAATAAACTCGGATATCAAATATTATTATTAGTTGATCACAATTTTGATGGCTTGCTTTATCTCAACTTATTCGAGGTTAAAGCATTCACCTTCTTTTCTTTCTTGTTTTAACACACATTTTTAGGTGTAATTGCAATTAATTTTGTCCACGACGATTTTGTGTTTTAAAATATTTTATAATTATTTTATTTATAAGCATTAGCATCATTTAAAAATTAATAATTAATAAAATTTTCTAAAAAAAATTGTGCGATAGATAAAAAAATTTTTAGATCACAAAAAAAAGTAAGTAAAAGTACCATAAGAAAAGAAAAAAGAAGAATGAAATTATGAAGAGTGATAAATAAATGCCGCCATAGATTTTTTTTGTTTCTTTTTTTTTATAAAAAAATTTAAACCGGTTTCAACATTGAAAAAAAAGAAAGAAGGAAGAAAAATATTATCATTTTTGAAAAACAAAAAAAAGCAACAATTAAGAAAAAAATGTAAAAAAGTTTTTTAGAAAATTAATTTGAAAAATAATAAATAAATTAATAAATCACTGGGATGTTTTTGTTGATGTTATTGGAATTAATTCTGGAACTGTTACACTTGTAATTTGTTGTCGAGAACGCATTTGACCAGCTAGTAATGGATTAATTGCATAAAGCCATTCATGAATCTAAAATAAACAAAGAAAATAAATTTATTTAAATTAATCAAAAAATTTATTTTCTTTTTATTTATTTTTGCGAGAGTCGTTGAATAAAATTTTGTATTAAAAATTTATTAACAGAAGTCTTGTCGAGCATTTTTTTTATTTGGAGAATTTAGACGTTTTTGTATGTAAATGGAACCCATTTTCTATGCTTTTGTTTGCTAATAAAAGATTTTGGGAATTTAAAATTTAGAAATTAGTTCAAAGAAAAAATTCTCAATTAATTTTTTTCCTGTAAAAATAAAAAGTTTTGCATTGACATTTACATTCTTTTTTTGCAAAATTTACTCTATGAAAAGTTTATTTTTTAAAGCTTTATAAAACTCTAACTTTTTTTTTGTCGAAATAATAAGTTTTCGATTCAAAATTTCCTTTAACTTTTTTTTTTGGAAAATTACTCTATTTTTATTAATGTTTACTAGTTTTTTTTTCTTCTTCACGCAACTTACTTCTTCATCATTTAAAGTTTGCATTAAAAATCCTCGATGATTTGTGCATACGCTAAAAGTATTAGGAACTTTAAGCATAGCTTGTTGATCTTCAGAATATTCTATTCTTGCATTAGCTAAATTAATAATTCCACGAATAACTAAATCTCGATCATCACGATATAATAAAATATATGGCCGTCGAACTATTACCCATCGTTTAATCCAACCTTGAGTTTTTTCTTCCAAAAAATTCATGTATCCTTTTCGAGAAACTACTACGCCCACTCGTTCTTCCGTGACTTCAGGAATGCAATTTTTAAGTTCATTAATATTTGAGCCCGAAACTGATCGCTTCATTGCATCATTATTAATAATTTCAAGAGTATTTGAATCAGCAGCAGCAGCGGTGAAAAGATTTTGAGCTGAACGGGATTTAGTTCGGCAAAGGAGATCAGAGGAAGGCGAAGGCCGAACTGTACTGATTTGTGGCTGCCCAGTTCCTGTGCCTGTTGTGGATGTCCCACTATTAGATAAACTTCCATCGGGTGAAGTAGCAGCAGCGGCTTCCAAATTAATTTTTGGTCCAGTTGGTGGTTCTTTATTCATTGGAATTTTTTGTTTAATTAATTTTATAACTTTTTCTACGATTGGCTTTTCTTTTGCATCCAAAGTTATAGTGTCAGGAATTGGGCGAATTGGTTTCGTGGGTGAAACGGGAGTAATCAATCCGCCCTTTTTCGTTGGAGGTTTACCAATTTTTAAACATTGTCTTAAACGTAAAAATAAACGAAATCTTTCAACTTGCTGTAATTTTGTAAGCTTTTCAAGTTCCCATTGATGTTCAAATATGAGTGAATCACCCCGTGGGCGCCATCCACAAAGATTTTCTTCACCTCGAACATATGTGGATGAAGTGTCGAGGACTCGACGTTGGCGGCGGATTGCACCTGGAAAAAAAATAAATAAATGCAAAAAGTTAATTGAGTTTCAAAGATGAATTTTTTCCCCGAAAATTTTTGAAAATAACGTGCAATAAAAAAAGAGAAAAAAGGAAAATAAAGTATGTGTGTGTTTGAGATAGTAAAAAAGAAAGAAAGTAAAAAAAATGTAAGAAAAATTTTGTTGAATCAGAAAATGCAATATATTTTGTGAATGTTTGGGGATAAAAAGAGTTTGTTCTTCATTAGACAATAAAAAGTTTTTTTTGGATATTTGAAATACTCAAAGACTCGAATCGTTATTTTTCTTTTTTTAAATGGTTTTGAAAAAAAAGAAAGAATGCTACCATATATTTTTTTTTGTTTTCTTGTGTAAAATTATTTGAATTTTTGAAAATAGTTTCCAAAGTAAAAATTCAAAGAAAAAATGCTTTATTGTTTGTTTCACTAAACATATGTATTTTTTCTAAAATAAAGATTTGAGAATTTTGACTTTGGCATTCAAAAAAAGATAAAAATAAACAAATTAGAAATTCATCCTTAAATAAGCAATGTTTCACATTTCTGATGAAAAATTTCTGGAATTTTTAGACCTTTTTTAAATCAAAATTAATCATATTTCAGAAATTTTGTTCTTCAAATATTTTCAATGGAAAGAAATAGATAAAAGAAAAAAGATAGATAGATAGTTAAGAAAGAAGCTTCTAAATCTACTACTATGTGCATCGAACCTGGACTACCTGTGTCGACGAGTTCTTTAAGCATGAGTTGATAAACACCAGGGACTCGATTCATTTCGGGTGATTTAGATATTCCACCAACCAACGAACGACAAAATCTAAAAAACATACATATTTTAAATATAAAAACTTTTGTTTTAAGACTCAAAAAATTTTATAATAATTTTTTACCTTGATGCCGCACTAATTTTGGAATCTCTTGCATAAACAACTAAAGATAAATCTTTTGTAACTACTGCCGGTTGACTACATCCTTCAAGTTCCATATAAGCCGAAAGGGTTAAATATACTTGTTCACCATATGCTGAAACTCTATTAAGCAATGGGGAATTATGAAGTG
This sequence comes from Panagrolaimus kolymaensis, assembly GCA_028622995.1. Classification (NCBI taxonomy): domain Eukaryota; kingdom Metazoa; phylum Nematoda; class Chromadorea; order Rhabditida; family Panagrolaimidae; genus Panagrolaimus; species Panagrolaimus kolymaensis. The sequence goes on along the minus strand of JAJQJQ010000029.1, from coordinate 2,000,384 downwards.
AAGAATCCCAAGCAGCTTCAAATTGAAAAAATATTCTATCATCCATTGAAAATTCAAGATATGTTCCAGGAAATAAACCAAGGCTCAAAACATCGTTGTCTTCGCCCATCCAATCCGGGGTGGTTCGAATTCGGCCAACTACGAGTTCTTGACAATCCTTCCATTGAAGATCGCCTTTTTCATGGCAGACAGTGATTTTAATTCGTCGTTGAATACCTTGATGAAGGATGAAAATGCCATGGGTTGGAAGGCCTAAAAATAAATAAAGATAGTTATAATTTTGGGTTGTAGAAACAAAAGTTAAAATTATTAAAAGATTTTTAGGGTTTCGAAACAAAATCGATTAAGTGTTATTAAAATTCTTAGTTTCTTGAAACAAAATTTTGTAAATATTTAGTAATTTTTATTTCAAAGTTTCACAAAAAAAAGTTTCAAAAAGAGCCAAATTTGCATATTTTGACATTGAGTTACTTTTTCTCCAAGCTTTTTTGGCGGTAAAATTTTTCTTGAACCAAAATGCTCAAAACTAACTAACCTTGTGCATGATCAACGATAGTTGGAACATATTCTCCATTATTAGCAAGCTCACAAATTTCAAACCAAACTAATAAATCATATTTAGTTCGAATAGGATTTTGATTAGGCATATTAGGAAATATAAATCCACCCAAAGTTCTTTTAGATTTTACTGGGGTTGAAATAACTAATGATGGTTGTTGGAAAGATAATTTATTTGATAGTCTTCTCGATGAAAGAGGTTGTGGCGATTTATCTCCTTCATTTCCAGCTCCAGCAATGGCAGAATTAAAAGTTTCAGGAGCTTTATTAATATGACCAAAGATTTCAAAAATTAATGGAAAATGTTGTAAATAATGTACGAATGCTGCATTCGTGGTAGTTCGAAGCTCTTGAACATGATTGAAAGTAAGGGTGGAACCTTTGGAACTTCGAACGGGTTCAGTTGAAAATGCTTCATCGTGGCGATGAAGGAAACTAAAATCAAATTTTAAAAAATTCAGAAAGGCTCCCAGAAAATAAAACAAAAAATTAAGAATGCCTTGAATTTCTTAAACCATTTTTTGAACACTGTCAAAATTTATTTTGGAATTAGAAAAAAGAAAAAGATTTTTTTTTTCATTTCTAAAATTAATGCAATTGGAAAAATTAAATTTTTAGTAATTTTTAAGTGAGACTTCTGTTAGCTAATAAGATATATTTTAAACTGCCAAAAAGCTTCTAAAAATAAAAAACACTGAAGAAAATTAATAAATTAAAAAAGAGGTTTTTTGAATTGAATTTTTTAGAAAATTTTAGTCGCTATTTGCATATTTTTTCAATAAACTTTTAAAACTATCAAATTCATAATTATTTTAAGTTTTTTTTCCTAAAAATTTATTGTACCATACTTACTTGAATTGACAAAACACATCGGTATATTCAAGAGGAACATCAATGGCTTCAATCACGGTAACACGAAAACTAAATTCTCGATCCTTTGGTAAATGAGAAGGAAAGGAAGCTTCTAAATTTTCATCGGATGTTGTTGTTGTACTTTCTTCACTATTCGAAGAATATCCATCAGAATTAGTACTTTTCTTTCCATTTTTAAATTTTCTTTTTAAAAAATCTTCTTTTCGAAAATTAAGTCTCGCCGATTGTCGAACCCCTTTATTTTGTGCGATGGGAGTTGTGCCAGTTATGGGTTCCACGCAAACTCGAAGATATCCTTTAACTTCGCCTTTTTCATTTACACACGCAACTTTATGAACGAGGCCAACATTATGAAGAAGATTGGAAAGATAAACAAAAGCTCTAAAATGTCATAAACCAATATTAGATAGTATATCTGTGAAATATAAGGTTTTTATGTGCACCGCATACTTTTGGGTAACATTTGGAATTTTTTTGAATGGGATAGAAAAATAAAAAAATTGTGATTGATTTGTTGGATTAGTAAAAATAAAATTAAAAAAGGTTAATTTTTTAAGTGATTTTAAAAAGTGCTTTCACAAACAAAAAAATATATTGAAAAATTTGTGGAGGGAATTGATAGTGGAAGATAAAAAAAAAGGTTTAAAAAATAAATGTTTGTTTGGGAATTAAAAATTTCAGATCATCATGTATTTCGAAGAAAAAATTTGTTACCCGAGAATACACACCACGAAAATTCCCGAAAAAGATTTTTTTTTCTGAATAAATTTTTTTAGTTTTATTTAAAAGTTTAAAATAATTTTCGCGGCGATATTTCAAATAACAAATAAATTTGATTGTGACTTATTTTCAAAGTCGTCACATTTTTAGCTGATGTGAGTGAATTATTTTAATTTATTAAAGATTTACCTTCCAACCAGACGAAACCATGGAAATCTATCATAAAATGGATCAGTTCCCATCCAAACATCCATTGAAATATCTTCATCTGGACTTTCCGCGGTTGATGCAGCATCAGTATAAATATCTCGCATGGCTTTTAATCGATCTCTGGAAAATATAATTTTTTTCTTCACAAAAAATAAATTAAAAAAATGCGTGAAATAAAAGTTTTTTTATAAGCAAAAAAAGAACTAATTATGAAGAAAAAAAATGCTTTTATTTTGGCTATTTTGAAACGAAAAAAAGGTTCGTCTTGAGAATATAAAAATATGTATTTAAAATTTTCATGTTCGAGAACTAAAAAATTTTTCAACCCGGAAAAAAATCAGCCAAAACAAAGGCATTCTTTTTATTTATTTATTTTTTATATATATAAATCCAAAAATTAGAAGAATGCTGAGATAGGAGAGAAGCTAAAGAAGAAGAAAATAAATAAAAACTAACGCCATTCCGCTTTAAAAATATTGTAATTATATTTTTGTGTTTTTTAAAAAATAAAAAAAGCTAAGCTCAAAGTTAATTTTTAAAATAAATAAAAAAAAGTTAGTGCACTCCAAAAAAAAAAAAGAAAACAACAAAAGGATTTCAAACAAAAAATTAAGGAAAAAACACAGTATTATTTATTTATTTATTTTTTTTTTTGCTTACATGTCCGGTGCCGCAAGAGAATTGAGGATGCTGCTTGGAGATGAAACAGGCATCATCGCGGTTAACATATCATTTACATTTGAAAAATGTTGATCCGGTGTTACGGCTTCACTTATATCTGCATTATATAAACGTCGCATATCTTCCAAACGCTGCCTGCAGAAGAAAAAATGACACAAAAATAATAATGATAATTTCAAGTTTAATTATTTATATTTAGAAGTAAATTTATTTAAAAAATAAAAAGATGGGTGCAGCAAAAAATTTTTGATAATAAAAAAAAACTGTGGGGTTATTTCTTATTACTTTGCTTTTTTTAGAGGTAAAAAAATTGTGCATTTTTAAAGTTTATTCTTATATAATTTTTATTATTTTTTTCATAATTGAAAAATGAATTTAAAAAATTAATTAAGCCAAATTTGGCTTTGAGACGAGAAGATGTGGATTTGAAAAGAAAAATAATTTCAATACCAAAAATAAGAAAATTAAAAATGAAATGAAATTTTAGATTTACAAAAAAGTCTTAAAATACAATTTTTTTTGTCCAAAGACATATTTTAAAAAATCACTCCAAACAAAAAAAATCACCATTTTCAAAAAAATTAATTAATTTTAGAGACATTTTCGTTCAAAAGAATTTAGAAATTTAGATTTTTAAGAATTACAAAAGTTTATAGGACTTTTTTTAGTCTAAAAATCTTCCTTCTTTTTTTTATTACTCAAATTACTAATAATTTTTTTCTAGAAAAAAACGAGATAAAAAAAGTGAAATGGCGTGCTTGCTTTTGCTCTAAATTCTATTTTTTCTAATAAATTTATGAAAATGAATGAGAAGAACTCTCCATAAAATTCCATATTTCAACGCCTTCTCCTCCACTAAATTACATTTTGTATTTATTTATTTACTTACTTTAATTTTTCTAAACTCCAATAATGAGTTGCACCATTTTTTAAATCTTTTACTTGCACGGCTACCACTGTTTTGGGATAAGGTCGACAAGATAAATCTTCGCCGGGTGGAAGTAAATCGGGTGGCAATGGGGAATACATAGTATCCGTAAGTAAAATATATTGAAATGAAACTTGTTTTCTCAATTCCACAGCTATGGCATTTGCTTCTTTAAGGAATATTGCATTTCCCCATAAATCATCTCGAACTGAAGTAAATTGATGATATCGCCATTTAATTGCTGCGCGACGAACAATTTTTTCTTGTTGCGGCGTCCAATTTGCTTCTTCCTCATTGAGATCGGCTAATAGCGAAGAAGTAAGGAATTTTTCATTATTTTCCCATGTTGTTGATGAAACGCCGCTGGTTATCATTGATTGAGCTAAATCTACTTGTCTTTGTAATGCATCAATTCGAGATTCATATTCCTGCAAAAAAGTAAATATAAAAAATTTATGTCAAATAAAAAAATTTTAATACATAATTTCTTTCAAAAAAATGTTTTTAGACTTAAGAAAAGCAGGCTATCGATAAAATTTAAAATCCAGTCAAAAATCTTTTCAAATTTGTTATATATTTTAAAATTTATGGCTTCAGTCAAAAAAAGCAAATTTTGGGAAATTATAAAATCCTAGTTTAAAATCTTTCAATTATTCAAATTTTCCTGCCAACCTTTTTTTTGAAATTTGTGATAGATATTTACCGAAAAATTCTTTCAATTATTGCATTTTTTCTTTTAGGCACACTAAGAAAATTTAAAGAAAATTCTTACATTATTTTTTCTTTTATGATGCCTTTCAAGTTCTTCCATTTCTTTTCGAAAAGTTTGTTCCATTTCACAAAGTTTTTTATCCATTTCTTTTTTTAAATCGATTCCCTGCTTTTCATATAATTCTATTTGGGCATATTTCCAATCGATTGGTTCTTCTAAAAAAACGTTTGTTGACTATTTTTTTTGGGGGTTTAATACTTACTTGTTGCCGCAGCTAAATTATGCCTACTTTGCCTTGCTTCTTGCGGATCATTATATCGAAAAACATGATTATTTCCAAGAATTATTCGACACCCAGTTGTAAGTTTTGTTGGTCCAGAAATTAAATTTCCATTAACAAAACATAATGCATTAGCTTCGGGAAAAAGGGTCACCGATAAATCTTCATTCACAAAGCGACAATGTTGTTCAAGAATTTGTTGACCCGATAAAGGAATATCTGGTTTATGTTCAGCTTCGGGACTACCCACTTTTGTTTCACCTTCTTTAAGATAATATAAAAGGCATTCAGACATAAGAGGATCTTCATTGAGATTAACCAAATGTGGGAGCTATAAAAATAATTAATAATTATTTGTTGTTGTTGGGTTAATTTTTTTTTTGAATAAAAAAAGTTAAAGAGAAAGGGTAAACTTTTGATAATAAAATAAAAAAAGGAAGTTCAAAAAATTAAATATTTTGGTTTAAATTTCATGAAATTGGCCAAGTTTTAATTCCAAAGGTTTGATTCAAGTTTTGAAGACAAAAAACGAAGAAAAAAATCAAAAACCCAAAATCCTTCCTTTTTTACTTTTTTTTTGCTTAGTTTTTTTAAATCTTTGCTTTCTTTTCTTTAAAAAATAGGAGCAAACGCTAAAGTAAAATTTTCTTAGACTTTTTTTTCGGTCAGCGAGAATTTTAAAATAAATTGTTTTCGTTAAGAAACTCGATGAAACAGAAAAAAAATTTTGCTTAACATATTTTTTGATGTTTTTTCAAATTTATTTTATTCTTTCTCTATTTTTCCTTATAACTTTCAACAACTCACTTTAGTAGGTGAAAATACGCCCAAAGTTGTTCCATCCGCTCCAGTGGCAAGTCCCATTTCTCTTAATTCTTCAACCCGCAATTGTCGAATATGTTCAGTTTTTTCTAATTTTTCTTCCCATGTTTCATTTAATTGTGCAATCAATTTTTCTGTGGTTTTTAATTGCTCGATATTATCTTCTTCTTGAGCCAAAGTTCTTGGAGCACTTCGAGCATGTCCAGTGGAATCAATTTGAACCCCGCGACCTGTGAGCAAAATTTTAAGTCGTTGAACTTCTTCTTTAAGTTCTCGAATAAGTTTAGCATTGGGATCTTCATTAATTGTAGCACGGCATACAATTTGTTTTGCACGATCCGCGTATCGAAGACAGCTGAGAGTTTCATCAAAATTTATATCTGCGGGTGATAAAGCCGCAATCATGGCAGTTTTAGAATTGCCTCCCAAATTTTCTCTCAACAACCAAGTTAAAACTGAATCTCGATATGGAACAACTCGAGGGCCACCTTTCTTTTTCTTTCCAGCCTAAAAAATTTTAAAATAAAATTAATAATTTTAAGTAATTTTTTTAATTAAAAAAATATTCGAGTTTTATGAAAAAATTTTCTTAGATAAGAATAAAATTTTATTGGTGCCAGTGCCATTCAAAAAAAGATAGACTTACATCTTCAGCAAGTTTAGAAATAACTAAACCAAGAGTGGTTAAACTTTTATTTATATTTGCTCCTTCCTTTAATCGTTGACCTTCAGCTCCCGTGGAATTAGCTCGTTCACTTCCAGCTAAATCAACTAAAGAAATTTTTGATACTCGTTGCGGTGGAGGATCAAATTCTGTATTTAATTGGGTTCGAGTTAAAACAATTGTAAAAACTGCATGGGATCGTGAAGAAGTGGAATTCATATTTGTTGCGGCAACAGTTCTGAAAAAAATGGAAAAAATTAGTATTTAAAAAATATTTAAAATTTCATGATTTTCATTTCAAAAATAACAAAGATTTATAAAATTTAATGTGGAGCAAAATTCAGCTTCAAAAACGTTTTTTAAAATATTCTTAAAATTTATGGTTTTCGTTACAAAAATAAAAAAATTCCTTGCTTTCTCGCTTCAAATACAGTAGAATCATTTTTTTTGTCTATTTTTCTCTAAATTTTTCATTTAAATAACGACGAACCTTGCTTTATTTCCTTCATCCATAAAATTATATATATCTTCATAAGATCTTACAGCTAATTTAGATAAATCTTCCACATATGGACCAAAACTGGGATGTTCACGAACTTTTAAATTTTCCAATGATGGATTTAGCAAATCTTTGACCCTTTCACAATAAATTTCCATATAACTAACTTCCACCGAAAATTGTAAATCTTTATCACATTTTTGAATTCGCGAAAACATATCATGACAAAGTCGAGGAATTAAACCCATTTCCTCGGGATCATTTGGCCTTCCCATCATTGTATATGATTTACCTGAGCCTGTTTGGCCATAAGCAAATATACAAACATTATATCCTTCAAAAGCATGTTCAAGCATTTCTACACCCAACTCTTCATAAACTTTTTGTTGTGAAACAAAATGCGCATCATTTTTATTAAAAGACCAATATGAATAATCATAACTAAAATTATGGGTTTGTTGTTGTTGATGATTTCCACCGCTGATAGCTGAAAAATGAATAATAAAAAATGATAGTTCTCAAAATTTTCAGTTTTTTTGTTTTTAGATGCAAAGTTTAATGTAAGGAAAGTACACAAAAAATTTCAATTGAATTAAAAAATCCATAATTTTTTCTCAATTTTTTTTATATAAGTTAACTATTTTCCTTTGTTGATTTTCTCTACAAAAATAAACCAAAAAAAACTATCGCTTGCTTTTCGAAACAAAAAATAGCTAATGCTCGCTCGATCTTGTTTTCACCAACAAAAAAATTAGTTTATTGCATTTTTTACTTTCTTGGATTTATTTTTGTTATTTCAGCAAATTCATTAACAAACAAGCGAAATAACTTACTGGTGGTATTTCCAGTCATAGCAATAACACATTTTGCATCTCGATCAATTTCACGACTATTAAATGGTCGAACACGAACCGCAACTTTTACTGATGACATTTTTTTGGGTTTGTTTTGTTGTTTGATTTATAAAAATAAATATAAAATTATAATTAAATTAAGGACCCGTTTTAAAAGAAAATAAATAAACTAATAAATAAATAAATATAAATATATGTATTTTTTATTTCACCAAGTGTTACTATAACAAGCCGTAATAGGCAGGCGCCAGACTGAAAATTAATGTTTTTATTTAAAATTTTTGAACACGAGATCACGTCAAGAAAAAAAGAAGCTTTAACACGAAAATAGAGGAGAGCGTAAAAAATGTTGTCTAAAAGTGGAAACCGAGCACGTGACAACTTTAATACAGTAAAGCAAAAATTATTCCGCATTCATTTATTTTTTAATTGCTTATTTCTATTTTTCAGCTTATGTTAATCAAAATCGGAGAAATTTTTCCAAGACAAAATATTATCAAAAAGTGCAGTACTCATCTTTGTCTGTTAGCTAGCTTGTTGCTTGTTTTTTTTTTTGCAAAAGCAAAGTAAATAACCAAAAAAACTGAAACCAAAATGAAAAAAATATTTCTTTCTTTTAAAAAATTAAAAAACAAAGAAAGAAAAGAAAAATGGAATAAAAGCGAAAATGAATTGACTTTCAGAAGAAAAAAAAACACTGTTGATGAGGCTTGAAAAAGCGTTCACTCGGAAGTCGGAAGGAAGCTTACAATTAATTAAAGAAAAAAAAAATGGTGGCCGCAGTTGCATCAGCAACATAGATGCTCGGAATCGCTTTTTCTGAATGTTGGGGCAATTTTCTCAAAAAACGAAGAAAAAGAAAAAAACCGATGCCTCAAAAAAAAATAGTTAAAAGCAGTCGTCAGAAACAAAACAAAAAACCCAAATTGTTCCGTCTATTTTTTTTTCGTTTTCATCAATGATGAGAAGAAAAAAAGGCATAAACGAAAGCTTAACGAAAAGAGAAGAAGAAAAAAACGATAAAAAAATGAATTTGAGCTTCAGATGAAGAAGGATGGACGGATGATGAGAAAGAAAAGATGAGAGGAGATGAAAATGAAGCAGCAACAAGTAAGTAAGCAATCATCCTCCGCAACAACAAAAAAAAATAGAAAATTCATCAATATTATCGATTGTAAAAAAATTAAAAGTAAAAAAATTTAGAAATAAAAGTTTGAGAAAATGGCCAAAATAAAACTGAGCAAGCGACTTAACTCATCAATATCGAAAACCACAAGCAAATATAAATTTTAGGTTCCCAAAACTTTTGTTTGTCCCAATCTTTTTTTTCTTCCTTTCCACATGTGTCTCTCAAAAACCATGGCCATGGTCGTCTACACTAAAACCAAAAAATAATTCATTTTGGAGATTCAAAGCATTGTAAAGAGGAAAAAAATTAGGAATGAAGAGAGACGAACGCAAAAATGAGATTAAGCTTGCATTGAAGCAGAAATACATAACCGAAAGAAAAAGAAAACAGCCACCAAACAACAACAACAAAAATGAAGTTAATAAAAAAAAAGCGAACGACAAGAAAAAGTTTTCTTTCATTTTTGCCCTAAGGTGGTATGGAAAAGCCAAAAACTAAACTCACGTTAATTTTGTTTTTTACTTGTCTCGTCTCAAAAAAATATTGGCTAGAGACATTTCAAGCAAAGTCAAGGAAAGGCGTGCAAAAAAATAATATATAAGCAATGTTAAGTAAAGACTTCTGCTGCCAATAGGGCAAAAAAAAGCAAAGAAAAAAAGTTAAGCAGAGAAGTTAGAAAAAGAAAAAAAGAAGGAAGAAATCAATAAGAATAAAAAAAAACTTTTATTATGTGTATTTCAGAAGAAAAAAAGGATGTACAAACTCTTTTTTTTACTTTATTTTACTCGGAAGAAATATAAAAAAATGTAATTATGGAGGAAAGAGAAGGAGGAGAGGAACAATTACAAAAACAATAAAAAGTATGTAAGTTAAAGGCATCCTTCATGTCCATCCTTGGCTTTGGGTTGGGTGCTTCTATTAGCTTTATTTTAGAAATTTTAAATTTAGAGGGAAAAAAATAGGAAGCACGAGGCAGAGCAGAGAAAAATAATGATTTAATTTCAACATACATACATAATCGTTCCAAATATATAATAAATTAAACGCAGTTCAAAATGACGTCAATTGACAAAAAAAAACTTTTAAAAAACTTCCAAAAACAATTATTTTTGACAATCAAAAAAAATTCGTAAGTTTTTTTCGTCGTCATCAAAATGACCATGGCTGGGACATATTTAAAAAAAGTCTACCATATATAATAACTTAGTCATCATGAATTTGGGAACTTTTTTTAACCCTCATCAAAAAAATATACGATGAGATGGACGAAAACCCAAAACGAAACCCTAAAACTTTTTTTCCGGCAAAAAAGTACAGACATTTTTTGTCGGTTTATTTTTTTAATTTGTAAATTGCGTGACAGAGCTAACTTTTTCCAAAGCCATTTTTTTCGGGATTGAAAAGTTCATGAAATTCAAAACAAGAAAGAAATACATAAATAAATTTTTTTTCAATGCAAATACAAAATAAAAAAATACTCAACCACAGATGAGCTCTTTATTTTTATTTTTTTCATGGACAGCAGCGAGCTGCACAGCTTTTTTTTTATTTTCTATTCTTTTTTTCACTTATTTTCTTTTTCTTTTTTTAAATATAAAATTTATTGGAAATCTAATACGCCGCTTTTTTTTATTTCCTCCGAAATAAACCAAAGCAAAAAAAAAAGAAATGAGAAAAGGAAACGAGATTCCTATGGACAACAACGGATTCGGAAATAATGGCACAGCGTTCAATGGCAAATAAAAAAATAAAATAGCAGCAAACAAATAAGAACAATCCTTTCTGGCAGAGGCAGGCAAGATTGGATAACGGAGAGACAAATAAAAACAGAAAAAAAAAACCAAAGCTTTAAAAAAATGCTTTTGTTGAAAGGGAAAAGAAATATGGCAAAAGCTTGCTTGAAAAGACAAAATCGAAAAAAAAATGTTTGGAAAGTGTTAATTTGAAAAACAAAAAAACAAAAAAGCTTCTTAGAATTGGTGTTTCACGGTATTGGCTTTCTCGCAAAGAATTTTAGTAATAACAATATCCAAAATAATTATTTATGTTGGAAAAATGTTTTTTTAATAAAAAAAAATTAATAAAAATTCAATAATAATTTTTTTACAAAGACTTTCCACATTTAAAAATGCTTATATTTGGATTTTCGTGATAGAAAAATTCTTAGAAATATCAAATAAATAAAAAAAAGTCAACGGATGAAAAAAATAGAGCGAGTAAGCCATGAAAAAATAAATAAAAAAGTTTGGTGCTTTTTCTTTTCGATTTCTTTTATTTTTATTCTTGCAAAACAAAACAAAAAAATAACCGAAGATGTATGCAAGCCCATACATTTTTTTTTTCAAGGAATGAGGCAAAAAAATTTCTCGACATCATCCATTTTTTTTCTTCCACTTTAGAAAAAAGAAAGAAAGCTTCTTCTTTTTTTGTGTTTTTCATGAAAAAAAAAACACGAAGAAACATTTTTTTTTTCAAGCAATCAACAACAAAAATAAAGAAATGACAAATTTAAAATAGAAAAAAAGTAAAAAAAACGAGAAAAAGAAGAAGAGCAGCGAGCATCACTTATTTTGGAAAATTGACATGTTGAAGCAAAATAAAAATAAAAAACAGAATAAATAACAAATGAAAATAAAAAAAATGGGAGAGACGGGAAATAGACTTCATTGCACTTTTCATGTTTCTCAGTTTAATTTCTATTTTCGAGTTGTGTCAACCAAAAAAGAAGTTAGAAACTTAAAAAATACTCGGAAAAAAAGAAACAATTTATAGTATCGCAAATGAAAGTTTTGGACTGATTAAGATGTTTATCAAAATGTTTTTTAAAATACTATCAATTTGGTCCCGGAAAATAAGGAAGTTGTTAAACCCAAAGATAAAAATAAAATAAAAGCTTTTAAAATTCTGGTAAAATAGTCTCTTCTTGAGACTCGCGATGATATAATAGCTTTTATGAAGGGGAACCCAGAAAGCCATCCACGTATTTTTCCAATAAATTTAAAAACGAATGGGTTTCATAATTTTTTTTAAAAATCAACGAAATAAAAAAAAATAGTTAAATTATACTCGCGGCAAAAACTTTACTATGAACACAAAAAAAATTTGCAGAATTAATTTTCTTTGCTAAAAAAATATTATAATTTATAAATGAAAAAGTCTTTGCACCTGCTTTTTATAAAACATGCAAAACGGAAATTAAGTTGCCTTTATAAAAAAAAGAAAGAAAGGGTTTTTTTTATACTAAAAATGATAGGTTTCTCGCAGAAGCATCATTACATACAGTATTTTTGGCTTTTAAAAAACCCCTAATGAATATATTCCATCCAATGTTTTTCATTATTATTTTCTTTTACTTTTTTCATTCCAAAACAAAAAAACCCATAAAAATCCTTAAAAAATAGAAAAAAAAACACATAAAAAATGAATTTCGCAAAAAGCCAAAATAATTTCCATTTCTCCTTGTCTTTTTCCATTCTCGTAATAACCCAAAACAAGGCAAAAAATAAGAATAAAAAGCAGAGTATGTTCTTTTCTCTCTGTCAAAAAAGCTACCGCCGCCGCCATGGGCATGGCTTCTTTTGGTTGTCGTCTACTACTACAACAACAACAACTACTTCTTTTTTTATATTATATATAGATTGGCAGCAGCAAACACATGAAACAAGAAAGCAAGCAAGAAGCTGGAAAGACATTCATTCCATTTTTTCTTCTTCAAAAAAAACATTTATCTCATCCGCCATAGCTGCCTGCTTCTACCATGCCCCGTTATGGCCGCGACGGCGGAGTTTGAGAGTGCCAACATCGTCATTCCTGCCGACGCCAGCTAGAGACAGACCACATAGAGCTGCTTTCATTTCATGTTTTTAGTTTTCAGATAAAAAAAAAGAAAGAAAAAATAACGGCACCGCCGCTGCCGCCATGGGATTTACCAAAAATTCTCTCTCTCTTTATTTTTTTTCTTTTGATGAAAAAAATAAAGAAAGCTTTCTTGCGTATTTTTGCTTTGCGCAAGAAAAAAAGAAGAATAAAGATTTTTATTTGTAAAAGAAACAAGGAAAAAAGAAAGCATGTTTCGTTTCTTCCTTTTTCCTTTCATTGATTGAGAAGCAAGCAAATTTGAATAAATTTTTAAAGAAAAATAAATAAAAATTACCATATATGGAATAGCACAAATTTTTAAAAAAAGAATTTTTTTTGGTTATAACTTAACTTAAACTTTAATAAATAAAAAACAATAAAAGTCAAGTAAGCAGATTTTTTTAATTAAAATTTTATATTTTTTTTTTGGGGTTTTTGGAAGGAAGAAATAAAAAAGGATATCAAATTTCTTTTTCTCGTTTTACCGCAATTAAAAAAGTTATATTTTGGCAAATCAAAATTTTTTTGTTAGCTTTTTATTTTTATCGATGTCTGCTAAATAATGATACAAAAATATTTATGAAAACCTATTACTTGAAAAACAGAATCTCGACTTTTTTTTCTCTCCAAGGAGCCCATGCTACGACGTTATTTTTTTTATCCAACAAAACTTTAGTTTTTTCTTTCATTTTTTCGTTTTCGTTTCATTCAATAATTAATTATTAAAAATGAGAAACTTTTTTTAGTTTTTTGTGTGTTTAATTATTAAAAGACAGTTCTGAAAAAATAATAATAATAAGCAAACGTTGCTGGATATTGCTATTACGTGGGTTTAAATGAAGCTCTCAAGAGACACAAGACACGGCAAATTTTTATCCAAGCTCTTCATCACAAAAAAAAAATAAACATTTATCCAACAAAACTCATTGCAAGTTTCAAATAATTTTAATAATTAACTTTTTTTTAAATTTTGTTAGGGGAAATATCTTTCTTGATTGCCATTTTTTTTCTTTCTTTTTCTGTTTTATTTCGACGTTCCAAAAAAAATAAAATTGACTGCCACCCACAAATTTGGAACTCATTTGTTTTTGTTTCATTTTTTTATTTTCTTTTGTGTCAATTTTTTTTGTTGTTGTTGAAGGATTACGATAACGAGTTTAAAATGGTGATGCAATTTATTCTCAAAAAAAAAACGAAGCTATGACAAAGCAAATGGAAAAAAACATCTCAAAACAAACACAGAAAATACATACTCAAATTGAATTGCAAAAAAAAAAAGATTCTCGTCATAGTAGCCTCATTATTTTTAGATTTTTTTTCGGATGGATTTCGTCATTTTCATACATATTTTTTCCTTTTTTGTTTCATTTTTATTTTTAGGAAAAAAAAGAGTCGAAACCTTTTTTTAAACCTAAAAATAAAATAAAATTTAATGCCTTTATCGCAGCCATTTTGGCTTTGACTGACGAGAGACTCATGATAGACAATTGAAACAAAAAAATGGGGATGATGATATAATTAAGAAACACAAAACCATCTTTTTTAGATTTCTGTTTTTGTTTTGTTTTTTTGTTTTTGATGACGCCATTATTTACTGGATTAAGACGAGGAGAACCTTGCTCCTACATAAAAAAATTTTTTTTCTGGCTTTAACAATCAAATTTCTGGAGGAGGATGAGAGAAGAGAAGGAAGAGAGTCAATGTAAAATGAATAAATTTAAGAAAACAAAGCATTGTTGTTTCAGCTATCTTTTTTCCTTTTTATCATTTAGAATGTGGGATGCGTTTCATTTTTATTTTTGGGTTTAGATGGATAAAAAAATGGAGTAAATTCTAAAAATAAAGAAAGAACAGATGTATGACATCACAAAAAAGCCAAATTTGTAAAAAAAGAAAAAACGGTTTTAGAATATAAAGAATCAAAGAAATATATTATTATTTTTTTATTTGTTTGACTTTCTTTTCTTGACAATGCCATGGACACATGCCTCGTTGCCGTCGCCGTCGCTATGCACCTTGTTGTTATTAACTATCTAAAATCTAACTTTTATGCCACACCAAAATCAAAAAAAAAGGAGAGAGAAGAGATTATTTTTTGGTTATAAGATTTCAAGAAGTAATTTGATTTTGTTCTTGTTGAACTTAAAATTTTTGAATATTCAATAAGCATATTTTTTTTATTTTTTATATTTATTTTGCTTTCATATTTACCACCAAGGGTTTTATCTATATGATGGGAAGCGAGTCTCAGATAATTTAAATTATGTTCAAATACATAAATAGTTCACAATTTCATTGAAGCAACCAACAATAACCTTCACAAAAATTTCCTTCCAGTAAAAAGAGATTTAAAAATATTAATGGAGGAAACATTTTTAATATACCCAATATAAAAATGAATAAATTTTTGAAATTAAAAATTACATATTTTTTGATAATAAAAAAGATTTACAAAGTGTTCTATGTATGTATATTAAAAAAAACTGTGAGAAAAAAATCAGAATGATTTATTTTTAAATGCCAAAATATTTATTTATCTCTCTTTTAATATCAAATTCGTAAAATAAATCTTTTAAAGGATTAGCTAAAACACAGCTTAAAGCTAAATAGATAAAAAAGAAATAATCAAGAAATGCAGCCCAAAAAATTAAATTGTAATTATTTTGATTTTTAGGTAAATTTTTAAAAATAAAAAAGGAAAAAATTATTTTTTTAATACAAATCTCTGCGGAAATTGTATAAAAAATTTTCAAAAAACTAATGGGATTTTTATTTTTATATTCATCCACCTCGTTCATTACACATTTATGTTCCAAAATGTGAATGTTTTCCAGATGCTGTAATTTCGATAATAAAATTGAATATGTGTTGTTAAAACTTTTATTAAATTCGGATGAAAAACTATATGACTTTACCGAATCCATGTAACTTTTGACCTAAAAAATATAGCGTTTAATTTCAATAAAAATTTTTGCACGAAACCCATTCCCAAATGCCAAAATTCCATTCATGTCCCATTTTGAAATCAAAATAAAATTTCGCTTGAGATACCTTTCCCAATAAAAAAAAGTTTTATACTTACTTGTTTCATGTTTTGTAAAGTCTTTCCTCGTGAAATCATAAATTTCGAGTTACAATGATTAAAAAAATTGTGAATTTTCATTGGTTCGTCATTTGAATAAATCATTAAAAAATATGTCGATGCATAAATAATACCAAATAACAAATTAAAAATAAATGCTTTGCCATCGCTGTAACAATAATATTTATTTGGATATTTGCAGCAACATAAAATATTTTTATTAAAAATTGCCATTATTTTTTGTTATTTTATTTTTAAAAGTCACATGCAGTTATTTAAATAAAAAAATCAATGAGGACTTTTTTCCATCCAAAACCAGCAAACAAAAGGGAAGAAAATTAACTAACAATGAAGCAAGAACTTATTCGTTCCCCTGCCAATGAATAGTTCGCTTTCGAGTTCACTAAACGGCATAGAAACTACAAATCGATTTAAACAAAGGACAAGACAAACTTAGAAATATTTGCTCACATGCGGAACATGTTACATTGAGGTCATTTTTTTGAGTCCTGCTTTGTATTGTTTTATAATTGTTTTATAAAAAGGTCATCTTTTTGAATTAAAAAAAAGACGAATCAACCTTTTTGATGGCTTTTAAATTCTCGTGATATCCATTTCTTCTCTTCCTTAGAATTGTTTGACAAAAATAATAAAAACCGTATAATGAATTCATCAGTAAAAAGGGACAATTTTTTTAACACATATGAATATGTTTTTTCCCGCCATTTTGGTTTCTTCAGCTGAAGTGAAGAAAAAGCAATGAAAAAAGAAAATAATCGATTGATTTTTCTTTTTTTTTTGTTGCATTTAGGCTTTTTTCTTTTCGCAAATAAAAACCATTTTGTGTTTCTCTCTTTTATTTTTGCTCCTTTTAATTTATAATAATCTTTCAAATGAATCAACAAGCTTTAATTTCAATTTATTCAATTCCTCCAAAAATTCAGAATTATTCAATTCCAGAAAATATTATATTTTATATATCAAAAAATCCTTCCACCGCCAAAGTTTATAATAAACTTATTTATTTATGCAAATATTTTTATTTAAGTAATCTATTTATAACTTTAGAGGATTCGTGTTTTATTCACTTTGGAGAACATTGGATTATTCGAGAAATTAATGGCCACAAAAATTTAGATTTAAAGCTAAAAACTAAAAACCTTCCCGAAAAAATTTGGTGTAATGGATTTTTAAAATTTTCCAATGAAAAATATCCATATTGTTGTTTTCCAAAATCTTTTCCAAGAGCTTCATCATCTTTAATTGAAAAGAAGATTTATCGATGTGATATTATTAAATTGGAATTATGCAATCATATATTAACTTTAAATGAATTTGTATTTTTTATTTCATCTGACTCAATTAAAGTTTTTAAACTCAGTTCTTCCATCATTAAAAATTCGGAAGAAAAAATTGTTCCAATCGAAAATTTAATTGAAAAACTTCCAAATCTTGAAGAATTTTATTGTTTAAATTTCCCTTTGAATAAGCACCAGAATTTAATTACATCTGAAACCGCAAAAACTTTGGTTGAAATTCCTCATTTTAATAATTTGAAAATTTTTTCCATTGAAAAGGCACCAGAAATTTTTGATATTTGGGGGTTTTTAAGAGGTTTAAAAGTAAGTTAAATATTTCTGCTTTTAAATATGAAAAAAAATTATATATGCGATTAAATTTTTTAGAAACCTATCAAAATGGATATTCAACTTAATTTAGAATTTGATATTTCTGAAGGTTATAAAAATCAAATTCATAATTATGCTTATGCTATAAGTCAATGCTGGCCAAGTAAAAATTCGGTACGAACACCATTGATTATTTATGAAGGAATGATGGAAGACCCTATTGCTAAATTACATCATGTCCGTGATTTAGAAATGCAACAACAACAATCTAATACTTAAAAATTATAACAATATTCTTTTCTTTTAATTTTTGTAAATGCTGAGAATTTTTTTATTGTAAGCAAGAAAAATGTTTGTCTTTTTATTCTTCGAAAATTAAAAACTTGCAAATGAATTGATTATCGAATGAAATTCTGTCCTTTTTTAATACAAATAAAAAAGACAAACATTTAAAAAAACACTTGAAAAATGAGGTCATAAAGCTTAAGGATATGCCGCAATATTTGTTATTTTAGGTAGCTAAAACTCAAACAGACAGATAAACAAAAATAGTTAAATATAAATTTTTTTTTATATATTCAGTTAGTTTATTTTCTTACTATTTTTTTTCCTGGTTAATTAAAATGGAAAACCAAAAACTCATTTCTCTACCTCCTCCGAATCCTCCTCCATCTTCATTAAATCCAAATTTATCTATTTCTAAACCATTAATTTCAATTTATTCAACTCAACCAAAAATTCAGAAATTTTCGATTCCTGAAAATTTAATATTTTTTATTTCTAAAAATCCTTCATGCACAAAAGTTTTTTATAAACTCATAAAAATATGCAAATATTTTTTCATGAAAAACTCTGTTATCGCATTGGCAAATCTAGAAGTTTGTGAATTTAATGGATTCTCGTGGGTAACAACTATAATCAATGGAATCTCTTCAAAAGTGACATATACTGAAACCATTCCAAAAAAAATTATGGATTTTTGGTGAATTATCTCTTCATCATATGAGTAACAAAAATATGGCTTCATCATTAATAACAAAAAAACTTTATCGATGTGATATTTTTCGTTTGGTTTTATATAGCCAAATTTTGACATTTGATGAATTTAAATTATTTGATTCAGCCGGAAAACTCAAATATTTAGAACTTGCAGGTACTATAATCATCGTAAAAAATGCTGATAAAAATGAAACAACAAAAGCAATTGTGCCTATTGAAAAATTAATTAAAACTCTTCCAACTATTCTTGAATTTGAATGCGAAATTATAGGGTTAGGTTCAGTTACATCTGAAACAGTCGAAAACCTTATTGCAATTCCACATTTTATGAACCTAAACAAATTTTCACTTAGAAATGTGCCTGAATTATTTGACTTTTAAGCATTTTTTAAATACACAAAAGTAAGAATTTTTAAATCTTTTTTCTTTCATTTAAAAATTAATTTTGTTTAATTCATTTTTTCTTCTTTCAGATTTCCCTTAAAGGTGATATTAATCTTGAGTTTGTGGGATATTCTCTTTCTGATGATTATCGAGCACGACTAGAATCTTTTATTGATAATATTATTTCAACTAAATTAATGGAATATCCAATTCCATTAATTTTTTGTGACGATTACGTGAAATTTACTGAATTAAAAAATCTTCAAAATGCATATAAAAATCAATCTATTCCAGCCATTCCTTATTATAAAAAAAGAACTTTCACAATATTTAATTATTAAAAAGTTCCAAAATATTTTTAAGAAATAAATATTTATTTTTGCTTTTTTTAAATTAAAGTGACGAAATTATTATTTTACAAAAGTTTGGGATTTTGGCAGAGCAAAGAGTAGTGAGAAAAATATATGCTGAGATGTCATAATTAAATTTTTCTTTCAATGTTTTTTATTTAAAAAAATTTAAAAAATGTAAAGTTATTATAAAAACAATTTCATCATCAATTTGTTAACAAAAGAGTATAAAAATAAAAGAAAAAATATAAATACAAAAAGGGTTATTCTTCATATTTTTTTGGGACTTAAAAAAAGCTATTAGAATCTCATGGATATGGTGGTGGATCAAATTTTTTGACATAATCTTCTCCAAGCTGCCTTAATTCATTCGCTTTATTATTTCCAGGAAAATCAATAAATGATGGTCGGATTTTAGTTGTGAGACCTATTTCAAGAATTTTTTCAACATAATTATGAAGCCGGAGTTTGTAGGCATTCGAAATGGCATTATCAAAGCCAAGATAAATTTCGGAAGGATTCTAAAAAAAAAAATTGTTTAGCGAGAAAAAATGCCTAAAATTTTTCTTTACCTTTAAACCATTAATAAATGTTTCATACTCAAATGTATCCGGAATATCATTAATTAAAATTCCTTTTAAACTCGAAAAATGTGGAAGTTTTAAAAGATTTTTAGCTGTTTCATTTGTAATTGAGCGGTGACCATCTTTCGGTGTTTCATTAAAAAAGCAAAAATTTTCAAGATTTGAATGAATTTCAATTAATTTTTCTATTGGAACAACGCTGCCTCCATTTTCTTCATTAATTTTGACAACAGAATTGCCAAAAGTCAAAGTTTTTAATGAACCAAATAATTTAAATTCATTCAAAGTTAAAATTTGATTCTCTAAAAATAAAGCAAAAATATCACATCGATAAATTTTTGTAATTAAAAATGAAGCCAAATATTCATTTTCGGTGTTTTCAATTCGTAATAAACAATGAACACAAATTTTTTCTTTAATATTTTTTATTTCAAATAATTTTTCGTTGCTCCCTTCATTTCCATTTATTTCAGCTACTTTCCATAATTTTCCTAATTCTAATTCTAAAATACTAAAAATAATTATTGGATTTTTGAGATAAAAATATTTGCATATTTTTATAAGTTTTTCATAAACTTTTGCGGTTGTTGGATTTTTAGAAATATAAAAAATTATATTTTCTGGAATTGAAAATTGCTGGATTTTTGGTGGATTTGAATAAATTGATAGCAATGATGATGAAGGATTGTCGGATCTTTGAATAGTGGTCATTGTAAAAAATAAAATCAACCAAAGTTTTTAATACTTTTTTTTTCTTTCAAGAAAAATTTTTTCATATAAAAAATTTAACTAAGAGTAAAACCAGCGAAGACAAGTATGTATGTGTTTTCAAGTGTTTTGACTAATTTCTTTTAAAATTATGATTGACAAAAAATGCCTTTGAGGATTTCTTTTTAAACAATGCTTCTTTTTTCCTGTGAGAAAAAAGAAAAATCTTTCATGGCGCAAAAAAATGATTGCAAGAACTAAAATAATGAGAGCCACGACAAAAAAACACTTCAAATTGTTTGATAAAACAAACAAAAAAGTCCCAAATGAAAATAATAGAATCAAATATAATATTTATTTTACTTTATTTTTACATACATACATTTATTAACAAAAAACACATTTATGAAATCAAAATAAACAAAGAACAAAGAGTATTATACTAAGATGATAAATCGGTAGTCATTGTAGCAGAACAATTATATTTCTTCCAAATTGATGGATCACATGATGAAAAACTTTTAGGCCATCCTTGACGAAGATTAATTATTTTGAAATTCCATCCATCACATCCACGAAATAAGCAAGTTGGAGCTAGCATAAATATATCCTTTGTTGAAATAATCTTTCCAACATGAAATTCATTGAGATCTATAATAGGTATCTGAAAAAACCATTGAAATTAATTATTTGTAAAAAGTTAGATTTTCAAATTCACTAAGAAGCAACAGAAAAAAGAGTATCGAAGAAGACGACGTGGAAAAAAAGATAAAAACTTACTTTAACTTCGATTGTACTTTTTTCTAATGCATATGCAAGATTAGCAAGTCTTACAAATAATAATCCAGCAAATTGAAATTGAGATAATATTTGACGTTCATGTTTTGGAACTTTATATACATTTAATTTTGTTGTTGTTGATTCATCATGACAGGAAACAATTTCATGAACATCAACACAATTTGGATCACTTGCATTTAATATTTTAAATTGCCTCCATGCATATTGTTCAGCGGTATCTTCCATATAACATAAGTTCTGAAAAATGAGAAAGTAAAATTAATAAGAAAGACAAAGCAGAACCAAGCATGTAGGCTCAAAAGAAAGATGGTGAAATGCTCGAACTAAATTTTGTCTTTTAAGAAAAAACAAATGACAATACCTATCACTTCAAAATATTTACCTATTAGTCACTTACATAAATCCAAAAACCTATCTCTCAAATGCATTTTTAAGCAAAAAGGACAATGCACTTGCAAGGTAGTAAGTAACACGTTATCAGAAAATTCAAATCACCTCAAACAGTCTTTACCAAAAATAATGAAAGAATAAACTTACCAAAAACCATGGAGTAACATAATAATGACAATTTAACATGAGACTATTCTTTAATGCTTTATCCATAATTTCTTGTTCCTTTTCATCTTGAAGTTTCAGCTATAAAAAATAAGTAAAACCATAGAGAAGTTAAACAAGCAAAAAAGACTTACATCAACATATCCATAAATAATAGCAAATAAAGCAACCAAAATAATTAATAAAGTTACATTGACACCAATCAACCATCCAATTTGAACTTTTCGATAATTTAAACATTGAATTAATTGAGTCCATAGAGACCTTTTTTCTTTTTGTTGCTGTTGGTGTTTTGAAGCCATTTTGATTTTTGTTGTTTTTTGAAGAAAAAGAAACGACGAAGGCGACGAAAAAGAAGGAGAGAAAAAATGATGCGAAATGAAAACGAAAAAAAAAAGAAGCTCCCGCTTCTTGTATTAGAAAACAAAAATATTTGCATAAAAATTAGAAAATTTGTGAAAGTTTTTTCTTTCTTTTATTTTTTTTTGCATTAAATGATATCTTTTAAAAACATTGCAATTTGGAAAAAATCTTTGATTGGAACCAGCCAAATTTTGCAAAAGGTTAAACTAATGAAAAATGGTTTTTTGACCACATTGATGTTTTTCAATGACGATAGCAATAGCTTTAGTAAATTATGGAGGCCAAACCAATAAATTTAAAAAAAATAAAAAAAACTTCTTTAATTAGGTTTCATTAAAGTTATTTCGCAGGAAAAAAAAATATCTTTCAAAAACATCAAAAAAATGTTGAAGTCAGAGTAGCTGCGTTTTTTTCATTTTTAAAAAATGATAAATTAAAATTTGAAAAGATTTTTTTGACAGCTTCAATTGAACTTTCAACTATTTTTGATGTAGTTTTGTTATCGGGTAGGAAAATAATAACGATGAGTTTGATGCATTGAATGAAAATGGCAATGAAGAAAAGAAAATAGTGAAGTTTTCTATCAGGATGTTTTCTTGTTTCAACTTTTGATACAATCAAATAGATAAAAATGATGATTGTCAAAATCCAAAAAACAATAATGAAGGTTGCGAGAATCCAAATTTTTAGCGCTTCACAATCATTGTAGGAGAACGATGTTGTTAAAAAAATAGCAACGTTGAAAGCCAATATAATATACCAAGTTTGGTTCTTTTGCTTTTTCAAAAATCGATAAACCGGTATCATAGCCTGGAACAAATATAAGTCATCGATGTGAGTATATTAGAACTTTCAATAGCAAGAACTCACCAATGTTGTTAAGGCGTCTAACAACTTTTTAACACCAGCTCCAAGCCAAGCATAAGGTTCAGATGTAAATACTGCGATTGCGGTGCTTTCATTGACGTATTCAATAAGATTGAAAGTTCCACCATATACTTCATTTTCTTTAATTGAAACATTTGAAAAGATGATTGTTCCATTAAAAGTTGATAAACATCCACCATATACGAATTTTATAAAAATAAAAATCAAACAAAATTTGAGAAGCTTCATGTCGATTCTTTTACGTTCGATAAAGTGATGTTGACAATCAACTAACTAATTAAAAAACGCTTTTTTGTTTATTGTTTAACTATGCAAAAGTTTTATTTTAATTTTATTATTTCATGATATTTAAATTACAACTGTAAAAAAATGAATTATGATTGGCATTTACATGAACAAAGAAGAAGAAGAAACTTTGCTTTTTCAACTGTTAAGTTTTTAATTCATGCTTTGGATGGGAACATAAAGGTTAGCGTTTGATTACTATGAGTAAAGAAATGTGCCAAATCTTTTGTATCGCTATATTTGACAATATAATAATTAAAAAAATTTCAAAGTAGTTTTATCAAATAAAAAGGCAAGCAAAACATTGTTATAAAGAATTACCTCTCGTTTTTTTGTTTATGTTATAAATTTTTTTACCCTTTATCTTCTTTGTGTTTTAAAGATCTTTTTGAAAAAAAATTGAAAAGTATATGCAAGTGTTTATTTTAAAGGCAAAAATAATAATTAATATCTCGTTCAATTGTTATATAATCATAAAATTGAACCAAAGGAAATACCAATATCCAAACAACAATCAAGTATGCAAAAGCGAAATAATCCATTACTGCTGTCAAAAGAATTAATCCATTGTTATGTTGGTTTCTTGGTAAGTTTTTAACAATCAAGAAATAAAATAAACACCTTTTAAACAAAATTCCTAATGAGGCTTTATAAAAAATTGGGGAAAAATCAAAATAATTTTGTAATTTGTAATTATTTAAGGCGGTCATAACACAATTATAATTTGTGTTGTGACGACTTTCGTGAAGCTGCAATTCGGATAATAAAGTTGAATAGGTGTTGTTAAAGCTTTTATTATATTCGATTGAAAGATTGAATGATTTAATTGTTGGGTTTTCAGCCTAAAAATTATTTTTTATTGCCATTTTAAAAAGCTTCTCCAACTAGACCAAAGAAAAAAGAAACAAAGTGAATCAATTTTTTTCTGTTGGTTAAAACTTTAAAGTCTATTTTATTTATCAGCCAACTTCTCGACATAAATATTTGCATCCTTTAACGCGATAACTTAAAAATCTTAAAAAAGTTCTTACTTTTTCTTTCATTTTTCGCAAAGTTTGAGCTCGTTCATATGTATTTTTTAATGTAATATTACAAGAATAAAATAAATCGTTTATATTACTGGAAGGATTGGATGGTGAAAAAGCTATATAAAAAAAAGTTATCGGAATAATAAAAAGGAATATCAAATTAAATGTTGCGACTTTATTTTCAGTGAAATTAGGATTTTCTCTTTTAAATTTACATTCACATAAAATTTTCTTTTTAAAAGCTGCCATTGCTTTAAAAAAAAGGAAGAAAAAAAAGGATAATTTATCCAGCAAATTTTTTTTAAACTGTTCCTTGTTTAACTGAACAATTTTAGCCTTCATTTATTATGCCAAATCGTTTCGTTCCCTATTTTTGAAAAGTTGGGGAAAACCTCTAAAGGTTTTTTCTTTTAAAATAAATAATGAAAGATTCAAAAATAACCAGTACGAAAACAATTCAATATTTCTCTTAGAGCAAAAACGAGGTATTGCAACAAGAAGATTGACTTTTATTCTGAAAAAACATAACTTAAAATTCGTTTAAGTGTTTCAACAAAAAATAAAAGCATGATACCAAACAAGCAATTTTAAATTGAATAAAAATCTATTTTAAATATGCATTTTTTTCTAACATTTTAAACTGCAAATTTAGAGATAAGTTACATTTCTTTAATCAATTTCCATCAAACTTAATTGACAGGGGAAAAAAATATCTTTCGAAAGCATGAAAAATAAAAATTAAAAGTCGCCCGATTTTTTTATTCTTTCATTTTCTTTTGACTCCAAACATGAGTATTTTTGATTCTTACAGTAGTGAATTTTTTAAAGAACGATAAATTACAATTTGATAAGATTCTTTCCTTTTTTTGGAGGAAGACAAAAGCAAATAAGAAAGCAATAAATAATTTTTTAAACTATTTTTTTTAAATAATGGAGATGATTCCCATGGTTACTATTGTCATCTTTTATTTTATTTGGATGTATCCGATAAAATTCATTTCTTATATAACATGAAAATTTTCTTTCTTTATTTAACGCAGGCTTGGTCTGTCGTAGGTCGCCCTTTTAGTAATTTTCTCGATTTTTTTTGGAAACTTTTTTTCTTCTTCAAAATATTTAAATATAAATAATATTTTTTTATTTTGTGCACCAATATATTTTTTAAATCCCTGTTGAAGGTTGATTAAAATGAAACAATTAAAAAATGATATAATTTAAATCCTTTTCATTAATATATCGAGTTGAGAAAATTTGTTTTAAAAAAGCGAAATAAAGGTTGCAATGAATTTTCGAAATCCGGGATATGCAAACTAAACGATAATTAATTAAATAAATGATGATGAAACGACCCAACTTTATCAAAAAAAGAAATAAATGTAAAAAAGTAAAATATGTTTCAAATACAAAAAAAAAGTTAATAAATAATAATTAAAAAAGACTTTTTTATTGATTTCATAAATATACTAACTATTCCCAATTTTCAAAGAAATTTCTAAACGTTGATTTTCTAAACAAGAATAATTATTTGGATGTCTTTTTTTGTTTGTATTTCTCTCGATGAGCAATTCGAAGATTATTCAAAGCTTCTTTAGTTTCATAAGTTATTCCAGGATAATTAAAATCGGGCGGAAAATTTTCTGTTAATCCTTTTGCAATAAGATTATCAACGTAGTTTTTGAGACGTTGGCTGTAGTTGACCGAAATATTATCAGAATATTTAATGAAAATAGCCATTTTAATGGGTTCCTGGAATTTTTTTTATAAATAATACATACTTTTTTTTTAAAAA
Source organism: Panagrolaimus kolymaensis (assembly GCA_028622995.1). NCBI lineage: Eukaryota > Metazoa > Nematoda > Chromadorea > Rhabditida > Panagrolaimidae > Panagrolaimus > Panagrolaimus kolymaensis. The sequence goes on along the minus strand of JAJQJQ010000029.1, from coordinate 1,974,152 downwards.
TACAAACAACCTTGAAAGAGTTCAAAAATTCTTCAAAATTAAATATTTCTGGAACATTTCTTATAACAAATGTTTCTAAATTCAAAAAATGTGGAATATTAAAAAGATTTTTGATTGTATTTCGTGTAATTGAATGACGCCCATCTCCTTCAAAATCGTGTCCATATATAAATTTTCGAAGATTGCAACATTTTTCAATTAATTTTTCTATTGGCACAATTGATCCATCTTTCTCATCTTTCACAATCGTTTTTTCAAAATCTAACAATTCTAAAGTATTGCAAGAAACAAGAAAATTAAATTCGGAAATAGATAATCTTTGATTAAATAAGTATAAATTAGTTATATCACATCGATAAAGATTTGGAAATATATCGGATATTTTACATCTATGATCAACATTTAATAAATCCTTAATCCATATTTTATTTGGAAGAATTTTTATTTCAGATCCGAAAAATTTCATATCGATTATCTTCCCACTGCTCCAAACGTTTTCCGAAAAGCTTGAATAGAATCTATGAAAAGTTATAATTTGAGATTTTAAATAAAAATATTTGCAAGTTTTTATAAGTTTTTCATAAACTTTGGTGGTTGAAGGATTTTTGGAAATATAAAAAATAATATTTTCTGGAATTGAAAATTGCTGGATTTTTGAAGGATTTGAATAAATTGAAATTAATGAAGATTGAGAAATTGAAGATCTGCTATTTGCCATTATCTAAACTAATAATTTAAATTAATTTTTCCTAAAAAAATTTATTCGTGCAATAACGAGAAACTTTTGTTTTGGTCAACAAATACATATAAGGCAGGATCAAACTTGTCTGTATGCTTCCATAAAATAAAATTTCACAATGGCACTTGACATTTTTCTCTCTCTATTCTTTCGAAATAATAATTTTAAGGCATTTTTCATTGTTTGTTCAAATTAGCCTAAATACCTTTTGTTTTTCTTTTTAAAAAATTAAATTTGTCAACATATATTTGCAATAAAAAAATTTAGAAGAACTTCCTCGAGAGAATTTCCATTTTCATCCCTTTTTTTTTAAATTTTTGTTTAGTTTGAATTTTTTGTTTGAAAAAAAAAAATAATTTACCATAACATCAATAATTTTCTTATTTTCCTGATACGGCGATAAAAACAATTTTAAAAATAGAGTGAAAAAAGTGTCATTATTTATTTAAAAAATACCATACATTTTCTAAGTGCTTGGTTGATAAGGAAAAGCCGACTCATCTTTCATTAGCGTACATAAAAGCAGCAACAAAAAAAAGTGAAAGTAAGTAAAAACATTTATTTTTTCGCTACCTTACTTTTTTCTTTTTTCAATTGTCAATTCTCAATAATCACTACTGATAAAGAAAGAAAATAATACCCATGTTCGGTTTTTTTCCTTTTTTTCATTACCGAACATCAAAAGTTGTTATTTTAATTGCGGTTTTTTTCTTTGCTTCACTTTAGAAACTAAAAAATAATGAAAGAAAAAGATTTGTTTTAGGGTTAATTATTTAAAAAATGGATAGAGTAGTTTTCAATGAAACTTTAATCAATTTTCGACCGAAAATTTGCTCTGTTAAACATCCCGAACGTTATGATGCCATTGAAGCTATCAGTCAAGGAGGTCAAGGCTTTGTTTTGTGAGTTTACAATATTTTTCTTATTTTATTTTTCTGCATAAAATTGAATTAAGATAAGCGACTTTCTGGTTTTCTACAATTTAATCTTTCTCTCTGTGGAAATTATTTTGGATACAGTAACAACAAATTTTAATGACTTAAAAAAATGGATGGAAAAAAGTTAAAATAATTTCATTAATAAACCACCGTTTCTTTTTTTAAAAAGGATAAAGCATAAATAATTTCATTTTTCTAAAACAAAACTTTTGTTTTCACCAAAAAAAGAAGTTTTTTTTATAATTATTTCATGCAAGAAACTAAAAACTTTAATCATCAAAAACAAAAACAATTATACCCGTGTTTTTTCTTCTTCTTCTGAGTTGTTAATTTCCAACTACTGATAAGATATTTCTTGAGCATCGATGAACGTCGTCGCTTTGCTTCATTAATTTTATCAGTTAAAAAATATATTTATAGTAACCAAAAATCATGAAAACCCAAAGAAATAAAATTTTTAAAATAAATTTATTTTAATTTTTTCAGTAAAGCTCACGATCGAAAAGAAGACAAAGAAGTGGCAATAAAAAAAATCAAGCATGATTTTAAAAATGATTTGAATCAAGTGTTTGCTAAAAATGTTTATCGCGAATTGGAACTTGGAACATTGGTGGATCATCAAAATGTAAGATTTTTAAATTGTTTTTTCTTTGAATTCTGAACTTTAAAAAAGTCCTAATTCTCGTTGCCTTTGAATATAAGCATTTCGTAATTCTGAATACATTTTAATTTCTTGATTATTAATACCAGGAAATTTTATCATGGGTGGATTATATGATGCATCTAATTTAGCGGAATACATACTTTGATTGAAAAATCGTTTTAGTTGGGCAAGATAAAGTTGAGAGAGAGGATTACAAAAAATTAAAGTAAATTCAGTTTTCTTTTTTTCCTGAAAACAAAAAATGAATGTACAAAAACGCGGCTTTTATAATGAAAATTTAGTCTGAAAATTCTGGCTATTTTGAAAACGAAGACTCTTATTTTTAGTTTATTGCAAAAAATTAAAAATTCAAAAAAAACCAAAAAAACGGTTTTTACAGAAATGAAACAATTTAAAAAAAAACTGACCTTCATAAAAATTGAAAAAGTAGCAAAATCAAATGCTTCAGAAATTGGACCCAAATTAAAGCTTTCTATATTTTTAATTTTAGGGTTTTGAAGAAGGGAAGCTACAGTATCTTTCGTAACGGGTGATTGGCCATTGCAATTGCTAAAACACGCGAAAAATTTAGTTTTTTAAAAAACCAAAAACTAAAAATAAAAAACTTACTAATGAAAATTTAAAATATTTGGAAATATTTCAAAAATCTTTTCTACTGGCACCATCGAACCATCGGGATTCAAAATCTTCATATTACTGAACCAAACATTTTCGATATTGGATGAAGAAGAAAAAAATAAAAGTTCATTTAAACTTAAAATTTGTTTTTGAATATTTAAACATCGAGCATCGAATCGAAAGATTTTTGAGAATAATTTTGAGATATCCTCCACTTTTTCAATAAATAGCTCACGAGTCACCCAAATTTTATATGGAGCGTCGTTAAATAGTTTTGGAATTAAACTATCTTTATAATCATCATTTTTGAGTTGTCTCATCTTCCAACCATCATCCCTCCAATTTGTTAAAGTATCAGCAATAATTAAAGGATTTTTAAAATAAAAATATTTACAAGTTTTTTGAAGTTTTCCATAACCATTTGAAAATTTTGGGAATTTAGTTATATAATGAATAATGGAATTTGGAATTGAGAAATTTTGAGGATATGGTAATGAAAAAGAATATTGAGCCGGAGTTGTTGTTGGTACTGATGTTGAAGGAAAATCACTGCAATCCATGATTTTCTTTTTCTTTTTCTGACTAATAAAAAAATTTAATAATTAAAAAATTGGAAAGAGAAACTTGACAAAATTTTCTTGATTAAATTGTAAATTTTCTTTGGATCTTCGTAAACAAAGTTTTTTTGAGATTAAAAAAATATCTTTAAGCCATTATTATTCATCGCATAAATTATATATTTATATTTACTTCGTAGTTAGCGACAATAATGAAAATAATTTTTTTAGAATGAAATTTATAAATATTTTTTTAAGAGAACGTTTGGCCCCAGATTTTTTTTGATAATAAAGGTCATTGAAAAATAAGGTTGTTTTCTGAGAGAGAGAGAAAAAGATAATAAAAATAATCCAATTTTGATTTAAAAAACATTAGAAAAAATAAATTCTTTCGATTGAAAAGAAAAAAATCAAGAAAATAGTATTGGACTTTAGAGACTAACGAAGCAATAATAAAAAAATTGATAAATATGCAATTTTAATACTTTTTTTAGATCATGCGAATTTGTGATGCTTATACTCCTCAAGCAACATACAATTCATTTCAAGACATTTATCTCGTTTTTGATTATATGGAAGGCGGAGATTTACGAACATTTTGTCGTAATCAAAATAATATAAATAATGTTTTTAAGGATTATCAACATGGCGCTCCAATTATCGCTGATTTAATGTTGCAATTATTTTCAGCTATCGCATATTTACACCAAGATAATTTGAAACTCATTCATCGAGATATAAAACCTGAAAATTTATTTTTAAGAAAAACATATGAACATGAATATTTGCTTAAACTTGGAGATTTGGGAATTGCTCGACAAATTCCTCCACCACCTGAACAAATGACTGAGAATGTTTGCACTTTGTTTTATCAAGCTCCTGAAATGGTTAAACAGTAATAAATTTTATATTTTATTTTTTCATCACAAAATTCTGAGGTTTTTGGCAGGAATGTTTTATAATTTTTTGCTTTCATGTCGAGACTCAAAATGTATCACAAAAATGTTTTGGGATTTTATTTTTTAGTGTCAAGAAACAAAAGTCATGGCATGAGTGTTTCTTAACTTTTAATATAATTTGTTAATTAAAAAAATAAACAATCCCTAAAAAATTTTTAAGACAAAATTATTCCATTCCCGTGGATATTTGGTCCGCTGGTTGTGTATTGGCCGAAATCTTGGTTATTAAACCAAACAAAGATGCTTCCGCTACACCATTTTTTAATTCTCGTGGTCTTAAAGAATTAGAAAAATTTCAACACGAAGTTAATGATGAAAAAATTAATACCATTTTTGCAAATGGTAAACTTACATTATGGCAAAACCTTGAACCATGGGGAAATTATTTTCGTTCAATTTTGTCCAAAACTTTAAAATTGAATCCGAATGAACGTGCAACAGCAGCAGAAATCTTGGAATTTGCAGATCCAAATCGACTCATTCACAAAGAAAAATTTCGATTTGAAATGGTTCAAGAACCATACAAAGAAGAAAAAGTTGAAAATTCTCGAAGAATGACTGATTGGAAAAGTGAGTAATTTTATTTAAAATAATATCGGAAGAAAATATTATAGGAAAAAAATATAGCAAACGTTTTTCTATTTTTTTGAGCTAAAAATAAAATATTTGGTATAGTAGAATTTGTGTCGCAACAAAAATCCGACTTTGTAAGAAAATAGTTCTTGCTTTCAAAAATTTATGTGACACGGTAGCTTTTGTCACAAAAAAAATAAAAATAAGACATTTACAATTTAGTTATTTAACCTTATTTTTAATAATTTACTAAATCGTTATTTTTATAGTGATGGTTTATGATAAACTTGAACAAATCGCTAAACAACAATAATAACAAAATGCAAACAATCCAAAAAATTCAAATAATGGAGAAAAAATGTTTTCATTACCAAACAAAAATTTTTTTTGTTGATACGTACGTACTATTTTTTATATAATTATTAATAATCATAGGAATATTTTTTTATAAACAATTTATTTATTCATTCATTCTTTAATTTATTCTTCACCTCTTTGAAGTTTTCCTACAACTTCCGATAACATTTTATTACACATCGCTGCATATGGGTTCATAGCGACAAGTTGCATTTTAGCAAAACTTGAACCTAAATCGGCAGCTTTTTGAAAATCAGCCTAAAAAATTATTACTTTATAAATTTGAAAATGAAGAAAAAAGTTTATTTTTACTTTGGCTAATTCTTGTTCACTTTTTAATAAATGAATCATGGCTCTTTGAGTGTATGCAGCTTGAGCGGCTTTACCTTCACCTTTACTAAGTTCAATGGATTTGTCAAGGTCAGAAAGGGCTTCTAAAAAACATGAAAATGATTAATTTAGGTAAAGAAAAAAAAGGCTTTTTGAAAGTTTTATTATTTTCCTTTAAAAACTTCATTAAAAAACCCTTCAAAAAAAGAAGAAAAATAAAATTTTATTTTTTAGGAGTAAAATAACAAAAGATTAAAAAAAAGGTTTCATGTCTGTTTTCCCTAATATTTTTAAAACTTGCTTATTTATCAGTAAATTTATTACAAATCAAAAGCTTTTCATTAAATTTACCAAGAGAAAAAAAAGATTGTAAAATTCTAATCAAAATTTGCATAATTTCTTGGATTTTAAAAATTTGAATCTTAACTAAAAATATTTACAAAAAGTTTAAAAAAAATTATGTTTATTAGTTCCGAAAATTTTTACAACTTTGAAGCTGCTGCCTCTATCGTCCATTTCAATAAAGTTTGTTTCTTGGTGCTACAACAATAATTGCTTCCTTTAAACTCGTGTAAAAACGATCACTCGATTTGCTAACTCATCTGCCAAAAAATCCATAAAAAAATGATATAAAACTTACCATCAATTTTATTTATCAATCGATAAGCTTGTGCACGATTATTGTAAGGATGAGGATTTAATGGACAAATTTCCATGGCTTCATTAAATTTTTCTATTGCTTCATTAATTTTATTTTCTTCTGCCAAATGAATTCCAATCTTTTCTATTTCTCGGCATTCATCAAATCGGGGTAAATTTTCATATGGATCAGCTGGGTTTGGATTTCCATTGGGATCAAAGGGTTCATTGGGAAGTAAAGGGTTGAGAATCATATTTAATACAGCTCGATCATTTGCGGTTGACATATTTTTCTTGGAGTAAAAAAATAATAACTAAAAAAGCTTTTTTCATTCAAAAATCCAAAAACGAGCAACGACGACAAAAAAAAAATAAGATAGCGTTTAATCGCGGCCAAAAATGATGATATCTATCAATGAAATAACTAACTAACATACATAAATACAAAATGATTGTTGCAAAACCAACAAAACAAAAAAAGATTCAATCAAACCCTTTTTTTAAACAAAACAAGAAAAATCAAGCACCACGTGCGACGATGATGATAGATTTATGATCAGTGATCTCTCTCATATATAATGGTAACGATGATGACTTAATAAAGGGAAAAGAAAAAGTGAAATAGACAACGCACGACTGAGGACAGCAATAAATGGATTGATTAGTTTCAAGGAAATATGAAAATGTAAGTCGCAACAACAAACTACATCAATGACATCGAAATGAAAAGAAGAAGAAGAAAAAGGTGTTAAAAATTTGTGGCTTACTTTTCATTGAAAAATGTGTGGAAAAATAACTAAAAAACAAAAATAACGATTACCGAAAATGGATTAATAATTACATGTTAATGAAAAGCTTTATTACAAACAAAAAAAAAGAACAAGATAGATAGCTTCACAAATAATGGGTGTTCAGAGATCTTTTAAATCCGCCAATAACATTGACTTGAAGAAAAAACCATGAATATCCTTGCTATTACAACGCATGATAAACGTCTGTCGTCCAATCATTCCAAAGAATTTCTTGCTTTAAAGTTTAAACCATAAAAGTTAAACAACCTCCAAACATCTCTTCCTCAACCGCCAAAACCATTGACTAAGTAAAATCATTTCAAATATGCTAATCTTTTCATTGAATTCCTATCAAAATGTTAGTAGTAAACCAAAAAGAAGAAGACAAAAAGATGTTATAATTTATAAATTTATCTCATCACAAACAAAAAATACAGAGCGAAGTGACGCTTTTTTTCATCAATAAAGTTATTACAAAAAACAAAAGAAAAATGGTGAATATACAAATTGAAAACAAAAGAAAGTTTACAAAGAAGAAAAGTTGTTATTATTACGAATAAAACAAAACAAAAAATACATATCAATACAAATCTGTACAAGTTTAATAATCATAAAACAATATATTTTTAAGATATTCACAAGTTCACAAGTTTTCGATAAAGAAACACGTTTTAGAAATATCGATTGATAAAAACAAAGAAAAAGTGATATAAAAATAATATAAGATTATGATGGGACAAAAGGATAAATTAATGAAATAGTTAAGCTAATTGTGGAGGAGGACGAGAAGAAGAACTTGAAGCTGCAGCTGCTGTTGATTCGTCTTCATCGACAGAAAAGGATAAAATTTCACAAATATGTTTTGGTAGCTTGTCTTGAACTGCGGCGAGCTGATGGTAGATTGCTTCGGCGATTCGTAAACTTTCAGTAAGATTGATTCGAGTTGAGAGATTATTGATATGCTAAAAAGATAATAGAATTAGTTAGGTTCAAAAAAAAATGAGTGAAAGCATTTCCAAAAGAATGAGCATAGCTACCATAATCTACCATTCATTCCAAAAAACTAACCTTGAGAATTTCTGTAAGACCAAATTTGTTTTCAATAATCATATGAGTTTGTCCATCGAGTATTGCAACACAGAAAATCAAGAGAAAACCTGAGCAAGGTATATCAGTCCATAGAACTTCCCAAAGATGCATGATATCGTCAAAGTTGAATTCACGTTTGAAAGCAACTAATATCCATCGGAAGCAAAAATACATATGATCAGATTCATGACTCTCTAAAAAACGAAATAAAATATTAACCTCTTTTCAAAAAATGCAGCAAAGTAAACATACCAAGATAATTAGCAAGTCGAGGATTAACAATTTCAAGTAAGCTCTTGATATTTTGAAGTTGTTTCTTGATTGCAAGTTGATCCATCTCAAAATTTTCGTGGACACGATTCATTAATCCAACGAAGCACCAGAAGGAATCCACTTCGTCATCCATGATAACCAAGACAGGTGATAAGAAATCCGACATTCCTTGAACATAACCAAGATCGAAATCATACATCATGTAAGTCATTAAAAGATCTTTGAGAATAACCAAATGTTCTTTCTTTTCACGATTGAAGAATGGATGAGTTCTATCAGTTCTCATTACATCTTTCTCTGAAAACAAAGCACATAAGTAAAAGAAGTTAAAGTATGAAACAAACCAATAAGAGCTTTACGATCTCTAAAATCAATAAATCTTTTTTCTTGATCATCAGTCATGGACATCCATTGCAATTTCATTCGATAATAACTATCAGATAATCCTTTTCTTGCAGCTTTATTCTCCTCATCAGTTTTATCCCATTTGTAATAACCAAGTAAATATTTCCAAAGAGTTTTTCGAAGATTCCATTCTATACCACCGCGAAAGATCAACGACTTGAGTGAATGAACATCCTTGATACGTCCTTCAGAATCCTTGAAACTATTCCAAACTTCTTCAGTTACAGCTTCATCAGAATGAACAATTTTGGGACGTTCAGGAAGTTGAAGTTCAAAAATATGTTCGAAACCTTGTTCATCATTATGCGAACGAAGAGCATCATTCTTAGGATCTAACATCGAAAAGGCTTTGATTTGATTTTCTGTTGCTGAATCAGGATCAAGAAGTGGTGCCATGAAATTTGTTACTTTGCTAAGAGCTGTTAATGACGTTGCGTAAGGATTTGAGAGAAATCTTGACATAATATCCTTGTTGAGATTTAACATGCCAACAGACTTTTCCAAGGCTTCAGTACATTCATCGACGAATAAGACAAGATTTCGTTCTTTACTAGAACGAGAAAGCGTGGAGTATCTGAAAAGAAAATATTCGATAAGTTAGCATGTTTGATTATCAAATTAACCTTTGAATGCAATCAACAAATGCACGATATCCACCACCACGAAAATGAAGAGTATCCGAAGCTGTACCATCTTTACATATGAATCGAATCCATGCAATTCCTTTCTTTGGATCATTGTAAGTATAAGATCGAAGATCTTTGATATCCGCAGAAAACATAAAGCTTGCTGCTGTTTGATGATTATCTGTTGGTGATTTTGGTGGTGAACCTTCTATAACCCAATCATCAGCGGGTGTACCATTTGGATCATCGCTTGTTGATAATGATGAACGAGCACCTTTTTCACTTGGATTCCATTCGACAAATACACCATTTCCCTGAAAATATACGAGTGTTAGATGCAAAAGGATTAGAAACAAGATTAATAAGCATAAGAACAATGAATGAAATTCGCACTTTTTCAACAATTGTCAAAACACCATTTAGAAATACAGTTGAACTTGTGCCAGATGGAATAAAAGATGCTTCACTTCGATTAACTTCAGAAAATACATCGGTCAATAAGAATACAACCTAAAACCAATCATCATTTAATCAATTCCAATAACAAACAAAAACTTACAGCTTGATAATCACCTCGCATTACAGCATGTTGTTGATGACGATGCACAGCCGAATCGGCCATTCCATATGCAATGTGAGGTTCCAGGATGAATAACTTTCTATATATTTTTCTTTCCAATTAAATCAAACACAAGGATATTAGGATGAAGAAGATTAAAATCTCTGAAAAATCAATGACCTGTTTAGCTTTCCTCAAAAAAATAATAAGGATGTTGAAAGATTTGAAACGCGCAACAAAAAAAAAATGGAGGTGGAAATCAGCACAGCACGCGATAATGGCAGCTTAAACACGTACACATACATGGAAAACAAAGCAGCAAAGTTTAAAGTATTATTTTATTACGAAATAATTAACGCAAATTAAATGAAAAAAAATATATGGAAAAATGAGTCATTTTTTGATTGGTAAACACACACAAGCAAAAAAAATGAAGAAAATTACTGACATCGAAGAAGAAATGGTTGATTGTGGCTAAATGACGCCAATACCTTAAACTATTTTGAGTGCACATCATAGTTATTTGATAGGCTCAAAATTTCTCAATCAAACAATTTTCTCCCATCATCATTGTCAGTAGTAAGTGATACAGAAAGTAAATATGAACAAATTAGAAAGGACAAAGTACAGATTTGGGTTAAAAATTAGGTAAATATTAGTGGAAAATAATAAGTTAGAAGAGACTCAAAAATGGAAGAATGAAAGTTTATGGATGGATGTTTTAAAACTGCTTCCAATAAACGTTTAGCTCAATTCATAAAATCTAGTCTTGCTACTGATGGAAGCATGAGAGAAATGATACATTATTTTACGTGACATAATGCGCGATTTGGAAATTAATGCTCCAAAAAAAGTCAACTCTTTTTGACGATGATGTTGGTGATGAAAGTTGCAAAGCAGTGTCATAAATTCAAAACAAAACCGCTAAACTTTTTTTCTTCTTCGAAACTTTTACTCTGGTCTCTAATTTTCTCATAAAATTAACAAGTGTCAAGTCTTATATGTATCAAAACTTGTAAAAACCGTAAAAATAAATCTTAACTAATTATTAAACTCATTTTCTAACCATTATTAAAGTATTCCGAATCCCATATATTCCTATTACTCCATCCTCCATCTTCCAATTCCTCTTTTCCCTAAAAACCTTCAATCAAAAACAAAAAACAGAAGGAAAAAGAAGAAGAAAACCACGAGAAACAATAATACATACATAAAAACAACAACACAAGAGGAGGAAACATAATCATTTTGCTTGCATTATTTTAAAATATGCTGACGCTGCGTTCCAAAACTCCTCTCTATGTATGTATGTTGTGAAGAAGAAAAAAATTTCCTTTCCTTGGTTGCTTATGTGCGTCCATCACTCTTTCCTCGAAAAAAAAAGCTCTCCCATTCGTTCGTTTCCTTTTCTTTCTTTCCTCCAAAATTTCTGTTTTTTCTCTTGCTGCTAAAAAAATGAAAATCATGTGGCGGCAGCAAAAGCAAAAAATAGCCCTCATCTTGTTGTTGTTAGTTGGATAGCGGGGGATTTATTTTTGTTGAAGAAAAAGTGATACATACATACATACAACAATCTCATATGCCACAAATTTTTATTAAGCTAATTTAACCTTTTTTTTTGCCCCAAACTTTGATGTTTGCCATAAAAGTAGTTGTACGAGCAAAAAACTTTCAAATCCAAAACAAAAACAGTGAACACAAGACAATGAAAATGAAGCATATTTATTTGCATCTTCAGAACAATACAGTATACAAAAAAAGGTATGTTAAATTAAAAAATCACAAAAAGCACAATGAAAAGTTAATGTAAAAGGTTAAAAAAACAGAAGGGAAGAGAGATCATCAGACGTGTCCAAGTTTTTGTTGAATTTTGGTCCATATGTTATTGTTAGATTTTCCAGGACTTTCTTCGACTCCATGCTTCGGTTGTTGCTTCATATCAGAAGGAGTAAGTTCCACATCAGCAAATCGAACTTTCTTTCCTTTGACATTGGTAGAAGATGCAGCTGCAGCAGATAAAGCTTCAAGATCATCATGATGTTTCTTTTCCAATTCGCTGATGGTTTCCTTTGCTTCAGATATTTGAATCACGAGGTGTTGCTTTTCTTTATCATGAGCTTGATGATCATCTTCTTGTTTCTTTTGAAGTTCAATAACCTTTGAGACCAAAGTTTGCCGAGCTTCTTCATGTTCTTGGACCATAGTTTCAAGCTTCTTTTTCATTTCTTCGAGAGCATGTTGCAATTCATCGACTTGAAGTTTATTCTTTTCATTGGAAGCATGGAGATCATATTCATATCGTTCTTTCATTGCAACAAGAGTATCTTCCATTTCAGCTATCTTTGCTTTCTTTTCTTCAAGGACAGCACGAATTTCGTCTCGATGTTCTTTTTCTTTAGCATTCATAGTACCTTCCATTCCAGCAATAGTAGCTTCAAGAGATTTCATTGCTGCTTCATGTTTATCATTCAAATCAGAGATCTGAAACACAAACAAGTTAATAAACGAAATTAAGAATAAGCAAAAAAGCAACTAACTTGTGAATACAAATCAGCAATAATGAGTTTGTTCTTCTTGTTCTTTCCAAAGAAACTCCATGATTTCTTGATTTTGATCTTTTCTTGTTGGCTACCATTTTGAATAGAATCTTCAGCTTCGAATGGATTTTTCGTGGCAGCTACTTCTTGAACATCATTTGGACGACCAACATCTTCAGAAGAATCGAAAGGATTTGAAGCTACTTGAATTTGGACATCGGAAGCTTTGGCTTTATCTTTCTTTGAAAAACGAGTTGAAAATGAACTTTTGAAGCCTTTCATAGTTGTTGATTAGTTGCAAACCTGAAAATGAGAAGAAAAAATTAAAGGTTTTAGAAGATGGAGAATAACGGAAGCACGATAAAGTTGTTGGACGATGAAAGAACGAGTGAATGAATGAAAAGCCTTGAAATTTTGACAACAACAAAAAAATGAAATGAAATCAATTTTCAGCAAAGCCTAAAAAGGTTGAGAGAGCTTTTAGGGTTTGTTGCTGTCTTTTCGCTGTAAAATAAAGAAACGTTTGCGGTACTTTTGAAAATGTTTGATTTTAGCAAACAATGTCACTTTACTCGATTTCTTGATACTTCGTTATTGTTTATGAATTCACAAATAACTTTTAAATTTTACAGGTGAAAAAAAAATGAAGAAACCAATGATTTTTTCTTTACGCTTTTACACTTTTTTCCTTGAAATTTTTGCAAAGTTAAATCTCACGAAAGCTTTTTGTAATTAAAGAAAATAAATTACAGTAAATTAGACATGATAAAAAAACTCTTTATTATCCTTTTTACTAAAATAAAAAATACAACTAATAAAATATAACAATTTTATGCAAACTTGAATCAAAAATGGTAAATTTCTTCTTTGAGCTGAGTTCACTTCTGCAACACCTAAAAATGAAAGAGATTAATACATTTAACTTACAAATAACCAAGACATTGCTAACAAAGAACCTCAACCATCATTCATTAACAATTAACACTTTCTTTCTTTTTTTTTGAAAGGTCAATCGCAAGCAATAGTGCATAATACCGTACTTAAATTATTCAAGATTTTATACACTTTGCATGCAATTGAACTTTTTTTTATAATAGCATGTTTGTTACAAGCAAAAATTACAGAAGCTTCCAAAAAATAAAAAAACTAGTAATATAATAGTACAAAATGCTAATAAACATGAAAAATGCAAAAGTTTTTTTAGGACAAAAATAAATTGCAATGATTGAAAGGTGGAAGAATAAACTCTTCTTCAAAACATGAGCAGCTCCTCCTTATTGAAAGGCAAGAAGAGAACCCTACCAAACGATAAGGGACACTATATTTGGTTAGTCTGATAACAACCTCTTTTTGTTGGCTGTTATTTGAGAAAGCTTTTTTATCGAAAGAAAAAATCATTTTCATCTTCGTCTGCTATTAGCGTGAAACAAACATAAAGAGAAAAGGAGAAAACTTTGCAAGTTAATGAATGATGATAACTGTGTTCTCTAACAACTTCAAACAATCGAAAAAGTAAAAATAAACTTACAGAAAAATATTAATAATGCAACAGTGAGACTTTGTTATGGCTCAACTTTCTTCGGAGGTTGATCGTTAACATCAACATCACCCGGAATGGAACCATTATGAACTTCAATTCGATCAATTATACCAAATTTTTTTGCTTCTGCTGATGACATAAATCGATCACGATCCAATGCTTCATGAATCTTTTCCACACTTTGACCCGTATGAGTTGAATAAATTTCATTTAATCGTTGACGCAAACGTTTAATTTCTTCTGCACGAATAAGGATATCAGAAGCAGTACCCTAAAAATGAAGAAAGGGAATACATTAAAGTTAACAGCAACAAGGATAAATAAATGCTTCTTTGCAAGTTAACAATAGTTGTGAAAAGCTTACTTGTGCTCCACCAGAAGGTTGATGAACCATAATTCGAGAATTAGGTAGTGCAGTTCTCATCCCTTTTTCACCTGCACATAATAATAACGATCCCATAGATGATGCTTGTCCTATGCACCATGTTGCAACAGGTGCTGAGATGTATTGCATTGTATCGTAAATCTAAAAATAACGAACATCATCACTACCTTGACTTGACTAACTAAAGTTAAAATTCACTCCTAATCCAGCTGTTACAGATCCACCAGGGCTATTAATGTACATATGAATAGGAGATTTAGATGAATCACTTTGAAGAAAAAGTAATTGGGCTATAATTGCTGATGCAACATGATCATCAATCTATAAATACATAAACCCATCACAAACATGTTTTTTAAGGTTATTAACAACTCACTGGAGACATAACACAAACGATTCGATCTTTCAGCAATCGAGAATAAATATCATATACTCTTTCAGTTCGACCATCATTATCGATAACTAAAGGAATTCCAATATTTCGAATTGATGTTAAATGAAGATTCTTTTTAGTTAAAATATGCTTTCCATTTTGATTGAAAGATTTTAAAATTAATCGAGCAAGAAGATATCGTCGATTTGCTTGAAGCATTATCGACACTTTTTTTTGCCTGAACATTGGAAGGTTTGTTTAAAAAAAGTAACAAAGAAAAAAGCATTGAGAAAAACGAGGAATGGTAAAAATGGAGAGAATCACGGAAGACGAAAAACAAAAAAAGTGTTGGAACTTTGCTTTTCAAAGGGCTTATTTTTGCAGAAAAGTTTTGAGGAATTGGAAAGACAACTATTTTCATGGAACTCTCCATTCAGATTCACATTTTACAAACACAAATTCAACAACAACAAAAAAATCATGGATGTTGGATTACCGAATGAATATTGGTTGTAATAAAGATTTCGATCGACCAAAGTTTTAGTCCAAATGACTTTTCAAAAAAAAAATTGATAGATAAATGTTACTGGCACTTAGTCACATAATGTCTTTCAAATGGGTGAACATTTGAATGATTGGGTTGTTGATAGGTACATAGATCTTCAAGAAGCAAATATCATATTGATATATAAATTTTATAATTGCTTTGTGTTAATAATTCATTTTTGTTTTGGGTAAGAATTTTCTATGTATTTTTCTGGAAAATGCTTGTTTTTATGCTTCAAGAAATGAATAATCGCATTGAGTTTAGCGTTCATTTTTGAATAATGAAAGCCTAAAATTTTATTTATGCGAGGAATCTTGTTTTTTGATTTCAAAGTATGAAACCATGGATTTAAAAAAAGTTAAACTCTCAATTAATTACTGTGATTTTTGAATCGATTAATTTTTTTCTTCACATTTTTTTTCGCGTGTTTTTTAACCCTTTCCAAATTTCTTTTTTAAATGGCCAATGAAAGTGGAACGCTTATGTATTTTTTCAATTTAAAACTAACTAAAACTAAATTTCTTTATTATTATTACAACATACATACATAAATTTTCTAATATTTTCTTTCTTTCTTTTTTTCCTAATGAAATAAATGTACAGACATGTCTTCTAAAAAAAACAAAAAAAAGGCAACTACAACAAATACTAATATCGAATCGAATAAATTTGAGCAAAAAATGAAGAAGAAGAAAAAAAATTGATTTTGGAGGAAATGGAATAAAGGAAAATGGAAATTTTAAGGGAAGATTTTCTTATAACCTAAAAATAGTTTTTAAAGTTTTTAGGATTAATTATTGGAGGCAGGCAATAAACTCACGAATAAAAGTATGCTCTTGCATTCCATGAGTCAAAGTAGACATATCAAGTCGAGCTTGAAGGGTTTGAGAATCCAATAAAGTCCATTCTCGAACAAGCTAAAATAGTATTTTTCTTCATTTTGAATTCTTTTCAATCAAAAAATTAACTTACATCATGAACGGGAAGATCTCGACTAAAACTAATTCGTCCAATATCAACAACTCTAAATCGAATTTGATTACTTCGAACTGGGCCTTCTTCAATTGTTACAAAACCATTGCTCATAACAGTAGTTAATGCAACTTCATTAGTTCCTTCTCGAACGGTAATATATCCATTTTCACTATGTAATTCATCTCGATCATTTATACCCCAAGCAAAGGCGCTAAAAAAGGTATGGGAAATTTAAATAAAAGCTAGCGATAGTCAAATTTATTTTAGATAGCCAAAAAAGCACACGATCGAATAAATTTAAAAAAACTCACGTATAATTTAAAGAATTTGAAGCGGTGGTATGTGAATCAGATAAAGCAAATTCAATTTGTTCACCATATGTAAATTTAGGAATGGTTGGAAATACAGCTTTTCCACCATGTTCAGATCTCCAAATTCCAATTAACCATGCAATGGGTTGTAAACTGCTTGGAACTCTTGATAAATCAAATTCTAAATTATTTGGTATTTATTTACAGATTTAAGTTATGCGTGGGAAAAGAAACTAACTATCAGGAATATGAATGCAAAAGCCACATGAACGCCGGCATGATTTAGTTATATATTCGGTAGAATGGCATAAATTTTTATCTGATGCAATCCAATCTCGACAATTTCCATCCAAATCAATGCAATCTCCTTCAGCTGAAAGCAATAAACAAAAGTTTAAAAAATGCAACCATCAAAATTTATTTTTTGATAATAAAAATAATTAAAAAATAAAGCTTCTTTTTTTTCTTCAAAGTTTGACAACGAGGGTCCAAAAATATTTTTTACCTGCTAAAATTCCATTAAATAATTGAAATCCAATAATCACAAATAATAAAAATACTCTGTAAATCATCATCACTATTTTTTGTTGCAAACTAAAATCCAAAATTAATGATGTTGAAAAGCAAATTTATCTATCAAAAAAAATTGTCGTCACAGATGCACCTCAACAACCAACGTTCAGAGAAATCAATCGACCCTTGAAAAAGAAGCAAAAAAAATGAAAGTTAGTTAGTTAATGATTTTTTATGGGTCCAAAATTATTCTTTTTCAAAGCTCGTCAAAGACGTTAATTTGAAAAGGGAAATTACGCAAAAAAAAAGAAAAGAAATTGAAATCAAACGGTTCAAACTGGTTTTTTTTACTATGGATGCTGCTAGGTCCAATAATGGCCTAATGAGCGATACTAAATGAAAGAGAAAACCACAAACCCATCATCAACCACACAAATTTTATGTGATTGCGATGAAAGTCATCGTCGTCTCTTATTTGAAACTGATTACGTGATTTCAAGGTTAAAAAAAGTTGATTTGATTTAAAAAAAAAGGGTTTTAGAATGGGATTATGGCTAAAATAAAAATGGATATAATAAACAAACAAATAAAATGTTAATGATCATAGGAAAAACAAAATCACTCTGTTTAGAGAAGAAAAAAGTTTACACAATAAAAAAAAAATAAAAAAAGAATAATAAAAGCCACGAAACAAAATTAAAGCTGTAAGTTAGACAACGAAAAAAGTTTTAGAAGCTAATGATAATTGTAAAAAAAAGTGGCAAAAATTATTCGATTAAAAATATTAATTTTTCTAAATTCAAAAAGAAAAAGTCACGAAAAAAAGAAAACAAACTAAAGAAAGTAAATTCTCTCATTTTCTGCATCTTCTTTTCGATTTCAATAAGTAAAATAATAAAAAATTATGATTTGAATCAATCATATCTTTTCATTTTTCCCCAACAGGCAAAAAATAGTCACCATCATCACCGTCATAAATTTCATATCTCCCGATTTATTTCATTCAGTTTCAATTTCAATTGGAACAATTAAAACAAAAAATCAGAAAAAGAAAATTTTATGATAATTCTTCCAAAAAAAAAGAGAAAGGAAAAGTTTTTTTATTATTGATTTTAAAAACTATTAAAATCCTAATTCATTTTAGTCGTTGTTGCAGTTTATAAAAAAAAGTTCCTCGCTTCGCCTTTTTTTTTATTCTAGCTTTTCATATTTTTTTGGGATTCCTCAAATTCACTTTTTTTTCTTTACGCAGCAGCATCTCTCTCTCTCTCTAGTTTTTTGCTTTAAAAGAAAAAAACAAAGATAAAAAATAAAACCGGTATCTGCTTCATTGCATTTTTTTTTCTTCTTCGGATTCACAAACGTCAAATGATGCTGTTACTGATGATGGTTGTGAGCAATGTTCCAATACAGAAAAAAGCTTGTTGAGGCAAATTATAGCTACCCTCCGAAAGAAATAAAGAAATAAAAAAGTTAATTAAAATCATCAAATCAAACGACTCGACTCGAAGAAAGCGTTCAATGTTCATCTTCATTTTTATTTATGTAATCAGATTTGACATTGATGGAATAAAAAACTAGTGCCGACAACTTCAGAAGAAACAGAAAATCAAGCAAGTAAAAAGAGGAGCTATCAACTTGAAAAGTTTGAATATCTGGATGCAATAGCTAAAGCATTTTGAGACAAGTATGGTAATAGTAAAATCAGAGTCTTAAATACAAAACAACATAGTTGATTTCCAAGTCTGTCAAATCTGCATCCTTAAAATCACAGATATCTTACATTAACTGCAAGAAGCTTCGAACACCACCAAAACGAAAAAAGTATTTTATTGGTAAACTTATAAAACACAAATTACAAAAAATATGATTTATATATAAAGTGAAAATACTCTTAGAAATACATACATACAAAAGAAAAAGAATTAGACATACATAATTTTACAAATATAAGAAACATAATAATATACTTAAGTAAACTTCAAAGAACATAAAACCATTTTTCAGAAAGATAGAAAGTTGACAAAAGTTTAAGAAGATCATTTTAGAATAATGGCGCATTCCATCCATCGTCACTGTTAACATAATACCATGAAATAATGGTGAGGAAGATAATGATAGAAGCAAAATTTGTGAAGAAGCAAGCGCCCCATTGAATCTGAAAAATGATCATCATTGAAACAAGTAAACATAAAGGAAAGTAAGAACATACCGTTCCAGCATGAGCTAATACAGCAGGTAGAGCAAAAGCGCTTACAACAATTCCAGTTGTAAGAAAGATAGCAAATTCCATGCACGGTGTTGAAGCAGGCGGATCATAACTCATTCGACGAGCAATTGCAGTTGGAATTGGAGCTAACATATAAAATACAATAACGAATAATGGCCACCATGTTCTAAAAAAATGAAGGAATTAGAAAGAAAGTTAATATCACATGAGAAAATATTGATTGGTGTTTTGACTATAAAGGAAAGCGTGGGTTTTGAGTAATCTTGAAAATCAAGTTTGAACGAAAGGTTGTAAAGCATTTTAAAAACATTGTTCAGCGTTTGCTGAAACAAATAAGGAAGTTGTTTACAAGCTTGTGGATGCACTGATGACGAATATAATGAAGTTGAGAAAATAACATTAACAGTAAAACATCGTTGCCATGCCAATACTTCTTCAGGGAAGTCCAATGATGTTAGCCACAACCATCTTTATCCCAAGCTTCTCCATAATAAGTCAAAACACCAACCAATCAAAAACCAAAAAGAAATGTAACTCACCCATAATCAGGTAAAGCACATCCAACAACCAGAAATG
This sequence comes from Panagrolaimus kolymaensis, assembly GCA_028622995.1. Taxonomy (NCBI): domain Eukaryota; kingdom Metazoa; phylum Nematoda; class Chromadorea; order Rhabditida; family Panagrolaimidae; genus Panagrolaimus; species Panagrolaimus kolymaensis. The sequence goes on along the minus strand of JAJQJQ010000029.1, from coordinate 1,954,048 downwards.
TAAGACCAACGACACTTGCTAATGATAAAGCGATCACACCTAAAATAACAGATTTTTCTTCATCATCAAGCATTCTTTATTTGAAACAAAACAGAAAAGTTCACCAAAGAGAAAGTTAGTGAATCAATCAATGATGACCATTGAGAGAAGGAGAAAAAACCAAATATGCATATATTCCACACAAAAAAATTACCTTTCATTCCACCCATTGTTTCACAGGAAATAAGTTTTAATGCAAATTTGAGACGAGATCAATAATATTTGTAATAAGTTTGAAACGCTAAAAATGAAGATCTTATGATAATACTTCGAAACAAGAAACCAAAAAAATGGATGAGAGAAAGAAAAAAAACAAGTCAACCAAATAACACAAAAAATAAGAGAGACACGAAAATAGACAGACAGCAGCTTCACGTTGTTTCTGGTAATATGTTCTTTGGGTTAAAATAGCGGCAAAGTTTAAAAAAGCATATGTATGTGTATACTTACAACTCTTTCATCTCTAGTTTTTTTTAAACTAAACATACATAACTGATTTTGAAAGTCTCATAAAATAATGGAACTAATTTTAATAACAAAAAAACACAATCAAGTTAAGGAAAATTTGGTTTTGTAGTTGCAAAATCAAATGGAGGAGCATCAACTAATTCAGTATAAATAAATGAAGCATTAGGTCCAGTTGCAGTATCAAATTATAAGCATTAGCTCTTACTACCTACAAATTCAGCAAAATTCCTCATTGTGCATCGCTCAAGCTTCATTTATATATAACTTACAGCCTCAAATGTATGCAAACAAATTCAGTAACATCTGCTACAACATTTTATGATTATTAAACCTTGATGTTATTTCTAAACAATCTAAGCTACTAATCGTGTTTTATGCTTGTTAAACGAAATGAACCTTGAAATTATGAGAAAATTACGATTTTTGTGGCAAAATTTAAAAAACATACTAATTCCGAAAAGCTATGAGGAATGTTGGTTATAAACTACCATTCTTAAATTATATTGTCTCTTATTCAACAACATTCCCGTTGGAATTTGGAATCGAATGTATTCCAAGCTGCTCTTAATAATGTTTTTCTAACATCCCCAAATTTTTAATCATTTGTTTTCTAAAAAATGTGGAAAAATTTACTCACAAAAATAGTTAGAACATCACAATAATTTCTTCAAAAAAACTTTGAAAGTTATTACCAAAGATTTTTGAATGAATCCAGCCGCTTCGCTGCATGTCATTTTTGTCCCTAAACGCTCTTGGCGCCAAAAAAAATAGCGTTGAAAACAAGGGAAAACAGCGAAATGACATTCATTCTCTGTCAAACGAAGCATTCTTCTTTTTTTTATTGCTGAACAAATGCAATCCTTCAAAGTTACAATTGAAATGAATCAAGAAGGAACAACAACAGGAAAACATGAAGATTGTGAAGATAAAATGGAAAATGCTGAATTGCGGTATCAATTAGAAAAGGTGTGTTCACTTTTAACTTTCTTTTGCCTAAACAAATTGCTTGATTTTAGGTTCACAAAGAAAAAGCTCTTCATCGATGTAAAGAATTAGAAAAATATGTCAAACAACTTGAAGCCCATATAAAGAAGACTTATGCAATAGAAGATGCTCAAGCCCAAAGGGTATGTTTTTGGTCGGATTTCTTACTTCATTAATGGCTATGATTGTTTTTTAGATTTCAACATTGCAAAATCAATCTGCTGTGAAGGATGATATCATTGCTGAATTTCAAAGGAAGCAAGAAGAAGATGAGGATGAAAAAGAGACTCTTGAAAATCAACTTGCTGTTATGAAAATGAAATATGAAGATTTACTTAGAAATGTTGCTGAAGAAGACAAACCCATTAAATCTGAAGCTGTGGATGAAGAAAAGCCATTTGCTGGTGGATTGCCTCGTGTTATTAAGAAACTTTCTTCCCAGCATATTTCTAAAGATCCATGGCAAACAACTTTGGATGAAACGAAAAGGCCTCCTGAATCTTTGAAAGTTGAAGGTAAGTGTGAAATCAAAATGTGTGAAAATTTCCCTAGGTTGCGTTAAAATCTTTCGTTGAAACACAGGCCACGAGTTTTCGAAAAGAATGGCAATTTTCATCGTTTCAAATCTCTTTCATTTTTCTTCTGAAATCCGAGGACTTTTCTTTCCTTTTCTTACTTTTATCTTTTTGTTTTCTTGTTACGTTTGTAAAAGATTACTTTAATAATCATTTTTTGTTTTTCAGATACCATGAATGCTAATGTAAACGATCGTATTTCAATGAAATCTTCTGCTGCTCATAAATCACAAACAATCAAAGCTAAAATTGAAATAAATGAAGAAACAGCAAGAAAGCATGCAGAATGTGAACATAAATCTTCTGAGGATTCTGACGATAGACTGGAAAATGCTGAATTGCGGTATCAATTAGAAAAGGTATATTCACTTTTAACTTTTGTCTAAATATTTTGTTTATTTTTAGGTTCACAACGACAAAGCTCTTCTTCGATGCAAAGAATTGGAAAAGTATGTAAAGCAGCTTGAGACTCATATAAAGAAATCGTATGAAATTGAAGATGCTCAAATACAGAAGGTAAACTTTTGCTTGTTTGTTTCTAAGTTTGTTAGCAAAACTCATTGTTTTAGATTTCTACCTTGGAATTTCAATCTAGTGCAAAGGATCGAATCATCGCTGAATTTCAAAGGAAGCAAGAAGAAGATGATGAGGAAAAAGAAACTCTTGAAAGTCAACTTGCTGCAATGAAAAATGAGTATGAAAATCAATTACGAAATATGGCTGTAAGAAACATAGCCTTTGAAACTCAAGATGCTGATCGACGACCTTTTGGTAATGAAACGCTTCTAATTAAGAAACTTCAACTCGGTCCAAAAGATTCATGGAATGCAACTTTCGATGAAGATGAAGGACCTGTAAAACTATGCTTCAATGATTCGAATGATCTGGTTATCGACGATATTGTTTCTCAAGCGAGCTTGCTACTGGAGGGTGTTTTCACATTATATGATTCAAATCCATTCGAAGTCAAAGCTAAAGGTTATGGTAATGGCCGAAATGTTTCACATTTGCTAAAGAAAGTGCAATGCTGTAATCTTACCGATTTATTTTTATATCATCAATGTTTATCATGGAAGGAGTATGAACGAATTGTTACATCTGGCACCGTCAAGAATCTGTACTTTCATTATGTTTATATCAAATATGAAAATGAAGTTCCTGTAGCTTTTGAAAATATCGTACAAAAAGTGCCAACCATTGAAAAATTGTAAGCTTTCTTCAGGATTCTTTCATTCTAAGTTTATCCTACCATTTTTTTTAGCTATCTTGATATGTTTGATATAAGCTATACTCAATGTTGCGATGTTACAAAAGAAACTTTCCAAAAATTGAACAGACTTCCATGCTTTGAAAATTTACGAGAATTCAAATTATTTTACATTCGTTATGAGCATTTTGATGTTGAATCTTTTCTTGATTTTATGAATGTAATCTTACTTTTCTTTTCTTGTGATATTTCATTCTTTAACTTGTTCAAATTTTAGAGACATCAAGATGCTCACTTTTCTATTTCATTTTCACATGCCGCTTTATCTAACAAAGAAAAGACTAAACTCAAAATGATGAAACAAATGCTTGAATCTTCTTCAACACCAAATCAACTTGAAGTTACGTATTATTAGGATTTTTGATTTGTATATGTGTTTTCTTAATTTTGTTTTTATTTGTTTTTAATTTCTTAATAAATGTCTTATTACTGTATTCCATCATTAGCTTTCGTTTAGTGATCTTAGAAGATTGCCTTCTAAAAGTTTGTTTTAAACGGGATGAAAAGTTTTGCACCTTTGTTAATTATGAGACATAGGAAAGATAACTGCTGCTAATGCATTAGTTGGTTGGCCATTTGCTGTAGTTCTTAGACATCCTATCGTGGCTGAAATGTTTATCATTCGACGGGGAGAACACATTTGGAAGTTTATAAAGGCAGCCATTGCAAGTGGATTCATAATTTTATCTGCTCTTTATTGTATGGATTCTCATTATTTTGGTAAAATTTTCATGGCAAAATTCCGAGGTTCCATCATTTACAGTAGGACAAAAAACGAAAATAAACAATAGCTCGCTCGTCTTCTAAAATTAACATACGTTCATACTCGATCAATTTCATGCTCGAACACAATTGAGTTTGTACAGGAAAAGAATTGCATCGATTTCCTTCAAATTTCTTTATTCGTGAAATTGCAACGGATAAAAGTGGAATAACAAAAAACTTTGAAATTCATTTCATTCGTAGTGCTTTTCGGTGTTTACTTCCTAAACATTATGCAACTGGAAAAGAGACAATTGTATGTAAAGATTCAAAAACGTTTATTGAAACAACAAAAAATCAGAAACATAAAAACAAAAACAAACAAAAACAATTAAAATTTGTAAAACATTGCTGCTTTACAGCTACCTTGCTTACAATCATCACATTGAAGATACAGCTTTTCTTTATAAAGTTCTGTAGTGACCGAGCTCCAAGCGAATGCTTTTCGTTCAAGATTGCATGAAAATTTGACAGCTTTGACATCTTTGTACTAAAAAAGAAAGCGAGTTAGAAAAGTGAGAAAGCTTAAAGGAAAAGTTATACAACAAACTGCCCTTTTTCCAAAACTTTTTCATAGAAACTTACATCTTTAACGAAATCAGGTGGAATCATTCGATGTGTAGGAACAAGAGTCATTTTTCGCGCCATTTTCTTAACCAATTGAGCAATATTCTTAGCATCATCAAGACCACAATGTTATCGACCTTCAAATTCAATATTAAACAACTTTAGCATATCCATTAATGTTGTAGATTTTCCACGATACATTCCATAAAACAAAAATTTGATATTAGCATAAGTTCTTAGTTCATGTGGAAATGGAAGATAATTAACGACCAAGCTACCATTGAGATAATCTCTAATATCATAATTTCCATCAGTGATAATGAGATATTTTGAAGGATCATTGAGGCCATGTTTGTTTAACCATTTGAGAAAAATGTTGAGAGCTTCAGGAAATGATTTTCCTTTATCCACATTATGTTGAGTAATTCCTGAAAAGTTTATTGATTTTTATGCTTGTTTTGACAAATAAGACTTACCAGTCAATTCTGTACAATATTCACTAAGTTTAGGATAAAGCTTAGGCTTAACATATTCTTATTATAAAAAAATAATTCCTTTCAATGCGTTATTATTATTTTAATTGCATTCACACACGATCCAAAAGTCAAATGAGAAAAGCGTGATAAAGGTTTCAAAGTTAAAGCATTTTCAAGCGAATGCGAACGACTATAGCAATACCATTATTGTTAGCAGCTACCTATGGCAGAGATATACGATTTCTCCTTACTTTTCATTTTTCATTTTTCATTTTCCTAAAGTTTTAAGAAACTCAAGCACATAGTTTTCAATAAACTTGTTGATTACGTTAAGAAGCTAGCAGTATGATGGTTTTTATCATGTGAATTTCATTTGTTCAAAAGTATCAAATTCGATTATTATCAATAAAAGTTTAATTGTATTTGTAATTGTAAGAATTTAGGGAAAAATGATGTAAAACCATTATGAAAAAACTTTTATTGGATAAGTAAAAGTTTAATAAAGTTTATTTAATCTTCCATTTTATGGTAGATTTTCACGAACAAAATGAACAAAAAGTTATGTATCTCATATTCTCCTTGAACATATTTTTGCTTCTTTTATTGACACCGAATACCATAAAGGAATAAATAATCCATTTTGGGTTCAAGGACGCTGGACATTTGATCTTTGTTTCAAACACATGTTTGTGAATTCGTCGCTGCAGGATAACAAAATTCTTGTGAACGCGGGAAATTTTTACACCAACAAATTTTTGTTGTTAAAGTTAGTTTGAATTTTGTCATTCCTTCGTTCTTTCTTTCAAGCTTTTTTGCATAATTTTTTATTTCGCAATATTTTTATTTGCAAGTACATACATATTTGGTTCCTGTTAATCATGCCGAAAAGAGTTCATCGTAGATCGTCAAAATCAACTCCTCAAACATCAACAATGGCTCGTAAAAGAATTTCTTCAACTTCATCAAAATGCTGCAAAATTCGGAAGATTGACAATGGAAACTATTCTGATAAAGATTCTTATGTTGAGTTTCAAGATGAGGTAAAGTTATTTTGTTTATTCTGCAATAAAACCATTTATGTATTTGCATGCTTTTTTTTTCAGACAGAAGTTAATCAACATGAAGCTAAAGAAGTATTTGCTACTATGGAAGAAATTCGTGCTTCTGATGTGTCGATGCCTCTCGTGATCAAGAAACTATGTTATAAGAATGCTTGTCAAACACCTATTGGAAACTTATATGGTTATTCAACTTTGAATGAAGATGGAAAAGAAGAACCCTTTAAGATTACTGTAGTTAATGTCAACAAAGTAGCTATCGATGATGTCGTTTGTCGGAAAAAATTCGTGCTCGATGGTGTTCTCTCGCTATATGATGCAAATCCATTCAAAGAAGGAAAGCTTAATGGTGGTTATTGGAATGATCCACTTATTATTTCTCGCTTACTCAATAATGTTGAATCCTGTAATGTTACTCATTTGTTCTTATCGGATCAGACACTCTCTTGGAAAGAATATAAGAAGCTGGTGGTTTCTGAAGAGGTTAAAAGCCTATATTTTGATACTGTTTATATCAGAGATAAAAACAAAGCTCATGTTCAACTCGTATCTATTCTTCGAAAGATAAAGAACATTAAGAAATTTGGATAGTAAGTTACTCTTTTTCTTCTTTTATTCTTTTCATTGTTCGTTTTTTAGCATAAATGATCAAATTTACGGTAATTCTTCTGCTATTACAAATATAACCTTCAAAAAACTCAACAAACTTCCATGCTTTGAAAATCTCAAACTGTTCATATTAAAGTATATTCGTCATGATCATTTTGATGCTGGTAGTTTTCTTGATTTCATGGATGTAAGTTTTTGTTTTCTTGGGATATTTCGTTCTTTAACTTGTTCACATTTCAGAGACATTCCGATGCTCACTTTATTATTTCCTTTGATTCTGATGGTTTATGTGAAGAACAAATGTCTGAACTTGCAAAAATGAAAGAAATGCTTGAATCTCGTGCAACAACTGATCAACTTGTTATTGAAGCTTAATATTACATATAAATATATTTCGTACTTTACTTTGTATATTATTTTTGTAATCATTATCATTTTATTGTTTTATGTACCTTGTTTGTATTGGTTTTGAAATAAAGCTTTTCTTACTGTAATCTCTTCGCTGATTTTCATTGCATGCAAATTTGTTATTACCGAGCTTGAGAAAAATGCTAATATCTGTCGCAACTGCCAGTTTTCATTTTTTTCGCTTACAAAGTTTTCAAGAGTTTTTTGATTATCCTTTAAGAGGTGGTTTTCACAGCTTTCAAACGTAGCGCTTTTTTTTGAGTTAGTTTCTTTAGTTTTTTTTCTTTTTAACATTTTTCTTTTACTCTGAGCGGTCGTTTTTTGTTGTTACATATTTTCGTGCTCTTTACTCGCACTCATTTCCACAAATCTAACAACTTACATTTTCAGAATCATTTTCCATATAATCATGAAAAACTTCGGACGAGATTCTTCTGCTGCTCGTGGAAATGTTCCTCTCTCATCCGATGTTCCTGAAACTCAACCATCAAGTGATATCCTGGCTTTTTGGAAATCTTATGATAAAACTCGCGATAATGTAAGTTTATTTCATGAATTTCAAACTAAATCGATATTAACCATTCACATTTAAGATAGGATTGATCAAAGCTCAAGATGATCCAGAAACGATTCGAATGAAAACAGATATCATCCGTCTTTCAAGCAAAGTTGAAACATTGGAAATCGAAAATAATGATCTGAAAGAAATCATTGAAAAGCAAAAGATTGGTCTGAACGATGCTTCCAGTTATGAAATAGCTCGATTGAAACAACTTATTGATGATATGGAATCAAAAAATAAAGCTCATCTTGATATGGTTGGTTTTTTCTTCTTTTCATTTACTTTTTTACTTATAACTCTTTGTTTTTGGCTTTTACTCATTGCATTGTTTTTTTAGATTTCTGCCATGGATGAACAACAAAAAGTGGATCAAAGTGCTCATGATGAAGAAACAAACGAGCTCAAGACTGTCAATGATAAACTGAAGCGAAAGATTGCTCAAATGGAACGAGATCTTATCGACTTGCCACCTGTTGTTATAAAGAAACTTTTCAAACTTAATTATGGACACGATTGGGAAGCATGTTCAACTATGGATGAAAATGAAATACCTTCAAAGCTCTCTATGGATCCAGATTCAAACAATTTAGTTATCAAGGGTTTCGTATCTTATAAGAAAGTGATACTCAATGGCATGCTCTCTCAATATGAAGATGATCCGTTTAATAACAACAGTGATGGGTACTCTAGTGATGCACTTATTATATCTCATTTGCTCAAAAAGGTCCATTCATGTAATCTTAACGACTTGTTCTTATGCTGTCAAAACTTATCATGGAAAGAATGTGAAATCCTTATCTCTTCTGGAACTATCAAAAACCTTTATTTTTATCATGTTAGTATCAAAGATAGAAAAGCTGTCAATCTTCAACTTGAAAATATTATTAAACCATTACAAAATATTGAACGATTTATAATGTAAGTTACCCATTTCCTTTTTAACTGTGTATTTATGGTAGCGTTTTTAGTCATCCAGATATTGCTGCTGTTGGATCTTGTGGTGTTAGCAAATCAACTTTCAAAATCCTCAACAAACTTTCACCTTTTGAAAAGCTTAAAGAATTCAAGTTTTTTGGTCTTCGTCATGATCATCTTGATGCTTACTCTTTTATCGATTTTATGAAGGTATGTTATCTTTAACTTATCCATTTTCTTTATTTCGTTTGTGTAAATTTCAGAAGCATCGAAACGCTCAATTTGCTGTCTCATTTTCTTCCATTGGTTTAACTGATGCCGCTAATCTTGAATTGGAAGCCATGATACAAATACTTGAATCTCGTGCACCTCACGACAAATTTGAAATTGTCAATGAAGTTTGAATAATTTATGGTTTTGCCTCTTTTCACTCTTTTTTGTAACAATTTTTTGGATTCGCTTTTGATCAAACAATAAACTTCTTTTTATCACAATTTTTCTTTTCGTTTGCTTTTCGTTATTCGTGCAAGTATGATTATTAGCGAAATGAGCTGCTCTTTTCGATCGTAAAAGCCTTAACAAAGTAAGCATTGCTTAATTATAAATAGTTCCACAATATCAGAAGCTTACAACATGATGAAAAAGGAGGCGGTGGTAATGTGCTTGAACAATTTTCTGTTTTTATAAATTTTAATGGCAAAAAGCTTGTTATAATATTCAGCTTGCATACGTTGTTGAATTAAAACATGATACACTTTGTTCTTTAAAAATTACATCTTTTATTAATATTAACATACATACAAAAACACAACATTATTACATTAAAACAGGAAATGGATATCCAAAGGCGAATTATTTTCGAACTTGATAAGCATTGGATTGATCAGCAAATCGTTGACATACAGATGAAAGCAGTAATGAACATTCAACTGCAAAACCTTCTAATCGATGCTCCGCAGTTGCTCCGATTGGAAGTTTTTCACCAGTATCAGAATTTCTTCTTTGAGAAAGCATATAAATGCAGCTTTGATATTCAGCTTCATTACCCATTATCGATATTGTTCCATCAAGAGTATAAACTTTTTGTTGATAACCTGTAACACCAATCCATACAACGGTATCTTCTCCATATCCAGAATTATGTGTTGATAACTTATAAACATAATTCTTCATAACCACTAAAACAAAACGCATTATTAAAGCTGTTAGTCATAAAATTGTCGCCGTCATAAAATTCATGATTTTGAGCACTATCCATTATAATCTTCTTAGACATTTGATATTTTAGTTACAAAAGAAAAAAAGTTTTACCTCGAAAGTAATCAGCTTCATCAAAAGTTGTTGGAACAGCAAGGAATGATTTCTTTTCAGCACACTTTCTTTGGGAATCTTGCATAGTTCGTCTTGCAGGATCAACATGAAGACACATTCGAAGTTGAGGAATAAGATGCCATTTAACATTTGGATCATTATCAGGACATCGAAGTTTTGGCCATCTCGGTGCTTCACATAATGCATGAGCTTCAGATTGAATTTGGAGACCAGAAAATTTGTCAGTTTTGGGATTTAACGTTGCACTATATTCTCGACAAGCTCCATCTTCACCCTTTTGTTCACCATCATCCCATTTCACATTAGCTGTAGATGTTTCTGTTCCTTTTCTACCGAACACTTTTTCCCTATAAACATAGGTGGTAAATGACTTTGGTTAGCAAACAACTATTAATATACCAAAATTCGATGCCATAAAATGTGCTATCCATAATATTATTAGAATCCAATCCAACAAAATCCCATTTAGATTCACCATAACCAATCCAAACTCGAGTATTTTCATCAACGTCAATATTTGGATCACGAATGATTTTGGAAAGCAAGAATTTCAAGCCATCATCATCTTTAGCAGTTGCAAGTCGTCCACCGTAATCATAAAAGCAGGTTCTTTTTGCTTCTTCATAGTTTAGTTTCATTGGCAAAATAAATAGACAACTTCCTTCATAATATCCTGGTTCACATAGATGGCGAAGAAATCCTTCAATTGGAGGTCTAAAAAAAAGACATGTAAAAAGTTTGATAAATAAATTAAAGAAATATTTAACTTACTGGTTTGCATAATTATTATCATATTGAGGACAAGCATTCAAAGAGTTGGCAAAGACATGAGATAAACAAGTTGAGAGCCTAAAAAGTGAACAAATTTAATTTTTAAAGAATCGAAAAAACTTACAAAAACAAAGAAAGTAACAGCAAAGCCATTGAATAATCAAGCACACACGAAAAATGAAAAGTTTAACGAAGAAAGAAAAAAAAAAGAAAATCATGCATGCGAAAGAAATTTTTTTTGAAAATTTTGCATTTTTTTTTGTTTTTGCAAAAATTGAAAGCAAAACCTTTTATTGGCACTCAAAACAAACAAATATTTTTTATAAAATTCTTTGTAAAAAATTCAATGCTTTTTGGTTCATAATTTTCTAGATGGAGTTAATAGAGCTATGAAACAAAAAAAGCGTGAAATTCGTGCAACATCTATCGGGTCAAATTCTAATCAATGGTTTTTAAAATTTAAAATGGTTCACCTTTTTTTGTATCCCCTTTTTTTATCCAAAGCAGGTAAAGGCGCTGCTGCAAACAAATATTTATAAATAAAAATCGATGAACAAAAAATAAAAATAAGGTAATAATTGATTTTTTTTTTGAAAGAGAAAAGCTTTTTTGCTAAAATCAAGGAACAAAAATTCTTTAAAGCAGTTTTCCCATTTCTTTGGGTTATTTTTATTGATTCTTCAAAACAAAGTTGCTTTATAAAAATTAAAAACAAAACTTTTTTTGCAAAGGTTTTTTTTTTCAAACATTTTTTTCGGTCGGAATTAAAGTTTATTTATTTTTGTAATTTTATAATTTTATATTTTCTCCCAAAATGCCTATTCTCAATAAAGAAATCCTTATTGAAATTTTTATTGAATCCATTGATCTTTATGACGAAGATTCGGTAATCAAATTTATGTTAGCTGGAAAGGAACCATTTAAAATAGGTGAAACCCATTTTCATCAAGTCACTGAATTACACATTTACGACAAATGGCTGGCAGCTAATATTAAATATATGGTGAGCTTAAAATTAAAAATACATACATAATTAAAAAATTTAATGGTTTTTAGCCTCAAAAAACTAAAAATTGTTGGTTGAATTATAATTTCCCATTTTTGAAATTTATTTTTCAAATCAATAATTTTATAATTCGTTTATGGCCCGATGATAAAAATGTTGAAGAATATTTTGAAAAAATTTTGATTCAAGGAAGTATGTTTTTTCCCTGAATGCTAAAATTAATAATATTAATATTTTTTTTCTAGATTTTCGAAACCTTAACTTTAATGAATATTCAAATTTTTATGACAAGAAAAACATTCAATCTTTAAATGGAGGCGTTGTTGATTGATTTTTGTGGTTTGCAATCCGAAGAAATGATAGTAAAGTGCTTTATTTTAGATTTATGTATATTTTTTTTTTATAATTATTTATGAACTTTGGCATGTGATATTTTTTCTTGGTTTGATTAAATATGTTTTTACAATAAAATAAAAATTTCTTTTTGAAATCAAGCTTTTTTTCTTCATAATTGTTTTTTAAAAGTGTTAAAAAATTATGAGAATCGGTTAATTTTTCTTCGTTAAAAAATTTGCCATTTTTTGTTTTTTGGTGATTTTTAAGATTTAAGAAAGCACGAATTGTTCGAAAAATAGTGAACTTTTTTCTTTGTATTTATTTGCGTAACTTCAAAAGATTGATGAATGGAAAGATTTGTTAATCAACCAACAATCTTTCATGTTTATTTTTTCATTTCATCAAAAAAATTAGCCAAAATATTCCTATCTTTATCTTGTTCAGAACATAAAAAGTGACAACAGATAAATCAAATCAACTCTAATTTCCCCCATTTTTTTCTGTTGTTCTTCAACCTTCAACGAACTCTTTCTTTTTCTGTTTTTTTTTCTTGTTTAACAAAGGTTAAAAAAATTTTTATGAAAAAAGAAAAGAAGTGTGATTTTTTTTTAACAACGACCCAAACAACGCAAAACACTAAAAGATTATCTTCACCTTTTTTTCACAAACTTTTTTTTTATCTTTCAATCTCAAATTTTCGAACGAATGAACAAAATTCTTTCTTTTTTTTGAACAGCTATCAACACAAAAATAATTAACAAGCCATCCATCGGCGCTCTCGTTTATCGATGTTCCAAGTGAGAGAAAGAGAAAAAATAGAAAAGTTCGAGGTGGTTCTTCTAACTTTTTTTTTTTCACCGCTGCTGAAAGATATTTTATTTAAAAACAAATGATCAAATTTCTTAACTAATCAAAGAAGAAGAAAAAAGAAAAGTGTCCATTTCACCGAAAAAAAGTGAACAGAGAGAACAGAAAGAAAAAAAAACCGAACAAAAGTTTGGCAATTTACCCCGAATTTTTAACTTATTTTAAAGTGCGACTGCCATCACCTAAGCTTACCTATCTTGAATCGAATAAAATTTGCCACTTTTTTTCTTGTTCTTGAAAATCATTAGAAATTTTAGCAAAAACACCCGAGAGAAAAAAGCAAAGTTCAAAAAAAAAAGAAGCTTGTTTTTCAACATTTTTTGTTTCAAAAAAAGAACACGAGTGGAGAAACAAAAAAAGTTGTCACACATTTCATTCACATTTTTTTTGGCAACAGCATCAACAAGCGGCAACACGGGCAAAGAGGTAAAAGTAGCGGCGGCAGCGATCATCACCGTTCCAATTGTTTGAGGGTTAGTTAGTTTGATTGTTCATTCTCATTCATTTCGATTTGTTTTTTTCTTTCGTGCTTTTCTCAGGTAAGAAAAAGTTTGAAAAAAAAAGTTAACATTTTTTTTCTTTTTTGATTTCGGGTTGTTGCTTTTGAAGATATTTTTTTTTTTCAGAGGTTGAAAAAAGTGTCTTTGATTTTTTTAAGCTATGCATTTTTTCTACGATCTTTTCTTGTTTTATGGGGAAAATGTAGCTTTTTTAAAAGTTAAAATAAGCGCTCTCGATGGTTCAGACAAACTTATTTATAAATTTTTTTGTAGCCTTCAAAAAAAACAATTATTTAGTTTCTTCTTTTTTTTATTAATGAATGAAAAATATTGAAACTTAAAGTTTAGAAAATGTGTGTCTCTGGAGAATGCCCCACCTGATTTATTTATTCTTGTAATTTTATAAGAAAAAAAAATTAATTTAAAGGTTTTTGATTTTCAAAGTAAACAAACAATTAAAGGTCGTACATTTTATGGTTTTAATGATAATAAACTATTTCTTTCCTTATTTGTTAAATTCTTTTATCCATGGCATTTTATTAATTGATATGTATTATTTATTTGTAGCCAAAAAAAGTGAATTATGGTTGGGGTTTTTTTGCTTGACTTTTATTTACGCGCGAATTTAGACTTTTAACTCTTCTTTTTCTCCTCAAATTTAATGGCAAATTTTTTTCCATTTTAAATATTTTGCTATCCAATTCTAAAGTTAAAAAAGACATTTTTTAAATTTGTAATAAAAACATAAAACATATTTCACTAAAATAATTTCGTTTAAACCTATTCATTCCAACCTAAAATTTTACCGTATACCTTTCTCTTTTTCATCTTTTTTTTTTGAGTCACTCTCAGTTTCAGTTTCACTCACTTTTTTCTTTCTATTTTCATTTTTTTATATGTTTCTTTGATTCTCCGCTGCTTTTCTTTTTATTCAACCTTCAAAAAAAAGAGTTAGCGGCGATGCTTAAAAAAAGAAGGAAAACCTCAAAACATTGTCTCTTTTTTTCCTTAGACAGAGACAGGCATTTTTTTGGTTGAAGGGAGCCAACTACGAATTTATTTCGGCAAACTTTTCATTGGAAAAATGTTTATATTTTGTTTTATTTCAAACGGTTCAAGGCGCCGTTGTTGTTGTTTTTTCTTTTTTTAACCCATTTGCTTTTGGGTGCTGCTTTTTTATGGTTACTGTCGTCGTCAGTCAGTCATCTTCATTTCATAACATTAAAAGTCCATAAAAAACGTTTTTTTAGTTTGTCTTTATATTTTTGATGACTTCGATGATTTTTCAGTGCTGTGCTGTTTTTTTTATGGTTTTGAAATTAGTTTTTAAAAAAAATCAAAGCAACTTTTTTTTGTTGAGTTGATTTTAAAAAATTTTTTTGAAAAAAACTCGAAAAAAAAATCAAATTCATGTGTTTTTTGTTTGCATAAAAATTTTTTTTATTGCGCAGCATTTTTTTTTTGTTTGAATAAATAAAAAATGAAACGATTCGAATTTGGCAGCTTTTTTTCCCTTCAAAATTGCAAAAAAAAAGAAGAAAAAAAGAAAATGAAACAACAATGGCAGTTATTTTTTTTTAACCCGAAAAAATGAGCTTCTTTTTTTTCGAAATTAAGTTGTTAGTAACCTGGCACGAATTAGTTAAGACAATCAAAGGGCAGAGAGACGAGATTAAAAAATAAATGCTTCGGCAAAAAATGAGTTTTGGTTTGTTTTTTTTAAAACTCTTTTTTTTTCTTACTTTTAATCGTCTTCTTTTTTCTTATTTTTTCTTTGACAGGTAAAAAAGAAGCAAGCACACGACTTTCTTTTGTTATTTATTTTTTGGCCTCTTTTTGCTCATCTTTCCTTTTTTAGCAGCCTTTTTTTCTTCTTCTTTGCTTTCGTGTCACTTTATTTTTCACCAAAAAAAAAAAATTTTTTTTAAGCTTGTAAAAATGTATGGTTTTTTTTGTATGTTTCTTAGAAAAAAGTGTGGCTTCTTATTGTTTTACAAAGAAGAATAAAAAAAGAATTTATGTCATTAATTTTTTTTCTTCTTTTTCTCCATTGTAATTTCTTTGATAATAATAATACCTCCTCTGCCACACGTCGTCGTCCGCTTTTATTATTTCTTATTTTTTTGTTGTTAAAATAAATTTTCTTTAATAATTGTTTCCAACGTTTCATATTTTTTCTTTCTTTTATTTTTAATAATTGTTGCTGAAAGTTTTTTAGTTTTGCTTTTTTATACAAAAATTCTTGCATTTCTAATTTTATTTTATTCAATGTTAGTAAAAATAAATTTATAGTTTAAAATCGCGCCACC
This sequence comes from Panagrolaimus kolymaensis, assembly GCA_028622995.1. Classification (NCBI taxonomy): domain Eukaryota; kingdom Metazoa; phylum Nematoda; class Chromadorea; order Rhabditida; family Panagrolaimidae; genus Panagrolaimus; species Panagrolaimus kolymaensis. The sequence goes on along the minus strand of JAJQJQ010000029.1, from coordinate 1,938,237 downwards.
CTTACTACCGTAATTATTTGCGAGAGCTTGTGACGAAGAGTTTTGTCTGGATTAGATTTTTTAAAACTATTTTTAAATTAACTTGAAAAAAGATGCCAAAAATTATTTATTATATATTTTGAAAATTTGTTTATTTTCCAAGGCCAACCAACCATCCATTTCATCGTCCATTTGCATTTTCTCGTTTTTTGTCTTTCTTATCAAGCTTCATCAAACCTTTCAATCTCCTCTTCTCAAAAAAAAAAAGGGAAACTTTTTGAAGGTCAAAAAACTGTCTCTCTCGAACGGCATCCATCTGAGTTTCATAAAATAAAATATCGTCGTTCACTATTTTTTTTTTGTTTTGTTTTGATCGAACATTTTGATAAGGAACTAACTAACTTAAAAATTAATTGAGAAACCTCGAAGGATGATGAAAAAAAAATGAAGCGAAAAAAAGAAGAAGTTAATTTTCGAGGTTTCCAAGGTTGCACCTTGAAACTGCCAGCATTCATTCAAAAAAGTTAAGAATTTTGTTTTATTTGATTGACGACACTCAAAAATTTTATATTTTTGCTTCGAATATATTCTGAACGTTTTTGAAAAGCCTATTAATTTTAAAATTATTTTGTCATTTTGGGTTTGAAGAAAAAAGAAATGAACGGTAATGGAAAAAAGTTTCCGATAAACATCAGTTTCTTTCTTTCATCTTGCAAAAAAAAAATTAGAGATAAATTCAAATAAGAAAAAATAAAATAAAATTTCAGGTTAAAATTCTTGAAAACATTATTATTTAAAAAATTCTTTCTTTTGGGTTTTAAATTTTTTTTATAAAGTTTATGTATCAAAAAGAATTATTATTTGATTTATCTCTGAAAAGCAAAGTTTGAATTTTGTTAAAAAGGAAAAAAATTACCAAAAAGTAACAGTATTTTCAAAAAAATTTAAATATTTTTTTCTTTAAATTTCGACACAAAAAAATGCTATTTTTTATTCAGTTATTACAAATTTGTTACATTTTATTTATTATTTCAATTAAACAATTTTTTATTATTACTGTAGCAACAACAACAACCCTACCTTTTTTCCTTGTAATGCTTTCCCATGCAAATACACAATTTTTCTTGTTTTTCCGCTTTTTTTTTAATATAAAAAATAAAACATCTCTTTTCTTTCTTTTTTTTTGTAGCATAATTATTATGTTTTGAAGCTATTAGACTCATCCATTTTATTTTTTTCATTCATCAAATCTTTTTTCTTTTTTTGAAATGTTTGTTTACTATAAAAATTCATTAACATTTATTTTATCAAAATGATGGAAGTTGTTGTTCTTTCATCTAATTTTCTAATTTAAAAAAGTTTAACAAAAAAAATAAAAGTAAATCTCAGAGGAATAATCAAACAAAAAAAAGTTAAGTTACAAAAGTCAAAAAAAATAAATTAAATTTTTCTTAGATGACTTTTTAATTTTTATTTTTATTATTGTGCTTTTTTTCTTGATTTTTATCTATGTATTTATTATCATAAGGTTATATTTTTTTTTCTCGGCAAGACATTAGGGAAAAGGGAAGTAAGTGTAGGCGAAAAAAATGTGATTTTATGAGTTTGTTGCTTGTTTTGTTTTTGGTTATTAAAGAAAAATTATTAATTTTTGTTGTATGAATCATGATTAAGAAAAAAAGTTGTTTAAATTTAGAACAATTTTTTTTATTTTTTGCCATTTCTCTAATTTTTCCTTCAAGTCTCATTCCACCGTATTCTTTTTCTGATTCATTATTAAATGTTTTTATTCTGGTGACAATAATGGCATAAAAATTATAGTCTTTAAATATGTAAGTAACCAAGAAGCAATTATTAAACGTTAAATTTCTAATTTTGAAAGTCATGTGATTCAACTTTTTCTTTGTCTCTTTCTTCGATGCGCACACAAACCGATTATAGGCATTATTTTCCAGTTGTTTTTTAAAAATTTTTTTTCATAATAGTTTTATTTTTAAACGTTTTCTTAAGAAAATGCCACATTTTCTTCTTCTTAATTTTCTTAAAATTTTAGTTAAAAAAAATTAAAGGAAATCAACAACTTTTAATTTTTTTTAAATACTGTATTTTTTCATTTTTCTCGAGCTGCTTAAATTAATTATTCTTGGTAAATATTATCATTTTTAGTTTTTTTACTTTCCCCAAATTTTTGTGATTTTTACTACTTTCATTAAATCAATCACTTCATTTTATTTCTCAAACTCACGTCACTTTTTTTTCATGGTTCTTGATTACTCCAAGAAATCAAATTCAAAAAATAGAAAAAAAGAAAGAAAAGTTTTCTCTTTTAATTGTCATTTCTTGAAAGAATGGAACGTCCACGTTCGCCCATTTTTTCCATTTCATTTAAAACTAAATCATTGTTGCGATCTTCGAATCTTTCTGAGAATAAAAAAATAATGACAGAAAAAAAATAAAAGTAAAAAACGAGCGTCGTCTTCGCTTCAAAAATGTTCGAACATGTATGAGAAAGAAAAAACATGATTTTTTTTTTCTTGACAGTCAAAGGCCAAAACAAGAGAATAAAAAAAAAGACTGAAAAGACTCAGTTCATTCATCTTTTAAAAAAAATGGACATGTACTGGAACACAATAATTTTGCTTCATTTTTTTTTGTGAACTTTGGAAGTGTCTCTTTTTTCACTATCAAAAAAATCAAACATGTCCGTCAAATCGTTTCGTTGAATTTTGTCTTCTTATTTTTTTAAAACTTACAAGTTTATTATTGGCATACAAGATTAATCAATTATGAATCATCTTTAATTTGCAATTAAAAGTGAACTAATAATAATTATACGGTACATCATTTTGCTAAATTTGAAACGAAGAAATTTTATAAACTTTAATTATACCAACAAAAACTTAAGAAAGTCTTACTCCATTTTTAAAATCTTAATTAAGCAACAAAAAATATCAAAAAAGTTCAAAATATTTAGATTGTTTTTCAGATAAATTTTTTTAGCAAAACTAATAAACTTTTCTTTTTGCGTTTTTTCTAGGCGTTTTAGAGAAGCAAGACATCTTGAATTTTTTTTCTCTATTTTAGTTATATTTTTGTGATCGACGTTAAAGGTTTATTAAAAAATATTTTAGTTTTGTGAACTTTTTTTTAAACACTAAACTGTAGATAGTGATGCCATTTCAATTTACGATTACCCAAATTTTTTTTGACAAAAGTACATTTCTCGATTCACTTTTTTTTACTATTCTCTTCTTCTTCCTTTTTTTAAACATCGCTTTATTCTCGTGATTTTCTTCTAATGTCATTAACCTGGCCATTTTATTTTTGTTTTATTTTCGTGTTTGAACGGTAATATTACAAATTTTTTTACGTTTCTACGAAAAAATTTTTTTTAATGATGTTTTTTAAGAAAATGTAGGGAGAGAAAGAAGAAAATGAAAAGAAACCGGTTATCTTTTAATTTACAATATTGAACAGTCTTTCTTTCTCTCTCCATGTTATTTATTGTCGTAGAAAATTCAATGAAATATCGAGAATGATGGTGGTGGGTGCAGCTACCGTATCTCATTCGACTGAGAGCAAGGTTTGTTTCGATTTCCATGATATCATTTAAAAAAATGGAAATAAGAAAGTGTTTATTGAATGGATGAGGTTTGTTTTTTTGATTTTATTTGACAGAGAAAAATTACACTAAAAAAAACAGGTTTAATCGAAACCTTTAGTGGGCCTATATTTTTACAATCCAAAAATAATACAAGAAAGAAATTAATAAAAAAAGCCTAACTACTTCCTTGTTATAGTTTTTGCAACAACAAAAAAAATACACTTTAATTGCAACAACAATAATTTAAAAAACAATTATAACTTTATTTTTAAATTTTCAAAATAAATCGAAGCAAACTAGAAACGAAATACTGCGTTTAAGTTTTTTGGACAAACCAAATTGATTTTTAAATTTGCCAATATTTTAAGCTTGGGTTTAGTGTTCATTTCCCCCCCCCCCCCCCGTAATTGGAAAAATGCGGGGACGGGACGGGGAACGTTTTCGGCGGGGAATTCCCCGCGGGGAATAAGCGGGGAATTTTTTTTCACGGGGAGTCCCCGCGGGGAGTGAAAAAAATTTTTTTTTGTGTTTTTTGAGTAAAAAATACCTTTTTAAAGATAATATTGATTAAGTATGATTGAATTAAGGTTAATAAAGGGGTTTTACATAAGTTTTAACCTTTTTTAATGATTTTTTTAATTATGGAAATTTTTGACGGGGAGAAATAGTTGACGGGGACTCCCCGCGGGGAAAAAGGCGGGGAATTTTTTTTCACGGGAAATCCCCGCGGGGAGTCCCCGTCCTCGTTCCCCGCGGGGATCCCCGTCCCCGCGGGGACGGGAATGAACACTACTTGGGTTTCGACTTTTCCATGCAAAATTTATTTTTTGAATAAAAAAAATTTTCGCGTCAAAAACATATCGAACGCGAATTTTTTTTCGAAAGCTGACAAACCATTTTGTTTTCCATTCCGCTTGAATTTTTTCTTTCTACCGTAATTTATAAACTAAATCTTTTTCCTTTTTGCAAAAAATAAAAATCAAATTCACAAATAAAAGAAATGGTGACTTCTTGAAAATTGAAAATGAAAAAATGAAGCATCAAACAACATAATTTTTCTCCCAAGAATTTCCTTTTTTTGCAGAAAAGTTCATAGAAAAATTTTGGTAGCTAATCTTAAAATTTTGAAGAAAATTTTAATCTTAAATCTTAAAACGTTTAAATAATAATTTCCCAGATATTAAAAATTTATAAAATTTCTTAGAATTTGTTTTTATTGGAGAAACAACGATGGGGATTATTAAAAGCTTAAAAATTATATTATTTCCTTTTTTTCTAAAGTTTTTGCAAAATAAAATAAAAAATGTGATGCATTTCTTAATTTTCTTTGTCACATTTTTTTGTATATTAAAAAAATTATAATTTATGTGTTTTGTTCATTAACTTTTTTATTTTAAAATATTTCTAAAAATCTTGAAAAGATGGGAAAATTATTAGTTAGTAAGAAGCTATTAACTTTTAATTAAGCAATCAAGCAACAATAACTTTGGTCGGAGAGCTTTTTACCAATGAAAAAAAGCAAGCGATTAGAGAGTTAGTTGTCTTTGATGCTTGGCTGCTAAACCTCCAAAAAAAAGAGAAAAGAATGAAAAGACAGATTTAATAAAGCTTAAAAAATCTTCTTTTTTTCTTTTTTTCTTTTAATTCTATTCTATTTAAGAAAAATATAATAATTTCATCTTTTGCAATTACAATTAAAAAAATAAAAAGAAAATTAAAAGCCACCTTTTTTATTATTTAATTTTTAATTAATCTTTGAGCGAACAAAAAAAATGCAAAATTTTTTGAAGATGGTCTCTCATTTCTTTTCTTTTTAGAGGATTTATTTTTTTGATAATTTATTTCATTTTTCTGCTGGATTAAAAAAAACATATTTTTTTTGCAAAAGTTCAATTCAAAAAATTTGTGGTCTACGTTTTGCAAAGAAGAAATTAAAAGAAATGATTTTATATAAAAAAATATCTTGTTAAAGTGCTTTTTAATTTTGAAATAAAAAATACATAAATATAAAACCTGCAAAGTTTACCGTAAAATTTTAGCCAAATGTCATTTCGATAAAATAATTTAAATTTCTTTTTTGGGATTTCATAGACTAAAATTTTAATTTTTTTTTGTTCTTTAAAAATTTTGTGTCTTCGAATAACACCATCGATGTTTAAAAAAATTATGAGGCTTCCGTATTTTTGAAAAGCATTTTGATTAATTTTAAGAATTCAGAAAATTTATACCGTTTTCATTATTAATTCCTAAACAAACTAAATTCAAAATTATTCTAATTTCATAAATCATAAAAAAAAATGCAGTTTTGCGAATTTCATAAATTTTGCCTAAAATGGAAAATCAAAAAAATAAATAAATTAATTAATATTAATAATTAATATAAAATAATAATTAATAAAGATTAGACATTTATTAGACACATTATTTTTTTTTCTATTTAAGGCTTAATTAATTATTATTATTATTAATTTTACTATGCATACGCGGGGTTTTTATTTTATGTGAGACATCGTTGTTGGGGCGGTAGTTGTTGTAATTAGGAGTTAGTTGTTGGGACTGCCAGCCAAATAAATCTTCTTTTTTTCTTGATGAGTAATTACTTTTTATTTTACTGTATTTAAAGGGTTAACTTTATTACTTTGCTTTTAATTGTCAGATATCTCAAAAGTTTTTTGGTTTTTATTTTTGGTATACTGTACTTTTGAAGAAAAAAATTCGTAAGTGGTTTTCCATTTTTTGTTTAGCAATATTTGAACTATTTTTTTCTGTGTTTTTAAGAAGAAAAAGCTGATCAGTGATCACTATCCAAAATACATTTAATTTTTTTGCTGCCGCAGATTCTTCTGATAAAAAATTAGTAAACCTCTAAACCATTCTTTGAAATCCTAAACCTTTAAAACCCTTGCAAAAAAAAAATAATTCAAAGAACCTATAAATGCATTTTTGATTCTTTTTTGTTACCTTTTTTTCTGGATTTAGAAATGTAACAAATTTTTCCATTTAAAAATCTCTAGAAATAAAGAATTTATATCCAACTCAACTTAAAAACAATTTTTTGGATTTTTTAAAGCGCTACCTCAAATAGAAGCATTCTTTAGCTTATCCTTCAGGGCAGAAGCTTGAAAGCTTTTATCGCTTTTTTTATTATCCGGCTCAATTTTCTGCTTCTTCTCGTCCTTCTTTAAGTATAGGATCTTGTTTTTTTGTTACATTTAATTCTATTTTTTCTTACTTTATTTTTTGAACAAAAATTTTTAAGGATAAGTTTTTTGTTTTTCTCAGAGAATTTTTTTTTATATCCATACGTTTGAATCAAAAACAAAAAAATGTATTAATGGAAACGATTAGCAGCAGAAAAGGAAAAGAAGATCTAATACAAGAATTTTAGTAATATTTAAGTAAAAAAGTAAGATTTAAAGAATATGAAAGTAGGAGAGCTTTGATTTAAACGGATTTTTTTTTTGAAGCAGCCGAAGTAAAATTTTGTATTGCAAAAAAACAGAAAAAATAGTAATACGGGATTTTCTGAAATTTTTTTAGATTAAAAAAAATTTGATCTGTTTTCTGTTTTGATCCTTCCATAACAAAAAAAAATTTTTACTCACTAAAATTGAGAGCTGATATTTTTTTTTATGTCAAGACAAAAACTTTGAGATAATAATATCAGTGCGTGACTCTCGAGGAGCTTTAAAATATGTTTAAAATAAAATAGAAAAATGGTAAGCTTTTGTTTCTTTCGTTTTTATTGTATATTCTTCGCGGAATTTAAAGGTAAAAGACTTTCTTAAATAAGTAAAACAAAGGAAAGGTATTTTCAAAGCTGAAAAGTGAAGGTGGGAGCAGAAAGATTAAAACTATTTCTTCGCTTCATACAAATCAAAATCATGCTTGCTATTTCTTTTTTTTTGTGAATTATAAATAAAGCTTGAGGGATTGGGAAAAAAAAATTTTTTTAAGTAATGCATTCTTTATTCACTTTTTTTTGTTGTGAGGTTGAGAAGTTCTAAAAAAAATCCATCCATAAAATGGTTTCTTTTATGAAAAGTTTGACGACTACTTTAAATTTTTTTAGCTCCCTTAATTCTTGGACACACTTTTTATATCTGTTGTTTTAACAATAACATATCCTTCGAAACCTATAAAAAATTTAAAAAACTAAATACAAATTTAAATTCAAATTTTTGATGAAACCAAAAAAATATGACGAAAGCGTTTACGAAGAATTTTTTGGGGTCAAAAGTCATTTATTTTGTCCTCCTTATTTTAAACCAAAAAGTTTCTACCGTAATTTTTTTTTCTTTATAACTTGTGTCTGACCTCATTCGCTTACAAATGAATAAAAAAAGTGATAAATTTTTTTTACAAAAGTTTCTTTCATTTTTTTTTTCTTTCAAAAAAAAATGAAGCTTGAAAGGTTTCTTTAAATGCAAAGGAAAAAAAAGCATACGTTTACGTTGTTAGTTAGCAGTTATCCTCTACCCTCACCTCACTTTTATTAATATTTATATGAATGTATATAGAAAATTAATCCTGTAAAATAAAAAATTTGCGTTAATTGTGTTACTAAAAAAAGATAGAAAAAGAAGAAAAAAAGAATTTTGTGACGTTTTACTTTTTTTGATTTAAATGGAGAAAAAAATCTTATTTAAAAAGCTTATATTAGAAATAAAAATGTAGCAAAGTAAGATTGCAAAAAAAAAAAAACGAAAGAAAAAAGATGAAAGAATAAAAAAATTAAACATGAAGAAGCTCAGTTTTTTTTTTTTGCGTCTGCGCCAACAACCATCACCGCTGCAAATTTCGAAGGTGTGTGTTTGCTTCTTCTTTTTTTTTGAGGGGATTAAAAAAAGTTAGATTCAAACAAATTAACAAGGTTAGAAAAAAGAATTAAAAATGGTCAAAAAAATTTCTTTTTTTTTTTGAAGTCCTTTTTTTCTTTTCATACATATTTTCTTTTTTAGCAGAAACTTATAAATTTAAAAAAAAGATTTTATTTTGAGGGTTAAAAGGGCAAAGGAAAAAAAATGATTTGACGCTCGACTTTTTTTTTGACTTTTGCTTTTTCATTTTTTAATAGACTTAAAATATATAAAAAAAGAAGACGTAAATGCATACGTTTGAAGAAAAAAAAGAGTCGTCTTTGGATTAGATCCAGCAAAAAAAGAAGGAGGAGAAAATTTGTTCAATGAAACAAATAAAAAAGATGGTAGTTTTTTTTATATACAATTTATCTTCTTGATGACATTATACGATAGTCTTCTTTTTTTGCTGAAGGTTTGTTGAACAAAAAAAATGAGCGCCATTTGGTTTCAATTTGTAAAAAATAAAAATAAAATTTTGTTTAAAAATAATATAAATTTTATAAATTCCTTTTTGATATGAAAATTTCTTTGTAAAAATCAAAAAAACATTTCTCAAATTTTATTCCCTAAAATTTTTTGACTATAATTTTTCGAACACTAATTTGAATTTTTCTTTTGTTTGAAATTGATAACAAAAAAATAAAAATTTCATTAATTTATTTTTTCTCTCTCGTCTCATTTCATTTTGATTAATTTTTTTTTTGCATGCATATCTCTTCTGTAAATAAAAATGCTTTATTACTTTATTACTTTATTTCCAATTTTTCTTTTTTCTTGGGCCAAAGCTTTTTTCAATAAAATAAAATTAAGAAAAAAATGTCATTCGACTCAAAAAGGTAGGTATGTGTGAATGTGTGAATGTAGCCTAGCATTTATTTGGGCTTGATTGTGATTAGTGTTAAATTACCGACCGACCGACAAAAAAGTCGGTAAATTCAGAAAATTGTCGGTATGGAAATTGCTCCCGGTCGGTAAAGTCGGTAATTTGTCGGTATAAAAATATGGTCGGTCGGTAAATCGGCCCGTAAAAAAGTCGGTATAAAAATTTTTTTCGAGTCAGAAAATCAACAAAACTTTCAGTTTTTAGTTAAAAATACATTTTTTTAATGCTTAAAGGGACATAGCTATTTCATGCCTTTTCAATAATTTCGATACTGGGGCTGATAGGAACAGTTGGGGCGGCGCGTGTTTGAATTACCGTGTCACTTCTGTCTTACACGGTAATTCAAACACGCGCCTTACCAAGTGTAACTTTCAGTGCCCGCAAACGAAATTTCAAAAAAGGCATGAAATAGCTATGTCCCTTTAAGTGATAATAAGATCAAAAAATTTGTATTCCTTGTTACTTTTTAAGAAAAACAAATCCTGATAAGAACTTGAGAAAAAAATGTCGGTATAAAATTTTGTCGGTCGGTAAAGTCGGTAAAATGTCGGTATTAAAAAACGGTCGGTCGGTAAATCGGTCGGTAAAAAGTCGGTCGGTAAGTCGGTAATTACCGACTTTTCGGTCGGTAATTTAATACTAATTGTGATTGCAACGGAACATTGATGTTAGGATTAATACGGTAATAATGAAGACACTTTTTCTTTGGAACACACAAAAAAATTCTTTTTCTCACACCTATATAAAATTGATAACACTAGGGAAAAAAATAGTCATTGTCTTTGAGAATTTTAATTTCAGAGAAACTTTGATTTTTTAGCGGTAAAAGCAAATTTTCGTGGGGATACAGTTTTAGTTTGTTCAAAATTTCAGAAATTACTTACTTTATTTGAATATTTTTTCATAGCTCTTTTTATTTTATACTTTTGAACTATAAATATTTAATTTAATTTTATTTTTCTTGTAATTCTATTTATTTGGAAGTTAAGAAAACTTAAAAGGAATTTAATTTATTTCAAAATTGAATTTTAGTGTTAAAAAATGACTGCATTTATGTATTTTCTCTTCATTGCAGAAGTTTTTTATGTTTCAAATGCTCTTTAAAAAATTTGATTAAAAAGGAAAAAGAGTTTTATTAAAGTTGTTAAAAAGCAAAGAACAAACTTAAAAAAAAGAAAAAAGCGGAAATAGTCTGTTTCGACTAAGAATTATAGAATAAATTCATCTCACATGAAATTTTTTTTGATAACTCTCTTTTTTGTTCGGGAAAAATATTTGTTAAATAATTAACATTCGTTTCGGTATTTAAGAAATTTTGCTTTTTTTTCATGGCGAGTTTCCAACCACAAAAAATGACGAAATCTTTCGTTTCCATATACGCTTAATTAAACTTTAGAAAAGAAATACATATTTTTGGAAAAGTCTAATCTTTATTGCTTTCTTTTTAAATTTAATTAATAAAATTATTAAATCCTTTTTATTCCTTTTTTGTAACACTTTTTTTTTATGGAAACAAAAGTTATAATTTATTTTTTTTATTTTATTTTTCTAAAAAAGGAGTATAAAATAATTAAACTTAAGGATTACTAAAATAAACCGAAAAGCAATTTAAAGATAATCATAATCATAGAAGATGGAAGATTTGTCTAATCACTTTTTTGCTGCTTTTTTTAATTCATTTTTTTTGATTTTTGCTCTATTAAATATTTTTCTTATTCTTATTTTTTTGTTACAAAATTAACTTTTTTTGGAAGAATTTAATTTCTTATTTTTTAAGTAATAAAAAATTAAAAATTAATCAAAAAAAAGTTGTTGTACGCGTTGGTGTTTGTCGCTTTCACACAAAAAAGCTTTAAAAAAAGTTATTAGCAGAGAGATAAAAACTTGAAAAAATAAAAAATATTGAATGCTTTGATATTTCTTTTTTCATTTTCTTTGTAGGCGATCCCAGCTTTTCTTTCTCTCTTATCAATTACTCAGAAAAATTCAAACATAAACAATGAAAAAAAAAAATGCGAGGGTTTTATTTTTTTATGTTTGATTCTAAAATTTTTTTTGCAATATTAACTAGGAGAACCGATCAATAGTTAGGCTGTGGGCGTTGAACATAAATCGCTTCGCGATTAACGTCTGGGTCTAGCTTTTCAAAAAAAGCCTTCTTTTTAGAGTTGAGCGAAAAAAAGTTTATAACTTTATAAAACTTTTTTTTAAACTTAGTTTTTCTTTTTCTGGATGAAAAGTTTTATAAAAATTTCGTAAATTTCCCTGGCATATTTGGGAAAACTAATCATGCCTAAATGCAAATTTTTCCTCTGTGATTGTTTATTACCTTAACATAAGTTTTAACAAAGAAATTTTTTATTCATAGATGAAAACACAATGTAAAATCAATTTAAAAGAAATTAACAACAAAAAAGAAAAAAGCCACAAAATCAACAACAAACAATGGAAAAACAACAAAAAATAAAGCATTACAATGAAAGAATAAAAAAGAAAAAACAATACAATGATGAATATTAATCGTTCTTATTCTTCATGAACTTTTTGAAGTCGTTACTAAATTTCTTCCATAAACCATAATCCTTCAACTCTAGGTGATTCCCTCTTGGCTCGAACATTTGAAAGACATCAGACCAAAGTAAATGTGGAACTTTAACAGCTTCATTTACATCAGAACTTCGAGTTCTCTTTGTTCTTGGTTCTGGATATGGAGCCATACGTCCAGGAAATCCACCTCTACCACGATATCCGCCACGATGCATTTCACGATTCTGTTGCAAAACATAAGGAATTTTATTTTGTAAAATATCATGTGTATCACTGAGATCTATTTTACCATTTGCACAACATTTGTTTGCTTGGCTTGGAGTCTCAGCTTCATATTTTGACATCCATCGTCCACAAAATTTACAACGATAGGTGAAATCACCAACATCAAAGTATTTTACTTTATGGTTGACGCTTTCAGCTGCGCAACCTTCTTTATGAATTCGGCGTGGGTAATGACAGTAAGGCGTTATAGGCTTTAATTTTTGTAATTTATTAGCTAATCTTGATGAACGTCTTATATTAGTCACTTCATCAAAAGTTGTGCCAAGTTGAGGAGGTGGCATTAGCTTTTGCGAACCCGTTAATTCAGCACTTATTACAACTTTTACGTTGTCTTTGCTTTGATTGATAAAAACATTTTTGTTAGAAGTATATTGGTTTTTACCTTGTTTTTTTGATGGACGACCTCCTTTATTTTTTGTCAAATTAAAATGAAAAGAATTTTTATATTCTTCATATCTCTTACGTTCTAGAGGAGTATCTCTTTTTTTCCTATTTTTACAAAAGTCTTCATAGCTTTCAATATCAACATCCATGGAATGCGAAGTTAAAGAAATATTTGAATTTGTATTATTTGTTGAACTCATATCATTTTTATGATCTGCAGATATTTCTTGGAGATTATCTCCACTTTCAGAAATTGCTGAAGTATCATCTTCTGATTCAATGGGTAAAAACTGTTTATAATAATTATAAACATTAGTTCTCCAAGCAACGACTTCGGTATCATCAAAATCCATAGGTTCGTTGGTGAAATATCTTTTAATCAACATACAAATTAGTGGACCACAATTGGAACTGTCGTGAGGAAGTTGATATTTAAAGCTATCTTTTGGTGGAGTAATAATACGGCATTCAGCTCCGCACAATAAAAAGCAAATTGTTTTTAGTTTTTTTAAATAAGAATCAGAAAGATTCCATTTTTTTGTACAAAAATAAGTACATTCTTTTCTTGCTTTATTTAAAATACCAAAAGCCCAATGGGTACTTCTGATGTTAATTGGAATGATAGCATGCTTAAATGTTGAACTAAATTTTGGAAAAGTTGGAACACGATTTGGCATAATAATATCAGAACTCCAATTATCAAAAGTAGCATAATCATACCAAACTGATGGGAAAACTAAAAGCCTTTTTTCCTCATGTTCATCAATGATTTCACGGACAATTTCTTTAGCTACAACAATGTCGCTTATCCACCTATTTTCTTTGATAGTCTTTAAATGACCTGATGTAAGGGGAACTTGCAGATCTTGCATATCGATATCGGCAAAATCAAAAGCAAGCGAATTGTTAACAGCATTATTAGGAGTAACATTAACTTTATCCATTTCCATTGGCTCCTCATTTGTTGCAATTTGTTTGATGTTACCATCATGCAATCTTTTTTGAGCTTTATTTCGAAGAGGATTTACAATGTTATTAAATATAGCTTTATTGCCCTTATTTGGTGTTTTTAAAGATAATGATTTTATACCAAATGAATGAGTTTCAGTTTTCGATTTTTTAGTTGCAATCGATTCATCATCAGATGAACTCGAAATGATTGCTTGCACATCGTCATCTGAATTTAAATTTATTACAGGAGCTATAAACAGCTCTTTTAGTCTTAAAATGACATAATTTTTGTAATAATTTAAATTGAAATTTTCTTCAATAAGGTTTTCTATTCCTAAACGAATGAAACTTTGACCATAAAAACAAATCAAAAAGCCACAGCTTATTGAGTCAGTTTGAATGTTATGTTTGTCAAAAATGATCACTTTTGGTTTAAGCTTGGTGTTTTTTGGTCCGATAGTGTTAATGGCATTAAGCATAATCCTTCGTACATGAGTAGGAATGGATTTAGCGCCATAAGGGTCGAGGTAATACAACGTTTTTGTTGCTTTAAAATAAATACCAAGCACCCAATGACCTTTTTTATCATAGGCATTCTTTACCATTGTTTGTGAATAATAGCAAACAGGAATAAGAATATATTCATAATCTTCCACAAAAGGTTTGCCTTTTAACAAATGGTGAGCACGATGAGTGTCTTGTTTTGGCCCATTTTGAAATTGGTGCCCGGCAAACATCGAATCGACAGAAAGAACTTTTTGATGTGTTTCATAAGTTAAACTTCCAAAGAATAACGAAACAGCATCACCTGACATAAGTTCGTCAGGATTTAAATTTTCAATTGTGTCCGAGTTAATGCCTTTGGACAATTGGCTTCGTTCATCAATGGATAAATCCATTTAAAGTGTGATTTAATCACATTAAAAAAATAAAAATAAAAACGCGAAAGTTTAATCCAAAAAAGGACTAATAATTCAATCGTAAAAAACTCGAAAGTTTAGTGTAAAAAATGAAATAAAACTGTGATTGTAATCCAATGTTGAGTATTGTAAGATACAAAAGTAAGCCTTTGAATCTGAAAAATGAAACATTATTAAAAAATCAACAAAAAATGCACGAAAATTATTAAAACACGGTGAAAAAAAAACACGTTTAATAAAGAAGCTAAAAACATGCTTGATATTTGTAAAAAGATCGCAGATCAAGCCTTATTTAATTGCTAAAAGCATGCTTGATATTGGTAAAAAGTACGCAGATCAAGCCTTATTTAATTGCTAAAAGCATGCTTGATATTGGTAAAAAGATCGCAGATCAAGCCTTATTTAATTGCTAAAAGCATGCTTGATATTTGTAAAAAGATCGCAGATCAAGCCTTATTTAATTGCTAAAAGCATGCTTGATATTGGTAAAAAGATCGCAGATCAAGCCTTATTTAATTGCTAAAAGCATGCTTGATATTGGTAAAAAGATCGCAGATCAAGCCTTATTTAATTGCTAAAAGCATGCTTGATATTGGTAAAAAGATCGCAGATCAAGCCTTATTTAATTGCTAAAAGCATGCTTGATATTTGTAAAAAGATCGCAGATCAAGCCTTATTTAATTGCTAAAAGCATGCTTGATATTTGTAAAAAGATCGCAGATCAAGCCTTATTTAATTGCTAAAAGCATGCTTGATATTGGTAAAAAGATCGCAGATCAAGCCTTATTTAATTGCTAAAAGCATGCTTGATATTGGTAAAAGAAAACGAACTTTATTTAAAATCAAAAAATAATATAATACAACAACAAAAATGAAGAAAAATGCAGCGCGAAAAATAGTTTTTGAAAAAAAAAAATAAACAAAGCAGTCACATTTTTTGAGAAAAAGAAAAAAGATTTTTCTAGAAGGTTCTGCCGTATTTTCTTTTTATTTCGTGCAATCGTGCTATGAGTTTTATTTTTGACAAAAAGATTACGTAAAACTTTCTAGAAAAATCTTTTTTGTCTATTTCAAAAAAAAAGAGACTTGGATAATTAGTTCAAACATTACAACAACAAAAAACATAAAAAAAATATATGCTTTTTATTTTTCCTTCAAATGCATAAAAAAATATGAAAAAAAAAATGATTTTTTACAAATTTCATAGAAATTTGCATATTTTATATATCGCTAATATTTTTAAAAATCATTAAAAATTATTTAAAAATAATCTAAAACATAATCCATTGGATAATCCCATCAAAATAGGCGAAAAACGATATCGGGGATTCGAACCAAACCACTCCTTTCTCACAGTCAAAAGCAATACCCACTACGCCAAAAAGACAAAGAAAAGAGATGAAAAGGGAAAAAAATTTTTGAGTTAAATTTTGAAAATTTGCATATAACTCGAGATCCATGTGGACTTCATATTCCTCCGAAAGTTTTTCTGAAATCTACGGGTGATTTTACCCCATCCTAGCTAGATAGAAAGATCGGGACTTAGGCCCGATCTTTCTATCGAGCACTATGGCCCTTGTTTTTTTCATATTATAATTTTTTCTTTATTACTTTCATTTCTTGCTTTATTATCCTTCTTAAAACTTATATGTTGTATTAAAAGCAAAAAGCATTCATTTGCAAATATGAATAATTTTACGCGCGCATAATTTTGAAAGAAAAAAGAAGAACGTTCCACGAAATTTTAATTTTATTTTAGGCATTTTTTTGAAAAAAAAGATCTATGATATTTGGTGGATACTGTAACCAACTACTTTTAAGCTGGGATTTTTTAATTTTAAAATTTTTTTTTGAGTGCATCGAAAAATAAAAAGCGGCTTTTATTACTGTAGAAAAGACCATCGTAAAAACAAAAATCATCAATGTGAACAATGATGGATTTTTTTATCCTCAAAAACAAAGGTTTCTCGGCAAAATATTTATTTTAACAAAAATAAAAAACCCTATTGTTTGAAAACTAATTTTTTTGTGGCAACACAAAAGATTACTAAAAATCCACATATTTCCGTTTTACTCCGTTTTTTGAATTCTCTGTGTGGCCGCGACTTTTTTACATCTTGCATTTGTAATTTCAAAGGAAATTAATTTTCTTTTCATTCAAAAAATGTCTAAATTGTAAATTCCAAATTCCTTTTAAGTGCATGGCACTTAAGATATTTGTGAAAGTGTTAAAGCAAGGAAAAAATCCACCAACACCCAAATTTTTGAGAATCGTACATAAAAAATGAAATAATCTTCTTTCACAGATGTCAGAGAATAGTTATGCAAAAAAAAATTTATGATACTGTAAAAATTAATCCTTTGCAAAAAAAAATGGCAAAAAAGTTAAGATTATTGAATTTGCGCAACAAAAAAAAAAGAAAGAAGAAATTATGTTTTACACCATCATTCAAAGATGGCTTGGCTCGGCTCTTCTTTTCATTTTTTTTCTTCTAGAAAATTTTATAAATGCTTTCTTCTTTTTAGTTTACTTCTTTTTAGTTTTTTGTTGGATTTTAAAATTTGCTTTGAAGTTACTTTTTCCTTTTTTTATATAAAAAAATATTTCGAAACTTTGTCTTTTTAAGCATTTTAAAATCTAGATTACTGTAAAATTAATGTATTATCAACAAAAAAATCCCTTGAAAATATTTGATCAATTTTTTTCAAAGCTCCAAAAATAAAGCTTATTAAAAGCGCAAAAACACATTCCAAATTCCAAAAAAAATATGGAAATATTTGAGAGGTAAAAAATGAAAACAACGAAAGTAGATTATTCATTTCAAATTTTTTTTTGAGAGATAATATCTTCTTTTCTTTTTTTGTTGATGGCGGTGTTGTTGACCTTTTGTGAATGGCTTTAAAATATTCATATTATTCGGGTTTAAAAACAACCAACAACATGCGGAGATAAAAGCCGGCGGGTATGGACGTCAAAGAAAAAAAGGGTACCTCTACCTGAAAAAAAAACAGAGAACATATGGGATTCTCGAACCACCTATAGAGAAAGATATGGAAAGGCAAGAGGATAGGGTTACGGTAAAAATAATCTTTGGAAAGGTTAGTAATCACTTTAAATCTCTATTTCCATATTTTTCAAGAAAGATATTAAAGAATATTGAAAAGCTACTTACTCTTTCAAAAAAAAAAAATACTTATACTTATAGCAGATTCGAGGTTCAATAAATGTTTTTTTCTTTCTTGTAGCCAAAGAATTTCTTTTCTCTTTTTTTCTTCTTTGTGGTGTACTCTTCTTGCAATAATAATTAATGAAATAAATAATGCATTTGTTTGTATCTCTATTATTTACTTTTTTTTACTTGGAGACTTCTTAATTTTTTGATCGGAAATTTTTTAAAAGATTAAGTAAGTTACATGCGCCATAAAGGTGCATTTTTGAACCTTTTATCTCGCTATAAGTACCTATTTTTCTTTTTTCGAAGTCGCTATAGCTGAAACTAAAACATTAGAATATAAAAAAAAGAATTCTTTGAAATGTCAAATTTTTGAGGCAAATTAGGATGGGTATGAAAGTGGATATATAAAGGTAAAAATATCTGGTACGCTTGGTTTATTATATTTACTCTCACAGATTCATAACATTTATTTTTGTGAATTTAGTTTAATGTTTGGCAGCAATATTCAAAAATAAGTTATTGAGTGGGTTTATTTTTTTTGGTAAAGTTACGGTAAAAAAATGTTGATTTGGTATTTAAAAAAATGTGGGTTTTACTTCTTTTTTTAATTTTTAATTCAAGAAAAAAATGTGCAGAGGCAGAGGCGGAGTTGATCAATGCTATTGCAAAAAAAAAATCACCTGCGCTTTGTTGCAGCGAAATATGTTATTTAAAAAAGGCGCTAAAAAAATAATACGAATTTTTACTCTTTCCCTTGCAAAATTAAAAAATTAAATATAAAAGCGACGGCAACACCAAACTAAAGTTACCATTTGAATCCAGGTGTTTGTGAATAGATTAACGATTAATTAATTATGCCTGGGTTTTTTTATATAAACAAATTTATTGAGCTTGATTTGTTTTTTTTTTGTTAGGTTATATTTTTTGTTTTTGCAAAATGATTCAAAAGTGTGGAGTTTTTTTAGTTAAAATATGTATATTTGCGTGGGACAAAAATACAGTGGGCGACGAGTGGACTAAGAAAAAATAGATCAAAAGTTATGTTGGTATTTAAGGGTTAGATATTTTGAAGGCCTCAAACATTTAGATTTTTCAGTTCTGAATATTCGAAAAAAAGAGGGTTGTTTCGCTTCGGAAACATTTTGCAAAAAAAAATACACGATTCCATGAATTTTTAGGGTTAAAAATTCAAAATTCAATCGTAAAACAGTTTAAATTTTTCTTTTCATAAAAATCATGACATCACATTCTTTTTTGCGCTTATTTTTTGAGCTCCTGAATTTTTTTTCCATAAAAATTGAAGCTATAAAAAAAGGTTTCATTTGTTTGGTTTCACAAATTTCAAAAAAACTTTTAAAATACTAAAATGAAGCCGTAATTATTTAATTTTTTTTAAAAATAATTAAGTCTCTAAGTTTTTTCTTTTATTTTTTTGAAATACTATTTTTCATAGTTTGAATCTTCTTTGACTTAAATATGAACGTTTTATTAATAATTAATTATTTAAAAAATATGAGTCTTATTTTATTTTTTTTGTATATTTTTTTAAAATAATAATCGCTCAAGCTTGAAATAGTTTTATTTAATTTAAAAATTTTAAAATCTTTTTTAATTTGTAGCATTAAACATTTATTTTTTAATATAACAAAATTTTTTTATATATTTTGAAATAAAATTGATTGACCCTATAAAAAAATAGTTTGAGAAAGGAGTTATGAGAAAATTAATGTTATTTTTTTTCGTTGTTGTTTTTCTTATCAATTTTTCTCAGAAAACTATAGATTGATATAATCATTTACTCGATGATTTTTCTCTTGAAATAACAATAAAATGAAGGCGGTTTTACTCAAAAAAAGAAAAAATGAAAAAATGAAAAAAGGATTGGTTAATCAACTGACGACCGACAAACAAAAAAAAGTGATGATTCTCAACGAAATTTCCGATGGCGTGTTTTTATTCTTTTTTTAATTGGCGCCATAATCATTTTACACTGTAAAAACACAGATGGTTATTTACTAATATTTTTCTCCTCGAGGAGTTTGTTTTTATGAGTCGGTTGGTAAAATGCTAATGAGATAACCAAAAAATTTAAAGAATTTCCAAAAACTATTTTTTTATTAGCAAAAACACCTTGATCACAAAAAAATCTTCCGGCCGAGTTACTGTAAGAGATTTACTAAAAGTACAGTATTTAATTGTCAAAGAACGAATTTATTTTTAAATATAAAATCGGTGATTAGCGACATCGCCGAGAAAAACAGCAAAACAATCCTTTTTGGAATGTAGTTAATTCCTTTTTGTTTTTTCTGCCAGCTTTTTTTATATATATAATAAATAAACCTCCATCACCGGTTCTAAAATAATAATTAGAAAAAGTAGTTTGAAAGGTATTAAAAATACCTAAGAAAGCTTAAAGATTTTCTGATAAAAGGGATATAAAAAAAATAACAACAGTTTTCCATTACTTTTTTTTGCAGCTAAATTTTTACAAACAAAAAAATGTATAATTTTTATTTTAAGAATTTTGTTATAGGAAAATTCTGAATGAATTTTAAAAAAATGGTTAATAAAAGATTTTTTATTTTAAAATTTATGATTTCACAATTTTTGAATAAAAACTTTTTTAGTATTGAAAAATTTAGGAAATTTTCGGAAATATCAACTAATGTTGCGGCTTTTTTCTTTGCTACACTTTTTTTACTGTACTTTCTTTAATTTTTTATTTTAGGAATTCTAAAATTATTTTCTAAAAACAGTAACAATATGAAACATCAAAGATTTTCTTTTTTGAATGTATCATTGAAAAACATTTTTTCTCCTTTTTTTATTCTAGGCTATTTTCATAATTATAGAAAATCCGGAAACTGTGAAAGATGAAGAGAAGAGGAAAAAATCTTTTTTTTTGAGGATAATTAGTCAACGATTATACTTCCGTTTTTGTTTTAGTGGCTTTGACTCTTTTATTTTAAATATTTTTTTCCTTCTTCTTTTTGAGTCATAAAAAAATGCTTATTTCTTGTTTTAATTCTTGTATGTCTGTTTCAAAAAAAAAAAATAAGCAGCAATTAACTCTTGAAAGATATTAGTTAGAAAGACTAAAGTCAAAAATACAAACATTCATAAATTTAAAAGATGAAAAAAAGATTTTTTTATTTCAACCACAAAAATTATTTAAAAACTAAAAATAGGCGCTGCTTCTAAAGCATTTTAAATGATTTTGTCTTTGTAAATTATTGCTTTTTCTCTCTCTATGACTTTTACTGTTTTTGACGGGAAATAATAATAAAAGAGTTTTTTACAAGAGGGTTTTTTTGGAAAAATATTTGCATAAATCAAGAAAATTTTCTTTCAACTTTTTTGTTTTGATAAGTTTTACTTATTTTTTTCTTCCGCGAAATTGGGTTTGCCACAAAAATTATATTCTTCGATTTTTTATCTCATTGTTTTTATTTTAATTTTATAAATTAATTTGCTTTTAAAAAAATTAAAGACACCATAAACATGCTTTTTTAATACATTGCACCTAAAAACTTTTAATTTTATTTTATTTTTGTTCCTTCAAGTTTTTTTTCATCAAAGCTTTTTCATCCGTTCTTCGAGATTACTGTAAAATCAAATCCTTATCTATATTTTTTTTTAAATAACATCAGTTTATTTATTTATTTTTATTTCCTCGTGCTTTTCATATATGTATTTATATATATTTTTTTCATAACATCTTCTTCATTCAGCTTAAACTTTTATAAAGAAAGAAAAAAAATCCTTATTCAAATCTTCAAATCTTTTTTTTTTTTTCATTTTCGTCTGTTGTTTTTTATTTACTTTTTTTTATCCCAACCTTGGATGTAAAGATAGAAGAGAAGACGACAACAAAAAAACACCACCGTATATTTATAAGCTTTAAATAATATAAAAAAAAAATAGATATATCAAAAACATTCTTTTTTTTTTTGAATCTATCTATGGATGGGAGGATTAGTTACGCAGCAGCAGTCTCTTCTCTTCTCTCGCGTATATTCAAACATATATATTTTTTTGTTTGTTGTTGTCATCTCTCGAGAAGATACATACATATATTTTTTGTTGTGCCGCCATCATCGGTGTCATCGTATTTATTTTTTCATTCAAAAACACAGTTTTTTCTTCTTCTTAAAAGACGTACGTCATTGCCACCTCAAAAATATGTAATATATTTTTTTAGTAGTATTAAACCGAGATTTATAAAAACCCGATGAAACCTATCTTCTTTTTTTGACATTTTTTGTAGCTTATATCCAAATACTTTGGCCTTACTACGAAAAAGACAGTAACAAAGTTGTTTTTATATTTTTAGTTACTATCATTTATTTTTGGATAAGTTGGATGGAAAACATCTGTTTCAAAATAATTTTTTTGTTACTAAAGAGTTTCTAAAAAAATAAAAGAAAAGTGTTGTTGCAACTCACCCGGCAACATTAATTATTTGAATATTCACCTGCGAGTTGGCGATTATTAAAGTTGGAAAAAAAATGAAAAAAAATATGTGGTGCTGGAATTTTACCTACAAAAAAAATCGAAAGTTTCATAACTTTGCTCAGAAGCACAACATTTAAATTTTCAATAAAGTTTAAAATTTTTTTGTCGAAATCCATAAAATGATAGTAACAATAATTTTAAAAAATATCGTCAAATTCCAGTACTTTCTTTTCTATGTAAAACTCTTTCTATCAAAAACAAACAACCAACTAACACCCACATATTTTTTTTCTTCTTCAAAGTTTTTTGTTTACTATTTTGATTTTGGATTTGACCCATCTTTATAAAATCCATTCCATGCCATGAAAATAAATATGTTTCACTTCTTTATTTCTTCCCTTTTCTTTCTGACGTACATATTTCCTGGATTAACTTATCTCAAGATTCAAACTATGTGGATGTTGTTTTTTTTATTCATAAAAAAAATTGCGTGGAATTTTTACTTCTTCACTCGAATCTTTAATCTTACGATGACATTTTTATTATCATAAAAATATATCTATCTATTGCCTCGAATGAGAGATGTAAACATTTTTTTGTTTTGTTTGTTTGAGCTGTTGTTTACATATATTTTTTTCCAGCTCAAAAAAAAGATAAGATGAATGCGTAGTAGTATTTTTTATTATGGTAGTAAGTAAGTCTTAAGAAGCAGGAAGACCTTAAAAATAAAAAGGGAATGACTTTGACTCGCCTTCAAAAAAATAAAAAAGGGCTTTGGGATATGAGTTCAAAAGGCTTATATCATATTTTGTCTAAGATACTTGTTTCAAAAAAACATGTTTTTTTGTAGCACTCGTGTGCCATGACATGAAAGCGATAGTAACTAAATTTTTTAAAATACTGTCAATTTTGATTACTCTCTAAATCTTTGATAGTAACAAAAACTTCCAAAATATTGCCAAGTTCTTGATACTTCCATTTCTTTATTTAGATAGAGTAATCCAAATTTCCAAAAATTTGTTCATTTTTTGTTACTCTTTTTTAAATGATAGTAATCAAAATAATGCCAAATTCCAGTTACTCTTTTCCATTTTTATTTTTTTTTGAAACCAAATATGAAATCTCAAAAACCATTCTTAATCTCCAAAAAATTTATTAAATTTTTGCAATTGCAAAAAAATAAAAACTATGTATATTTTTTTCAGAGAATTAAATGCTTTTATGAATACAACGAATAATAATAAAAAAATTTTATTAATTAAATTAATCCGTTTAAATGCAGCAAAAGAAAAGATAGAAAAATTATGTGCAATTAATTATTAATCTTTCTTTATCTCTCATCTCCCTCTTCTTTTTTTCTCCATTAAAGAAGCTACTTAAAAAATTTTTATTGCTAAATTAATAATTAATAAATTAATCTTGGTGATTTTTTTATATAAGGATAATATGAATATAAAAAAAATTATAATAAATATATGTACAAAAAAAACCCGCCCATTTTTAAATTTTTTTTCTAGAAATTTTTTTAAGAATCTTAAATGTAAAATACTTTTTTAAATTATTTTTACTTTATTTTTTTTTTTTTTGTCTTTTTGACTCTCATAATTACCCACCATTGTAAAAAGTCATTCTCTCTCTCTCGAATTTTTACTTTTTAACTTTTTTTTCTTGTTTTTGGCCGCCGCAAAATTTTTTTTCTTCCATTGTTCATAACTTTTTATTTTTGATTTCAGTGATTTACAATAACAAAAATGATTTCCTTCCGGGTTGTCTTACTTAGTCTCTCTGTTTTTTTGTGACTTTTAGCAGCCGCAACCAAACCCCTATCATTTTCATCGTGTGCTTTTTTTCTTGTCCATTTTTTTCTTCTTCTTCGCGACGATACCGTAATTTATTTTGTTTGTTTATGAACGCGACAAAAATTTCAAAACACGCGTATTTATTTTTTTAGATAAAATATTACTTTTTTAATTTCAATTCTAATCTTTTTCACATTTTTTTAGTTGCTTTCATTGATATATATTTTTTATTTTTTGAATAAAAAAATATATTAAACCAAAAAAAAGCTATGGCAGCTATCGTAGATGCAACCACAACTGCGGCTTCATCATCATTATTTTTTTCTTCACCATCATCATTTGGCGGCGGCGGCTTTGGTGGAATGATTCCCATTGCTCTAACGTCTTCATCCTCCTCTTCAGCCCCAGCAACAGGAGGAGCATCATCAACTTCTCCATCATCTTCAACCGCGACCAATCAATTTTCACTTTCTGGATTTTCCACACCTTTATCTTCGCCAACAACGACCGCAGCCGCGACAGCAACAAATTTATTTTATCCTTTTTCAACAACATTTAATAATTTTAATAGTAATAATTATAATTTTCCAACAACTATTTCAATGGCATCAGCTGCTGCTGCTGCAGCTTCTATGTTTCCTGGAGGTGGCGGAAATATGGGAGTTGTTCCAAATTTTGATGCAACCATAAAAGTTTTATATAAAGATGATGAAACTCATAAACAAAAAGGTAAGGAAAAGTTTAAAAAAATTAGTTAAAAACAAGCTGAAAAAAAAAATATAAATAAGTTTCGCAAAAAAGTATTTATTTTTGGAAAAATGAACTATTGTGTGATAGTAACACTTTTGATATATTAATTCCATATTTTGAATTACTCTCACTTTCGCATTGAGACTTACCAGCTTAAAAAATTTTTTTCCCCTTATTATAGCGCTAACGATTCTTAATTAATTTTCCATTTTCAAAAAAAAAAAATAAAGCTCTGCAAAAGCTTATAAAAAATTTAAAATTAAAAAATTTAGAGCTCAGATTCTCGGTAGCATACATAAAAGACGAACAATAGTTTTTCTTTTTTGTAAAGCATTTTTTTCTTTTTACTTTTTACTTTTCAATAAATAAAAAATGATTAAACCAAACTACCTTTTTTTCTTGGCCAATGTTTTAAAAAAAAATTTCTATCAATAATTTTCTTTTTAATTGTCGTCGTCGCTCAAATAAGTGGAACACCACCATCACAAGAAAAAACCCTTACAAAAGGAACTTTAACTTTAACTTTATTATTGTTCCTTTTTTTTTCCAAACCTCTTTTTTTTCTGACAAAACATCTTTTTGATTTTTTTTTCTGAGAGTTTGTTGTTTTGATAATTGTCGTCTGGGTTGGGTTTTCAACGATTTTCTTTTTGGTACAGGCGAACGTACGAAACTTTTTTTATTGTAATAATAGTTTTAAATTGAAGGATAGGCAGGCACTGAGAGTATTTTATTATAGTTTTTGGAATCACATGTTCTTTGAAAAAAAGTACTGTATAAAATAAAATAAAGTGGTGGAAGTGAAAGAGAAGTGTTTAAAGGCGGCTACATTGTTCTTCAGAAAGAAAATGAGAAAAAAAGGCGGAGTTTCGACTCAAAAAAAAGTACGAAGAAATTAGATTTCAAAGTATGGAAACATTAAAAAAAATAGAGAATAAGTTATTTCCAAAACAATTTTTTTAGTGCCCCATACATTTTTCCATTTTTTTTTCTTTTTTCAGACAGTAATCGCCTTTAAAAAAAGTAAAGTAAAAGTTTACCTTTCATTTTTTCCATTTTTTTTTTTGCGTTCTTAGAAAATTTATTTTATGTCTTTATATATAAAAAATCTTTTAAAAGGTAATATTTTTTTAAGCTTTTAAAAAAATAAGATAGAAAATTCTTCTTAATTTTTTTAAAATATTTCTCTACTCGGATTTTGTTTTTTGTTTCCATAAAACGTGAAAAATCACAATCCAATTTTCTTATTATTTTTTTCCATCGTCGTCGTCGTCATATTTCATCTATAAAAACAAAATGGGTTTTGTACCTGCTTTTTTTTAATATGTATTTTTCTGTGAAAAAAGGAATTATTTATTTGAGGTAATAAGTAATAAATAATCTTTTTTGATGACATTTATGATATCGACCGACGACGGCTTACTTGAACTACAGTTTCTTTCCTTCTCGCTCAAAGTAGTTTAAAAAAATTAGATGTTTTTTTTATACTTCGAGGAAATATGATTACGATAGCTTTTGAGGTCTCTAAGTTAAAATTTAAAAAATTATTATTTCAGCATTTTAAGGTTTGTGAAAGTTTTTTTGGAAATCGATGAATTTGAATTTTTAAAAATTAACAGAAAAACTAATAAATTTGGGGAGCAAAGTTTTTTTTTCGGGCAGAG
This sequence comes from Panagrolaimus kolymaensis, assembly GCA_028622995.1. Classification (NCBI taxonomy): domain Eukaryota; kingdom Metazoa; phylum Nematoda; class Chromadorea; order Rhabditida; family Panagrolaimidae; genus Panagrolaimus; species Panagrolaimus kolymaensis. The sequence goes on along the minus strand of JAJQJQ010000029.1, from coordinate 1,911,978 downwards.
ATTCTTCGTTTCATTTAAGTCAAAATTATTATTTTTCTTTCGAGACTCCGCAAAGACAAAAATTCAAGAGTTTTTTGTTTATGTTTTCTTTTAAAAAAAAGTTAAACTCTTAGAGCGCTGCCATATTTAGATTTTTTATTATCTGATCGAGTAAAGAAGAAAAAAAACTTTTTTAATATTAAAAACAACAACGTTTCAAGAATCATCCATCTCTTTCCTTTCTTTTTTTTGATTTTACTTTCTTTTTTACAACCGAAGAAAAAAACTTTCCGAGAGTTGTTGTCGTTCCTTTTTTTTCCATTTTTCTTTTGTCAAAAAAATCGTTTTTTTTTAAACGAACCGGTTTTTTACTCACTCACTTTTATTTTATTTTTTTCTTGGAAACATCATTTCCAAAAAATAGTTCTTTTTTTTCTTGGCATTAAAGGAGCAAAAGTTAAAAAATAAAACTGAAAGAAGAAATATTTAAAAAAAACGTGTTTATTAAGTCCTTGAGAAAGATGGGTCCAAGAAAGAAAGAAAAATTTTTTTACACTTACACATACTTGACTCTCGATCACCCATCAAAACATTTATTTTTTTGAACGCATCAAAAAATAATAAAAAAAAACGAACGCGAACGAACAAAACTTTTTTTTTAACTTTCGTCGATAAAGAAAAATGGGGAAGGGCGAGTCAAGAAAAAAAAAGAAGTTGAATTTAAAGGTTAAGGTTTACGGGTGTTTAAAAAATTTAAAAAAAAAATGTTTTTTGAGATACAAAATAAAAAAAACGTGAATGAATGAATGTGGCTGGCAAGAGGCAGCAGCTGTTTTTCATTTTTCATTCATTTATGTATCTTGACTAATTTTATTTGCGTTGTTTATCTCTCTTTTTTTTCTCTCTTGAATATTTATTGTTTTGAGTTTAAAAAGTTCAAAGATATTTAAAAATTTTCTTAAAAAATTAAAATTAAATTTAAAAAACATTTTTGTCGATTCTCCGAGTTACTATCTTTCCGAACACGTTTCTCCCCCTTTTTTTAGTTTTTGATAAATAAATTATAATTTTGCATACTAAATCTTTTTATTTTCAGAAGAAATAATATTTTCTCATAAACATATTCTTGCTAAAACTCAATTCTTTCAACAACAAATTATTTCATTTTCAAATTTAACTTCCCAACAATCTCATCATCACCATCATCATCAGTTTTCACCATCATTATCATCGTTTCAATTATTTATTGATCTCACAATGATTCCAGATGCTTTAAATAATTTTCGTGCCCTTTTAATGCTATTATATACGGGAAATATAAATTCTATTATGACATCAAATAATGAAACGGTAAGCTTATTTAACCTTTTTTTTTGTCCCACAACGAAACTTTTTTGTGATTTCACAGCGAAAATAAATTAATTTATGTATGTATTTTATTTTTCAGCTTTTGACCCTTGCTAAATTACTTCAAATTCCTGAATTTGAAGAACAAATTCGAATTCTTTGTGAATCATCGAAGAAACAAGAATCTCAAAATAATAATAATAATTTTCTTTCAAACATTATTACTTCAATGGCAAATAATTATGCAGCTTCTGCTGCCGCCGCCGCTCAAGTTCAAAATCAATCACAAAATTCATCACAAAATAATTTTGATTTTAATAATGCTCAATCACAATTATATAATCGTAAGCTTTTTTTGTTTAAACTCATAAAAAAATTTTCGGACATAAAATTTAAATTTAAATATTTAAATTTTTTAGTTTATGCTCAATATTTTCTTCAATCCCAAATATCCGCAAACGCAGCTGCAACAACGGCAACAGCGACAGCTTCATCAACGGCGGCGACAAGTCCATCAGGATTTAATAATAATAATTTTGGTGGAGGATTTCCATCAATAATGACTCCAACAAATTTGCCCAGTCCTTTATTATTGGAAGCTCATGAAACGGCTTCCAATGCTTCACTTGATAGGTATGTTGTTCATTTTTTGGAGGAGGCCGAAATTTTAGTTATAAAAAACACTAAAATAAAAACTTCGGTACTCATTAAGCGAAAAAAAATTGCGTTAATTTCCGTTCCGTTGCAAGCAAGAAAAAAATTTCTATGTATTCTGTATTCTCGGTTTTTAAATTGGTGTATTATGCTTAATTTTTGATAATGTTTCAAAAATCATCATTGCGCAATTTTGCCATTTTTTGCAAAAAAATTAAACTTAATCTTTTCCCAGACATTTTTGCTTTTTTGAAATTAATTAATCCTTTCTTTTTTTCTTTTTTTTTTCGAGAATCCGAATCCTCCATTATACAGCCAGCCACTTAAGCTTTTTTTGAATTAACAAAAAAAGATTTAAAAAGGGATTTATAAATTTATTAATTAATTATAATCTTCGCCTTCTTCTTTTTCTTTTTTTCATGCAAATCTTTAGTTTCCTATTATCTTTTTAAATTCCACCATGCAGGAACGAGGAAGATGAAAGATAAAACAAAAATGAAGAAGTCTCTCATAAAAAAAAGAGTTTAATAATCATTCAAAAAACTTTTTATTAAATAAAATAAAGTATGAAAATGCAGGTGTGGTGCGGCGGATGGATGGATGATATAATACTTTAATAAGTATTAAGAAAAAAAAGCCAAACACAAAAGCCATATATTTAACCATTATTATTTTTAAGAAGTTAAAAAAAATTGAAAAGCTTTTGTTGTTTTTAATTCTTTACTTTTATATTTTACTTAATTCTCGAATATTCATGTCCTTGGCTTTTGGACATATTGAGTTTCAAATAATCTCTTCTCTTTTTCTTATAGAAAATATGCAAAGGAAAAGCTTAAAAAAAAGGAAGGAGGAAGAAAATAAATTTGAAAGTTTTTTTGAGAAATCAAATTGCTTTTTTTGACGAAAGAAAAAATTACTGTATTTTAAAAAATAAGTTAAGAAAAATGATTCTTGTAGCCAAATTAATATTACCCATTCCTTTTAATCTTTTTTTTATTACTTAAAAATTTTTTTTCTATGCCAAAAAAAAGGATTAAACGACCGTTTTTTAAATTACATATGTAATTTTTTTTTTGCAGATCTCCAACCGATTCAACATCCATGATTTTTCCAGCTTCCACTCCACCAGAATCTGAAACCAATGAACAACAACTTATTGTTTCAAATGATAAAGAAGGTTCGTGTTTTTTTTAATGGCATCGGAATTAAAAAATTTCATTAGGAGACATAAAAGTTGAATTTCGAAACGAAAAAGATAGTAACTTAATTCTAACAATTTTTTTCGCAATTTTTTTATTATTCTCTTGTAAATATGATAGTAAACAAAGTTTTACAATATTTTCATCTATTTTGTTACTGTCTTGAAACACGTGATAGTAACTTAATTTTAACAATTTTACACGATTTTTGCATTACTATCTCCTAACCACATTGATCAAAATAAATTTTTTTAAGGTTGGTGTCGAAATAAAAAATATATTGAAAATGTTCCGAATGGTTATCGATGCACTGTATGCCGTAAAGTTTATGGCCGATATAATTCTGTTAGCTATCATGTAACTATATATCATCGAAATCCACCCATTCGTTGCGGAGTTGAAGGATGCCCATTCACAACTCGAGAAGCTCGATATATTCATTTTCATAAATATTATCGTCATGGAATTAAATTACCTGAAAGTATTGATTTGGGTAAGTTATTTTTAGCAACAATATTTTTTACAAAATGCAAATTTCTAAAAAAAGAAAACAAAAAATATCTCAGACCAAAAATTTAAAAACACAAAAATCGCATAAAAAATGTGTTAAATTTTGAAATACTAATTTTCGAACTTAAATTTTTATAATTTTATAATTTTTGATTCCGAAATCTCCGAGTAAAAAAAGATAAAAATCATTAATAATTCACCTTTAAATTTATTTCAGCTTCAAGAAAATGTCCATATTGTCGACATATTTCTAAATCTCCAGCCATGTTGGAAAAGCATATTTGTCGACACGTTCAAGATTGCCTTAAAAATGGAAAAAGTTATACGTAAGTTTCAACCTTTTTTTTTATCTCAAAATTATTAAATCAATTTATTTTTATTTTTATGTTTTTAGTTGCCTAAAATGCAATCATGAATCAAAAGATCAAAAAAATATGTATGAACATTTGAGAGAGCATCAACTTCAAGCAGTCGAAGAAGAAATAAAAGCTACCAAACAAGCCGTAGCCGGTGTTACTGGAGTTGTCGAACAACCTACTGTTGCCGCCGCCGCCGCTGCCTCATCGTCTACTACTGTAGTTGCAGCTTCTCCCGCCGCAGAAAAATGCCTTTCAACAAAAATAAAAAATTGTGAATATTGTAAATTTACAACTGAAAATGAAATTCAATTACAACAACATAAAATTTTTAATCATACTTCTAAAATTTTTGATTCAACAAACATAACAAATCAAAATCAAACAACAGCGGCGATGAATCCATTAAATACTTTATTAGCATGGCAACAATTTTTAATTAATCAATCAACATCAAATAATTCAAATTTATTATCTAAGTAAGTTTCTTTTACACCAAAATAATATTCTTTAAAAAAATCAAAAAAAAAATGGCGGGGAAACATCCGTTCCATGAATCCACAATTTTATTATATTTCGGTTTCAAGAAAGCCATGTTTTTTTTAAATAAAATTTTTGAATTTGCATTCTGTAATTTTTAAAAAAATGTTTCATGTGTTTACAGTAATTCGATAAAGAAAGAACGATACGTGTCAGGACGCAAGCCTTTTCGATAAATTTTGTAATCTTTTTTTTAATTCCGAGCTGATCAAACTTTAAATTTGAAGTCATTCTAAAATTAGATTTAAAAAAAAACACGCACTTTTTATTTTTTCTGTGATCCAAAAAGGTATTTAAATAAACCGATTATTATTGCAAATTATTAAACCCCTTCTTTTTTATTCTAAAATCTTGTTTTTCTGTTCAATAAAAATATTTTTTTTGTATTTATTATAAAATTTTCTTGATAACGCTTCTTGCTTTTGTTTTATATTTTATATTTTCATTAATAAGCTCTTTAAAACGAAATAATTTATTCTTGGAGATCCTTGGATAAGGGATTTTAATTTTTTAAGAGATTAATTTATTAAATACGTATTAGGCATATTTCTGAATAAAATACTTATATCCCCCACATTTTATTTTCTTAATCTTTAATAATGACTAATTAATAATTAATAATTATTTATTTAAATTTAATATTTTTTCAGACAATCATCCTCAGAAGCCAATGATGTTGAGTGTATTACTATTGATGAATCCCAAAAATCATCTCCATTACAAGTAGCTGCAGCTGCAGCATTTATAAATCAAAAACAACGTGGAAGTTTAACAACTCCTTCAGAAACAGGAAATTTATAAATCAGCAAAAAGAAAAAAAACATTTATGAAAACATTACTTTGAGTCGTCCGCCTAGTCTAAAGTATTACAAGGCCTCTCTCTCTCGATGAAACCCATTTTTATGAACGTCAGTCATGTGCTTCGCTTCCTTTATTTTTTAGACCCTTATAAATTTTTTGTTTGTTCTTGCCTTTCATAAATGCGGGTCAATTATTATTATTTTTTTCATATTACTGTATTATTTTGTGGATCTCTATCTCATTGTTTTTTTTTATTTCTCCGCCGGTAGTTTTTCATTTTTATCTTTTGCATTTTTTGATTTTAGAATCGTCAACTTTTTTCTTTGTTAATTCTGCTTTTGTTTCTTTCGTATTTGTTGTTGTTCTTTCCGCTCCTCTCATTTTTTTTTCATTATTTGCCGGGTTTCGAATAACCTTGCCAAACCAAAAAAATAATAATAATAAGTAAGCAAAAATAATAAATTTGAATAATAATCATAATATTTATATGTATGTAAAATTATTATTAGACACCTTTTTTTTAAATCCATGTTTTATTTATTTGTAATAAACGAAATTGTGAAACTACACATAAAATAATAACAAACAACAAAAACATGGATCAAACAAACAATCAAAAAAGTAAAAAAAAAGTGAGATTCAAAAAGTAACAGCAATCCATAATTACATCATCATAACCAAAACCAAGCATAACAGTAAATCATCCAACATCATAGAAACACAAAATTCATTCATCAATCAGATGGAAGATCAAAGGATCGGTTGAATTTCTTTTCAAAGAATGCTTTCACTTTTGCTGTTTTTTGACGAAATTCAGGATTCATGAATGATGGAGCATCTAAAAAACGAAAATAGTTAAATCATGCAAAGAAAAGAACAACAAAAAGGCAATAACAAAGTCCACAAACACCACCACTATCGAGGCTATGATTAGCGACTTCTTACAACTCCATAATCGAAAGCAACAACAACAACAAAACATACCTTCAACATTAGCAAAAAACCATGGAAGAGTAGTTGAAAGAAAATTATCTTTAGATAAAACATCTTCAAAAAAATCATCTGGACAATGTTTAATTTGAAAGAATAAAACCATTAATAAATCTAGGTAAAATTTTGGTTGAGTTATTAATGCAGCACGACATGATGAAAATAAATGGATTAAACGTTTCCATTGTTCAAAGCCATCATAAACCTAAAAAGTTGATACAGTATATTCAAGTTGTATCAAAGTTCAAAAAAAATGACATACTTGTCCAATGAGAAATACAACAAAAGCATATTGAAATTCAGCTAAAACTTCATTGAAATCATTTCCAAGCTCTTGTGCTAAAGCATTTAAACGATCAGTGTTATCGATACCAGGACGATATTTGGCTTCTTCGGTGAACTAAAAAACGAAAAAGTTAGGTAAGAGAAAGATAAACAACAACAAACAAACAAAAGCGCTTTGGATTTATCCAAAAGTAACCATACAATCAAAGTTTGACAGCCATGGAGGCTATACGAGAGTTCAAGGCCAAAGCTATCGTAGTATCACTAATCTCAAATAGACACTTGGATTTTGCTAATTACAATGTTAAAAATAACTACAACTCGTCATCGCAGAGTCTACTGTAAAAATGCAATTTCCGTTTTTTACAAATCCTATCTCACTTCGAACCAAAATTAGTAACAATTATAAAAAAATTAATTATTATTAATGCTAATCCAGGAAATTAGATAGACAAATTTTAATTATTAACTTTCTTTAGATAGCCTTGAAATTTTTTTTATCTTGCTACGTTGTCTACCACATACATAGGATTTGCAGTGGATGAAAATTTTAAAGCACTAATTGGCACGCAGGCACGTTTCTTAATCTTTAATTAAGCAGTATTAATTAATCCGAAAATAAAAGATAAGAGATACATAGATTGCAAAGTTGCAGGTAGGTGGTAAATTAAGAAATACTAATCTGATTACAGTATAAGAAGGCAGCCGTAAAAAGTAAAATAGTGTATCAATAATTAGTTTAAAGAAATTTAAAAGAAAGCTTTCATGTTTAAAAAAGAGTTGAGTCAGAAACAGATTAAGCAAAAGTTAAAAAGTGCATGCGTCCTATATACATACATACTTTCCAAGTTAGGCTACATATTGATGAAAGATAAATTAATCCCATTTGTAACGAGAATTGGCTATTCCATACATTCATTTTGCAAGAAAACGTGCAAAAAGATTGCTTTAAAACAACAGACTTTAATAACTATATAAAAAAACTAATCAAAAAGTTAACCAGCAACTTTGCTACTTTCAATGCAGCAACCACCTTACTTCATGCAAAATATGCTAACTAACTAACACATTTCTAAAAGCAAAATACTATCAAGCTTATAACCACAAGAGCCATCACCAAATTTGTGACAGCCTATTTCCTAACAAATAAAGCAAACGAAGCCATTTCTAACATAACAAAACAACACTACCAAGCTTATAACGCTAGCTAACCAAATAATGGCACCATTCAGATATCTCACAAAGCATATTAGAAACAATAATAACCCAAACTTACAGGAACATCAGGAATTTTAGTAAACGGTATCTCAAAACCAGGTTTAACTTTTATAATTGGTAGTCCATTAGGATCACGAAATCTTACACGTTCAGGATTATCTTTAGTAACATTAAAAACTTTTGATTTATCTTCCAGCTCTTCCGCTAATTCTTCTTCCTTTGTTACAGTTTCAGGTTGTCCAGAAATAAGTCCATGAGTATTCTTAGGTCGAAGACGTTCAACAGTTTTTTCATTGATGTGATTGCTTAATGAAATCCAATTTTGCATTGAATCAAAAGGATATGGAGCAAGATTACCATCGATGTTTTGAAGATTTGGTCGAAGTCTTTCAACATCTTCTTCAGAAGCTACTTTGTCAGCAAACGTTTCAGCTTGTTTATCCCATCGAAGAATATGAATTTCATTACCGCGGAAAACTTTGAAGAAACCAATTCTTGGAGCAGTTGAATTTGCGATGAAAAAGTAATGAATTCCAGATGGAATAAGCTTTATTCCAAGAAATTTATCTGCTATTGTCCAAGATTTATAATCCACACCAAATTCCAACCCAGGTGGACAATTTTGAATAACCAAAAATCCGCATTCATTAAACAATTTTTGCGCTAATTCTTGCGGCATTTCACCATATGCCATGGCTTTCTTAATCCTTTCAATATCCATCGTTTGCTTTTGCCTAATGAAACACACAAATTAAGGTAATGCAACTTTAATAAAACACAACAATAAGAATTACGAGAGGGAAACAAACCCCATAAAAAAACAAATTACAATCAAAAAAGTGTTATTACAATAAATTATTACCCTTTAAATACATAAATAAATAAGAAACAAAAAACATAAATAGATAACAACAATTCTCGCTAGCTTCGTTTCTAAACATAGTACAAAAGTTTATTTGACTTTCTTTGTTTCGACGATAGTAGTTTTTGTTACAACAGCAGCTTTTGGTTCCCGATAATAAAGGAAGACGAAAGAGAACAAGAAAACTCCAACCATCATTGAGATTGATGAAACATAATAAGGATATGCACTACGAAGAAAGCGTTCATATTGAGTATGTAAAAGTGGTCGAACAGAAACTTGTTGAACATCGAAGAGATGAGTGTAACCGACACGACGATAATCAACGAGGAATTTGAAAACACCATAGACATCAGGAAGTTTGAAAACAGTTTTGAACTTTCCATCTGAAAACGAGAAAACAAAAATTAGTCAAGTTCAAGTTACAAGAAAATTTACTTGATCCTTTCAAGAATGTGCGAACAAACGGATCAATACGAACAAATTCAAGTTGAATATCTTTAGCTTCAAATGGAATCCATTTTCCATCACGTAATTCTTCAATTTCGATTGAATATTCAACATCTTCGGTGATAGTGTATTCGCGAGGTGGCTGCTTTTCTCCAACTTTATGATGATGAACGGATTTGACACGTAATAAACCAACTTCTTGGAAGACCCATTTGGTAAGAGCTTTAGTGAATTCTCCATTTCCAGATTTAGTTGGCCTAAAAAAGTTCGATAAAAGCATATTCAAATGGTAAAGAAATCCTTACTTAGCACCATTACCAGCTTTTGCAACATTAGCATTGATGAATTCATCAGAGAACATATCAATTGAACCAGTAATAACGACACGAGCATTGTTGCGAGCTTGAAGTGCACCAACTAAAACAGTTGAACGTCCAATAGCACTTGGGTATTCATTAACAGCTTTTCCAGGAGCAAATGAATATGTAGTTGTTGAACCAGTTAAAACATTGAGCTTCAATTTGTTTGTCGAACTTGAGATAAGTGAAATACCGCGATAGAGAATAGGTCCAAAAGCATCAGAGTTACCAGTGATAAGTTTGGCTTTGATAAGATTCTTAGGATCAACAACGATGGTGGTATGTTCGCCATTATCAAGAGTAGCATCATAGTTGTGATGATCGATAACAGCTGAAGGTTCTTCATCAAATTCGAATCCATTTTCAGTTGCAAGTTCACGAATAGCATCACCAAGTTTGTTTGAGCCAGCAACAAGAACATTTCCACCGCCATCGATGAAGTTGGAGATTTCTGCAACACTGAGAGAGCCACCAAAATCTGAAAATGAATAAGGTTAGAGAAAATGAGTGAGACATATGTGAAACAACTCGTTAGAATGAATGAAATACAATTCTTGGAAGAAACAAATAGCTTAGAAGTTGTCGAAATTTCTTACCTTGAACACCAGGAGCAAATACAACCAAATGATCATAAACGAATTCACCATATTTGATCAAATTGAGATTTGAATCATCCGCACGTTTGAGAGTAACTTGAAAGCCACGATCTTCAAGAGATTTGAGATAAATGGAATGAGTTTGTTTCAATGCAGGTGATTCAAGAAGAACTAAAACTCGATTCTTTGTTGGAACAGCCATTGTTGTCGATGAAAGAGCGAGCAACAGCATTAAAGCTGTAGAAAGAAGTTTAAACATGGTTTGATGTTGATGATTTGATACTTTCTTCTGAAGTTTGATGATGATTGAAAAAAACGATGAAAAAAAGAATGGAAACTTTTTTTTTGATTGAAGAGTTTGACTTTCCACGTCGCAAAACACAAAAATGAAAAAATGCGACGCAGCAAAATTTTTTGGTCCAATGATAGTATTTTTTTCTGGCTTTGTGTGAAGAAGGTGCAAAATAATGTTTACCATTATTTTTTTTTGCTTTCAACAACGCAGGCAACATTGTTATGTTGAAAGCTTTTGAAATATTTTTTCTATAAAAAGCCTTCCTCCTCGTGTTTTTATTGTTTTGTTATTCGTTAACTTTTTTTACTCCCGTTTCTCCCATTCTTCTTGCCTATTTTTCTGAAGTTTATTACTTTATCCGCGACCTTTTTGATTTTCTTAGCATTTTCATGAATGAATAAAACTTTTTTCTACAAAAATGTAAAATAACTTATGAAAATTTAGTTTCTATTAAAAATCCGACGAGATTTTGCTTTTTGTTATTTTTTCTTTATTTCTCCATACTATGAGTTTCTAATTCCTCCACCATTTCTTTTTTCGTTTATCGATCTTTTTGCAACATAAAAGTGATCTCTGTCTTAAAGGAACAAGACTATTTGATGCCTTTTCGAAAATTTCGATACTGGGGCTGGGAGGAAGAGTTGGGGCGGCGCGTGTTTGAATTACCGTGTCACCTTCTGTCTTACACGGTAATTCAAACACGCGCCGCCCCAACTCTTCCTCCCAGCCCCAGTATCGAAATTTTCGAAAAGGCATCAAATAGTCTTGTTCCTTTAACGTGTTTCTCTTTGTTTTTTTAACGCAACCCATGTCTTTACTTTTCTTTGTTTTTCAGGCTAAAAAATCAAAATGATGAATTCTCGATTACGTCTACTTGGTTCAGCTGGTTATGATCTCGCTAAAGCTCACAATGCTCTTCCATCAATAACATCTGGAGCTGTTTTATCTCGAAATTATCATGAAAAAGTTATTGATCATTATGAAAATCCTCGTAATGTTGGTTCACTTGATAAGAATGATCCCAACGTTGGAACTGGTGTTGTTGGAGCTCCAGCATGTGGCGATGTTATGAAATTGCAGATTAAAGTATGTTTCTAACTTTTTAACTACTGTTGTTTCTTATTGATAACATTGATAATTTATAGGTTGATGATAATGGAATGATTATTGATGCAAAGTTCAAAACATTTGGTTGTGGTTCGGCTATTGCTTCGTCATCTCTTGCAACTGAATGGGTCAAAGGAAAACAAATTGGCTGGGCGAAGAATATCAAGAATGATGATATTGCTAAAGAACTTTCATTACCTCCTGTCAAACTTCATTGTTCCATGCTTGCACAAGATGCCATTCAAGCTGCATTAAATGATTATCAAAAGAAACAAACTCAAAAGAATGGAAAGCAACCAACTTCAAATTAGAAATGTCCTTTATGTACTTATTTTTGTAACTGGTGAATATAAGGTGCTTTTGTATTTGTTTGTGCAAATTTAAGTCATATGACTTTTTGATTATATTTAGTTGTTGTTGATTGAGCTGATGTAAATAAACTTTTATCATTTATTTTTCGTCACATTTGTTTGTGAATGTGTATATATCTGATTTTAAATAATAAAGTTGTTTATTCACTTGTGTGTTTATTGCAAAATGGGTTTACCATTTCGGATATTTAAGTTATTGGGAAGATCGATAATTCTATTGCTTTAGTTGTGACAATGAATGACTCTCCTTTGTCAATACAATCATCATCATCTGCTTCTTCTTCCAAACATGTTTACACATTTGAATCTCCTCGTTCTCAAAACTTTTCGCTATCTTCAAGCATCGTTTATTACATGGCTATGAACCCTAACAATCCAAAGGTTTATAACAAACTCATAAGAACTTGTAAATATTTTTATCCTAAATCTCGAGCATGGTTTGTTGGCAGGGAAGAATTTTATATTCGTTTTCATCATGGTATCTTAAATATTCCATATAAAATTTGGTGCACTGATTATCTTAGTGTTGATGCAAGCTACGTACAAGGATTTATTCCAACTTTAATCCCCAAACTTTTTAAATATGACTTTAATTCTTTGGATCTCAGCCATCAAGAACTTTCTTTGGATGATTTAATGATGATTGGTAGAAAGTCTAAATTTGTTTATTTACGATATTTGTGTATTAAAAATATTGGTGGATCTGTTGCAACTTTTGAAAGCATTTTGAAATGTTTCCCAATTGTAAATAGGTTTTCATTGTAAGTTTGTTGTTATGATGATGGAAGTTTGTTTCACAACTTTAAAGACAGACTGCTGCACATTTTTGACTCATTATTTTTTAGTGAATCCACAGAAAATACTCATCCATCTTTCACTTTTGAAACATCTCATAAAATTATTCAATTCCTTGATTCGCACAATTTAGACAAATTCGATTTCAAAGGACTCACAGATGCTTTTGATTTTGATACTTTTTCTGTTTATTTAAAGGTAAGTTTCTTACAGTAAATCTGTAAGGCAGTTAAAGAACATGATTTTCAGAATCAAAAGAAAACTTGCTTTCATCTTTTCTTTTCCTCTCAAATTTCAGAAAGTTATAAAGCAAAATTAAAATCATTTTGCGATGAAGTCATTGTTGATTATTGTTATAAAAAAAGAAAGTTTGTTCCACCAATTATTGAATTCATTGGCCAGGATATGAAAAGCAAACAAAAATTACATCAACTTCAAATTACTTTTTTCTTGGGTGTTACTTATTAATATTTTTGTATGAGCGGCTAATAAACATTTCTACCTGTTAATTCACCGGTAAATAATCCAACCCTACTATTCTTCCGAAGAATGATCAAAAAAGAACAAAAATTTGAAACACCTTTTGTTCTTACATGGATAGTTCTAGTAAATGGCGCCATTTTAACACGTGTAAAATAAAATACATACAATCCGACGCATCGGCTTCAATACAACCGACCTCCAAAAACCGGCAAAAACCGGCCGACTTCGACCAATTACTTTCATTTAGTTTTACATTTTCGAAATCTTTCGAAAACTTTCAAAATTCTTAAATTTTTCGAAACCTTTCGAAATTTTTTTTTACAAAATGTTTCGAAAGATTTCGAAAGATTTCGAAAATGTAAAACTAAATGAAAGTAATTGGTCGAAGTCGGCCGGTTTTTGCCGGTTTTTGGAGGTCGGTTGTATTGAAGCCGATGCGTCGGATTGTATGTCGAGTTTTGATTTTCACATTATTTTTTCGTTTTTTTCAGTTACTCGACTTTCCATTTTTTACTAACTTTTTCATGCTAAATACTTTTGAGCATATCATCTTAATAGCAAAACCTTTAGGTTTATTCGATATCCGCGTTTAATCTGAATACACTTCCGCGTATTTCCTAAACTTTTCAATTCATTTATTTTTTATTTTTAGAGCTGTTAACAATCATGGATAACTCTCGTGAACCAAATCGCGACTACTTTCGATCGATTACCGATGATCAAGAAAATACTCCGCCATCAACATCTCAAGCAAATACCGACAGCCTTTTTCTTGCTCATTACCAATCAAAATATGACGAGAAATTGAAAGAAGTTTGTTTACTTTTAATCTTTATATACTTAGCTTTTGGTTAACTTTTTAGATGGAAATTTTGGAACATAAACTTCAAGAACATGCAGATCAAATCGAAAATGAAAATGTTCAAATGAAAGAAATCATCGATAAACAAAAAGCTGAAGAAGAAGCGAAGTCTCTTAAACCCCTTGTTTTAATGGAACTTTTTAAACAGAAAGAAGGAAGTCTCTGGCATGGTTATTCAAATTTGGACGAAGATGAAGAACCTGTTGAAATTTGCTTGATGGATCCGCAACATTTGGTTATCAACTACGTCATTGCTCCTCCTGCTAAGAAGCTTGTTCTTGATGGTCTTCTCTCAACTTTTGGTAGTGATCCTTTTGAAGGCAATGCTGATTATTTTCGAGAAAATGATGAAATCATTTCGAATTTGCTCAAGAAAGTCCATTTTTGCAACCTCACTGATTTGCTCTTGCGTGACCAACATTTATCCTTAAATGAATTTGAAAAGCTCGTTTCTTCTGGACTCATCAAAAAGCTATATTTTGACGGTGTTGAGATCAAAGATAACGAAGATGCTTCTGTGATGTTTGAAAATATCCTTAAAAAGTTGCCAAATGTTGAAAATTTTGAGATGTAAGTTTTCTATGTTCCGTTATTTTTTTCTAATCTATGTATGTGTTTTAGGCATCAATCTAGTTTTTATAACAAAAAGTTTAAAACTCTCAATGAACTTTTTCCATATAAAAAGCTTCAAATTACCAAAGGATCGTTTAAAACTCTCAATAAACTTGTTCCGTTTAAAAAGCTTCAAGTATTCAAGTTAACAGCTATTGATTATAGAGATTTCGAAGCTGATTCTTTCCTTGTTTTTATGGAGGTGAGTAATATATTCTTCTTTATTTATTTATTGATGTATACTGTTTTTATTTTTTTTCAGAATCATCCTAATACTCATTTTACACTTTCATTTCGTCTTTATGCAGGAGCTAACTATGAAGAAATTACAGGAGCCAACTATGAAGAAATTAATAAAGCTGAACGTGAAGACCTCAAACAGAAGTTGCTTGGTAATTGGGATGATGATTGGAGTGAAGATTGGGGTGATGATTGTCCAACTCCTGGTAAACTTAAAGTCAAATTCATATAATTGGTTTTTACATATATTGTTTGTTTTGTTATTGTAACATTTTTTCGTTGTTCATGTTTATTGAGTTTTGAATAAATCTTTTGTTTGTTTACGGTTGCCATTGTAATGAATCTTTGCTTTTTGTAATTTGTAGAAAGTTTTATAATTTTGAGCTTAAAATTAGAGAATCTTTTTGATTTAAGTTTTTTGATTTTTCAAGTTTGTTAAAAAATTGATATTATGTCATTGGAAACATGATTGCCCAGAGTTAAATCAGCAAGGATGCTGCGAACTTAGTTAACTAACATACATGCTAGAATTCATAACCAGCTCCATTGTAAATGTTTGGTTGCACTGGAGATGGATGATCGATGATGAACGGATTCATCGTAGATTACCCAACTTAATGACACAATTTAAGAAGCTACTTAGCACGATTGCTTGTTGTTAAACTGATTTTTTAAAGCATTCAATCAGGAAGCTTCTTTAATGGGCTTTACTTTGAACATCAAAATACATACAAACAGAGAAAGATTGTTCGTTGATCTTTTAACTTACTTGATCAACTTTTCTTTCTTCTTTTTTGCGTTTCTTTACAAATCCCAAATCCTTAAAATTTTCTTGCCTATTTTTTACGCAAAATTAACAAAGACGCGACGAAGAAGATGTAAGCTATTACAAACACGATTTTATTTATTTTTCACTTTTTTCGGATACTCTTCACTTTCAAAAAACGAACGAACTCCCACCATTTTTTCTATTATTATTCTTTTTCATCTCTCTGTTTATTCCCGATATAGCAATAGCAGTAGCGGTCACTCATTTCACTCATTTTCGTCAGCTTACAAATAACTCTCTTTCTCTATTTTTTGGAAATGTAAACTTTTACTCCTGAAAAAAAAAATCATTCATTCTTTTTTCTTTTATTTTTGCGTCGTTCATCTTTCATTGTTGTTTTTTTCCTTTTCTTTTTTGGATTGTCTGAAAATGGATAGCTTCTTTAAGTTAGTACATACATTTATTTTTTTGAGTATTAGTCCTGTTATTCACGTTGTTGAATTTAGTTTTATGGATGATGTCTCTCTTGTATCTATCTTCGTGGATGGATTTAGTTTTGTCCGAAATATTTTGTCTTTTTTTCTTATGTGTCCATTGATTTACTTTTGGGGATTTTTTTGTGAACGAGCGTGAAAAAGAAACAAAAACAGCTTAAAATATTATTATTAAAATAAATTTGTTATTATGAGCCGACATGGTTATGAAACAACTTTTTTATCTGGGAGAAAAGTTTATTGGTGTCCAAGTTATGAAGGTTAATATACTTTTTAAATCATTTGTTTGTCATCAAAATTTACTTTTTGAATTTTGTTAATCAAAAGCACACGATTCGGAGGATACTTTAGCTACCAAAATTTTTCATTAACCCAACATAAACTTATTTCTTTATTTTTAGGCCATTTAGCATTTTGTCCCCAACCTACAGATCATGATAGTTATATATGGTGTTGTAAATCATATTATCTTGGACACACGGAAAAGCCATCATGTTGCTTGTATGTTTTACCCGTTGGAACCATTATTGCTTTAATTCTTAGTTGCATTGTTTTACTTTCAAGTTAGTTTTGCTTTAAAAATATTTATTTAAATAACGTTGCTAATAAAATTTGTTGCTTTTCAGTGTTTATATTTTTTACATGTTGGTGTTTGCCTATTTGCCCATTGAATAAGAAAATTGCCGAAAATAGCGATATGAACGAAGAAGGGATAGTGAGAACGATAAAAATGAAATATTATTAAAGAAATTATTAATAAATAAATAAAATAAATGATACTTGTTCTAAAGCATTTGTGAGACAAACTGAAACAAAAACTTCTAACAACAAAAATGGGTCAATGAACAGCAAAAAGATAATGCAAAACACTCATGTGAATCAAAAATAGGATTTAGATAAGTTCGAATACAACAAAGAAAACATAGACATTTTGGTTTGTTAAAAAACTTTTATTATCATTACAAACATAAATTAATCACATTTATTTATACAAAATTACTATTATTACAATTACAAAACTAAAAAGAAATCTTTCATCATCATTCGCCAGCGACGGTTCTTGTAGCAGCACCTGGATGTTGTTGTTGTTGTTTTGATGTTTTTAAACCACGGAAGTAACCATAGCATTCATAGATGCCAAACAGGAAAAACAAGCATAGGAGAAGTTCAATAAGATATCCAAATATTATTTCCATTGTGTGAAGAGGTTTATAAACTAAAAAACAAGCATATTAGTTAGTAAAATAAGTCACATAGTTAGTCCGCAAATGGAGGCAGTACGAGAACAAAAAAAGAAACTTACACGAAGTATCCGCATTTTCAGGATAAAGGAGTTGAATAGATTTTTCTTCCATAGTTACAGTTTTAAAGATGCCATAAATTGCTGCAGCCAACGTGAGGAAGATTGCCAAAATCTAAAAAAGAAGCATACAAGTTAATGATATAAGGAAACAACAAACTTACTCGATACCCAAAATATGGAATAAAGAAATAATGGATTTGAGTTGCTCCACCAATGATAAGGCAAACAATACCAATAAAAGTAACAATTCCAATAGTTGAATAGCGAACGATTGAACCGAGATCATTTTTGTAAACATTATCGACCAAATTGCATACAAGAACAAGAAAGAAGAGGATTTCAAAGGCACTTATAATAATGACACCTCGTTTAGCAGGATGCAATCCAAGTGGATGATGTTCTTCTGATTTCTTCTTTGATAAAGTTGTTGGATTATTATTGCTATTATTTGATTGATTCTTTGTTGTTGCACCAGCACCAGTAGCACCAGGAGAACCATTACCAATAGCAGCTTCAGATGGAATAGGAGGAGGAGGAGCTTCTTGTTGCTGAAAAAGAAAAAGTGAGTGAATATGTGTACCATGGTCCAGGGAAATAGGTAGTATGTTAACTATCACATAAGTTGAGTGAATAAGTAAAGCTGTTTATATAATTAAAGAAAGAAGAAACGCACCTTTTGCTTTTGTTGTTCTAGTTGTTGTTGAAGTTTGTAGTCAACAAAAAAAGATGGAATTACAGGACCAGGATTAGCAGCGGCAGCCATGTTTTTGTTGTTGTACTTGACGATGATGATGAGTTTTCACAATAATGAAAAGCTTTTTCATTTCGTTGCTTCTTCTTCAGTCGTTCTTAAATTGGGAAAAATTCATGTGAAAAACTAAAAATTTGCATAAAAGCGCCTTGATTTTTTTGTGTGAGCTTCGAAAGAAGATGTTAGATTTTTTTTTGTTGCTAAAAATACCAATAATAAGTACACCGTTAGCTTGTATTGTGTTTAATGGCCTAAAACTGATTTCTTCTTATATTTTCGAAAGTCGTTCAAGTCTTACATTATTTTTTTTGAATGGAAACTTGCTTCTTTCTATCAATTTTTTAATGGAACAAAGAATCTATAAAAAAAACTCTTACTTTCAAGCTTGTGTTTTATTTATTTTTTTAAATTTTAAAACTACTTATTCGTTGAATTTCCTTTACTTTACCGATAACACAAAATGAAAAAAAGAAAAATCTTTCATTCAATGTTAACTTTTTTACAATACATCGCTTTTTTTGCCAATAAAAAGGTAGATATTTTTGCCGATGACTTTTTTTTAGTGAGCAACCATGGAGGTGATTGACACAAATCAATAAAAGTTGAATGTCAACCCTCGCTTTTTATACTCTTCAAATTGCGGTAGTGGCGACACAATCACATCGAACGTAGTCATTTGCCATAATTATGTCTATCGTCTTATTTTTCTTTCTTTTTTTTACTAAGTTGAATGGTTTTTCTTTTGAATAACCAATAATTTCTTTTTTGAATATTTTGGTTGAATTTTTTTAAAGTTTGTTTTCTTACATTGCATCAAAAATAATACAGTTTTTGTTTAATATTACATAAAGGCACAAATTTATTATTAAACCTTAAATTTTTTCAAAACTAATAAATAATGCGCTAGAGAACTATAATTTAAATTTAAGAAAGCATTTTAACCTTCTGCATCCCAAATTAATTAAAGGTATGTTGAAGTATGAAGAAGAACTTTTGCGGAAATGGAGAAATAAAATTTAATATTTTTTTGTGAAGAGTTAAAAGATATAAATAAGCAGTTTAGTGTATAATTCTGTAATTCAAAGGTTATTTTTAAAAAAAAAGGAAGATGACCCAAGCTAAAGTACTCACAAAAAAATAAATAAATATCTATTTGTTTGTTTGTTTGTTTTAGAATTTTTTTAAAAGAGAGCTTTCATCATTTTTCTTATTCTTCGAGATCAAGTAGCTGCCAGCCAGCCTTTCAAAATAAATTTCAAACACAAGGAAAAACTTTTTTTTTTGATGCGTAAAAAAAGAGAAAACTCCCGCATTTTGTATTGTTTAATTTATTGTTTTTTTTTCTACGACTTTGAAAAAAAAGTTTAAAAAAAAATGTCATTTGAAATAGAAGTAAATTTTGCGTTGAATTTACTTTCATTTTTGGAAGATGCTTCATCAAAATCAATAATATTTTCACCGGCTTCCATTTTAAATGGCCTTGCAATGATTTATATTGGATCCAATGGTGAAACGGAAAAAGAATTAACTGAAATTATTGGAAAAGGTTTGACACTCTATTTTTTTTTCGGATTTCAACTCAACGATTTTCGATTTCGTAAATAAACTTTGTTTTTTTTATTTAGGTAAAACAAAAGATGAAATAATTGAATATTTTTCTCAATCTATGAAACGCTCAATTAATAATCGAAGCAATTATAATCCAAATTTATTGGCTGTGACATATGCAAATCAAATTTTGGTTTCAAAAAATTTTGAAATGCATCCACAATTTTCTGAAATTATGAAAAATAAATTTGAAGGTGGCATTCAACAAGTTAATTTTAAAAATGCTTCTATTGTTGCTTTGGTAAGAATTTTCTTATCTTCAGAATCGGAAATTTAATGGAATTTAACATTTAAAAAAATATAAGTTTTGCACAATTAATTAAAAGTTTTTAATTTTTAGAAAATGAATAATTATGTTCGAAAAGTAACAAATAATCAAATTCTAAGCATTTTATCCCAAGATGCAATAAATCCTGAAACTTCCGCAATGGTAATAAATATTTTACATTTTATTGGACCATGGGAAAAATCATTTGATAAACGACGAAAAGCTAAAATTTTATTCTCCACCAAATTCAACAACAACAACTCGAGAAATTTTTATGATGCATAAAACGGTTGAAAATAATGTTAAATGGAATTTTATTGAAAATCAAGAATGGGATGTTCTTGGAATTCCATATAAATCTCGAGAAGCTTGGATGTATATTGTATTACCTAAAGAAATAGATGGTTTACCAAAATTGTTTAAAAATATTTCAATGGATATGTTTAAACAATGGACCAAAAAGTAAGAAAATAATAAAAATTCTTTTATTATTTTGCAGCGAAATTTTTTGTTTTCGCATTTTTACTTTTGCCTAAAGAAAGTTTTTGTTACATAATTTTATAAATAAAATTAAAATTATTATTTAGCATTTTTTTTTCGATTCAAATTTATTCAAATTCTCGAAATCAGCAATCACAAATGTTTAAAATATTTTTTTCAGAAGCACTTTTCAACCATTTTCTTTGACTGATATATGAAAAATGAATTATAACAAAATATTTTTTAAATAAAGCGGCCCAAATAAAAGATTTTTTCCTATTACTTCAAAAATTTTAATTCTGTACACTTTTTTTAGAAGTCCATCTTCAAGGATGCATGTTACCATTCCATTAATGAATACAACAACGGAATTTAAAAATTTAAGTTGTAAATTAGAAAATCTTGGAATAAAAAATTTATTTTCTAATCATTGCGATTTAAGCAAAATGTTTAAGAATGGATCTTCATCGCATAAAATAGAAAAATTTATTCATAAAACTATTATTCAAGTAAGTTAAAAAAAAGTAAATTTAAAAACTATGGTTTTTTAAATTTATAATATTTTTTGTTTGTTAGGTTGATGAAGAAGGAACCGTTGCAAGTAGCGTATCTGTGGTTCAATCATGCATGATATCAGCGATTCCAAAACATTTTAAAGCTGATCATCCATTTTTATATTTTATTACCACAAATGAAAAAGCTAGAGATGGTTATTCATTTGATTTTTTACCTTTACAATTACTTTATATTGGAACATTTTGTTAAAATAAAAAAATTATTTTTCTTTTTATCTTTCTTTTTTTAAAGTTGTCTTTACACAACTCAAAAATTGCACAAATTAAGTAAAAAGCGACAGAAGTGTTGCATCCATTTTAAAATTGTCTTAGTTTCACTGGTCCCTAACTTTTTCTAATCCCTTAGTTAACTATTTATGATTGCCATTGTTGTCGTCATATTGACATTGAACTTGAAAAAATGGTTCAAAAATTGTAACATGTCTAATAAAGTTTATTTTGGAAAAAGAAAGAAAGTTTTTAATTCAAGCTCCCTTGCTTCAATTTATCAAAATTAGCTAAATGACCCAAAAGGAAGGAGTTTCACTAATGAAAAAAGAATCAAGCGTTGGCAATACAAAAAAAATTAGGCAGCTTTAAAGTAAATAAAAATAAAATAAATTTAAAAATAATAAAGAAAAATGATACAAATAAAAAAAGTTAAGGTTTCCACCCATCTTTCCAAGTATCCTCATAAAAAGGAAAAAATTTTGAAACAATTTCTCTCTTACATGGATTATTACGGTAAATGGCGCCATTTTTACACTTTCATAAAAACAGTATTTTGCCATACTTGATTTTCTCTTTTCTTGCTAACTTTTTTTTGTTGCTAAATACTTTTAAGCTTATCGTCTTAATTACAAACCCTTTATGTTTGTTCGATATCCGCGTTTAATCTGAATACACTTCCGCGCGTATTTCCTAAACTTTTCAATTCATTTATTTTTTATTTTTAGAGCTGTTAACAATCATGGATAACTCTCGTGAACCAAATCGTAACCGCCTTCGATCAACTACCGATGATCAAGAAAATACTCCGCCATCAACAATGTCTAAAGCAGCTTCTGATGGTCATCTTTCATTCTTCAAATCAGAATTTGAAAAGAAACTCAAAGATGTATGTTTACTTTTGATTTTGTTATGTTTAATTATCTTTCGTACTTTTTTAGATGGGAATTTTGGAACATAAACTTCAAGAATCTCAAAAACATGCAGCTGAACTCGAAAATGAAAATGTTCAAATGAAAGAAATCATCGATAAACAAAAAGCTGAAGAAGAAGAAAAGAAGTCTCTTGAACCTATTGTTTTAAAGAAACTTTTTAAACTGAAAGAAGGAAATCTCTGGCATGGTTACAAGACTTTGAATGAAAATGAAGAACCTATTGTAATATGCATGATTGATTCCAAAAATTTGCTTATCAATGGTGTCATTTTTGGTCCAGTTAAGAAACTCGTTCTTGATGGTCTTCTTTCAACTTTTGATGCTGATCCATTTGAAGGCAATGCTGGTTCCTTTGAAGAAAATGATGAAACCATTTCGAATTTGCTCAAGAAAGTCAATTTTTGCAACCTCACTGATTTGTGCGTGGCTGAACAATATTTATCCTTAAGTGAATGTGAAAAGCTTGTTTCTTCTGGAACCATCAAAAATTTTTATTTTGACTATGGTTGTATCCGCGATGACAAAGATGATATTATTACGTTTGAAAATATTCTTCAAAAGCTGCCAAATGTTGAAAAATTTGAGATGTAAGTTTTTATATCCCTTTAATTTTTCAAATCTATGTTTTAGGGACGGTACACTTACCAAAGGATCGTTTAAAACTCTCAATAAACTTGTTCCATTTAAAAAGCTTCAAGTATTCAAGTTAACAGCTATTGATTATGGAGATTTTGATCGTCATTCTTTCAGTGTTTTTATGAAGGTGAGTAATATATTCTTCTTTATTTATTGATGTTTATTGTTTTTTAGAACCATCCAAATACTCGTTTTACACTTTCTTTTCTTGTAAAATCTCTTCAAAAAGCTGAACTTGAAGCTATCAAAAAGAAGATTCTTGATGGTTGTCCTACTCCTGGTAAACTTGAAGTCAAGTTCCAATAATTTGTTTTTTATACATTGTTTGTTTTGTTTTGTAACATTTTTTCGTTGTTCTTGTTTTTTTGAGTTATGAATAAATCTTTTGTTTGTTTACAGTAGCCTTTGTATTGGATCTTTGCTTTATTAAATTAGTAAAATGTTTTATAATTTTGTGTGTAAATTTAGAATCTTTTTTGATTTCTCGAATTTGTTGAAAAGCTGAAACTATATTAATGGATACATGATTGCCCGAGTTAAATCAGCAAGGATGTTGCAAACATAGCTAACAAATATGTTTGAATTCATAACCAACTAATTCCATTGTAAAGGTTTGTTTGGGTGCGTTGGAGATTGATCAATGATGAAAGATTTTTCATCGATTAGCTATCTAAATTTATGAAGAACAAACAATTAAAGAATCTGCTAAACATGATTGCTTGTTTTTGGATACATTAAACCTGTTTTTTTTTAAATATGTTCAATCAGGAAACTTAATTAATAGCCGCCTTTAAGTTGAAAATCAAAATACATACAAACAAAGAAAGATTGCTCATATAACTTTTAACTTTCTCTATCAACTTTTCCATTTTTTTGTGTATCTTTACAAACTCCTAAATCATTAATTTTTTTACGCAAAATTAACAAAGACGCGACGAAGAAGAAATAGGTTACTACAAACACGATTTTGTTTATTTTTCACTTCCAAAAAAGGAAAAACACCACAATTTTTTTCTTTCTATTATTCTTCTTTTTCTTCTCTCTGTTTATCCCGATGTAGCAATAGCAGTAGCGGTCACTCTTTTCATTCATTTTCGACAGCTTACAAACAACTTTTTTTCTTTTTTTGGAAGAGTAAACTTTTACTCCTAAAAAAAATCTGTCATTCTTCTTTTTTTGCGTCCTTCATCGTCATTCTCATTCTCGTTTTTTAATTTAGTTTTGTGGATGGTTTCTCTCAGTTTTGTCTAATTATTTGTTTATATCACTAATAACTAAAAACTAAATGTTATCTATGTATTTTTGAAATTTTTCTTCAACATTAAAAACTTTCTTTTGAATTGGCAACTGTTTGCTTGTAAAGCAATTGTCCATACCCGCATATTAACTTCCATCTTCGCATAAGCGCCACTGCAACGCTTCATGAGAGTTTTGGCTTCTTCCAACAACATATATTGGATTTCTTTTTCAACATCCTGAACAGTTACTTTTGTGGTGATGGGGTCATCCATAACTTCCTTCAATCCTTGGGTTCGTGCTGCATCCTTGTAAACTTTCTCTCCCCATGTTTATCCCAGTAATCCCAGTAATTTCTGATCAGTTTGGTTTGATGTAATGTTATATATTTGTATTTATGTTTATATATTTATTTATATGCAAGTATCGTTATCATAAAGTGTATCTGTAGTTAATATAATATCTGGCTCGTCTGACCTCAAAACACAGTAGGAAGGTATTCACTCGACGGTTTACCGGTACCTAACAGCTACAAAGCATACCGATGTAACTCTTGAGGAATGTCCCAAATAAATAAAATCTCTCGAACAAAAGAAGAAAATATTAATAAAATATTCAAACAAAAAAAGTGGATAGGAAAAGAAAAGACTGGCCGTCACTCATAAATCGAGGATTGATGAGCGAATGAAAGAATAATAGCAGAGGAGACGAATTTTCACGTAAATATAAAAAGATAAAGATCAAATTAAAGGAAGAGAGAATAAAGAGAAATGGAAGAAGGATCTTTTGTTGTTTTTGTTTACTAAATGGCAATAGCCGTTTTTCAAAACGTTGTCATTTGCTTTTGCTTATTTTTTTTTGTTCGCAGAAATATGTATGTAAAAAAATTATCCAACATCAAAAAAAAAAATTTTTCTTGTGCATTTCTTTAATTTTTTTTTTGTTAATATAAAATAAAATGTTTCTGATTCATTAATTAGTGTAGGAAGGAGCAAATATTTTGTAATTATTACGTAATTTTTACGTAGGCAATAAAAAAAATAAAATTATTTTTAAATGTTAATTTAAAGTTCATTGACTCACATCAAAAGCAGCATCAAGCAATCATAATTTTGAATCATCGCATTGAAGAAAAAAGAAATGCTTGCTTCAATTCAACAACTAAAAAATTATATAAAAATCAAACAAAAAAACAAAAAAACGTTGCTTCAAAGCTTCGACATTCTTAGTTTTTTTAAATTTTTCTTGTTTAAAAAAAATAAAAAATGAAACAACAATTCTTTGTTTTATGTTTTTTGGTTTTATTATTGGTTTTACAAACTTCTTCGGGATTTTTATTTATTGGATCGAATAAAATTAATATGGCTCCTCCGTCGTCTGCCAATTCTGAAATGAAACATCTCCGCCATAAACGAAATTCATATAACAATAATAATTATTATAATAATGGAAATGGATATGGCAGTTATGGTAACAGTTATGAAAGCTATGAAAGCCGAAATCGAGAATATGTTGATGATGCCTTTCAAGGTCCTAGAAGTCCTCCTATATTACCTCGTCAACCAGGGCCACGTTATATTGGTAAATAAAATTTTTTTTAAAAATGTTGTAATAATTTTTTAAGTGTTTATGTTTTTTTTGATAATAAAAACTTTATTTTAATTCTTTTATATTTAAAAGCTTTTTTGCCGTTGTAAGCATCCAAATATTTTTATGGCGAATTTTTAATCGTGCGTTTTTGAGAGCCTTTAATAAAATTAATTTCTTAATCGAGTTTTTAGTTTTGTTTTGAAGAGTTAAAAAATAACGATCATCAGAAAAAAAATTGTAAAAGTTTTTTGTTTAAAATTATTTTTTGATAAAATTCATTTTTTTAAAACATTTATTAATTTTAATAATTATAAAAGCTTTTCTATTTCTGAAATCATGACCTCCACTGAAATGATTTCTATCAAAACTTCAGACATCAAAGAACCTTATCCGAAATAGCAAATTTTATTTATAATACATACTTCATACTTTTGTTCTCCATTTTTTATGATAACGATGCATGTTTTAAAAAACCTTTTGTGATTATTACTTCTTTTTTTTCTTCTTCCTTCATATTTGATGAATGGCTTTTGATTTACGATATGACACAACAACAGAGACGATGATAGCGAAGTAACGGTTCCCTTTTTTTGACCACAAAAAAAATAAACAGATGTTTTGATTCATTAGAAAAATATATGCAACAAAAGCGCTAAAAAAAATTTTTTTTTGAAAGAAAGTTAAACCTACCGTTTTTTTACTTCCAAAATTTTTTTTCTGTCTGCTGCTTTGTTGACTTAAAAAAATTATTAGATTACAATGTCAATCGATTCAGAAAGTTTTTCTTCTTTCAAAAATTGTTGGAATTCTACGAGATTTATTATTTTGTTTATTTCAACGATTGCTTTATCCTTTCTTGTTGCAAATTCGTTATCGCTTAATTTTACAGGTAAGCAGCAACTAGAAAATCCATTTCTCTTTGACAACATGTCATACGTTTTTTGTTGTCGTATATAAATTAAAGTTCAAACACGAAATTTTTTTTTTCATTGTCGATTTTCAAACGGTTATTACATTTTGAAACCAAAGCTCACTAAAATATTTCTTATTTTATTTTATTCTTTCATTTTTTGCGGTAATTTTTTCGGGGGTTTATTTGTGGTTAATTAATTATTAACAGTTTTTTAACAAAACAAAAAAACACATAAAGTAAAATTTTAACCAAATTATGGCATCAATTTTAATTTTTTTTTTCGCTTTTTGCACTTTTTACAAATTATTTTACTCGCGAGATATTGCGGCTATTTATAACTCCGAATCGGAAATTTTAAACTGTTTATTTTTAGTCTTTTTTAAACTAAATTTTTCCGCTTTTGTTTTATTTTTTTCCGCCATATAATTTTTTGTTTTCTGCATTTTTCAGTGATATGCATGCATAAAAACTCTTTCTTCTCTAATACCACTACAATAAAGGACACAACAAAATCCACAAATTTGAAAGAAGTAAAGCCTTTGTATTCTTTGAATGAACAAAGTTGGTTATTTTCTGCTATAGCAATTGGAAATATTATTGGCGTCATTCCATTAACTTATGCAACAACACATTTTGGAATACGAAAAACTTATACTTTTTATGGTTTAATTTCGGGTTTCGCCACCCTTGTTTTACCTTTCGCCGTTAAATTAGGATTTAATTATGTTTTTCTTTGCCGGTGCTTTCAAGGTTTTGGATTATCCATTTGTCGTGCATCTTTGGGTGCCATAGTTTCGTCATGGTCCTCACTCAAAGGTTCAGGATTTTATATTTCTGTTTTAACTATGCAAATTCAATTTGGCTCAATCATCGTTTTGCCACTCTCAGGAAATTTATGTGAATCAAAATTATTTGGTTGGGAATCAGTTTATTATAATTTAGGGTTTTCAACAATAGGATTTTTTATTATATTTTTTATTTTTTTCACTGATCATCCCAAAAATCATTCATATGTTAGTTTAAAAGAATTAAAAATAATTCAAGAAGGTCGATTTTCTGACACCGGAGTGACTCAATCAATTCCATATAAAAATATTTTGAGTGATATCTCTGTTTATGCTGTAATGGCAGTATATTTTGGTGGGTCTATGGGTTTACAAATTTTGGTAAGTCAAATAAAACAAATTCATGGAGGCTTGCTTTCATTACTTGAAAACGAGGCTCGAATTTTTGTCAACTTTAATTGCAAAATCTAAGACCCGAAATATTAGGGGTTTTTAAAGGGTTTTTTTTTTGAAATTAATAAAATCTTGACCAACTTTCGTGATTTAATTCAAAAACTACTAAAAAAAACTTTCAAAATTTATTGAAATTTAGTAAGTTTTCCACCTTCTAAAAATTGTTTTAACCTTATATAAATTTTCGAAGGAAATGAGATTCAAAAAATTTCCGCGTGATAATATAAAAGCCAAAATAACTTCGATATTATTACTAATGGGATTATTTTTAGGCCCAATATGGTCCAACATATCTCAATAAAGTTCTCAACTACGACGTTCGATCCACGGGTTTTGTAACAGCCTTTCCACATTTACTTAGCATTGCTGTTAAATTTATTGCTGGACCTTTGAGTGATTCTGTGACATTTTTTAGTGAACGAACAAGAATCGTATTTTTTAATACTTTGAGTTTGGTTAGTTTAATAGTTCCGTTTTTTAAATAATTTTTTTTAAAAATCGGTTATTATTATTTTTTTTTATAGTTTCCAATGTGTATTTGCTTTTATTTAGTGGGAATATTACCCGCAGAATATGGAGGACTTATCCTCGTTGCTTATAGTTTGGTAAATACTTTTAGTGGATTAACTGCAGTTGGAGCATCGAAATCTGTGCAATTGGTAAACTTTTATTTATTTATTTTTTGATTTTGTTATCGAATCCAATTTTTTTTTTATTATTTTTAGATTGCTCAACATCACGCTCATTTTATTATGACTGTCGTAAGCTTTTTTTTAAAAGCTTTTCCCCCAAAAGTCAATAAATAATTTTTTAGATGAGTTTAATGAATTCAATCGATATCTTAATTTTGCCGCCCCTTGTTTCAATTATTGCTCCTGATAATACTCGTTCACAATGGTCATTAATTTTTTATATCATTTGTGGAGTTTTATTTATAACTATGGTATTTTTTAATTTCACTTGTGAAGTTACTCCTCGACCATGGGCTATAAAAAAAAATCAAGTAGTTCCACATAAAATATCTCCAAATTATGAATCTCAAGTTTAACTTTTTTTTTCCAAACGACATAAAAAATTTTTTTATTTGTATCATAGAACTGTTATTTTTTTGATGTGTTATATAATAAAATGCAATCAATACATTCACAAATAATGTGTCATCTTTTTTTTTTAAAAATGAATAAAAAGGGTAAAAGGTTAGTTTTTTTAAGCATAATTTTCTCTTATCAACAACGCTGTATCAAAGTAATTATTTTAATATATTGAATAAGAAAAGGGAAAAATCGCTTTAAATTTAAAATAAAGTTAATTTCTAATTTCTTCTTTATTATTTTGCTTTTCTTCTTCAAATTAATTTAAAAAATATTTTCTATGAAAATCTTTGAAGACCTCAAAGTTGCTTAGTCTTTTTAATTTTAGTAATTTGACTAAATAATTTCATTATGGATAATTCTCGAAAACCGAAGCATAGTAATTATTCCTTTACTGAATATCTAAATAAACTAAATTCGTTTCAATCGGCTTCACAACCACACTTGGGCACAGGGTGTGTTAGGGTGTGTTTTGACACACCCGAGGGTTTAGTGTTTAGTCGAGTTTTTCTGGAAAAAAATTCAAAACGACAGGGGAGACCCTTTGGTAAATTTAACAAATCTTTGGAGGTTTAGTAAGAAAAAAAAAGCCTTGGTAAAGAAAAGGAAAAAATAGCAAAGGGGGTCTATTGCTTGATTTTGAGGTTTAGTACAAAAAAAAATTGTAACACACCACCGTGCCCCAGCTCTTAAAACAGAACACAATTAATAATAAGGAAAAAAAGGTTTAAAAAATCATGGGGATGTCGAAAAAATAGGGAAAAAATAAAAAAAGTTTATGGTTTTTTTACAGAAAAAATTCCGAATATTTTTGGATAAAAAAGGAAAAAAGTTTAACAGAATTTTTCTAAACATACATGGATGTATGTATTACCAATCCAAGCTTTTCCATAACAACGAAGCTGCCGCTGCTCAAACACAAAATTATAAAAAAAACCTTTCTTCTTTTTTATCTTTTATTTTTTTGCCCAAAAAAAAGCGGAATGGAAGAATAAAATGAAAGCAAGCGAATGCTACTACTGCGGCGGCGGCTGCTTTAGTTGTGGTTTATTTTGCCTCCTTTTTGCTTTTTATTTTTTTTAAACTCTGCTTTTATTGATCATTTTTTTCTTTTTTTCTGTTACACACGAAAAAGCTTGGAAAAAGCCTTACCGATTTTGAAGAAGATTAACTTGTATCAATTTTTGATTGGAGTTTTTTCATTTAAAAATTTTGATATTCATCTGTATCTGACCCATCTTTCTTTGGTTGCTTTTACACATCCATAAATTTACTTTGGGATGGCATAGCGACGACGGCGACAACAACATTTTTCTGTTACTTTTTCTTCAAAAAAAAGGAAAATGTTGTATTGCTGCGACACAACAAGCAAACAACAAAATGGCTGACAACCAGACAGACAGCTGGTCAGTAATGGACGTTGCCAATGGGGGAAAAATGTTGGATGGAGTGGTCTGAAAAATAATGGACAATAGTTGTTTTGGGTGCTTCATCAAAAAAATAAAAGGAAGATAGCAGCCAAATCTAAATGGCTAATTTCAAATGAAACAAAAGAATTTAAAGTTCTAAACTGTATTTTCTGAGTTTAAAAAAATTATGGCGCTTTTTATAAATATTTATAAACAAAAACAATAAAGAAAATTTATAAAAATAAAAATAGTAATAATCTTTTTTTTGATACAATGGCGCCACGAAAAACTTTATACATAAATACTTTAAAAATTGTATTCAAAATAAATAAATTTAATTTAATCAAAAATCATATGTAAATCAAAAAAATGTTTACATAAAAGTCAAAAATGAAGAACACCAATTTAAGCGATAGTTAATTAAGATAAGGGGTAATGTTTTCTTTATTTTTAATGATTCGACGTGGAGGTTTTATACCATAATTATTCGTATGTTTAATGAGAGCCGCTTCAATAATGGTGACATCCACTGTTGTGCAAGTATGAGGAGCAAAAATAAATACAACTGATTCGTTTTCCAATGGCGATCGCATTTTATAATATGAGTTATCTTTGTCGGATTTGGAATAAAATAAAATTTTATCCATTGGATTTATATTTAACCCAAGTCCACCATGAAAATCCTTTCGAATGATAAATATTTCTTCATTGAATGAAAGAGGACGACAGGATTTTAAAGCTGCTTTAATTTCTTCTGTGCTCAAGCAAGGATACTATAAAATGGACAAATTTTTTGGTTTTTAATCTCAAATTTTTATCTTACAAAAACGTATGGCAGAAGAAAAAAAGAACATACATGTTTATCCAAATTTTCATAAACTAAAATAGGTTTAGGAAATCGTCGATATTCAAGATCAATCAAAATTTGTCGAGCTTTTTTCATGTCTTCTTCATCAGAATTTGAATAAAGAATCTGGAAAAAAAATTTTTATGCCAAGAGATACTAAAAACAATATTTGTTTTTTCACTTACTCCATTTCTAACAAATTCGTCTGTTAATTGAATAAATAAATCAAGATAGTTGTTTCCAATAAAGACTTCTTCCCAAGTTACTGTTTTTCCTTTATATGTAAAAGTAAGATAAGGGGCAGCTAATTTGATTGCTTGAACTAACCTAAAAAAAGAGCTATGTTTATATTTTTAAACAAAATTATTTGTTTGTTAATAATCCTTACATAATATTGGCAGCTAAAACATTTTTATGGCAATAGACAACTTGATGAAATCGAATACGAGCTTCAAAAACTTTTTTAATTGTATGATACTCTTCATCACAAAAACCTATCCATTTAAATTTTGGATTTTCCACACATGAAACAATTTTAACAGAAGAAAATAATCGTTCAATTGTACCTTCGTCAATACCAGGAAACCCACAACGTGAATCCCGAGAAAGATAATCTAATTTATCCACATCAAAACCTGAGAATGGATTATTGACGATAGCAAAGAGAAAAGCTTTATCAAGAAAAGCAAATTTATCATTTTCTGATAAATCCAAGTGATCCCATGGTTTTGAGTTATTGGATACATTGGGATTGATGAAGTGCTTAATAAGTTTAAAGTGACAATCAGTAAAATATACTTGAAAGGACTTTTTAATTTCTTCGTGATCTTCAAGAATTTTTTCAAATAGTAAAATGGACATTTCTTCATGCTAAAAAAAGGGTGGATTTTTTGTATGTACAATATTTCATTCCTACCGATTTTTGGCCTTCAAAAAGTCGTTCAGAAAGATGAGAAAAAGGTCCATGGCCCAAATCATGTGCTAAAGCAGCAACAATTACACAAAGAGCTTCCGATCCTGTAATGGATTTCTTGTCGCCATTAATTTTTTGATGTCGAAGCTTTTTAACCAATTGAGCGGCTAATTCGGCAGTACTAAAATTATTATAAAGTTAAAAAAGCTTTTCTTTGTCATATTTATTAGATGCTCGAACTAACCCAATACAATGTGCATGCCTTGTATGTACAGCTTCGGGATATACATAAATGCAAGCTCCAAGTTGCTTAATATTTCTTAATCGACCAAAGCAAAGCGTATCAATGAATGGTTTACAAACTTTTGGTATATCAGCATACCCAATTCCATGATTAATAGTATAATAATTATCTAGGTTATCAGGATCCCAATCAATAATTGCTTGAAGTGGTTTGGATCGGTTTTTACCAACAGGAGTTAAACTTGGTAATTGGGTTTGAGAAGATTCACCCAAAGTTCTCCTAAAAATAAGAAATATATATTTTTGGCGATTTATGTTAATATTAATTTCTTACCGTTGTTTAGTCGGAGGTTGTTCATCAACATTTTTAGGATTGGACGATGTCTAAAAAAATTAATTCATAAAAAATGTGAAGTCACATCGTCACGCAAGCTCTCTTCCAAATTTAGTGCTTCGAAAATGGTTGAGAATTCTCTAAAGATTCGATAGACTACATTTTTAATTTCTTTAAATGTATAAAATTTTTATTTTTGAAAGACTCATTCGGGCTTCGCAACCTAAAATTTGGATCACAAAAAGCGATGATATTCGTGATCCCAAATAAACGTGGAAAAGTAAGGTTTAAAAAATCCTTATCCATTTTTATTTAAATTTTAATCTTTTTAGAAAAAAGCCTTACAGATTTTGATGAAGATGAATTGGTTTCTGATTCTATTTGTTTCTTAATTTTTTGATATTCATGTATATCTGAACCTTTTGAAGCGGCTATATCCGATAATTTACTTTTATACGGCATAGTGAAACACACTTTTATCTTCTTTTTTTTTAAATCAAAACACTATAAGCACAAAAAATAGCCAAGAGTTAAGTCAGTTGATTCAAATTTACACTATTATTTTTCTTTTAAGAACTTGAAGAACAAATCTTTCGAGCACCAAAAATAGACATTTTAACTTTATCTTAACCCCGCTTTTATATCCATTGTTTTAATTGCGTTCTTTCCGGTGTTATTCTTATCAGTTTTATGGATGTTCAGGTTCAACAAACAAACAAACAAAAAAATGTGTGAAAAAAATAATCTTATGACTTTTTGACTTTTAAAACTTATTTTTGTTTTTTTGTTCTCGTGGTTTTAAAATGATTAGGATATTTACCAAATAATTTAAAATTATAATTCCTGTCGTTGCATGAAGCTTTTGCGATTTTGATATAATTATAATTTGGTGATTTTATTCGTATATTTTGATCTTTTAAAATCTTGGCTACAAAAAATATCTTCTTATGTTTTTTTTGTGTAGTTTAAGCGTTGATCATTTTATGATAAGTATTTATTTTTAATTGTTTACCATTTGCTTTCCAATTTTCCCACACAAAAGAATAAAAAACAGAAAAGAAAAGAAAAATTGTGTGATAAGCTAAAAGTTTTTTCTGTCGACATAAAAAAAGTGCATGTTGTTGACATCGGAAATAAAAAAACAAAACAAACATTTAATAAATTTTTATAAATCCCGTGAGGATGAAATATTTTGAGTAATATGACAAATAAAAAAATAACAAAACAATTTTATTCTTGAAGAATTTTTGAAGTTTTTAATGTTAACAAAATAAGGATTATCATATTTGTTTGAGAAAGTACGTTTATTAAAACTCTTTATAAAATCTTATTTATTGTTGCAAAAAGATTCACTTTTATTATTTCCTGAATTGTTTTGGCATCAAATATTACATAAATTACTTTACCGTAATCAAATATTGCTTTTTACAATTCATAAAAACAAAAACTTTTAATATTTTTTTATTTATGAATTTTATAAACTTTTTTCAATCGTAATGATTTTAAAGCATCATTGTTTTCAACAATTTTTTAGCGTTATCACTATTTTAATTAAGGCCTTAGAAAGTTGCAAAATAAAAAATATGTGGAATTTAAATATTCAAAACAAGTTTAAGAAGAAAAAAATAGAACCAAAAAATGAATGCACCTGCAGTAAAAGAAAATTATACTAAAAAAAGGATAGATTATTTGCAAAGAAAATAAAAATCAATAATGGCAAGTCATAACAAAAAAAGAAGATATACTTTAAAAAAAATAACAGACGCCAAAATGTTTTAGCTTTTTTATATTGACTGCCTCCAAAAATAGTATTCAAAAAGGACTTAACTTTCGGGCATTTATTGATCGCTCAATATCGACAAAAACGTGCTTTTTAACCATAAAAATAACTTATTGATTTTTTTTCTTGATTTTTTCTAGCGAGAAAAAATTATTGATTTCGGCCCAATTTTTAGCTCCTTACATTTTTTTTCACTATGAAAATTATTTCTTCATTTTGCATTTAGAATTTTTTTTTCACATAGATATTTTGTTTCTTTGTTTAAATATTTTAATATTTTTTTTCGTTTTGTTTAAATTTTATGAAAGATATACAAAAAAAAAATTGAGAGTTTTGGAAATGCTCATTAAAAAAAATATCTTGAGATAGTTCTCAGCTAAAGAATAGATAATTACATAATTTTTAGGTGAAGCAGGCAAAGAATTTAAAATATTCAAAAATTTTACCTGTCAAAACATTCTATTACTATTTCAAATCAAGAAAAAAAAAGAATTATGAAGCAAATAATTCTTTTCTATTAAAAATTTTTAATGAAATTAACTTTTTGTTTTCTCAATAAAATATTACCAAGTTTTTTTTGTGGAAAACTTTAAAACAATGCCAATTTCTAAGATTAAAAAAGATGTTTGTTTATACATAAAAAAAATTATTTGGTGATAATTTATTTGAATAATGTCCAGCCAATAACATTTTGTGTGTTAATTTATATTCATTGACTCCATCAATTTATTTTAAGTCAAAATGAATGAAATTTTTAAATTTTGTATCGTGAAGGCATTCTTCTAAGCTTTAATAAACAATGTACTATCAAAAACCTTAAAAATATAAAATTTAGAAATGAATAAAAGCGATGATAGTCACAAATATAAAAAATGAAGAAAATACATATATTTTTTTGTTCTATTATTGTTTTTTCTTTTGTAAATTCCATTACGCCCTATAGTCTTCTTCAGGTGTGCGCAACATTACAATATTGGAATAATCGTGGTACAATTTCCTTGTAGTTTCGTCGTATCATAAAGTAATGTTGTAGCCATAAAATACAGGAAGGTTTGAGGGATAACGAGTTTTTATTTTAATCATTTTTTCTTTAGCTTTCAATAATTTTATATAATTGTTTGAAAGATTATGGAGGCCAAGGTAAAAATATGAAGCAAGCTTATGGATTACCAAAAAGCATGGTTGAGAAAAAAAATTATAATTAAATATTCAAAAAAGCAACAAAAAAAAAAACACAAATAAATAACGATTACATTTTTGCATAATCGTTTTCAATGGACAGAAATAAATATGAAAAGTGCATGCCAAAGAAGAAGAAAAAACGATAAACAAAAATCAAGGTTGTCATGCCAAAACAAAAGACAAAAAATATCTATAGGTTGGTTATACTTTAATCAAAATAATGAGAGGAACCAAAAGCATCGACCTTTCCTTCTTCATTGACCTCAATTAGGAATTGATTTTTGAGAAATTTTGTTATTAATTTCTTTTCTGCAAACAAAAAATCTTCAGTATCAATTTTGCAGCTTTTGTGAATGCTAACATTTTTTTTCTTTGAATATTTTAATTTTTATTTATTTTATTTTTTTTTCTTTAACATTTTTCTTGCATAATTTTCTTTTTGATGCCCAGCTAATATCATGGGGAAAAAACACAGCAACAATAAATAGCTCTCCAGTGGTTAATAGCTTGAGATTAAAACGTGATAATAAGCTTACCTCAAATTCAATGAAATTATTAGCTTTAAGTGAAAAGAACTTTGAAACCCTTATAATTCATAAATTCAATAAATATTTCTTAAAATAAATACAGAGAGATTAACAAAAAAGTAAAATAAAATAATTTTTGTGTGAAAAAATTTGCAACAATGAAATAGGAAAAATAGAAAATTAGATTTCATTATAAACATTTATTATCACAAATATAAAGTAAGTACAAATCATCAAACATTTAATACATCCATCATCATTTCATCATCATTCATTCATTCATTATCTTTATCTTTTTGATCCATAAATTCTTCTCTACTTGATTCAATTGGATTTAATTGATGTTCTTCACTCATCCTAAAAAACAAACATGAAAACATGGAAGTTAGTTTGTAAAAGAAAGAAAACTTACTCAGAATTTGCATTCTTTCTTGTTGATTCTGATGCACGAGTTGAAGTTAAACCACGACCCTTCTTTTTTTCTTTTTTAGTACTTATTTCTGATTCAGCTGGTTTAGTTGCATCACGTTTTGCTTTTGCTTTATTGAATGCTGCCACGGCTGAAGGAGCTGAAGCTTTGATAGCTGATGGAGGTGATTCACATTTATTTGCCTGAAAAAAAAAAGAAAAGTTAAAAAAAGTATTTAAAAATGATAAATTGTTGTCCAAATTCTTCTATAAACAAAGTTGAAACGAATCCAAAATGGAAAAAAAAACAAAACAGAAAAAAAGTTGATAGAAAAATAATGAACCAACCTTTCCTTTCTTGGATTTCTTATTCTTCGCCTCCTTCTTCTTTGTTTCTTTTGTTGTTTCTTTCTTGGATTCTTTATTATTTGATAATAATTCTTTTTTAGTTTCATTGTTGTTTGCTGCTGTTGATTTTTCATTTTTCTTGTTGTTGTTGATTTCACTTTTCTTTGAAACTTTTGATTCAAGAGCACTTGGATCATTACCATCTTTTTTATTTGGTGGTTTACATAATATCAAAATAATCATCCAGCATGAAATAGATAAAAAACAATTGAAAATCAAATTGAACCATAATAACAACATTTTTTGATTGGAGTTTGAGTTTGATGAGATTAGGCAAAAACAGCTGCAGCAGCAAAGAAAAAACACGCAAACTACAAAGCCAAAGTTTTTACGAAAAACAATGCAAAAAATTTTATGCAAAAAATGTGATAAGTTGTAAAATTCATGGGAAAAAAAATTCGCTGATAGCTTTTTTTAGGCAAAAAACAAGCTTCCATTCCAATTTCATTCTTCGATTCTTTATAAAATGTACAAATAAATTTATCTTTGTTATTCACATACATACATGTTAATAATATAATATTCAATCAATACAAAATTATGTTACATAAGACAGAAATAGAAAAAAATGTGTGATTTAGTTTTTCTTTTTAGCATAATGAACATGAGCTTTAGGAAAGAGTTGACTAGTTTGTACTGATGTTGTTGGCGAAGATAAAGGTTCAGGATATTCAGAGTAGTGAGACTAAAAAAGATGATAAAAGATTAGTTTGAGAAAAGAAAGAAAAAGTTAAAGATTCAATTGAAGATGAATGATAAAGGTTTCGGAATTCAGCATCAGAAACAGATTATGAAATAGCCATAGAATATGTAAACAAAGATAGCATTTATATTCTCAAATCCAAAAGAGCCAGTCCAATAAGTACGTGTGTCAGCATTATGATCATCTTCATATTCCAAAACCTTCATCATTCATCTCCAAAAAGAAGAAGAAGAGAGAACTTACACTTTCAGATAATGTAACATTGGTTGTGCCATCATAGCTTTGAACTTCGCTATCATCATCAAACATTCCACCCATTGTAACAATATCAGGAGATGGAGCACGTTGAACACTAAAACACAAAACAACAACATTTTTAGTTAAACCGAGAAACAAACAAAAAAGAACTTACGCATTAGTCAATGGCATTTGATGAGATGATTTAGCAGTAGCAGCGGCGGCGGCAGCAGCAGCTTCAGCAGCTTTTTCACGAGCACGATATGCAGCAGCAGCAATTTTTTCTCTTGCGACAGCTTCAGCAACTTCACGAGGAATATGAGCAGATTTATCAGCTTCACGTGGATCAACTTTAGCATAACTTTCAATATCAAATGTAAAATCACGTATTTTATGTGTTGGATTATGAATATTTGTTGAAGCAGCAGCTTTCTTGGTTTTTGATCCTTGTTTATCATCTTTTTGTTGTTCTTGTTGCTTTTGAGATTGTTGTTGTTGACGAGAAGAACATTCGTTTGTTGCAACTTTGGTTGGACACTTGCTAATGGATCGTCGACGATTTGACTTTTTCCTGAAACACAAAAAAAATAACAACAAATGTTTTAGAATTGAACGAAATAACTTACTTTGGAAATTTGATGCGAATATTGACTTCAACTTCTAAATCTTGATCAGAAAGTTGAACAAGTTTGGAACTAAGTTCATCGATGATTTTATCAACAATGTTTGATGAAGGTTGTTGGCGTTGTTGACGAATTTCATGATTACCCTAAAAAAATGAACGATCATCAAAAAAGTAAAGAAAAAAAGAAAAACCAACTCGTTTTACCACAGCAGCAGCAGAAAATTGATTCATTGCGAGTTGTTGTCACGGTAGAAAGACGACGACGACACAATCAAAGACACAAGAATAAGCACGACTAAATCTTTTCTAAACAAGCTGCAAAAATAAACGCATGCTTGAAAATGAAAGAAGTTATGCAAATAAAATCATGATGCAAATTTTTTTAACGAAGAACTCGTTGTATTTTTAGAGATTTTTGTTGAAAGTTTTAAAACAAAGTTTGTCCATCGACAAAAACCAGCAATTTTACAACGATCACCCGCTTTCAGTACCAACCATTTTTTTAAATCAAGCTCACAATAAAAATTAGTTTACGATAATACAAAAATCAATCTAAGAAACGCAAGAAAGGCGAAGTTAGAAAATAAAGGCATGTACAAATAAAATTTTCTTTATTATTACAAAATATATAAATACGATAAATAAAAGACATAAACATAAATAAGGTTATTACAATAAGTTCACATTCAATGTCCTTTCTTCTTTTTCTTCTTTGACTTCGACTTTGATTTTGGTTTTTCAATGACAACTTCTTTGCTTTGAATCGCCGTTGTTCCATCAGTCTTTGAATTTGATCGTATTTCTTCGGAGGCATTCGGAGTTGAATTCGTACGAACAAGTTTAACATCATGGAAACATTTTGGTTCAGCTTCATATGCAGCTTCGATGGCGTTGGCAGGATATCCGAAAGCATTACGTTCTTCGATACTTGATTCCCGTCTCCAAAATGGTAGTTCACGGCTAAAAAACAAAAGGTTAAAGAAATTCATAGCAATCATAAAAAATGTACCGCATAGTTGTAAGTGCGCGTCGACGAGATTCATCAGGTTGATTGAGTGTGAAAGCAACGACCAGAAGCAAAGCCATAGAATATTTACAAAGATGTTCATCATCACCAGGAACCAAATGACCATATTCAAGAGCGAAACATGTAAATTTGATGTATTCTGGAGTATCACGTTCTTGGAGGAATTTTCGAACCCTTGATGTCATTTCTTTGATATCTCCATTATGATAAAGCTTCAAACCACGTTTCTTCAATTCATCGATCGATTTCTTCCTAAAATTAACACATATTAAACAAAGTTGAGAGTAAAATAAACATACA
Source organism: Panagrolaimus kolymaensis (assembly GCA_028622995.1). Classification (NCBI taxonomy): domain Eukaryota; kingdom Metazoa; phylum Nematoda; class Chromadorea; order Rhabditida; family Panagrolaimidae; genus Panagrolaimus; species Panagrolaimus kolymaensis. The sequence continues at coordinate 1,872,030 of JAJQJQ010000029.1, read as the reverse complement.
CCAGGCCATTGATGGTAACAAACACATCACCAATTAAGTTGTACAAGAACATTGGGGCCTTACCTGCGGTAAGTCCCTCAAACTAAACAAACATTCACACAATCTACGAAACTATTACATGTTTACAACCACACGTGGACATTAAACGCTTTAAAGTATTTTTTGAGAATCCTAGGGAGTGCAAATGTTTTTATGAATTCTAAAAAATTATCAAAGGGGAGATTATGTGCTTTTTTAGAGGGTGCAAAATTGGAAAAAATAGAGTGCTCAAACACCCATGTGTGTCTACAACAATACAATTAAAATAAACATCATTGTGCTTACACATTCCATTTTTCATGGTAAATTTTGGAGCCCTGCCTACGGCAGACCTCCTAAATTTTACAAAAAGATCATTTACAATAATCAATGAGACATTTTACATAAAGAAAATCTACGGAACTGCTTACGGTAGTCTCAACATTATATATTTCATCACAATAACAATAAACAATAGGGCCTTCCGGATCCCGAGTCAATCTTCACTCCATTCCATATCTCTAATATTCGGTTACATCTTAACCCATTCGAAGTCCATTCAATAGGCAAATTACACATGGGCCCTTCAGGCCCCAAAACACATTTCAACCCAAAAACAACCAAATATCGAACCAAACACAATTAAACATTCGCCCGAACACAACTAAACATTCACTCGAAAACAACTAAACATTCAACCAAAAACAACTAAATGTCCAACCAAACATCATCTTACATCTCACCAAAAATAACTAAATCTCCACCCGAAAACCATCTTACATCTCACCAAAAATAACTAAATCTCCACCCGAAAACCATCTTACATCTCACTAAAAACAACTAAATCTCCACCCGAAAACCATCTTACATCTCACCAAAAACAACTAAATCTCCACCCGAAAACCATCTTACATCTCACCAAAAACAACTAAATCTCCGCCCAAAAAAACTAAATATTAACCCAAACACAATCAAATATCCTACCAAAAACAACTATGCAGACAATCAGAGAAAAACAAATTTTTCACTTCCAAAATGCAACAGAAAAAACACAAAGGGAAACTTTCGTGTCAAGAAAAATTTCATAAAATGCAAATTTAAACTGGTCAAAACATAGGGATCCTTGAGTCTCCGAAGCGTGAGACTAACATATTCGGAATCAGCGTAAAAAACTGATCTAGGCTATCGGGACAAAACAAAAAAAAAGCAGAAACGACATACAGACAAACAAACAGACAGAAACGACACTCCAATTTAAAAAGGAGGACAAGAACATTGGGGCCTTACCTTCGGTAAGTCCCTCAAACTAAACATACAAACAAACAATTTTCGAAACCGTTACATTTTTACAATCAAAACGTGGACATTTTACACATTTAGGTATTTTTTGAGAAACTTAGAGAGTGCATCTGTTTTAAGGAATTCTAAAAAATAATCAAAGTGGGAGATTATGTGTCTTTTTGAGGATGGAAAATGGGAAAAAAACAGTAACACAACATAAACTAAAACAAACAGATTGCTGAGTATTGGTTTATTAAAGTGCCTTACTGTAAACAGTAATAACTTCAATAGTAAGCCTCCAAACCTCGTCAAGGTTCTCAGCATATTGGAGGATAGTTGTTAGTTCTGGGTCAACAACACCCTTTAAAAGGGCAAAGAAACCGCATCTAATACGTACGGAGGTGCAATCAACATATATAACCATACCAGGTATTAAAATGTCAACAATGCGCTATGTTAAGCATGGGGCTCACCTGAGGTGATTTAAGCAGCACCTCATACTTGCTTCCTAAGAAGCACGCATTTATCCCATAAATAGGCATGACATTTCATAACTTGCTACTGGATATGGCCTTGTATATATGGTCAAGCCGTTTCTCATCGCTGACATAAACACAACATAAAACTTTTCTCACTTGAAGAACTATCGTTGAAAATCTCCGTAGAACTTCATGACGCAACTCTTATCGTTCATAAGGAAATTAAAACCTTATAAAAAGCTCAACAAATCTCATCATATACGTAACATAACGTAGGTGCAATTATTACATATGATCATACCAGGTATTAAACTGTCAATAATGCGATCTGTTGAGCATGGGGCTCACCTGAGATGATTTAAGCATATTGCACCTCATACTTGCCTCCGAGAAGGCACGCATTTATCCAATAAATTGGCATGACACTTCATACTTGTAACTAATATGAACTTGTAAACATGCTCAAAACGCAACTCATCGCATTACTAAACGCTACATCAGTCTAATCACAATCGCTTTCAATATCATTCATTTCAACGTTATCGTCCCACTCATCGTTAATCTCATATTCTAAATCGACGATATCGTTAACGGTAACATTTTGTAAAACTTCGTTATCGTCATCGATAGGCCGCTGCTCTTCATCAACTTCCATATTTTCGTCGATCTCAACGTTCCAATCCGGATTTAACGCAGCATAATCTGGAGCATCAGGCAACATAACTGAAAGCGGATCCTCGTTCAAAAGTTCGTTGTAAACGATGTTTCTCGTGCTGTTCACATCGTCGGCGGGCAATTTAATATGAAGCCGATCCCATGCACGTGTGCGTGAAAGGGCAACATAACAATGGCCGTGCGTGAAAATTCCTTTACTAAGATCAACTCCTACGCAGTCGAACGTTTGTCCTTGGGCTTTATTAATCGTTAATGCGAACGCAACTCGAACCGGGAACTGTGTACGGTAAACTTTCAAAACGCTTGAATCGTCGAGAAGCGTAATTCTTGGAATCATTACGATGTTATCTTCGCTATTATCGCTTCGGTTAGTCAACTTTTCAGCAACAATAATGTTACGTTCAAGTCTTTTAACAATAAGTCGCGTTCCGTTACATAAACCTTCTCGAATGCTTAAGTTACGCATAAGCATAATCACCGCATTTACTCGAAGTCGTAGCTTGTACGCGGGAAAACCGTTTGGCTTAAACGTTTCGAAATGTTCTGGACTATACTCAAATAGGTTATCTTCAACTCGATCGACAGCTTGATAAATTCTTTCGGTATCGCTATCAAGTAAATCGATAATCCCTTCGTTATACGTATCAACTTCAGAATTAACCGTAGAAAGAATAGCTCTAGACGCGAAAGCATTTAAATCATTATTCCTTATAACATCACCGAAAATAAGCTCAACTAAATCATTCGCAGTAATACACTCTTCGGGTAACGATACCTTTCCTTGAACATCGTTTGCGCTTCCATTTCCAATTCTCAATATCGTTTCCGCAAAATCATCTCCATTATTATCGGCTCTTTCGTTACTAATCAAATCGTATTTATTTGCCTAGAAAAGCGGCCAAAGCGGACTCATCTTAACGCTATTTCGGATAACATCGTTACGCGTACCGTTTTTCACAACGGGTCCTAACTGACGAAAATCTCCACCGCAAACGATAATCTTTCCTCCAAACGGAACGTCGTTATTCATAATTTCGCGTAATTTCTCATCAACAACTTCAAGAGCTCTTCGTGGTGCCATCGGAGTTTCATCCCAAACAACAACTTTAACTTTACGTAATGCTTGTCCAAGTGAATCCGAAGAAACTACACCGGATTGACTCTCTTCGCCAAACGGAAAATCAAGCTTAAATACGTTATGAGCTGTTCGCCCCGTTTCATATAAACTTGCTGCAATACCGCTCCACGCCATAATAACAACATCGGTATCGGACGCAACTAAATTCGAAAATAAACAGTTAAATAGATACGTTTTTCCTGAACCTCCTGGGCCATCAATGTAAAAACAGGCCGCAGAATTATCGGGATTAACGACTCGTTGCATAATCGCTTCGTACGCATTCGCTTGTTCGGGATTCAAAGTTCCTCGCATTTGATCGCCTCGGAGACGGTGTGCCGTAATATCAACGCTTTCGTCGTCAATACCAACAATTTCAGCAACCATTTGAAGAATTGGATAATCTTCAAGCGATCGCTCATTGTTGATAATCATTCGTAAAACTTGACGCCAAGCTAAATTTTCCGCAAGATCTTGATCACCGCGATGACTTCGAAGTAAATCAGAGATTAACTGATGACGAAACTGATTCCATAACCATAACGGAGCTTCAACATCACAATGAGCAACGATTCGTGCGAATAAGCGTCGTAATTCTCTCGGTAAATTGAAAAACGTTCCTTCGTGTAACGCATCGTAATAAATTTGATCGGATTCAACCAATCCTCGTGCTACACACGCTTCGCGGAACGTTGCATGAATTGCATTAGGATCGTAAGGATCTCTACGTAAATCTTCGTAATTTCTTGGACCTTTAACGATCGTTAATAACTTTCGGAGGTAAAACAATTCGGTGTTCTTCGGGTTAACGGCGTACATTCGTGGACATTTCGGTTTCGTAGTTCTCAAACGTGTATGCCATTCGCGTTTCTTTGCGTCCCATGTAAAATGGTGGCAAAGCTCTACATACGTAAGATTTCGATTAACTCCATTTGGCGCATTTTGATTTAAATCAAAGAAAGCTAATAATTTCGACTTTTTCATCGCATCACGAATCATATCTGCAACCGTAGCATCTTCCGCCATCGCAATCGTTTGTTGCTCAGGTAAATGAACCTGAAGCCTTTCAATACTTTCACTCGAAAAATGCATATCGAACTTGTAAAGTCTCCAGCAAGCTTCATGAGCGGATAAGTATCTCGCATCAAGGAAACACTGAATCTCGTCATAATTTACTTGTCCGCTACTGATCTCAATATTAATTCTGTCGGGACCTTTAAACAAATACTTGAACAGATAATTAACTGTACGCAAACTGCATACCACTTCAATGTTGATGTGGCAACCAGGGTTTGGCGGAATTCCGCTTCCGCATTCCGCTTTTGCGGAATTCCGCGTGTTTTTGGACTTCCGCAAATTCCGCGGAATTCCGCAAAATTTTGCGGAATTCGAAAGCGGAATTAAACAAATTTTAAAAAATATTTAACAAAAACTTTTACATTTTTTTGCGGGAGTTTGATAATAAAAAAATTCTGTGATCAAATGCCCAAAGAAGCCTTTAAAAATAATAAAAGTGTAAACACTTTTACACTGGGAAATCAAATTTTATTTCAGTACATTGTAACGAATGAAATCAGTAGGGTAAGACAAACTTAAATTAAAAATATGTTCTTCTTTATTTTTGCGTACATGGAGAATATTTTACTTTTCTTTCATTTTTGATTTTTTTATTGCGCATTAGAAATAAGTTAGTTTCTTACAAAATGTTTTTTGGTTCTTTTTGAAACTAATTTTGCAATCAAAAATAGCTGAAATAAATCGTTTGGCATTCTTTAAAATTTCAAAAGTGGGATATTTATGTTAAAATTGGTATAAATAATGATGATATCTATAGATGGTTAAAAGATTTAGGAATTCTTAATATCGTAAAAATATAAATAATTTTGATTGTGAAAGCGCGACATGCTTTTAGATGTAAAAACAAACCTTTTTGGTGCTATAAGAAAAAATATTGTGGCTAAACTTATCCTTAGTTCATTAATACATTATCTTTGCATGCTACCAGTGTTGTCGAATATTCGAAAACCTTCGAATATCGAATTCGAATATTCGATTCGATTCGAAAATTTTCGAATAATCGAATCGAATCGAATATTCGAAATTCGAAACCTTCGAATTTCGGGTTCGAATATTCGAAATATTCGGTTTTCGAATCGAATATTCGTTCGATATTCGATTCGATTATTCGATATTCGACAACACTGCATGCTACCCATATTAAAGAAATTTTTTAATCAAAATTGATCTTTTTCCCGGCAACATTAAAGTAAAGAAGCTCTTTATCGCACTTTTTTACTCTAAAGTCCCCATTTTTCAAGGTCAAAATTTGCATTAATAAAGCATGCAACAGTCTCAAAGAATCTTTTAGCTTTTGATTATCGTCATATAGAAAAAATAAAATTTATCCACTTTGGATACAAAGGATTTGATACAGACACATACAATATTAAAATCGTTACCGTGGACTATAATGGAAAAAAAATGTATGTATAATAACAAAAAAATTTTTTTGGTAATTCCGCTTCCGCATTCCGCTTTTGCGGAATTCCGCCTTTTTTTTACTTCCGCTTCCGCTTCCGCTTTTGCGGAAGTGAATTTTATAATTCCGCCTTCCGCGGAAGCGGAATTTTTTTCAATTCCGCCAAACCCTGGTGGCAACCGAAACGCTTCAATAAATACGCATTATACGGAACAACGGAACGATTATCAAGAATAAAAGGTCGCCCTTTAAAATTGACCGTAGCTTGTTTACCGTCGTTTCTCCTTCGGTAAGTCGGATACGAATTTTCATCAAACGTTGTCTCTTCGCTAAACGCTTTAGGAAAATGACGTTTACATGTACCATCCTGCATACACATCGCATTCGGGTCGTATTCTCCGCAAGGTCGATGAAGCATATGCTTCACCACTAAATCGTAAAGTACGGGGTCGCTTTCTCGATCGGGTAGCTCAGCAGAAATGAAATCGTTAATTTTCGTAATATCGTTCCATTCTTCTTCGAACCACCACAAACTGTGAATATGTGGTAAGCCTCGTTTCTGAAACTCAACAACGTAAAGGAACGCTTTAACTTTTCCGAAAATACCATTTTTCATTTCCTTGACGAATTGCTTAACGTGGTAATTAAAAACGATATCAACAACGTCTGGTCTGTCGTAGGCTCTTTGGTTCTCATATAAATGTCTCACAATATCGGGATCATCCGGGTTGCACGTTTTCGTAATAAATAAACTCGGTTTTCCATGCTTCTGACACATCGCATTCGCATCATTCAAAAACTCAGCTTGACTTCGCGGTCCCATCGTATACGATGAGGGCAAAACGAACTTTTTTCCAGGTAACGCATCGTTAGCTTCTCCAACATTTCGCAAATAGTCTGTAAGACCCGTATACGTATCAACTCGTAACTTCTTTTGATTCAATCGCAAAAACTTTAAACGCTCATTATCGACAATCGTAAATGACCAAACTAAATATTTGCTTAATAATTTACCACCATGAAGGATGGGATTAAAAGGCTCATCATCGTTTTCGGCACGCAAAGCTAACTTATACAAAAAATACTGGAGCGCAGTAAGTTTTCCGCCTTGTGGATTAGAAGGATTCTTTGGCCTATCATAATGCCAAAAGTCTCCTCTACCGTAAGGGTTAAACAATACAAACGTAAGCGGTTCACAATGCTTCGAATACTTAGAAATACGTTGAGCCATAGGTGGCTCTCCGTCATTACACTTTCGTTGAACTTGGATATCATTCCAAGGAATGTCACCATTCTCATCGCAAATATAAATACCTGCTACTTCATTAGACACTGTCGGTAACGCATACGTATCGCTGGTGTTATTCGTTGTCTTTTTAAAGAGAATTCTGCATACTTTTGGTACACGTCCTTCTCTTTCCGCTACTTCTCGCTCTTCATCCTCAATATCGTGAAGCATACGATAAATCTGTGCATATTCGTTTATGTTAGCCAACAAAGTATGCAATAACTCAAAAATTCTTCGTTCACAATCAGTCGCAAACGGAGCTAGACACCGGTACTCAATCGCATCGTTAGTTTCGAGGATCCACAATTGCCCAAAAGCAGGCCGTTGTCCAGGAAGCGGTTCGGTATATCTCGGTAAAACATGCATAACTTCACCGTGAACTCGATAGTGAAAAATGCCAGGTAACTGACGCATTTCACCCTTCATATACGCAAAGCTAACGCTCGTGTTATACTTATTAATTTTCTCATGGAAAGGGCGCCAATCGGTACCTTCTTCACGCTTAAGCATCGCTTTCAATTGTTCGGGGAAATCGGGCTCGAAATTTACTTTAACGCGACCGCAATTGCAACAGTTATCATAAGTACCTTGAGCTGTTCGATTCTCACATGAGTAATGCAATCCACTACAAAACGTGCATGGTGTATCGCGGTCGCCCAATGTAAATTGCTCAACGTTATCGCTATACGCTGCTCGAAACACATTTGCCGGATTTTCTCGTTGTCTTTCATAATCGGTGCGCCTTCTTTCATTACGTTGTGCTGTTTCAACATTGCTTTCGTTTTCTCGTTGTGAAGCTTGCAAAATACGTTGGGCATTTAATCGTGCTTCATGTTGTTCATCGCTTTCGGCTTCTCTTACAACAACATGTTGCTCTCGATCTGCTGCTAAGCGTGCAACTCTTTGCTCATCATCTTCGTTATCACGGCTCAATCTATTACGTTCACGCAAATCAGCAAGCCTTGCTTCTCGTTGCTCATTATCTTCGTTATCACGGCTCAATCTATTTCGTTCACGCAAATCAGCAAGCCTTGCTTCTCGTTGCTCATTATCTTCGTTATCACGGCTCAATCTATTTCGTTCACGCAAATCAGCAAGCCTTAGTGCACGTTGGCCTGCAGATTCACGTTGACGTGCTTCTCTACGTTGTTGACGCAATCGTTCAAGCTCGCTTAATCTTTTTTCGTCGGATTGACGCTGACGCGTCCACTTTCTTCGGTTCGCTGCGCTGCTCCTAATCTTTTTTCTACGACAATACGTAGAAAAATCTTCAGATATTGCTGCCGCTAACTGTACTTCTTCATTGGGGATCAACTCTTCGCCTTCGATAACATTCGCATCAATCATAGCACCCATAAGAATAGGTTCGCTTACGTTATCGTCAACTTCCATTGACTCAACCTCATTAACTTCTTCGCTTCGCTCAACATTCTCAAACGCATCGTTACGCAAGTTTGCCCGAGGGCCGTCGTGGTTTGCCCGAAGGCCGTGATTGTTTGCCCGAAGGCCGTGATTATTTGCCCGAAGGCCGTGATTATTTGCCCGAAGGCCGTGATTATTTGCCCGAAGGCCGTGATTATTTGCCGGAAGGCCGTCATTGTTAGCCCGAAGGCCGTTTACATCCTCATCGCTATTCATCGACTGCATTTCTGAGGTACAACAACAGAAAATGCAGAAAAAATAAAAAAATAAACAATACCAACCAATCAGGAAAAAAGTTGAAGAATAATTCAGAAATATAGCTTGAATAAATAAATCACATACAAAAAAATGTTCAAGCAAGCCTAACCAAAAGATAAAACGAAATCAAACAATGATGTGTAATTTCGATGCAGACAGTTAGAGAAAAACAAATTTTTGACTTCCAAAAAAATGCTTACAAAAAATGCAAGCATTTCTCTTTCAAAAAAACGCAAAGGGAAACTTTCGTGTCAAGAAAATTTTCCAAAAATGCAAATTTAAATTGGTCAAAACATGGACATATTTGACTCTCCGAAGCGTGAGACTAACATATTCGGAATCAGCGTAAAAAACTGATCTAGGCTATAGGGACAAAACAAAAAAAAAAGCAGAACCGACATACATACATACAGACAAACACGACACTCCAAATTAAAAAGGAAGACAGTAGCGAAACTTCCACGCTGATATTCTTCTTCTTTGGATCAGGTTTGTAGTACCTAAAATTGAAATAAATGATTATTTCAAGCTCAAGCAACTAAAATCTTACATTGCCATTTTTTCGACGATTTCTTTTGCATTTTGACCAAGGAGACCATTTCTTCTCATTGAGTTGTAATGACATTCAAAGGATATCTTCTTGTTGATTGAACGTTGCGATTCCACGCTATCCTTGAAACGACCACGAAACTTTGAACCAAAACTTCCAGAATTTGATGTTCCCATTGCAATTGCCAATGCTCGACACTGCTTCTTCTTTTTCTTTGGAACTTCATGTTGGTCTTCGACGACGATGATAGGTTCTTTTGATTCAGTTTCAGGAATGACAGGAGGAAGTTGTGGAGGAGGAGGTTCATCCGTAGCTTCAGTCGCAACAGTTGGTTCCTTCTTTGGCATTGGTTCAGGCTGCTTCGGCTGTTCAATAGTTGACGGAGGAGGACGAGGAGGAGCTTCTTTTTTGATTGAAGTCGTTGCTTTAGGAACATCGAGCTTCTTTGCTTCCATTTCTTTTGGAGCTTCTTTCAGTTCTGGTTGAACTTTTGCATGTTCTTCTTGTTGTTGTTTACCATTTTCAATAGTTATACCAGTCAAAGGCAATTTCTTAAGTTCCTCTTGCTTCTTCTTCTTGAGCGATCTTTTCCTATAGCATATGACGAAGCTGAAAAACGATTGTTTAATAAGGAATGAAAACCAAAATAAACTTACATGACGATACCAACAATAAGCAGAATGACCACGATAGGAATCACAATCCAAAGCCACCATATTTCCGATTCTTCTGTTTTTGAAGCTAGTGGTGATGTTGTAACAGCTTTGGAAGTTGACGTTGAAGTTGTTGTCGGTGGAGGTGGTACGTACACTTTAGCATTGAGGATAGTAACTGGACAATCTTCTGACACTTGACGAACTTCAATTGTAATTCTATTTTCTTTATCAAAAACAGGATCACAACTAGCATCAGGATAACCACAATATGATGTTGTTGGTTCATGCATTCGAATATAAGATGATGAACATATTTGATGGAACTTTGTTTTAGGAACATGAGCAGCTGTAAGAGTGACGTCAGTTTTGCTAGCTTCAATTCGAAATCCACAAAAGTTTGGTCGAGATGAGCAAAGTTCCAATGCATCAGGCATTGATTTCGAAGGTGATGAATTGTAACAAAACAGAACACTAGAAAGTTATTTAATTCATTACTTATAATACGGAAATACACAAACTTACTTTCCAATACAACTTTTCAAATCAACTTCAACATCCAATTGACCATTTGCAAGTATGAGTTGAGCAGTTCCAGAAGACATCATTTTCACTTTACCATCGTTTGTTTCTTCAAAGATAGGTGAATCATCAGATAAAAGTTCATTGTTGATATTATTCAAAGTAGACCCAGCATTTGAAGCCAGAATATGACGACGACGACCACCACCAGAATCCAAAGCAGCAGCAGCAGCAACGACGAAGAAAACAAAAAACAGGAACGACGAAGAAGAAACGAGCATCTTTCTTTTTTTCTGACGACGATTGTTTGCAAAGCGACGACTGATTGTTGAGAAAAAAAATGAAGAATGAAAGGGTTTTTAGGATTTCAAAAATTGCTTATATCGAATTTTGATGGAAACTATTTTAAATTTACATAGACACTTCAAAACATCATCTTCGATTTGAAACATGCAAAATTTTGTAAATAGTTTATCAAGATGCAGTGTTTTTCTTTAAATTTTTTTGGATCCTTTAAAAATTAATAAAGAAAGATTGTTTTTGGTGATGCAACTAAAGTTCGATGTGTTTGCTGCACATTACAGTATTACAATCGAGGCTAATAAGTGTATTTTTAAGCTTTGGTGGAAATAGTTAATGGGTTTTTTCATTAATCAAAACATGTGAGTTCATTTGTCGAGAATTTTAAGTTCCATTCACTTAAATTAAATAATTTATTTAATATCGAAAATGTTTCAATAAACAAATCTTTTAATTGATTCTTCTAACGAACGCTCCTTGATTAGAAACTTTTGCCATGTTTTTTGTTAAACAAATATCTAAGTCATGGATTATTTCAAACTTCAATCCTTACAAATCTTTTTTGTTATTATTATTTCTTGATAGTTTGTTTTTGCCTTATTTTTTGTGTTTATAATTTTCTTTTCGCCATTATTTTTTTTGATTTGATTTTTATTGACCATATTTCGTGGCATTTATGATCCAAAAATATTAAAAAAGAAATTATTATTAGAACATTATTATTACAAACAAACACAGAACTTTCACCTTTTTTTTTATTTCCGGCGATGTTGGATGGATGATTTTTAATTTTTTGATTTTATGATGTTTTAGGTTTTATACATAAAGCATAAATTAAAGATTAGCAGTGGCATAAATTTCTCGAAGTTGTTTTAATGCAATTTCAAGGTTTCGGTAAATTCCAGCGTAAAGAATTAAAGGTGGCCGATTTTGCGTTAATAAACCCATTAAAAGTAAATTTAAATTGTAATTTTGAAGTCTTTGAGCAAAAATTCCAGAGATATTCATTTCAAATATAAATTTAATATCCATTTTCGATGGCTTCTAAAAATATTTTTTTTAGTTGTCGGATACGGAAATTTTTTTAATCAAAATTTGATTTGTTAGAAAATAAAAAATAAATTAATTTACTTTTAAACCTTCGATAAACGCTTCAACCTCAAAATATTCGGAAAGATTTTCGATTGAAAATTTTTCCAAATTATGAAAATGAGGAATTTCAAGAAGCTTCGATGCAGTTTCCGATGAAATCAAATAATTTCGGCTTTCGTCATAATTCCAAATACTACAATTTTGAAGATTTGGAAGTTTTTCAATTATTTTTTCTAAAGACAAAATAATTCCATTTTCAATTTTAATTGCAGAACTACGAAATGAAAACGTTGTGATAAGACCGGATGAAACAAATAAATAAAAATCATTTAAAGTTAAATGCTGATTAAGCAAAAATAATTCTGTTATATCACATCGATATATTTTTGGAACCAATGAGGATATTACAGAACCTTCCAATCCAGCTGAAGTAAAGACTAAACTATTTTTCACCCAAACTTTTTTAGGAAAACGCTTAATTTTGGATCGTTGTAATAACGAATTTCCATTTATTCTGTCAGCTTTCCAAGTATTGTATAAGCAAAGAACCAAAACATTTTCCATTGTAACAATTTGAGATTTCAAGTAAAAATATTTGCAAGTTTTTATAAGTTTTTCATAAATTTTGGCGTTGGAAGGATTTTTAGAAATATAAAAAATTATATTTTCTGGAATTGAAAATTGCTGGATTTTTGGTGAATTTGAAGAAATTGTAAGCCATGGAATAAAATTAACAGCCATAAAGAAGAACGTCTAAAAAAATCAAATATAAAAATACAAGAACCAAAGTTAAAGTTTTGTTTCCAAATCAGTTCCTCCTCGTTTTTAATCTTAAGAAAAAAAGTCTTTTTTTTTTAATTCAACAAAAATGGTCAAAGAAAGCAAATATTTTCTATGAAAACTGTTTCTTCGGTGCAACATTCATTTTTTTCTTCTTTGTCAACAGAAATCGAAGAGGAGCTGTTTGTTACTTGGAGGCAATGCTGTCTGAGAACAACAACAAAACATCTGCCAAAGATTAGGAAATTTCTTTAAAAAAAGGAGAAAATAAGATTTAAAAAAGCCAGTAACAATGAAGAAGAAATTTTTTTGTTTAAATTTTGAATTTTCACACTTATGTAAAAGAAAAAAAAGTGAAGGCAAAAATTTTGAAGAAATAAACTCCTAATTGCTAAGAAAAAAACTTTATTAAATTAAAAGAAAAGAAGTTAGTTACTTGAAACAAAAAAAGACAAATATTCACCCAACAAAAAATTGGTAAGAGATTTGAAAATCTCTTTTAAAAAAAATTAAGAAGGACTTTTTTAAAACAGAAGCTAATTTGCAGTGTAAGTAAAATAAATTTTTAGTTTTTTATTCCAAGGAACCAACAGCAATAAGAGAATCAAAGGGACCTTGAAAAATTTTTTGACATTAAAGAATTAAAAGATAATATAAGATTGTATAATAGTTCGCTTGATTTTGCTTCGTTTAAAAATATCGTTAATTTTGGAATTAATTGTCCACGACCATGGAAAATTAAAAACTCATTTTTTATATTGCAATGAAACAATCTTCATAGCGGGCCGAAAGCACGCGGAGCTTCTAGTTTGTATTGACAAATGCTTTACAAGGATCGCTTGCTTTCAATAACTTCGAGTATCCAACTTTTTTTAACCAAGCTTACAATAAAATTTAGAGGAAATAAATGTCAGAAAAAAGAGTACAAACAAAAAATTTTCTTTATTATTACAAAATAAATTAATAAATACGATAAATAAAAGACATAAACATAAATAAGGTTATTACAATTCACATTCAATGCCGTTTCTTCTTCTTTGACTTTGATTTTGGCTTTGGTTTTGGTTTTGGTTTTGGTTTTGGTTTTGGTTTTGGTTTTTCAACGATCTCTTCTTTGCTTTGCATCGCCGTTGTTCCATCATTCTTTGAATTTGATCTAATTTCTTCTGATGCATTTGGAGTTGAATTCGTACGAACAAGTTTGACATCATTGAAACATTTGGGTTCAGCTTCATATGCAGCTTCGATGGCGTTTGCAGGATAGTCCGTTGTTTTGATTGAAACTTAGAATTGTATCAACCTCATATTCGTTATTGATATCATTGAAATGATCGGAATCAAAGGGAATCGATTGTTTGAGGCTCTTCCGCAAAACATAATCATTTGCTTTGATTTTCTGTTTCTTATTGGGTTGTCTAAAAAACATTTTTATATATTTATTGCATAAATTAAAAAACTTTACTTATTCATTTCTGATCCATCATTATTTCTTTTCATTTTTGTGCCAAAACAATAAAAGCAAGATCAAAAGATAAAAAAAAAAGATTATTTTGTGACCATCAAAATTTTTTTTATTAATCTTCTATTGAAATTTATCTGATAAAAATAATTTCACGACGAAAGGCAGTCTTTTTTAATTAGATCATTCTCTCTCAAAGGAAGCATTATTTTTGATTGCTTGCCAAAAATGCCCTTAAAGCTTTCTTTTTAAATTTCAAAAAAAAATTTCACACAAAAAGTTTGACTAAAAAAAAATCAATAACGAATCATTCATCTTTCATTTCAACGCTGATATTTCATCTTTCAAAAACTTTTTACTATCTTTACAATCAACCAATCTAAATCAATTTTCAATTTTCAAAATCAAAATGTTCTTCTTACTTTTAATTCCGCTTATTTATATTATTCGATTTTTATGGAAAAAACAACAACGAAAATGTTAATTTTATGATGGATGATCCACTTTTTTGCTGCTAAATATGTTCTAATGGCTCGGCTGATTTTCTTCTTCAATTCATGGTGACTCGTCTCAACTTCTCTCGTCAACTTTAGCTGCTTCAAGTCGTTTTTAATGGAAATCAAAGAATATATATTTTTTCTCATTTTTGATTTTTGTCATAGTTTCTCGCTTTTTTCTTTCATGTAAATTATTTTTGTTTTGTTAATGTATGTATATATTTTTTTCTTGTTTGTTGATTTTGATTTATAAATTATTGAATTTTCAATTTCATTTTTGTGTTTAATTTTAGCGAATTCAAATTCATAAACATATATTTCTTAATAATCACGAGATAAGCAACCAAACAACATTTTAAGAAGAAGAAAAAAAAAAGAATCTTTTTTTGAAACTATAATAAAATAATTCTAAAAGTGTTGATCAGGGATATTAATATTAACAAATGGAAACCTCCATTAACTGTAAATTAAAGATAACTGCTTTTTACTATCCCAAAACTTTGAGCTTTTTTCGAAGATCACATCTTTCTTTAAAATATTTTACTCTCTGTCTTTTTTTTTGTATTTTCTCCTCAAATTAAAGTCACTTTGGAATTTGATAAATATTTGCATTGTTATTAATCAAAAAAAATTTTTTTGTTGTTAAAACCACAAAAAGCATTCATTCATTATATTTACAAACAAACAAATTAAAAACAATTAACAACAACGAAAAACGATATGTATTTATAAAATTTATTAATATCCCGATCCACCAAATGAAATATCCGTAACCACATTTGCTCCAACGCTGGGTAAAGCGCTACAATAAAACGGTGGAGCTTTTTTAGAATAATCTCTCGTGGCTTTCGCTGTTTCATATTTTAATTTCATCATCATTTTTTTATTATTACTACATTCTCCTGTTTCACTATCATCTTCAGATGAATTAAAAGCAGACGATGACGCTGTTGATGAAGATGAAATAGCTGACGATGGTGTTGTTAAAGGTGCTTCAGAAGACACAGAATTTGATGACCATGTCGTTGTCGTCGTTGAAAGGCTTGCACCTCTCTTTTTTGATGGACTTCTTGAATTTGATTTTGGTTTTTTTGATAAATCATTTTCAGATTCAGTTAAAATCATTTGTGCAACAATTTCATGAATTTCTTTCCCTTTTGTTTCAGGCAAATTTCGATATAAATAAATCAATGATAAAGTTGAAGGTATAATAAATAAAGGTAAAAATGACCATGCACTTATCCATTGATACATAGGCAAAGTAATAAATGAAAAAACAAAATTTATTGATGTACTTATTCCAAATACAATGGATTGAATTAATGAACGATATCGTTGAGCAGCTAATTCAGAAGTAATAAAATATGCTATTGGACCCAAAGCTCCACTAAAAAAAAATAGATTTTTTAATTGTGTTTTTAGTTTTTTTCTTTAAAATTATAGTGCACAAAAATTGGAAAGAAAATTTATTAAAATCATAAATAATTAAATTTACAATAAAAATTTTTGGTTTTACAAAGAAAAAAGTTTTGAACTTTTTTATTGCATTTTTTAAATTTTTTTTCGTTGGAATTTAGGTCCAAAAAAGGAAAATAGGAAACCTCTTTTATAAAGAATTCAAAAAAGTTTAAATTTGAATTTCCGGTTAGAATTTTGTATTTCAAAACGAAATTTTTTTTTGGTATTTAAGCTTTTTTTAAAGGTAAATAAAAAACTTACCCATAAGTAACACCAAAACCCATTAAGCTTCCAACACACCCATAACGATAATAACCATGAACACTCGAAGCTAATCGATCAAAAACTAAATATAAAATAAGGCAAAAAGTATTTAAAATTCCTGCTCCAATCATCATAGGTCTTCGACCAAATTTATCAACATAAAAGGTTCCAAAAATGGAAGCCAAAAAATTTGATATTATAAATGCAAATGACGCATATTGAGCCATTTCATTTGAAAAATGTGATTCCAATATATCGGTGGATAAATATAAAATAGGCCAAATTCCAACCACTAATTGAAGAGACATAACTCCAAGAATTAAAGCTTTACGAAGATGAGGTTGAACAAGGACATCCTTGACAGCTCTCATCAAAGGCATATCTATTTTTTCATCGGATTCTTTAAGGATATTTAAAATAATTTCATCGTAATTTTGATTTTCACCTATAAAATTTAAACATTTTTTACAGTACAAAAAAAATACAATCTTTAGCTTTTTCGTTGCAAGACTCAAAAACTTTTGTTTAGATAATTAAAACTAACCTCGATAAAATTTGAGTGATTCTATGGCAGCTTTACGATCCTTTTTATGAATCAATAAAAATTTTGGAGTTTCTTTTAAAGGAAACATAATTAATATTGCAACCGCTCCAGGAATCACACCAAATCCAACTAATAAAACTAAATTTTGCCCGAGAACCACATTCAAACCAAAACCCATTCCAACTACATTCATTGCGATGAAAGCGGTTTCGGATAAGAAACTACAGACACCTCTCATATCGGTTGGAGTTGTTTCCTGAAACAACAAAAATTTTTTGAATGTTAAAAAAATAAATAAAAATTTTAATTACATACTTGAAGAAATAAAATTAGAGTTATAAAAGATACTCCGCAGCTTGCTGAAGCAACAATTCGACCAAAAAATAAAAGTTCAGGTATTTTTATCCAAATACCCATAGTGCATAGAATTGTGCCAATGAGGGATACAATGTTAGCAAGAACCAAGGAAGCTGGAATTTTAAAAATTTACATATTTTATTTTTAAAAAAATTAAACTTAAAAGTTAGAGTTTAGAATCGAAAATTTTGGGTCTAGTTGTAAGACCCAGGCAATTATTTATTTACCCAAGCTCGAGAATCATAAAAGATTTTAAAGCCATGAAAATACTTTGTTATTTTTTGAAGAAAAAAAATTAAATAAAAATCAAAGAAAATGATGAAAACTTTTTGCTTCGAAATCATTGACTCTATTGTTGTTTGGTTTCATGAACTTTTTTTAACTTACTTTTTCTTCCATAATTATCAGTCATGTAAGGAGTAAAAAACACACCAAATAAATAACCAATAAACCATATGTTTAATACTAAACTCCAAACCCATGTAAAAATCCATTCTGGCATTCCATCTTTCGCCCCTCTCGAAATATAACTTTCATTTATATAATTACGAAATGAAAAATATGCTGTATTTGGATATGAATTTGAATAGGCTTCCTTAATTTTAAAAAAATATTTAAATCTTTAATTCAAAAAAAAAATGGATAAAAAAATGTGAGAGACTTACTTGAAAATTTACGAGCGCCGCTAATGCAGCAAATAAAGCAATAATACAATGTGGCTTTCCTCGAGGCGCTAACATTGTCGTCGGTTTTTTTTTGTTGCAAATAAAAATAATAAAAAAAATTCAGCAGCAATGAAACTAAAAAAAATAAAGATGAAATGAGAAATGGAAATTGTTTATTTTTAGAAAAATGGATGGAAAAAAACATTTATTTATTGCTGCTTTTAAAGGATTTTTTTGTTTGTTGTTGGTTGAATTCGATGAAAGTTTAGAGCTTAAAGTTTATGGATGAGAAATTTGTGCTAAGAAGAAAAAAACAATGCACTTCCAAATATGTTTTTCAAAAAATTGAAAGGCTAATAAAGAAAAATTTTCTTGGAGAGGAGAATAGCCAAATGAAAAAAAAGCTATTAAATCAAATTATTTCATTTCCATGGGAATTTTTTTTTAGTTATGTTTCTTTTATTTTTCTAATGTTCAGGGCCATGAGAAATTAAAAATGTATAGGATAAAAATAAAACCGTTAGAGTTTAACATTTAAAATTTATATAAACATGAGTTTATTTTTAAAAACTTATTAAAATTAGCAAAAAAACTAACCTTTTTTTAATTTTTTTTATACCCAAACAAATTAATTAGATTGAAATGTTTTTGAACGATTCGGTAAAATCAAGATTTTTTGATTAACTAAAGTTAATTCACTCGAAGCGTTGGAAGCTTTTGAATTATTTGATGATGATAAATTTTTATTATTCCAAGAAAAATATTTCATTAATAAATTTTTTTGAAAAAAAATTGATTTCTGTCGATGATAACAAAAAAAACGATATTTTTGAAGGTTGATAATTTTTGTATTTAAAAAAATTCAAAAGAAAACTGGGCCCGTAATAAAAATATGTTAGGTTCGTCGAGCTTTAAAAGTATTTTTTTATCTGAAAAAAAAAAGAAGAAATAAAAATTATGGGTTTTTGTTTTTAAAAATACAAAAAAATAATAACAAAAATTCAAGAAAAAGTTTGTGGCGACAAAAAAAGAAATAAACACGAAAAAAGTGGAACGATATTCACTTCGTTATTTTCGCCCCAGAAAAAATACGGTCATTTCTGGGGCGAAAATGACGAAGTGAATATCGTTCAAAAAAGTGGAGTATGTCTGCAAAGAAGGCAGTTGTTTGTAAAAAAATAATTAGATGATCTTCCACAAATAAAAAAAAATACTCAATGATCGATCACATCAAACCACAGACATGTGTAAATTTGGTACTTCTGGAGAGAGAAAATAAAAAATAGAAAAGGTTTTTGGTTTTGTTGTTTTTTTAGGATAGCGAAAGAACGAAATTTTTCTGTTGGGTTTGTTTTGGGTAAAAGTAAACAAATAAAAATATGGGATGGAAGCAGGCAGTAGAACCAAAACAGCCCCAGGGGATCATGAGAATGGGTAGAAAAAAAGAAAAGAAAAAGAGAGGGCGCAAAAATAAGAATGAAAAAAAAAGAAAATATGCAATAATATCGGCGATAATGGTTGTGTATGCTTTGAGCAGCTGTTTTGGAGAAGGTTTTCGAGAAAAAAAAAGAATTTTAATGAAATATATTTATATTTTGTCAAGCTAGGAAAAAGAAAGCCTTTGTTCCTTTGGAGGAAATTTGCATTAAAAAATATTGTAAAATTCATTAATAGAAATTTTCAGATTAAATTTTAACAAAAAAACATGGTTTTTATGAGGCAACAAAATAGCCAAGGAAAAAATCAAGGGAGGTAGCTGATAATTTAAAAAAAATAAAAAAGGCGGGATTTGTAACATTTTTTCCTTCCAGAAATGGCTGCTCTGCTGGTTTTCTAAAAAAACTATGCACGCAAAATGAAGTTTGAGTGATCAAAAAATACAAACAAATCATTTAAAAAAATATAGTTTTATAGTTTTTATTTTTTTAATCAAAAAAATTGCGCAATTATGTTGATGAACTTTTTTTAAATATCACTAAACCCAATTAAAAAAACAAAACAAAAAGAGAAAATCACAATCATGAGACTTTTAAAAGACAAAATGCAAAATTCCTTAATTAATATTTTTATTCAAAAATATCAAACAAAAATTCGAGAAAAAATAATAATAAAAAAAGTTTATGAAATTTTTATAAATGTAAAAATTCGTTAAATAATAATTTTCTTAAAGGTACAGTTAAAAAAAATCATATGTTTTAAGCGGAATAAAAGAGATGATTTTTTGTATTTCAAAGAAAAAACTGTATTACTTTTATATGTTTTTTTATGACCTTCAAAAAGTTTTGAAGGCATAATCTGATCGAACTAAAAACAAAATCAAACAAAAAATAAGGCAAAAATAATGGTTGGCGGATCCAAGATCAGCAAAAAATAAAACATAAAAATGGATTAATTCAGAAAAATATTACATAATTTTTTGTAGTCAAAGGATATTCTAACTAATTTTTGGGTATTTGAAAAAAACGATGTTTTCAGTTTTAGTTAAGTTTACAGCAATGCCCACTCCAAAAAATTCAGAAAATTATGTTTGGGCATAAATTTTTTTTGATCAAACTAAAAACAAAATTTTTTTTAATAAATGAAAGGCGAAAAAAAAATGTTGGCAGATCAAGGCCAGAAAAAATATATCAAAAAAACATTACAAAAATAATTAATGGATTAAATCGCTGAAAAATAACATATCTTTTTTTTGTTGCCTCAAAGATCAAAAAACTTTGTTAATCGAAGAATATTTATCACGGAGTTTATATTTTTACTCAAAAACAAAAACAAAAATTTCCAATTATCAAGAAAAAAATGTTTGTTTGGACATACGCAATAATACTAAAAAATGCTTCCACCACCCTCGCTCGCGTAAACCCTACCACCACGAACGACGTCGTCGGCGTTTCATTTTTTTAAGTATTGTTAAATATTTTATAACACCATTTTAACGCCCTTAAAAATTTTTGTTAGTGAATCACTCCTTCGCTTCCACTTAACAGTTTTTTTTGTTGCAACAACGAGAAGAACATTAAAAAGTCAAAAGAAAAGAAACATTTAAAAAAATTGATAAGTCTAGAAATTTTTAAAATAAGAAATTTCATTGACGTCAATGAACTGTTAAAAAAATTAAAACTTTAAAAAAAAGGAGGAAAGTTCAAAGAAAAAAATAGTTCCACGATTTATTCTTTCTTTATTTATTTTGCAAATGGTTTCTTGAAAGAAAATTTAAGTTCATTTTTTCATTCCAAAAAAATTTCTTTATTTTCATATTTATTACTGTTTTGAAGAATCAGTTAAATAATTTTCACGTCGAAAACAATAACCTTTTTAAATTTGAGTTAAACTACCAAAAATCAACAAAAACTAAAATTATGGTACAAAAAAAGATAGAACGAAAACACAAAAAAAAAATTAGAAAGTCAAAAAAAAATATTATTTTCTTTATTTTTTTAATTAATCTTAATTTTAAATAAATTTTTTAATTGAATATGTAAACATACATTATTACACACGAAGCAAATGGAAAAAGAAAGACAAATTTCTGCAAGAGGAAAGAAAACACGACTACTTATTTTTGAAACAATGCTACTGCTTCTTCCATGCTTCTTTTTTTGCATGCGACGACGAACCGAGTCCGTCGTCAGTCAAAAATAACTAAAATGAAAAAAAGTGAAAAAAATCCAGATAGAAAAATTTAAAAAAAAAAGAGAGAGAAGCCGAGGAGGAAAAATGTCAATGTCATTACCAAAAGGAGAAAAACCCAAAAAAAGAAAAAATGAAAAGCTAAAGCTGACGTTAAAAAATAGAAGAAGCTGGAATTCCAGTAATGACAGATTTAAAGATAACATGCGCGAATAAAGTAAAAATTAAAAAGCTTTTAATTAATATCTTTTTAGTGAGATAAAAATTTGGGATGTTGGAAGTTGAAACAACATACAATGCAAGACACTCTACCGAAGCCAAAAAAGTTGGAAAAATTTTAACAATTGCAATTTGAATTTTTAATAAAGAGCTATGAAATGAGTGAGCGCGCTTGCAATCACTGAAAGATGAAATAAAAATTAAAACCTAACATGTGAGTTTTTATTAAAAGTAAAAATCCTTTAAAAATATTAAATAAAAAGTATATTAAAAAAGAAAGAGAAAGTTCAGCACAAATAATTTTATAAATTCGTTAATAGCGTTATTATTGGGCCAGAACATACGAACATACGTAACAAAAAAGGCAGCAACTTTTTTTTTCATAAAAAAGACAAAATTCAGATTATCCTTTGAATGGAAGGAAATATAAAAAAGCACAAAAAAGGGAGATAAAACTTTTAAAAAATATATAAAAAATACTAAAATGTTGGCCTAGATCTATTGCGGAGGTAGTTGGATTGATTGGGTAAAATAATAGTGTTTTTTTTTATAAAAAAAAGTGTCAAAATAAAAATACAATTAGCAAAATAATAAAATTTAAAAAAAACGATAGATAGAGACGATGTTTTATCTTGTTTTGATTTTACACAGAAATAAAAAAAAGTAAATTCGAAACACAAAAAATTGGATTAATTTTTACAGAAGAAAAATGGAAGCTTAGAACTACAAGTAAAAAAAATTGTTACAGTATTTAGCTTTTTGATTTTTGGTTTTCAAGAGGGTTTTTTTTTGTCAAGCGAAACTTTTGGTTAATTTTTTTTTTGTAACATCCATCTTGAAATTATTTGTTACGACAAAAAAAAATACAAAAATACAATAGATTTTCAATTTCTAAAGCAAATGTAATAATGAGAAAAAAATAAGGGAAGACAGAAACTTTTTTTGTTATACAAAAATAATTATTCAAAATGCATTTTTTTTCTTTTTTGCAAAAAAAAAAACAATGCTAACATAACAAAAAAAAAATTATCGGAGTTTTAATATTTTTCTTCTTCTCTAGAAGCTTCTGAAAAACACAATATTTTTATGTAATTTATTTTTGTTGCTTTAAATTATTCCACTTTCAAAACATAAAAAATAAATACAGATATATGTGTGTATGTGTGTGTTTAATGTTAGTTAGTCAGAAGATGAGAAGAAAAAGAAAAGGACCAAGTTCAAAAACATTAACAAAATAAAAAAAATCATAGCAACAAAAAGAAACGTGAAAAAGTTATAAACGAATTTTTATTGCTTCTTTTCTGTTTTAAAATTATTTTCTCATGATTGTTAAATTTTTTTTCTGAAGCAGAAAAACGCTTTTTGGGAACAATAAAAAATATAATAATTAGATGCTTCCGTATAAATTTCAAAAGCTTCAGAAAGCTTTTTATTATTATTTCCTTATTGCTTTTTTTCTCAAAAAATTAACAAACGTTAAACCAATTATTAGAAGCAGCAACAGAATTACAACAACAAAAAAATGGAAGCAATAATTATTATGATGACGATGAGGAAGTAAAAGAGTTTCAAGAAAGAAAAAATACATACATAGAAAATGTAAGAAAATGTTAACGATCGAAGCAGCCAGCAACCACTAAAATTTTCTAGTGATACATTTTTTTTGCCTTGTCGTCGTTGAAAGATCAAATGGAGTGCGTGGGAAGTTCCCTTTTTATTATTCTTTCAATGATTCGAGAGAAAAAAATTTTTTTGAAGGGAAATGAAAAATAATAATTGTTGTAAGTTAAAACATAATAATATCATGAGACAAATAGGAATAAAGAAGAAAAAATATTGAAATTTTTAAGTTTCGAAAACTAAAGTTTTCTCGAAATTGAAAAGCACCAAAAAAAGAAGCAAAAATTCATGAAAAATTATTACTTCGATTGTTTAACAGAAAACAAAAAATTAATTAGTGTTCAATCAAGGATCATGAAATAAAAAATATTTTATCTCTATGGAAACTCAATGGAAAAACAATTTTTAGATCCTAGAAAAGGCTGTTCGAAAAATGATAAAAGTTTATTTCCTTTCTGTTGTTTTGATACAACAAATCAAAAACCATTTCCTGTTTTTCTTCTTTTTTATTTTTATTTTTTCTTTAAAAAAACCCTCATCACTTTTTTTTTACATATAAAAGTTGTTTAAAAAATACACTTATGCCTTTTATTGGTTGACACCCTCAACTTTGCTTTTCATTTCATAATTTTCTACATGAGTGCATTTTCACTTTTTTCTTTCTTCAAAAAATTAAACTTCTTTTTATAAATCTAAAATCACCTGCGTATTTTATCGGGAAAATACCGCGATTCTAAAACCAAAAAATAAAGTGACAAAATCAAAAAAAAAATTTGATTTAAAAAATATGTAAATTTTTTTTGGAGGTGCTTTGTTTTTTTGTTGTTGTTGAGCTTCCAAGTTTTCCATCTTTGCTTGAGTTTGGTTTGTCTTTTGTGAAACATTCGCTGCGTGTGTCGTCGTCTTTCAATGTTTGGGTTGCTTTTGTGTTTTTTGTAAGCATTTTTTTTGCAACATTTTCTTATTAACTTTATTTCCTTTTTAGGTTTTCAACTTGTTTGTCTCATGTTTTTGCCAACTCTTTGAATGCTTGTCCTCAATATGATAATAATTATGCAAACCAGTAAGTTGCACTTTTTTTTATTCGTTTATCTAACTTTTCACATGTCTGTTTTTAGGCCTCCAATTGAAGGATTTCGTCGTCATCTTTGTGAACCAGGGTATTATGAAGGAAGTTGTCTATTTATTTTGCCAAAGAAACTTAACTATGAAGAAGCAAAAAGAACCTGCTTTTATGATTATGGTGGACGACTTGCAACTGCTAAAGATGATGACGGCCTGAAATTCTTGCTTTCCAAAATCATTCGTGATCCAAATATTGAAGTTGATGTAAATACTCGAGTTTGGATTGGCTATGGTGGATCTAAATGGGATTTTGTTGGATTGAATTCTAATAATATTATGGATAGCACATTTTATGGCATCGAATTTTGGTATATTAATAGTTGTTTGCTAACCAAAGTCATTTACCACCTATGTTTATAGGGAAAAAGTGTTCGGTAGAAAAGGAACTGAAAGATCTACAGCTAATGTGAAATGGGATGATGGTGAACAACAAAAGGGTCAAGATGGAGCTTGTCGAGAATATAGTGCAACGTTAAATCCCAAAACTGACAAATTTTCTGGTCTCCAAATTCAATCTGAAGCTTATGCATTATGTGAAGCACCGAGATGGCCAAAACTTCGATGTCCTGATAATGATCCAAATGTTAAATGGCATCTTATTCCTCAACTTCGAATGTGTCTTCATGTTGATCTTACAAAACGAACTTTACAAAACTCACAAAGAAAATGTGCTGAAAAGAAATCATTCCTTGCTGTTCCAAAAACTTATGATGAAGCTGACTACTTTCGAGGTAAAACTTTTTTGTTTTTTGAGGTTAAAAAAGTTTAAAAATGAAATGATTGGGAAGACTATGTATAATAGAGATTACACAAAGGGACATATCTTGTTAGTAAACATTCAATAATGCATTTGTTTTAGTGATCATGAAGAATTATGTTAATGATTTATCAACTGTTATCGCGACTTATGGAGAAGATACCGTTATATGGGTTGGTGTTACTGGTTATCACAAACAAGCTTATACTCTTGATGGAACAATATCGATAATGAGTACTTCCGCTGTTAAACAAAGCTGCGTTTATATACTTTTTCAAAGAAGAGATAAGAATTCTGGAAATAAAATTCCCATTGGAACTTACGTTGATGACTTTGCAGAAGGTTTTGCAGTTGAATGTTCATATCAACTTTCATCTGCTTGTCAACGATTTGCTGATCAATCCAATGCTTATCAAGTTCGAACATAATTCGCTTTTGTGTATATCCATTTTCTGTTTTAATGTAATAATGTTGTATTTATGTTAATATTAATAAAAGATGTAATTTGTAAAAAGAAGTTTTATTATCATTTTGCAGTTTGTGGATCGCTAGGTGTTTGTAAAAGCTTTTTAAAAAAACTTTGTCGCTGACTAAAATTTGTTCTGCTTCACTTCAACCCATCTTCTAACAAAAGTATTATTAATAATACCCGCCAACTGCTAACTTTTTCGATCCATGATTGTATCAATATTTTTTATCTCGACTCTTTATATATAAATTTCTGCGTTGCTGGGTCGTTATTCAATAATTTTGGTTGGCTGCTTTTTTACTTATTCGCTATTTTCTTTTTTACTATTAAAAGTTGAAGCTGCTTCTTTTAGCAGTTACAAAATAGTTATTTCATCCAATAGCAATAAAACAACATAGAAAAACTAATGGAAGAGAAGAAAAAATAAATGGAATTGTGCTCTTACTCGAATTTGCATGAAAAATCCGCCACTATTGTTTATAGCTCGCTTTTTGAGTCGCTATTATATAAATCCTAAAAGCTTTGGAATCACATTCGTTGTTTTGCAGATTTTTTTTCATTTTAATGTTACTCGTTTAGTTTTATTCTTGCTTGTTGCAGCAATCAGTGTTACATGCCTCCGCCTCCGGAGGTGGAGGCGGAGGCGGAGGCGACAAACAAGAAAATATGTAACACTGCCAGCAATAGTCGAGAAATTGAAACAATAATAGCTCAAGCAAATTTACTTATGCCTTTACGTGATCTTCAAATTTTTAAATAATCGTTTTTCAAGCTTTATTGAATTAGCTTAACCGATCCATCCACAATGCCTTTGAAATATGATGATTATCAACCAGTTGCATAAGTTTGTGTAATTTCATAAAACCGCTTAAAAAACTTTCAAAGGCATATTTGTTTTAGAAAGATTTTACTTTTTCCATTGTTTTTTGAACTCATCTTTATAGTAAAAAATGTTCAAATTAGAGAAGATTTTGAAACTATTAGCTAACTTTTGCAAATACCAATGATCCTTCCATTTTAACTCCTCATTGAAAGACAAAGCAAGGTGTAAAGCCTATCTTATCAAACAAAAAAAAGTCCCAAAAAAGAAAAAGTATGAATACATTATGTTAGTTTTATTTATACATGCATACAAAAAATTACATAAACATTAGAAGCTTATAAAAATATCATCTTCTTTTCTTCTTTTTGTTGGATCATGTTCAGACGCAGCAGAAATTACGCAAGAATGAAACAAGTGCTGAGAGGAAGATGCAAATGAAGTTCAAGACGAGAGCTACACAACAGACCCAAACAGCAAGACCACTATAACCGACAGTTTGATGATCTAAAAAAGAATTTATGAATGTATATATTGTACAAAGTTAACCTTACCTGGTGATGATGGAATGGTGAAGTTGTTTTGACCGTAGAAGCCCTTGATTTTCTCTTTGAAAACTAAAAACAAAAGCATTTTGTAAAAACAAGAAAACTAAAGAAAAAAAGTTCAAAATTTAACTAACTAGGGTTGTTATCAGCATTGACACCAAAGACGATGATTCCAGAAAGAAGAAAAATAAAAGAAATGGTGCAAGTGACTGGAAGAACCTTCAAGAACCCATGATCGCAGCAACAAGCACAGAACGAAATGATTGTCCAGATGGTGTTGAAAGTGAGAATCAAAATAGCAATGATGATGAGAACACAGGCCCATGCTCCATATCCCTTTACATGCTCCTAAAGAAATCGTTAAAAATACAACCAAAAAAAAGTAAAGCATACAATATTTTTTTCATCATTCCAAAGTTCACAGAATCTATGAGTTTTATTGGAGTCTTCTTCTGTTAGCTTCCATGCAACGGGGTCTTTCTTTTCGAATGCTTTGTCAAATTCAGAATCATAAACCTTTGAACATGCTCCATCAAGACGAATTTTGATTACAGCATCTTTTTCACTTGTTTTCGTATCAGGAACATAAGGATTGTTAGGAAATGTATGATAAGACCATTCTAAAAAAAGGAATATAAAGATAGCAAAGAAAATACAAAACACATAAAATTGGTTTCATAAGAATCATGTAAACCAACAATAAAAAAACGTACCATAACTTGGAAGAACACCAATGAGCATGCCTTTAGTTGCAATGAAGAGGAAGATCAGAGCAGCTTTACCAAGCCAGATGATACACATCTTTGATTTTGAGTTGATGAACGAAGGTTCAAAGCAGGAACAAAATGAAGCACCACGATGAGAGAAGCAGCTTTTTCACCAATGAAGAACGACAATGGAACAACCAACCAGCGACACCAACAAAAGTTGAAAATGACGATAAAAAGTGAATCCATCAAGTATTAATCCTTTTATAGTGATTTTTTGATCATCATTCTCTGAAACATGCTAAAATTTATACAAATTTACAAAAAATGACAACAAAAAAAGCTTTCTTTCACGCAATCTTTTGGATGCCACGAAAATGATAGGGAAAATCAAGCTTTTTTCTCAAGGAATCAAAAAATCAAACTGGATTTGATGAGGATAAAATTTGATGATTGAAGATTGTTGGATTCAGAGAAATAAGAAATTCTTTGGATAACAAAGCTTTTTACTTTTTTTTGAAAGTGTTCATCACGATGTTTGGCATAATGGACATTTCCAATCACCGTAAAGTTTCGTTTTTTGAGAGCTTTTTTCTTCGATCAAAAAAAATTCATGATTAAAGTTGAATGGAATCCTTTTATATATGACCATTTTTTGTTGCTTCCAGTATTTTATCCATAAAATCACAAACATGCCATAGTTTGATAACTCTTAAAATTGTTTATTGATGTCGGATATTATGCTATTCAATTCACAGTTGTTCCTCCTATTTTTACTTTAGTTTTTGATTGCGAATTAACCTAAGCGAAAAAAATAATCATGCATTCTATTTATTTTATTTTATTCAAAATCTTATTGCTTTATAAAGGATTTTGTTTTGCGTTAACCAAGCTTTATTGAAACTTAAAACTGGTGGTTTCTAATATCGTTGATTTGTATGCATGTATTTATTTTCGGCGTTGTAATTTTTTTTTGTCAATTATCAAGAAATTATTATAAAAGATGAAATTTATTTTACAGAAACTTTGTTTTTGAAACTTTGTCTAAAATTGTCTTGATTTTCTAGCTTTGATAAAAGTTTCTTAAAATGAAAATTATTATTATTAATTTATTAATTATTTTTGTGCCAAAATATCATTCATTTGAGTTAAATATTCTTTTAAATATGGAATTAACATATATGAACCAAAAATGGTTAAATGATTGTCATCACTTATCAATGGAACCGATTGAAATTCATCAACTGGGGAACACCATTGATCTTTACAAAAAGCTTGAAGAAAATTAATGTAAATGCAATTAACGCATTTTATTGATTTCCATCGACGAGTTGAAATTGCGTGGCGGGTTTCAATCACCTAAATAAAAAGAGTTTTTTTTGAGAAAAATTTTTTATGTGATTAAACAAACTTTTTGATCAAATTTATAATTTGAAACCCAACCATTATGATGCATGGTTTCAGAAAATATTAATGAATTAAATTTTTTATCTTCGAAATGTTTTTGACCAATAAATAAAATTTTTGAATTTTTAGATAAAAATGTTATCATTTCTTGAACTTTTTTAGTATCGTGATCATTTTCGATTGGCTCACTTGGAGGATTATCAAAATCTTCTTGATATTTAAATATAAAATAAATTAAATCTGGTTTATAATAAATTACAGATTTTTTGAGTAAATACCAATTCCTTGAAAACATAAATCCTTCAAAAGGTGTAACTCCGCCGGTTACAAATAAATTTAATTCCAAATATTGATTTTCTAAAGCCAATTTAACCGCGGGAAAAATGCATTCAGCGTGACTATTTCCAATCACTAAAACTTTGAGGCTTCCATTTCCTTGAAGTTCAGCACCCACGGCTCCGCCATCGGGGTTGTTATCGAAGCTTTTAGCATATTTCGATTGGGGATAATAATGACATTTATGATTAAAGGCTTGAAGACCCAATTCCGCAGAAATTTCTGGGTTTAAAGTTGAAACAAAATTCTTCCATTCTGTGGAATTTGAAATTAAATGGGATTTATTAAAATATATGTCTTTAACCCAGGGAGAAACTTCCTAAAATATAAAAATTTAGGTATAAAATATTTTTGATTTCAGAAAGGTTTTCTTCTTAAGGCTTGGTGTAATAAAAAAAAGTGTTAAATCGGCAGCTTTTTGACAAAATTTTTAACTGCTTCGAATGAATTTCAAACTTACTCTAGTTTCTTTCAAAGTGAAAACACAAAAAATAATACAAAGATAAAAAGCCACCAGAAAAGTTAAAAATCTTTTAGGTTCAAGTTTGGATTTATAAATTGGCTTTTCTATAAACAAATGAACTAAAATTCCAAGGAAGATGCAAATCAAAAATAGTAATTTTCTATCTGAAAAAAAATATTATTGTGATTTTAACAGAAAAATATTTTTTGAAAATTTACTTGGTTCATTATCCACAAAAAGTATTTTACAAATAGTTACAAGGAGCCAATGAGAAATATATAAAGCATACGAAGCATCACCAATAAAAACACAAAATTTATTCGACAGAATTAAATTTTCTTTATTTTCTTCGTCGTCGTCATCAAATTTTTTATGCCTTCCACAAGAAGTAATTAAAGTTGATGAAATTATAACTACCGCTGCTGGAGTATATCCACGATCAAGATAAAATGGAAAAAAGCATACGATTAATAAAAGGATGGTTAAAAAATTTATGGTGATGGCATGATGAAAGATTGCTACAGCTAATTTAGAAAATATGCATTCATTTTTCCTTAAAAATTTAGGAATTATTAGAATTTAAATGGCAAGAAAAATGGTGCAAAATTATAGTTACAATTTGCTGATTCTCGAACGGAAAATTTTTTACACGAGAAATTAATAAAAAGTTTTTTTGTTAAATTTTTGTTAATTTTTTGGAAACATACTTTAATTCAATAAATTTCTGTGCAAAATATGCACAAAA
Organism: Panagrolaimus kolymaensis; assembly: GCA_028622995.1. Classification (NCBI taxonomy): domain Eukaryota; kingdom Metazoa; phylum Nematoda; class Chromadorea; order Rhabditida; family Panagrolaimidae; genus Panagrolaimus; species Panagrolaimus kolymaensis. Next base: position 1,841,029 of record JAJQJQ010000029.1, on the reverse strand, counting down.
TCCCGCACAAAATTGCCAAATTCTTGTTGGAAGCATTAAAAATGTAAACATTGCACCAAAATATTCAAAATTAATTAACATATAAAATACTAAACACGTTGAAATTGTGATTACTAAAGGCCAAACAAAAAATAAATTAGTTGAAATCGAAATTTTTTTAGTTAAAAAAAGTGAGAATGGAACAAAAAAATAAAATTGCATTTCCACGCAAATCGACCAATAATGTTTAAACCATTGAATGGAATTATTTTTATTAAAATAATTTAAATTTGAATAATACATATAAAAATTTGTTGTAAATGTTAAACTTGATTTTATTTGGGAAATAAATTCAGAATAAATGGTTGTATAAGAAATTACTGGAACGAGTAAAATTGTCACAAAAATATTAATTAAATATAATGGCAAAATTCGATAAATTCTTCGATAATAAAATGCTAAAGTTGAAGAAATAAATGATGAATCAGAATTTGGTTTGTTGTTGTTGTTGGATAAATATATCAGAGCCATAAAATAACCGGATAAAGCAAAAAAGCTAAAAAGAAAAAAGAGAATCAATTTGAGCTCTTATGTGATTTTTTAATTTCGGAAAGGCAATTGGAAAAATTATTTATTTGGTAGATTTTCTTTAAAAGTTCTCACTATAATTTTTATGAGAAATATAGATCCAAACTTGTTAAAAAATTTCTAAAATGCTTTAAAAAAATTAATGAAAATTGTTTTCTCAGTGAAATTCTAAGTAATATTTCTTTTTTATGTCAAAAATAAACTTTTCTCTTGGCTTTCGTAATAAATTTTATTTTACAAATTTGTTTTAAATTTCTAATTTTTATCTTTTTGCCCTGTAATTTTTGGATTTGTTTTTATTTTAACAATAGCAATTCTTCGGAAAATAAGCTTTAGATTCCAAAGTTTAGAATCAATTTTTTCCTTTAAAGTAAATTTATTTAAAAAAAAACTTACATATCTACACCCAAAAATCCATTAATAAAAGTATCAGGCCAAATATGATATGCTAAAACAGAAATAATTGCAATACAACGAATACCTTGAAGTTCGACAATTTTAGCAGAGCCATTTTTAGCAACAGCAGTCATATTTCTATTAACTGCTCTCTTCTTTTTTTAAATTTTAACTTTAGCTCATAAAGGATTTAATAAAACGAATTGCGGCGATCAAACAAAACTAAAAAGAAATATCGTTTTTTGATTTAAAATTTTTCTCAATGAAACCCGCTTTTTTATAAGGAGGATGATGGGCGAGGAGGATCTTTGATTCATAATTGCGCATGAAAAAAACAAACAAAGAAAAGAAGATGTGAAATTTATAAAAGTCTAATAATCGGTTTTATTTATTTTTCTTAACGCCTTTTGAAAGGAAAAAAAGAGAATTAAATAAATGATTGCGTAAGATTAAGGTTAATGTTTTAAAAAAATCGTTTTTTTAAAATTCGAATCAAACTTCAAAGTGAAATAAGCCGATTGCAAGAGGAAAGTGAACTTTGTGAACATGGATTTACGGATTTTAAATTTTATTAATTGAATTTGAAATTTATCTTTTTGTTTGAAAATTACTGTCATTATTGCTCAAATTTATTTATTTTATTTCATTTTATTTTTTATATCTATTTTTTTTTTCGCTAAAGTTTATCGAACTAAGAATTTTGCATCCAAATATAATCGGAATTGAATTTCGCTCTTTGAACTATTTTATAATAATTATAAAATTTCTTAATAAATAATACTTTTTTAGCCATAGAAATGAAATATCCTTAGAGTTATTACTACCGTTAAAAAATAATATTATAAAATCCTTTTTTATTTTATTTTCAAAAGATTATAAAAATTCCTTTATTTTTTATTACTTTTTTTTATCATAACTTTTCTTTGTTAATAAAAAAGTAATCCCTTTATTCAAATATTTTTTTAAAAGAAATATAAAACAAATAAATTCTTTATGCTTATTATTTAAAAAAGGAGGGATTAGGGAAATAAATATTTTTTCGCTTGTCTGATAGCTTTTTTTTCATTCCATTTAAAGCAAATCTGAAAAATTTTATTTTGGACTTTGGCTTTTTCTAAAACTCAAATTTTTGGAATTAGACTTCTGAAAAAAAAACAGAACTTGAAAATAGCAAGCATGGCTCACGATCGCTCAAACGTATTAGATTTGAGAGGAATTTTGGAAACCAACAATAATATTTCTTCGTTTATTGGAATTTTGTTAAATTTATTACTCGTTTATTTAATTTTCTACAAAACTCGAGCACGCCTTGAAGATTATTGCCCGATATTTATTCAAAAAATTATCGTTGATTTATCTTATATCACCATCAATACCGTAACCAAAACGGTAAGTTTTTTAAGTGTTTTTTTTGTTGCCAGAGTGAAAAAAAAGAAAGTTCGATAAATATAAAAACTAAAAGTTTTGTTTTCACAAAAAAAAATTTATTTTAAGATCTGATCTTTGTGCACTGCGATATTCCAAATTTAACTCTTTTCAAGGATTTTTCTTTTTTTTTGGTTTTAGTTTTCTCTTTTTCTTTTTTTCTTAAGAACCTTTTTGAATGGGATGATCTGTCAATCAGATGGACGCCAATTTTGACGCATGCAAAACTAAGAAGAAGAAAAAAGATAAATTTCCCGCAGACAAATAATGCATTTAATTAAGTTTAAAAAATTAAATACATGCATGGAAAAGGATTAAATTCCATTAAAAATTCCATGTTACATAAGCATCGGTGGTTCAGTGGTAGAATGCTCGCCTGCCACGCGGGCGGCCCGGGTTCGATTCCCGGTTGATGCAATTCTTTTTTTCATTTTTTACCCATAATTTTTTTATAAACTCCAACGAAAATTAACGAAAACTTAATTTATTTAAAAACTAATTTATTATTTAGCATTTTGATTTCAAAAATGGAAGCTTTTTTATGATGCTTACTGGCCCATTGGAATGTCTTCCATATTCCACCGTCGACAAATTAATGGCAATTTGGATGTTTTCTTTGGTCCTTGAATTAACAAATGTTCCCGTTCAATTTATTTATCGATATATTGTAATTAAAAAACGTAAAAGTCCCACATTTTTTCATTATTCAATTCTTCTTTTTATTGGAATCTTTCTTGCCGCCATAACTTCTTTAACATTTTATTATGTTTTTCTTCCAAATAACGAAAAACTAATAAATGAAAAAATTAAATTATTAAAAAATGATTCACTTTATTTTAATGAAATTCCAAGCTTTATTGTGGCAGAAATTTCTGATCCAAAGTTACAAATTTCATTTGCTTTTTATTATTTCTTGGTTTTTGGAGTTTATTTAATTATAATTGTTTCGAGTATAAAAGTTTGGAAAATTTTGAAGAATCAAAGTGATCAATTATCTGTAATTACTTTGGATGTTCATCGACAAGTTACTATGACTTTATTAATTCAGGTAAGGGCCAAAGAAATTTCAAACATTTTTAGTGTCGAAACTATTTTTTAATTTATTTTTTGTTGCATTTTTAGGCGACTATCCCTTGTGCAATTTGCTTAGTTCCAATTACAACAGCCATAACTATGACTCAACTTCGAGCAGATTTACCTGGGCTTGGAATGATTTTAGCTATATTACTTTCATGGATGCCAACCTTCAATGCAATCACTTCAATTTCTGTTATTCGAGCATATCGAAATCATTTAAAAAATATAATTGTTTGTAAAAGTAAAATCACTCCAGCTATTAATAATCGATCATATGAATCTCAAGCTTAATTTTTTCTTCTTTTTTTAATGATTTTATTGTAAAAATTAATTTAATAAAAAATTAACAAAAAAATTTGGAATTAATTCAAGAAGGAAAAAGATTTAAAAAAAAGAAAATTCGAAGAAAAATATTTTTTTTAAAGTTTAAAAACGCTTCAAAGCGAATCCATAAAGAAATAAGAGTGGTCACTGGCCATATTAGTAATCTGAACTTCTCTTGTTTCAAAAAAAATAATAATAAAGAAATTTTTAAATTTTTTATATAAAAATTTATATCGACTTTTTCTATTCACAATTTTTTGTTTTGTTTTGTGTTTTATTTAGTCTGAACTTCTTTTCTCATTTATATTCCTTTTCCGTCCCGTATCACGTCAACTTTGTTCGAACTTCGAATGAATAAAAAATTTGTCAAACATATTTTTTAACAAAAATTTCGTAAACATTATTAACCTTTTATCATTTTTTGATAAGTCAGTCTCATGGAATACAGACAGCATCATTTTAAAAAAAATCATTGAAAAAAAGGAACAAATCGGCTTTAAAAAATTATAAAATCAAATTTTTATACGTATTTTTACATTTATTTTTTTTAATTTTTAAATGATGTGATAAATAAAATATTATTTATTTATTTATTCGAGCCCGCAACATAAATTTAAATATATTAATGAAATTGAAGTCAAAAACTCAACATTTTTATTTCATATAAAAGCGATTGGATGTTTATGAAAAAGGCATACACATAGTTCCTTACAGAGCAGCTTCTGTGGAACCAACCCAAAGAACTAAAAGTTTAAAAAAAAATGAATAAAAAAATTCTTTTTTCTCTTTTCATCGCTGGTCTCGTAGCTTTCTCAGGTATGTTTGTATTTATTTTTTATTAGACACGAAAAGTTTCGTTTAAAATTAAATTTTTTGTCTCAAAACGAAAGTTTTTTACATTAAAAATATAAAACTTTTAATTTTTTAGCTGCCGGTGACGGTGATAGCAATGGCTCGGATTCAGGTAGCGATTCCACGGGAAGTTGGGGAGATTCCTTTGAAAACAAGGATGAAGATTGTGATCGCTTGGTTGATGGTTCCGATGATAATGAAGGAAAATGTGAATTAACTGATGGTCTTGAAGAAATTCCTAGTAAAGTTGATTGTACACCCGAACAAGAAACTACCATTATTAATTGGATTACCATTCTTAAATCACTTCTTTCCGTTAAAGTTTCCATCGAAGAACGACTAACCATTGCATTGTCGAGTATCCAAAAATTCCAAAGTGAAAATCCTGATTGCTATGAACTTATTCAATATCAAAATATTTCATCATGGGGTTATCTTGTATCTTTCACTAAAGTCGTGGAATACCGACAATCCACCAAAATTGAATCGATTATGACTTTGGATGATGAAGATAATTGTCCTTTGTTTGAAGCTTTAATGAATGGCACCGATGGATCATATGAGCAACAATCTGCTTGTAATGCCTTTATCAATGAAACCTTAATTGGAATTTGTGGAAATATGTCTTTGTCCGTTACTGAACGAAGTGTATTAATTTATCAAGCTATCTCAGAATTTTTCGCTATCAATTCTGAATGGCAATCAACATTTTTCCAATTTCAAATTTCTGGTTTCGGAAGTTTCCAACAATTCTTTGAAATCACTCGAACTTATTATCAAAAAACTCAAGTCGATGTGATTCTTGAAGGTGAAGCATCAGAATGTTCATTTATTGTTTCATTCAAAAATCAATTAGAATTTATTAAATCTGATTCATCCATTTCAAGCACAGTCAAAAAAACTTTAATTGAATTTGAAGCTCGAATTGAACAACAAATGTCATTGGTTATTTCAGGAAAAGCTCGACTTTCAGTGATTATTAAAGAATTTAATTCATTCTTTAAAATGTATACCGATGAAATTTTCGTTAAATTACTTTATGGAATCAGTATTAATGATTTTGGTAGCTTTATGGATCTCATCTATTGTGGACCATACAAAAATGGACCCAATCCTCCCAAACCAACTATGCCTACAATTGCTACACCTAAACCCACATGTAGCTGCACTTGTGAACCACTGAAGCTCACCACCATGGCTTAAAAAAGAAAAAAAGAGAAGAGAAAACTTTTACAAAGATTGTTGCAATTATTTTAAATTGTTTTTGTTTTTTTATTAGAAAAAAACTAAGTAGTTTATTTATTCACTTTTTGATGTTTAGTTTAGGTTAATGGGTTTTTGTGTGCGTCAAAGTGAAAAAAATAAAAACAATTTAGAACAATATTTTAAAAAATGTCTTTCACAAAAAAATTTCCTTGTTGTTGATAATCACCGATATTGACGAATGCAATAAAAAAGAATAAGAAAAAAAGAGATAAATTTCCGGCGGACAAATAATGCATTTAATTTAGGTTTAAAAAATTAAATATATGCATGGAAAAGGATTTAATTCCATTGAAAAATTCATGTTACATGAGCATCGGTGGTTCAGTGGTAGAATGCTCGCCTGCCACGCGGGCGGCCCGGGTTCGATTCCCGGTCGATGCAATTCTTTTTTCAATTCTTTAACTGCCTTCTATCATTTTTTTGTTACTAAACCTGCATCTCAAAAGTCTTCATTTAAAACTTTAAAAAAACTTTTAAAGTCTAAAGGTCAAAATCGTGATAATTATTTATTTTATCGCCTGTAATAAATAAAAATTTAATCAATTGAACCCCTTCTTTTTATGGTCCCAATTTTTTTCTAATCACTGCAGTGCAAATCTAATAAAAGTTGTTATAAAATCATAAAAATAATTTTCTTTTCTCTTTTTTCATTTTTCCTTCAAAAAAAAAACGAAAATAGTTTAAAAAAAATTATGGTTGATAATAATTTAAAACCTGATTTTGATGTAATTGTTATTGGTGCAGGTATAATTGGAAGTTGTACAGCTTATCAATTAGCTAAGCGTGGAAAAAAAGTAGCTTTGTTGGAACAATTTGCATTTGATAATAATAAAGGTTCTTCACATGGAGGCTCAAGAATATTTAGATTTATTACGGGTGAAAAAGCTTTTTTAGCTTTGACCCAAGATTCATTAAACGAATGGAGAGCATTGGAAAAAGAAAGTGGGCAAGAATTATTGAGGTTTGTGGGTTTTAAAAATAGTTTTTTGTTCCAAAAAATTTGATTAATTTATGAGACTTATTTTCAGGCAATGTGGCTTCATTTGGATGGGCTCACTTGAAGGTTCACAAGCTCGAGCCAAAGGCTTCAAAGCCCTAAACGTTGAATTTGAATATTTAAAAGGAAAAGAAATTGGTGCAAAATTCCCCCAATTTGATTTTGGATCAGAATGGGCAGCAATTTATGATCCTAAAGGTGGCGCATTATTAGCAGATAAATGTGTTGCAACTGCACAAGTAAGTCGAATGCCAAAAACCCTCGATTTTTATCAAAAACACGATACCTTTTTGTTTGAAATAACTTAAAAATCAGAAAAAGTTATCCTAAAAATCTCCATCAAAAACCAAATTTAAAACTCCACATAAAAATTTCGTTTCAGAAACTTGCAAAACATCATGGCGCTTTTCTTCGTGATCATGAACCCGTGCTTCGCCTTGAACCATATGATGACAAAGTGGAAGTATATACAACCAAAGAAAAATATTCAGCTTATAAAGTCATAGTTACTGCTGGACCATGGTTAACCAAAGTTATACCAGATTTAAAAATAAAAGCTGAGCCTCAATTAATGGGAGTAAATTATTATAAAGTCACAGGAAATTATGATCGATTTAAAACTGAAAAAGGTTCACCAATGTGGATGATGACAGATTTATGTGATGGCGTTTATGCTTTACCTGATTTAGATTATCCTGGATTAGTTAAAGGTGGAGTACATATGGGAATTAGAATTGATGCAAATGGAGAGCGTAAATGTCCTGAATGGATGCATAATATTCCAGCTAAATGGTTTGGAAAACATATCAAAGATTTGGATGTTAGTAAACCTGTTAAACAAGTGGGTTGCATGTATACGGTAAGCATCGGAACAAGTACATTTGTGTTAGTAATCAGCAGTAAACTGCTGCAACCTTAAGGTAACTGACGATGAATCTTTCATCATTGATCAATCTCCAACCCACCCAAATATTTTTATTGGAGGTGGCTTTTCTGGTTATGGATTCAAATATGCTCCCGTTGTTGGCAATATTCTCGCTGATTTAGCTCTGGGTAATCAAGTGCCCTACGATATCTCTGCCTTCCGTGCTACTCGAAAAAGCATAAAATTCAAATCAAAGCTTTAACTGTCATAAGCAAAAGGGTTTTAAGTTTACAAACAACCGAATAAAACATTATATGTAAAGATTCAATAAACCAAAAACTCAATCAAAGATCCAAGTTCTTCTTTAAAGTTAGTTTCTCAAGAAAGACACACAAGATTATAAAACTTTATTATAATAATTCTATGAATAACAAAAGAAAGTAAACATACAAATAAAAGAAAATAAACCCAAAATTCCTAGTAAAAGTTTTTGTTGTTAAAATAAAACACTTTTTGTTGCTTTTGTTGTTGTTGTTCATTCAAACACATCTTCACGTTCACAAATATATTTGAAAATATCCCGAGGAGTTTTGAGTCGATCAGCATCTTTATCAGGAATTTCAAAGCCAAATTCATCTTCTAATGACATGACAATTTCCACATGATCCAAAGAATCAAGACCCAAATCTTCAACAAAGCGAGCTTCCATCGTTAATGCTTGAAGTCGATCTTGTGGGAAGCGATCCCAAGCTTTAATAGCGTTGAGCACTCGTCCTTCTACCTGAAATATAAGCAATAAAGTACAAAGCTATAGGCATGAGTAAACAAGGAACATATACAATTAGGACAGGCAAAGAAACATACTTGTTCAAAAGTCATTTGCTTTGGTGGATCAAAAGGTCCAAAAACTTGAACACTTGAATGACGTTTTTGTTGAAATTGCGAACTTGATGGTTGAGTCATTGAAGGTCCAACAGCAATTTTGTATTTATGAAGATTCGTTGATGTTACGTGTCGTAGTCGCTTGCTAATTAAAGATGATACAAATCGAACACCAGATGCTGCACCAAAGCGAGGTAACATTATTGCTACTAAAAAAGAAGAAAATTAATAGCAAGTAAAAAATAAACACATAATAACGATGCAAACACGAAAACGCGTAAAAGAAAGAGTAGTTCGCAGGAAATCGGATAAAAAGCAGTTTAGTAGCATGGTTTTAGCATGGTTAAAGATGTAGCAGTATAAATATTCAATCTTATTACAAAAAAATGGGAATTTTATGTCCAAAAACAAAGCTTTCAAAAACATCGAAAAACTGATTGAAAGCTGCTGACTTTTTTTTTCAAGCAAAATCAAAGTAACAAACTTTCGTATCAAGAAAATTGTTTGATGCAGTAAAATTGAAAAAAGCATTTGTTCATGGAAATCCAACAAGTTTCAAACTTTCAAGATAAAAAAAAATAACCGTTTTATTGTTGTATGTAACCGAGTATCAATTAATTGTCAAATATCAAAGTTAAAACATGCACAGAATAACAAAACAAAACAATAAAAATGTACAACAAGCAAAGAACTATGAAATGGAATGTGAATTGAAGATTTTCATAAGATGTGGAGGAGTTTGTTTAACAATTATTTGTATCTTTTTTGATTTTTTCTGTTTCTTCATCCAATTCATAAAGATTATATCATCATTAGCTGGGAGATCCATATTGATATGAGCACTAAAAATGGAGCAAATAAGTAAAGTTATAACGATGAAACTTAGTGGAGTACTTTTGCATGTGTACCACCTTGTTAAAAACACGAAAAAGAACTTACTAAACATGTTCAATATTGTCAAGGAAGCCCAAAAAATCTTGAAAAGTAGCGCGTCCAATGATTTCACCATAAAACACAAAGTTTGTAAGCTTGTCAGTTTTGAGTTTCTTCAAATTTCTCCAAGTAATGTTGCATCGAATTTCCAATGATTTCACATTTGAATAGCTGATATAATCCAAGACTTCATTGATAACTTTGAGAGAAACATCCTTGAAAGCTAATTCCTTCTTTATATTGATTTCATGTAAAAATGCAACTTCGAATGTTTCATACAATGGATTTGCAATATATTCCACTCGATCATTGATATAACGAAATTGATTGAAATGAATTGGACAGCCAGGTTGTAATTCACGAATTTCCAATCGATCAGTAGGATATTTACCATGATACTTTTCAGCTAATCTTGAATAATATGAACATGTTTGACGAAGTTTGACTGCTTGTGAAGTTGTTGCAATTTCAAAGAATCGTTCTTGAACCACAGATGGAAGTTGATTAAAGTTAAAGCATTCTTCTGTTGTTTCTTGTGGAATCAATGGAAGATCCAAATTAGATGATGACATTTCTTTGACCAAAAATAACTCCTGAAAAAAAATGAAAGTGGATTAAAGAAAAAGTAACAACAAGCAAACACGCAAGTAAACGAGGTGAAAATAAAGAACATTGATGAGAAAGCGAATACAATGGATGAAAGATAATTCATAATTCAAATAGCTTGGAAAATGCAGAAAAGTATTGTTGATAAAAGCTTTTGAAGCTGTGTTTGTTTTTCAGAAGAACAATGAGTGTTAGAATTTTTTTGTTTGAAGCAATTCCACAGAAAATTTTCGCAGCAAGACTTTTTTCTCTCTTTCTCATACATATTTTGATAGGTAGAAAACAACCAAAAAAACTTTTTTTTATCTCAAAGTATGGTATTACATAATATTTCTTAAATAAAAAAAGGAGACTAAAAATGTATCAAATTGGTAGTGACAATCCAATTTTTATTTCTCCAATTCCACAAAGTTTTTCCTTTTCCATTCAGATAGATTTGTTGTTCCATAAAAAATTGATAGAAAAAAGAGTTTATATTCAAAAAAATTAATGTTGAAGACTTGGGCAACTTTCGAAAATAAAAGTAAAAATCAGTTTTAGCACATTAACACTATGCAAGCTAACTGTGTACTTATTTGCGGTATTTTAGCAACAACAAAAAAAAACTAACATCTTCCTTCAAAGCTCCCAACAAAAAAAATATTCAAGGCGCTTTATTCATTCACGCTCTTTTATGCAAATTTTTAGTTTTTCCTATGAATTTTTCACAATTTAAGAACGAAAGGCGAAGAAGCAACGAAATGAAAAAAATTTTCATTATTGTGAAAAATCATCATCATCGTCAACTACAACAACAAAAACATGGCTGCCGCTGCTAATCCTGGTCCTGTAATTCCATCTTTTTTTGTTGACTACAAACTTCAACAACAACTAGAACAACAAAAGCAAAAGGTATGTTTCTTCTTTCTTTAATTATACAACAACTTTACTTATTTACTCAACTTAAGCAATAGTTAATATACTACATAAATATCCATGGTACACATATCCACTCACTTTTTCTTTTTCAGCAACAAGAAGCTCCTCCTCCTCCTATTCCATCTGAAGCTGCTATTGGTAATGGTTCTCCTGGTGCTCTTGGTGCAACAACAAAGAATCAATCAAATAATAGCAATAATAATCCAACAACTTTATCAAAGAAGAAATCAGAAGAACATCATCCACTTGGATTGCATCCTGCTAAACGAGGTGTCATTATTATAAGTGCCTTTGAAATCCTCTTCTTTCTTGTTCTTGTATGCAATTTGGTTGATAATGTTTACAAAAATGATCTCGGTTCAATCGTTCGCTATTCAACTATTGGAATTGTTACTTTTATTGGTATTGTTTGCCTTATCATTGGTGGAGCAACTCAAATACATTATTTCTTTATTCCATATTTTGGGTATCGAGTAAGTTGCTTTTACTTATACCATTAACTTGTATGCTTCTTTTTTAGATTTTGGCAATCTTCCTTACGTTGGCTGCAGCAATTTATGGCATCTTTAAAACTGTAACTATGGAAGAAAAAAATATTCGAAGCCTTTATCCTGAAAATGCGGATACTTCGTGTAAGTAACTTTTTTTGTTCTCGTACTGCCTCCATTTGCGGACTAACTATGTGACTTATTTTACTAACTAATATGCTTGTTTTTTAGTTTATAAACCTCTTCACATAATGGAAATAATATTTGGATATCTTTTTTTAAAATTGATACAAAAAAAAGAGAGAGAAAAAATGGCTTTCGAAGAAGCAATTTTTTATATTCCAACTTCGTCAAATCCAATTTTCGATTCACATGAATGAGTGTTTTGCATTATCTTTTTGTGTTCAATCACCTTTTTTGTTGTTAGAAGTATGTTGCTTGAGTTTGTCTCACCATGCTTTAGAACTATCATTAATAATCTAATTTATTAATAATAATTTAAAAATATTTTCTTTAATAATATTTCATTTTTATCGTTCTCACTATCTCTTCTTCGTTCATTTCGCTATTTTCGGCAATTTTCTTATTCAATGGGCAAATAGGCAGACACCAACATGTAAAAAATATAAACAATGAAAACCAACAAATTTTTTAGCAAAGTTTTTAAAAGCAAAACTAACTTGAAAGTAAAACTATGCAACTAAGAATTAAAGCAATAATGGTTCCAACGGGTAAAACATACAAGCAACATGATGGCTTTTCCGTGTGTCCAAGATAATATGATTTGCAACACCAAATATAACTATCATGATCTGTAGGTTGAGGGCAAAATGCTAAATGGCCTTAAAAATAAAAATAAATTTAGTATTTGGGTTAATGAAAAATTTTGGTAGCTAAAGTATCCAAGATCGTGAGCTTTTTATGAACAAAATTCATAAAGGGACTTTAGAAGGCAAAAAAATGGTTAAAAAAGTTTGCTAACCTTCTTAACTTGGACACCAATAAACTTTTCTCCCAGATAAAAAGGTTGTTTCATAACCGTGTCGGCTCATAATAACAAATAAATTTTAATAATTACATATTATTTTTTCATTGGAAAAATAAAATATAATATTTTTTTAAACTATGGTTGTTGCTGATTTCACGTTCTTTCACAAAAAAATCCCCAAAAGTAAATCAATAGACACAAAGAAACCCAAAATAAAAGATTTTTCGGACAAAATTAAATCCATCCACGAAGAGAGATACAAACAACTAGATAGACAAGACAGAGAGAAACCATCCACAAAACTAAATTCAAAAACAAGAATGACGACGAAGGACGACGAAGAACCAATACTCAAAAAAATAAATGTATGTACTAACTTAAAGAAGCTATCCATTTTCAGACAATCCAAAAAAAGAAAAAAAAACAACAATGAAAGATGAACGACGCAAAAATAAAAGAATGAATGATTTTTTTTTCAGGAGTAAAAGTTTACTTTCCCAAAAATCGAGAGAGTTGTTTGTAAGCTGTCGAAAATGAGTGAAATGAGTGACCGCAACTGCTATTGTTATTGCTATATGGAGATAAACAGAGAGAAGTAAAAAATGGTGGGTGTTCGTTCGTTTTTTGAAAGTGAGGAGTATCAGAAAAAAAAGTGAAACATAAACAAACTCATTTTGTAAGTAGCTAACTTCTTCGTCGCTTCTTTTTTTATTTTGCGTACAAAAATTTTTGATTTAGGAGTTTGTAAAGAAACACAAAAAAAAGAAAAGTTAATCGAGAAAGTTAAAAGCTCAACGAGCAATCTTTCTTTGTTTGAATGTATTTTGAGGTTTACCGAAGAGGCCAGCCATTAATGAAGTTTCCTGAATGAAGGCGTTAAAAAATCGGTTTAACAACAAGCAACCATGTTTAGAAACTTATTAAATTGTGTGTTCTTCATAAAGTTAGGTAATCGACGAAAAATCTTTCATTATCGATCATCTCCAATGTATCCAAACCTTTACAATGGAAATGGTTAAGAATTCAAGCAAGAAGTATGTTAGCTATGTTCGCAACTTCCTTGCTGCTTTAATTTGGGTGAATCAATATCCTATGGATTAATTTCAGCTTTTCAACAAACTCGAGAAATCAAAAAACATAAATCAAAAAAGATTCTAAGTTTAAACACAAAATTCAAAAACTTTCTAATAATTCCATAAAGCAAAAAGATTAATTACAATGGCTACCGTAAACAAACAAAACATTTATTCATAAATCAAAAAACAAGAACAACGAAAAAATGTTACAAAAACAAAACAAACAATGTATAAAAAACAAATTATTGGAATTTGACTTCAAGTCGATCAGGAGTAGGACAATCAGCAAGCAATTTTTGTTTTAGAATTTCAAGTTCAGCTTTAATAACTACTTTATTTTTAGCTCGTGGATAAGTACAAAACGAAAGTGTAAAATGAGCATTTGGATGGTTCTGAAAAAAATAAAAACAGTAAACATCAATAATCAAAAAGTTATGTTTACCTTCATAAAATCAAGAAAAGAATCTGCATCAAAATTTTCATAATGAATAGTTGTTAACTTGAATATTTCAAGGTTTTTAAATGGAACTAGCTTATTGAGAGTTTTAAACGCTTCTTTGGTAATTGAACGAAATTGATTCCTAAAACACATACATTTATTAGAAAAAAATAATGGAACAAAGAAAACTTACATGTAAAATTTTTCAACATTTGGCAACTTTTGAAGGATATTTTCAAACGTAATATCGTCATTTTCGTCGTCGCTGATCGTAACTCTGTCAAAATAAATATTTTTGATGGTTCCAGAAGAAGCAAGCGTTTCAAATTCATTTAATGATAAATCTTGTCTAAGCAAGAACAAATCAGCGATGTTGCAAAAATGAAGTTTCTCGAGCAAATTCGAGATGATTTTATCATTTCCTTCAAAGCGACCAGCTTTGCCTTCAAATGGATCAGCATCAAAAGTTGAGAGAAGACCATCAAGAACAAGTTTCTTAGCAGGACCAAAAATGACACCATTGATAAACAAATATTTGGAATCAATCAAGAAAATTTCAATAGGTTCTTCATTTTCATTCAAAGTTGAATAACCATGCCAGAAACTTCCTTCTTTCAGTTTAAAAAGTTTCTTTAAAACAAGAGGTTCAAGAGACTTCTTTTCTTCTTCCTCAGCTTTTTGTTTTTCAATGATTTCTTTCATTTGAACATTTTCTTTTTCGAGTTGATCTGCATGTTTTTGAGATTCTTGAAGTTTATATTCCAAAGCTGTCTTCTATAAAAAGAAAGAATAAAGTTTAACAAATTTTATGATGGTAAAAAAACCAACCTCTTTCAATTCCTTTAAATATTCTGATTTGAAGAAAGAAACAAGACCATCGGTATTTGCTTGAGAAGTTGATGGCGGAGAATTTTCTTGATCATCGGTAGTCGATCGAAGGCGTTTACGATTTGGTTCACGAGAGTTATCCATGATTGTTAACAGCTCTAAAAATAAAACATAGATGAATCGAAAAGTTTAGGAAATACGCGGAAGTACATTCAGATTAAACGCGGATGTCAATAAACCTAAAGGTTTTAAGATGGTATGCTTAAAAGTATTTAGCAACAAAAAGCTATCAAAAAAGGGTGAATATCAAGAATGGCAAAATACATTTTTTATGTAAGTGTAAAAATGGCGCCATTTACAATAATAATCCATGTAAGAGATAAACTATCTCAAAATTTATTCCTTTTTTTGATGATTCTTTGAAAGATGGGTGGAAACCATAACTTTTTTTATTGATTTCATTTTCCTTTATTATTTTTAAACCTGTCTTATTTTTTTTCTTCATAACTTTAACGCTTGCTTTAATGAAACCCATACATACTTTCTCATTGAGGGTTTAGCTTATTGCAAATAATTTTTGTAAATTGAAACAAAGAATTTTGAGTCGAAGAACTTTCTTTCCTTTCCAAATTAGTTTTATTAGACATGTAACAATTTTTGAACCATTTTTTTCATGTTCAAAGTAAATTTGACGACAATGTCAATTTTAAATAATTTTTTGAAAGCATTAAAGATCTGATTTTAAAGTTTTTTTTAAAGAAAAGTGCACTTTTCCAATGTTTCATTATTTTTCATTTTTGTTGTTAAAAAGATGAACAATTAAAATTAAGTTTTTGTTTAATTGCTTCCTATAATCTTTAATGTTATATTTATATTTATTTTAATTTTTATAAGAAAAAGGCCTTTTGAATATTCACGAAAAAATTTATTTATCACCATCGGCTAAAAAATCTCAATGTTTCAATAAATAATTTTGAAGTTGATTTTTTAAATGCGTCTAAAATTTAATTTTTTTCTTCAAATAAACACGGATGGCTTCCATTTTCCATGGCTGAAGATTCAGTAAACTTTTTCATAGAAGAAACGATTATAAAATGTTTTTTAAAGTACAAAAAAGTAAAAATTAAAAAACTTAAGTTTTTTTAACAAAACTTTTAATTGTTTTAAAGCAGCAACAAAGTAAATTTAAATATTGACGCTTTTGTATTAATTACAAAAGAGTTTATAATTGTGATTGACGCTAGCAGGAAATTTTAACAAAAAACTAACATAAAACAATTAACTTAAAAAACGTAAACATTTTTTTGTACTTTTCTTTTTTTCATATAAAAACAAAAAAAACTTGAGATAACGGTCAAATTTTTTTTATAATTTTGTAGCAGCTTTTTTTATTTTATTATTAAATTTGTAAAATCAGCAGTGTGAAAATTATTTGAAGATCGTGAAAATTAAAAAATAAATAGTTTCATATTTGTGTTTCTTTATTTTTTGTTTGGCTGACAGCGATAGCGATCGATGACTTTAATATTAAAATTTCTTAAATATAATGACATCGTTGCTTCAACAATTGCAATTTTGAGTAATGCATTTTTGGTTTATTTAATTTTAACTGTAAATAAATCAAATTTAAAGCAACTTAGTTACACGCTGCTTCAAAATTGTTTATTGGATTCCATTTTAGCTATTGTTACACTTATTGGTGATCCCGTAAGTTAGCTTTTTGTATTTAAAAAAAATAGTGAAAAGTTTTTATAAAAAATAAATATTATGTTTTTTTACAGCAAATAGTTGTGGTTAATGGAATTTATTACAATATTATTGGAAGTCCATTGTATTCGTTGGGTTTTGTATTTTCAAGCCTTGAAATTGCAACTTTTGGAGCTTCATTAACTTTAAGCATGTTAGCTTTGCCTGTGCCATTTTATATTCGATATTTGGTTCTTTGCAAGTAAGTTCGAAAAAAAGACAAAAACAAAAAACATTCTAAGTAAAAATGCATATATTTTTTTTTTCAGGGACACAACTATCACAAAAAGTGACATCATAAAAACTTATGCATTGGTTTTTGGTTCAAATTTAATTATTTGGGCTTCAGCAATTTGGTGTTGCCAACCTTTTCCAGAAATGTATGAACGATATCGTCCAGCATTGATGAATCAATTTTGGTTGGATGAATTTCCAAATGGTGGACCCACTTTTTGCGCCATTCATCCAGTAAGTTTATTTAAAATTGATTCTAGCCTAAAAATGGTTTCCAAATGAGTTTAGCTAATGCACTTAACTTTTTATATTTCTTGATATTTTTAGGCAAATATCCGTTTAATTACAGTATTTTCATTAATGTTTATTGCAACATTTATTAGTTACGTCTTAATTATTTACTTCAGCATAAAAATCACTCAAAAATTAACACGATCTCAGGAACATATGTCAAAAAGAACCAAATCTTTAAATAAACAACTTCAGCGAACTTTGACCGTTCAAGTAAGCTCGAAAAATAGCAGCCGACGAAAATTTACATTAAAATTAATTCATTCTAATTTTCTTAGGCAATTGGACCATTGATAACAGGAAATTTGCCAATTTGTGTTACAATTATTTTAATTTTCATGCAAGTCGAAAATCATTATGTAACTTTGGGACTTTCATGCTTTTTTGGTTGGATTGCGGTAATTAATCCTGTAGCAGCTATAATTATTATAACTCCATATCGAAAACGTGTAAAACAATTAATTGGAATTAAAGATAATCAAATCACAACAACCTCAAGCACTGGAAATATTCCGACTCCATCTACAAAACCACCTTTTACGGTAAATTCTACAACAATGGTTACTCCGATATCAGTGGCAGCGGTGTATGAAGGAGAAACTGTTATTGAAGAACAAAATATTTAGGTTAAATATAATTTTTTTTTAAATTTATGATATAAAACAACAAGAAAGAAAACATTGTAAATATAATAAATGAAATAAATTTTAAAAAATTTTTCGTTGTTGTTTGGAGCTTGATTAAATTCAAAATAGTAAAGTAATAACAACATACATAAAAAAAAAATACTAAAAAGGTTTTTATCATACTTTTTTTTCAGTGTGTTGATGAAACAAGTTCTAATCCACGTAACCGTATTAATTTTTCAATAACGACGTCGCGGTTCATCCCAAAAAAATAAAGATATGGAGTTCGATTTTCATTTGGCCAAATAGCAATTAAGTCATCAACAAAATCATTTATTTTAAGTTTATAATTATCAGAAAGTTGATTATCATACACAAGTGAAATATTCATTTTAGTTGGTTTCTAAAAATTTTTAAATACTGTAATATTCGGAAAAGTTTAAATGTAAAATTTTTAACTTACTTTTACTCCACTTAAAAATGTGATAAAATTAAAAATTTCTGGAGCATTTTCGATGATAAAAGTTTCCAAACTATTAAAATGTGGAATTTCAATCAAAGCTTTAGCTGTTTCCGATGTAATTAAATGAATTCGTTCTTCGTCATAATTCAAACATTTAAAATATTTAATATTTGGAAGTTTTTCAATTAAATTTTGTATTGGAACAATGGATTCATCTAAGTTTTTAATAAATGAATTAAAAAATGTAAAATTTTGAAGAAGTCCAGAGGAAATAAAAATTTCAAATTCATCGATAATTAAAATTTGATCACATAAATCCAATTGAGTTATATCACATCGATATATTTTTGGAATAAGTGAAGAAGCACCCGAATATTTTCCATGATTTCCAATTGAAAATCCTATATAACCAATAAACCATAGTTTTTCAGGAAGTTTTTTACTTTTTCGATTTAATAATGGTTGTTGGAATCCATTTACTTTTCGAATACACCATTCTAGGTGTAAATGATTAAAACTTAAATCACCAATGGAAATAACAGATTTTTTAAGAAAAAAATATTTGCATGTTTTTATAAGTTTTTCATAAACTTTCGAAGATACAAGATTATTTAAAATATAATAAATAGTATCTTTGGGAAGTGAAAAGATTTGAATTTTTGGAAAATTTGAATAATTTGAAATTAAAGGTGGAGAAGCAGCAACCACTTGATTATCCATTATTCTAAATTACAAAATTATCAGAAAAAAGAACAAAAATATATGGCGATGAACAGTGTGACACGCCTCCGCCTCCGGAGGCGCCTCCATCGCCTCCGGAGGCGCCTCCACCTCCGGAGGCGGAGGCGGAGGTGGAGGCGATCTTTTGAAAAACTAACGTATTTTTATCGCCTCCGCGCCTCCGGAGGCGCCTCCAACGCCTCCGGAGGCGCCTCCGCCTCCGGAGGTGGAGGCGGAGGCGGAGGCGAAAAAATAAAAAAGCGTCACACTGGCGATGAAATGAAATGAAATGAAATGTGATTTTTGTTTTTACCAACAAATAAACACGGAAAACCTTATCGATTTTTTTGCTTTCCTGCTTGCTTGTTGGTGAAAGACAAACAAAAACAAAAAGGTGCAAACTGAAAAAATAAGGAAGATAGGCCCTAAAAAATTTCATCTTGAGTCGGGCTAGTTATAAGCGAGAGTGACCTGTTTCAAATTTGAAAGCTTTTCTGCCATCCGACGTTCTGAGCTGTTTTTGCTTGACAAAGCGAAGTTTTTTATGTTTGATTGACAAAAGTATTACTGAATATGACAACATTTTCCTTCAAATTATTTAATTTAAATTTATGGCAATTTTCAAAAATTTTAATAATTTATTAATCTTTTATTTATTTAAGAAAACTTTTATATTTATTAAAATTTAAAAAAAAAGACATTAAAAAATATTTAAGCAAATCGACTCCTTTTTTCATAATTATTTAAAGTAACAATAATCTTTACAACGCTTGTTGAATCTTTTTTTCTTAAAAATAAAAAATTTTTTGTATAAAAATTAACGAAAGCTTTTCGATATCTTGGACTAAAAATGAAATGAATTCCAATGATGGAATATGTGTGAAAATGATATATAATACTGCAAAGGCCTAAACCAATTTTAGTTGCAGCCTCGTCTGCCATGTGAGTGGCCGCATAATAACATGCAACATAACCAATGGAAATCATAATTCCAGAGAGTAATGCTTGAAAAATAAGCCATTTTTCAGTTTTAGCAATCACAGAATAAGTTAAATTTTTTGATTTAAATATTGTAAAAATTACGATTAATAAAGTAAATAAAGTTAAAATTGCATTTTCAATCACTCCTCGAATTATGTAACCTTCATAAAAATTGAGAACATGCTCGTCGTCCATATTAATAATGAGATCGGCTAAACGATACCCATCAATAATTAAGGGTGAGGATAGAAGGAAAATGGATGCAATCCATGTTCGAGATTTTGACCATATCTGTAATTAAAAAAAAAACATGAGAAATTTAATAAAATATAAATTCAAATGGAGGAGTTTTTTTCTTCTTTTTAATTTTATAAATATATATTAACACAGAATTAATTTTGTAATTTGGCCCAAGCATGAATTCTTTAATTATGATTTTGTTTTTAAATGTATTGTATATTTCCGTGGGCACTTTTTTTCTTAACCAAGACATGTTTTTTAGTAGTGAAGTTCCTCCCAGTAAATTTTTAGATTTTTTTGTAATGAAAGCAACAAAAAAATAAATAAATAAGTTTTTGTTTTAGAAAAATTTGTAAAAATTGTTGGAAACCTTAATCGCTTTTTCATACAAATATGTTGAAATTTCATTATGGATACTTGCTTCAAAAAAATAGTTTGTAAAACTAAAAATAATGAAATTTAGCAAAGAGAGTTGCCAAAAAATTTTTTGGATGAGAAATTAGTTTTAGTATTATAGAATTTATTTTATTAATCCTCAGTTTTTTTGAATGACTTTACCCGATCTTGTCGAAATGGTAATAAAATAGCTGTGCATCGATTAATTGCTAATAAAGTATTTAAAATTGGTACAAATATAGTGAAATACCATTCCAAATATAATAATATCATCCAAGTAGTATTAGTTGGATAAAATTTATCTTCAGTTTCAAATAACCCAAATATTACATCCAAAAAATAACCAATGCATAAAAATATGAAATACGCAGATTTAAATTTTGAAGTGCGTTTAAAAAAATTTGATATCAAAAATATTGCAAGCAAGGCTTCGATGGTTCGAGCTGTGAACATTACGGTAAATGCAGACCAAGTAATTAAATTTTCAATCGCCACCATCGCAAATAAAAAAAATTTTTTAATAGAAAAAACAAATAAAGAAATTTAATTTTTCGTGAATTTGTTTTGTTGATTTCAAATAATTTTATATGTAAGTATTCAAATTTAAATTTAAATAATTCTTTTTTTAATATTTAAATGTAACATTTTTTTCGAGTAATTCAATTAACTAAAAAGTAAAGTATTTTTTATGAATTATTATTAAAATATTTAAAGCGGAATTAAAAAGCAGACAACGTTATGATTTTTGCAGTTTTTATAATTAAATGTTTCAATGAAAAAAGAATACACGAAATAAAGAAAGATTAAAAAATCAGTAAAGTTCAAAAAAGTTTGTAGCCAAAACTTTCCAATTCCTTTTCAATAAACTAAAAAAAATTTTAAAGTGTTCTAAAATAATCCTAAAAATAGGCTCCACTCCATGTCTCTCTTTTTTTTTCAAATCTACAGTAAGCTTTGTCTAATTTCTTGGAAAAAATAAAGGAATGAGCGCTTTCACTTTTCTATGACTAGCAAAGATATTAAATAACATGTCTGTTTTTATAGCTAAAAGAAATTTTATTTTTTTGTTGCACCCATGGCATTCGAAAAATTGTAAAGCTTCAAAACCCTTTTTATATAAGGTAATCAAAGTTCTCGATTGAATAATTTCTAGGAAAAAAAACTATAACTTTTTACAAGCAAAAAAAAAATTTTTAGAAAATACTCAGTCTTTTATTGTTTTATAAAAAAAATAAACATATTCTTGAAAAATATGGTGGGAAAAAAGCTTGGTTTTTAAACTTTAAACTTCAAAAAAATATTCATGTGAAAAAGTATTATATATTTTAGTATTTTAGAAAAAAATTAAAATGAACGTCAATTCTTATAAAAGTTCTCTTTTTTTCCCTCTCGATTTTTTGGAATAATCTTTGGTTCTCATTGTCATGGGAAAAAGTAAAAATTTTTGTTATTAATGGAAATTTGCCAAAGCGGTAATATTTTTATCTCCAAAATTTTTATCGCCTCAGTAAAAAAAATAAATATTTTAGTAAAATTAAAAAAAGCAAGGAAAGTAAAAAACATTTGATACTTTCTATGAAAAAGGTATCAAAAAAAAAATTAAGGGCTGCATTTATTTTTGTTTTTTTTTACAGCTTCCGCGTTTGAAATTTTTACTGCCTTTCGCCATTGAGTTTAGAGTCAGCTTGCTTTTTTTATTTTACACACATGTTTATTAATTAAATGATACCTTTAAATATCTTTTCTTTTTTCACCTTTTTAAAATGCTTTTAGGTCACAAAAACTGTAGTTTTGTTTTCATTATTTCAATGTTTTTAATAAGTGTAGCGTACTTACAAACAAATATTTACATTGTGAAAAAAAAACTTAAATAAATAAATAGAAGGAAACAGGTGTAAATTTAAAAAAAATGGAGGAGGCAGAAAATAACTCTTTTTTTTCATCGTTGTAGTTCTGAAGAAAAAAAAAATAGTATTTTAACATTTTTTCTAAAAATATCTTTCTGCTCAGAAATCTGGATTCTTTTTGTCTGAATTTGTAAAAAAAAAGAGAAGGGTTTATGCCGTCATTTTTGAAATGTGTGTAATTATAGCATCATTGAATATGGATAATAATCGTTGGTAAATAGCCTAAAATTTTATAAGAAAGAAATTGTGGGTGTCTCGTAAAATATCAAAAACAAAAAAAATTTTAGAGTTTAAAATATTGAATAAGAAAAAAATACTTGAAGAAAAAGAAACCATTAAAAGATACCAAAATATTTTTAAAGCTATTATTTTAAAGTTTTAATATTTAATAAAAATGCAACAAAAAAGACTTCGATTAAAACATGGAGTGCAAAATTTTTAGAAAGTTTAAAAAATAAAAAATATGGTAGCAACATTTTAGTAATACAGTATCAATATTTTTTTTAAATTTGACGCATGCATTTTATTGTTAGTAGTTATTTGCATTGTGTAAAATTATTTATTATTTTTCTTTTGTAGCCAAATAGTATTCTTTAAAATTTTTTGAAAGATTCTTCTAGCTGACTGATCATTGTTACTTAAATTCATTAAAAAAGACTTGAAAATTATATTATTTTTATAATTTTTAAACTTGAGTTTTTTTTTTATTTTTATGAACAATTATTGTCTATGAAAAATAAAAATAAAATTACCTCATAATTGCTTTTATTATTATTTTTTCTTTGCAAGTCTTCTTTGCAATTTTTATGCAATTAAAAAATCTTTTATTCCATCGAACTTTCATCTATTTAAAATTGTTTAATTACCGGATGGCATAATATTTTTATATTCAACAATAGCAAAAGCAGCAGCAAATAATAAAAACTCATGACTTCATTTTTATATTTTATTTTTTAATACAAAAAAGTTGGAAATTTAGTCATTCATATTTTATTCATTTGAACTCAACGTTTTCTTAGTTATTTTTTTAGCTTTTAAACTTAGATTTAAAATTTGAATTTGAATTTTTTTTTTGAAAAATAAAAATGTTGCAACCAATCGAAGAAGGAATATTATATTTTTCAATATTATTAAATTTAATTGCATTTTCTGTAATTATTTTATTTACTAAACCCGTCCTTAAAATGTATTATAAATCCGTTCGAATTCTTCACCTTCTCGCATTGGAAGGAATTGGATTATCAGCGATAACCCAAATAGTATATATAATTATTGCAATAATGTTAGAAAAATTTTTATCCATCTCGGGCAGATGGGTTAATTATTGTTTGCTTTATGCTTTAATGAAAATTCGATTTTTATTTATTATTTTTATTTTTGATCGCTTTTATGCAACATTATTCTTAAAAAAATATGAAGAAAGTCAAAGATTTTGGTATAATTTTGTTATTATTACTTTTGAGGTAAGCAAATGGGTGATAAATTAAATGGCACATTTAACAAAAAATAAATTTAGTTATGAAAATTTGGGAAAATGCTTTAAAGCAGACAAAATTTTGATGTCCTTCGAAAACTTTCTTTTATTTCCCAAATTTGTGAACAGAAATTATAAAATCGCACTTTTTTATAGCAATTTTTGATTGTAATTCAAATAAATAGAATCAAAAAAAAATGAATTAAAGCTCAAAATAAAAATAAATCGAAAAATCTGCGAACATCGAAGTTTGAAACTTTGTTTTAATTTTATCATTTTTACTTATGCTTCTAACAATTTTAAAGATAAATAAGGAACAACAAAACAAATTTCAAAAATGCTAAAATTATGCTTTTTTAATCCTATTTTAATAAGACACAGTAAAACTGGAAATACTCACTATCAAACGAATTACTCTACCGAAACGAATAAATTTTCAATTTTTTAATTTTCCTTTTTTCATTTCCATGCTAACAAAAAGTCTATTTTTTTTCCTTTTTTCAGCATTTATTTCCAGCATTATTTGTATTTCTATTAAAAAATTATTACACTCTTTATCCTCGATATATGTGCATTATTTTGGGAATTTTAGATATCTTCGCCATATTTGTAAGTTTTTAACTTACTTTTCTTCTTTTGACTTCAAAAAAATTTCAATAAAATAATAAAATATTTATTTATTTTTAGACCTCTTCGTTGTTACATTATTGGAACACCTCCATGAAAGCTAAAAGCGCTTTCAAAAGGCTATCCTTGGCTGAAAGGTATCAAGTAAATGAAAATATTCGATATATGAGAATTATTTTACCTTTTATTATCACGAGTTGTGTTTTATCTTTGACTTGCAATTTAGTACTTTTGGTATATTTTTATGTGGCAGATGTATCTATTCGTCAAAATATTATTGCTTTTCAAGTTGTAAGCTTCTTTTATTTATTATTTTTTGAGGGATTTTTTTTGTTGAAAAAAATTGAGTTTGTTTTAAAGCAAAAATTTTTTAAATTTTCGGCTTGGGATTTTCCATAAAAATAACTCCAAAAATTTTTTTATGGGTTAAAACTTATTTCTTTGGAAATTCTTAAATCTGTTTATTTTTACTTTTTTTTCTTCAGGTTTTTGCACTTTTCACATTTTCTCAAACCGCTGCCATTTTATATCGATGGAAATTATCTCGATATTCTTCATCAAGTCGTGGAAGATCCAAATCCACCACTGTATCCATTGCTCCTCGAGAAATAGATGTTCATTTTGTTTCATTAAAAAATTCATGGGAAAATCCTTTGGGTAATGTTGTTGTCACAAAAACATAATTACTGTTGTTCTTTGTTTTAATAAATATATATTTTTATACTTTTTTGTAGAAATTAAGAAACAATTTTATCAAAATCAAACAAAAAACGCAAATCTTTTCAATTTAAAAATAGACAAAATAAGTTAATTGTTTGAATAACAAAAAAAAGAAGTAATGATGTCATTCTCTTATTATAACAAAAATTTTGCTAATCATAAATCAATGAACGTTCACTAATAAAATAATTTTAAAAAGAATAACAAAGTTCAAAAAAGAAAAGAAAAAAGTTTATTTAAAAAAAGCTGATTGCGGCTCAAATATGTAACTTTGAAATGGATTCATTAATTTCTGGATATAACCATTAAAATGTAATATTTGGAAGGCGGCTATAATATTGTTTATATAAATTCTTATTTTTAACCATCCATTCACGAAACAAATGAAGTTGAGCTTTATAATTATCTGAGAGATGACCAGTAAAGCTTAAAGAAAAATATGTTTGCGTATTTTTCTGAAATAAAAAATAAATTAATTTTTAAACAAGTTTGTGCGAATGAAAAAATTCCAAGAAAAAATAAACTAACTTTCATAAATTCGGAAAATGTGGCAAAATCAAATACTTCTCGAACATTTTTTATAATAAATCTTTTAATATTTTTAAAATTAACATTTTTAAGAAGCATCTTTACTGTCATGCTTGTTACTGGAGTTTCCATGAATCCGGTGCTAAAAGAATTTTATGGTTATTTTTTTTAGCAATTTGGAGCCCCAAAACCCCAGAATCCTTTTTTTACTAAAAGTTTCGATGAATCTCAAAAGAGTTTTTTAAATTAAAGTCGACTGATTCATAAAACCCCAAAAAATTAAACATACCATTCAAAATCATTAATTTTTCGAAAAAGTCCAAATATATCTTCAATTGGAACTATGCTTTTGTCGTCGTCGTAGGAATCTATTACATTTGTATTATCAAAACAAATACATGTAATATAAGGAGATAAAGACAAATTTAAAAGTTCATTATAATCAAGAATTCGTGATTGAATTCTGATAGATTTTGGATGAAATTTATAAGTTTTATGTAATATTTTTGCTATTCTCATTTTATACAAATCTAATCGAAATGTTAGCCAAATTTTATATGGCTTTCGTGGATTTAAAAATACTTCTTTAGCTCGAATTTTTATTTCTTTTCCAGTGTGAGAAAATTGAATCATCCATTCTTCACTTAAATCATTTAAACTTTCTATGATAATTATAGGATTTTCAGAATAAAAATATTTGCACGTTTTTTGAAGTTTTTCATAACCTTTTGATGAGCATGGATTTTTATTGAGATTATAAACAAAGTTTCGTGGAAGTGAAAAGTTTTGAGGACGCGGGGAATCAAACGTATATTGATGAAGGCTATTATTATTCATAATTAATCTTTCAAATTAATATCTATAAAAAAAAGGTATGTAAACAGGCACCAAAAAAAAGAAAGAAGAAGAATTATTTTAGGTTTGGAATACACAAAAATTTTTTGTTATTGCATTCACTAATCTTTCTAGGAAAATATTAATTTCTCTTAAGGCATTCACTTAAGTAATATGTCGTCGTCAGTAAACTAATGAATGAATGACCCAACAAAAAAATATATAAAAATCAATGAACTCTTTTTTTTTTCTTGTAATGGCAAATAAAAAGCAGAATAAAAAAAGTTGACTATTATTGAAGAGACATTGATTGACAAAATTTGCCTCGCTAATAATGCTGCCATCCCATGCACAATAGGAAAGGTGCAACAAAAAAAATGAATCAATGCGCAACCGAGTGACGAACGCGTTTTCATTTAATTCCAAAGCAAACCTATCTTGTGAGTTATGGTATGATTGATCATCCATATTCGTTGTTGCATACTTTAGACAAAGCTTCAAAAACAAAGTTTTTTAAAACAGATTTCATCTTTTATGATAATTTACAAAAAAAATTTTAACGCCACAATAACAAATACATACAAAATCAACGATATTAGAAACCACCAGTTTCAAAAAAGCTTGGTTATCGCAAAACAAAACCTTTTAAAGCAATAAAACTTTGGATAAAATAAAATACATAAAAAAGAATGTATGATTAATTTTTTTGGCTTAGGTTATTTCAATCAACTAAACAATGAAAAATAAAATAGGAGGAACAACTGTGAATTGAATAGCATAATATCCGACATCAATAAATAATTTAAAGAGTTATCAAGCTATGGCATGTCTGTGATTTTATGGATAAAATACTGGAAGCAACAAAAAATGGTCATATATAAAAGGATTCCATTCGACTTCAATCATGAATTTTTTTTGATCGAAGAAAAAAGCACTCAAAAACAAAAGTTTACGGTGATTGGAAATGTCCATTATGCCAAACATCGTGATGAACACCTTTCAAAAAAAAGTAATAAGCTTTGTTATCAAAAAAATTTCTAATATCTATGAATCTAACAATCTTCAAACAACAAATTTTATCCTCATCAAATCCCTTGATTCTTTAATTCTTTATGGCTGTAAAACTACTAACCTATTATCTTAAGAACATTCAGATAAAGTTACTTGAATCAAGAGAAAAGCCAAAAACTATGTAACAAAAACTTTTTTTTCTTTGAATTTATGATACTCTTTTTTACGAGAAAAAATTTCTCTATTTTTTATACGAATATTACTTTTGTTGGTTCCCTAATTATAAGTATATCTGTTTTTTACTTTCTTACCTACGTATATGTCCATTGTTTTACTTTGCTTTCTTGAAATCCTTGAGAAAAAGCTTGATTTTTCCTTTCACTTTCGTGTCATCCAAAAAAAATTGCGAGAAAACCTTTTTTTGTTGTCATTTTTTGTAAATTTGCATAAATTTTAGCATGTTTCAGAGAATGATCGAAAAAACACTATAAAAGGATAAATACTCAATGGATTCACTTTTAATCGTCATTTTCAACTTTTGTTGGTGTCGCTGGTTGGTTGTTCCATTGTCGTTCTTCATTGGTGAAAAAGCTGCTTCTCTCATCGTGGTGCTTCATTTTGTTCCTGCTTTGAACCTTCGTTCATCAACTCAAAATCAAAGATGTGTATCATCTGGCTTGGTAAAGCTGCTCTGATCTTCCTCTTCATTGCAACTAAAGGCATGCTCATTGGTGTTCTTCCAAGTTATGGTATGTTTTTTTATTGTTGGTTTACATGATTCTTATGAAACCACTTTTATGTGTTTTGTATTTTCTTTGCTATCTTTATATTCCTTTTTTTAGAATGGTCTTATCATACATTTCCTAACAATCCTTATGTTCCTGATACGAAAACAAGTGAAAAAGATGCTGTAATCAAAATTCGTCTTGATGGAGCATGTTCAAAGGTTTATGATTCTGAATTTGACAAAGCATTCGAAAAGAAAGACCCCGTTGCATGGAAGCTAACAGAAGAAGACTCCAATAAAACTCATAGATTCTGTGAACTTTGGAATGATGAAAAAAATATTGTATGCTTTACTTTTTTTTGGTTGTATATTTGACGATTTCTTTAGGAGCATGTAAAGGGATATGGAGCATGGGCCTGTGTTCTCATCATCATTGCTATTTTGATTCTCACTTTCAACACCATCTGGACAATCATTTCGTTCTGTGCTTGTTGCTGCGATCATGGGTTCTTGAAGGTTCTTCCTGTCACTTGCACCATTTCTTTTATTTTTCTTCTTTCTGGAATCATCGTCTTTGGTGTCAATGCTGATAACAACCCTAGTTAGTTAATTTTGAACTTTTTTTCTTTAGTTTTCTTGTTTTTACAAAATGCTTTTGTTTTTAGTTTTCAAAGAGAAAATCAAGGGCTTCTACGGTCAAAACAACTTCACCATTCCATCATCACCAGGTAAGGTTAACTTTGTACAATATATACATTCATAAATTCTTTTTTAGATCATCAAACTGTCGGTTATAGTGGTCTTGCTGTTTGGGTCTGTTGTGTAGCTCTCGTCTTGAACTTCATTTGCATCTTCCTCTCAGCACTTGTTTCATTCTTGCGTAATTTCTGCTGCGTCTGAACATGATCCAACAAAAAGAAGAAAAGAAGATGATATTTTTATAAGCTTCTAATGTTTATGTAATTTTTTGTATGCGTGTATAAATAAAACTAACATAATGTATTCACACTTTTTCTTTGTTGTTGGGGTTTTTTTTGTTTGATAAGATTGCTTTACGCTTGCTTTGCATTGCCTTTGAATGAGTAGTTAAAATTGGAGTAGCATTTGTAGTTGCAAAAGTTTGCCAATGGTTTCATCGACTTACCTTCTCCAATCTGCACCATTTTTTAAGATAAACATGAGTTCAGAAAACGATAAAAAAAGTAAAGTCTTTCTAAAGCAAATATACCTTTGAAAGTTTTGTAAGCTGCTTTTTGAAACTACACAAACTTATGCAACTTGGTGATAATCATAAGTTTTAGGCATTGTGGATGGATGGGTTAAGCTAAATCAATAAACAGCTTGCAAATGTTCAAAAGTTTGAAAAACGAGTATTTAGAAGTTTGAAAATCATGTAAGGTATAAATAAATTTGCTTGAGCTATTATTGTTCCATTTACTCGGCTACAACTGCAGCAAGCATGAATAAAACAAAGTGAGCAGCAAAATGAAAGGAATTCAGCAAAACAAAGGATGATTCCAAAAGCTTTAATGACAAATACAAAAGCGACTCATAAAGCTATAGCTAATAAACTATCGTTGATGCTTTTTACATGCAAACTCCAATAAGAGCACATTTCCATTAACTTTTTCTTCTCTTCCATTAGTTTTTATACGTCGTTTTATTTCTATTGGATGAAATAACTATTTTGTAAAGGTTAAAAGAAGCATCTTCAAGTTTTAAAAGCAAAAGAGAAAATAGTAAATAAGTAAAAACGCAATCAAAATTATTGAACGACGACCAAGCAAGCCAAAAATTTAAAATGAAGAGCCTGGATAAAAAAATCGACATAATCGTGGATCAAAAAAGTTAGCAGTTTGAGGGTGTTATTAATAATACTTTTGTAAGAAGATGGGTTGAAGTGAAGCAGAACAAATTTTAGTCAGCGACAAAGTTTTTTTAAAAAGCTTTTACAAACACCTAGCGATCCACAAACTGCAAAATGATAATAAAACTACTTTTTACAAATTACATCTTTTATTAATATTAACATACATAAATACAACATTATTACATTAAAACAGAAAATGGATATACAAAAGCGAATTATGTTCGAACTTGATAAGCATTGGATTGATCAGCAAATCGTTGACAACCAGATGAAAGCAGTAATGAACACATATCGAGAAAACCTTCCAAAGCACGTTCCACGTTTTTTCCAATTGGAAGTTTTTTTCCAGTATCATGATTTCTTCTTTGAGAAAGCAAAAGACCACATGTTTGTTCAACGGCACTTGTACCACCAAATATCGGTATTGTTCCATCAAGAGTATAAACGTTATTTTTATAACCAGTAACACCAACCCACATAACAGTATCTAATCCATATTTATGTTTTCGTGATGATAACTTAATAGGATATTTCTCAATAATCACTAAAATAAATGTTTTATTAATGCTGCATCTTATATCATTCATAAACACAATCTATTATAGTTTTTAGAAATAAAAATTTTAGCCATATAATAAACAAATGAAAAAACAAACCTCGAAATAAATCTGTTTCTATATCATTTCTTGGAACAGCAATGAATGACTTCTTTTCAGCACATTTTCTTTGGGAATCTTGCATAGTTCGTTTTATAGGATCAATATGAAGACACATTCGAATTTGGGGAATTAGATACCATTTAACATTTGGATCATTATCAGGACATCGAAGTTTTGGCTATCTTGGAATTTCACATAATGCATAAGCATTTGTTTGAGTATCAAGACGAGAAAATTTGCCAGTTTTTGGATTCAACGTTGCACTATATTCTCGACAAGCTCCATCTTGACCCTTTTGTTGTTCACCATCATCCCATTTCACATTAGCTGTAGATCTTTCAGTTCCTATTCTTCCAAATACAGTTTCCCTATAAAGGCATATGGTAAACGAAGTGATTAGCAAATAACTAAAAACATACCAAAATTCGATGCCATAAAATGTACTATCCATAATATTATTAGAATTCAATCCAACAAAATCCCATTTAGATTCACCATAACCAATCCAAACTCGAGTATTTTCATCAACGTCAATATTTGGATCACGAATGATTTTGGAAAGCAAGAATTTCAAGCCATCATCGTCTTTAGCAGTTGCAAGTCGTCCACCGTAATCATAAAAGCAGGTTCTTTTTGCTTCTTCATAGTTAAGTTTCTTTGGCAAAATAAATAGACAACTTCCTTCATAATACCCTGGTTCACAAAGATGACGACGAAATCCTTCAATTGGAGGTCTAAAAATAAACATGTAAAAAATTAGAAAAGTAAATAAATATGTAACTTACTGGTTTGTATAATCATAATCATATTTAAAACATGCATTTAAATAGTTTGCAAAGACATGAGATAAACAAGTTGAAAAACTAAAAAAATAAACAAAAATTAGTAACAAAAACTTGCAAAAAAGGCTTACAAAAAATACAAAAATAACCCAGACATCGATCACATGAAGCTGCTGCCGCTGAGTATCAAACAAAAAAGTTTGAAAGTGATGGAAAATGCGGAAGACAAAAAAAGTGAACATAAAAAATTTGCATTTCTTCCTTTACTTTTCTGTTTTTGAAGATTCTTGTAGTTCCATATTTTGCCAAAAATGCTATTTTTAGGCTAGAAAAATGTCGTTCATTCATTCATTTTTTCTAAACTACTAGTTTTTGTAGAAAAACATCGGCCAAACTTTGTTTTTTAATTTCAAAGGTTTCCATGTTTGGATTTTTTCTTTTTTGATTTAAAAATGGTAATTTTAAGAAATTTTAATGTGGATTGTTTTCTAACGTTAAAATCGCTTTTTTGAGGTTAAACTTTTATTTTTTTTAAACACAAAAAACAAAATATAAAATTTACAAAGAAATCTGTTTTTAATTTATAACTAAGTAACAGGCTTTGATAAATTATTATTTCTTCGACGTTCATTGGAATCAGTAACAAAAACAGTATTTTGACCATTTTTGCATAAACAAAATATTCTTAAATAAAATTTAAAAAATGCTTTTCGAAAGCTTGGACTAAAAATAAAGTGTGTAATAATAATCGAAGAATTATGAAAATAATAAACCATCGCCGAAATATTTGTTATTAAAGCAAAATAATTCATATTATTATAACTTAATTTAGTGCTATAATATTTTATTCCAAAATTTGCTAAACTAAATATCGAAGAAATTAAAGCTTGATAAATCAATCGTTTTTCACATTTGGCTGCAATTGTGGATGTAAAATTTCTTGATTTATAAATTGCATATCCAACAAATCCCAAAACCAAAATAGTTAATGCTGCATTAATGATTG
The DNA here is from genome assembly GCA_028622995.1 of Panagrolaimus kolymaensis. NCBI lineage: Eukaryota > Metazoa > Nematoda > Chromadorea > Rhabditida > Panagrolaimidae > Panagrolaimus > Panagrolaimus kolymaensis. The sequence goes on along the minus strand of JAJQJQ010000029.1, from coordinate 1,808,260 downwards.
CTCCTCGAATTAAATAACCTTCTCGAAAAGTTTTTCGTTCAAAAGACATAATATTGAAGTTGAAAGGGAAGTAAATTAAATTATAACCATCGATTAAAAATGGCGATAAAATTAATAGAATCACAGCGATCCAAGTTCGTGATTTTGACCATATCTGTAAAAAATATGATAAATTCTGTTCAAAATATTTTAACTCCCCAATTCTCAAAACTTACTTTATCTTGCATAAATGGAAATATTAAAGCTGTACATCGATTACACGCGAGCAAAGTACTCCAAACCGTTGAGAAATAAGTATCATACCATTCTGAACTCATTTGAAATTGATTAATAGTTTTACGAATAACAAAATCCACCCATATTCCTCCAAGCAATAAATCCCATAAATATCCAATAATTAAAAAAACAAAATATGCAGATTTAAATTTTGATGAAGAAATAAAAATTTGTGGAACCAAAAAAATTATTTGGGTTATTTCTGTAATTCTGCATGAAGCCATTATTAAACTTGAAATCCAATATGTAAAAGGTTCAGAATCCATTATATTAAAAAAAAAATTTTTTAATTAAATTTAATTTAAAAAAACTCATATTTATATATTCCATTTTTTAATTAAAAATTATAAAAAGATGTAGTAATTTTTGGTAAATTACTTAATTATGAATGAGTAAACTATAATTGAACGGGAAGTAAAAAAATTAAATAGAAATAATTGTATGAGTGCCCTTAAAGCTGGTAGTAGGTACATGTTTAAGTTTAGGGGCGTCGTAGTAAATAAAAATAATTAATTATTTACTAATAACCATTTTTTAAAGATTTATTAATTATTAATGATTTATAATTAATTGTTTTTTTTCTAGTGCACATTTTTCGTTAATAAAAAAATGTTCATGTTGTTTTTAATAAAAATTAAGATAAGTTTAAAAGAGTGGTGTTTAATTATAATAATTTTTTTATAAACATTGTTTTTCTGTTAATGAATTATTGAACTTTAGCGCTTCAAGATAATAAAAAAACAATTTATAAACAGTTTTTTATTATTTAAATTTAATTAAAGTTTTTTATAAATTCATAGAAATTAAGAAATCAAAAAGTTTTAATTATTCATGGACTTTTAGGTGATAAACTTTGATCAACTAATTCTTTTAAAAATTTATAATCAAAACTCGAAGTATCAATTCCAGGATTTCCATTTTTATTATTTAATAAAGGCCGAGTAAAATTGATACATGCTTGCCAAAGAACTGTGGCATTGGATTTATCTGCGGCAGTCACCATTTTTCCAATATTTTCTTTGATTAATTTATCAGCTAAATATAGTTCTAATGCAGGCTATAAAAAAAAATAATTATTGAGAATACTGTACTTTAACAAAAAAAATTTTGATAAATCGCTCCTAACAATTTTTTTTGGCTTTAACGAACCAACCTTTAAAACTTGAAAATCATATTTATCAGCTAAAATTAAAAGATCAAAAGCATTTTCTTCATCATCCACAAAAGCTGTAATATCCATAGCATAAATATAATCGACTGCGGCTTTAACGGTATCAAAATTAAAATCTGGGATTGTCATTTTCCCTTCGGCAGCTTCTTTAAAATTACTTTCAAACATGGTTTTAAATACCGGCGATTCTGCAGCCAACACAAGTTTGTGAACCTATAAAAATTCAAGAATAAAATTCCGTGGCTGGACCAAAAAACAAATTTAAATTAATTACCTCAATTTCTTGATCTTCAACCTTTATTTTGAAATCTTTATTTTCATTTTGTAGCAAATATGAACCAAGATCATATTTAAAAAAATAATTATAACGTTTTTTAGTTTGAATAAAATTTGAAAAAATTCCAGAAATTCGAAGACATAATTTACCATTTTGAAAATATTTACTTTCAGGAATAAAGACTTCTGAATGTGGTAGGCTAATAAGCAGAATTTTATCGGAATCTTCAACGGTGTTAATAATTTCTGAAAAGATTAAATAAAAAATTTATTTGGAAGTCAAAAAAATCAAAGAGCAAATTTTTAGGTGAAACTTTTCTTCCAAAAAACAAACTAACCTTTATTATTCCACTTTTCGCTCTCCGCCGCTTTGTAATCATTAATTTTACAAAATAAAGTATAATTTAATTTTGTTGGAGTTTGAATATTTAAATAAAAACAAATAAAATTATTATTTTCATTTTCATCATTTCGTGTTTCATTTGGATTACATTCTAAATTCCATTCCACACCCGTCAATCCTTCAAGAGACTTTGATTCAGTTTTTAATATTTCATTTTCACTAAACATCGCTTTTCCAATTTCCCATTCAGCCATAAATGCAAATCGTGGAATAGAATCAAATTTAAGGGAAGACATGGCAACGAAAAATAAATTTTAGAAGAAAAAAAATAGTTTGAAAAGTTTTTTTTATCAAAATTAATAAATTTTTAGTTTTGTTGGGGATAAGTTAAAAGACAAATAAACCTCAAAAAACTTTCGCAAAAGCTTCGATGTGATTTTATTGATTGAAAGCTGCTTTTCAGCTTTTCAAAAGCTTACTCGATTGATTGTTGTTGTTTTGCTCTGTCGCAAAAAAAAAACATGCATAATAACGGACTTTCTTTTAATGCACTCGCCTCTCTTTCCACAGTGGTTGTCACTGCAGCCAAAGACCCAAGAGCTATTATTTTGCTTTGACCACGATTCACAACAGCTGTTTTAAAAATGTTAAACAAAAACTTTTTCAAAGTTCGTTTCCCTTTCAATCAAAAGTGAAATTCTTTTTTTTTATTAATTTTAAAGAAAGATAACAAAATAAAAGTGAAACAAGTTTTAAAATAGCCAAATTTAATTTGTCATTTAATTTTATAAAAGATAATAAAATTTAAATTATAATAAAAAAACGGAAAAGAAAAAGTTCAGAAGAAAAACTGAGAATGGGCTAAAGCTTTGGATCGTTCTTATGGTCATGAATAAAGAAATGTAACAATCTTGATGTAAGGCTGCTCTGACACCTTATTTGTTAATAAATTACACGTTTCTCTAAGTTCGTTTTCCATGATACAAAAAAATGAAAGTCATTTAAAAAGAATAATAAATGAATCATACAGATCTGCGTTAAAAGCAACAATAAAAAAGTGTTTGAAAATACCTTAAAATTATTAAAATATACAAACATATGTATTTCCAAATTTTTATGGGCGAAAACTGTAGTAGATTAAACTTTCAACCAACAATCATATTTTTTGTTGTTGTGCTTTTTTAATGGTTTTGTTTTGATGCGGACACGCCGCCGCGTCCTTTCTTTTGGAGGAAACAAGATTTTGTGGTAGGTGTAATCCGTCCTTTTTTTTGTGCAGTTACATAATTATCCCGCGATGCATAAATAAAAAAATATGGCCATGATTTTGTTTTGAATCTTTCTTTCTTTTTTTATTCAAAATTCATTCACTTTTTCCATTAAAAAAAGATTTATTAAAAAATATATTTATTTAGTAAAAAAGGAGGTTTTTATTTTTTCAATCCCGGATTTAAAAATATTTGCTTTTTTATAATGAAATTTATTTTTACTATTATTTTTACCGTCGCTATTGTTTTTGCTGGTATTGGTAAGCAAAAAATTGGGTCTTTGAAGTGATGGAAAAAACTGTATGGGTGCATTTGCTGCACTCTCACACCATAGCTTTACTGTGAGATAGTGTTTTCTTATTTTTTTGATTAGATTTCTTCAATTAAAAAGTTTCAAAATTCCTTAATTTAAAAAATTATTTATGAGATGTTAACTTCAGAAAATGATTAAATTTGAGAACCCAAGTCATTTTTTTAAATCAAATTTTTTTTAGTAACTTCTCAAATTTTTCCTGGTCCTAATGGATATCTTTTCCCCGAATATGGACCTGGACAACTTTTTCCTGGTTCAGGGCCTCAAGGCATTCCTCGACAATGTCCATTAAATGAAATTTGGCAAGATTGTGGTACAGCTTGTCCACCAACGTGCTTTAATAAACTTGTAAGGTTCTCAAATATTTTTTTTGTTTTTTGAGCGTTTTTACACAAAAAAATTGAAAAACTGTTTTTTTTTCCAGCCTATTTGTCCTTTACCCTGCGTTACTGGATGTCAATGCAATCTTGGATGGGTTCGAGATTTCTTTAATGAATGTATTCCAGCGACATCATGCTAATCAATTGCTTTATTATTATTTTTTTCATTCAATATAAAGCATTTATTATACAAATTGTGAAAAATACTTTTTGCAAACATCAAAAATAAAATATAAATAAAGAAAAACGTTTTTTTGGTGCTGTAGCGTATTCATTACTTCTTTAATTTTAAAGCTTCTTGAAGAATTGCTGTCATAACATTTGCATCAAAAGATGAGACATCAATTTCTGAACCAGAAAAATTACTGTTGAGTAATGATTTAACATAATCAATGCCAGCTTGCCAAAGAATTTTGGAATTTGTTTTGTTCGCAGTTTTTGCCATTTCTCCAATATTTAATGTTGTTAAATTTTTTGTGAGATGTGCTTCTAATTTGGGCTAAAATTTTACAGTTACAAAAAAAGTGTAAGTAAAGTTTGAAAATTACCTTCAAAGTTATGAAATCATATTTATCCGCAAAAGTTAAAAGGTCCAAAGCGTTTTGATCGTTTTCAAGAAATTCCGAAATATTTTGGGCGTAACAAAAATCGATGGCGGCTTTAACGGTTTCAAACATAAATTCTGGGATAACCAAATTATCGCCGCATGAATTTTTAAATAAATCCGCAAAAACAGTGGATTCTACAGAAATGAGAAGTTTATGAGCCTGGAAATATAATTATGATTAAGATACTTCAAAAAAATGGGAAGGTACTCACTTTAATACTTTTTCCAGAAACAATAAATTCAAAATCCTTTTTATCATCTTCAATTAATCGTGATCCCCAATTAGATGCAACAGCACAATTAAAAAGATAATTAACTTTACGCTTTGGCATAAAAGTGGCATGAATATGGATATCCATTTTTCCATCTCTAAAATATCCTTTTCCTGCATCCTGAATATCGCATATATCAATTTGTTTAAGTTGAATTTCGCTTCCTTTATTAATGTAACTTGTCAAATCTAAAAAAATCATTATTTATAATTAATAAGTTAATTTTTTTTAAAATAAATCAGTAAAAAGTTAAAGCACCGCTTACTTTCAAAAATACTTTTGTATGTTTGAGAATTATTAATTCGGAAATAAATTGAATAATCTACTTTTTCATCATCGCCACCACCATCGACAACCAAATTAATGTTCAAGTAACGATCGATGTTGCCATGATTTGTAGAACTAAGAGGCTCAATTTTTATATGCCATTTAAAATTAGGTAATCCTTCGATTATTTTTTGTTCAGAAGTAATAATTTTATTATCAGCAAACATAATTCTATCAATCTTGTATCCTGCATCAAACCAGCACATTCCCTATAAAAAATATATTTATAGTTAAATATTATAAATAAAAAAAATATGGCATGGACTTACGTTTTTAATTTCGAGAGAAATCATTTTTATTTTTATTTAGAAATGCAACGACCAAATTGAAGCAAACGAAAAACTAACTAATGAGCTTTTAAAAAAATGAGTGAGCTTTAGTTGGAAATTTTTTGAAGCAAACAACTAATGACCTCTTTTTGCCTTTAGAGAAAAATAATTTCACACTCATTGTATTTCTTTCTTTTTTTGTTGCATATCAAAATTTTTCTAATATATTATTTATTTTTGGTTTTGCCATTGAGAGAAAGGGAAGGAAATTGATCAATTGCCCTTCACATGCAATGGAAAATTAAGAAAAATATTTGTAAATTAGCTGACCTTTATTACTCTAAAGCAAAATCACAACATATTTTATTATTCGTACATATTTCGCGGGGCTAATTAATCAAAACAAAATACCAATTTTACATATTTCTAATAGCAACTCCTAAGAAGCAAGATGACAAAAATATTTTTATATTTTTCGATAAAAAAAAAGAAACATGACAATCACAACGATAAAAAAATATTATAATAAATTAATTATAAAATTCAACCTTTTCATCGACATGATGATCGCCCTTTCTTTCCTCAATTTCTTTTTTAATTTCATCATCAAGAATATCAATGTCGTCATTAAAAAAAGTTGTTGCTGGAGGATCAAAATATTTTGCTAAGAAACAAATACAAAATTCTCGAAGATTCTTACATTTATAAATAATCGAAATATTTGCATATAAAATTGCATTGGATTCATTTAAATTTTCTATCATTTCTGCTTCAATAATATCCTAAAAATATGTATGATATATATATTTTTTATAAAAAAATTTGGAGGTATACTTTCATATCATCCATAAAATATTTATCTGCAAAACCCAAAAGATCATAAATATTTTCATCGTTAATAAAGGGAATAATATCAATTTCATAACAAAATTCAATTGCAATTTTAATTATATTCGCTTTAAAATCAATAATATCCACTTGTTTTTCCTTTGCTTCTTTCATTCCTGATTTAAACATTGCATCAAAAACAAGGGAATGAGAAATTAAAGCAGATTTATGAATCTGAAAAAAAGAAAAACAATTTGAAGAATAAAAAATGCGATAAAAATAATTTGTTTAGCCAAAGCTGCTCTCATATTTTTGAGAAAATCTAACTAAATGAATTTTCAAAATATGCAATCCCCAAAAATAATGAAACAAATTCAAACTTTTGAATTCATAAAAAAAATTTACTACCAAAAGTTTAATTTAATTAATTAATGAACACAAAAATATGTTTTAGAACAAATTTTGATATATTTTAAAGCCAAAAATAAATAAATTGCTTTACGGAGAGAAAAAAGAAAACAAGACTTTCAAAAACTCTGTACAAAACTTTTGTAAACTCGACTGCTCTGTTTTTTTTAAATCAAAAATAAATACCTACCATAATGCTTTGATTTTCAACAAAAATGATAATAATATCTTTATCTTCTTCTTTTTCCCTGTCCAATAATAATGGAGATATCCATAATAATTCTTTTGAAAATACATTAAGCTCATGAGATAACGGCTTTCGAGTAATTTGTCGAGGTTTTAAAATTGCTTCAAATTCAATTGTTAATATTCCATCAATAAAATATTTATTTTTAGGATCAAATAATTCTTCACGTGTACACAATTTAAGTCCCATAGCACTAGACTTATCATAAATATGTATGTCTTCATTGGTTTTTGAAGCGGATTGAACCGTTACTTTCATATGGGCTTGAATTTTCTTTGCTCTACTATTTTCCATTCCTAAATAAATTCCAACAATATTCGATGAATAATTTTTAATTCCATTTGGTAAAATTCCAAGCAAATAATCAACAGCCGGAATTTTTGATGCACTATAAACTTCGTCATATAAAATTTGAAATGGTTTAGCTTCAAATAAATCTTTTTCTTTTATTAACCATTTAATTGAAATTTTACATTCTTTTGGCTAAATTCAAAAAAAGAATTAAAATAATATATTAAAAAAGCTTTTCATCTAAAACTTACAAATTTATTATCAAGTAACGGAAGCTCAATTTTTTCAATGGTGCCAAATTCAGAAGTCGTCATCGAAGAAAACGAAACAGAAAAATAATAAATTTTATAAATAAACTTTTATTGCAAAAGATAAAATTAAGAATGGATGAATTTTGTTTTTATCCATATATTTTTTTGTTGTTGTTGTTGTTTATCTCTTTCCTTCTTTGGTAACGACAAGCAAAATAAAAAGGTAAACAATTCAGCTGATTATCATAGTTTAAGGGCATAGACAAAAACAAAATGCAAAGGTCATTAAAAAGATATCCCATAATAGTGATAGAATGAAAAGGCTATGATGATGCAAAGAAAAAAAAACAGTTTTATCATAGATTATGATTTTATGTATTTCTTTTCAAAACTATAAAATAACATAAAATAAAAAATCAATAAAATGTAAAGTAAGTAAGTAAAGCTGAAGAAAAAAATATGTGTCGGGATTTAATTAAGTTTTGTTTTTTAATGAATGTCGAAGCAGAGCAGTAATCATAAAATTTTCTTGAAAGAACGAATCTTTAATATTTGGCATGGAAGAGTTCTTAATAGTAAAAGGGTAAACAAACTTAATGCATGCAAGCATTTCGTTAAACTTTTTTTCTGTTACTATCTTCAACAAGTGAATTTCGATTTTTTGCTAAAAAAAAATTTTTAGACCAGCGCGAAAAAAACAGCAAACAAACCTTTAGAGTTATGAAATCAAATTTATCCGCAAAAATTAAGAGTTCAGTAGCAGCTTCGTAATTTTCAAGGAAATCAAAAATATTTTGAGCATAACAAAAATCCACCGCGGCTTTAACGGTTTCAAACCTAAATTCTGGAATATCCAAATGATCGCCACTGGAATTTTGTAATAAATCCGCCAAAACAGTGGATTCAGTGCAAAGTAAAAGTTTATGAGCCTAAAATATTTTTGAGATTAAAAATGCGAAGATAAATACATATATTAATAAAAACATGTACTTTAACACTTTGTCCAGAAACATTAAATTCAAAATCTTTTGAATCTTCCAAAGGCATGGGTAATCCTCGATTTGGGATATTAGAAAAATTAGTTTTTCCATTTTGTGCAAAACCTGCTTGAATATTAATATATAATTTTTCATACATTAAATATCCTTTTTCAGGATCTTTTAAATGTGATATATCGATTTCTTGAAGCCGAATTTCAAGATATTCATGAATTGTTCCAACTTTTTCTGGAATTTATTAAATTAATGTAAATAATTAATTAATTAAATTAAAAAAAATTACATACTTCGATAATAAAGGGAAGTGTTAGAATTATAAATTCGAAAATAAATAAAATAATCAACAACGCTTTCTTTGGCTTTTACAATCAAATTAATATACATCCATGATTCAGAAATAGTAATTCCACATTTTAAATACCATTTTATATTTGGTAATTCCATTCCTAATTTGTATTCTTTTGAAGTCCAACCTTTATTAACAAAAAATGATGAGAGATAAATTGTGGATGTTGCATCAAACCAATCATTTCCCTTAAAAACAAACAATTAATTAATAAATATCCATAAAATAATTATTTAAAAAGATTTATTACTAAACATTTACTTCTTTAATTTCGATGGAACCCATAATTTTGGTTTTATGAATCTAAAAATTTAATAAATATCTAAACCCCTTCTTTTTATATAAGGAAAAGAGGGAGAAGAAGAAAAAATAAAATGATGATCGACAATTTTAAAAAATTTCCATGTGAGAGTTTTTTTTTGCTAACTGCTTTGGAAAAATGAAAAAAAATTTCTTTTTTTAATAATTGCCTTTTTTAAAGTTATTTAAAAAATGATCCAAACGCATACTTTGAACGAGTGTGTATCACTCTTATTTCTACAGACAACTGATCTAAAAAACTTTGTTTATAAAAAAAATTATCAAGAGAAAAATTTAAAATATATTTAATAAAAACTCAATGAATTAATTAAATGATAATTCTACTAGATTTTAAGCAAAAAAAAATATCGCGAATATTGTTTCTCCATGATTTTGTTGAGATAAAAGTAGCACTCTTGATTTTTTTTTGTGTATTGTGTGTTTTCTCATAGATAAGATAAAGGCATAGCTACAAGAAATTAATTTTTTTTTACTTTTATTCAAATAGAAACCAAATCATTGAAAATAAAAAAACAGCAAAATGAAAGCTAAAAAATTTCGAAAACAAATACTTTTCACACAAAAATTAAATAAACAAAATTCAAGGAACACCGAAAAAAAATGAATTAGGGTTTTGGTTTTAAAGATTGTTGAATAAGTTCTTTTAAGAAATATGCATTAAAGGCAGAGACGTCAATTTCATCGATTTCAGTAGAATTTTTGTTATTATTAAGCAAGGGTAAAACAAAATTAATGCATCCTGGTCGAAGAATTGGGGAAAATGTTTTGCTCGCAGTTTTTACCATTTCTCCAATATTTTGTTTAGTTAAAATTTTCGTGAGATATGTTTCTAATTTGGGCTAAAATTTTATATTAAAGCATCGCAGAAAAAAAAATTGAAATCACCTTTAAAGTTTGAAAACCATATTTATCAGCAAAAATTAAAAGTTCCATTGCATTTTGATCGATTTCAAGAAAATCAGAAATATTTTGTGCGTAACAAAAATCGATCGCGGCTTTAACGGTTTCAAACTTAAATTCAGGAATATCCAAATGATCGCCGCTTGAATTTTGTAATAAATCAGCTAAAACAGTGGATTGAGTGGAAAGTAAAAGTTTATGTGCCTAAAAATATATAAATTTTTTAAAGCCAAATCAAAAAAAATAGTGCAAACCTTAATACTTTTTCCAGAAACAATAAAATCAAAATCTTTTGTTTCGTTATTTTCCATTAATCGTAAACCCCAATGATTTGAAGCATCATAAAATTTGGGTTTGGCCTTTTCATTAATTGGAAGCATAAAACTTCCATGCAATTCAAGAATTAATTTTCCACTGCGAAAATATTCATTTTTTGGATTATGAAGTAATGATTTATCAACTTGATCAATATAAATTTCGCGATTTCCATCTTTAAGGGTTCCATCGGTTTCTAAAAAATTTGAATATTGTCCACAAAAAAGTTTTTTTGTTTCTTACTTTGAAATAAAAAATCTTTTCCATTTCCAAAAAGGGAATAATGAAGCGAATAATCAACAATGGGAAGATTATTTTGAAAATCGTCTTCCAAAATTAAATAAAAATTTATAAATTTTTGGCTATTTTTACATTGGAGAAACCATTTTATATTCGATGCTCCTATTTCAATGGTTTTTGATTCTGATTCGAAATCATTATCATCTGCAAACATCATTTTATCGATTCGCCAAACTGTTTCGAATGAATAACCCTAAAAATAAAGAAATTTATTTAAAAAAAATAAAGAATTTAAAAAAAAATTATGCTTACATTTTTAGCTTGAAGAGGCAGCATTCTTTTTTTTGGCCAGGGAGTTATAACCGACTTCTAATAAGTTTGATAAAAAAATGCCAAACTGAGCAAATGAGCAAAAAAAATTCTAAAAACTGTAAACAAAATGAATGAATGACCTTGCCTCTCTTATTAATGCCCTTAGAAAATGCTTTCACATATTAATATTATCTCTAAAAAAGCTATCGTGATGAGAAAATTATTTATGATATGATTGAAAAAATGGCAATTTTGTTCTCAACAAAACTATAAAAAAATAAATGTCTTAATTGCTTATATAAATCGATTTAAAAAAGTTATAATAATTCATGCACTATTCTTGGGTGCCTCCAAAAATTTCAAAGGTTTAAAAAAAGGGTTGCAATAATTAATCTCTTCAAAAAGGGTTATGTAAATTCAGTTAAATCCAAATTATGTCTCTCTTTTTTTGTTTGTTAAAAAATATCCATAATTTTTTTTCTTTTGATTGCAATGAATATTATTTTTTTTAAATCATGGATGAAACCTTTTTTAGAGGCTCCTTCAAGCGTAACAAAATTCTCCTCTTTAAGTTTCATTCACTTTTTCAAAAGTTAGATGAAGAAGATATGCGTAAAAAAAAGTGTCATCACCATCTTTATTTTTTCTTTTTCTTTTCTAGGTAATTAAATAGCGGATCACATTCAACTTTTTTTAATGCAGCATTCATCTTCGCGTAACCACCAACGCATTTGCTCAAGGGTGAAAAAATAAAAATCCAAACCTGCTTATTATAATAATATTTATTTGAGTAAAAAAAGGAACATTGCTTTGCCATCTCCAAAATAAATATGCAAAAGTGATTTTAAAAAAAAATTTCACAGAAAATCTAGAGAAACTTCTTTCGTTTTAATAGTTTTTTTTAAACTTTTTTCCTGGTATTTTTTTTTTGAAAACCCTATTTTTCTTGAACCATTTTTAACCTAAAAAACTAAACAAAAAAACAATCTCTTTTTTATTTTATTTTTTCCCGAATGAAAAACAATTAAAAAATCTTAACCTCGTCAAAAAAGAAAAGAAAAGAAAATCAAAGTTATTATTATTATTTTTCGTTGGAGAAAATGTGTCCTCGAAATTCGTGGCTTTCTTCCTTTTTCCAAGGACAATAAAACAATTCAATATTGTAGTGGCATCATGGCTGTTGCTGCTTGAAACCCATCCTAAAAATTATTTTCTTTTCATTTTTTTTGTGAGTCACTTTTTTTTATTGGATTCTATTATTATATTTTTTTTATTTTAATAAAAATCTTGAAACCAAAACCATCATCCATTCATTTTTTTGATTGAATATATAACTTTTTTTCTGTGTCTTGTTGCTCCTTTGAAAATGAAAAAAAAGAAATAAATTACAATACAAAGAAGTCAAGAGAGCAGAGAGAAAGTGTCTTACTTTTTTGACCTTCGATATATTGTATTTTATTTATTTATTTATTATTATTATTATTGTTTATTGTAAGTGAGTTTTAGGGCGCCTTTTTTTGACATTTGACATTTTGAGTGATGTTCTTTTCTTTTTAAAACTTTAATGGTTTTACAAGACCAAAATCCTTGGAATATCTTTGAATTTTCAGAAGAAAAAAAATCCCATAAATCCAATCTTAAATTCAAAAATGGTTATCTCCTCTAAATTTTTGCTTTATTTTATCTTTTTTTCGTTAAAAAAAAGAACAGTTTTTTCTTTTGAAATTAATTTTAGCTTTTGTGAATTTAAATATTGCATTTTTCATATATTTATTTTTTTTATTCACGGCTTTAAAAAAATCTTCGTTTTTCACAATATTTTTTTTCTGTATTGAGTTAAAAAAACATTGTCATAAATTGGAATTTCATCGAAAAAAAATTATATAAGAATTCTTACAATTATTCTTTATTTTGAATTAATTGTATCAAATTGAATTATAAGTAAAGAAAAAATAGAGAGAGATGTGTCAGTCTTACATATAGCTCATTTTGTTGTGATTTATTATTAGTTCAGTGTTCGTCGTCAGCCCAACTACAACAGGTCTTCTTTTTCTGGACTTATTTAATGTTTTGGAATTAATGTTCGTTGTCTTTAAGTTTTTTCTTAATTGCTTTTTTTTTAATTATTATATTTCCATTGTATTTTTTTTCTCGAATCGAATTTAATGACTCCCTTTAATGCCATGTCCAAATTAGCTGTCGTCTTTCGTTATTATTGCATTTATTTCTTTGTTCTTTTCAATAAATAACAAACTAGACTAACAACACTATTTTTTCTTCGAGTCACTAAAATAAAAGAAAGCTACTTTCCCAATCAAGCGTTTACCTTTCTTTGACACTTTTTCTTGTGCATTCTTTTTTTTTTGTTGTTCGTTGTTGTTTGCCCTTTTAAAAGTTATTTGCAAACAATAATAACAAGAAAAAAAAAGAAGTAAGTCACTTTCACAAAAGTTTTACTAGAAAACAATGAATGGAGGATTCTCGCGCATTTTCTTTCTTTTTTTGGCGAAAACATTCAATTCAATTCATAAAAAAAAAAGCGGGCACAAAACACAGGCGGGGTCGATCGTGGTCGACGGCAGCCAAGAAACAAATTGAGCGAGAAAAAAAAAGAAAGAACAACATCGAAGACGGTCGGTCACTCATTTTTTTTTCTTCTTCAATAATTCAAAAAAAGAAAAAAAATGGGAAGGAAGGGTTTCTTCTTGGTTTGTTCCGGTCAGTCACGGACGATGGGATTTTTGGCGGTGTTGTTTGTGTATTTTTATGAAATGGCGGCGGCTAGGAGAAATTTTGTTTCATTTTTTTTTTGTTGGTGTTTTTGACATAAAAAGGTTGAACGTTTTTGAGTATAAAAATTTTGTTACAAAAAAAGAAGCGAACGTCTTGAGGATGAGAGGAAATGAGGAATAAAAATCCATCCTTGTAAAATATCAAACATCTAAATATAATAGTTTGTTTAATAATATTTTTAGATTTAAAAATTTTTTTGTAACATTTTTGTTTATTTTTTGAATTTGTCTTTCAAATGTTCCATTTTTCCGTTAGAAGTCTCTCTAAGAATAAAATAATCTCGAAATTTTTAATTTTTTTTTATTTTCACATCATCGATCAAGCTGGTATAGAAAGTTTTTTTCTCTGAATTTTTATAGCGCCATAAATATTTCATTCATAAAAATGCTCGATTTTAGCAATAATTAAACCAACTTAAAATTGCGATTAGAAGAATATTAACTTTCATTTACTGCTTTTAAAATTCCCATATTTTTATAATATTTTTTTAAAGGTTATAATTTCATCATTTTAAAACTATTTTACTTACTTTTTTTTATTATTCAATTCGTTTAACTCAGGTATTTATTTTTTTGTTAATCGTGATTTCTATTTCTTTCTGCACTTTTTTATAATTAATTTATCCTAATTTTTTTTAGAAATTTTCTTGATTGATTTTCTTCATTCTTTGTTTAATTTAAAACATTTTTTGATTATGTTTTACACAAGGTATTTCAATTATTAGAATCACTCATCCTTCCACATTGTTCAGTCGCAGTGACTTTAACTTATTATTAATTTAAATTTAAATTATTTCCATTTAATATATTCTCAAATTTCAAATATATTTATTTATTTATTTTATTTTTACTCCATTGCATTTTTAAACCTCAAAAAAATCTAAAAATAATAATAATTTTATTATTTGTGTTTTAAACCAATTTTTTCCTTCTTCATCATGAACGGATCTCATCATTTTCATCCTCATTTTATTGTGTATTTAATTTTGGTAAGTGTCCTTCTTTATTTTCCTCATTTTTCTTCGTTCAACCAGATTTTCTGTTTGCTTTTTCAAAAAATCTTGAACTAAAATATTTCCTTTCTTTTTTTGGGGTAAAAATTTTTATTTTACTTTTATTTTTGCAATCTAATATTTGCTCTTTTTTTTGATGGCAGGGGCGAACGTATTTTTGCAAACTTTTTGAATTTGTAACCATTAAATTTTCTTTCTTTTACACCCTCAATTAAAAAGAAAAAATTATTTTTATTGTACTCAAAAAATTTGACACAATTTTTTTTTGTTCAATTCTGAGTCTTTCTTGGTTGACCTTAGTTTTAACTGGCCAAACTCACTGACTCAATTTTTTGATCCAATTTTAAAATAATAATAATTATTTTTTGGGCCAAAGAAAAATTGGGTAATTCCAATGGAGAAAAAAAGTCTATGTTTTTGTTTGCGCGTATGAAAAAAACGTATATAATTGAATGAAACCAAAAAGGCCAAGGGCGAGTTAGGGTCATCCATCCTCCATTTTTTTTTCATTCATTTTTCTTTCGTTTTCCAATTGACCATGAAAAAAAAATAAAATACGGAGGAAGAAAAGAAAATTAGCTTTTGTCATTTCAGTTTTGTGATGAAGAAAAAAGCACACGAGAAAAAAGAAAACATAAATACAAAAGGCAAAAAAAAACGGGAGTCAACGGCCGACGACAAAAAAAATGGCATCGAGTGAAAGCAGTGTCCTTTTGAGATCCTCATCATCGTCGTCCAATCATTTTTTTATGGCAATTAAGGATCGGCGCAAAAACGGCTAAAAAAAATTTTTTCAAAGCAAAAAGCCTTTTTGTTTCTTGTTTTTCTTTTATAAGTGGAGGAGATGGAAAGGGATTTTCTAAACTAAACTAAAAAAATAAATGCGGATATAAAAAAGAGGGAAAAGAAAACAGAAAAAGCAAGTAAAAATGAATGAATGAAGAGCAAAAATTCAAGTGAAATGATTCAATAAATTTGTTCTTTGTTTTTTTAGATAATTATTGCATTTGTTGTAGCTGCAGTGGAATTTGATAATCGAGTTACTGGTAAGTATACTTTGACCCTTGGATGCTAACCAGAGCTGTCGATTTTCGATTTTCGACGCGATTTTCGACGCGATTTTCGAAGCGATTTTCGATTTTCGATGCGTCGACTTCGATTTCGACGCATCGCTTCGATTTTCGATGCATCGAAAATCGAAATCGAAAGGTTCGATTTTCGATGCATCGAATCGAAGCGTCGAATTTCGATTTCGATTTCGATCCGACGCTTCGAAATCGAAAATCGAAAAATTTCGATGCATCGACAGCTCTGGTGAATACCATATTTTTCGATCATCAACTTCCATGGAAGGCTTATTTTCATTTTTACCTTTAAATATGCAAATTTATTTCAGGTACTCCAATTGTTGAATGTGAAAGAGATTTTATTAAAGTTACTGTACCAACTTTAAAACCATTTAAAGGAAAAGTATTTGTTAAAGGTGCATATAGTAATAAAGATTGTGTAAAATATTATGGATCCATGAATAAAAATAATAATAACAATAATTATCAATCTTATGGTAGCAGTGGTGGAAGTGGAAGCTCTGGATCATCATCATCGTCTACTTTTTCTCAAAGTCATGGATCCTCCAATTCAGGCTTAAATTCAAGGTTTAGTGGCTCAGGAAATGGATTAAATGGAAATAATGGAAATTCGAATTCACAAACTCGAGGCGGCAGCAATAATTTTGGCGGCGGTGGAAGTCAAAATAATCATGGAAATGGAATGGATGGATTAAATTCAGGAACATTCGATCCAAAATCCTTAAACTCTAATTTAAATAATGGCGAAGAAAACTCTAATTCTGAATCGGGTTTTCTTTCATCCAAACCTAGTCATCGTCCAATGGCTTCAAAAACAATATTTAATCGAAAAACTTCTGGAAATAACAACAATAAAAATCCATTTTCCTCAAATAACAACAATAATAATAATAATTATCAAGGCTTATCTTCTTCTTCTTCTCCAAATGATGAACGTCCACTTTATTGTCCACCATGTGAAAAATGTCTTTCAAACACAAGAAAAAATACTGTATTTTTGGATGATAGTTTTACATATGAAAATAGCAATGATGGATTGTTGCATATTATTAATCCAAGAAGAAATCGACGAGCATCGCATTCATCGAATTCTGAATCCACAGCCGCCGCATTAGAAATAAAATTGGGTACATGTAATGCAAGAAGGGACCGAACTATAAATCCCGCAGGCATCCATGTTTCATTTACGGTTGTAGTAAATTTCCATGAAAATTTTATTACTAAAGTTGATAAAGCTTATCACATTGCTTGCTCATATGAAGAAGCGGATCGAAGTGTGGCCACTCAAATTGATGTTAGGTAAGTCAATGAATTATTTATTTTTCTCAAAACAAAAAAAATATTGTTTGAAATTCGAGGGTTTTAATTTATCGAAAATTCAAAAATTGAAAAATAATTAAGTCCAAAGCAAGCTTTCCAACAAAAGCAACAATTCTTTCGAATTCTTTAGTTTCTAAAATTCTCTATTAAAAATTTTGGCCCTACAATTTTTTTCTCCATTTTTCAGTCCTCCACCTGAAACCCAATTACAAGGTCAAATAGAGCCACCAAAATGCCAATATAACATAAAAAGCACAAATGGCAAATCCATTTCTCATGTTCTTGTTGGAGAATCCGTGGAACATATATGGCATTGCATTTCACCAAATGGATTTCAAAATGTCCACAAAGTTTATGGGTTGCTTGTTCATAATTGCTTTATTGAAGATGGACAAGGGAAACGAGAAAAAATTATTGATGATCAAGGATGTTCCATAGATTCTTTAGTAATAGGAACGCCTGAATATTCCACTAAAGAATTATCTGCTTCAATAAAAGCTTTGGTGGTAAAATTTCCGGATAAAGATTTTGTTGATTTTCAATGCGCCATTCATATGTGTGTTAAAGCTGATGGGCATTGTGATGGAATTACGGTAGGTTTATCGTCACCAAAGTTTCTAAAAAAACTATGTTTAAAAAAAATTTCTCCGATGAAAAGGTTAAAGCCATCGTTAATGGTAGCTTACTTTTTTTTTCAGCCGCCAAATTGTGGTGCAAGTCGACCTCGTCGACACATTGATCCCTCCAATGTTACAGTTTCCAATGAAGATGAATGGAAGCTCCATGCTCAAAGACTAACAGTCATGGATATTGATAGCAAAATTACAAATTCAGGTAAACAACAACAAACTTTAACCAAAAAAGTTTATACAAATTTAAAAAATAAAATTTAGATATGGGAAGATTATTCCTTGCTCAATCTTCATCATCCCCAGATTCCATAAAATCAGACGACTCATTGGAAAACGAAAATTTATGTGTTTCAGTTTTGCATTTTGGTCTTTTAATTGCATCTTCCACTTTTCTTTTAACAGTCTCATTAACCGTTTTAATTGGTTTAATGTTTATGAAAAATAATACTAAAGTTTCTAATTATTGAATTTATATTGTAATTAATAATAAAGTAAAGCTTATTCTGATTTTAAGACGTTTCAAGGCAACTAAACTATGTCATTATTTATGGATTGGTCTGAGTTTTCAAAAATAATCAAACGCATTGCCAAATATCTTCAACTGCAGGTCCATCTGATTTACTTCGTATACATATATTCAAATAACAAAATAGAAATATATCAAACACTTTACATTAACCTTTATGTCCAACGCAAAGGTCTTATTATCACAAGACATTTATTCGATCTTTGACTAATGTAAACTTTTCTTTCTCTGACAGTCACGGCCTTTGCATGATACGGAGATAAACATGATATAGCTATCTTATTGTCGTGTCAATCAAAAAGCAATCAAAAAGGTTGTTTATATCGCCATTTAAAAGTTCAGACATTTTTCAATAATAACAAAAAATAATACGAGCAAAATCCGAAGGCTTCGCAACAAGGCAAAAAATAAAACCAAAGAAACATAAAATGAAACAAAAAATAATCATGTGTAATATATGGTGATATCTTTGTTAAACGATCATAAAGAAACATATTCATGCAGCAACATCTGAAACATTATATCGTATTAATAGATTTTGTACCAAGGCAAAAAAACATACCGATCAATTCACTTGGAAGCTCGCTCTTTGGATGTTTACTTTGAAAATGTTCCTTATATGACTTTTGATTAAGCATCATCCTATAAATGTTTGAATGATGACTTTTAATAACAATTTAAAAATATCAAACTCACGCTTTGCATATAGTACATTGATGTTTAAGAGCTTTGAGGCAAGCAGTTTTTTGATCATAACCGACAGATTTGCGTAGTTCTTCTTGCTTCTTTTGATTTTTTTGTTGAGCTTGAGCTTTCATATGTCCACGAGTCATTTTGAGGAAGATGTGTTTAAAAAATCTAAACATAAATGATTAATAAATATAGTTAGGTCGCGAAAGAAAACACAAAGTATTAAGAATATATATAATTATCGCACAAAAATAGCAAACGCGAATCGAAAAGGTAACTATAATCAAAGAAGTTATTTGTGGATAAGCATAAAAGTAAATGAAAGAGTTATTGGAAATGTCAAAAATGCTAAACTCATAAAATCAAAAACTATACAAAACAAAATTGAAATATGTATGGAGGAAAGAAACAAAAAAAAGCATGTGTTTTCCTGGTATTTTGAAAGGATGATCAAACTTTTTGATGCTCCATTATTTTACTAGACACACATTGCCAAACAAATTGCGTTGTTGCTTCAAAAACAAAAAAAAGTAAAACTTTGAATGAAAATCGTAAAATCTTTTTCACAAACACCATTTTTTCTTTTTTTATGCTTTACAATTACAATATGAACTTCCAATCATTGTTATATTCATTGCATTTCATTTTACTACATATCTGCAAATTCATAGTTAAATTATACTGCTTTTATCCCATTTTTTGGATTAACAAAAAGTTATGATTAAAATTGACATTTGTTGGAATGCTGTTCATGGACTTTTCAAGTCCAAGTTGAGCAACAAAAGATAAAGGAGAAAATTTTTAATCCTTTCATCAAGCATATGAAAAAACGTATAATTTATTTATTCTGATAAAAACAACAAAATTGTAAAAATAAAAACAGAGTTTTTAAAAGAGTGCATAAAATAAAATCAAATAGGTTCAATTTTATGAAAATAATCGTTTTGCATAATCCATAATTTTTGAAATCTTTCAAATTCAAGAGCATGTAATCGGATTTTTGGAGGTGGCTCAAAATTTTTTGCGATAAGGTTATCAACGTATATGCTTAATTTCATTTTACAGCTTTCTAATAAATCGTCACGAAAAATAAGACAAACTCGTGTTTTTCCATGATTCTAAAAAAGATTTTCAAAGATTGCTTTTATTAAAAAAAGTTATATTACTTTAAAAAAGTTTGAAAACGATTCCAAATCAAAGACTTCGGGGATTTCGTGAAGAAAAAAATATCGAAGATTTTCAAATTTAGGAAGTTCAATGATAGCTTTAGAAGTATTTGAATTAATGCTCAAATTATTTTCATCTTTACTAAAATCGTAATATATGTAAAATTAAAAGTTGTATACAATATATGTATGGAAAAATGTTGTAGAAGCCTTAAAACTTACTAACTAAACTTTTTTATTTTCGGTAAACTTGCAAATATTGTTTCAAGCTGAACCAAAGTTCCATCATTTTTTGTAACCGTAATATTTTTAAACCAAATTCTTTTGATTTTTTTGATAATTAATAACAATTCACCAAAATTTATGATTTGATTTTCAAGCCACAATTTAAGAATATCACATTGTAAAATCTTTTGACACAATGTTGATACAAGATATGGGTTTGGTGGAGCATGTATAATTAGCTCATTAGTTAACCAAATTTTGTATTTAAAGTTTGGTAGAGTAAATTTATAAACAATATGGTTTATTTTATGCATTGACATCACCATCCATTTTGAACCTGTAACAGATTCAATAAATTCAACCTTCTTAAAATTAACAAATGGATATTTGGAATAAAAATATTTACAAGTTTGATATAAGTTTATTGATTTTGAATTTTGTCCGATGTAATGAAGAAAAACAAGTGGAATAGAAAAATTTTGCGGGAATGATAAATCGAAAATAGGATTTGGTGGGGCATCGATATGACGAATTGGTTCCGCAGGATCCATTTTATTTTTTTTGGTAAATATATAAATATTATAATCAGCAAAATAAGAGCAAATGCATTGAATGGAATAAAATGTTAGAATATGGAAGTATTTTCAATAACAACAGTTTGCCAACAAACTGGGCTTTTTTTGACTGACCCATTTAATATCATAAATTTTATTAAGTTGTTAGAAAAAAATTTATCATGATGAATTCTTTTATTACGAATAAAGAGCTCTTTACATAAGTATACCCTTTTTCGTCCGGTAGTCCATGAGGTTGTGCAAGAACGAACCTCTTGCCGGCAAAAAAAGGCGTAGGCGGGACTTCAATTATTGATATATTATCATCGAAGCGCCCCAAATTTTAGTAAAAAAACAACAATTATCTTAAATCAATTTTTAATAAAAAATTTAAAGAATTTTAAATAATTTTTTTTGAATTTTTAATGTTAAAACAATTCGCTTTTAATAATTGGAATCTTTATACAAATACACAGTATTAACGATATTAACGAATGTTTGTTAAATTTGCATGAGTAGAAAAAAAGTAAACAAAGTTATAATTTATTATGACTTATAAGATAACAAAGATAGTGTGAATATATCGCTTTTTTAAAAATTTTAATTTATCGTGATTTCCAATTCTTTCCGTTTTTTATTCATTAAATATATAATTTAAAAAATATATAAACAATATTAATTCGTTTTTTAACTCACTTTTTTACACCTACACCCTCATATCTTTAATTTTATTTTTTTGCTAATATTAAAAATAACTATAATTGCATTTAGTCCTTTTTTAAATAATAATGTGGTGGTTTGCTCTTTCGCAATTTTTTTATCGACGTTTTTTATGCTTCTTTTTTTCTTCACTGTAGTCCGTGAATATCTTTACTTCCCTCTCTAAAAGAAACCCAACAAAAAAAATAAGAATCTCTAAAGTCAAAATCTGAGTCTCATGAAAAATAGTGTGAAAGCATGCTTGCTTCGGCCACCACGTCAAGCCATTTATTTTATGAGTAACTTGATCTAATATTTTTCTTGGTTCCTTTTTAGTCCATTTTTTTGTTTTTAGGTTCCAAAAATGGAAAAGAAAAAATAACAAAAATGTGAAATAAAAGAACGTTGTTGTTTTTGTTGAAGAAAAAATTTCTTTTTTCTCAGGTTTTTAGAATTTAACAAAAAATGCCTAAAATGGAAGAAACAAAAAAAAGTATTTGAACCTTAAACTTTTTTGTTGTTTTTTATTTCGACGAAGAAAAAGAAAAAAATTAATAAAAATTATGCAAACAAAACAAAAAATGTCGCAGAATTTTTTTTTGCAACAAATATAAAAAAAATATACTAGAAAAAAAAGTTGCTACGTCTGAACTTTTGATGTATGAAAAATAAAATGGTTTAGAATTTCTTTAGTTCTTTGTTTTTTATTATTATTGTGCCGCCTCCCATTTTTTTGTTTGATAGCAGAGAACATGACTTTTGTGTCTTTTTTTAAATGTTCAGAATTTTAGGAATTTCTAAACTTTAGCTTCGATCAAAAATTAGTTAAATAAAAAGTTTTGTTTTGCAAAAGACAAAAGTATCAATCATTAAAAAACTGCGATTTTATTGATTGGATAAATTTGAGTATTGTTTAAAAAAATAGGAAAAGGCGGAACAATATTTTTCTTTTTAGGCTCAAAATTGATTTTTGTTTTTAGTTGTAATTTTTCTTTTTTAAAATGTCAAAGTCTAATAAATAATAAGTCAAATGATTTTTGCTTTTTCCATTTTTATTCATTTTCGAAACTACGAATTTGCAGGAAAAAAAAATACTCATGCGTCAAACAAAAATAGAAAAAGAAAAAAGAAAAAATCTTAAATAAAATAATATTTAAATTTTATTAAATTACAAAAACCTTTTTTTTTTTTTTCATATGACAAATTTTCTTTTTAACAAGCATCAAAAATAAATGGGGTAACATGCAATTATTTTAAGTAATCCAAAATTCGTTTATCTTTCAGCTTTTTTCTTTTTCAAAGAGTCAAAAGATTTTTCTTGTCAATTTTTTCAAGGCATGGTTTTTTTTTGTTGCTTTGCTCATTGCGTAAAAAAAAGAAAAAAAAATAAGTTTAAGTGGCTATTTTGAAACATTCGTCGTTGTTCTTCTGTTTTTTTTAAAGTGAAACAAAATAGAAAATAGAAAAATTGGAAAAATATTTTTAAGAAAAAAAGAAGAACGATTCTTCACGTATGTAAATGTGTTTATTTCAAAATTGGCTACTATTTTCTTGCAGATAAAATTTTGGTTTTGTTGTTTGTTCGTTGCCTTAGAAGTGAATGTGTGTGATAATACATTCATTTTGATATCTTTCTTCGTGGAATTATTTTTTCCCCTTTTTTGCTTGTTTGGTGTGTTGATTCAAAAAGTTGGGTCTTAGTAATATTGAAAGTTTTTGAGGAATTGAAAGAAAAAACTTAGAATTTGTTCACAAAAAAGAGCTGAGTATGAAATATTCGAAGTTATTCATATTTTCAAAAATTTATGGAGAGCTTTTTCGAATTATTTATGACACTTTTTTGTTCTCAAAATTTCACTGGAAAAGAGTTTTACCATTTTTTTTAGAAATTTGGTTTAAGAGAGGTTCTGCGAGCTGATTCAAATAGGGCGGAAGAAGATTTTTTAAATTTTTTATTTTTCTTTACCAATCGGTTCTAAAACATATTTAAAAATTATTGGCGTCAAGCTTTTTCTCAAAAAGTGAGCAAGATATGCTAATTTTTTCTTTTGAAGTTGATGTCATGCATTAACTTCTAAAATTCGGCTAAATTCATCCATGAAGTATAAAAATTAGGTTTTTATCCAGTATTATGTAATAGATTGCGGGCTAGTTTATGGTGTATACCATATATTTAAGTATTCAATAAAAATTAGGAGAAATTTGCATATTTATATTTCAAATTGATGCCATTTTTTATCTCTCTTCCCCGCAAAGCAATACTACACACCGAAATAACGCCCAGAATCTTCTCTTAATTATGGTTTAGACAAAAAAAAATTACAATGCCTGATTAAGGACTTTTGAATTTTTGAATGTGCAAGACCACCTTTTTTAACGGGAAAATCCATTTTTTCAGTTTTTTTCTTCCATGAAAACAATTTGAACATAATGCCAAAACACAAAGAGAGAAAGTGAAAAACACCATTTTCCCCACAAAAAATGTGGTCGCTCGCACATTTTTATTTTTAATTCCAAAAGGAGTCCGTTTTTTGGAAATCTATTTGGATCAATCGGTAGCAGAGATTATGGGCGTTATTTTGGTGTATAGTATAGCTCCACGTGGGAGAGGGATAAAAAATGGCATCCATTTGAAGTATAAATATGCAAATTTCTCCTAATTTTTATTGAATACTTAAATATATGGTATACACCATAAATTAGCCCGCAATCTATTACATAATACTGGATAAAAACCTAATTTTTATACTTCATGGATGAATTTAGCCGAATTTTAGAAGTTAATGCATGACATCAACTTCAAAAAAAAAATTATCATATCCAGCTCATTTTTTGAGAAAAAGCTTGACGCAAATAATTTTTAAATATGTTTTAGAACCGATTGGTAAAGAAAAATAAAAATAAAAAAAAATCTTCTTCCGCCCTATTCAAAAATTTTCAAATTATCTCGCAGAGTCTCTCTTAAAAGAAAAATTTGAAAAAATTGTTTAATATTTTTTTGAAGAACTCCTTTTTTTTGCAAGTTTTTGATAACAACGTGACAAAGTTTTTAAAAAAAATAAAAATGCCCTCCCGCATGCTTTGCTTAAGCATATTTATATATGTATGTTTGCAGTTCCAAGATTATTTTTCTTTTAATAATTTTTAATTAGTCTTTTAAGTTTGAAATTTTTTTGTTTTTTATTCAGGGATAAAATTGGAGAAGCGCCAAATAAAGAAAAAAAACAGCCAATGTTTTTTAAAGCTTGGAAATACATATTTGAAGCAACAACGAAAATGTGAAGATGAAAAGAAGAAGAAAAAAGTAATTAGCTTCGTCTCAGATTTTTTTTCATCCAGAAAAAAAAACAAGCAACATCGAAAAAAAAGAAGAAGATAAAATTATTCGATGCCCAAGTAAGTAAGCAGCAATTATATTTATTGCTGCTGCAACACTTTTTTGTTTACAAAGCTATGTTTTAGAGAGAAAGAAAAACAAGCGTATCTTTTTTGTTTTTTATTCGCTTTTTTCTGTTTCGAATCGAATGTGAAAATTAAATTATAATTATAACCATTTTTTTTTTCAAGCCAATAGGTTCTTGGTTTTTGGTTTTTTATAACACTTTTCTTTGTTACTATTGCAATATTGAGTAAATAATTATTATAATTTTCGCGCCGCGCCTTCTTTAGTTTCTTGAATTTCTAAAGTTTTACATCGAATGAAAAAAAAGGTCTGGAAGGGTGGAAAATTAATTGCGCGTAAAAAAATTGTTTTATAAATTGAGAGATTTTTTATGTCTGGTTTTTTAAAAAATGGGTATTAATTTTACATGGAAATAATTCTTGAGTCACGTTTTGTGGTAAATGGCGTGTGTTTCAGTTTCAGCTTTGTTACTCTAATTACATATTTTTATTATTATATCTTTGTATGCTGCATACATTTTTGTAAATTGAAGCGTTTTTTTTCTTTCTTCTGGTGACTAGAGGAGGTACAACATACTGGACGTTGTTGGATAATTTTAAGTTTGAAGTCTGTAAAATGCAACTTAGTAATTCTTCGACAACGAATTTTTTAGCTATAAAACTTTTTTTTTCAAAGCATTTTAGATTTTTCTCACAAAATTTTTTTTGTTGCGGCTGCTATATCGTAATCATTGGTTGTTGGATTACTTAATTATTGAAAAGATATTTTCTTGAGTTTTTAAGGTCTTGAATGTTTTTATTATTTGATTCACAAAATGGAAGGAATTTATTAATTCGAATTTTGAAATATCTTTGCGAAAGTTTTCTTGTTTGTGTTCGACTAGCTTTAAAATTACGAAATTGCCATAATTAAGTGATCATGACGATTTTTTTCCTCTTCGATATCCATAAAATATCCTCAAGAACAATGGTTAGAGAAGGTGATTGATCCCTAGCTTCTTCAGACATTAGTAAAGAGAGTATGCGATTATTTTGATCATTCTAAAAAGTTTATGAAGAAGAATAATGGTTACTAAATATATTTTTTTTACTTCTAAAACCATATCCATAAAATAATTTTTTTAAAATCCATTGATGATCTTTGCATTTTAGTCTTTATTTTTCCCTCTTTTTTTTCTTCTTCTCCAAAAGTTCCCATGACCGGCAAACCACCATGCTATATTATTGCTTTTTTTTTTCTTCACTTTTCAAAATGTATGTAAACTCATTTTTTCTCTTTATTTTCTTGCATTATTTTTTGTTTTGTTTATTTCTTCTTTTTTCTTGTTTTCGCTTTTTTTGGTTGGAAGGATGCTTTTTAAAATCTCCAATTTCTTCTTTCTTTTTTTTTCTGAAGAAGAAGATTTCCGTTAATGGAGAAGAAAGAGATAGATATTTTCAAGCAATCAAAGCAACAACAAAAAAATCTTTGACTCCCTTGTTGCTCAAAAAAAAAAAAATAATTTTTTTATATATATTTTTTTGAAACGGAAATTCTTTTGTAAACAAAACAAAAAATATTTTAAATTTCCTTGACTTTTTGGCAGCGAGACCTAGCTAGCAGCGATCATCTTTTTTTGTTTGGAGTTTGTCAAAAAACCAAAAAGGCAAGCAACCAAGAAAAAAAATGGAAATTTGACCTAAAAAAATAAAATAAAATATAAATTTTTTTGATGTTTTTGTCATCTTTTTTTTCTTCTCTTCATCAACATCTGTGGCGGCGGCAACCGTGACAATGATGGAGATAGATGGCTCAAAGGTGACAATAACATCATTTTCTTTTTTGATGAAACAACAAGAAAAAATAAATAAACTCTAGTTTTAAGCTGCAGCTTTTTTTTTTGCATTAGCAAACGACAAGCAACGGAGGGTGGCAGAAGCAGCAGAAAAGTCATGAAAAAAAAGCAGGCAAAGATGGATAAAAAAAGGTTGTAAAGCCTTTGATCCTTTTCAAAGATTGTTGCTTTTTTATTTTTTCCAATTTGTTTTAAAAAAAGACAGAGAGAAATAAAGAAAAAATCAAAAATCTCTGATCACTTTTTTAATCCTCTTTTTTTGACTATCTTCCAAAAAAGCAGCCATTATCGCTCGCCATGGCTGCCTCTTTTTTAGTTTTTCTTTGATTTTAGCAGCTTAAAAAAAGTTTTTTCTTGTGTTTTTATAGCTCTTTAATGCGCTTCTTTCTGCTGATAACCTTTTTATTCTTATTTTTTTCTCTCTTTCATCTTTTTTTATGCTTGTATTTTCTTTCACACTTTGATTTTTCTTCTTCTTTTGGGTATCGTGTTGCCTGTTGTTGCTTTTTGAGAGATTATTGTTTTACTTTTTTCTGTGTGTGTCTATGTTACCGTGACAAAACTAAAATGAAAATAGAAAGAAAACGTTGAGAATTTAAGTGTATGCATGCATGGTGAAATGTTTGTTGTTCGAAAAAGCTATTTTTTTTGAATGAAATTTTTATTGAATAACTTTGTTAAAATTAAAAGGCGTAAAACTTCTAAAATTAGTCGATTCGATAAACATTGCGAAACCCATCTACTTTATTTCTTTTTTAAATTACGGAAGTTTTTGCAAATTTGATTTCATTAGTTTTTCTAAACAAAAACTCAATCAAAAATAAAAAAGGAAATGTGGCGGAAAATCTAGGAAGCTTAAAATTTATTATTATTTTTCATTTCTCAAGTACTAAGATAGATAACAGGAACATCTGCATCTGCAGCTGATCATTAGCGCTAATGATGAACCCGCAAAGCAATAAAAAATTATTTTTCGGCCAAAAAAGGGGCTATAAAAAATTAATTTTTGCATTTTTCCCTTTTTTGATCGCTATTGTTTTAATTACCTTAAAATAGTTTTTTTCTTTAATGATATCACGCCACAAAAAAACGATAAAATCAACAAAAAAAGACATCTGCAAAAAAATAAAAAACAGAAAATTTACAGTTTTTTGTTTTTGATTGGTGGTCAAAGTTTTGATTTTGCATAGTTAAGTTTTTTCTTTCTTCCTTTAAAAAAAGCTGCCTAACTATGCGACGATGATTATAGAGATAAAAAGATTATAGTGAGTCTAGCTTTTAACTATATGGGTGGTTATCAAACAAAAAGAAAAAAATGAAAAAAATTATTTTAATTTAAAACTACAAAATATAATATAATATTCTGAGCGGAAAAAAAAGTATTTAAAAGTTCAAAGGACGAAATTTATTTTTGCAGAATCCAAATTTTTTTGTTAATGTCGACCAAAATGTCCAATCGAAAAAAAATAAAACGAGTACTTATGTCTTTGGAAATGGAGGGAAATTTTTCACATATTTACTTCACTCCTCAATGATTGTTCTTTTACTTATGTATTTTTAAGCTTAAAACACCAAAGTAGATTTTTTTTAATTCTCGTCGTTTTATTGAGGTAATCGTGAAGAAGAAGAAAAAGTTAAAATTATTTATTGTGATGTTTGCGAACTTTATTGTTTGTGTCTCATAAAAGATTCCATTAAAGGGGACGTGTTTAATTTTTTTTATAAAGAATTTACATATCTTGGAAATTTTAAATCAACAAAAATTAGAAAAAACCAAATTCCTCTGATAAATAAATAAATTTTAAAGATTAATTTATTTTTTGTTTTGTTTATTATGTTTTAAACTATTTTTTCGTTTAAAACCTATGACTCTTAATAAATGTTTTTTTGTAGAGACATTAGCTTCAAATTTATTTTAAAAATGAAAAAATTCTGCCTTTTTTCTCTCACAATAAATTTTCATAATACACCTAAAGTGTATTTAAAAATTCCGGTTACTGTAGCTGCTAAACTTTATAAATTTTTTTTCTTGATCCTCTACAAAGTTCTTTTTTCGTAAATTACAGTCATTTCCATCCATTCTTTTTTCTAAACACCTTTTTATGACCTTTGGCTTTTTTTCTCCATGACTTTATAATTATTTTTACCTAAAATAAAATCTTTTTTTTTCTTTCCTCTTTTTTTGTTGTTGTTGAAGAATACTTTCTTTCTTCACGCACCAGCAGCGATGACGGCGACCTTCTATGACCCTCATCTTCTTCTTCTTCTCCCATTTCTTGTTCTTGATTTTTTTTTCTTTTTCTTTATTGTTTATTTAAGCTTAAATTGGAAACCTTTTTTTCTCTTTATTTTATTTTTTTAACTCATTTCCCTCCTTCTTCTTCATTTTATTTTTTGCATTATTTTTTCTTTTCTTTCAAAAACGTGAAAAAGCTAGCAAGAAAAATAAAGAAAAAAAACCCATCATCATCATGTTTTAATCTTTGGGGTTTTTTCTTTCTTTCTTTCCCAATTTTTTCTCATAAAAAAACTCTCAAAGAAAAAATTATCATGTTTATTTGTTGGCGCCAATGTCATTACTTTCTTCCATTATTTTTTTATTTTACCTTTTTTTCTTATCGAACTTTTTTTTCTTTTTAACCTTTTTTTGTTCAATAAAAAAAATCATCGGTTGATTTTCTTTTTTTCATTGTCGAATAAAAACACGTGTTTTGATGATTGTATTTTTAATTGTTTTTTTCCTTCCTTTTTTGAGTTTTTATTTTACCCAAATTTTTAGACAATCGAAGAAATAAAAAATAAAGATTTAAAAATTTGTTAATAATTTGCATATTATTTACGTGGACCAATAAAATTTTATGATGTCAAACACTACAATTTCAATATTAGCATTTACATCCACCGAATCAGGAGCAGCTGAATATGAAGCTGTTGATTGTGAAGAGGGTTCATTACTCGATCAAGAACAATCATTGAGGAGTGAAGTAAATATGTGAAAAATTTCCCTCCATTTCCAAAGACATAAGTACTCGTTTTATTTTTTTTCGATTGGACATTTTGGTCGACATTAACAAAAAAATTTGGATTCTGCAAAAATAAATTTCGTCCTTTGAACTTTTAAATACTTTTTTTTCCGCTCAGAATATTATATTATATTTTGTAGTTTTAAATTAAAATAATTTTTTTCATTTTTTTCTTTTTGTTTGATAACCACCCATATAGTTAAAAGCTAGACTCACTATAATCTTTTTATCTCTATAATCATCGTCGCATAGTTAGGCAGCTTTTTTTAAAGGAAGAAAGAAAAAACTTAACTATGCAAAATCAAAACTTTGACCACCAATCAAAAACAAAAAACTGTAAATTTTCTGTTTTTTATTTTTTTGCAGATGTCTTTTTTTGTTGATTTTATCGTTTTTTTGTGGCGTGATATCATTAAAGAAAAAAACTATTTTAAGGTAATTAAAACAATAGCGATCAAAAAAGGGAAAAATGCAAAAATTAATTTTTTATAGCCCCTTTTTTGGCCGAAAAATAATTTTTTATTGCTTTGCGGGTTCATCATTAGCGCTAATGATCAGCTGCAGATGCAGATGTTCCTGTTATCTATCTTAGTACTTGAGAAATGAAAAATAATAATAAATTTTAAGCTTCCTAGATTTTCCGCCACATTTCCTTTTTTATTTTTGATTGAGTTTTTGTTTAGAAAAACTAATGAAATCAAATTTGCAAAAACTTCCGTAATTTAAAAAAGAAATAAAGTAGATGGGTTTCGCAATGTTTATCGAATCGACTAATTTTAGAAGTTTTACGCCTTTTAATTTTAACAAAGTTATTCAATAAAAATTTCATTCAAAAAAAATAGCTTTTTCGAACAACAAACATTTCACCATGCATGCATACACTTAAATTCTCAACGTTTTCTTTCTATTTTCATTTTAGTTTTGTCACGGTAACATAGACACACACAGAAAAAAGTAAAACAATAATCTCTCAAAAAGCAACAACAGGCAACACGATACCCAAAAGAAGAAGAAAAATCAAAGTGTGAAAGAAAATACAAGCATAAAAAAAGATGAAAGAGAGAAAAAAATAAGAATAAAAAGGTTATCAGCAGAAAGAAGCGCATTAAAGAGCTATAAAAACACAAGAAAAAACTTTTTTTAAGCTGCTAAAATCAAAGAAAAACTAAAAAAGAGGCAGCCATGGCGAGCGATAATGGCTGCTTTTTTGGAAGATAGTCAAAAAAAGAGGATTAAAAAAGTGATCAGAGATTTTTGATTTTTTCTTTATTTCTCTCTGTCTTTTTTTAAAACAAATTGGAAAAAATAAAAAAGCAACAATCTTTGAAAAGGATCAAAGGCTTTACAACCTTTTTTTATCCATCTTTGCCTGCTTTTTTTTCATGACTTTTCTGCTGCTTCTGCCACCCTCCGTTGCTTGTCGTTTGCTAATGCAAAAAAAAAAGCTGCAGCTTAAAACTAGAGTTTATTTATTTTTTCTTGTTGTTTCATCAAAAAAGAAAATGATGTTATTGTCACCTTTGAGCCATCTATCTCCATCATTGTCACGGTTGCCGCCGCCACAGATGTTGATGAAGAGAAGAAAAAAAAGATGACAAAAACATCAAAAAAATTTATATTTTATTTTATTTTTTTAGGTCAAATTTCCATTTTTTTTCTTGGTTGCTTGCCTTTTTGGTTTTTTGACAAACTCCAAACAAAAAAAGATGATCGCTGCTAGCTAGGTCTCGCTGCCAAAAAGTCAAGGAAATTTAAAATATTTTTTGTTTTGTTTACAAAAGAATTTCCGTTTCAAAAAAATATATATAAAAAAATTATTTTTTTTTTTTTGAGCAACAAGGGAGTCAAAGATTTTTTTGTTGTTGCTTTGATTGCTTGAAAATATCTATCTCTTTCTTCTCCATTAACGGAAATCTTCTTCTTCAGAAAAAAAAAGAAAGAAGAAATTGGAGATTTTAAAAAGCATCCTTCCAACCAAAAAAAGCGAAAACAAGAAAAAAGAAGAAATAAACAAAACAAAAAATAATGCAAGAAAATAAAGAGAAAAAATGAGTTTACATACATTTTGAAAAGTGAAGAAAAAAAAAAGCAATAATATAGCATGGTGGTTTGCCGGTCATGGGAACTTTTGGAGAAGAAGAAAAAAAAGAGGGAAAAATAAAGACTAAAATGCAAAGATCATCAATGGATTTTAAAAAAATTATTTTATGGATATGGTTTTAGAAGTAAAAAAAATATATTTAGTAACCATTATTCTTCTTCATAAACTTTTTAGAATGATCAAAATAATCGCATACTCTCTTTACTAATGTCTGAAGAAGCTAGGGATCAATCACCTTCTCTAACCATTGTTCTTGAGGATATTTTATGGATATCGAAGAGGAAAAAAATCGTCATGATCACTTAATTATGGCAATTTCGTAATTTTAAAGCTAGTCGAACACAAACAAGAAAACTTTCGCAAAGATATTTCAAAATTCGAATTAATAAATTCCTTCCATTTTGTGAATCAAATAATAAAAACATTCAAGACCTTAAAAACTCAAGAAAATATCTTTTCAATAATTAAGTAATCCAACAACCAATGATTACGATATAGCAGCCGCAACAAAAAAAATTTTGTGAGAAAAATCTAAAATGCTTTGAAAAAAAAAGTTTTATAGCTAAAAAATTCGTTGTCGAAGAATTACTAAGTTGCATTTTACAGACTTCAAACTTAAAATTATCCAACAACGTCCAGTATGTTGTACCTCCTCTAGTCACCAGAAGAAAGAAAAAAAACGCTTCAATTTACAAAAATGTATGCAGCATACAAAGATATAATAATAAAAATATGTAATTAGAGTAACAAAGCTGAAACTGAAACACACGCCATTTACCACAAAACGTGACTCAAGAATTATTTCCATGTAAAATTAATACCCATTTTTTAAAAAACCAGACATAAAAAATCTCTCAATTTATAAAACAATTTTTTTACGCGCAATTAATTTTCCACCCTTCCAGACCTTTTTTTTCATTCGATGTAAAACTTTAGAAATTCAAGAAACTAAAGAAGGCGCGGCGCGAAAATTATAATAATTATTTACTCAATATTGCAATAGTAACAAAGAAAAGTGTTATAAAAAACCAAAAACCAAGAACCTATTGGCTTGAAAAAAAAAATGGTTATAATTATAATTTAATTTTCACATTCGATTCGAAACAGAAAAAAGCGAATAAAAAACAAAAAAGATACGCTTGTTTTTCTTTCTCTCTAAAACATAGCTTTGTAAACAAAAAAGTGTTGCAGCAGCAATAAATATAATTGCTGCTTACTTACTTGGGCATCGAATAATTTTATCTTCTTCTTTTTTTTCGATGTTGCTTGTTTTTTTTTCTGGATGAAAAAAAATCTGAGACGAAGCTAATTACTTTTTTCTTCTTCTTTTCATCTTCACATTTTCGTTGTTGCTTCAAATATGTATTTCCAAGCTTTAAAAAACATTGGCTGTTTTTTTTCTTTATTTGGCGCTTCTCCAATTTTATCCCTGAATAAAAAACAAAAAAATTTCAAACTTAAAAGACTAATTAAAAATTATTAAAAGAAAAATAATCTTGGAACTGCAAACATACATATATAAATATGCTTAAGCAAAGCATGCGGGAGGGCATTTTTATTTTTTTTAAAAACTTTGTCACGTTGTTATCAAAAACTTGCAAAAAAAAGGAGTTCTTCAAAAAAATATTAAACAATTTTTTCAAATTTTTCTTTTAAGAGAGACTCTGCGAGATAATTTGAAAATTTTTGAATAGGGCGGAAGAAGATTTTTTTTTATTTTTATTTTTCTTTACCAATCGGTTCTAAAACATATTTAAAAATTATTTGCGTCAAGCTTTTTCTCAAAAAATGAGCTGGATATGATAATTTTTTTTTTGAAGTTGATGTCATGCATTAACTTCTAAAATTCGGCTAAATTCATCCATGAAGTATAAAAATTAGGTTTTTATCCAGTATTATGTAATAGATTGCGGGCTAATTTATGGTGTATACCATATATTTAAGTATTCAATAAAAATTAGGAGAAATTTGCATATTTATACTTCAAATGGATGCCATTTTTTATCCCTCTCCCACGTGGAGCTATACTATACACCAAAATAACGCCCATAATCTCTGCTACCGATTGATCCAAATAGATTTCCAAAAAACGGACTCCTTTTGGAATTAAAAATAAAAATGTGCGAGCGACCACATTTTTTGTGGGGAAAATGGTGTTTTTCACTTTCTCTCTTTGTGTTTTGGCATTATGTTCAAATTGTTTTCATGGAAGAAAAAAACTGAAAAAATGGATTTTCCCGTTAAAAAAGGTGGTCTTGCACATTCAAAAATTCAAAAGTCCTTAATCAGGCATTGTAATTTTTTTTTGTCTAAACCATAATTAAGAGAAGATTCTGGGCGTTATTTCGGTGTGTAGTATTGCTTTGCGGGGAAGAGAGATAAAAAATGGCATCAATTTGAAATATAAATATGCAAATTTCTCCTAATTTTTATTGAATACTTAAATATATGGTATACACCATAAACTAGCCCGCAATCTATTACATAATACTGGATAAAAACCTAATTTTTATACTTCATGGATGAATTTAGCCGAATTTTAGAAGTTAATGCATGACATCAACTTCAAAAGAAAAAATTAGCATATCTTGCTCACTTTTTGAGAAAAAGCTTGACGCCAATAATTTTTAAATATGTTTTAGAACCGATTGGTAAAGAAAAATAAAAAATTTAAAAAATCTTCTTCCGCCCTATTTGAATCAGCTCGCAGAACCTCTCTTAAACCAAATTTCTAAAAAAAATGGTAAAACTCTTTTCCAGTGAAATTTTGAGAACAAAAAAGTGTCATAAATAATTCGAAAAAGCTCTCCATAAATTTTTGAAAATATGAATAACTTCGAATATTTCATACTCAGCTCTTTTTTGTGAACAAATTCTAAGTTTTTTCTTTCAATTCCTCAAAAACTTTCAATATTACTAAGACCCAACTTTTTGAATCAACACACCAAACAAGCAAAAAAGGGGAAAAAAT
The DNA here is from genome assembly GCA_028622995.1 of Panagrolaimus kolymaensis. Taxonomy (NCBI): domain Eukaryota; kingdom Metazoa; phylum Nematoda; class Chromadorea; order Rhabditida; family Panagrolaimidae; genus Panagrolaimus; species Panagrolaimus kolymaensis. The sequence goes on along the minus strand of JAJQJQ010000029.1, from coordinate 1,773,264 downwards.
AATTCCACGAAGAAAGATATCAAAATGAATGTATTATCACACACATTCACTTCTAAGGCAACGAACAAACAACAAAACCAAAATTTTATCTGCAAGAAAATAGTAGCCAATTTTGAAATAAACACATTTACATACGTGAAGAATCGTTCTTCTTTTTTTCTTAAAAATATTTTTCCAATTTTTCTATTTTCTATTTTGTTTCACTTTAAAAAAAACAGAAGAACAACGACGAATGTTTCAAAATAGCCACTTAAACTTATTTTTTTTTCTTTTTTTTACGCAATGAGCAAAGCAACAAAAAAAAACCATGCCTTGAAAAAATTGACAAGAAAAATCTTTTGACTCTTTGAAAAAGAAAAAAGCTGAAAGATAAACGAATTTTGGATTACTTAAAATAATTGCATGTTACCCCATTTATTTTTGATGCTTGTTAAAAAGAAAATTTGTCATATGAAAAAAAAAAAAAAGGTTTTTGTAATTTAATAAAATTTAAATATTATTTTATTTAAGATTTTTTCTTTTTTCTTTTTCTATTTTTGTTTGACGCATGAGTATTTTTTTTTCCTGCAAATTCGTAGTTTCGAAAATGAATAAAAATGGAAAAAGCAAAAATCATTTGACTTATTATTTATTAGACTTTGACATTTTAAAAAAGAAAAATTACAACTAAAAACAAAAATCAATTTTGAGCCTAAAAAGAAAAATATTGTTCCGCCTTTTCCTATTTTTTTAAACAATACTCAAATTTATCCAATCAATAAAATCGCAGTTTTTTAATGATTGATACTTTTGTCTTTTGCAAAACAAAACTTTTTATTTAACTAATTTTTGATCGAAGCTAAAGTTTAGAAATTCCTAAAATTCTGAACATTTAAAAAAAGACACAAAAGTCATGTTCTCTGCTATCAAACAAAAAAATGGGAGGCGGCACAATAATAATAAAAAACAAAGAACTAAAGAAATTCTAAACCATTTTATTTTTCATACATCAAAAGTTCAGACGTAGCAACTTTTTTTTCTAGTATATTTTTTTTATATTTGTTGCAAAAAAAAATTCTGCGACATTTTTTGTTTTGTTTGCATAATTTTTATTAATTTTTTTCTTTTTCTTCGTCGAAATAAAAAACAACAAAAAAGTTTAAGGTTCAAATACTTTTTTTTGTTTCTTCCATTTTAGGCATTTTTTGTTAAATTCTAAAAACCTGAGAAAAAAGAAATTTTTTCTTCAACAAAAACAACAACGTTCTTTTATTTCACATTTTTGTTATTTTTTCTTTTCCATTTTTGGAACCTAAAAACAAAAAAATGGACTAAAAAGGAACCAAGAAAAATATTAGATCAAGTTACTCATAAAATAAATGGCTTGACGTGGTGGCCGAAGCAAGCATGCTTTCACACTATTTTTCATGAGACTCAGACTTTGACTTTAGAGATTCTTATTTTTTTTGTTGGGTTTCTTTTAGAGAGGGAAGTAAAGATATTCACGGACTACAGTGAAGAAAAAAAGAAGCATAAAAAACGTCGATAAAAAAATTGCGAAAGAGCAAACCACCACATTATTATTTAAAAAAGGACTAAATGCAATTATAGTTATTTTTAATATTAGCAAAAAAATAAAATTAAAGATATGAGGGTGTAGGTGTAAAAAAGTGAGTTAAAAAACGAATTAATATTGTTTATATATTTTTTAAATTATATATTTAATGAATAAAAAACGGAAAGAATTGGAAATCACGATAAATTAAAATTTTAAAAAAAGCGATATATTCACACTATCTTTGTTATCTTATAAGTCATAATAAATTATAACTTTGTTTACTTTTTTTCTACTCATGCAAATTTAACAAACATTCGTTAATATCGTTAATACTGTGTATTTGTATAAAGATTCCAATTATTAAAAGCGAATTGTTTTAACATTAAAAATTCAAAAAAAATTATTTAAAATTCTTTAAATTTTTTATTAAAAATTGATTTAAGATAATTGTTGTTTTTTTACTAAAATTTGGGGCGCTTCGATGATAATATATCAATAATTGAAGTCCCGCCTACGCCTTTTTTTGCCGGCAAGAGGTTCGTTCTTGCACAACCTCATGGACTACCGGACGAAAAAGGGTATACTTATGTAAAGAGCTCTTTATTCGTAATAAAAGAATTCATCATGATAAATTTTTTTCTAACAACTTAATAAAATTTATGATATTAAATGGGTCAGTCAAAAAAAGCCCAGTTTGTTGGCAAACTGTTGTTATTGAAAATACTTCCATATTCTAACATTTTATTCCATTCAATGCATTTGCTCTTATTTTGCTGATTATAATATTTATATATTTACCAAAAAAAATAAAATGGATCCTGCGGAACCAATTCGTCATATCGATGCCCCACCAAATCCTATTTTCGATTTATCATTCCCGCAAAATTTTTCTATTCCACTTGTTTTTCTTCATTACATCGGACAAAATTCAAAATCAATAAACTTATATCAAACTTGTAAATATTTTTATTCCAAATATCCATTTGTTAATTTTAAGAAGGTTGAATTTATTGAATCTGTTACAGGTTCAAAATGGATGGTGATGTCAATGCATAAAATAAACCATATTGTTTATAAATTTACTCTACCAAACTTTAAATACAAAATTTGGTTAACTAATGAGCTAATTATACATGCTCCACCAAACCCATATCTTGTATCAACATTGTGTCAAAAGATTTTACAATGTGATATTCTTAAATTGTGGCTTGAAAATCAAATCATAAATTTTGGTGAATTGTTATTAATTATCAAAAAAATCAAAAGAATTTGGTTTAAAAATATTACGGTTACAAAAAATGATGGAACTTTGGTTCAGCTTGAAACAATATTTGCAAGTTTACCGAAAATAAAAAAGTTTAGTTAGTAAGTTTTAAGGCTTCTACAACATTTTTCCATACATATATTGTATACAACTTTTAATTTTACATATATTACGATTTTAGTAAAGATGAAAATAATTTGAGCATTAATTCAAATACTTCTAAAGCTATCATTGAACTTCCTAAATTTGAAAATCTTCGATATTTTTTTCTTCACGAAATCCCCGAAGTCTTTGATTTGGAATCGTTTTCAAACTTTTTTAAAGTAATATAACTTTTTTTAATAAAAGCAATCTTTGAAAATCTTTTTTAGAATCATGGAAAAACACGAGTTTGTCTTATTTTTCGTGACGATTTATTAGAAAGCTGTAAAATGAAATTAAGCATATACGTTGATAACCTTATCGCAAAAAATTTTGAGCCACCTCCAAAAATCCGATTACATGCTCTTGAATTTGAAAGATTTCAAAAATTATGGATTATGCAAAACGATTATTTTCATAAAATTGAACCTATTTGATTTTATTTTATGCACTCTTTTAAAAACTCTGTTTTTATTTTTACAATTTTGTTGTTTTTATCAGAATAAATAAATTATACGTTTTTTCATATGCTTGATGAAAGGATTAAAAATTTTCTCCTTTATCTTTTGTTGCTCAACTTGGACTTGAAAAGTCCATGAACAGCATTCCAACAAATGTCAATTTTAATCATAACTTTTTGTTAATCCAAAAAATGGGATAAAAGCAGTATAATTTAACTATGAATTTGCAGATATGTAGTAAAATGAAATGCAATGAATATAACAATGATTGGAAGTTCATATTGTAATTGTAAAGCATAAAAAAAGAAAAAATGGTGTTTGTGAAAAAGATTTTACGATTTTCATTCAAAGTTTTACTTTTTTTTGTTTTTGAAGCAACAACGCAATTTGTTTGGCAATGTGTGTCTAGTAAAATAATGGAGCATCAAAAAGTTTGATCATCCTTTCAAAATACCAGGAAAACACATGCTTTTTTTTGTTTCTTTCCTCCATACATATTTCAATTTTGTTTTGTATAGTTTTTGATTTTATGAGTTTAGCATTTTTGACATTTCCAATAACTCTTTCATTTACTTTTATGCTTATCCACAAATAACTTCTTTGATTATAGTTACCTTTTCGATTCGCGTTTGCTATTTTTGTGCGATAATTATATATATTCTTAATACTTTGTGTTTTCTTTCGCGACCTAACTATATTTATTAATCATTTATGTTTAGATTTTTTAAACACATCTTCCTCAAAATGACTCGTGGACATATGAAAGCTCAAGCTCAACAAAAAAATCAAAAGAAGCAAGAAGAACTACGCAAATCTGTCGGTTATGATCAAAAAACTGCTTGCCTCAAAGCTCTTAAACATCAATGTACTATATGCAAAGCGTGAGTTTGATATTTTTAAATTGTTATTAAAAGTCATCATTCAAACATTTATAGGATGATGCTTAATCAAAAGTCATATAAGGAACATTTTCAAAGTAAACATCCAAAGAGCGAGCTTCCAAGTGAATTGATCGGTATGTTTTTTTGCCTTGGTACAAAATCTATTAATACGATATAATGTTTCAGATGTTGCTGCATGAATATGTTTCTTTATGATCGTTTAACAAAGATATCACCATATATTACACATGATTATTTTTTGTTTCATTTTATGTTTCTTTGGTTTTATTTTTTGCCTTGTTGCGAAGCCTTCGGATTTTGCTCGTATTATTTTTTGTTATTATTGAAAAATGTCTGAACTTTTAAATGGCGATATAAACAACCTTTTTGATTGCTTTTTGATTGACACGACAATAAGATAGCTATATCATGTTTATCTCCGTATCATGCAAAGGCCGTGACTGTCAGAGAAAGAAAAGTTTACATTAGTCAAAGATCGAATAAATGTCTTGTGATAATAAGACCTTTGCGTTGGACATAAAGGTTAATGTAAAGTGTTTGATATATTTCTATTTTGTTATTTGAATATATGTATACGAAGTAAATCAGATGGACCTGCAGTTGAAGATATTTGGCAATGCGTTTGATTATTTTTGAAAACTCAGACCAATCCATAAATAATGACATAGTTTAGTTGCCTTGAAACGTCTTAAAATCAGAATAAGCTTTACTTTATTATTAATTACAATATAAATTCAATAATTAGAAACTTTAGTATTATTTTTCATAAACATTAAACCAATTAAAACGGTTAATGAGACTGTTAAAAGAAAAGTGGAAGATGCAATTAAAAGACCAAAATGCAAAACTGAAACACATAAATTTTCGTTTTCCAATGAGTCGTCTGATTTTATGGAATCTGGGGATGATGAAGATTGAGCAAGGAATAATCTTCCCATATCTAAATTTTATTTTTTAAATTTGTATAAACTTTTTTGGTTAAAGTTTGTTGTTGTTTACCTGAATTTGTAATTTTGCTATCAATATCCATGACTGTTAGTCTTTGAGCATGGAGCTTCCATTCATCTTCATTGGAAACTGTAACATTGGAGGGATCAATGTGTCGACGAGGTCGACTTGCACCACAATTTGGCGGCTGAAAAAAAAAGTAAGCTACCATTAACGATGGCTTTAACCTTTTCATCGGAGAAATTTTTTTTAAACATAGTTTTTTTAGAAACTTTGGTGACGATAAACCTACCGTAATTCCATCACAATGCCCATCAGCTTTAACACACATATGAATGGCGCATTGAAAATCAACAAAATCTTTATCCGGAAATTTTACCACCAAAGCTTTTATTGAAGCAGATAATTCTTTAGTGGAATATTCAGGCGTTCCTATTACTAAAGAATCTATGTAACATCCTTGATCATCAATAATTTTTTCTCGTTTCCCTTGTCCATCTTCAATAAAGCAATTATGAACAAGCAACCCATAAACTTTGTGGACATTTTGAAATCCATTTGGTGAAATGCAATGCCATATATGTTCCACGGATTCTCCAACAAGAACATGAGAAATGGATTTGCCATTTGTGCTTTTTATGTTATATTGGCATTTTGGTGGCTCTATTTGACCTTGTAATTGGGTTTCAGGTGGAGGACTGAAAAATGGAGAAAAAAATTGTAGGGCCAAAATTTTTAATAGAGAATTTTAGAAACTAAAGAATTCGAAAGAATTGTTGCTTTTGTTGGAAAGCTTGCTTTGGACTTAATTATTTTTCAATTTTTGAATTTTCGATAAATTAAAACCCTCGAATTTCAAACAATATTTTTTTTGTTTTGAGAAAAATAAATAATTCATTGACTTACCTAACATCAATTTGAGTGGCCACACTTCGATCCGCTTCTTCATATGAGCAAGCAATGTGATAAGCTTTATCAACTTTAGTAATAAAATTTTCATGGAAATTTACTACAACCGTAAATGAAACATGGATGCCTGCGGGATTTATAGTTCGGTCCCTTCTTGCATTACATGTACCCAATTTTATTTCTAATGCGGCGGCTGTGGATTCAGAATTCGATGAATGCGATGCTCGTCGATTTCTTCTTGGATTAATAATATGCAACAATCCATCATTGCTATTTTCATATGTAAAACTATCATCCAAAAATACAGTATTTTTTCTTGTGTTTGAAAGACATTTTTCACATGGTGGACAATAAAGTGGACGTTCATCATTTGGAGAAGAAGAAGAAGATAAGCCTTGATAATTATTATTATTATTGTTGTTATTTGAGGAAAATGGATTTTTATTGTTGTTATTTCCAGAAGTTTTTCGATTAAATATTGTTTTTGAAGCCATTGGACGATGACTAGGTTTGGATGAAAGAAAACCCGATTCAGAATTAGAGTTTTCTTCGCCATTATTTAAATTAGAGTTTAAGGATTTTGGATCGAATGTTCCTGAATTTAATCCATCCATTCCATTTCCATGATTATTTTGACTTCCACCGCCGCCAAAATTATTGCTGCCGCCTCGAGTTTGTGAATTCGAATTTCCATTATTTCCATTTAATCCATTTCCTGAGCCACTAAACCTTGAATTTAAGCCTGAATTGGAGGATCCATGACTTTGAGAAAAAGTAGACGATGATGATGATCCAGAGCTTATGAAAAAAACGTATATAATTGAATGAAACCAAAAAGGCCAAGGGCGAGTTAGGGTCATCCATCCTCCATTTTTTTTTCATTCATTTTTCTTTCGTTTTCCAATTGACCATGAAAAAAAAATAAAATACGGAGGAAGAAAAGAAAATTAGCTTTTGTCATTTCAGTTTTGTGATGAAGAAAAAAGCACACGAGAAAAAAGAAAACATAAATACAAAAGGCAAAAAAAAACGGGAGTCAACGGCCGACGACAAAAAAAATGGCATCGAGTGAAAGCAGTGTCCTTTTGAGATCCTCATCATCGTCGTCCAATCATTTTTTTATGGCAATTAAGGATCGGCGCAAAAACGGCTAAAAAAAATTTTTTCAAAGCAAAAAGCCTTTTTGTTTCTTGTTTTTCTTTTATAAGTGGAGGAGATGGAAAGGGATTTTCTAAACTAAACTAAAAAAATAAATGCGGATATAAAAAAGAGGGAAAAGAAAACAGAAAAAGCAAGTAAAAATGAATGAATGAAGAGCAAAAATTCAAGTGAAATGATTCAATAAATTTGTTCTTTGTTTTTTTAGATAATTATTGCATTTGTTGTAGCTGCAGTGGAATTTGATAATCGAGTTACTGGTAAGTATACTTTGACCCTTGGATGCTAACCAGAGCTGTCGATTTTCGATTTTCGACGCGATTTTCGACGCGATTTTCGAAGCGATTTTCGATTTTCGATGCGTCGACTTCGATTTCGACGCATCGCTTCGATTTTCGATGCATCGAAAATCGAAATCGAAAGGTTCGATTTTCGATGCATCGAATCGAAGCGTCGAATTTCGATTTCGATTTCGATCCGACGCTTCGAAATCGAAAATCGAAAAATTTCGATGCATCGACAGCTCTGGTGAATACCATATTTTTCGATCATCAACTTCCATGGAAGGCTTATTTTCATTTTTACCTTTAAATATGCAAATTTATTTCAGGTACTCCAATTGTTGAATGTGAAAGAGATTTTATTAAAGTTACTGTACCAACTTTAAAACCATTTAAAGGAAAAGTATTTGTTAAAGGTGCATATAGTAATAAAGATTGTGTAAAATATTATGGATCCATGAATAAAAATAATAATAACAATAATTATCAATCTTATGGTAGCAGTGGTGGAAGTGGAAGCTCTGGATCATCATCATCGTCTACTTTTTCTCAAAGTCATGGATCCTCCAATTCAGGCTTAAATTCAAGGTTTAGTGGCTCAGGAAATGGATTAAATGGAAATAATGGAAATTCGAATTCACAAACTCGAGGCGGCAGCAATAATTTTGGCGGCGGTGGAAGTCAAAATAATCATGGAAATGGAATGGATGGATTAAATTCAGGAACATTCGATCCAAAATCCTTAAACTCTAATTTAAATAATGGCGAAGAAAACTCTAATTCTGAATCGGGTTTTCTTTCATCCAAACCTAGTCATCGTCCAATGGCTTCAAAAACAATATTTAATCGAAAAACTTCTGGAAATAACAACAATAAAAATCCATTTTCCTCAAATAACAACAATAATAATAATAATTATCAAGGCTTATCTTCTTCTTCTTCTCCAAATGATGAACGTCCACTTTATTGTCCACCATGTGAAAAATGTCTTTCAAACACAAGAAAAAATACTGTATTTTTGGATGATAGTTTTACATATGAAAATAGCAATGATGGATTGTTGCATATTATTAATCCAAGAAGAAATCGACGAGCATCGCATTCATCGAATTCTGAATCCACAGCCGCCGCATTAGAAATAAAATTGGGTACATGTAATGCAAGAAGGGACCGAACTATAAATCCCGCAGGCATCCATGTTTCATTTACGGTTGTAGTAAATTTCCATGAAAATTTTATTACTAAAGTTGATAAAGCTTATCACATTGCTTGCTCATATGAAGAAGCGGATCGAAGTGTGGCCACTCAAATTGATGTTAGGTAAGTCAATGAATTATTTATTTTTCTCAAAACAAAAAAAATATTGTTTGAAATTCGAGGGTTTTAATTTATCGAAAATTCAAAAATTGAAAAATAATTAAGTCCAAAGCAAGCTTTCCAACAAAAGCAACAATTCTTTCGAATTCTTTAGTTTCTAAAATTCTCTATTAAAAATTTTGGCCCTACAATTTTTTTCTCCATTTTTCAGTCCTCCACCTGAAACCCAATTACAAGGTCAAATAGAGCCACCAAAATGCCAATATAACATAAAAAGCACAAATGGCAAATCCATTTCTCATGTTCTTGTTGGAGAATCCGTGGAACATATATGGCATTGCATTTCACCAAATGGATTTCAAAATGTCCACAAAGTTTATGGGTTGCTTGTTCATAATTGCTTTATTGAAGATGGACAAGGGAAACGAGAAAAAATTATTGATGATCAAGGATGTTACATAGATTCTTTAGTAATAGGAACGCCTGAATATTCCACTAAAGAATTATCTGCTTCAATAAAAGCTTTGGTGGTAAAATTTCCGGATAAAGATTTTGTTGATTTTCAATGCGCCATTCATATGTGTGTTAAAGCTGATGGGCATTGTGATGGAATTACGGTAGGTTTATCGTCACCAAAGTTTCTAAAAAAACTATGTTTAAAAAAAATTTCTCCGATGAAAAGGTTAAAGCCATCGTTAATGGTAGCTTACTTTTTTTTTCAGCCGCCAAATTGTGGTGCAAGTCGACCTCGTCGACACATTGATCCCTCCAATGTTACAGTTTCCAATGAAGATGAATGGAAGCTCCATGCTCAAAGACTAACAGTCATGGATATTGATAGCAAAATTACAAATTCAGGTAAACAACAACAAACTTTAACCAAAAAAGTTTATACAAATTTAAAAAATAAAATTTAGATATGGGAAGATTATTCCTTGCTCAATCTTCATCATCCCCAGATTCCATAAAATCAGACGACTCATTGGAAAACGAAAATTTATGTGTTTCAGTTTTGCATTTTGGTCTTTTAATTGCATCTTCCACTTTTCTTTTAACAGTCTCATTAACCGTTTTAATTGGTTTAATGTTTATGAAAAATAATACTAAAGTTTCTAATTATTGAATTTATATTGTAATTAATAATAAAGTAAAGCTTATTCTGATTTTAAGACGTTTCAAGGCAACTAAACTATGTCATTATTTATGGATTGGTCTGAGTTTTCAAAAATAATCAAACGCATTGCCAAATATCTTCAACTGCAGGTCCATCTGATTTACTTCGTATACATATATTCAAATAACAAAATAGAAATATATCAAACACTTTACATTAACCTTTATGTCCAACGCAAAGGTCTTATTATCACAAGACATTTATTCGATCTTTGACTAATGTAAACTTTTCTTTCTCTGACAGTCACGGCCTTTGCATGATACGGAGATAAACATGATATAGCTATCTTATTGTCGTGTCAATCAAAAAGCAATCAAAAAGGTTGTTTATATCGCCATTTAAAAGTTCAGACATTTTTCAATAATAACAAAAAATAATACGAGCAAAATCCGAAGGCTTCGCAACAAGGCAAAAAATAAAACCAAAGAAACATAAAATGAAACAAAAAATAATCATGTGTAATATATGGTGATATCTTTGTTAAACGATCATAAAGAAACATATTCATGCAGCAACATCTGAAACATTATATCGTATTAATAGATTTTGTACCAAGGCAAAAAAACATACCGATCAATTCACTTGGAAGCTCGCTCTTTGGATGTTTACTTTGAAAATGTTCCTTATATGACTTTTGATTAAGCATCATCCTATAAATGTTTGAATGATGACTTTTAATAACAATTTAAAAATATCAAACTCACGCTTTGCATATAGTACATTGATGTTTAAGAGCTTTGAGGCAAGCAGTTTTTTGATCATAACCGACAGATTTGCGTAGTTCTTCTTGCTTCTTTTGATTTTTTTGTTGAGCTTGAGCTTTCATATGTCCACGAGTCATTTTGAGGAAGATGTGTTTAAAAAATCTAAACATAAATGATTAATAAATATAGTTAGGTCGCGAAAGAAAACACAAAGTATTAAGAATATATATAATTATCGCACAAAAATAGCAAACGCGAATCGAAAAGGTAACTATAATCAAAGAAGTTATTTGTGGATAAGCATAAAAGTAAATGAAAGAGTTATTGGAAATGTCAAAAATGCTAAACTCATAAAATCAAAAACTATACAAAACAAAATTGAAATATGTATGGAGGAAAGAAACAAAAAAAAGCATGTGTTTTCCTGGTATTTTGAAAGGATGATCAAACTTTTTGATGCTCCATTATTTTACTAGACACACATTGCCAAACAAATTGCGTTGTTGCTTCAAAAACAAAAAAAAGTAAAACTTTGAATGAAAATCGTAAAATCTTTTTCACAAACACCATTTTTTCTTTTTTTATGCTTTACAATTACAATATGAACTTCCAATCATTGTTATATTCATTGCATTTCATTTTACTACATATCTGCAAATTCATAGTTAAATTATACTGCTTTTATCCCATTTTTTGGATTAACAAAAAGTTATGATTAAAATTGACATTTGTTGGAATGCTGTTCATGGACTTTTCAAGTCCAAGTTGAGCAACAAAAGATAAAGGAGAAAATTTTTAATCCTTTCATCAAGCATATGAAAAAACGTATAATTTATTTATTCTGATAAAAACAACAAAATTGTAAAAATAAAAACAGAGTTTTTAAAAGAGTGCATAAAATAAAATCAAATAGGTTCAATTTTATGAAAATAATCGTTTTGCATAATCCATAATTTTTGAAATCTTTCAAATTCAAGAGCATGTAATCGGATTTTTGGAGGTGGCTCAAAATTTTTTGCGATAAGGTTATCAACGTATATGCTTAATTTCATTTTACAGCTTTCTAATAAATCGTCACGAAAAATAAGACAAACTCGTGTTTTTCCATGATTCTAAAAAAGATTTTCAAAGATTGCTTTTATTAAAAAAAGTTATATTACTTTAAAAAAGTTTGAAAACGATTCCAAATCAAAGACTTCGGGGATTTCGTGAAGAAAAAAATATCGAAGATTTTCAAATTTAGGAAGTTCAATGATAGCTTTAGAAGTATTTGAATTAATGCTCAAATTATTTTCATCTTTACTAAAATCGTAATATATGTAAAATTAAAAGTTGTATACAATATATGTATGGAAAAATGTTGTAGAAGCCTTAAAACTTACTAACTAAACTTTTTTATTTTCGGTAAACTTGCAAATATTGTTTCAAGCTGAACCAAAGTTCCATCATTTTTTGTAACCGTAATATTTTTAAACCAAATTCTTTTGATTTTTTTGATAATTAATAACAATTCACCAAAATTTATGATTTGATTTTCAAGCCACAATTTAAGAATATCACATTGTAAAATCTTTTGACACAATGTTGATACAAGATATGGGTTTGGTGGAGCATGTATAATTAGCTCATTAGTTAACCAAATTTTGTATTTAAAGTTTGGTAGAGTAAATTTATAAACAATATGGTTTATTTTATGCATTGACATCACCATCCATTTTGAACCTGTAACAGATTCAATAAATTCAACCTTCTTAAAATTAACAAATGGATATTTGGAATAAAAATATTTACAAGTTTGATATAAGTTTATTGATTTTGAATTTTGTCCGATGTAATGAAGAAAAACAAGTGGAATAGAAAAATTTTGCGGGAATGATAAATCGAAAATAGGATTTGGTGGGGCATCGATATGACGAATTGGTTCCGCAGGATCCATTTTATTTTTTTTGGTAAATATATAAATATTATAATCAGCAAAATAAGAGCAAATGCATTGAATGGAATAAAATGTTAGAATATGGAAGTATTTTCAATAACAACAGTTTGCCAACAAACTGGGCTTTTTTTGACTGACCCATTTAATATCATAAATTTTATTAAGTTGTTAGAAAAAAATTTATCATGATGAATTCTTTTATTACGAATAAAGAGCTCTTTACATAAGTATACCCTTTTTCGTCCGGTAGTCCATGAGGTTGTGCAAGAACGAACCTCTTGCCGGCAAAAAAAGGCGTAGGCGGGACTTCAATTATTGATATATTATCATCGAAGCGCCCCAAATTTTAGTAAAAAAACAACAATTATCTTAAATCAATTTTTAATAAAAAATTTAAAGAATTTTAAATAATTTTTTTTGAATTTTTAATGTTAAAACAATTCGCTTTTAATAATTGGAATCTTTATACAAATACACAGTATTAACGATATTAACGAATGTTTGTTAAATTTGCATGAGTAGAAAAAAAGTAAACAAAGTTATAATTTATTATGACTTATAAGATAACAAAGATAGTGTGAATATATCGCTTTTTTTAAAATTTTAATTTATCGTGATTTCCAATTCTTTCCGTTTTTTATTCATTAAATATATAATTTAAAAAATATATAAACAATATTAATTCGTTTTTTAACTCACTTTTTTACACCTACACCCTCATATCTTTAATTTTATTTTTTTGCTAATATTAAAAATAACTATAATTGCATTTAGTCCTTTTTTAAATAATAATGTGGTGGTTTGCTCTTTCGCAATTTTTTTATCGACGTTTTTTATGCTTCTTTTTTTCTTCACTGTAGTCCGTGAATATCTTTACTTCCCTCTCTAAAAGAAACCCAACAAAAAAAATAAGAATCTCTAAAGTCAAAGTCTGAGTCTCATGAAAAATAGTGTGAAAGCATGCTTGCTTCGGCCACCACGTCAAGCCATTTATTTTATGAGTAACTTGATCTAATATTTTTCTTGGTTCCTTTTTAGTCCATTTTTTTGTTTTTAGGTTCCAAAAATGGAAAAGAAAAAATAACAAAAATGTGAAATAAAAGAACGTTGTTGTTTTTGTTGAAGAAAAAATTTCTTTTTTCTCAGGTTTTTAGAATTTAACAAAAAATGCCTAAAATGGAAGAAACAAAAAAAAGTATTTGAACCTTAAACTTTTTTGTTGTTTTTTATTTCGACGAAGAAAAAGAAAAAAATTAATAAAAATTATGCAAACAAAACAAAAAATGTCGCAGAATTTTTTTTTGCAACAAATATAAAAAAAATATACTAGAAAAAAAAGTTGCTACGTCTGAACTTTTGATGTATGAAAAATAAAATGGTTTAGAATTTCTTTAGTTCTTTGTTTTTTATTATTATTGTGCCGCCTCCCATTTTTTTGTTTGATAGCAGAGAACATGACTTTTGTGTCTTTTTTTAAATGTTCAGAATTTTAGGAATTTCTAAACTTTAGCTTCGATCAAAAATTAGTTAAATAAAAAGTTTTGTTTTGCAAAAGACAAAAGTATCAATCATTAAAAAACTGCGATTTTATTGATTGGATAAATTTGAGTATTGTTTAAAAAAATAGGAAAAGGCGGAACAATATTTTTCTTTTTAGGCTCAAAATTGATTTTTGTTTTTAGTTGTAATTTTTCTTTTTTAAAATGTCAAAGTCTAATAAATAATAAGTCAAATGATTTTTGCTTTTTCCATTTTTATTCATTTTCGAAACTACGAATTTGCAGGAAAAAAAAATACTCATGCGTCAAACAAAAATAGAAAAAGAAAAAAGAAAAAATCTTAAATAAAATAATATTTAAATTTTATTAAATTACAAAAACCTTTTTTTTTTTTTTCATATGACAAATTTTCTTTTTAACAAGCATCAAAAATAAATGGGGTAACATGCAATTATTTTAAGTAATCCAAAATTCGTTTATCTTTCAGCTTTTTTCTTTTTCAAAGAGTCAAAAGATTTTTCTTGTCAATTTTTTCAAGGCATGGTTTTTTTTTGTTGCTTTGCTCATTGCGTAAAAAAAAGAAAAAAAAATAAGTTTAAGTGGCTATTTTGAAACATTCGTCGTTGTTCTTCTGTTTTTTTTAAAGTGAAACAAAATAGAAAATAGAAAAATTGGAAAAATATTTTTAAGAAAAAAAGAAGAACGATTCTTCACGTATGTAAATGTGTTTATTTCAAAATTGGCTACTATTTTCTTGCAGATAAAATTTTGGTTTTGTTGTTTGTTCGTTGCCTTAGAAGTGAATGTGTGTGATAATACATTCATTTTGATATCTTTCTTCGTGGAATTATTTTTTCCCCTTTTTTGCTTGTTTGGTGTGTTGATTCAAAAAGTTGGGTCTTAGTAATATTGAAAGTTTTTGAGGAATTGAAAGAAAAAACTTAGAATTTGTTCACAAAAAAGAGCTGAGTATGAAATATTCGAAGTTATTCATATTTTCAAAAATTTATGGAGAGCTTTTTCGAATTATTTATGACACTTTTTTGTTCTCAAAATTTCACTGGAAAAGAGTTTTACCATTTTTTTTAGAAATTTGGTTTAAGAGAGGTTCTGCGAGCTGATTCAAATAGGGCGGAAGAAGATTTTTTAAATTTTTTATTTTTCTTTACCAATCGGTTCTAAAACATATTTAAAAATTATTGGCGTCAAGCTTTTTCTCAAAAAGTGAGCAAGATATGCTAATTTTTTCTTTTGAAGTTGATGTCATGCATTAACTTCTAAAATTCGGCTAAATTCATCCATGAAGTATAAAAATTAGGTTTTTATCCAGTATTATGTAATAGATTGCGGGCTAGTTTATGGTGTATACCATATATTTAAGTATTCAATAAAAATTAGGAGAAATTTGCATATTTATATTTCAAATTGATGCCATTTTTTATCTCTCTTCCCCGCAAAGCAATACTACACACCGAAATAACGCCCAGAATCTTCTCTTAATTATGGTTTAGACAAAAAAAAATTACAATGCCTGATTAAGGACTTTTGAATTTTTGAATGTGCAAGACCACCTTTTTTAACGGGAAAATCCATTTTTTCAGTTTTTTTCTTCCATGAAAACAATTTGAACATAATGCCAAAACACAAAGAGAGAAAGTGAAAAACACCATTTTCCCCACAAAAAATGTGGTCGCTCGCACATTTTTATTTTTAATTCCAAAAGGAGTCCGTTTTTTGGAAATCTATTTGGATCAATCGGTAGCAGAGATTATGGGCGTTATTTTGGTGTATAGTATAGCTCCACGTGGGAGAGGGATAAAAAATGGCATCCATTTGAAGTATAAATATGCAAATTTCTCCTAATTTTTATTGAATACTTAAATATATGGTATACACCATAAATTAGCCCGCAATCTATTACATAATACTGGATAAAAACCTAATTTTTATACTTCATGGATGAATTTAGCCGAATTTTAGAAGTTAATGCATGACATCAACTTCAAAAAAAAAATTATCATATCCAGCTCATTTTTTGAGAAAAAGCTTGACGCAAATAATTTTTAAATATGTTTTAGAACCGATTGGTAAAGAAAAATAAAAATAAAAAAAAATCTTCTTCCGCCCTATTCAAAAATTTTCAAATTATCTCGCAGAGTCTCTCTTAAAAGAAAAATTTGAAAAAATTGTTTAATATTTTTTTGAAGAACTCCTTTTTTTTGCAAGTTTTTGATAACAACGTGACAAAGTTTTTAAAAAAAATAAAAATGCCCTCCCGCATGCTTTGCTTAAGCATATTTATATATGTATGTTTGCAGTTCCAAGATTATTTTTCTTTTAATAATTTTTAATTAGTCTTTTAAGTTTGAAATTTTTTTGTTTTTTATTCAGGGATAAAATTGGAGAAGCGCCAAATAAAGAAAAAAAACAGCCAATGTTTTTTAAAGCTTGGAAATACATATTTGAAGCAACAACGAAAATGTGAAGATGAAAAGAAGAAGAAAAAAGTAATTAGCTTCGTCTCAGATTTTTTTTCATCCAGAAAAAAAAACAAGCAACATCGAAAAAAAAGAAGAAGATAAAATTATTCGATGCCCAAGTAAGTAAGCAGCAATTATATTTATTGCTGCTGCAACACTTTTTTGTTTACAAAGCTATGTTTTAGAGAGAAAGAAAAACAAGCGTATCTTTTTTGTTTTTTATTCGCTTTTTTCTGTTTCGAATCGAATGTGAAAATTAAATTATAATTATAACCATTTTTTTTTTCAAGCCAATAGGTTCTTGGTTTTTGGTTTTTTATAACACTTTTCTTTGTTACTATTGCAATATTGAGTAAATAATTATTATAATTTTCGCGCCGCGCCTTCTTTAGTTTCTTGAATTTCTAAAGTTTTACATCGAATGAAAAAAAAGGTCTGGAAGGGTGGAAAATTAATTGCGCGTAAAAAAATTGTTTTATAAATTGAGAGATTTTTTATGTCTGGTTTTTTAAAAAATGGGTATTAATTTTACATGGAAATAATTCTTGAGTCACGTTTTGTGGTAAATGGCGTGTGTTTCAGTTTCAGCTTTGTTACTCTAATTACATATTTTTATTATTATATCTTTGTATGCTGCATACATTTTTGTAAATTGAAGCGTTTTTTTTCTTTCTTCTGGTGACTAGAGGAGGTACAACATACTGGACGTTGTTGGATAATTTTAAGTTTGAAGTCTGTAAAATGCAACTTAGTAATTCTTCGACAACGAATTTTTTAGCTATAAAACTTTTTTTTTCAAAGCATTTTAGATTTTTCTCACAAAATTTTTTTTGTTGCGGCTGCTATATCGTAATCATTGGTTGTTGGATTACTTAATTATTGAAAAGATATTTTCTTGAGTTTTTAAGGTCTTGAATGTTTTTATTATTTGATTCACAAAATGGAAGGAATTTATTAATTCGAATTTTGAAATATCTTTGCGAAAGTTTTCTTGTTTGTGTTCGACTAGCTTTAAAATTACGAAATTGCCATAATTAAGTGATCATGACGATTTTTTTCCTCTTCGATATCCATAAAATATCCTCAAGAACAATGGTTAGAGAAGGTGATTGATCCCTAGCTTCTTCAGACATTAGTAAAGAGAGTATGCGATTATTTTGATCATTCTAAAAAGTTTATGAAGAAGAATAATGGTTACTAAATATATTTTTTTTACTTCTAAAACCATATCCATAAAATAATTTTTTTAAAATCCATTGATGATCTTTGCATTTTAGTCTTTATTTTTCCCTCTTTTTTTTCTTCTTCTCCAAAAGTTCCCATGACCGGCAAACCACCATGCTATATTATTGCTTTTTTTTTTCTTCACTTTTCAAAATGTATGTAAACTCATTTTTTCTCTTTATTTTCTTGCATTATTTTTTGTTTTGTTTATTTCTTCTTTTTTCTTGTTTTCGCTTTTTTTGGTTGGAAGGATGCTTTTTAAAATCTCCAATTTCTTCTTTCTTTTTTTTTCTGAAGAAGAAGATTTCCGTTAATGGAGAAGAAAGAGATAGATATTTTCAAGCAATCAAAGCAACAACAAAAAAATCTTTGACTCCCTTGTTGCTCAAAAAAAAAAAAATAATTTTTTTATATATATTTTTTTGAAACGGAAATTCTTTTGTAAACAAAACAAAAAATATTTTAAATTTCCTTGACTTTTTGGCAGCGAGACCTAGCTAGCAGCGATCATCTTTTTTTGTTTGGAGTTTGTCAAAAAACCAAAAAGGCAAGCAACCAAGAAAAAAAATGGAAATTTGACCTAAAAAAATAAAATAAAATATAAATTTTTTTGATGTTTTTGTCATCTTTTTTTTCTTCTCTTCATCAACATCTGTGGCGGCGGCAACCGTGACAATGATGGAGATAGATGGCTCAAAGGTGACAATAACATCATTTTCTTTTTTGATGAAACAACAAGAAAAAATAAATAAACTCTAGTTTTAAGCTGCAGCTTTTTTTTTTGCATTAGCAAACGACAAGCAACGGAGGGTGGCAGAAGCAGCAGAAAAGTCATGAAAAAAAAGCAGGCAAAGATGGATAAAAAAAGGTTGTAAAGCCTTTGATCCTTTTCAAAGATTGTTGCTTTTTTATTTTTTCCAATTTGTTTTAAAAAAAGACAGAGAGAAATAAAGAAAAAATCAAAAATCTCTGATCACTTTTTTAATCCTCTTTTTTTGACTATCTTCCAAAAAAGCAGCCATTATCGCTCGCCATGGCTGCCTCTTTTTTAGTTTTTCTTTGATTTTAGCAGCTTAAAAAAAGTTTTTTCTTGTGTTTTTATAGCTCTTTAATGCGCTTCTTTCTGCTGATAACCTTTTTATTCTTATTTTTTTCTCTCTTTCATCTTTTTTTATGCTTGTATTTTCTTTCACACTTTGATTTTTCTTCTTCTTTTGGGTATCGTGTTGCCTGTTGTTGCTTTTTGAGAGATTATTGTTTTACTTTTTTCTGTGTGTGTCTATGTTACCGTGACAAAACTAAAATGAAAATAGAAAGAAAACGTTGAGAATTTAAGTGTATGCATGCATGGTGAAATGTTTGTTGTTCGAAAAAGCTATTTTTTTTGAATGAAATTTTTATTGAATAACTTTGTTAAAATTAAAAGGCGTAAAACTTCTAAAATTAGTCGATTCGATAAACATTGCGAAACCCATCTACTTTATTTCTTTTTTAAATTACGGAAGTTTTTGCAAATTTGATTTCATTAGTTTTTCTAAACAAAAACTCAATCAAAAATAAAAAAGGAAATGTGGCGGAAAATCTAGGAAGCTTAAAATTTATTATTATTTTTCATTTCTCAAGTACTAAGATAGATAACAGGAACATCTGCATCTGCAGCTGATCATTAGCGCTAATGATGAACCCGCAAAGCAATAAAAAATTATTTTTCGGCCAAAAAAGGGGCTATAAAAAATTAATTTTTGCATTTTTCCCTTTTTTGATCGCTATTGTTTTAATTACCTTAAAATAGTTTTTTTCTTTAATGATATCACGCCACAAAAAAACGATAAAATCAACAAAAAAAGACATCTGCAAAAAAATAAAAAACAGAAAATTTACAGTTTTTTGTTTTTGATTGGTGGTCAAAGTTTTGATTTTGCATAGTTAAGTTTTTTCTTTCTTCCTTTAAAAAAAGCTGCCTAACTATGCGACGATGATTATAGAGATAAAAAGATTATAGTGAGTCTAGCTTTTAACTATATGGGTGGTTATCAAACAAAAAGAAAAAAATGAAAAAAATTATTTTAATTTAAAACTACAAAATATAATATAATATTCTGAGCGGAAAAAAAAGTATTTAAAAGTTCAAAGGACGAAATTTATTTTTGCAGAATCCAAATTTTTTTGTTAATGTCGACCAAAATGTCCAATCGAAAAAAAATAAAACGAGTACTTATGTCTTTGGAAATGGAGGGAAATTTTTCACATATTTACTTCACTCCTCAATGATTGTTCTTTTACTTATGTATTTTTAAGCTTAAAACACCAAAGTAGATTTTTTTTAATTCTCGTCGTTTTATTGAGGTAATCGTGAAGAAGAAGAAAAAGTTAAAATTATTTATTGTGATGTTTGCGAACTTTATTGTTTGTGTCTCATAAAAGATTCCATTAAAGGGGACGTGTTTAATTTTTTTTATAAAGAATTTACATATCTTGGAAATTTTAAATCAACAAAAATTAGAAAAAACCAAATTCCTCTGATAAATAAATAAATTTTAAAGATTAATTTATTTTTTGTTTTGTTTATTATGTTTTAAACTATTTTTTCGTTTAAAACCTATGACTCTTAATAAATGTTTTTTTGTAGAGACATTAGCTTCAAATTTATTTTAAAAATGAAAAAATTCTGCCTTTTTTCTCTCACAATAAATTTTCATAATACACCTAAAGTGTATTTAAAAATTCCGGTTACTGTAGCTGCTAAACTTTATAAATTTTTTTTCTTGATCCTCTACAAAGTTCTTTTTTCGTAAATTACAGTCATTTCCATCCATTCTTTTTTCTAAACACCTTTTTATGACCTTTGGCTTTTTTTCTCCATGACTTTATAATTATTTTTACCTAAAATAAAATCTTTTTTTTTCTTTCCTCTTTTTTTGTTGTTGTTGAAGAATACTTTCTTTCTTCACGCACCAGCAGCGATGACGGCGACCTTCTATGACCCTCATCTTCTTCTTCTTCTCCCATTTCTTGTTCTTGATTTTTTTTTCTTTTTCTTTATTGTTTATTTAAGCTTAAATTGGAAACCTTTTTTTCTCTTTATTTTATTTTTTTAACTCATTTCCCTCCTTCTTCTTCATTTTATTTTTTGCATTATTTTTTCTTTTCTTTCAAAAACGTGAAAAAGCTAGCAAGAAAAATAAAGAAAAAAAACCCATCATCATCATGTTTTAATCTTTGGGGTTTTTTCTTTCTTTCTTTCCCAATTTTTTCTCATAAAAAAACTCTCAAAGAAAAAATTATCATGTTTATTTGTTGGCGCCAATGTCATTACTTTCTTCCATTATTTTTTTATTTTACCTTTTTTTCTTATCGAACTTTTTTTTCTTTTTAACCTTTTTTTGTTCAATAAAAAAAATCATCGGTTGATTTTCTTTTTTTCATTGTCGAATAAAAACACGTGTTTTGATGATTGTATTTTTAATTGTTTTTTTCCTTCCTTTTTTGAGTTTTTATTTTACCCAAATTTTTAGACAATCGAAGAAATAAAAAATAAAGATTTAAAAATTTGTTAATAATTTGCATATTATTTACGTGGACCAATAAAATTTTATGATGTCAAACACTACAATTTCAATATTAGCATTTACATCCACCGAATCAGGAGCAGCTGAATATGAAGCTGTTGATTGTGAAGAGGGTTCATTACTCGATCAAGAACATATTCGAATGCCAGTAATTTTTATATATTTATGTGTTTTTGTTATTGTTCTTCTTGGTAAGCGTGAGAGTGGTGATCCAACAAATATAAGAGCTTCAAAAAAAAAATAATGAAACAAAAAAATATTTTACTTTTATTTATTTTGTTCAACGGCATGCTTTTTTGTTTTTTGACTTTTTGGTCTCTGTTTTTGAGTACTTTTTTTATTATTGCTTTGAACAACTGTTGTTGTTTTTTTTGGAAGTAGTTGGATGGGAAAATGCTAGAAATAGAAGGATGAGGATGTGGTAATGGAGGTCAATAAAAATAAAAACAAAGGCAAGGAAAATAAAATTAAAAAAATAGTGTACAGGGAAAAAATGGGTTTCGGATGTAAAAAAATAGTAAGAGATATTTAATTTAGACACGACTGGAAAAAAACTTAAGATATCCAATTTTTAAGATTTTTGTCTCGAAAGCAAAATTTAAAAAAAATATATTTGTTTTCAAAACAAATTTTTTCATTGAAATTTTTTTAGAAGACACTCGAATTTATAATTGATTATTCTGAAATAAATTTTTTTTGGCTTAATTCAAACTAAAATCTTTTTAATTTAAATATGCTTCTTTTTATTTTTATTTGTCTCTCGAATGAAAAATTAAATATTAGTTTTGATTGGAAAATTTTTCTAATGTTCTCATTATTTTTAGGTAATGCCTTTACCATATTGGTAATTTGCATTCATAGATCGATGAGAACCGCAACAAATTTTTTCCTTGCCAATTTAGCTTTCGCGGATATGCTCGTGGGTGTATTTTGTGTGCTTCAAAATATGTTTCATATTGTGGCTCTTAAAAATGGAAGTTGGCCACTTGGTGAAGAAATATGCAAATTATATGTTTTATTTCTTCATATGATTCCATGCATTTCAATTGGAATATTAGTTTGTGTTTCACTTGAAAAATATATAGCTGTTTTACACCCTCTTTTGGCTCTAAAAGTATTAACAAATAAACTTCGAATAATTATGATGATAGGAATATGGATTTTATCCATTGGTTTTAATTTACCATATTATTTTACAACAAAAGAATTAGAATTTTTTGGTTCTGCTAAAGCATGCATACGCGAAATGGATGGATATGGATGGTTGAGCATTAAAAATATGATTACAGCAAGTTTTATTATTTGGTATTGTATTCCGCTAGCTACGATAGCATATTTATATACGAGAATTGGATTAGTTTTATGGAATAGTGGGCTAAAACCTTTGGAAATTCGATATTCGAGTGGTATGTTTTTTATTTATTTTTGTTTTGGTTTTGTTTTTGGTTTTGGTGGAGGAAGAAAAACTTTTTGAAGGCGTCGTCATATAGGAAATAAACAAAAATTTGAGGCGCGTCATAAAATTGAGTTTATGTATTTATGCAAATAACGCATTAGTGGGAGCAATTTTAATTATAATTTTGACTCTTAACAGGAAGATGTGGAATCTTAGAACGGAAATATTTTATTGGCTCAGAATTATTTTTTTCCTTTTTTTCTAACCTCTTCTGGATATTAAAAAAATCCGAGAATGTGAATAAAATCAAAAAAAATACTTAAGAAATTATGTCTAAAAACAAACCATAATCCTTTTCACTTGATAACTTTGGCTTTGCACAATCAAACAAAAAAAATATATAGCAAAGAGCGCATGTACCTAAACATTAAAACTACCGTATTTTTTTTCCTTATCTTTAACCTGCGAAAATTAAAACAAAATAAAAAGGATTATTACTCTTCCCGCAGAAGAAGAAAAAATTATGGGGACTACAACGAATTAATGAAAATATAAAAAATATAAATATAAATATTTTTTTTGTTGCTGACATAAATATATTTAAATTTAAGGAAAAGTTACAGACTCATATGGTGGACCACCAACGTTGACGATAAATTATGAAAGTAGTGAAACTCCTTTAACTGGAAATGGTTTACATCGATCTAATTCAAATGGAACCCAATCGAAAATTCACGACCATACTTCAATAAATTCAGATGTTTTAGAAACAAGGAAACGAGTGAGTTTGCCTTTTAGTTATGATAAAAAAAATTCGTGCCATTCATTTTTTTTTTCGGGTGAAAACATTGAAACTTTTGTTTCAATCAATATTCTGAGAATGTTGGGAAAGAAAATAAAATATTTGTCATTTTTTCTTTTATTTTTTAGATTATTCGCCTCCTTATCGCAATAGTCTGCTCATTTGCTGTTTTAACCCTTCCTCATCATGCTCGTCTACTTTATACGGTTTGTTTCATTTTTGTTGCATTTATGTGACAGCATTAGAAAAAAAAAAACTAAAGCAGAAAGGCAAAATTTATTTAACACAGATCCTCAAATCAAAAATTGAATCTTTATATTTAAACATAAAAATTTTCTCGGTGAAACTTGGCGTAACAAGTTTTTTATATTTCAAAAAATCTTTCTTTTTTTCATTTCGCTTACAATATTATATCTTTAATTATAAAATCTAAATGCACTTTTTAAAGCTAAAATTAAAAATAAATCGCAAAAAGCAACCAAAAAAATAGCGGAAGCTTTCCAAATAAAAAGAAAGCATCTGACTTCTTCAAGCTTCAAAGAAAACCGCAAAACACAAACATTATTTTTTTTTAATTCTAAGATTAAAAATCAAACAACACCGAAGCAAAAAAAGCCAAAACACAAACCAAAAATTTTTCGTTGCAATAAAAACTTTTATCAAAAAAATAATGAACCACACCCTTGTTTTTAGAACTGGACCGAAACATATATGTGTAATAGCACTCCAGCGGCTTTACTTCAACCATTTGCATATTTATCCCTTTTTATGTCATCCGGGGTTAATCCTTTGCTATATGCATTTATGTCTCAAAGATTTCGTGAAGCTGTGCGAGACATAGCTTCTTGTCGAACTGGAGCTCCACAAAGAAAATATACTCGAACTCGAACGTTTGTTAGTGATATTCCTGAAGTGAGTCGGTCACCATCATTTCGGGATAATATTATTCCTAGCAACAACAATGGAGCTGCAACCAATGGCGTTGCAAATGGAGTGGCGAATAATAATAATAATCATTCAAATAATTCGTCTGAAAATAATGGTGGAAGTAATGGACCATATTTAACTGTAAATAATTCCCTTCGAAGTCATAATCATCATCATCATGGACATGGGCATGGTCATATTAATCATCGATCAATGTCATCTTCATAAGTTTTTGTTGTCGATGGTCATGGTTATCAAAAAATAATTTTTTGGTCTTCAAATTCAAATATGTATTTTTTTAAATTTTAATTTTAATTTTAAGTTTTTTTTAAAGGCAAAATACTTTTTCAAACTAACATTCACAAAAAAAAATTTTATTTTATTTATTATTGCGGGTTTTTTTGTTGATTTTTTGGTAAATACTTTTTAGATCTCATTTTTTATTTGTAAATAAAAATTGTACATTCATTCGCTTTATTATTTTAATTTTATTTTTCCATTCCTAATATTTATTGTTTTTTGTATATATAAATAAATAATAATTGTTATTAATAAAGTTTTTTTTAATCATTAAAAGAATAGCAAATTTGAATTACGAATTTATTTTATAGTTCGATCAAACTAAAAAAAAAATGTCAAGAAAAAGGATTAAAAATTAATCGAAAAATTATATCATCAGACACATGAAGGAAAGGAAATGACTAATTTATATAAAAGCATGCTTTTTTTTGTGTTTGTGATTTAAAATTTGTCATACTACAATCGCAGAAGTTAAGAAAGAAAAATGGGGAGTCAAAGTTCCACAAAAATAAGCATTTTTAATTTTAATTTTATTAATCGAAATATTTATACAAATAAAGTTCTGGAATCTCGAAAAAAAAACTTATTTTACTGTATTTTTTACATTAAAATTTTCTCTGCAAGAATTATAACATTATTTTAATTTTTTTTATCATCGCTTTTGGTATTTTTTTTGTTTTATTGCAAAAATCTTGCAACAGTTTTCTTATTTATTTTTTTATTTCTCAGCCAAATCAATCAAAGAATAATCTTTTTTATATTTTTTCTTTATTCAAAGGCAACAAAATAAAACCGTGTAGTGAACTCTGCTTTTGATAACCGCAAAAACAAAAAAAAGCAAAAATTCTTGAAAAAAAAGGTTTATTGAACAAACAAAATACAAAATAGACAAATTTTAAGCTGATTGATTTTTATTTTAATAAGCTCCAAACGAAGTAAAAAATGTATTTTTTCGATGATTATGATTTCCATCACCATTGTCGTCGTTTGATCCACCTATGGTTGTTTGACCTTTATTTGGATCTTGATCAGGTGATATTTCAGGTTGATGCCTACCTATAAGCATTTCATAACCATATCCACCAACTACTCCACCAATTAAAGGGCCTGAAAAATAAAAAATGTGGCAAAACTTAAGTTTTATTTTAAAAATTCGAAAAAAAATTTACAAAAATTTTAAATTTTTTAATAATAAAAATTTTAGATTAGTCTCAAAGCAAAAAAGCTTCTAAAAACGAATGAATTTCAAAGTGTAAAACACAAAAATAAATATTTAAAAATATTTGTGGATTTAGTTTATCAAAACAATAACATACCAATAATTGGAATCCAAAACCATTTATAATCATTAAAACTAAAAAAGAATCTTTATTTTACTATGTTTTAAATATTTTTATTTACTAACCTAATAGCTTTCCATGAATAACCAGCAACCCAAAGAAATAATCTAGGACCAAAATCTCTTGCAGGATTAATTGAACCCATTCCATTAAACGAAAAACTTGCAGCAATTACAAATACACTTAAACCAATTAATAATGGTTGTAAATAATATGGAAGGGCAGTATTTTTATCGATGATTGCTTTAACCGAAAAACAAAGAATCGCCGTGCCAGCAATTTGATCAAATATTCCATTGGTTATGGATAAAAATGGTTGAGGAAATGATGTAAAAATTATACCGGTTCCAGTTTTACCAAAAAGTTCTCGAGTACCTCCATCAAAATTATTTATTGCATCTAAAAGTTTTATTTTTACAAAATATAAAGAAAGTTATGGAAAATTTTGAAATTAAAAATTGGGGATTTTGCTTGTTTGATCGACAGAATTATTAAACCCATATAACCTCAAAAAAAATATTGTAAAAAAGTTATAAACTAACCATAATAAATTCCATAAACCATTGCAGCAGCAATAAAAGCTCCAAAAGTTTGTGCAACAAAATATAATATAAATTTTCCAAAGCTCATATGTCTCAAAGTAAAAAACATAAAACTTATTGCAGGATCAAGTTGAGCACTAACTCGAACTCCAATATAAACGGATATGGTCATGGCAAAAGCCCAACCAAGTTGCACACTAACTCCAAAACCTTCATTTTTGAAGAATGCAGTTGCCATAGTTCCAAGGCCAATAAACTAAAAATACGAAGGCATGATTTTGAATCATCCAAAAAGAGAAAACTTACAACCATCAAACATGAACAAACAAATTCGGATAAAATTTTAGTGAAAATATTTGGTTTTTGTTTTAATTCTTCCTTTATCCATTCTTTCATATTCATCATTATTGCATTTGCAGCTGGAGTAAGTAAGTTAGTTAGTTATGTGCACTTCCTCAAAAAGCTAATAAGGGACAACAGACAGAAGAAACACTTGCATTTTTCATATTTTTTTTGTTTGATGGAACAAAAAAATGTTTTATGGGATTTTTTCGATTGATTTTTCGTTTTAATTTAGAAACAAACTAATAAAGATAAGAAAAAGAAGTAATATATTTTAGAATTAATTTTATTTTATTTTTTGGTAGAAAAGAAATATACATACATAAAACAAGGTCGGAAACAAAAAACAAAAGCTTTTAACGAAAAAATTTATATAAAAAAAGTTAATTATTGTATCAAAACCCATATTTGTCGAAATAAACGTTTTGAATAAACCATAGAGTTACATTTTCCTCCAGTGTTATATCTCAAGGAAAATTGATTTTTGGAGATTGTAAAAATTTGGTTTAAGAAAGTTTATCGGTGTAATTGCATAATTTAGCATTATAATTATTCGATATACAATGTAGGTGAATAAACTGAAGTCATTTTTCTCCGTTTCATACCATTCATTCCGTTTGCTTCCGGACGTGTTTTGCCATTTTTAAACTTTTATTGAAAAAGTTGTATGAAGCCATTTTTAATTTTCGGGAAAAGAACAATCAAAAGAAGAATAGCGAAAGTACGCCAAAATATTAAAGCAAAATTTGACCCATCTCTTGATAAAAATGGTTTCAGGGCATTCTTTAAAAATTTATTGAATACATAAATATCAGAAATTATTTCTTTCTTTTATTTCATTTCGTTCATTATTGTTACTATTTTGCTTTCATTTTGTGCATTTTTTTATTGATTAAAAATGGTTGCTGCTTCTGAAACTCTGTCTGCTATGGATCCTTTTGCTTCACATCGATTCCAAAAAATTTCACTTCCAGAAAATATTATTTATTATATGGCTAAAAACCCAAAAACTCCAAATGGATATCAAAAATTGATAAAAAGTTGCAAATATTTTTTTTTCAAAAATCCTATCATTGTTGCTGAAGCTTTCATTAATCGTCTCAATAAATGGGAACTTAGTAACCTTTGTGAAAAAACTTGGAAAGATAAAAAGATTTCGTTTTCAAGAGAAAGATTTTTTCAAATTTCTTACAAAATTTGGATCACTAAAAGTTTGTTTGCAGAAAAATGTATTGATTTTCAAAAATTTATTATTAATTCTTCAACGAAATTGGATGAATTGTCATTTCATAAAATTCATTTATCATTTAAAGAACTTTTATTATTATCATCGACCAAACCTCATGGGTAACTTTTAAAAAAGCTGAAATTAAAAATGATGATGGCTCAATTGTGCCAGTTGAAAAATTTTTTTCACTTTTCACAAAAGTTAAACGTTTTGAATTGTAAGTTTTTTTTAATTTTTTTTTCAAAATGTTTATTCAAAAAGACTATTTTTTTATTTCAGTATGAATATGCATCCTTCCTATTTCACATTAAATTCAGCCAAAGGAATAATTAAATGCAAACATTTTAAAACACTCGAAAGTTTCACTTTGATTAAAATACCAGAAATTTTTGATTGCGAAACATTTTTTAAAGCTATCGGTGTATGAAATTTTTTTATGGTTTTCTTACTTTTAATTATTAATTTTTTTATAGCGAAGAACTCAAATGCGTATAAATTAGAAATTTGTTTGTTCCTTTTCGGAAGATTACAAAAATTTGATTCATACTTCTATCAAAGTCGCCATCAGTCATCTTTCTGAAGAAAAACAACGTAAATTACTATTTAAATAGGAAATTAACTGTCTGTACCAAAATTAAATCAACCATAGTTTCTTTTCATTTTATTTTTAAGAATTTATTCGGGGTTAACATTTCTGATTTTTGAATAAAGAAAAACTATTTTGATTTTTTGTATTTTTGATTTTGTCTTTTTTTTTGTAAGGAGGAATTTGGTTTCCATTTGATTCCAAAGCAACATTTGTGCTGGTTTCTTTAATTGTTGAAAATTTTTCTGTATTTCTCCATTTATTTGAATGATAAACACAAAATTTATTTTTCTATCAAAGGTTTGGACGACGCATAAAAACTTTTGTTAAAGTAAGTAACAAATATTTTTAAAAAAAGTTATTTTTACAGTAGTTTTTTGATTCGATTTTTTTTATAGACTATTCTCATAAATTTATATATATTAGTAAAATAACATTTATAGTGGCTTTTTGAACACATCGCTATGGTTTACTCATTTTTCTTTTTATTCACAATAATTATTATTTGATTTAGCGGCTATTTTTCTGAAATAGTTAGTGTAAAAAATTTTTTGGTTCGAACTTCAATATGAAGGAAAGTATTTTGGGTGTTGTTAATTTATTTTTTTTGTTTATCGAAAAAGCTTAAATCTAAATATCTCAAGATTTTGGTGGCTTTCGTCTTACTTATGGATTACAAGCAATGAAATATTGTAACATTTTGTATTTTGTTAATAAGAATCAAACAAAAAATAATATTTTTATTTTACACTCTTTTTTTAACATCGAAATGGAAATAATAGTAAAGCAAGATACATTGATTGGAGAGGAAAAAAATCACACGATAGAAAAAATTTAGATCAACTGTTCTAAAAAATGTTAAATCAATTATTGGAGTTATAAGAAAATATGAACAAAAGTTTGCTATTGTTTGTGTAAGTGTAAAAAAAGAAGTAAAAAAAGAAGCTTGAACACTAAAAATTGCTTAAATCCTGCCATTGCCTTTTACAAAAGTCTCTGAAACAAAAAAAGCCCAAAAACATGCAGCTTTTTATTCTTTCATCGTTTTTACTCTTGCTTTTCTCTTTTTAGTTTCGCGTTGCTTCGTTTGTTTTTTATATTTTTCGTTGATGTCATTTATCTTTCATTTATTTTTGCTAAAAAATCACAATTTTTTAGGGTAACAAGAAATTAATAATTCAAATGATCCTCCTGATAGAAATCGATCTCGTTTAGAAGAAAAAAGTGTTAATGTTTTAACAAATTCATCTTCAACTTTTCAAACAAATTCTGGTGATGTAATTACAAGTTTTTTCAAAACAGAATCAAGTAAAAACTTTCACATGAAAATATGCAAATTTTTTCATTTTTTTGAAAGCCTCAATTTTCGTATATAAGCTTTCTTGTGTTTTTCAAAAAAATTAAACTGACTCATCACTCACTGACTTCACTCACTCCTGCGTCACGATGGCTGATGTTAAACTTCTCAGACTTATTGAATTGTTGGAGCTCAAATTAGAAATTGCTGGTCGTAAATTGAAATCACAAGAGGTATGTTAACTTTTTTACGTTTTACTAAAACAAATTACTTTTTTTTAGCTTCTCTATGAAAATGCTCATGATCGTTTTAATGATGTTCAAGATTTAATGAGAATGATACCTGTTGCATATGTAGTTCTTCAAAACTATGTCATTACAAAAAAACGAAGCTTCGATCTTTTTAACAAGCAACATGAAGAGCGCCAAGCCTCAATCGCTAAATTCGTAGATCAACTTAAAACGATTCAAAAAGAATTCGAAGCCGAAAATCAACAAGAAGCTGAAGCAGCCATTGTACTCGTAAATGATGAAGAAAGTAATCCTGTGAGTCTTTGTTATATTTAGTATTGATTATTCGAGAGAAAAACGAAATTGTTTTTAGGATATAACAGATGTTTTCGATTATCATCTTCTTCATGTCAATAAACTTATGCATGTTAATGATGGAAACCAATGGAAATTAACATTTGAAAGTGGTGGTGAATCAACAACACTTGTTTTAAAGGAAGAAAGAGACGGACACAATATGTATATCGATGGTAAAATTGTGTCTAAAAAATTGGTCCTTGATGGAATTCTCGAACAAGAAAAAGATATTGATCGATTCAAAGAAGGTTTTACTAGTGAATCTCTTCGTTATGAACCATATGTTTCTCGTCTGCTTAAGAATTATGTGGCTTCCTGTAATCTTACCGATTTGTTCTTATACAATCAGAAAATGTCATGGGCTGATTATCAAATTTTGATCGATGGTGAAAATCTTGAAAGTCTCTATTTTTCGAACGTCTCTATTGAAAAACCAAATGGAACATTTGTTTCAATTGAAAATATTCTGAAACCATTACCTATGATTGAAAAATTTGGATGGTAAGTTTTTTTACTTTTATTTTTAATATTTTACTTATCTTTACTTTTTTTTTTAGCTCATTTGGCCTTCCATCATCTATCCAACTTACAAGACGAACCTTTGACAAGCTCCCGGATTTTAAAAATCTTCAAAAATTCTTACTGTATGATGTTACTCTTGATACTTTTGATGCTGATTCATTTATTAAGTTCACTAAGGTAATCATCACTCTTATCTTTTGTTTAATTTATATTCCTTGTTTTTAGAAACATCCAAAAGCGAATTTTACTCTTATATTTCGATATGGTGAACTACCTGATAATGAAAAAAAGCAAGTCAAAGAAACTGCCAAAAAACTTCGTGAAAATGTACCAAATTCTGATCGACTTGTAATTTATCGCAAATAAAACTGGACTTAATTTCTAATTATTTCAAAAATATTTGTATTTGTGTATTGTGAATAAATAGTTTAAAACACTGACTAAATTATGTAATGAATGATGATTGAATGAATGAATAATATGAGAAAAAAGAGGAACTTTTGATAAAAAGTAGTTATAAAAAACAAGCATCAAGGCTCTGGTTAAGAACACAAGCGTTTGCGATGTTGAAGGAGAAGCTTCGGAATTTGTTGTTGGGGTTGTTGTCGTTGGTATGTAATGCGAGGTGAGGCGTCGTAAAAATTTTACTTTATCCTTGTACACTCAAACTTTGGTAATTAAATAAAGGCATTTTTGATTTATCAAACAATTTTAAATAATCACGGATTACAAGAGAAATGAATGAAGATACACTACTATCGCAAATGAGTAAGGATGTGATGGAAAATTATATATTGAAACCATAAAAAAAATCAACCATTGATTCTTTTTTTTACTTGCAAAAATTTGTTTTGGGCCAACCTTTATTTTATTCAACAAGAAAACTATTTTATTATTTTGTATTTTTGTCAATCTTTTTTTCCTATTATTGATTTTTCATATCCTCTTGTTTTCATTGCAATTTTTTTTCTCAAACATGTATTTTTTTGCGAAATAAAGAAATAAATATTTGAGCTTTTTCATTGACACTCTTTGTTTTTCAATATTTTAAGGGATTCTTCCATTCACATCGAATGATAAAAAAGCCACAAACTATAAAAGATAGGTTTCAAACCTTTGGGTTATTAAATATATTTTAATATGGCTTTATCAAATAAAGTTATTAAAGAAAAAGAAGTAAGAACTAAATAGATAAAAATTAGTTAATTAATTTTTTTCAAGGTTCTTTTAAGTTGCGTCAGAGAGGCTTTTTCTGCTTGTCATTAATTTTATTTTTCTTTCATGGCGTAAAAAACTAACAATCAAAAAAATTACTAGGAAAAAAAGAAAATAATAAAAACAAAAATAATAAATTTTTATTTTGAAACAAACAAAGAAAACAGATTTTATAAAAGTGATTTTGACAAAAAAAATAATTACTAAATTTTAATTAAGAAAAAATTATATTATTGCTTCATTATTATTTTCCCCTACAGTGTCACCTTCTCTAAAAGATGGTAGTGCATTAGCTGAATTAATTATGTATGGTTTAGAAGTGCCGGTGCTTGAAGTTGGTGTAATTTGATTATCTTTAATTCAAGTAATTGTTTTACACGTTTTCGATATGGAGTTATAATAATTATAGCTGCTATAGGATTAATGAGTGACACCCATCCTAAGAAACATGATAGAACCATGGTGACTAAAATATTTTCATATTGAAGAAATATTAAAATAATTGAAATACAAATTGGCAAATTTCCTGCTAGCAAAGGCCCAATCGCCTGAAAAAAAATTTATTTATAGTTTTAACTTTTATGAAAAATATTTTTTTTTGACAAATTTGGAAAGAAAAAAAGGCTTACTTGAACGGTCAAAGTTCGTTGAAGTTGTTTATTTAAAACTTTAGTCCTTTTAGACATATGATTTTCAGATCGTTTAAGATGCACAGTAATTTTTACACTAAAGTAAATAATTAAAATATAACAAATAAATGTTACAATAAACATTAATGAAAATACAGTAATTAATTGAATACTTGTCTAAAAATTGAAGAATAAATATCAGATAAATGGGATTATAAAAATAAATAAAAAAATAAGGAATAATTTTTTTCTTTTGTTTAACAAAAAAAATCCTGAGATTCGCGTTTAATAATAATCCAAAATAAAAAAAGGTAAAAAAATTCTTCGATGGTTTCAAAAAAGGCCTAAACTAAAACTAACTGGATAAGTTCCACAAAAAGTTGGTCCTCCATTTGGAAATTCTTCCAACCAAAATGAAGTATTCAAAGGACCTCTAAATTTCTCATATGCATTTGAAAATGGCTGACATGTCCAAAGAAGAGCTGCATAAATAATAAGATTTGAGCAAAAAACAAGCAAATAAATTTTTAGCACACGTGATTTTGTTATAGTTTCTTGTCTGAAAAAAATAATTTCTATTTTTTTATGCTAATTTTTTTTTGTATTTTTCAGCTTACTTGCAAAGAACTAAATATCGAATATAAAATGGCACAGGCATAGCTTGAATACTCAAAAGAAGCGATGTACCAAAAATTGTGATAACCATAATAGAAAATTTAAATCCCAATATATATAATGGGCTTCCCATAACACTGTAATATACTCCATTTTGAACAACATTTAACTAAAATAAATTTTCGTTTCTTGTTTTTGTTTTAAAATTTAAAAAAAATCCTTGTCGGCTGCATGTATTATTTTTTTTTGGAAACTAACTAACTCACAGGTTCATCAATAATAACAATGAAAGCTAAAAATAAATCCAGCACACAATTTTGAAGAAGTGTATAACTAATTTGTTTTAAATTTGATTTATTTACCGTTAAAATTAAATATATCAATAATATATTACTTATTACTGCAATGGTTGAAGCTCCAATGTGATTAAATCGAAGAATTTTAAATATGTAAGTCATCCTCCCTCTTTTTTTTTGTTGCTGGAACTTAGAGAAAACTGGTTTTCAAAATTAAAATTAAAAAAATTTCTCAACTAATAAATAAATAATAAAAGTGCTTAATTTTTTAATTTTTCTTTTCTTTTCACACTCGAATTATTTTAATAAAAAAAAATATTAAAAAAAATACGAAATAGGCTACACTCTTTACAATTTATTAAATAAATAACAACAAAAAAATTTTTTTTTATAACTAAACAAATAAAACACTTAAGTTGTTTAAAAATATAATTTTCTTAGAAAAAGAACTAACTACAAAAAGATTATTCTAATTATCCTTATTTGTTTTATTTTTTCAGAAATAATTAAAAAGATTTTTTAATTGTTTATAAACAAAGTACAAAATTTTTTTTTATTTTATGTATTGTTTTGTACTTTTTTTGAGTGTGGAAAAATTAAATATAAAAAAAGTAAGAACAGTTATGCTACAAAGATTTTATTATTTTAATTACACTTGAATGTACTTTCTAGCTTTTTTTAATAAATGAATACATAATTAAAAGTTGATGGATGATAACGAAAAATGATGGTTAAAAAAAGATGAAAAAATGTTTTATAATTTTTTACCAAAAAAAATAAAAGAACGAAGGATTTATAAGAAAAATTTAGTTTTAAAACAGTGAAATAGGTTTTCAAAAAATTTAAATTTGCCTTTTTTTTGTGTCGAAAATGAT
The DNA here is from genome assembly GCA_028622995.1 of Panagrolaimus kolymaensis. Taxonomy (NCBI): domain Eukaryota; kingdom Metazoa; phylum Nematoda; class Chromadorea; order Rhabditida; family Panagrolaimidae; genus Panagrolaimus; species Panagrolaimus kolymaensis. The sequence goes on along the minus strand of JAJQJQ010000029.1, from coordinate 1,738,261 downwards.
TTACAATGTATGCTTTTTTTATTCAATGTTTTCGAATCTTTTTTATTACAACAAAAAACAAAATTTACCCACTACATTTATTGATTTGGAATTTAGTCCAATGAAATAAAGAAAAGTTAATGGAATAGAAAATTTCTTTTGAAAGTGGTAAAGTAAACTAAATATCGAATGCTGTTAAGAGAATGTGTGATGTCGCGAATGGATTTATCAACCCCAAAAAGTCACAACATCCATAACAAACTTGTCTAAACAGTCAAAAAGGACACAATTTTTTGAAAAATATTTAAATAATTAAAATTTGTTTTGCTTTTTCCAATAATTTGTTTTATATAAAAAAATATAATTTAAAAATAAAAAATAGCTTTGATTTTCATTACTTATAAATTTATTTTTAAATATCCAAATTGAGGTAAATAAAAGGGCAAAGAAAAAAAATACATTTACACTTTGAAAATAAACATAAAATTTTTTTGATAAATTAATTAAACAAAAAAAAAATTATAATATTCCTTGATTAAAAACTGTTTCCTCTTTTAGAGTCATTGGAGCCACAACAGCCGTAGAATGGAGGGTGAATATTTTATTTGGATTTACAGAATCTCCTTTGCTTGTTGATGTTGCTCCAATTTCTCCACCATTCAATCGAAGTAGTTGTTTCACGCGAATTCGATATGGAGTTATAATAATTATGGCTGCCACGGGATTAATCACAGCAATCCAACCAAAAAAACATGAAAGTCCCAAAGTTACATAATGATTTTCGTACTGTAAAAAAATTAGAATAATTGTAACACAAATCGGCAAATTTCCTGTTATCAATGGTCCAATCGCCTGAAAATATTTTTAATGAATTAATTTTTATGCAAATTTATAATGGTTGCTATTTTTGAAGCTTACTTGAACGGTCAAAGTTCGTTGAAGTTGTTTATTTAAAGATTTGGTTCTCTTTGACATGTGTTCCTGAGATCTTCTTAATTTTTGAGTAATTTTTACGCTGAAGTAAATAATTAAGACGTAACTAATAAATGTTGCAATAAACATTAAGGAAAATACTGTAATTAAACGGGTATTTCTCTAAAGTCGAATAAATATTATAAAATGCTTAATTTAAACGGGTGCTTTTTTTGTACGAAAAAAAAATTCAAGGAGGTCTTACTCCGAAGAAAAAAAATATAGAAAAAATAGAAAAACGTGGCTCATCGCGAAATTATAAACATAGAACTTTTTTGGTTTTGTCTCAAAACAAAAAACTTCGAAACTTACAGGATGAATGGCGCAAAATGTGGGTCCGCCACTGGGATATTCATCCAACCAAAATTGATTCATCAATGCTGGACGATATTGTTCATACATTTCTGGAAAAGGTTGACAACACCAAATTGCTGAAGCCCAAATAATTAAATTTGAACCAAAAACTAAAGCGTAAGTTTTGATGATGTCTCTTTTTGTAATAGATGTGTCCCTGAGAAAAAAAAAATATGCATTTTTACTTAAAATGTTTTTATCTTTTTAACTCACTTGCAAAGAACTAAATATCGAATATAAAATGGCACAGGCATGGCTTGGACGCTTAAAGTTAATGATGCTCCAAAAGTGGCTATTGTGAGTGTGGAAAATACAAAACCCAACGAATACAATGGACTTCCAATAATGTTATAATAAATTCCATTAACCACAACAATTTGCTGTAAAAAATATAAAAAATAAATTTATTTTTAGAACTTGGGAAAATTGCATAATTTAAAAATAGTTGAGCCGGAAAGAAAAAAGCTAAATAATTTAAAGGAAACTTACGGGTTCTCCGATGAGTGTTACTAAAGCCAAAAATAAATCCAATACACAATTTTGAAGTAATGTGTAACTCATTTGTTTTAAATTTGATTTATTTACAGTCAAAACAAGGTAAAATAATAAAATATTGCTGGTAATAGCTATGGAACAAGCAGCGAGGTGATTGACATGGAGAAATTTTAATATAAATGTCATTTTTTTCAAATCAAGATCGGCCACGAAGCCAAAAGCTATGAACAAAATTTTTTCGCTCTATCAGAAGCTAAAATTCAAGGAGCTAAGATTAAAAAAATATTTATTTTTCCAATAAAATAATCCAGCCAACCAACTACCGTAGAAAAAATTCTCTTAAAATAATAATAAAAAATTATTTATATAATCTTTTTGCTTTTATTTCAACTTTTTTCGCTGCATTTATGAAAACAAAAAAATATGTACGCGCGTGCGAAAAAAAAATGAAAGAAAATGAAAAAGAAAATTGGAAGATTAAGGTCCTTACATAAATTTGCTCTTTTAATGGGTCGGATAAGAAGTAAAATAAATTCTTTAAAAACAAAAAGACAAATAGACCTTTTAAAAAATATGAAACAAAAAAGTAGTCTTTTTTCTATTGAAATTGGAAAAAGCTATAAAAATGTTATTGTACCATTTTTGTTTCTTTTATTTTTCTTATAAAAATATATTTTTATTAAGTCGTCAACTTTTTAATCTCTCTTTTGTTTATCTTTGGAAAAAAATAAATCCTAGGTAAAAATAAATTAATTTATTTATTTAATCTTAAGTTTATGAATTTTCTTTGTAGTTAATTCGAATATGTACTGTAAAAGGTTAAAGGTTAAAGACTATCGATGGGTGTGAGATAATTTAAGATCAAATAAAAACAATATTATTTTAAGAAATTTTATTTTCTTGAATAAAAAAATTTAAAAAAAAGACGTTTGATACTCTCATTTTTTTTAAATTATAAGTTTATGAGTAAGAATTTTTCCAACATCGAGAGACAGAGTGGAAATTTTGTTTTTTCATTCCCACCAAAAGGATACCATTTTGTTTTGTAATCGAAAAAAAGCACACACACACACATTAGTAGTACATGGGAAAATAAACACATGTTCTGAAGAAAAAAAAAATGGAGGTATGAATATTAAGAGAAAAAGTGACGAGGCATAGTCTCACATTTGATGAAGAGTGTGAAACTACGAATGGTTCAACAATATTTTTTAAAATCAAAATTATTAAAGATTTATCTGATAAATTCGATAATTGGATTTTTGATAGGAGAATTGACATTTTCCACCATATTAAAATTCCCAAAATTATTTTGCAGAGGAAAGAAAAAACTATAAAATGTAAATTTATAATTTCAAAAATGTTTGCAAATTAATTTTTAAACAAAATTTAAAAGTGTATATTTTTTTCACCGAAAAATTAAACAAGGAAAAAATATTTTTCGCGTCACACAACGCATGGATGTTACTACTATTGATTGCAAAAGTTTATTTAAATATGAGAAAATCGAATCGACTGGGAAAATATTTTTGTTCTTTTTTATGCTTCAATGATGAATTAAAAAGGTTTGGAACACACACAATATAGCCAAAAAAATGAAAAGCATAAACTTTTTTTATTATTATTAAAATGGAACTTCGTCAATAATTTGTTCCATAGTTAATTTTTTTTATTTGGGGCTGGTCGAATAAATTCGTTTGTTATCATCATATAACTTCCTTTTTGATCCATAAAATAATTAGACAACGGAAATTTTTTTTTAGATAAATTCCGTAATTTTGAATAAAACTTAGATTACGGAAAATTGGTATCGCTAAAAAGTAAAAAAACTCATACAAAAATAAAAGAAATAAAAAATAAAATTAAAACATTCAAAAAAAACAAATGTATCTTTAAAGAAGCTACTAGCTATAAATATAATTTGTACCAATAAAAAATGCAAATGCAAAAAAGTGCTTTTTTCATGATCGATCCCAATATCTTTTTTTACACAAAATATTTTTTTTTGATTTTAGTTAGCCGTTGCTGCTGCAAATGAAAAAAAAACGCTCTAGTTGCTTGCTGCTGCTGCTTTCATATCAGTTTTTTTGTTGTTGTAAATTTTCCTTCGCTTTATGAAATGATTTCAGTTGTTGTAATTTTTTGAATAAAAATCAATGGATTCTCCATTTTGATCGATGATGAAGAAAAAAAAGTTCTATAAATACTTATTTTTTCTTATTAAAAAATTGATAACATTAAAAATGAATGACTCATCTTGAAAAATGATTTTACAAGATAAAAAATAACATTAATATTTTTTTTTATTTACTCTTACGCACGTAAACATTTTTTTGCTTTGCTGCAGTAAATTTCCGTTCTTCTTCATTAATCAAACAAAAAAAACAAATGACCCCGCACTCAGACACTCAAAAATTGTCTTTAACTTAAACAACAAAAAAAAGTGACGTTATTTTTTTTGCTTTGGAATTCTTTACAACAAAAAGTTTGCTTGTATAAACTTTTTCTTTCTTTTGTCAAAGTTTTCTCTTCTCTTTTTTTTGAAACAAAAAAATCTTCAATTTTTTATTTTTTGTTTGTGTTGAAATTTTGAGTTAGAAAAAAAAACTATGAATATTGATTGGATTCAATGTGAATTTAAATATGGTGATACGGTTGGAAAAATATGTAGCCGATATGAAATAACTATAAATTTATTTAAACAATTAAATCCTCAAATAATTAATGTGGATTGGGTTAGCGTAAGTTAGTTCTTCACACTATTCTAGCTATAAAATAAAATAAATAAACCTTGAGCTTTTAAAAAGAAAAGAAAAATAGAAAAAAATAGAAAATTTATTTCTCGAAATCAAAAAAAAAATTAATTTTATGGATTTTATCGTAGATTCAAATCTGTAAAACAGCAAACCAAAATTTATTAAGGATGAATTAATTAATTATTTTTTTGTAGGCGGGTGAAATGTATTATCTTACAACTTCAATAATAAATCGAGCAGTCTATGACGAAGACGAAACCAATATTAATGTTGATGAAATCGATCCAACAGTATCCAGAAATTTTGAAAAAATTCAGGTAATATTTTTTTTGGGTTGGAAAAATTAAAGTTGCTATTTTTTTTTCTTCAGGTGGCTGAATGCTACTGTACCGCTCAGCCCCATCCACATCGACATGTTTTTGAGCGAGGTGACACGGTTGGAAAAATTTGTCATGAACATGGATTAATGATTGAAGCATTTCGACGAAAAAATCCTCACATAAAAGATATCGATTGTGTTTTAGTTGGGCAACCATATGTTTTATTTAAAAGAGATCCAAAAATTGTACATGAATGGGGAAGTAATTTTCTAAACACAACAACAACCCTAACAACTTCGTCAAGTAAGTTTCGTTTTCTTCAAAATTAAAAATTGAGTTTTTTTCATTCAAATTTAATCTTTTTTTTATTGAAGTTTGAGAAACTTTTTTTGTTTGCCATTTCCAAACAATTTAAATGTCTTTCTTCTTCTTCTAAGAATTGCGTTTATTTTTTTCTTGAAGAAATAAGGAATTCCAAATAAAATTTTAATCTCAAATTTAGTTTCTATAGTTTTATGGTATCAAAGAATTGAATTTGTCTTTCATTTCTCTGATTTTCCAACGAATATAAAATTAAGAAAATGGTTTGGTAAAAATTTTAAAAGCAAAGCTTCCTTCATTTATGTTTCTTCTTTATTTTTATTTTTGTATCTTAAATTTTTCACTATCTTTATCCATTTAATTAAATTCATGATTTTTAGTCGGTATTCAATATCCATACACTGACGACAACAATGGCATTTATATAGACAAAACCTATGTCGAAGAATTATATCATAAAAGTTTGGAAAAATGTAAAAAATCCAAAACTAAAATTCGTTCGTCAAGCTCCTTCGCGCTAGAGCTTTCTGAAGCTTTATTTGATGAAGAAGATAAGAAAAAATGTTGTCAAGATAGAAATCCGCAAAAGTTTGAATGGTTGGAAAATATTCTGAATATTTATTTTCCAACTCAATTTCTTGAAGATCGAAAAATTCAATGGAAACACGCGAGAGAAAACATTGATGCAAAGAAAAGAAAGAAATTTTCTTCAACAGAAAAATGTAAAAAACGGAAAAGAAGTGTAAGTTTTCTGACAAAAAAAGAAGCGAAAGTTATAATTATTTTTTTTGTTTTTTCAGAATTCTCAAAACATTAATCAATCTTTCGAAACTTTTGGCTTTTATGGATCGCAGAGTAATAATAATAGTCTCGATGAGAGTTTTGTATTTATTGATTTATAAATGAATGAATATTCTAAAAGCAACCTTGGTCATTTGCTACATAAATCAATACCATATTTCTAAATTTGTGAATTAAACTATTTTTTTATTTTCTAAAATTTTTATTTATTTATCTATTTAAAAGCTTGAAATGGATTTGAATTTGAGCTAAAATAAAAAATATTATGTATTCTGATTTACTGCCTTGAAATGAGTTTTTTAAATGTCCGTTATTATAGCAAATAATGGCAACTGTTCATTTGCCCAAATAACATTTATTTTATGAAAAACCAGTGTTCCAAATAATCCAAGAGTTTTATTCGATCCAAGAAACAAGATCGAAAGGGTAAGATAAAAGTGGGACAGATTATCAAGCAGGTGAATGACAAAGAAAATGCTAACATACTACACACTACATTTAAATAAAACATAGGGATGCTGTGACACTTTTTAATTTAATTACCCAACTTTTAAATAAAAACTTATTTTCTTTTAAAAATATCAAGCAAATAAAACAGAAAAAAATTTAAATTAAATATTTAGAAATGTTATTGCATTTTTTTGAAAGCTATGAATTGTGCTGAAAAGTAAATGTTATAAAAAAGAAAACTTTTTTTGCTTTGTTTTTCTCGCTTGATTGATTTTTTTTCCAATGCTTATTCTTGCATTTTTTCCAATAACAAAATGCAGTGATGTGTTACTTTTGTTTTTAAAATGTCTGTTTTTTTTCGTTTTTTTTCGAATGCTTCTTTTAAAGTAAAATGTCGCAAAAAATTAAAAATAAATTTTTTTAAACTTTATTTTTAGATGTACATATTAATAAATAGGAGGGAGCTTTAATCTTGTTAGAAAAAAATTTGTAATTATTTTAAGATTAAAAATAAATTCTTTCATAATATATTTTTTACTACTCGCTTTAAAGAAAAAAAATTTTAAATGCATATTCTGCGTACCATTTTTACAAGATAATAAATAAATAAATGAACAAAGTCATTTTTTGAAACAACAAAAAGCAGAATGAATCATTTTGTTTTCAAGGGGCGGTATTTTTTCGGAATAAAAAAAACCTTATTTTCACAACAACAAAAAAACATAAAAAACACTTAAACATCTTCTGAAACGTACCAAAAATGTAAAAAAAAGGCAAAAGTGATACGGGTAAACATAGATATAACTCCGCCTTATAATTTTTCATTAGTTTTCGTTAACATAAAAGCCGTCTAAAAATTTACCAAAATCTCAATATCTCACTTTCTTTTTCAAAGTTAGTTTTTAAATTAAAATATTAGTTCGTGAATATACCGCTTTTATGAATTTGTTTTTATTATTTTAAAACCTAAGTAAAAATAAATTTTAGGAAAAAACTTACGCTTTTTAAAATTAGATTGTGAAGAAGAAAAAGAAAATGGCTGCTCCTTGGGAACATAAATTTAGCGGTGAAATTGATAAAAATCTTTGGAATTTTGAAACTGGAAATGGCCCTGAAAATAATCCAGGTTGGGGTAATGGTGAAAAGCAATATTATCGAGCTGAAAATGCTCGAATTGAAAATGAACATTTGATTATTGAAGCCCGTCATGAAGATTTTGAAGGTTTTTCTTTTACCTCAGCTAAAATGACAACTCAAGGTCATATGGAATTCAAGTAAGTATCATGCATTTTCATAAACGAAAAAATCCAAAACATTTTTTTTTCTTGCTTAAAACCCAAAAAATATTTCTTTCAGGTATGGTACACTTGAAATTCGAGTTCGTACTCCTGCTGTTGGCAATGGGCTTTGGCCTGCCATTTGGATGTTAGGATCTGAAGGAGATGGATGGCCTAAATGTGGTGAAATTGATATAATGGAAAGTGGTGTAGCTGATGCAATTGCTAATAATACCGTTAATCGAGTTATTGGTGCAGCTCTTCATTGGTGGGAAGCCGATCACCAGGTAAACAAACATTTTTAATTCTAAAAAATCCTTTTCATTAAATATTTTTTTAAGGCTGATCATGGTCAAGGACATACAGCTGAAAATGATTTAAATTCTGATTTTCATACCTACAAACTTATTTGGGATCCCGAATTTATTCGTGTTTCCATTGATGATCAACAATTTTTTGAAATGAATATTAGCGATCGTGAAGGCAAGGCCGCGTTTCACAAGAAATTTTATCTCATTTTTAATGTCGCCGTTTGTGGACAATATACTGGAATTGATGATCCTGGGCAAGTAACTGCTCCATTACCAGCTAAAATGGAAGTTGAATATATTCGAATCAACCCACATCCCGATGGCGAACTTTTTATCAATGGCCAAAAAGTTTAAAATTAATCTTTATAAAATTCGAAATCCAAAAAAATTGAATTATCGCTTCTTGTAAATAATTACAAAACATGCAATAAATCAATAAATTTCGTAATTTTTTCTGTTTTTGAAATTATTATTTTTTGGAAAAATTTTTTTCTTTGTTAATGTAAAGTTTTTTTTGTAATCTGTCTTTTTATAATAAAAAAACAATAAGAAGATTTTAAAAAAATGCTGATTTAATTATTTTTCACTTTTTTTCATATGCATCCATAATTTGCCATAAAGCTTTTTGAGTTATATCTTTGCTTCCAGAAAAAGAAATATTAGGTGGATAATTTTCTGTTAAACCCTCTGCCACTATGTCATTCACAATTTTTTGAAGCCGATTTTTATAGGTTTCAGAAATGTCATCATCGAAACGAAAATAAATATAAATTTTATTGGGTTTCTAAAAAAATTGAGTGTTTATTTTTTGAAAGTAAATAATTTATTTGACGACTTACTTTTAATCCATTTAAAAATGTTTCAATTTCAAAAATTTGTGGAACATTTTTGATAACAAATTTTTTTATATTTGAAAAGTGTGGAATTACAATAAAATTTTTTGCCGTTTCCGATGTAATTAAGCCACTTTCTCCTCCTTTTCCATTTTTAATGTCAAAGGTGGAAAAATCTCCAAATCTAAAGATTTCAATATTTGGAAGAATTTCAAATAATTTTTCTATTGGCACTAAGATTCCATCGTCTTTATTTTTAATGATGATAACTTTCCAAAAATCCAATTCCAAAATTTTATTGTCAATTGAAGCAAATAATTTAAATTCCTCGAAAGTTAAAAATTGATCCGACAAAATTAATGAAATTATGTCACATTTATAAGTTTTAGAAGCGATTTTTGAGGCCAAATTAAAATTGTTTATATTTGTTATTCGTAATATTTCATTTATCCATAATTTATGTTTATTAATTGCTCTTCTTGAAATTCTATTTGAATAATTAATTCCATTTAGTTGTTCAGTTTTTAAATATTTTATTGGATGACTAAACCATAAATTGTTAACCGTAATAATTTGATTTTGTAAATAAAAATATTTGCATAAATAAATTAGTTTATTATAAACTTTTGAAGTTGTTGGATTTTTAGAAATATAAAAAATAATATTTTCTGGAATAGAAAAGTTCTGAATTTTTGGTGGATTTGAATAAATTGAAATTAGTGGGTGAGAAGAAACTGATTCTGAATTCATTATAAAACAAAATTTCTGTAAATTTTTAAGTTAATGAAATAAAAAAAAGAAAAAAACCAATCAATTATTCCTCACAATTTTTTTGAAGGAAATTCCAAAGTACACAAAATAAGAGTGAGTTGTTGCTTTGTTCTCATTCTTTTTGATAAAAAAAAAATGGCTCATCTGGTTTGCTTTGTTTGCTTGCTATAAAAAAAAGAGGTACGCAATGTCTTCTTTCTTTTTTTGATTTTTTCGTTAGTTTTGTTGTTTGTTGATAAAAGCATTATCAAAAAAGGACATATGTGTAACTCCAGCGTTTAAAAATTTGAATGCGTCATGGCTCTGACTGACCACACTAAATTTATTATCGACCGGGCCATTTTTAAAAATGACATCATTTTGTTCTCTTCTTTTCTTTTTTTTTTTGTAAGACAATGCCGCTTATTTTTTTGCATTTTTTTTCATTATCAAAAAAGTTGAAGAGAAAAATCAATTTTTTTGAGTCATAGGAAAATAAAGTTATTTGAATAAAAAAAAAGATATGTACAAAATCTTTTTTTTTCTTCATATTTTGAAATAATGAAAGTTTACCCTTTTTTCTTCATAAATTTTGTTTGTTTGTAATGCTGGAGGAGTTGATTGAGATGGAGGAAAATTTACGGCACTTTTTTACTTTCGCCCCTCCGGTTCTGGATCTTTAAGATTCTTTATAGGATCTGGATCTTTTAGATTATATATAGGATCAGATAATCTTAAAGATTCTGTTAAGGATCCAGATCCTATTTTTAAAGATCCATAACCCATTAATAAAGATCCAGAACCCAAAAAGAATCATAAAGATCCAGAACCGGAGGGGCGTGTAGCGACGGTTGAGAGCTGTAGGTTGATTGCGGTTCCGAGAGAGAGGGATGAGACGACGTTGTTGCAGCACAGATTTATTATACGAATGAACTTTTATATAATATTATAAAACAAATGACAATAAAGATTATTATGCTAATTTTATACTAGAGAAATGAAGATGATCACGAGCGTCGTGACATTCCCGGCCAGCGATGTGATGATTGATAGATCATAAGGTATATAGTTGAAACTGGATCATTGAGAAGATCATACATAGAATTGAATCATAGTGAAGTTATAAATAAGCAAGTTTGATCATGTTGATTGAAGAAGAACATAAATAAGATCATAGAGTATATAAGCGATAATGTGTTGGAAGCAAATGAAAAGAAGAAGAATTACGATGTTGAGGTTAAATGTTGATGAAATTGATAGTTGTTTGAGTTGAAAGTTGTTTGATGTGTGTTTGGTTTGAGATGAGTTTGGTTTGAGTTATGATGACATTATAATAATGATGAAGTTGATGAGTTTTGCGACGATGTTTCCAGTTATGTAAAAGATGCTCGAAGAGCCCTTCCCCGCGGCCAGCGAAAAGTGAATTCACATGCTTATGAAATTCAAGTTTGCTAATCGTTTCAAATTCAGAAAATTCGATATGTTTTACGATATGGTTAATTCGATGAATTTTGTTTCGATTTTGTTGAGGATTTATCCGACTTTTAGGAATGTATCCGGTGTACGACCTTGTCTGATCACTTGTTACTTCAATGTATGGATCGTTATCGATAAGCTTTAGCTGATTGATCGGAATATTTTCATTAATTTCGAAAGAATCGAGTTGTTTTGTTTTAAGGATTGAAGGGTTTTCTTTTACCTTTTCAAACTTTTCAACAATGGTGGAAGTTTTAGAATCCGAATCGATAAAAGAAGCAACTTCTTGGCTTATTCTCGATGAAACTTTGTTATAGTAAACCGTTGCAGGTAATAGGATTGATGGATTCATTCGATCTGTTTCCATTTCCAAGTTACTTTCAAGGATATGAAGTTGTTTTATCACTTCGTTAATGGAATCAAAAAACTTCGGGCTTTTAATCCATTCTTCCATAAGTTTTTCCTCCGAATTATGGATATTATCATCTGTGATATTTTCAATCCGTTCAAACCACTGGATAAAGTAATCGTTTATTTCCGATACCTTTTCTTTGAGGATTATCCAGAAAACTTTGAAATCAACCTTTTGTATGGGATCCCATGGAAGTGGTTTTATAGAGTATTCGTATTGGTACTTTACCAAGTATTCCATTAGCCATTTATGATGAAGTTCAAGATGGTGGCGTATTCGATTAGACATTTTCAAGTTTTCTTATGAGAAATGTAAAATATGTATTCAATCGATTAATTGAACGTAGTTGAAAACCGAAGGAATGCCGTTCAAATGTATGTTTTCGTTTAACAAATAGATGAGATAGCTCAATTATAAGAAGATCGTATCCTCAAACAAGAGCAAAAGCAGTGATTGATAATGCCAGTTGTCTTAGGCAATTAACAATATGCTCAAAGAATGGTCAAAATATGTGATTCGCTGATCACAGTGATTTATCACAATTCAACACACGAAGTCAGATTCGACAATTTAACACACTGGAAAAATTGAAGAATAAAAAGTTTTTCGAAAACGAAGATCCAGAGCCAAAGTTATGGGTAGATAACGTTAAGAAAGTTACGATAAAAAAATAAGAAATTTGCAGCTTTGTACAAAAAATCTTATAACAGAAGATCCGAAGATCAAGCAGAGCCAGACGGCGTTAAAAACAGAAGAGCAGATGCTCAAGCAAAGCCAGATGGCGGTAAAAGAAGAAAAAGATAATGTTAAACTTATACAAACTGTCCAGAGGCACCAATTTTGTAGCGACGGTTGAGAGCTGTAGGTTGATTGCGGTTCCGAGAGAGAGGGATGAGACGACGTTGTTGCAGCACAGATTTATTATACGAATGAACTTTTATATAATATTATAAAACAAATGACAATAAAGATTATTATGCTAATTTTATACTAGAGAAATGAAGATGATCACGAGCGTCGTGACAGGGCGAAAGTAAAAAAGTTCCAAATTTTTTTATCGGTGAGAAAAATTTTTTAACCAACATGCCATAATTTTATCAAAGTAAAAGAAAGAAAGAAAAAAAGCAATAACAAAAAAATCTACTTTCAAACGTGTTTCCGATTTAAATATCTACGGTTTTCTTACAAAAAAAATTGCTATTTTAAAATTTTAATACACCTATAAAATTATTTTAAAAAACAAAAAAAATTTCCTTCAAAAAAAGCTAACTGCTTTTTTTTGAACGAACGAAAAAACGGTATTCGAATAATAGCAAAAAGAAAAAAACAAATAATTTCATCAAAGTTAGTTTAAAATCTCAAAGACATCATAAATAACAACAAAATGAAAGTTCAAAATAACAAACAAAAACATTTATTCATTGCATTATTACAAAGGGGAACGAGTGTCTTTATACGCGTATACCTCTATAAATGATTGTGTTATATGGTTTCTATCGAAGCAGATTGGACGGCCATTTGATGTCTCTCTGCAGACATGCCTGCCGCGCAAAAAAAAATATTCTTTTCATTTTGCTTTCATAAAGTTTTGTTTCAATCAAAAAATTTTTTTCGCGGAAGAAAAAAAGGTAGGTGTAGTGATCAAATTTTTCCACCAGCCAGCCAGCTAGCTAGCTGGTTCTATTCTTCTTCGGAAAGCTTTTGGTTTAAATTTTTTTTCCATCGCGGGCATCATTTTTTTTTGCGGAGGCTGCTTTGCATCTATTTTTTTTTTTTGACTTTTTCAGAAAGTCAAAGGTGAAAAAATATTTTTTTTGTTTTTGTTTTAAATCATCGGAAATTATGGTATTTAAATAACGAAAAAAAAGATGAATGCAAAACCATTTTTTTCTTTTCCATGTTTTGAAATTTTGAAAGCTTAATTTTTCTTCTTTTAAATATTTATTTTATACTGTTTAATGATTGTAAATAGTTTAAATTTGAGAACATATCCTTTTTCAGTATATTAAATTATTTTAATAGAGTCATAATTTTTAAAAAGCTTAAGTAAATTTTTATTTTTTGTATTTCTTTATCGTCGAATAGCTCTCTACAAAATTTTGTAATACCTTTCTGTAAATAAAATTAATTTTACCGTATTTTTTTTTTATTGTTTATTTTTTAATATTTTATATTTTAGTTTTCTTATCTTAGATTACTGTATTTTTTGTTTCATTTAGATAAAAAAAATCAAAACTCTGTAAAACATACATTTCTTTTGGAAAAAAAATTATGTTTTTTTGATTTAAATTTCTCAGATTTTATTTATTAATTTTTTCTTACCCTTTCGTTTTTCTGTGTTATTCTATTGTTTAAAATAAAATTTTAGCCGCTTTTTAAATAGACATGAAAAGCTTGATCTTGATTTTTTAATAATTATTTCACTTTAATTTAATTTTATTCAACTAATTTTCCATGTTTTTAGCCTATAAAAAATTAAATTCCCAAAATATTTAATAAAATATATTGTTTCTTATTTTCGTAGTCTCATTGTTCATAAATTTAAAAGAAGTCGAGGCTGATAACTAAAATTATGAGAAAGGCATTTCCTCATAGATCGTGAAATGTATTAATTTTTTTATTCACATGTTTGCCAACATTCATTCACGGATTTATAATTTTTTTCAAACACCCAAAAAAAGTTGACATTTCATTAAAATTATCAATTTTACTTGCGACTCCCACAATTAAAAATCTGACGCCTTTATTTTTGTTTTTTTTAATAGAATTTTTAATTTTATTAATTCCACCGACATTTGGCAAGGAGGATATTACTGTTTGGATTTGCTAAAAAAATGTTAGAATTTTTCTGATTGGTCACATTTGCCGCCGATATACGACCAAAAGTCAACAACGCCTTTTTTTCTTAAAAAGAACAACGTAAGAAACGAATGAATCATTTTCTTTTATGCGATCTATTTTTAAAATAAAAAAATAAATTTGTTGTTAGCGAATTTTGTAATTTTTATTTTTTTAAACCTTTTTTTTTCAGGCCGAAATGGCTTCATTTCCACTTAGTAATGATCCTGGATATAATTCATGTGATCAAAACTCTACACCACCATCCCAAGAAGCTTTGTTATGGGAACAAAATCCAACTATGTATCCAATTCAAGCACAAGAAGGAGGATACTCAAATGTGAATGAATATGGCCATAGATATATTCCAAATACAAATCCACAATTTGGAATGTATCAAGGATCAAATTCAAATCAAATGCATGCTTTTCCTCCCCATCAACATGGAAATCAGGCAGGTGGTGGCAGTGGTGGTATGAATGCTTCCCCATTATTAAGTCCAAATCAAAATCAGAGTTTCAATCATTTTCGATCACAATCACATAGAACTTCTTCACCTTATAATTCGCCATTAAAATATGGTCCAAATCCAACAACAAATCAAATGCAGACTTTTAATTCATCCCAGCCTCATGGATATCATCAAACTGTTGGTGAAAAGCATGTCGTTTCATCATTGCCCACTCCACCAACCGGAAATCAAGCTGGCCACTTTTGTTTACCACATCAAGGAATTCAACCGTTTGGCGGCATGAATGGATCACAAATTAACTATGCTCAAAATCAAAGTCGTCATGCTAATCATTTTCATACTCCAACAAAAGGGAATCATCCATTAGTTGTTGAAATGCGTGCTCCTTCAGCGACCCTATCAATTCCAAAGCAAGGTTATGCTGCTGCTAATCAAATTCTTTCTCCATACTCACAAAATGCTTTTTCCATGTCTGGAACTACTGTTTCATTATCAACAAAGGTTGTTAAAAATAATCAAACACCAATGGAAGAATGTATGTCAGATTCAGAACAATCAAGTTCATCTTCATCATCTAGCATCAATAGCGGCCGCCGCCGTCGCAAGGCTAAAAAACCAAAGTAAGTATAAAAAATAAATAAAGCTTTTGAAAATAAATAATTATATATATAATTTTTTCAGACGTAAATTAACAAAGGAAGAAAAACGTAAAGCTAAAATCAAGCGTATCAAAAACAAGATTGCAGCTCAAAAAAGTCGTCAAAAGCAAAAGGATAGAATTAGTTGGCTTGAAAAGGAAAATGCTGAACTTCAACTTTCTATTTCATCGATGAAGACTTTCACTGAAACTTATTATCATAATTTGAGCCATGATTTGCAATCAGCTGGATGCCCACCAAATGGAATCCAAATCATTCTTAATTCAGCCCATAATTTTTTTATGGCTATCAAGAATTTGGCAGCTAAATATCAAGAAAAAAAATAATTTTTAAAACATTATGTTTTTTTCTTTTTTCTTTTATATACCTCTTACATGAGCCATGACTCTTAATCAAAAGTTTTATTACTCTTTTTTCCTGCCATTTCTGCATCTCAAAAAAAATTCTTATTTGCTATGAAATCTCAAAATTTTTTTAAATTCAAATTTTTATATTAACGGTGCAATTTTTTTTAATTAACTAGTTCCAAACTTCTTATTTTTATTTTCTAAATCAATGAGCTCCAAAAAATTTTATGTTAATTCAATTTTTCTAATTTTTTTCTCTCTCGATAATTATTTGAGAGATAAAAGAAAATTGTAAAAGATGCAATAAATTTGTCCATAAATAATATTAGGCTCCTCTTTTTTCTTTCTTAATTTACTTTGTATAATTTTTGAATGCGTTTTTAGTTATTACTTCTCGGTTAGTATATATTTTTTATAATCAGTGAAAAAATCAATTACGAATATATATAAATTTTTTAAATGAAAATTATTGCTGGGTGAAATGACGATTTAATATTTGTAATTTGTAAAACAGTATTTTTCTATAAAATAAATAATTAGTAAAATGATCATCAAAAAAAAGAAGCGGATGATAATGGTATTTATTTGTAAATAATATTTGTACATGCGTAAAAGTGCATTTTTGTTTTTGGTTTTGGTTTTATCAATCCTTTTTTTTCACATTACTCCCTCTCTTCGCAACTTTTTTTGTTTGGCAGCAAAAAAATAAGTCATTTCAAAATCTTTTTTAAGCTTTCTTTATTTACAAGCTATTTTTTTAGGTATTGCCCGGTCCGTCTCTATGACGAATTGATGATCATTATGAAAGGGTTTGAGAAAGGAAAGGTGTATAAGACTTTTTTTGGTGGACGAACTGAAAATTATAAAAGACAAAATGCCATATTTTTGTGGAAAAAAAGTGATTAATAAAAAATTTTTTGTTTACATGAATTTTTGAAAAACAATATACTGATAAAAAATCTAAACTACAAAATGGAGAAAAAATAAAAAGTCAAACATATATTTAACTTTAAAAAAGTTATAAGTATTTTATTTAAAAAAGTCAGATTCAAAACAATTTTTTCATTAAAAAAATTCTTCAACTCTCAATTTTCTTTTTGAAAAATAAACTTTTTAAAAAACCGTAGTCAAGCGAGCGTGGGCAGCACACAAGACGAAAATTTTTTTTTCATAAGATTTAAAATGTCAAAAAAGAAGAGTAGCAATTAAGACGAAAAAAAAAAACATAGATAAATGTGAATGCAAAAGGCAAATGTATGCAATGTGTTTAAACGCCGATCTTTGACTTGCTATGCATGCTATACTGTCATTGAAAAGTCCCGCGCAGAAAAAAAAATATACTTCTCTTCTTCTTTTTTGTTTTAGACTTTTTTCTTGCCTTTTTTTCGCCAAAAAACAGGTACATATACATACGTTCATTGATCCCTATTTTTCAGCAGGTGGCAGCGCCGCTCACTTTTTTCTTTTCTTTAATTTTGTTTGTTAACTTTTTTCTCAATGAACTTAGTTCATTTTGTTTTTTCTTGTCATAAACGCATCAAACCGCTGAAAGTAAATCAAAAAAATGCTCCATCTGTAAAAAATTTTTTGACGCAGTTGAAGATTCCAATTTAAATTTTGTTGTTGTTATATGCAGATAATTAAAAACGATCTTACTATATTTTTCTTTTTTCCGTTAAATCTTAGAGCCCAAATATTTAAAATAATGGGTTACTGTAATTTACTTAAATTTAAAATTCCCTTCCAAAAGCATGGCCTTGAAAAAAAGACCAAAAAGCAACAAAACTTGCGCTTTGCAAATGTTTACAAACTTTTTTACTTTGGCATCAATAACTCTTCTTGCGATTATAAATTTTCAAAGATATTAGACACTATCTAAATTTTTATTTTATCCAAAAAATTACAAATTTTATAAAATTATTTTTTTTTTTTTAACATTTTTGGATTTAGAAAATTATTTGCACCTTTGAGCTTACAATTTTTTTAATATTTCCCATTTTTTGCATATCTTTTTTCACGGCGTACTTTTTTACTCATTTTATGACGCACAAAAGTTCATTCACGAATAATTTTCTAACCTTATTTATCTTCAAAAAAAAATGATGACAATAACAAAAAATAAAAAAAATCTATGATACTTGCACGTCTCGCATTGAAACGAATTAACAGATTCTTTTTTGTTAAAATTATTAATTCTTACCATTTGGCTATGTTATTACGGTTAAGAGTTTAAAGCAAAAATTCTTATGTTTTTTCTTATTAGTTACTTTTGATGCTAAATATCTAAAAAATCACCGCCCTTTTTTTCTTAAAAAGAACATAGGCTTCCGAATGAATCATTTTCACTTTTTTGTGATCCATTTTTTAAATAAAAAAATTTCTTTTCTCGTGAAATTTCTTGATTTTTATTTATATTTTAAAAACCTTTTTACAGCTTCATGGATTATTCAAATGATCCTGTATATATTTCATCTAATCAAAATGTATTTTCTCCCTGCCATCCTTTATTTTCACCAAATATTGATTACGATGAATCACCACAACAAAATGGCATTCGTCAAAGTGAACAACAATCTCAAGGAAGCAGCAATTTGACTCTATTGGACAGAGGATATTCAGATCCAATGGGATATGGAAGTGATGACGATGATGAATATATTCCACAAGGAGTTCTTCTTGATGGAACTCTTCCACTTCCAGAAATTTTTGACCCATCTTCAACAAATCAATTGCCAGTATTTCCTTCGCCTCCACATGGAAATCAGCCAACTGAAATTCATACTTCTTGGGCTAATCAAAATCAAGCTTTGCCATACCATGAAAAACAATTGCAAGGAGTTCAACAAGTTGTTGGAATTAATAATTCAGCATTATCTGGCCCCTCATATAACCAAACTCAAATGCATCGTCAATGTTGTTTACCAAATTGTGAAACATCTTTATCTAACTTTTTGCCACCAAATTTTATTCAAAACCCTGCAAATCCAATTCATGAACCACAAAATCAAACTTCAGTCACTCCTGAAATGAAAATGTTCACGTTGACAAACTCAACAAATCAAAATCATACACAACAATTTCAAAAAGCTTCTTCATTTGAAGGATGGCAAACACCTCCTTCAAAAAATAATTTAAATCAAAATCAAAAAAATGATGGACGTACGAATTCATTTTCATTTTCACAACGTCGAGCTTCTTCATTAGAAACTTATCACTCTGGTCCTTCATCATCAAAAAAATATAAAATGAATCCCATTTCAAATACTACAAATAATGATGATTTGAATTTTTCATCTCAAAAAATTTCTCAAATTCAAATGCAACAACAAGAACAGCCACAAATAAACCATGCTGCTTCAAATTTGCAATTTATTCAAAGTCGTAGTACATCGCTGCCCTCAACAAGCAGCACTCGCGATGTTTATATTCCAAAGTGAGTAACAATAAAACATATTAAAAAAAAATCTTAATATATATATATAAATTTATTATTTCAGTAATCCAATAATGATGGAACAAAAAATGTTAGCTAAAAAGCGGGAAGCAAATCGTGATTCGGCCCGTAAATATCGAGAAAAGATTAAAAACACAATCATTCGACTTGAAAATGAAGTGGCAGAACTTAAAGAAGAAAACCGTCAAAAAGATCAACAAATTCAATGCATGCGACTTTCACTTCTTCCAAACGATCGCAATTTGGATAGCCATTTTGCTTAATCAGGCTCAAGCCAAACTTATCAAATTTTAGCCGATATATTTCAATAAAAATATTATGTTAAAACCAAAGTTTTAATTTTTCTTTAAATTTTTTATATAATGTAATACCTCTTTTTTCGATTCCATGGCATTTCAAAAATTTTTATATAATAGCTTTCTTCACTACCATGCATGACCACATATTTTTTTTCTGCCATGATTTTTCCTAATATTTAATTAAATACTTTTAAAATTGTGCAATTTTTATATGTTAAATAGTTCCAAAAATTATAGCGAGTGAAAGTAAAAACCTTTAAATTTCAAGTAATTTGTTATTAATTTTTGAAAGAAATTTTTTTTTAACTTTAAAAATGTTTGAAACAAATCATACATAGATTATCTATAAATTTTTATTCAAATATCTTTCTAGCCTTTTTTTACTTTGTATTTTTTAAAAACCAAATTGCAAGCATTTCTGTTTTTGTTTTTACGAGCCTGAAGGGTTTTTTAATTCTGATCAATCCTTAAACCATTTACCAGAGTAAGTTACTCCTTATTGTAAAAAAAAAATTCCTCAGTGAAAAAAATAGTAGAAATTTTTTATTTACAGACTTGCTAAGGCAGATAATCAACAACCACAAAGTGTTGTTGATGAAAAAGCTGAACTTAAAAAAATTCGAAATCGTGATGCAGCAAGAAAATGTCGTCAAAAAAAGATTAATATTATCAAAGCCCTTCAATTTGAAAATTCTGAACTCAAAAATGAAAAAGATGATCTTAACCGAGAACTTTCAGAAGCGAAAGATAAAATCATTCATTATGAAAACCAATTTATGGGAGTTCATCATCAGCAAATTCAAAGCATCCAAATTTCGATGCAAAACTTTGCCCATCCACTTTATGGGCGTTTAAATCATCTTGTGCAAATTCCATATCCCCCCTGGAGTTTATGAACTTAATTTGATTCGTGATTTGTCAATAATGATTGATAATATGCATGTTGGATTTCAAACGGAACAAGAATATCCAGCACCTTATGTTAACGGTGGTTTTCAAGAAGATTAAAAAATAAAAAGTTTATTTTTTTAATTCTTCCTAGGACAATTTTTTTTGCCATGACTTTTTTATATTTTTTTAAATGTGCAAATTTAAATTTAAAAAATAAGTTAAAAAAGTGTTTTACAGTAGCGTCTTGCTTTCATACTTACAATACACTGTCTTGAATTGTTTCTCGATTTCTATTTTTTTTTTAGCAATTTGACATTGTATTTTTTTAAACGCCTTTTCGAAAATATATATTTTAATAGAGTTTTTATAAAGATTTTTATGTATATCTCATAAATTATGTATATCTCATAAATGAAAAACATGGATAAAAATTGGTTAAAATTTATCATTGAAAATCAAAACAAAAAAAATCACAAAATAAACTTAAACTTTAATGAAAAGTTTTAAACCCAACAACAAATTTTTAGTTATAATTCAGAGAAAAAAAAATTAATGTTTACATTTTTTAAAATCGGATTCAGATCGTAATAATTTCCTTACACCTCTCATGGCGGCAGCAACCACTACCAATGGCTAACAGCAAGTTTAATAAAATTAATGCCATTGGTAAACATTAAAAAAATATTGACGAAAAAAAATATGTTGTTTATCTCAAGTCGTGTGGCACAACTTCCAACTCATTCAAATATCCCGCTTCTCAAACTCTTGCTCATGTTTGCACGCTTACTGGTTCAACAACGAAATGAAGCCAGCAAGATGGCAGCCTAAATTCTCTCTTCTTAGCTTTGTTGTTGTATCTTTCTTTTAGTTAGTTGTGTTGTCATGTTTTCATCTGTGCTGGTTGTTGTTTATCCTGAATAAATATGTTTGTGAATATGTTCTTGTGTTTATTTGGATGATCCCAGCTGCAGAAGATACAACCAACTCCCAAAGAACCATCAACCTAAACCTCGACGACACCAATATCATCTGTCACCGCGTGATTATTTCCCTTTTTTCTTTTTCTTTTCTTTGTCAGATCTTTCCCATAAACTTTGTTTTTCTTTTTTTTTAAATATCAAAAAATGAAGACTGACTCATTTTTTGATGTGTAATTTCGTTTCAAAAAACTAGACGCAGACAGTAAAAAAAACTTTATTGGTATAAGAGTATGTTTTGGAAAAAATAACATTTCGGTATTAGCTCCTCCTACTATAGATAGATATGTATGACTATGACGCATTTGACATATAAGAAGCTCAAAATAGTCTAAAATCCTTTTTTTAGTCATTCCCACTAATTTTTAGCGTGGATTGATATTTTTATTTGGATTTGCATTAAAAAATGAAAAAAATATAAAAAATTTAAATTATATTTTCACTTAAGTTTCGTTTTCGAAGCAATTGTAACTAAAACCCATTTTTGCCCGGGATTTTCTGTAATTCACTTTATTTTTATAGGATACATAATATATTGAATATATTTTTTTTAGAGTCGTCTCGTCATGTCAGAGAAATCGACGTTTGAAATAAATCATTTCAAGTGTGAAACGTCTGAGCAATCTAAATTGGAAATAGATAATCGCATCAAGCGTGAACGAAACCGGGAAGCTGCAAGAAAATGTCGTAAAAAAAAGACTGATAAAATTTTCGAACTTGAAACAGAATTACGAAAATTAAAATTTTCTATCGCTTTAATGAAAGAACAAACTGAAACCGTTGATTTAAATATTCTTCACAAAATTTCGGGATGCTCTCATGATACCGCCGTTATCCTTAATTCAATTCAAAAATTGCTCAAAACCATCAAAAGTTTGGATTCTGGTTAATAAATTTTAACTCCATTTTCTCTGTTTTTTCTTTAAACAGTCAGTTTCGTATTTTCTTGTAATTTTGTTAATCTTTGTTGTTTTATCTATTTTTATAAAATGTATTTTTTTTGGCTATTTTTGTTATTTTGTTTTAAATAAAGCATTATTTCTTCAAATAAAAGTATTTTTTAAACAAAAACTAATCAAAGCAATTTTTCAATACTCAAAAGCCGCGCATAGAAGTTCTAATTATTTTTTGTTTTTTTCTAACTTTTTGCTTTCTCATACTTTGACGAAATGAAAAAGCAAAAAAAATAGGCCCATTTTTTGAACATTAATGAAACGATTCACCTTTGTTTGCTGTACCGCTGTTTTGCACTTTTTTGCAACAACAGAAGAAAAGAAAAAATCACTACAAAAATTGTACAATAATTAGTCAAAAGTTTTTATTTTTATTTTTGTTGTTTGTTATTGAAAAAGAAAAAAATCAATGATAAGGAGGTTTGACCTTTAGTTTGTTTGTTGTTGTTTGTGTGCGTTTTAAAGTGGAAAAAAATAAGAGAAAAAATCGAACAAACAAATATTGAAAGAAAGCGTTTCTTTCTTTTATCAATCATTTAAACTTTTTTTTATTTTATTTTTTCATTGGTTTTTGTTTTCTTTCTTTCTTACATTTGTTTTATTTTATTTTTGATTCTCAAAAATTTTAAATAAAAAAAATGTTCAGTGGAAATAAATTTGCAATTTTGGCTTTGATTATTGGATTTTTTACTTATTACAAATTTCCTAAAGAATGGGATAAACTTAAGTTTGAAGAAATTAAGTAAGTTTTTTCTATTGAAAATTTTGTTTTCAAAGTTTAAGCGTAAAAATTTCTTAAATTTTTTCTTTAAAATCAAAGAAAAAAAATAATTAGTCGGTAAAAGTTAAAAATTTTCGAATAAAATTAAACTTTGTTTTTCTAGAATTAAATCAGCTCCAAATTTTACTGGCCCTCTTGCAGCAAACGATGTCTTGGAAAAGGCAGAAATTCTTTTCAAAGGTGAATTGGATGGTCCTGAATCCATTATTATTGAAGGAGGTAAGAAAATTCCTTAATTTTTTAGTTTCGAAAAAAACTCTAAAATATGTTAAATTTTTGGATTTTAGACACCATTTATGCATGCAATGTAAATGAAGTCGTAAAAATTGTTAATGGAAAAATTATTAAACGTGTTTATGTTTCAAAAACTCCAGAATGTTGTATGTCTTATTTTTTTTTCACTCACAAAATATAATCCTTTTTGAAAAACGAAAAAAATTCTAATTTCACAAACTTTTTCTTGAGTCACAGAATTTCATTTTTCAGTCAAAAACCCAAATTTTTCTTGCGGTCGACCTTTGGGAATTCGACGACTAAACAAAGATTTATTCATCATCGCCGATGGAGTCAAAGGTTTAGTGACTTTGGATTTTGAAAAAGGTAACTCACCTTTGCTTTGAATTCGAAAAAATTATAGAAAAATTACTTTTTGACATTTTTTTAGAAGAATTTAAAACTCTCGTATATCCCGGAAAAAAATATGATGGAAAATATATTTCATTCGCCGATGATGTGGATGTAATTGATGAAAATAATGTCGTTTTCACTGATGCCAGTTGGCTTTATGATCAATCTAATATAGCTCCAACGTTTTTTGCTACTTTGGCCACCGGCAGGTGAGTTCAAAAAGTTTTCATTAAAACAAATTCCTAAAAACTGCAAATTTTCAACAAAAGTTTTCATTTGATTAATTAAAATTTTTATTAGTTTTCGCAAATTTTTTTCAACAAAACAGAAAACTTCAAAAATGCGATTTTGAAAAAATTATAATATTTTTTAAGTATGACAAGATTTTCGAATTGGTAGTTGAGGTGGCTTATCATCCATTTTTGTTGGGGTTGTTAAACTTGGAGGATTTTGGGTTGTTTCTTCTTGAGGCATCTCTTGTTTTTTAGTGGCTGCAATTGTACATGCAATAAATTCGATTGTCATTGGAGGAGTATCATAAAGCCTTTTTGAACCTAAAAAATTATTAGTTCGATTTCGATTTTTATTTTTTTGTAAATTTAAAATTTAAAAAACAAAATTCATACTGTAAATCACTGCCTTTTCATCTGATTTATTATAATAATCTTTTCCATTCGGTTTTTGTTGAATTCCTGGGTTTGGCATATTCCAAGGAGGATGATAATCAGAAACCAATCCATCAAGCCAAATAAAATTATTACGTTCCCATGGAATGTTTTCTTTAATATAGAGGCCAACAGCAAATCGATTTTTTGCTTCAGTGTAAAAAGGTTCACGATCTGTAAAAAACAAAATTTAAAAAACCAAAAAAGACTAATAACAAAAAGTCCTAAACTGAAAATGTTCTTTATTTTGTTATTTTGGAAATTATCATTGCAAGAATTAGAATTTTTTTTCTGTTCAAAAATTTAAGAAAAAATATACTTACAAAACCAATTATTTTCTTCCTCACAAGCTATACTAGATGGAAAAGCTCCATGTTCTTGATTTTCACAAAAGTTGTCTTCAATCATTCGCGATCTGTAAAAAAAATTTATTCTTAAATTTCGAATTTGAATTTGGATTTTTAACTAACTTTTGATGGTTCAACAGAAAAATAAGAATAGCAATTATGTTTTCCACAATTAAACCCATAAAACCAATTTTTTGTTTTTGTTTTTGTTGGACATTTATAAATTCTATCTGGGCTTTCATTAGGAGCAATTGAACCAACGAGGTCAGCTAAGGCTGGAGCAGACGTAGGAGGAGTATATGAAGCCGCTGTTGGTGATGGAGGTGGAATATATATTTCATGTGCACCGACTTTACACGCAATAAATTCAACGAGATTTGGCTCAATATCAAATAAATGTTTTTTATCTATAAAAAAAATAAAAAATTTTTTTGCATAATTTTCTTTTTTTCTTCTAAAGAAATTCATATCTTACTGTAAATGACAACTTTTTCATTTGGATTATGATGAAAGTCACCGCCATTGGGCTCTTGTTCGATCCCAGGTTTAGGCATATTCCACTGCGGATGATATTCAGAAACCAATCCATCACGCCAAATAAAATTATTCCGTTCCCATGGAATGTTTTGAGGAATATAAAGACCTACAGCAACTTGAGCACCAGAAAATGGAGGTCTATCTAAAAAATAAAAAAAAGGGTGAAAGCATTTTTATTTATTATTTTTTTTGCCCTCAGTATTTTTTACCTAGCCAATTATTTTCCTCCTCGCATGCAATACTAACGGGAAAAGCTTGAGATTGAACAGTTCCACAAAAATTGTCATCAATCATCCGAAGTCTCTTAAACAAATTTTTTAAACTATGATTTTTAAAAAAGTGTTTTGTGTTTCGAAATGAAAATATTAAATACCTGATTAGGATTAACTGAAAATCGTTGATAACACCAATGTCGGCCACAATTATTACCATAAATCCATTTTGGAGGGCATTCATATCGATAAGTTCCAATCGTAACAGCAGAAGCAATAGGAGCTGGAGCTCCTTCGATGTTTTTTATAGTCAAAATTGCTAGCAACAAAAAAATATTTAACATTTTTATTTTTCACAAAGAAATTTCTGTAAAAACAAACGAAAATCTTTTGGAATTATATTTGTCTTTTTTTTTATTTCTAAAAAATTTATCTCTTTTCTGTTTAAAAATTTAAAAAAAATTCCCATGCATGCGGTCTTTCTTTTTTGATAAAAGAAAAATTAATATTCAAAAAAAATCCATTAAAACTAAAAATAATAAAAATTATTTTCTCTAAATACTGTTATTGTATTTAATTAAGAAGTATCCCACAGTGAACGAGATCATACTACATATAAAAATCGACGCCTTTTTTAAATAAACCATATTCTTTTTCTTTAAGCTTTTAGATTTTTTCCTTAAAATAATTTCCATATTTAAAATTAATAAAATCATAAATTGCACAATTTTGCGTAGAAGAAATACTAGAAAAAGTTTTGGTTTCAAATGGTATAAAAAAAATAAAAAATTTAGCAATTTTTCTAATTGGAAATAGTTTCTGATTCAAGAAGATTAACCATATTTTTTTTGGTTTGAAACAAAAATAACTAACAAAAAAATTTTAAAAAACGAATGAATTTTTTTCTGAGATAAAATATTTAAATTTATAATAAAAATTTCTTTTCCGATTCACAAATATACGATTATTTATTTTAGAGTTTACAAATACAATATTAAAACCGATGAACTTACACTTCTCATGGATGATATGTATTTTTCGAATGGAATCCAACTCATGCCTGATAAACAATCTTTCCTTGTTTCTGAAACCCTTACAGCTCGAATTCATCGATATTATTTTGCTGGAAGCAAAAAAGGTCATAGTGAAATTTTTATTGATAATCTTCCCGGCCATCCAGATAATATTCGACTTTCAAGTAATGGAAAAAATATTTACATTGCGCTTGCAATGGCTCGAATTCCTGGACAATTTAATTTAATCGAAAAAATGCTAAAATATCCAACTTTAAGAAAATTTATGCATAATTATTTACAAAAACCTTTAACTTGGTTGTTTGAAAGTTTTCATGGAGCTGATTCTTCTTCAAAAAATTATGGTTTAGCAATTTCAACGGATTTAAATGGAAAAATTCTTAAATCTTTCCATTCTCCAAATGGAACCGTTAATAATCTTTCACAAGTATGCGTTTTTTTAAAACTTTTTTTGTCTTAAAAATTTTTTAAACAAAAATTAAATTTGTGTTTTTCTTTTAGTTGACCGATGATGGAAAATATTTATATTTTTGCACTTATTTGAATTCATTTTTGGCTCGAATCAAGTTATAATTTCTTAGCCGCCGTCGTTGTTAATTCAGAAGGGTCCTGAAACGTAATTTAAAAATAAAAATAACGAAGCATCTTTTTTTAGTTGGATTTTTTTTACTATTATTAACTTTTTGTCGTGTCAGCCTTTTTTTATTTAAACATAATTTAAAGTTGTTTATTTCTGAAATAATAAATGTTTAAAATGCAAAAAAAACTTTTTTTAGACATCGAAAAATGAAAGAAGAAATTGAAATCGTTAAATATAAAAAATATTATTTTGTTTAGATTTATTAATTTTAAATTCAAATTTTAGAAGGTTTTTGAGTATTAAAAAAAAGCAAACAGAAAATTGAGAGAAAACTTTAATTGGCACTATCAACTTTTTGTTTTTGATTTTTATCTTTGAACTTTTTTTCTTCCAAAATCCAAGAATAAATTTATAATGTTTTCAAGTATTTATAAAATTAAATAATTTTTGATCAAAGCACAAAACACAAAATTTTTTTGATCATCTCTTTTTTCTTTTATTATTAAAAGTCCACAAAAAATAAATATGATGCAATTATTATTATTTTATTTCTTTCATTCTCTTCCATCTTTTTTTGGTTCTTATCAACTCGGCTCGATTTCATAACATTTTTAAAAAAAAATTTAAACGATTTCATTGCATTTTTATTGGACGCAAAAAAAAAAGTCAAAGGACAAGCGTTCCCATTATTTTTTTATTAATGCGGTGTCCACTTTTTACAAAGTCTCTGGCAGCAAGGTCGACGACGTTCGCTATTTCGAAAGAAGTAATTCAAAGTCAAAGTCCGCCGCATTTAAAAAAAAACAAAGGGTTTTATTTTCTCTTTGCATCTTTGAACTTTTTTGTTTTAATAAATAAAATAAAAAATAAGCACACCTTTTTTGCATTCTTTTTCCTTCCTGGATTTCTTAATGCTTTTTAAAAAAAAATTTGCTGCAGCAAACAAAAAAAAAAACAAGCAAAAGCAAACAAGCTTTTTTTGCTTCCATATTTTTTTCTCTATCGTCGAAGCTTCTAGCTACCAAGCAAGGAAAAGAAAAAAGAAGGGACGCGTTGACAAAAAAAAGAACACACAAAAAAACTATCTCTATTTTTTTTTTTGCAGCATCCATCGAATTTTTCTGTGTGCCTTGATACGGGAAAGAAAGAGAGATGATTACTCATCACCACCATCCATGGATGGAATAATGGACACAACGGCGACGAGGATGATTTCGAAATACATAAAATGGGAGGTCTATTTTTTCTTTTCTCATGAATTTTTTTTTGGCGTCGTTGAGTCTCTCTCACTTTCATTTTTTATTTTCAATTTATTCAACTTTTTAGTGTTGTCTTTCAAAATAAGTAGCGGTCAGTCAAATTTTCTGAGATTATTTTCTTTGCTTCAAAAATCTTATTTTTTACGGGTATTAAAAAATTATGCCATCTTCAATCAATCACAACAGTGCCATGTCATCGGACGAAATTACTAATACATTTTACAAAGTTATGCAAAAACTTTTTCCTAAATGTTTGAAACATTCTGGAAGCTTGAAATCTGTTAATTTTGATGAAGAAAATGACGCAATCGAAACTCAAAATCAAAAATACGGACTAGGGCAGCCAAATATCAAAAATTCCGTGCAAAAACTTGAATATTCTGAAGCTGAACTCACTGATTTCATGGATGAAATTGAAAATCAAAAAGCTCCGATCAAACTTAAAAATTCCACAGCTCTTGATTTCTCGTCATCTCCTCGACATCATTGTTTCGATTTATTCCTTGCGGCTCCATATTCCATTTATTCCATTCCTAAAAATGATGAATTCTTCAAACAAGTGATTTCCAAGTTCACTCGATATCCATTGGACAAAATTATTATTGTTGTAAGTTTTAGTTTACCGTATTTTATTCATTTTTTTTTTCTGTTAAAAAAAGGATTTTTTTCTCTGCAAATTCACTTTCGTAAAATTCTTTAAAAAATGAGAATTTTTTTCGGGCTAAGACTCTATTTATAAAAAAGTTTTTAAATAATGCAAATTTTTTAATTTTTTCCAATTTCTTTTATCAATTCCCGAGGATAACAAAAAATGCTTTTTTTCAAAAAAATTTCTTTTGAATGCATCAACGAAAATAGCTTTAGTTTCAAACTAAATAGTTCAATTTTTTTTTCTTATTTATCAATTTCCGTTTTTTTTTTCAGAAACGTTTCCATTCTTTTGAAGACAATTCGTTGATTGCATTGGATTGCAAATTCGACACTGCCATCCTGATCGTTTACAACGACTATCCATTGATCAAACCCATCGCCCACCATTTAATTAAATCAGCCAAATTAGCGGAATATCGTTGGATGAATTTACGAGAAATTAAAGTTGTTGAAGATTTTTGTTGTTAGTTTTTTTGTTTGTGCCTTATTTTTGCCACTATCGTGCTTTAAAAAAACAGTTGTGATCTTGATTTTTCATTAATTATTTATTTATTTTTTTTTTTTGATTGTTGGATGTTTGTTTCTTTAAATTTGCTGGTCTCAAAAAATAATAAAGCTGGTCTTTCAATGAAAAATAAAAAGAGTCACTTCATCATGATCAAATTAATTAAATATAGTTTCGTAGAGAACAAAAAGCTCCACAGTTTATTAAATCCAACAGTAAAAAAATTCTTATTGACAAAAGAAATTTGAAAATCACAAAAAATGGTCATAAACAAATTTATCATAGGTTTGATCAAAATAAATTTTTTTCAAAATTTTATTTCCCATTGAAATAACAAAGTCCATCGAATTTTAGATGAATTTGTTATATCATTGAAAAGAGTTTGAACCCGGTTTTTATAATCTTCTGAAATTAATTGAATGAAATTTAATTCAATAAAGGTTCTAGGTAGTTTCTAAAAATTAAAAAACATACAATAAAATGCTGAAAGTAAAAAATATTTTCCTTACTTTCATAGCTTCGAAAAAAATTTCAAAATCAAAAACTTCAGAAATTGGCTTCAAAGTGAAGCATTTAAGCTTAATAAATTGAGGGCATTTAATAATTTCTTTTGCAGTGTTTATAGTAAAATACGAAGAAGAGTCATGTATGCTAAAAAAAATATTATTTAATTCGGCAGAATATTAGATTTATAACAAAAAAAGCTGTAACTTACAAAGTAAAGCGTTCAATATTTAAGAACTTTTCAAATATTTTTTCAACTGGCGCAATTGAGCCATTCTCAAATTTTATATCAACACAATTAAATTTTGCATGCTTAATATTTTTGGTTGGAATCGTTAAAAGTTTATTTAAAGATAATTTGAGGTTATAAAACGAAAAGTATTTTATATCTTTAATAATAAGTTTTTGAGATACACAACTAAAATAGTTTTCAAGCCCAAGAAAATCTGTTATCCAAATTTTGTAAGGAATTTTAGTTATATCATTAAGAGTTTTAAGTACATAATATCGATGATTATGTTTAAGAATCATTTCCCAATTTTTTATGGTGAAGTATGAAAAATTATTTAATCTATCAATAATTATAATAGGATTTTTTGCAAAAAAATATTTGCATGTTTTAATTAATTTTTAAAAAACTTTAGCAAATTTCGGGTTCTTGAGAATATAATAAATAATATTTCTTGGAAGTGAAAAGTTCTGAAATCGAGGCGAGGAAAAAGAATAATAATAATAATCCATTTGAGGTATTTCCATGACAGCGCTTTGAGTTTCGCTGAATTCTTCATTCTCCGAAACAACTTTCATTTTCGGAATAAACACAATTTTGTTCGGTTTTTAAATTTTTTGATTTATTGCAATTTAAAATACGATTTGGTAGAAATCTTTTCAGCTAAAATAAAGTTTTATATTATACATATATATTTTTTATCGAAACAAACCGTTTTTAGAATTGGTCGAAATTTTGAAGATGAAGATGGGGAATTATTTTTTGAAGAAGTTGCCTTTGTATTGGTATTGCCAAATTGATGAAAGTTTTCCATGATTAAAAAAGATAGAAAATCAGAGGGAAATAGAAAAAAAAAACCAATGAT
This sequence comes from Panagrolaimus kolymaensis, assembly GCA_028622995.1. Lineage (NCBI taxonomy): Eukaryota > Metazoa > Nematoda > Chromadorea > Rhabditida > Panagrolaimidae > Panagrolaimus > Panagrolaimus kolymaensis. The sequence continues at coordinate 1,707,068 of JAJQJQ010000029.1, read as the reverse complement.
ATTGTAAATAATGAAGTTTTGGCAAAGAACCAAGATTTTTTTCAGGTATTTTGTTTTTAAGTATTTAATAAATCAATGCATTGTTTTGAGGTCAAGTTTTTTTTACTAAAATAGGTCAAGTATTGTGCCATAATTATTTTGTTATTTTAAGACAATTAAATAAAAAAGAATTTCATTCGAATTTTTTTGACTTTTCTTTTAAATATATTTATTATTTAGTATAGAAAGTCAAAAAAAGGCAAATAAGTAAAATAAATAAATGAAATAATTTTCTTGATATTCAAATTTTAGGGTAGAACTTTATGAAGTATATCGGAGTTTTATTAAAGTTCCAAAGTTTTTAATTCCTCGAAATTTAATCATTGGTACCGAATATCCTCGAATATCTGATTTAATTACTTCGTCAATGAAGTTTTGTAGCATCTTTTTATAATTTTCTGTTAAAACTTCATTAAATTGCAAAGTGAAGGTTGTTTTTAGCTGTTTCTAAAATTTGCATAAAGAATATTAATAACAATTTAAAAAACTCTTCTTACTTTCATTGTTTCAGAAAATATTTTAAAATCATAATCTTCGCTAATTCTTTCCAATGAGAACCTTTTCAGATCCTTAAAATGTGAGCATTGAATAATTTTTTTTGCAGTTTTTGAAGTGATATATGAAGAGTTTACACTTTTACTAAAAAAAATTTATTATTAGTTTTTAAAAATTAAGATTAGTCGTTTTGTTATGAGAAAGCCAAAAAATCGCAGGCTATAAAGCGCATTTAAATTTCGCGGAACTTTTATATTCGTATGCTTGGCACCGATAACAACAACCACTTTCCTCAAGTCGAGCATCCCTGATAGATTCTCTTCTCACTAAGGACACAAACTTCGCCTTTCTTATCCACTCTAATCTACTCTTATCTTCCCCCAAGCGAGGATGCAGATAAATGGCCCAACCATTTAATGGAAAGAGCTCAGTCCTCTACTGCCCGAGGCAGACAGATAGGGGAAAACCCCATGATCATGCCAGATATACCGCTTCCACTACTGCTATTACTATAAGAATACCACAACTTAAAATTGTTTATTTTTTAGAAAAACTTACAAAGAAAAATATTGAATTTTAGTGAATATTTCAAAAATTATTTCTACTGGTACAATTGATCCATTATTATATCGAATATCAACGTTTCCAATTACAAGATTAAAAATATTATGTGATGCAAAAATTAATAATTCATTAAATGTTAAATTCATTGAATAAAGAGATAACCAGTGAATGTTGCCAAAAATATTTTTTAGTTGCAAACCACCTAAATTTTCTCGAATGTAAAGTTCATTATTAATTTGTATTTTGTAAAATATTCGTTTAATGTCAGGAATTTCTATGCTATAGTAGCTTTTATCCATTTTCCATTTACCATCGAAATTGTTAATGTTATTAACAATAATTACAGGATATTTAGAAAAAAAATATTTGCAAGTTTTTTGTAATTTTTCATAAGCCTTTGTGGAATATGGATTTTTAAGAATATAATAAATAATATTTCTAGGAAGTGAAAAGTTTTGAAATCGATGTGAAGCAAATAAGCATCTAGGATCCGAAACAACATAATTTTGAGTTGACATTTTTGTCTTCACAAAAATGAATAAATGAACTATTGTAAAATAAGTTTTCTTCATAGACAAAAATAATCTGTCTTTTATTATTGTTTGTGGCTTTTTCGTTATTTCATGCAACTGAAAGAATGCCTTATAAACTCAGGAAAACAAAAAGTGTCAAAGAAGAGGTTAAATTTTTTTTCCATTTTTCGTAAAAATACATATTTGAAAACAAAAAATGGTTAATATAACAAATGATTTCAAACAAAATTCAATAAAAAAGAGAGAATGATAGTTAGCCAAAAAAAAGAAAAAAGTTTCTAAAATTTAATATTTTTTGTTTATTTAAATAAAAAAATATAAAAGAATAAAGCGACAGAAGAAAAAAAGTGTAGACAAAATTCAAATCAAATCTACAAAGACCAATTAACATTTTGTTTTGCACAAATTTAGAGATCGACTAACTTTTACAAACAAAATCAAAGATGTTCTTTGAATCTTGGAATAATTGCAGTTTCAATAATTAATATGCCACTTCCAAAACAAATCATCTCGTTGTTTTTCAGAAAGATGACTTAGTGCAGCAATAATAGAAGTTCGAATCAAATTTTTGTAATCATTTGAAATTGAATCAGCAAATTTCATTGTAATCCACATTTTGGGCTTTTGCTAAAAAAAATTAATGATAAAGATTTTATTATAATGAAAGCAAAAATAAACATACTCCAATAGCTTTAAAAAAGGTTTCGCAATCAAATATTTCTGGGATTGAATTTAAAATTAAAGTTTCAAGATTTTTAAAATGTGGGCATTGCACAATTTCTTTGGCTGAATTTGATGTGAAGTAAGAATTTGACATATAAATACTGAAAAAATTAATGAGTTTTATTTTTTTTTAAATAAAATAATTCTTTGACATAATTTCCATATAACTTTTTAAAATCAAAAAAAAACTTACAATTCAAATCGATTAATTTTTGTCAAAAGTGAAAAGATTTTTTCAACTGGAACTATTGAGCCATGAACATATTTAATTTCAGCATCATGAAATTCGATTGCGTATGTTTTGATCGAAGATAATAATAAAAGTTCATTAAATGATAAATGTATTTGATAAAACGATATTCTATTTAAATTTGTTGATGAATTAAAAATAAATTTTTGAAAAGGAAAAGAATTTTCAATAAATAAATTTTTAATTATCCATAATTTGTAAGAACTTTGAAGAAATGTTTCTGGTGATAGCGAAATCTTTTTATGTTTGCAAATTCCTTCACAAAGGTTACTAAGTTCCCATTTATTGGAACAATTATTAAAAGTTTCAGCAACAATGATAGGATTCTTAACAAAAAAATATTTGTAGGTTTTTGTTAATTTTTGATATCCATTTGGATTTTTGAGAATATAAGAAATAATATTTTCTGGAAGAGAAAATTGTTGAAATCGAGATGAAGCAAAAGGATCCATAGCAGCAACAACAATTTTCTGAACAACCATCTTTCAACCAATTAAAAAATTCACAAAATGAAAGCTAATCAATCCGAAGCAATAATGAACGAAATGAAAAAAAGCTCAAGATTATTTCTGAGATTTATTTATTTATTAAATTATTAAAGAATGCTGTCAAACCATTTTTATCAAGAGAAGGGTCAACTTTATTTTTGTATTAAAGGCATAATTTCACCTTTTTCTTTGTCGCTCTTTTGCCAAAAAGGTTTATTAATGCCTAAGAAAAAGGTCAGTGGAAGCACAATTGTTCAAAAAATGGAATAAAATAATCAAAATATTAACCTGAAGCGTTATTACTACTGTACTGTTGAAGATACCAGGCTTACAGAAGAAAAACAATAAAATGCAAAAGTTTTTGTTGAAACTACTGGATTTCTCATTGTGGCTTCAACTTGTGTTACTGGGAATTATTGCGAAAGCTGTTGAATGTTTTTGTTAAAGAAATAGCAATTATTCAACATACAATTGATAATTCTTTATTATCTAAAAAAGAAGCAAAAAATAACTGCAATTGAAGCTTAAGATAAATTATCCATGTTTTACCACTAAAATAAGAAAACAATTTTAACGATCCAAATTCCTCCAACAAATTTAAAACAAAATATTGTTGCTTCAACCATAACCCTTGGAAAAAAAATCGAAGAAGAATGAATCTTAACTTTAAATATAAATTAAAGCCGCAATTAAGGAAGATTTTGTAGTTGTTCCATTATTAACAGAAATTTCAAAAATAGTTGAAAGCGAATCAACCATAAAACTGTTGCCACAAATGTTGAAAAAACAACTTTAATAGCAGAAGTAACTCAAAAATTAAATGAATTAAAATTTCACTAACAAGTAATGTGGAAGAAAGGGCTATTGGAATAACGAAAAAAAATTATTTCTTTCATAACCATTACCAGCTGAAGTCCGAATATTGTCGCTGATGCAATAATTCCAACCAATCGTTCCATAGCAAAATACTCAAACTAAAACCACCCATTTCTGTGAAGGTGAAGGTAAAGTTGTAAGCCTTAATCAACATCATTCCAGCTCAATATACATTTAATCTTTAAATGACCTTTGTTGTTTGTCGTCGAAAAAATATAAACGATTTCAGTTATTAATGAGGAGAAAATGGTGATACAATCACCACACCACTGCCATCCATGAATCAATACATAATGGCTGCTGAAGATTTATAAAATATAAAACAAATAACAAAAAATAAAAAAGCCAAGATTTATTATTAAAATTATTATAAATTTCAATAACTATAAATGAGTTTAAAATTAACTTTTTATATACACATTTTCGCAAAATATTTAAGAGAAACACAAAAAATGGCAAGGAAAACAAGAGATTATGAAAATTTAAATGAAAAAGTTTTACAAAAACGAAACATCAAAAATACAAAATAAAAAACTACTGCTTTTCGAATAACAAGAAAGCTTGAGCCGAAACAAAATTTTGCGGTAAAATATAAAAAGAAACATGATTTATTTGAGTTATTTGAAGTTTCAATATTTAATTGTCCAATTAAACAGTAAATTTCGCTGTTGTTCATCCGAAAGGTGGCTAATTGCAGCATTTCGAGATGATCGAATCAAATTTTTGCAATCTTCCGAGATGGAATCAAGGAAATTTAAATAAATTCGCATTTCTGGTTTTTGCTAAAAAAAAATTAATTAAAATTAAGGAAACCATTAAATAAATTTACATACTCCAATAGCTTTAAAAAATGTTTCGCAATCAAATATTTCTGGGATTGAATTCATTGAGAAACTTTCGAGGGTTTTAAAATGTTTGCATTCAACAATTTTTTTGGCTGATTTTAATGTGAAGTAGGAACGATTCATATTCATACTGAAAAAAGAATGGATGAGTTTTATCTTCTTAAACTTTACTGGTTCGTTTGCATGTCTTTCATAGAACTTTTTTAAATAAAACTTACAAATCAAATCTTTTGATTTTTGAAAAAAGTGAAAAGATTTTTTCAACTGGTACAATTGAGCCATCATGATTTTTAATTTCAGAATCACAAAATTCAACAGCTTCGGTTTTGATCGATGATAATAATATAAGTTCATTAAATGATAAACTAATTCGAAGAAACCATAAAAACTTTAAATTAGAAAAAATAACTTTTCGAAAATCAAAAGATTTTTCAATACAAAAACTTTTAGTAATACAAATTTTGTAAGATGCTGAAGAAAATATTTCTGGTGAAAATGAAATCTTTTTATATTTATAACTTTTTTTGCTTTTATTACAAAGGCTACAAATTTCCCATTTATTATGAAGATTACTGAAAGTTTCAGCCACTATGATGGGATTCTTAACAAAAAAATATTTGCAAGTTTTTGTCAATTTTTGATATCCATTTGGAGTTTTTGGGTTTTTGAGAATATAATAAATAATATTTTCTGGAAGTGAAAATAGTTGAAATCGGGATGAAGCAAATGGATCCATAGCAAATAAAGTTTGTGGAGCCATTTTTCATCCAATTAAAAAATGCACAAAAAGAAAGCCAAAAAGAAGCAATAATAAACGAATAAAAAAAAGCTCAGTTGTTTGTTTATTAAATCAGTTTTTTTTTGAAATGCCTTAAAAGCTTTTACCAAAAAAAGAGGTCAACGTTATTTCATTTGTGCATCATCTTTTCACTTTTTTTTTCTCAAAGGAAGGAAATACAAAAAGTATAAAATATTTTTTACGAGAAAACTTTGGAAAATCTTTTTAGTTCATTTTTTTATATCTTAGCTTTGTAAAGAAGAAAGAAACTACACTTTGATCAAATTTATTACAGTATTTCTAAAATAATTTTGGCTTTGAAGTTTTAGCAATTTAAATTAAAAATTTTTCCCTTAGTTTAAAGCTTCCTCCTCTTTTTTTGGCGTTGATTTGCATTCATTTTCTATCTTTTTTATAAAATAATACTAGACACATGTCTCACATAAAGAATTTTTTTCTCATGTATTATTGCTTTCCCTGGTGAAAAATAATTTTGTAATTAAAAAAAGATTAAAGTTGAAAAAGACTATAACACCCTTTTTTCCAACCTCTAAGTTAAACTTTTTCTAAAAAAATTCTCACACAGTAAATTTTTTTTATATCTAATTAAAAAATTTGTACTAATTATTCCAAGATGGCTGCCATAATTAATACTTTTTTAATTAATCAAAAGAAAAATTTTGAAAGAAATTAGTCATTTCATTTTCAAACGTTCAAACTCATTTAAAGCACATGCTAAAAAAGCAGTCGGTCGCACGCCCTTTTTTTATTTTGAAACTATGTAGTAAATAATTAATTTTGCTTAGTAGCTTTATGCCATTATTATAATTTTCCACCAAGTTCATTAAAAGAGAAAGAAAATTGCATTTTTAAATTGCTCTTTTTTAAATATAAAAGTATTTTTTAATTTTGTTAGTAAAAATAAAAGAAAAAAATATGATACCTGGCAATGATGTTATTATATCAAGTATTATTTTTACTGTAAGTTTAGATAGGTATAACTTGCTTTTTACCTTTTAGCGGAAAAAATTTTTTTTTTCTGCAACTTTTTAAGTTTAAAATACAAAATCCAGTCTTTATTAAGTTTTCTTCTTCAATTCTTGATTCACTTTCAAATTTTTTTAAAAATTTAAGAAAGAAATTAAATTTTTTGATTTTGTGTTTTTATAATTATTAAATATTTGGGTTTTAGCTTGCAATATTTGGATTAACCTGTTCAACCATTTCCATATTTATTATTTATAAAAAAACTATGCTTCATAATGCTTTTGGTTATATTTGTGCCGCTCATACTATTACAGAAGCCGGTATATTACTATGTTTTGCATGTTGGTCAGCTCCAATTATTTTATTGTAAGTTTCCCAAACCCAAAAAAAGACCATATTCTGTTTGCGCTGACTAAATCGCATTTTTTTGGAACTATTGAACTTTATTTATAAAAATGGGACATTTATTTTATCATTAGTTTATGCAAGCAAGAGAGAATAAAATAACTATTGAAAAAACACAATTATAAAAATGTTATTAAAAAAGTACAAAGTTTTTAGTAAATATATATTTTTTTAATTACATGACTGAAATAAAAAAATTGCTTACAGTAAACTTTAGTGATTCTCATGCCTTTTTTTTCTCGAAAGAATGTTTGTAGTTTACTAAAAAGTCATATAAAGATTTCATCATTGCATACGTAAATTTTTTCTACGTTTTTGTCTATGGTTTACGTTTCATTAAATTTATTTTATAATCAAATTTACGACTAATTTATTCAGATTCTAAAGATCTCAATTTTGGTTTTAAAACAAATTAACTTAAAAAAATTTTTAAGTTCTCTACCATGAAAATAATCAGGAAATTATTTAATTATCAAAGAAGCTGATATTGAATTCCAAAATATTTTGTAGCTTACTAGAGGAGATAAAATTTGCATAAAAATAATAACAGTCCTAATCTTCCAAAAAAAATTCAAACTTTATATCCCAAATTATTTTTTCAGTGACCATGCCTCCACAGCTAAAGCAATCCCAGGCGTTATTGTGGGACAATTAATAAATTATTTTTATTACAGTGCAAATTTCTTTCAACTTATAAAATCTGGAAATCGATTCTTTGCTACTTTATATCCAATAAAATATCGAATAATTTTTTCTATTGATAATGCAAAAATTATAATTAAAATTATTGCATTTTTAAGTATTTTTACGATATTGCCATTTTATTTTTATGATTGTAATTTTTTATTCCACCCTGAAACCTATGTTTGGCGCGTGAGAAATTCTTCGTGTGAAACTTTGTTTACGTTTGTGGATTTAAGTATCACCGCGACAACTTTAGCAATTTCATTTATATTTGATATTGCAACTTTTGTGAAATTGAGATTATATAAACATTCAACAACGACAACCCAAAATTTGCCTAGAGATATCCGATTTTTCGCTCAAGTAGGTTTTAAGTTTTAATAAAGTTTTTTATATGTCACTTTTATTTTATCAAAACAAAAGCTTTGCACGAGTTGTTTTAAAATTGCTACAAATGACTAACAAAATTATTATGGCGTCAGAAAAACAATTTTATTAATTTTTTTTGTATTATCGTTTGCAATTAATTGCAAAGAACAAAGAAAAATTATTTCAAAAAAATAAATTTGGTTTTACTTAAAACTCATAATAATTGCGGCAAAAGAAGCCCGGGAAAAAGAGAAAGATAAAAAAAAAATAGAGTAAAAAATTAGCTATCTTTGAAGGTTAAAAAATTCTGTTTTTTAAATCTGTTTTTTGTTTAAATTAAAAAAGGCAAAAAACTTTTTTATAATTTTTTGTATCATAAAATAGAAATGAGATAATAATTTTTGGGACTAATAGTCATTCCAAAAGAAAAGCTTTCTTGTTAGTTACATTGTTTTTCTAACATTTTTATTAACTTTTTATTCTGAGGGTTTTGAAAGTTTTTAAAAAAATTTGTCAAAAAATTGGTTAATAACAAAAAAGGGAGAGTTTATTTCTTCTTACTTTTTTCCTATTTATCGGGAAATTACGTAAAAAAATTCGCAAAAAATTCATAATCATTTAAAATAAAAAATATTATATTTAAAAGTTTGTTTTAGACTTGTATAACGACAGCTTTGTATGCCCAAATATTTATTGGCTTCGATATGCTTTCACCCTATGCAACTACAACTTGGGCCATTTTTCTTTCCAGAACTGTTACATGGCAATCTGGACATGCAGCAAATCAGTAAGCTTCTTTCAAAAAAAAATATTAATCTTGAGCATCAATTAAAAAATGCATTTTTAGGCTATCTTTTGTAATTTTTAATTTGGTTATTTCTCCAGATAAAATGAAAACCATTTCAATTAACAAAGCAACATCGAAATCAACAAAATAAATAAAGGAAGAAACCAAAAAAATTGATATATTTATAATTTTTATTTTTATTGGTGCTTTTATTTATTTGGACCATAAAAATAAACTTTCGCTTAAAAAACATTTTTTTTGTTGGTTGGATTTATTATTGTAAATTTATTTTAACTTTTGTATTCTACGCTCGAAGGAAATTCATAATCATTAAATTTGATTAAAAAGTTTGTACTCATCAATAAATAATAAAATAACTTTTTAAAAACCTATGAAAAAAATAAAAACAAAAAAATTACAGTTTTTTTTTACAGAAGAGAATGTTGTCGTCTGTCATTTCTCTTTTTTCTTGTTATTTTCTTCCTTGATAAACAGAAAAAACCAACAAAATTTAAATAAAATATTCAAAAAAATTCTTTAAATCACCTATACTAAAATTGTAAGTAAAATCGATATTTTTTTTACTTAAAAAATTCACTTTCATGGGTAACAAAAAAATTGTTTATATCAAACAACAAAATTTGTAGTTTCAATGGTTTCAGTCTTTCAGTTTTTAAAAAAATGTCAATATTTTAAACGACGAAGTAAAAATGTTTTATTATTGGTTTTGAATATTTTATCTATTTTTCTTTTATTTTATTTTTGTAAACCTTTTTTTTTGTTTTTTTTTTGTTTTCAAAAAAAACTGCCATAATTTTTGTGGGCAGCAAAAAATATATAGCTTTTATTTACATAGATTCAAATGCTTTTTATTGAAAAAAAGAAATATAAAAACAATAGCTTAAACTATAAACACATTTGTTACAAATATGAAGATGAAAAGGCGTTGATCACGAAGTTCAAAATATTCAAAAAAGTTATAAAAAAAATTATTTATTAAATAACCACCATGATAGGAATATGATTTTTATTAAAAAGTTATGCATTATATTCAAAGCTCTCTAAAATTTATATATTTCCTTTTACCACATATCAAAAAAATAAAATAAAAAAGCAGCAAGTTCACAGAAAGTTCAAATGAAAAATTTGCATATCATGGAACGTTTTTTTGTGAGAATTTTCTTTGATCTTGAAGAAATTTATCTTCTCTTTTTTTTTTCAAACGTTGTATCAGTTAGTTGCAACAAAGAGGTTCCGTGGTTTATTTTTTTTTTACCGTCGAGAAAGTATTTATCGTTTGATTTTCTTAATTTTTCTTTGATACAGTCTTTTTGCTTACTTAGGTACAAAAAAAGGAAAATCACTGATAAAAAAGGATTTTTTTTAAAATTCAGCTTTTTTCTAGCAAAATTATTTGCTAAGTTTTTTTGCAAAATAGAAAAGTTAAGTTTTTTTCTTGTTGCTTTACAATATTTTCAACAAAAATAAAAATTATATTAAATATTTTAAAAAAGTTAACAAAAAAATAGACAAAATGGATTTTTATTTTTCATTGAAAAGCAAGCAAGGTTGGTTGTTAGCTAAAAAAATATTTTAAAATCAAACAACAAAATTTGTAGTTTCGACGTATTTTTTTTTTGAAAAAAGTCGGGTATTTTATTTTTCAAAAAAAAAAACAAAAACAAATACATATATTTTTTATATTTTGAATATTTGAATTGTCTTCTTTCTTTCGATTTTTGTAATACTTTTTAAACCAGAAAAAACCTTTTATATATTTGATTGAAGCATGTAAAGAATTATTTTTTTTAAATATAGTATTGATTGTTTCCAAATAAAATATTTATACACATGGCAAGAAACTAACCATCCAAAATTTATTATTATTTCGAAGATAAAAGTTTAAAGGTACAATCGATTTCCAACATCCAGACAGGAAAAAAATAAAGATAAAAGTATAAATATTTAAATCACGGCTTTATATTTATAAATATGAGATGATTTAACACTGGTTTTTGGAATGACTCTTCAATGAAGAATAAAAAATCAAATTTGATATTTTTCGCAAATTTGACACGTATGGTTTTTATATTTAATCTTATTTGGATTTCGCTGTGAATAAAAATATTGTAATTTTCTTTTGAGAAGAAAAAAAGATATTTAATTCTTCGAAACTGAGTTTAATGCATACCAAATATTCGAGAAGATTGAAGGCGCAATAAGGATCAACCACGTACACAGTTATCGTGCATAAAATGTGGTGTTATTAAAAAAAGTATTAAAAGTCTCTTCTTGTAACTGATTTTATTGTAATTATAATTTATGATGAATGTTTCTTCAACATTTTCTTTTTCTTTCTTTTTAAATCAGCAACTAATCATTCTTTATTTATTTTTTATTTTATGTAGCCACAATCTATTAGGTATTGTTCCGATATTTTTTTTGATTTTTCTGTTTTAGAAAACGAGTGTAATTAAAGTAAAACTTTGTTGGATCAATGACAAAATTAAAACTATTATAAAATTACTTTACTTTTGAAAGTGCATTCCCATAAACATATTTATTTTGTTAGCCAAAAAAGCAAGAAAAAAGGTTAAATCAAATATTTAAAACAAAGTAAAAATAAAAATACATTTTTTATGCGTTTTTTTCAAAAATAAACAAACATTTTATGATCAAGCTACAAAATTTGTAGTTTCCACTTTTTAAAAATCATCGACTTTTTTTGCTTGAGTTTTTTGAAAGCTTCATTGCTGGAAGAAAAAAGACTTTCATTTGTATTTATGGCTCTTTTTTGTCGTTGTTTTGAATATTTTAGTTTTGTTTTTTTTGATACAGTTAAATTTAAGATAAAGCTTTAAAAAGCAGTTATTTTTGTTAAATATCTTATAATCATTCCATTTTTCTTATGAAAAAAAGAGAAAACAAACAGAAAGCAAAATCAAAAATTTCTTTACCGATGAATTAACAAACATGACAGGATAGTTTTTGAAAAATAATTTAATCCATTGCGTAGCTCATCGTTTGGAACAAGTTATTAAAAATATATTTTTTATAAACGAAAAGAAGACTAATATTAAAAAAATATATAAAAAATGTTAGAGCAACAAAGTTTAAATTTTGGAGAAAGAATTTGGACGACATTTTTTTGCTTTTTGTAATTTTCCATTTATATTATTTCAGCGAAACATAGAATTTCTGGCATGAAAGCGGATGGATTCTGCGTTTTTGATAAAAACAAAATAAAAATTTGTCTAAACAGGCGAAAAAGTTTATCGTAGATTTAATATCCAAAAAAAGCTTCATATCTTTTTTAAAAAAAGCGCTGGCATCAAAAATTAATTTTCTTTCTTTAAAGTTGTTTGTTTTTTTAAATAACTAGCAGCCGACGCTGCTTTCCATCATTTTAATTTTTACTTATTTTTTTCTTCATTTTTTGATACATTTTTCTAATTTTTTATCCATGGGTTAAACTTTTTTTAAATCCCATTCCTTTAATTTATGGTTTAAAAATATTTAGGACATATATAATTTTTTTTATAAAATTTGTTTTTGGTGCATATTTCTAATTTATTTTTCAAATTTTGTGTCTTTAGAAAGAAATGGGTTTAAACCTTTCGAGGACATTTTTTATTAGTTTTTTTGTTGTTGTTTTACTTTGTTTCTTTCTGATTATTGAGCCTCATAATAATAATAAAAAAATTTATAGTAAGTAAAGTTAAAATGGATTTAAATCATTTTTACAAAACAAAAATAAAATAATTAAATATTTAAAAATAAAATATTCAAACTCAAATCGATGAAGCTAAAAAAACGTGAAAAAATAAATGTTTTTTTCACAAAAAATTTATTTAAAAACTAAACTTCAAATTTTATAGTTTCGTTGTTGCTTTCAAATAATTCTAAGTTCTTGGTTTTATTTATGCTTATAAGAAAAAATTGATGTTTCGCTAAAAATATTTTTTTCCAAAGAAAATTAATCAACTTTTTGAATTGTTGCATTTCCGAAGTTTTTTTTTATTTTGCTTTGAATATTTTAATCGTAGTTTTCCTTACTTTTTTTGGTTCGATTAAAATAAATAACGCTTTAATAAGCAAATTTTTGCAATAAAATTTTTTTCTCTATTAATTAATAAAAGATATGTATTACAGAAAAAATGCAAAAAAAATAGCTGATTTTATTTCAACAAATAATTTAGAAATATTTTATAAATAAATGCCTCTGTTTACCAAAATTTAATTTTGCAATAAATAACATTCTCATAAACCAGGATTTGTAGTCGAAAACGTTAAAATATAAATAAATAAAATATATATTATTTTTAAAAACAATAATACAAACAAAAAAATTAGTTTTAAGATAGTATATATTCTTTGCTACGATTTTTTACCTTCTTGGTTTGATTAAAATTAACTAACCATTTTCATTGTAGCGAGCGAATAAGAATGTACGCAATAAAATATAAGGAATAAATATTCCAACTTTAGGTACATCCATCTTGAATATTAAAGCAGGGCATTCTTTGTTATTGTTTGAAATTACATTTATTCCAAAAAATAATTATTCCCACTTATTATTGCCTCGAAAAGCTTAATTTTTTTAGAAAACAAATATATTTGTTCAAGTATTTACCAAGTGAATCTTTTTTATTTTATGTCATCATCGGCGACTTTTTTTTAATGAACTAAAACCTTATAAAAAAATATTTACGGCAGCTCCAAATGCTTCTTGTTAAAGCTCTATGGAAACTCCAGCTTCAGGTGGCTAATCGCTTAATATAATATTCGTTTAAAAAAAAGAAATACGTTTCACTTTTATCTAAAAACGTAATGAGCACTATAAATAAAGTAATGTTACATGTAAATATATGGTGGTGCAAAGTTTTTTATTATTAGAATCAAAGCAGTACCCTCGAACTAACAAATGAAGAATAAAGTTCTTCTTAATTTAACTTCCAATGAATGAATATAATGAAGCAGTAAAGCAGCAAAAAATCGCGTAAATAAGAAGAAAAAAAAATTTGCAAAAAAACTAATTCAAATATTTCCCACTCAACAATAACCAACAAATAAAAAAAAGTTTCTATTTTTGAAACTCAAAAATAATTGGAATGGAAAATTCCTCTGATTTCACTCATAAAGCGCAACAAAAAAATGCATGTCCGTAAAAAACAACAAAAGTCTTTTTGTGCTGTTGAAGAAAAAACGTTCGCATGAAAATATGCAAATTTTTTCATTTTTTTGGAAGCCTCAATTTTCGTATATAAGCTTTCTAGTTTTTGTCAAAAAAATTAGACTGACCCATTTCGCTTGTTCTTCGTCGTCGCGATGGAACGTCCTTCTTTTGATGAAAACCTTGGAGTAAACGAAACTGAACGTGAAATTGAAGCTGAATTGCCAATGGAAATTCAAGAAGATGAGGAAGAAGAAAGCTCTGATCTCGAAAGTGATGAAACTGAACAAAGTGATATTGATATTGAAGATGATGCATCTGATGGTGATTATGTGAGTCATTTATATATTTTGAATTGATTATTAGAGAAATAAAGTTGTTTTTTAGGATTTTGATAACCACAATGGTGAACATGCTGTAAATCTTGAACCTGAAGAAGAAATTGTCTCTCATTGGCCATATTATGATAATATAGATAATGTAAGTTATTTTTTATATTGATTTTTTCTTTCTAAAAGGTAGTTACTTTTTTCATCCAGCTAGTGATGTTGATGATAATGAAGCTTCTGCTGATTCAAGTTCAACATGTCAAATCACTCCTAACAAAAGTTTGAATGGCGATGATCGTTATCTTGTTGTCAAATCACTTTCTTATGTGGAAGATTTAAACAAATGGGAAGCTTACCTGACATTTGATGATGAAGAACAACCAACAAAACTTTGTTTGAAAGATTCCAATTTGTTTATCAACGGTAAAATTTTTACTGGAAAATTTGTCATTGATGGATATCTCTCTGTTTGTGACCGTCCGAAAAACCTCGCTTCTTCTTTGCTTAAAATATATGTTCATGCGTGTAATCTCACCAATTTGTACTTGGTAAACCAGAAATTATCATGGTGGTATTATGAAAATTTGGTCCATGGTGGAAATGTCAAAATCTTTCGTTTTGAACACGTTGATGTTAAAAAAGCAAATGGTGATGTAGCTCATGTTGAAGATATTATGAAAAAGTTGCCTAATATTAGAAGATTTGAATTGCATGTTTTATTTTAATTAGTTCGTTATATTTTTCTTATATTCATTGTTTTTAGTGTGGGCCGTCATGGATCTAGCAATATTACAAAAGAAACTTTTGCAAAACTTCCATACTTCAAAAATCTCAAAGTATTTATTTTGGAAAACATTGCTCATGAAAATTTTGATCCTGATTTATTTATTGGGTTCATGCAGGTAACCACTACTTTTTAATTATTCGTATAATTTATGTCTCTTTTTTAGGACCATCCAAACACTGATTTTTATCTTTCATTCCGTTATTATGATAATCCAAACCAAAAAAGACAAGTCGATGCTATCGCTGATCATATTCGAGACACTGAACCATATCCTGATCAACTAAAAATTAAACGATATCCCTAATTATTTCAAAAATATTTATAATTATATAGTGAATAAATAGTTTTGTAACACTGACTAAATTGTGTAATAACGAACGAAAAAATAAAGAATATTATAAGGCGCTAGGTGAATTTGTGAAAGAGGAGAAAACTTGAAAGTTGCAAAAACATTGAATTCTTTATGCGCATATTGTGATATGTAAGAAGCTTTTTTAAGGTCGAATACAACTGTCTCTCGATGGAGAATGTTTGGTTTACTTCAAAACAAAATTTCTTTAGAACATAATAAAACATAAAGATAGCAGAAAAAGATTGGATAAAAATAACACACAATTCAACATCAACAAATAGGAAGCAGCGATGACGCGAGAATTATTCGCGTTGAAACACGCATTGCAATGAAAGCTTCTTTTTTTCTTCAACTTTCTTTCATTTTTTTGGTTGTTCCTTCATTTTGCGCGTATTTTTATGATAGTTGTTTGCCTAATTTTACTTTCTTTTTTAGGTAATAATCATTTTTTGTCCACTATGGATAATCATCATGCTGCTCGTTTTGGTGTTAAACGACCTCGTTTGCAAGAAAATGTCAATGCTGCTGCTTCAACAACAAGTTCACAACCAGCTACTTTTCAATCCAATTCTGATGCTGTTATTGCTTCATGGCAAACTCAATATAAAAAGGAATTCATTGAAGTTAGTATATTTTGTTGATATTCAAAAAGAACTTTCATTAAAATTATTATTACTTTTAGAAACATGCCTTAGAAACAAAGTATAAAGAACTTGAAACAAAATATGATAAACTCGAAGAGAATGCTGATATCATACAACAAAGGAATGTGGAACTCCAACGAAAGAATTACGACCTTCATCAAGCTCATGGTAATCTTCTGTTGCTTTACAACAGTCAAAGCATCCACATTTCTCAACTTCCTAATGAAAGAGATATGGCACGTCTTAATGAAAGCATTACCGTAATGGAATCTGCAGCTAAACAACATTTCAATCAGGTTCGTTTACTACTTACATGTTTTTGTTTTCAATGTGTTAAAGAAGCATGTTTTAGATTTCGAACTTGAAAAAGCAACGAGAAACTGATCTTGCTAATCACCTCAAAGAAAAGAATGGTTTGGTTTCAAAAATCGCTGCCTTAGAAAAGAATCAAGTTGGACCTTGCGACAAAGAAAAGAAAGTTTTGTTGCTCAAAATTGCCAAGCTGGAAAAGGATCGAGAAGCAGACAAAGTTATTATCGCCAAACTTGTTAAGAAAGAAGAAGAATCTCGACAAGCTTTTGAGAAAGAAAAGAAGGCTCTCGTAGAATACCTGGAACAGAAACCACAAACTTTAAAGAAAGAATATGAAGATGCAACAGCTCGGCTTCGTCGAAACATAGATCGGTTGAACGCAACTATCAAAGAACGTGATCAATTGGTAAGTAGTAGTTTGGTTTTAAAGGCAGATGATGAAGTATGGGTTTATTATATGTCCTCTTTTACTGCTATCTAATGCTCTTTTTGATATAAAGATGTTCTTATTCGTACATAATTTGTTTTTTAGATTGATGATATGAAAGCTCAACAAGAAGCCGATAAAGCAAAAATAACAGAATTGAAGAAGAAAGCGGAAGCTGAACCTAAAGCTCATGAAAAAGAAAAGAAAGCTTTTGTTGCTATACCTGCTGAAATGGAGCCGAGAAATATTGACCGATCAAATGTTCATTCAGACAAGGTTATAACGAATGCTTCGATTGCTCATTCTGATAGTGTATGTTTGGTGTGAATTTGAAGCGTAAAAATAACGTCATTTTATAGGTTTTGAACTCAACAAATCTGAATAATGCTAACAACTCTGTGAATTTTGATGATGGTCAACTTGCTATCAAAAAACTTGTTCATCTTAAAAGTGGGAACAAATGGGAAGCATATCTAACATCAAATGAAAGAGAACAACCTATAAAACTTTTCTCGAACGGTTCCAATTTGTTTATCAACGGTAAAATTGCTTCTCAAAAATTGGTCATCAATGGTGTTATATCGCTATTCAAAGATGATGATCCATTCAAAGTTCCTGTTTCCAATACTAAAGTGTTTAAGACATTTCTTTCTCGCTTCCTTGAAAATTTTGTTCATTCTTGTAAGCTCACGGATTTAGCTTTGAATGATCAGCAAATGTCGTGGATGGATTATGAAAAGCTAATATCTGCTGGAAATGTCAAAAGCATCCATTTTGCTCGTGTTCGTGTTGAAAAAGCAAATGGAACGGTGGCTTCACTTGAAGATATTATGGAAAAACTACCCAAGATTGAAAAATTTGAATGGCATGTTTACTTTTGTTTCTTTACTTACGTTGAATGTTTATGGTTTTTAGTGTTTTAAATCGCTCTGGATCTATCAAACTTACATCTGAAACTTTTTCAAAACTTCTCTCCCTTCCAAAATTCGAATATCTTCAAAAATTCTTCTTGTATGGTATTTATCACGATTCTTTCGACGTTGATACCTTTCTTGATTTCATGAAGGTAAATCACTTTTTCTCTCTGATTAGTTTTTAATTTTCATCCATTTTAGAAACATCCTGAAGCTAATATTAGTCTCGAATTTCATCATCATGGAATTTCGGAAAAAGAAAAAACTGAAGTCCAAGCTATCGCAATAAAACTTCGCAAAGTTCATCGATCATCAACCAAATTAAAAATTTTCTTTTAAACTTGTAATTGTTTCTCCATCATTTTATGGATTTATTTTGTGATTTTTTCTAATCTAATATGTTTGTTTCTTCGTTCGTTTGTTTTTTGTTTGTTTGTTGTTTTGTTTGTAATAAATAAACTATATTTTTTGTTTCAAAAGAAAAAACTTTGTCTTTGATTTAACTTTTCATTGCTCGAGGTTGAGTTAAGAAACGCGAACAAAAAGACTTCAATAATGCTAATGTTACAACAAATATGAATGACGAAATGATGTTTCCTCCATGCTTGCTGTGACCATCACATGTGTTTGAGTAAATGTATAAAGTAATCCGGTTCTCGATATGATGAAATATATTTGGTTAATGATAACCAATCGCTACAGCTATGGCTTGGCATGATTCATGTTGCTCAATCGTTGGTGAGTGACTGCTTTTGTTGTTGTTTGAGACGTGGCTCATTTGTTGCATGGGTTAGTCATGCTTCGGCTAGAGTTTATTTTACTGGAATAGTTAGTGAAAACATTTTTGTTGTTCGAAATTCGTTAAACTAGCACCTTCATTAAACAAAAAGAAATTTATTTATAACTCAACAAAAACTAATAATGACAAAATGATGAGAAAAAGGAAAATTTAGATGATAAAAAGTTTGTTTGGTGCTGGACAAGTTTGACACATTCTTTGTTTCATAGCTTTACATTCAGCGCCACCTTCTTTAGAAAGATTTGAATCAATGAAGCATAGTTCAAAACAAGAATTTGGATGGTTCTAAAAACAAAGCCATTAATACAAGTAAAATCAGTAGAAATAACAAACCATCATGAAATCAAAAAATGAATGAACATCAAAATTCTTATGGGGGATATTCAATAATCGAAATTGTTGAAGGTTTTTGAAAGTGTGAAGCTTGATGAGATTCTTGAAAGTTTCTTTAGTAAGCCCGAGATCATAGCAACCATTTGTAATACCACTGCTTAAAAAAAGACAGTTAAACCAATGATATCTTAGGTGAAAGTAACTTACTATTGGAGCTTTTCAATAGCTGGTATTTGAAGAAGAATATGTTCCAGTGGAAACATTGATTTCTTTTGATGATCTATGACCAGTACATGAGAGAAATAAAGATTTTGAACCATTCCAGATGCAGTTAGTTGCTTGTATTCGTTCCATGACATAGCTTGATTGCATAAAAACAAATTAGAAACTTTACAAGATTGAAGCTTTGCAAGTAAACGAGAAACAGCAAGTGGATCATCGATAGCACAAGAACGAGCATTATTCGTGAATGGATCACTATTATAATGAGAAAGAATACCATCAAGAGATAATTTCATTGCAGGATGTGGAACAGCACCATTAATAGTCAAAGTGTTGGGATTGTTTATTGAAAGCTTCGTGGGTTTTTCGTTTTCATCCAACGTTGAATAACCATGCCAAACATTTCCTTCATTAAGTTCAAGTTTGTTAAACACAACAGTATTCGTAATACCAAGACCAGCAAGATCGGATTCCAAATCAGCAATTTTTGCTTCAAAAGTTAGTTTCATAAGATAATGAGCAGCTCGTTCAGCTTCAGATTTCTCTTTCAATTCCTTAATCACATCTTTCATTGCAGCAACTTCAGCATCATGGGCTTGTCGATCGTCCTCTTGTTTCTTTTCCAATACAGCAATTTTATCATCCATAGTTTTCTTGAGTTCATCAAATGCTGCTTGTAAGTTTGATTCTTGCTTCATTTGTAAACGAGAAATCTAAAAAATTACACAAATTTATTGTTAGTACAAAAAGTTAAACAGCATACAGTTGATTGAAATTCGTCGACAATTTTATCCAAAGCTCCAAAAAAGGATTTCTTTATTCCTGGCTTTTGTTGTTGATCATTTTCTTTAGCAATTTGAGCATCCAAAGGTGAAGAAGTTGAAACTATAATTGGATCATGAATAAGGTGAACATCATATTCAGGAGAGCTATTCTTTGATGAGAAAAAGCTTTTCAAATCTTTCATAGTTCAGATTTAGACAAAGAACCTAAAAAACGAAAAGTATGTTTAACAGAAAACATAAAAAAGCGGAACATGGAAAATCGCGAAACAACGAGAAGGCGGCGTTGTTGATAAAATGTAACAATAAAAATATGGAAAGGAGGAAATAGCTTTTCTGAAAATGGAGGAAAAAAGTTTCAGATTATTATTTGCATTTTGGAACAACAAAAAAAAGCCGCAGAAGAGCATTTTTTACAGTCACTTTTTTTCGTTGTAAAACTAAACTTTTGCCGCACACTTTCGAATGTTCAGCTTTTTGGATGATAAAAACTTTGATAAAAGGCATGGGTTTCAATCAGTGTTGTCGATTAATCGAAATCCTTCGATTATCGATTTCGATTAATCGAAATTAATCGAAAATTTTCAATTATCGATTATCGATCGATTAATCGAAAATCGGAAGTCTCGATCAGTGCTGTATCGACGCCGACGAGATCGCTAATTCAAAAGAAAACCCACTTCCATCTAAAACATCATGTGATCTTCCAACTGTAACAATCAAACCAATGGCATCAACATCTTCATGCTTACCACCTGTAACTGGTGGGCCTCCTCCACCACCACCTCCTAATGGTTTACCAAGAATAACCGGTGGTCCACCACCTCCTCCTCCTCCACCTGGTGGTTTACCGAAATCTGGACGTGGACCTCCACCACCACCCGGACTTCCATTACTTGGTAATCTGCTAAATCTTGGATCTTTTGTTCTACCATTACCGCCACATTTGAAAGAAAAAATGAATGTCATTAGTGATAAACCTATGAAAAAGCTTTGTTATTGGAAAGATTATGTTGTAAGTTGGATTTTTTCTTTACAAACTATCTTAACAAAATAAATGTTAAATTTAGATTCCACCAGTTCATATCTCAGAAAAATCCTTATGGGCTCTCATTGATGATCGAGACGTTTACAAAAAAGAAGTGATAGCAAAAATTCAAGAAAACTTCTTTGATGAGAAACAAGCGTAAGCTTCCTTCTTTTTTTACTCTTCATGATTGTTATTTTTCTAGAAAAGCCGAATCAAGCAAACCAAAAAAGAAGAAAACTAAAATATTCATTATTGAAGATCCACAGAAATTGTTATATGTTGCGCTAAATTTTACTCCATTTAAACTTACTTGTTCTCAATGGGCTGATGCAGTTTACAATGTGGATCTTCATATTCTTACTTCATGCCGGATAGATATAGTTTTGAAAATCTTGTCAAAATTCGATGATAAAATGCAAAATCTAGCTGAATGTTCAGATGAAGATTTCGCAGAAATGGATATAGCTGAAAAGTTTCTTGTTGTCTCAGCTAAAATCCCTGCATTAAAGGCTCGTCTCAAAGCCATGCATCTTTGTCAAACATGGAATGAAAATATTACAATAATAAAGAAGGACCTCTCATCTCTGGATCTTGGTATAGCTGCATTTCAATCAAAAAGTTTCAAAATTTTCTTGAATTTAGTCTTATTCGTTGGCAACTATTTGAATCGAACATCATCATCTGTGGCTCCTGCGTATGCTTTCAAATTAACTTTGCTTAAAAATTTGAACAATGTCAAAGGAAATGAACCTGAATATTCTTTGCTTCATGCATTAACCGAATTAATGAACAATAATATATTTCATGATAATGTTCTTTCAACTGAATTGGATATCATCGCAATGGCTGCAAAGGTGGATTTTACTATGATAGAAGAACAAGTCAATTCGCTGCAAAAAGAAACTAATGCTGTAAGCTTTTCATTCGAAATTTTGAATTGATGATATCTTTTTTAGACGGCAAAATTTATTGATACTTTCAAAGCTGCCAATACCAATGATAAATTTGCTGAAAGGATGACAGATTTCATCAATATTGCTTCAACTGATATTACTGATATTTCGATGGTAAGTTTATCTTTATAAACTACAACGTTCTTACATACTTTTTCTTGTTTTAGCAACTTAAGAATGTTGATAAACGATGGGAAGCTCTTCAAGATTATCTCGCAACCAAGAAGCTGCTGTCATACAAAATGAAAGATGTCTTTGATGATGTGGTTCATTTTCGAGCTTGTTATAACAGAATATGTGTGGAACTTCAAAAGAAGAAAGAACCACCAACGACTAAAACGCCATTGAAATCTATTCCACCTCCAAATCTTCAACTTCCAATGAATTCTAAGAAAACAGCTGATGGACGTGGATTTCTTGATAGTATGCTGGAAGATATCGACAGAAGTTACTGCCAAAGTGATGAAATAAGTCAAAAACCTGATACCTCATTTGGTTCACGTCGAATAACAAGAAGCAAAGTCTTTAATGTAAAAAATTATAATCGTCTAAGAAAATGATTAATTGAAAAAATAAATGGTTTTATGTTTGTGTGTGTTTTTATGTATCATTGAATGAATCGAGGATTCAGTTCTCTCACATTTTTTTTTTTGCGGAAAACATAGTGATAGCGTTTAAAGGTTTTGATGGTTCGCTTTACACTAAGCTTGGTTGGGCCCAGAATTAATGGCAATAATGTCTGATTAAAAGCCACGATGGTAATGAAAATACTGATAATTTCTTAACCCAATAAATAGAAGCAAGATGGACTCCTTATCATCGTTCGCTATTTATTGATACGTTTGTTAGAAACGATGTTAAATATTGCAATGAAAGTGGATCCACACCTTGTCCTTGATTTCTTTTATGATGTCAGATAGAGAGATGATTAGTTATCATTTTTCATGTTCTACCATGCACTTGGTAGTTAGCGTATTGCTTAGATAACTTTACCAACAACAAATCTTATAAAGGTACAAGCATATTAGGAGTATGAGTGTGTCGGTGAAGCAACAAGGTTAGTGAAATATGAAAGCTTCCAACGTCGACCGCGTCCATCAGAAGTTTATGTATCAATGTTTCTGGAGACGTTGGTGGGATGATTATTTTCGCGCATATCTTTCTTATCTCAAGTTTTTAGTCAAATACTATTTTCATCCTCACGTTTAGCCTTTATCTAAAATTTTCCTTTTTTCTCATGATATCAATTATTTCTTCGTTCATTATTTCTTGATTTAGGCAAGTGTTTCAAAGCTATTTATTTTACAATACAAAAATACATATTCTGAAATAATTACATATTAATTTTATTTTCATTTGTTGTCAATTCAATTTTAAGTTTATCATGCGATGAATCAGCTTTTCGGAGTTTTGTAGCGAGAGCTTTGATCTTTGTTTTTACTTTTTCAGAAATTGCAGCATAGCGGAATGAAAGAGTAATATGAGCGTTTGGATGTTTCTAAAAGTGATAAACGTAAATTAGACAAAAATGCAAAAAAGTTGTTTTTACTTTCATAAAACCAAGAAACGAATCAGCGTCAAATGGATCAAGAGTTATTCCATACAAGCACAATTTTTGAAGACATTTGAAAGTTGGAAGTTTCATAAAAGTTTCTTTTGTAAGCTCGATAGATCCATGATAACCCATATCACTAAAAAGAGTAAACATAATTACATAAATAGCAACAAAATAAAAGAAAACATACCAAGCAAATTTTTCAATATTTGGTAGCTTTTCCATAACATCTTCAATTGAAGCCACAGTACCATCTTCCTTTTCAACGCAAACATGAGCAAAATAAAGGTTTTTGACTTTTCCAGCAGATACAAGTTTATCATATTCCATCCATGAAATTTTTTGTTTATCCAAGAGAATTTTAGCAAGTTTACACGAATGAACATAATTTTCAAGTAGATTGGAAACGAGTTTTCTATAGTCTTCATATTTATGGATTTTATATGAATCATTACTCAATTGATAGAAATCTCCATCAAGAACCAGCTTTTTAGATAAAATTTCACCGTCGATAAACAAATTGGAATCCTTCAAACAAAGTATGGTTGGTTGTTCTTCATCATCCAATGTTAGATATGCTTCCCATTTGTTTCCATCTTTCATATAAAAAAGTTTTTTGACGACGACAAGATGATTACTAACACCGTTCAAACTGTTGATTGCGTCACTTTGAGATGTTGAGCTTGATTCTTCAGTAACATCACTAACATCGTCATCAATAGTAAGCTAAAAAGCAACTACATACATTTTTAAAACAATTGATAATTATAAATAACCGACATTATCAGCAACTTCAGGTACCTGTTGAATATCAGCAGCATCACTTTGTACAATTTCATCAATTTTGGATTCAGAGCTTTCTTTCTTTTCATGAGTTCCATTTTCTGCTGCTTTTTGTTGAATCATTTCAAGAATATCACCACCCATTCGACGATCAGCTAATTTTTCTTCCAATTCAGCAATTTTAGCTTTGGCTTCTTGATGTTGTTCTTCCAAATTAAAAAGATACTTTTGAAGAGCATTCTTTCCTTTGCGTTCAGCTTCTAAGATTTTTTCCAAATTTTCACATCGTTCAAGAGCCTTTTCTTTTTGAACCTAAAAAAAAAGCAATTTGTTAATGGAATGTTTATCAAAAGTTAAAAGCAAACATACCTTTTCCAAATGAAATCGAAATTCAGCCTTTTCTAATTTGTCTTCGAATTCTTTTTCTTTCATTTCATGATCAGCTTTGATTGATGCCATTTGTTGAGATAATAATGAAGGTGGTTGTTGTTCCATCGTGAATCAGGAAAAGCAAAGTAATGAATGAGCAAGTCTAAATTTTTGACAAACACAAAAAAAGCTTTTCTTCGAAAATCAAAGCAAACAAAAAATTGAGATAATTTGCATTTGTATCATGAGAACGCTTTTGCTTTGACACATAAAAAATGAAGTTAACTTTTTTTGTTGCAAACACACACGCATTTTTTGATTGTTTTTTTATGACTAAAATGAGAGGCATTTTTGGTTAATGTTTCTGAATTTGGTCATTCTTTGAAGGATAAGTTTTCATTCCCAGTAATTTCTATTGTTAGTGCGTTCGTTTGTGGTCGCTTATATGGGTAATGGGCTTTGATATTTTGACAATATTAGAAGAAAGCCGGGAATACAAAGCAAGTATTCGATAAAAATTGTAAAGGCGAATGTCAGCAGCTCATGAGCGATTCATTTCCATTCAATGAAGACATTTTTTTCTTCCTTGCGTATTCACTCATTTTTATAATTTTTCCCATGAAACTTTTTCCAGTGGATTTATCGCAATCAAGGTTAATAGGAAGGATTGTATTCTTAACAATGAATGGTTTAAACTATGTTTTAAACCACAAAAATCAAAAGCAAAAACATTTATGCAAAACAAAAAACAAGAAATAACAAAAAAAATATATGTATGTGAAACAATAACTAAACAACAATGTTTGATGAAATTTAAGTAACAATTTCGATTTTATCAGGATGAGCTTCTAGAACTTTTGCGGCGGTAGCTTTAATTTGATTACTTCGTTCTTCAGAAGCTTGTTTAAAAAAATGAAGACGAAAATGAGTGTCAGGATGCTTCTAAAAATGATAAATATAAGTTGAGCAAAAACCAAATAGTTTACCTTCACAAAACCTAGAAAAGATAAAGAATTAAATTTAGTTATATGTATATCATACAAGTTGAATTTTTGAAGTTTATCCAAAGCCGGGAGCTTATCAAAGGTTTCTGCCGTAAGTTGGATAGATTGAGCATAACCAACTGAGCTAAAAAAAAAAGTAAAGATAAGTAAAATCTTAAATGCAAGAGCAAAGAAAACTAACCATCTAAATTCTTCAATATTAGGTAACTGTTCCAAAATATCTTCAAGTGAAGCGACGGTACCATAAGATTTTTCAATAGCAACGTTCATAAAAGAGAGACTTCTGACATTTCCAGAAGAGACGAGTTTTTCATATTCATTCCATGACAGATTTTGACGATGAATGAACAGCTTCGAGAGATTACATGAATCAACGTGTTTAAGCAGACGAGAATTGAAAGTTCGATGATCTTCAAATAAAATTTGACATGAACGATAAATATCTACTTTGAGTATTCCATCAAGGACCAATCTTTTGGTAATCAGTTGATTATTGATGAATAACTTGTGTTCGTCTATTTCGGTCGTGCAAAGAAGTTTTGATGGTTGTTCAATTTCATCCGTTGAAAAGTAAGCTTCCCATTCATTTCCTCGCTGCACAAGTTTTTTGATAATAAGAGGTTCATATTTCATTTTCATTACAGCAAGTTGACCTTCAAGTGTTTCCTTTTCTTTATCAACCTCTTTTTGCTTCCTTTGAAATTCAGCGATGATTCGATCTTTTTCAGCAGCTTCTTGCTCCATTGTTGAAATCTAAAAAAAACAATCATAGCTACTAATAAATAAAGAAACCATACAAAAAAATACCTTTTCTGCTTGAGCATCTTCGATTGCATATGAATTTCTTAGTTCAGTCTCAAGTTGTTTTACGTACTTTTTAAATTCTTTGCATTGATAAAGAGCTTTATCTTTTTGAACCTAAAACCATGCAATTTGTAAATGGAATGTTTATAAGAGTAAACATACCTTTTCCATTTGAAATCGAAACTCAGCATTCTCCAATTTATCTTCACAACTTTCATGATTTCTTGGTCCTTGATATATTTCAATTGTTGCTTCTATTACTGCCATTTGTTGAGCAAAAGTTGATTCGGTTGTAAGACGATCGTTAACGTTGGCATTCATCATGATAACTAAAAAATAAATGCAATTATTTCAATAGATATTTGATTAACAAAAAAAGAGCGTGAAAAGAAGGCGAATGAAAAAGGAAAGAGAAAAAACTTTGCAAAAGTTGCAACTTGCAAACGACAATTTTCGTTTTGCGACAAAATTTATCCAATGGCCTCTGAGGGTACCATCCCTTACAACAATCAATGTTGAAGCCTTCAAATATTTTTGCTTTTCATAATTTTCTCAAAATTTTCCTAATTTATTTAATAAATTTCTAAATATTTTTTCTTCTTTGAATATTTATGTATTATATTTTTGTTTTGTTTTTGAAATAAACAACCAAACTATGTACATAAAATTAGATCTAATAAAAATTGATATATATAATAATCTGTGTAAGCTTAATTTTAGTTTGATTACAGACAAAAAATCCTTTTTTTCTCACTACAAGTGAATTCGATGAAGGAGACTCAGGAGGGACCATAATAATAATGAAAAAATTTAAATGGCGTTATCGTAACATCTTACAACAACAATTATAAGAATAAAATACGTAAAAATATTACGCATCTTTGAGGTGTTTTATTCACTTTTAATTTCAGATAACAAAATGAGGAAAAAATATGAGTGTTTTTCTAACAAAAAATTTATTTGATAAATTATTAAAAAATTATTACATTTTTTTCTTCTTTAAAACTTTTAAGCATTCATTGCCTAGTGATTCTGGCAAAACTCTTACGGCCTGGCATCTTGATATAATTTATGGGTATCTTGCTATAACGTTTGTCACACTTCATTGTAAGATTCGACCTTAAAAATAAAAGAGTTCCTCATTTTTTAACAGACAAAAAAAATATGTGTTGAAATTACACTACAAAATTTATAGTTAAGTTGCAAATTTTTTTGTTGAAATTTGGCCCTTGCATTAGTTAATTTAACTGTTAGAAATATCGAATTTTAAAACTTAACAAAATTCTTTTGAATATTTAAAAGTTTATTTTTCTTTTTTTCTTATGTTTTTACAGATATTAAATATTATCGCTTATAAAATCAGCTAAAATCCAAAATAAAAATTTTAATATTTTTTTGTTTAATCAATAAAGGATTTTTAAAGCTTTTACTAACGAAGCTTTTTCAATAAATTTAATCATTTGATAAAGATATAAGAATTTACATCCATAAAATGGGGGAAATAAATTATACAATAATGGCTTGAAGAATATGCTTCAAAAAAAATAAATATGCAAGTAAAAAGTATTGATTACAATAAAACAGAAATCAACGGAAATGATTTTTTTAAAGCTGGCTGCTACGAATAAAAAAAGAAACATAAAAGAATAAAAAAAGTTTTACATTCAAATTTTATAAACTATTTTTTCAACAAATTTTTGGCATTAATTCAAGTTGAATGGGTGAACTTTCATCGCTATTTTCATCAATTACAAGAGTTCGATAAAGTTCGGTAGTTTTTTCTTTGGGTTTTAATGGTGGAGCTTGTCGTCTCATAGCTACATTTCTATCTTTGAGAAACTCGTTTTTGGCTTCTGCTTTTGGTGGTGGTAAAATATTTTCTTTTGAATCATCGTCATCAAGTTTTTCGATTTTAATTTTTTTCATTGATGAACCTTGATTTCCAAAATCATCGAAGCTTACTTCTTTCTTTACTTTGGAAGTTTTAGATTTTTTGATTTCATCATTTTTTTCTATTTTCATCGAACGTTTTAAATTTTCTATGGTTGTATTTTCGTCGCCATCAATTTGAATCCATTTTTCATTTTTATTTAAATATGCTTTAGCAAATTCAATTCCCGTTGGATTTGGATCAACAAAAGCAATTCGAGATCTTAAAAGTGAATTGGATGGAGGAGAATAAAGTCGAAGGATTACATCGAGGAGATGACTGGCAAGCTTCTTTCGACGAAGCAAAGGATGAACCCAAAGTCGTTCAATTGCAGCGTAGCCAATGGATTTATTTGAATCTTTGTAAATCTAAATATTAGAGTTTTTAGTTTAATTTTTTGGAGGAAAAGCTAACTTTTTTTATCGGCATAAGTTTTACAATTTGAACTCGATGTGTCATAGCCACAGCTCCAATGAATGGTGGTTCTTTATTAATTGCATCTGCAACAAATACAAATCCAAGGGCATCATTGGTTTCATTATTAAAAACTGGGACATCTTCACAAATTCCAAGTTGAACATCCACGATTTCCTAAAACAAAAATAATACATGGAATTTTTTAAGAAAATTTGTCGGAAGTAAATCGAGTTCTTTAATTAAGATTAAATTTTAACCCGTAAATTTCGCCTTATTTCTGGCATAATTAAATATCCAGAAAAAACCCATTTCGAAAAAAAGCTGCCGATTTTCGGTTTTCATTTCTTTGAAAATATTTTAAGTCTTTTTTTTTTCTGTTGGATCAAAATCGCAATCAACGATCGTAAAAAATTGTCAAAAATTAATAAATAAAAAAAGCGATTAGGGGTATTAAGAATAGAATCAAAAAAATTTAATACTGACCGCCAGACTGCTATGATTGAAAACCTAATCTTTGTTTTAAAAAAACCCACTTTAATAACATTTTCAAGTTTTGTTTTGAGCGAAGATTTTTTATTTTCAACTTTAAATATTATTCCATTTACTTTGCCAGTGTGGACTTCATTGTAAAAGTTTCTAAAACACAAAGGATTTCGTTTTTAACCTCAAAAAAAAAATGCTGAAAAAAATTGCTTACTTTTTCCATGAATTCAATGATCGATTATCAACTTTAAAAAATTTTGTATTTGTAAATCGATTATGGAAATTTTCATGAGCTTTTCGATCTTGAACGTCGTCAGCCGAATAAACCATTCCACACTAAAAAAAATTTCAGGGATTTTTTATATATTCTTTGAACTCAAAAAATTCCTTTGAAACTTACTTCATTGCAACTTGTCATTCCAATAAGTTTTTGTCCCAAATCCAAAATCATTTGATTTCCATCATTATTTTCTGAAAAGAGGATTCTACGTTTTCGTTGATTATAAATATTTTTTGAATTTGAAGCTGCTTGGTTGATTGGGGTGCTGGTCATTAAGGGTTTCAGCTTAGTTACGTCGACAGGGGAAGTTAAGAAATCATTTATGGATTTTTGATGAGATGAATTTGCCATTTGTTTGTGGAGAAGAAAAAAAAGTAATAAAACAGAAATCGAATTACAAATTCGAAGAAATTGGAGTCAACAAAAAAAAAATAAGTTTCAAAACAAGTGTTGTTGTTTTTTCAAAAAAAAATTGAGTGAGGTGTGAGGATTGATTTTTTTTGAATGAGCGAGTTCGCGCCAAAAAAAGAGACATTTGGTAAATAAGAAAAAGATTGTTTTGATTAGGTTTCTTTCACTTTTTTGCTTTTAACTTAGAGTTTGTGGAACTAAATTAACCATTTTTTTCGACCAAATACCTCTGTTTTTTGTTTCCATCGGATTTTATTTACAAAGTAACAACTTTTTAACTTTTGCATTAAAAAAATTACTCGAATTTTGCGTTTTTTTATTATTTTTTTTCTGCATATTTTTTGTATTTTGGAACGAATTACTGTCTGCCATTAATATCCGAAATTTATAAATAATAATCCCGTTTTTTTTAATATATAAAACTAAAAAATTCATAACAATCAAAAAATAAAGGCAATATACATAAACAAAAAAAGCACTAATTCAGATTAAAAATTTTTTTTTACATAATCAAGCATTTCTTTTTGCTATTTCCTTTTTCTTCGCTATCATTCATAGTTAAAGCTAATTGTCTCTTTTTTTCTAATGCTAAAAGTTTTTTAAATAATTCAATAATATTTTCATTATTTTTTGCTGAAGTTTCTACAAATCCTGTGCCCCATCGAGATGCTAATTTTTCGCCTGTTTCATATTGAACTTCTCGGCGCTGAAAAAAAGTTTATTATTAGAATTTTAGAATTAGAAATTTGAATAATTTTTTTTTCTAGAAAAAAACTTACATGACTTTCATCTTTTTTATTTCCAACTAACATAATTGGTGCTTCAGCCAATTCATTCCCTTTAACTTCCTTCAACATCATTACAATTGGACCTAATTCCTCCAAAGATTGTCGGCTAGTTACTGAATAAACTAAAACAAAAGCATGGCCTTTGGAAACTGAAAGCCTTTGCATTGCAGGAAATTGATGGCTTCCAGTGGTGTCAGTTATTTGTAAAGTACATACATTTTTTTGATTACAACTTATCACCTGAAAATTTTTTTAAATTAGGTTAAAAAATGGATACCAAAAATTTTTTGGAATAAAATATAATTAGTTTTAAATAATTTGAGATTTAAAAAAATCGAAAAAAAATGAAAAAAGAAAATTGCCCCCTACTGGAATCGAACCAGTGACCTTTGGTTTACAAGACCAACGCTCTGCCACTAAGCCAAGAGGGCGATGGAATGCGACGCATGTTTTACGTCTTTTCAACGTACGAAAAAAAGTGGAGAAAAGAGGAAGAGAAAAATTTGTGTGCAAAAAGCAAACAAAAAAAATTGCAACAACGCATTTATATTTATAAATTTTTTTACCTGTTGATAAGTATCTTCAATAGTTGGAACATAATTATCACTAAACGTTCCATTAACAAATCGTTGAACTATGGAAGATTTTCCAACGCCTCCAGCACCGAAAAATGCTACTCGATAATCTCCAGTATCTGGATTAATAACCACCGAAGTTTTATTTCGTAAACTTGATGGAGTTGAAGAACGATCAGAAGATGATGGAGGCCCAGCATTTAATGAAGCAGGTTCGGGTTCAACTCCTCCTCCTCCTCCAGGGGAAATGGTTGTGGCGGTGGTGGTTGGACCCGAACCTGCCGCCGCCGCAGCTGGAATGGTTGCTGAAGCTAACACAACTATTTTGACTGATTTCTTTAAATGTGTGTTTTAAATAATTAAAAAGGCCTAAAAATAATAAATAAAATGGATTAGAAAATTAATTTTATTTCGCGTAAAAATATTTATTTTTTTATAGTCAATTAAAAATGAAACTAGAGACAAAAAATGGCTCAACAAGACTACATCTTTATTTTTATTCAAAATGTTGTTGGAAAAAAATGAGGAAGTCCAAAAGAAAGAGTTTATTTACAAAGGTATTTTTTTAGAAAATAAGCCAAAGAAATGGGGCAAATGCCATAGAGCACCGTGGCAAAAAAAATTACGGAAGATCTCACAAGTTTGATAATATAAAAAAGGCAAGAAAAAACGTTTTAAAAAAAATCAGCTGTTCGAAAAAACAAAAAAAAGTAAAAAAAGTCCCAAAAAATAAAAGAAAATTAATTAAGAGTTTTGGATATATGATCAAATTATTTTCGCTGCGACCCTCGCGAATTATTTAAACATATTTGCTTGGAATTAAAAAAGTCATTCTTAATTTAGTTTTTTTATTTTGTTTTTTCTCATCAAAAAAAGAAAAGATTACTGGAGGATTCGGTAATTTGAAACCCTTCCCTCCCACTCACTCCATTCCAACCTAATTCCACCATTTGCATTCTATCAAAACAAACATCACATTTTTCCATTAACAAAAAAAAATGCTAAGATAATTAACTTTAAAAGCTCAAAAATGAAAAGACTACCAAACAAAACAAAACACATATTAAGTTAAAAGTGCAACAACAAAAAAATTGCCACCATTCTTTCGCTTTTTTTAATGGGTGAAAAATTTCATATAAATAAACTGCAGTAAATAAATGAAAGAGTGAAAAACGAAAGCAAACAGAAGCTTAATAGGCTTTTTAAGGGCACGAAAAGATATAATAAAAAAGAGAAAGATTAAAACAAAACAAAAAAGCAAAGCAAAAATAGCAATGCTGTATAATGTAATTTTTAGAAAATATTATTTTTCTGCTAAAAATTTCAGATCGTTTTTAGTCTATAAAGTTACAGTTTCTTTAAAAAAAAATTAATATTCATATAATCACATCGCTAAATGCCATAAAATATAAACCTGTTGGCCAACTAACGCAACTAACCTCCTCCTCCACTTTTTTTTTGTGCCTTGCTTTAAGTGACGCCATTATTTGAAAATAAAATAAAAATGGTTTCAAATAATTTTTTGTTTGCCATTTATAGTTGCAATATTTTTGCAACGAAAAAAGAAAAAGCATTTAAACTGCTTTTTGAACACGTAATTTTAAAGCTTTTTTTTTTGAGAGAGAGTAAATAAAAAAATACTTCTTTTTGCTCAGAGGCTTTCGAACTCATTTAAACGTTTTTTTTTGTTTGTTGCTGCTTTGCAATTTTGGTTGGTTGCAGCAAAAGCAAGGCAAGCATGGAAATTGGAAGGAAAGGCAACGAATAAATAAATGTAAGCAGTATGGAAAATTTTTAAGTACATAAATAAAAGAAAGTAGGGCGCTTTAAATATATTTAACCCCTGAGGCAATTTGAATGAGCCGAGTGCCAATGTTTCTGTGATGGCATTTGACCGGAAATAACACGAGGCTTCATATTTTTTTTAGTTTTGTTTTTTCATTTTTCAAATAATCATTTAAGCGGAAGTTAAAGTCTAATATCAAACTTTCTCATTTTAGTTCATATTACTTATTTTTTTGTTCTTTGTTTTTGTTTAAAAAATAACTTTTGCTTCCGATGCGAACTATTCAATAATGAAAATAAACTGTGAAGTAAGTTTTAAATTTATTGGATAAAAAATTTCTTTGACAGGAAAATAAAAAGTCAAAAATGAAAGTAATAAACAAATTGCTATATTTTGCAAAATTGTTTAATTAAAAATTTCAAGGAAAAAAGATTTAAAAATTTAAATTTTTCGTTTCAAAATAAACCGAAAAATAAATAAATTAAAATGGCTCCCTTATTTTACAAAAATAATATCCACCTTCCAAATTTTTTCAATGTGAAAAAAAAAATAATAAATTTAGTAAATAAATAAATAACACATTGCAAAACCTTTTTGACTCCCACCATTACCACCTCCTCTTCTGACAAAAAAAAATTAATATTATAAATAAAATAAATCTTGCATGACTACCTCCTACCTATGTATATACTTCCCACGTATGTGGTTCAGAAACAATAAAATAATTTTAAAAAAAAGAATAAAAAGCCGGAAAAAAATTTGTTTGACCTTTTTTTGAAAGTTGAAAAACATTATGAAGTGTTTGTTTTTTTTTTTTGTGAAACTACAATAATCCCTGGAGATAAGAAAAAAAACACACACTTATAAAAAAGTGATGGTGCCACAAATGCCACATTAATGTTGAAATCATTTCAACAAAAAAAGCGAAAAAGCAAAGCAAAAAAATGTGCTGCTTTCTGTCATTTTTATGGAGATGGAGTCAAAAAAAATGTTTCAAAAAAGGAGCATCAAAAAACGTTTACGAAAAAAAGAAGACAAAAACAAATTAACTTTCATTTCAAAAAAATAAAATTGGTTTTTGACGTTTGATGGAGAGAAAAAGGAAGGAGGATGAATTTAAAAAAAAAAATTTTGGTTAGTATTGAATAAACTCCGAAGCCTAGTCTAAAATCATAGCAAATTCAAGATAGAAAAAAATTGATTTGGCGGAAAATTTTTTGATACAAAATAAAAAAATTTGTAAATTATTTTGACCGTAGCCGCCAAACTTTGGTACCAACTAAAAATCAGGAAAGTTTCAAATTTTCTGGTCTTCTATTTTATTAGTAAACTTCGAACTTTTTTCTTATCGAAAAAAAAATTTGTGGTATAAAACTTCTAAAAAGGCAAATATGTATTATTTTTTTATGGATCAAAAAAGTCAGAAAGATTTTTACCAAAAAAATAAAAAAAAGAATTGTTTGACTTTTTTTCAAAAAAATAAGAAAGTTAAAATGTTAAAAAGTATGTAAAAAACAAAAAAAAGTCAAGTCAATATAGCAATTAGCTTTTTAATGACCTTTTT
Organism: Panagrolaimus kolymaensis; assembly: GCA_028622995.1. Classification (NCBI taxonomy): domain Eukaryota; kingdom Metazoa; phylum Nematoda; class Chromadorea; order Rhabditida; family Panagrolaimidae; genus Panagrolaimus; species Panagrolaimus kolymaensis. Next base: position 1,672,439 of record JAJQJQ010000029.1, on the reverse strand, counting down.
TTCTTTCTCTTTCAACCTCTTAAAAGAAAAAAGCATGCTTAACTAATACACAGTTGGAGGGCAGCATTACTCTTATTTTCTTATTTCTTAAATGACATTTTTTTTGTTTTTATGTTTTCAGAAGAGAAAAAAGTAAAGTCTTAAACATGACTTCAAAAAAAATTTCACAAAGTTTTTTTAACCGAAAAACAATAAATGGAAAGAAAAAGGAAAAGTTAGTTAAATGAAAAACTTTTAAGAAAAAAAACATCGAAAGGCAAACACAGCAACAAAAAAAACAAATATAAAAAAAACGGTGGCACTTTTTTAGTTTTCTTTGGAATTCAAAAAATAAAAATAAAAAAGTAAGAAAAAGCACTTAAGTTTAAAAAAAAAGAAAGAAAGAAAAGGAAATTTTCATGAATAAAAATTGGGAGATGCTGCGGCCTCCCAAAAAAAATAAATAAAAAAGTGGAAGAAAAAGAAAAGCAATGAAATGAAAAATAAATTGAAGTTTTCTTATATTTATTCAAATAAAATCTTTTTCTTTCACTCTTTTTAGATGCTGTTATTGGCTATAATGGGTTTTTTAGTATAAAAATTTTTTTAAAAATGAAAGCATTTCCGTAAATTTTTTTTTCCATTACCAATTTTTGGCACAAAAAAAGAAAATGAAAAAAGTTTTCTAGTTTTACTTTGAATAAAAAATATAAAATTAAAAAAGTAATAAAACAAAAAGGTGTTTACGGAAATTTGAAAAACATTTTTATACTCTTTTACAAATGAAAAGCTTTTTTTGGAGGAAAGACAGTGCAAAAGTTCACATGCACTTAATTAAAAAAGAAACTTAGTAACATCCGATTTTTTTAGATCCTGAAAATAAACTACAAAATAATGCAACCATGATTAAAGCCAAAGCAAATAAATAAAATGTTATTTTTATAAACAAATAACCATCTACATATTAGCTCTTAATAATCAATGTTTTTTGCAAAAACAAAAAAGCCTTTCCTTCAAGTTTGTAAGAAAATCTTCTATTAAACTTTAAATATTCCACCAATAAGAATTAAATAAAAACAATTACTAGAAATTTGAACCAGATAAGGCAGCTGAATTTTAAAAAGTTAAAGAAAAATGGAACTTTTGATCAATGTTTAAAAAAAAATTGCGCATTTTCGTCTTTTGAAAGTTATAATTAAAAAAAAAATAGAAAACACTTTAATTTTGCTGAATTAAGAAAGAAAGAAAAGCAATATACATATATTTTTTTAATATAAAATTAAGTAATTCGCAAACTTTAATCATCGAAAATAATGGGTTTAACTAATTTCTTTTAATTAATATTCAAATTCCTTAGTTTATTTATTTGTGAGCAACGAATGCTTTGATTTTAACAGATTCCATATGTTTTAAACCAAAAACCTCAAGAGCTTCTTTTTTCAAAAAGCAAGAAAAGGGCAAACATAAAAAATAAAACACTTTTTTCTTCTTCTTCAAAAAACCTATTCAAAAACGATTTTAACACACTTTACGTGCGTCAAAAAATTTCACCCCAAAGGACTTGGTTTTCCGAATACCAGCAAAGACCGAAAAAGCCTAATGTAGTTTTGACATTGAAAACACCAACACAAAAAAAAATACAGCGTCCATCCAATAAAAATAAAATTTACTCAACCATATTTTTCTTCCTTCCTCTTTTTTTTGTTTTTTTATTTGAAACAAAAAAAATTCAAGTAAGTAAAAAGCAAACATAAAAAAAAAGAAGTCGAAAGAAGGAATAAAAAAAACAGAAAAGAAACAACAAACATACACGTGAAAGCTCAGGAAAAAAAGCGCGGGGAAGCAAAAAAAAAAGAGAACAAAATGTTTCGTTTTTTATTTTTATTTCTATTTGGTGAATGCCGTTACATGAAAAAACAAGCGCCCTGCTAAACAAAAAATAAAAATGTTTTTCTCCTGGAAAAAAAAGAGGGGAATGCAAAGCAAAGGAATGTCAAACTTGCTTCTTTTTTTTTCTTCTTTAAAGCCTTAGGGAATAAATAAAAAATGCCGTCCGACGACTGACTGACTCTACTTTGCTTTTCCCCGTAAAAAACAAGAAGAAAAAAAAAATGCCGCCTCAAATATCAGAAAGAAAAAAGAGGGAACTTGAAAAAATAAATATGTAAAAAAACTTTTTTTTTTGCAAAAAAAGGAGAGATAGGAAATTAAGAAAAAAAGGGTAATCGGCTGGTTTAATTATTTACGAACTTTTAAAAAAGATTAGAAAAAAAACCAGAAATAAAGAAAAAAATTTATAAATCAAAGACTAAAAATAAGAAATAAATAATCCATGAAAATCTTGGATTTTATTGTATTAAAAATATAAAATTAATAAAATCAAAAACCAATGCAGCGCGGGTCTTTCTTTATTCAAGAAAAAAAGACTGAGATTAATATTATCTTGCTTGCATCTATGTATTTTAAAACTCAAGCTTTATATCTTCTTTTTTTTCATGCAAAACCGAAAAAAATAGGAGGAAGAAAAATTAAATTTCTTTTTAAGTTTTTTAAAGAAAAAGGAAAAAAGCATACCAAAATATATTTAATTTTAATTTTATTTATTCATGCTTTTTTTCTATTTCTTTTCAAATAGTCACGTAAATTACGGGAATTCAAGAAATAATAATAACAAATATTAAAAATTTGAATTTAACCAAAAAATATGTATTTTTTAGGTTAAAGAAAATAAGAAAAAAAATAAAACTCCGCTTTTTTCAAGACTTTTGCAGAGAACGAAAAAAAATGGTTTTAGTAATTTCAATCTTTTCTTTTTAGTTCGTGGTTGACAAAGTTACGAACTTTTTTTTCTCACCTTTTACAAAAAATGAAAAAGTAGCGAGCGAGAAAGAACTTTATTAATATTTAAAAAGCAATATATATGCTACACTGAATTTTGACATTTGTCTTTTTCGTTGCACCTGGTTGGTTGCCACCACGTCGTCTGTAAAAAAGTTTTTTTACACAATAAAAAAGAAGTTATGTGTTTTAGAAATGAAAAATGAATAATAATAAAGAAACCAAAATTTCTCCAAGCATGTCTGTCTCTCATTATTATGGGTTGTAAAGTTTTGAAAGCAAATGTGAAATATTTAACTTTCATTTAAAAAATGAAGAATTAATAAATAAAAATTTTTGACGCAGAAATATTTTTTGTTTGTGTGGCAAAAAAAATAAAGGATCAAATTGAATGGTCGAAAGCATTTTATTTTATTTTCTTTCTTTGCATCACTAGAAAAATGTGTGGTGGTTGATTCAATGTTTTTGATTCGAAGAAAAAAAAAGATCAAATAGAGAGATAAATATATTCTCAAGATGTTTTGGTCGATCGATTGCTACAAATTTTTAGTTTTTACATTTCTTTTTCTTTTTAATATATATAAAAACTTGATATTTTTGAATATTTAAATAATGAAATATTTAGTTTTATTTTATTTTTTTTGTTTATTCATTAAATATCGAGCTAAAACCCTATTTACTTCTGCTTCCCCAAATTCGCCTCGATGTCATGAACCTTCAAATTATTATGAACTATTCAAAATTGCAAAACGCCGTGAACGATATTTGAAATATGAAAACGAACTCAATAGTGTTAATGATACATTTGCATCTAACTTTTCGATTGATCGTCCTAAACATCGTCGAGAAGTCTTATGCTACAAATGTCGACGAAGAGGTCACATCGCAAAAGATTGTCAAGCTCATCATAACCTCGTAACTGGTCTCCAGATTATCGTGACCGCCCTAAATCTCCTCCACCAGATTATCACGATCAACAACATGAATCGCCGTATCATCATCGATCATCAGAATCATGATCCAATTTCACTCATGCATTTGCAACTAAATCGGTTGGTCCTTCTCCCCATTTGTTCTCTCTTCTAAAAAGTGATCCAAGCCAACAACAACCACGAAACTTTTATAAATTTAATTTTACTATTTGTCTTAAAAGTTTATGTCTAAGCTTAAAATTTTTAAAAAATATATTTATCTTTAAATTGTTTATTTTTAATTTAAAAAAAAAACTGACAAAGTAATTTTATTTTTTTATTAAAAAATCAGGAAACAATGATGATGACCCGTTAAAATTTCATAAAACACAGAAAAAAAATATGAAGGCAACATTATTAAAACAAAAAACATAGCAAAGCAAAACAAGGAAATATATGGAATGATTCAAAGTATTAAAAATTACAAAAATAATATGTATGTATAAAATTTTACAAATATTTACATTAAAGTTTTTTTTTAAAAAGTTAGAAAAAACTATTTTTCTACCAAAGAAAGCAGCATTGCGTCAAAAATAAATAAATAAATAAAGCTTTTTTGTGAATTATTTTTTTTCATTGCTTTTTTTTTTATAATTCAAAATTTATTATGATTATTGGATTTTTCGCTTCGAAAAGAATTTAAATTAATTTCACTTAAATCATTTTCATTTATGTCATTATTGGTCCCAAACACTTCAGAATCGAGCCTTTCCACATCAAGTTTAAAATCGTTGTGAGACTCGGCGGAAGTTGAGATAGAACTGATTGAAATAGATCCCAATCCACTTTCATTTCCTGGGATTGATTTTTCTGCGGATGAAAGATTTGTAATTTCATAATCATTTCGAATTGATTGAAGTGAATCTTCTTTTGGAGTTTGATGAAGATTATCCAAACCCTCAGATGAAACATTTCGACTTGAAAATTCATTAGACCCCTGCCAACGAGCATGATCAAGTCGATTATTAAATTTATCAAAAAATTCTGTTTTTGATGGACGAAATGCAAATGTTGCAATTACACTTGCAATAAACATTTCTAATGTGAGTAAGAAACACATCCAATCTATAAAAAAAAAATTTGGATTAATCAATCGAGTAAAAATTTTTTTCGAGACTAAAGAAATTATGAAAAAAATTCATAGTTTTTCGAAAAGAATTAAATTATTTATATTTAGAAAAAATGAGTCAAGAAAATTGAGCACAAAAAATGGCGAAATCGAAGTTTTGAATCTTTAGGTAAAACAGTTTTTTATATTAGAAGACGGGTCTTTTTGAGAGAATAATTAAATGGATGATTAAAAACTTACATAAAGCTTTGGATTGAGCGGGTAAAAAGTCATCATTTTGAATAAAATCAACACCAACAAGAAAATCAAAAGCAAATTTTTGAACTGAATATATTAATTGTGCGGTATCAACGAGATGGAACATGAATGATAAGCGATAATTTTTTAGCATTGACTAAAACTTTGTCAATTAGCTTGGTTCAGTTGTAGCTGATAGTAAACACTTACACTTCCAAGTGGAATAATCATATAACTTCCCCATGAAGCAACAAATAATGAAATAATTCCCAAAACACTGGTGATTGAAAAGAAGCTGAAAACAAAAATAAAATAAAATTTGCATAAAAAATCAAAAAATAAATTTTTAGATGAGACAAATCAAATTTCTGACAAAATTAAAGATAAACAATTTTTTTCCGAAACAAAAAAATATAAAAATATTTGCTTCAATGCACAAAACTTACAAATTAGTTCGATGTCCAATTTCCATATAAACAACGATATTTAAAATTTCCAAAAATATACGTAAAATTGGTGATTGAAAAACCAGCCATTCAATTCGACGAAAAACTCGATGAGTTGGAGTTAATTTAGGAACCCAAAATAACCAACATCCAAGAGGCAAAATACGCATATTAATTTTTTTATCTTTAGCTAATAATTTTTCAACTAATTTCCTTCGACCTCCATTTAATGTGGTCATTAAAGTTACGGTAACAAAAATGCAAAGCATAAAATATACCAAAGCCACAGCGTAAAGAAATGTGGCGGCTCGAGGTATTATCATTCCAACACAGCCGCAAAGGGAAACAATCTGGAAAAGTGACTGGTTTATTTTTGTATTTATAATTTGAAAAAAAATTAACTTTTCCGTGACAAAAAAAAGTCAAAAATTTGAATCCCAAAAAGAGACTTTAAAAAAATTAGGAAATATAAAAAACTTACAGGGCACATATAAATAAGCCAATATAAATCTGATTGAATTGATTCATGACTTATATAACGATAAACAAAATATAAATGTACTGCAGCAAGAGTGATAGTAATCAAAGTAAAAAATACTCCCAAAGCTAAGAATAAAATATAATATGCTTGAATATGATCGATCCACATTCTCACGGATGGAATTGCGATAATCATAATCGTAGAATTTTTATTTTTAAATAAATCCAAAAATATATCCATGTTTAAGTTTTTAGAGTTTCGGGTTTTTTCTTGTTGAAGAAAAATGGAAAGAAAAAAAGGAGGGAAAAAATTTAAATGCAACAACAACAACAAATAAGAAACCTGAAAAATTCGATTTAAAAAAAATTGTTTTGGAACGAAAATTGTTTGAGTCATGGGTCACGCCACGAAATATTAATATTCGTCATTCAAAAAAACACAAATTGACTTTTTTTTAATTTAAGAACCAATGTTTGTTATGTTCGTTAAAAGCAGGTAAGCCTCTTTTAATGGCACCCACACATTTTTATCCTCATGAAGCCGCTTAAAAAGGGCGTAATAAAAGAATTAAAGTAAAGCAGCTTTCGATATATGTAACAAAGATACAAAAAAAAATCCTTATTCTTTTTACAAAAAATGAAAAATAGTGGGTTAGCAAGAGAAAAAATATTTTCATTTTTGTGATAGAACTTCAAGAAACGTTTTTTGAATTCAAAGTTACATTTTTACAATTTTAAATAATTCAAAAGCAATAATAATTCTAGAAAAAAATTGCCTTTTTTCTGAATTCGAAACTAAAAAAGTTTTATGACTAAAAAAAGATAGCGATACTAAAAACCTTATTCGTAAAACTTTTTTCCAATGGTCAGTCGAGAAAAAAAATTTAGAGCAAAAAAACTGATTCATTCAAAAAAACTTTCGGACGATGACTGACCAATCCATTCAACATGATTGTGGCTCGCTCTTTTTTCCGTTTCCATTTTTGATAAGAAAAAGTACAAATATAAATTATATTTATGAAAAAAAGAGGCTTATGCAAATATGGGCAAAGAAATATGGAATTTTGGAATATATTTTTTATTCACAAAAGCAAAAAAAAATAATAGGAAAAGTAAAAAAGAAAAAAAGGTATATTTCTGAATTACGAGGCTTTGTTTTTTTGCTTCTCTCAAAAATACAAAAAAATTTAAATTTGTGTTTCTTTTAAAGAGACAGGTATTCTGTAGAAAAAAATGGTAACTCTAAAAAAATACAGAAAACGCTAACTTTTCTTCTTTCGTTTTCTTTTCATTTTTTTTTTACTTAAAAAATATTTTTTTATTGCTTCTTTTTGGACTATAATTTATATATTCAAAAAGAAAGAAAAGAAACGAGAAAAGAGAAGTAGGGAGGCGGGTTGTCGTAGCAACAACTCAGTATGTATGTATTTATTGGTAATGGGAAAAATAAATAAATAAATGATAGCCGTCGTCGTTTATTTGAATTCTTTGGAATTAAATTGAAAGAGTTTAATTAAATGCTTAACGAATAAATACAAAAAGTTTAAAGAAAAAAAGCTTAAAAGTAAATGGAAAAAAGAAAAGCTTGAGTTTTTTTTGTTTGTGAGAGTATACAGACGACGAGTACAAAAGGATTAAAAAATCAAGAAAGGTGTAATGAGAACACAAAAAATAAAAGAAAATTAAAAAAAGAATTAGTTTCGATGTCAGAAGAAAAAAATGGAAAGCTCGACGAACAAAATTTTAACCTAAAAACTCGAAAGGCTAAAAAATAAAACAGAAATAAACCTGGGTCTAGAAGTAGTCGCGGGTTTGATAAGGCGTAAAATAGCAACCAAAGTTCCTTTGAATGTGTTTGATTTTTAGTCTAACATTCTCAAACATCAAAGTCAATTCTTAATAAGACAACTAATGCCTTTTTAAATATTTTCAATTTTAAAATAAAGCAAATTTTTTTAATATATACTTTTTTTTAAACAATGGTGTCATTATTTTAGTGGCTTTTATCACGACCAAAGAAATTAAAATAAATCCATACACGTCAACAACGAAAAAAATTACTAAATATTCTAATCCAACATTATAAACGCTAACTAACCAACCAACCACCAAATTCACCAAATTCCTTTTCAATAATAATATTTAAATTTAAAATACATACATATAAATAAAATATTCTTTAATCTCCTTTATTCTTTTTTTGGTGTCGGTGGTGTTATTTATTTCTTTGACCAAAATTTTTATTGACGCACAAAAAAAGTGTTTTTTTACTTACTACCGGGAGAGAGAGAGAGAGCTCTATATTCTCTAAACAGCACACCTATGTATTGAAGCATGAAAAAAAAATATGAAAAAAATGAAAAGAATTTGAATGAACAAAGTTCTTTGTGTCAAAAAAAATCTTTTTCTTTTTCCTCTTTTTTATTTGAAGCCATACAACAACAGCAAAAAAGAATTATAGAATTATGTGTGTGAGTTTTCACACAAAATGTTGAAGAAAAATGACTTTTTTTTTCATTTTAATTTTATGGCGAAAAAATTATGTATGTGCTTATTTGGTTTTTTGCACAAAAGAGTAATAATAAGAACACTTGACAACTGATTACTGGAAATGGTGAAATTAAAAAAAAACAGCTGCAAAGAGAGTTTTTACAGAAAAAAAGAGAGAGTTAATTAAATTTTTGTAAAGTGTTCTAGTTTTGAGATTCATGACGTCAATCAAAAGAAAAGTGGTGTAAAATTTTTTTAATTTTGTTTTTTATCATTAACAAATAAATTCATTTAAAATTTATGACTTTGAGTATTATTTTTTTACCAGACTACAAACTTTTATTTTATAGGATTTTTTACAGAAAATTTATGAATTTTTTCATATTATTTTTTTTTTCAGATAAAATCGAGCAAACAAGGAAAAAAAGATGGTAGGAAAAACTAAAAAAAACTTTCAAAGAAGCCGTAGTCAGCAATGATCGACTTCAGAAATATTTTTTAAGATAACTATCAAATCCTCCAAAAAAAGCAAATTTAGCAAGAAATATAAAATCAAACAATAAAGATTCAAAATCATAATTAGTTATGAAAGCAACACATTCTTTGTAATTACTCGAAAATAAAAAGAAAGCTTAATAAAAAATATGAATTATGAAATAAAAAGGTTTCTCTAACAAATAAACTATATTTGATTTATCTCCTTTTTTTAGATTTCAAACTGATTTATTTATTTACAGGTTAAAAAGCGGGTGATGAGTCAATGAGTCACGTTTCATTTATCTTTTATTTATTTTTTATTTTAAAAAAAATAAAAACGTAACTCATTTCGACAGTCCAAGGCCTGATGATGATGACGAAAATGAAAAGAGAGATCAAACAAATATTGTTGACTTTTTAATCCTCCTCCCATCATTAATTTCATAGGTTTGTTTTTGTAAATAAACAAATAGAAAGCAGTTAAATGGGTTTCAATGAAAGTTTTAAGAATAACAAACAACTTAAAATTCAAAAGAAAAATATAAAAATCGATCCAGAGGAAAATCAATCAAAACGAGGGAAAAGAGTTTTTTTAAAGTTGTTTAGAAATAAAAAGAAATATGGAAAACACGTTTTTGGTGGCCAGAAAGAGAAATCAAAAAAATAGTCCAAATAAACAAGGAATAGAGTTAAAGAGTCACGACTTCCAAAAAAGGTTAAAAGAAAATCCAAAAAAGGAAAAAAACAAAATATTGATTGTTTTTTAATTTTTTTGTTTTAAAAATCTAATTTATGCAAATTTTCGGTCCAAGAATATTAGAGTGACGTTTTTTCTCAAACATTTAAAAATGGAGAAGTAAATTGTTTTTGGCCTCTAACCTTAAACCCCAATATTCGATGATACAAAAAAAGAGAATAACAGAAAAACATCCGAAAGAAAAAACATAACAAAAGAATTTCTTTCTTCTTCCTTTTTGAGGTAGGTTATTATTGTTTTTTTCTTTTTTCAACAATAGAAGCAGACACCAGGTTTCACCTAGGCTTCTTTTTAGGATCCCATTGTAGTAGTTGCTATCAGCTACCAAGCCTAGCAAACTAATAACAAGAAAAATGAATCAAGAAAAAACATCCAATAAAAAAAACAAATAAATAACAGATTTCATAAAAAAACAGAAGAAGAAAAGGCTTATTTTTTCTTTTCTTTATTTTTCCATGACAGCATTATTTAAAAACGAAAAAAAAATGAAAACAAAGTTGATAGTAGAGCACCACAAAAAAAAAGTAGAGGATAATGACAGCGTAAATATAATAGGATTAAATAAAGTATTAATTTTGTTTTGAGGTTTGTAAAGGAGAAAAGAAAACAATTTTCTTTTGACTGCCGTTGATCGATCAGCGACCGGAATTTTTAACAATATCGAAAAAAAGTTTTATATTTGTTGTTTGGAGTAAAAATTTACTGTAAACATGACACGCGAAAATTTGGGGGAAGTTTGTTTAAGTTTAATTAAATGAAAGATCATTAGCAAAGAAAGGGATTAACAGAGAATTAAAAAAAAAATAAACAAATGGAGATGAAGAAAATAAAAAATAAAAGTAAGTAAGTAAAGTTGAGGATAGTTATTTGTTTCAAATAATTTTTAGAGTTTTTGACTTTAGCAAAGATTTGAGGGGTAAAAAAACAATGGAATTTTTTCTGAACAAGTCTATCTAACTTATTTTCTTTCACGTGAATTTAAGCAAAGAAATTGTCAAAGGTGGCAAAATATTATTAAAAAAATTGCTCTTTAACCCAAAAAAAATTTTTTTCAATCAACCCGGACGCAAAAAAATGGATTTTTTTTTCTTCTTATTTTTATACGGCAGCGAGCGAAATAAAATAGAATATGATAAAATTAATCCAAAGAAAGAATGGAGCCATTTTATTGAACAAAAAAAAGAAGAGTGAAAAGAAGAAATTTAATTGGACAAATAATCCAAAAAATGCGAGGAAGCAGGATAGATAAAACGAAGAATAAACTTCTTCTTTTTTTTTTATCAAAAATAAAGATAAAAATATTTGGACTAAATTTGTGTTAACTTGGTTGATCATTGAAAAAAAAAATTAGATAAAGAAAAAAATAGCCTACGCAACAAGAAAAAAAAGGACAATTATTTGATGAGAATAGGGAAGCCAAACTATAGAACCCACAAAAATGGGGGTCATTTTGGTATCAAAGTTAGCCGAAAAATCATCAAAGTAAAGAAAAAAGTGAGACTGCAGTGTAGCAAAAAATATGCAAAATCCAAAAAAAAATATTAACGAGTTCTTTTTTCGCCTAAGTTTTGGATTGAAAAATTTTGAGGACTAAAAAAAATTAAATGAAACAGTAAAATTGCAAAAAAAAGAAGCAAATATAACCTAGGAACTCGAAGCCAAATAAAACAGCTGTTAAAACACTTTAAAAAAACTAAAATTCAAAGAAAAAAAATTCAGAATTCATCAATAAAATTTTTCCTGCTGGCAGATGAACAAATATCAAAACCAAAAAGTGAGATGAAAAAAAAACCAAAGCTAAAAGCGCTTCCAAAAAAAAGAAGAGAAAATGAAAGAACAATTTTTTCTTTTTCCAATATTTGCTTTAAAAAAGCTTGAAAAAAAATTGACTTTAAAAATTGGGAGGTTAAAAAAATGCTAAAAATTTATTTCAATGAATTTAGAGAAAAAAAAGTTGTTAAAAAAAAAGAAATGACTCACAATCAGTGCTGTCATTTTTCCATTTTGTCGACGCCGACGCCGACGACGACGACGGCGTCGTCACAAAAATTTGGCGTCGACGCCGTCGTCGACGCCGACGACAAATCGACGCCTCGATGCCAAAATTAAAATATTTTTTCCTTTATTAAATTTTGAGCTTTTTTAGCTAAAAATTATTAAATTAAATAATTATAAAACAAGTTTCTATTAACAGAAACAACAATAACTTTAAATTAAAGCGTTTAAAATAGTCTAATTTTTGTATTTTCTATGATTTTTTTTATTTTTTTGAAAAAATCGAGTATTTTTTGGCGTCGACGACAAATAAGAAAAAGTATCGACGACGACGCCGACGCCGACGCCGTCGTCGGCGTCGACGATTTCGTCGACGACGTGACGATTTCGTCGGCGTCGATACAGCACTGCTCACAATCATTCAAAGGTGGCCGATTTCTTACGTCAAAATTATCACATTTTTTTTTGTTCATTCAAAAACGACACAAAATTTGAACAAAAACAAAACAAAAAAAATATATTGAATAACTTTAAAAAGGAAAGAAAAATATGACTAAATATGAAAAAAAATACAGAGTAAAGTAACTATGGCAACTTCATAAAAAAAAGAGTAAGAAAAAAATATGGAAGAAAAAAACACTTTGTTTTGTGGCTAAAAAGTTTTTTAAAAGAAAATGAAGCAAAGGAGGGATTTTGGACAAGCAAGAAAAAAGAAAAAATATCAATAAAAAATGGAGCATTTATTAAAAATTTAATAATCTTTTATAAATTTAATAAAAAACGGTTTTCTTTTAAATTTGAATTGTTTGCAAATATATTATCCAAGGAATCAAGTAACCAATTTTATAGTTTTTTATTGATTGCATTATCGAATTCAAAAAAAATGTGGCAAAAGGTTAAAGGAAAAAATAAAGAAATCATTATAATTCTTAATATCATGTCATTTATTTTGTTACTAGGCATAAAGCGGCCCTTCGGGCCGCCAGCAAATTGCCTGTTTCATTTATTGTTTTTGCTTATAATTTATAATAGTAACAGCTATTCGTTACCTTTTTGTTATAAAACAACATAGGCTCTTTTGTTACAACGAAAAAATTCTGTGCGCTTTTTGTTAATGCTTCAAGCCACTGATTGCGAGCATGCTTATCATTATTCATGAGATCATGATCCAAGGGACAATTATCCTTATACACGCCATCATCTCAGCCACATCAAAGCGTATTTTATTTACTTTCGTTTTAGAAATATTAGATCCTTCTCATGCTATTAGGTTCTTATCATTCTCCTTAGATTCTTATATCCTTCTCCTGCTATTTGATCCTTGGACCTTCCACTGTTTTTGGGTTCTTGGATCCTCTTACAGATATTAGGTCTTTGGATCCTTCCACTGATTGGTACCAAATGCTTACAAAAAAAAACGATAACAACCACTCAACAGCATTCCATTTTCATGAAATGCAAAAGCAAGTGTCTTTTACTCATTCATTCATGTTTATGCTAATTTTAAAGATTTTTATTTCATTCTTTTTCATTCTTTTGCAACTTTCCCAAGATAGATTTCCAGGCAGAGACACACGCACTAACGGACAATGAAAATTGAGAAGAAGGAAAAGTTCCATTCTGATAATAATTTAAAATGCAATTTTTAAAAACCCTTCAAAGACTCGATTACTCGATTATAATGTGTTAAAACAAACAAAAAAATAAAGCTTAATAACGATAGCAATAAAATTAAGAAAATCATAAATTGGTCTATAATCTAATTTAAAATAGTAAAAATATAATTATCAGAATTTTTCTAAAGGTAAAACTAAAATTAAATTTGTAAGAAAAAAAGGGATGACTTTTGGGAAAACACGTCAGCGGTAGTATTGAAAACAAAGTTACAATCATTCACATTTTTTTATTTTTTGCTAATTTTTTCACAAAATGTTTGTTGAAGCTTTAATATTTTGGATTTCTATATCCTTTATGCTAATTTGCAGAGCCATCGAATTACTTTTAGTAATATTTTTAAAATCAAATTTTATTAAACCTTTGGGTCAGTTTAAATCTGCATATTTTATTTTTTTGTGTATTGGATATTCCATTGATTTAATTGGATGTATTTTTTATTTAACTTACAAAGCTGATCTAACGAATGGCATAACCATGGTTGCTGGAAATGGATTATTAATTATGGAATGGCATGACGCTTTTTTTGCCGCGATTTGGAATACTTTGTTGGCGTGTAATCGATGTACAGCAATTATTTTTCCATTAAAACAGAAACAAATTTGGTCTAAAAAAGTTACTATCATGGTATGTTTATTTTTGGTATTTTCACCTTTGATAATCGATGGTTATCGATTACCCGAAGCATTTTCTACTCCAAATCGAGTGGTTGCCTTTCGAGAAGGTTATTTAATTCGGGGAATGATTGAAAATATTATTTTAACCATTTTTATTTTGGTCTTAGTTATTTTTTCGATTTGTAACTCTAGAGGCCAAACTTTTTCATTAAATGCCAAAATCGAAAAATGGCTCATTTTTCAAGCTTTACTTTCTTCCATCGTTATTTTAATTTCTTACATCGCCAAATATTTTTCTCTTAATTCCGCTCCAAATAGTGAAATATATTGGCTAATGTATGGTATTTCGGGAATTGTATATTATTTACATACATATTGCATAATTATTACGCATTTTTTATTTAGTCCAACGTTTAGACAATCGTTTTTTGAATTTTATTGGAACATTATTTTTCGGCGTAAAAAAATTTCTAGTGTTGCTATGATTGGACCTGCAACAGCAGCAACAATGAGAGGATAAAAAAGCAGAGAAAATTTTTTTTGTTTTGCAACATTTTTCAATATTTATTTTTTGTAACAAAAACCTATGATTTACAACAAAAAAAAAAGTAATAATAAAAACAAAATATTTATGTTTCTTCGAAGCAGCCATCTTTTTTGCAAAGTGTATTAAATTTAATTGTATTTTCTCCGATAAATTCAAATTTCGACGAATGAATGTTGCATATTTTTTTTATCTTTTTTGCAATGCTTCCATCAACAAAATTTTTTAATTTTTCTTTAAATTCTTCAGAAATTGAATTATCATAATTTATACTTATTTGTGTTGTAATTGGTTGTTTCTAAAAAAAAAGAAATGTAAAAATAAATCAGCGAGAATATTTTAAATTTTTTTAAAGTGAACGAACCTACCTTCAAATTAGTGAAGAAAGTTTCAACATCAAAAACTTTGGATATTTGATTTAAATAAAGACTTTCAAGATTTAAAATTTGTGGAAGCTTTGCAATTTTTTCAGCCGTTTTTGAAGTTATTGATTTCGGATTATTATTACTGAATAAAAATGTTAAATAAAATTTTTTTGTTTTATTATGATTCAAGGGCCAAAATCCCGAATTTAGTTCGGAAGCTATTATTAATTAAATTTGAGCCAAAAAAATCATCTAAGGGCTTCGTGCGGAGAATAAAGAATTTTAAAAAATACATAAAAAAAGGAAAAAACTTACAAATAAGCTCTTTTAATTTTTGGAAGATATTCAAAAATAATTTCAATAGGAACAATTTTGCCATTATTGGAATATTCTATTTTTGAAGATTCTAAAGTAAAATGTTCAATCATTTTTGAAGACGTCAAAATTTCAAAATCTTCCAATGAAATTATTTGATTATAAATTTTTAAAGTTTGAATATCGCATCGATAAATTTTTGACATCAAAGAATCATATGAAATTTTACTCGTCCCTTTATAAATTACCAAAGAATAATTTAACCAAATTTTAAATGAAACATTTTTAATATCCAAAGTTGTACATGGTATGTAATGATCATATTCGCCCCATAAATATTTATCATACACATCACAAAATTCATCGTATCTTGTCGTCATAAGAGAATTTACAGAGATAATAGGATTTTTTGGGAAAAAATATTTGCAAGTTTTAATTAATTTTTCATATACTTTAGAGGAATTCGGATTCGCAGCCAAATAATAAATAATATTTTCGGGAATTGGAAAATTTTGGCGGATTATTGAATTTTTGGCGAAAACATTTTCATATTGAAATTTAGGTTTCCAATGTTTACCCATTTTTCAAACACAAAAAAGTTTGACTTGAAAAAACTCTAAATAATTAATTATCTTAAAAAAAATAATGAAAAAAATTTAAAAAAAGTTAAAGGTGACACACGAAAGAAAAAACGATAGAGGTTTATTTACAGAAGAAGAAAGAAGAAAAAAAATGGAAAGACTAACCTTGAATTATTCTTTTTGCTGGTTTGTTTGTACTTTTGTTTCTATGGGGCAGAACTCTTGCACAAAAAAGCGGCTGCATTTATTGCAATATGGCGTAACATTATGACACAATGGTTTGAAAAAAAATTAACCGCGTGTGGGTTTTGCGGAAATTCGTCATTAAAAAATGCAGTTAAAAAACTATCTAAGTTTTTTAAAAGCAAAGTTTTATTTTATTTACTCAAAAAATAAAAGTTTTTTTTAGCATTTTCAGGAAATGAAAAATATTCGCTGATTATTGAAGAAATCGTGAAATCCTTTTCATAAGGAAATTCAGGTTTCCAATGTTCTTCCTTTTTTTAACAAGAAAAATGTGAAAGTTTTATTAAAAAGAAAAAACTCATCGTTTTCATAAAAAAAAGAGATGGCTCTGAATAATCAATAAAAATAAAAACAAGAAAATGCAAACTTGAAGTTTCGCAAGTTCCATAAACATAAAATAAAAACTAAAAATGAAAGAAAAATCGAATTTTATTTTAACAGATAAAAAAAATATATCTAAATTTTCGTTTTTTAAAAAGACAAACGAAAATAATGTTTTTCTTCCCATCTGTGTATAAGATTGCGTAAATGAATCATGGCTTCATGATTTTCACCTGGAAACATTATTCTTGGTGGAAGATTTTCTGTTTGGCCTTTTGAAATAATTTTATTAACAAAATTTCGTAGTTTTTCTTTAAATTCTTAAGAAATTGATTCAATGAAAGTAAAATTAAATTCTGATGTAATGGGTTTCTGAAATCTTCACAATTATTAGAAGAAAGCAAAGCAAAACAAAAATAATAATAGCTTACTTTTAAAAACGTGTAAAATTTGTCCAAATCAAAAATTTCGTGTAGATTATTTATTTTAAAACATACAAGTTTGGACATTTGCGGAAGTTGAGCAAGCTTCACATATGTTTCAGAAGTAATTGGTTGTTTATTATTTAGACTGAAATTTTATAGGAATTTATTTAAAATGAATCTTTTAAGCTTACAAATACGCTTTTTTTATATTTGGAAGATATTCAAACATAATTTCTAATGGTACATCATTGTCATTTAAATATTTAACAGTTGAATATTGAAATGTAAAACTTTCAACAGTTCCCGAACAGGTCAGAATTTGAAATTCTTCAAATAAAAGTTTTTGATTGTGAATATTTAAAAATTTTACTTCGCATAAATAAATTTTTGAAATCAATAATTTACAAATATTTATAGGAGTTTTTTGGTTTATATTTATCCCATTTGTAACCCAAATTTGAAATAAACACTTATTGAGATCTAATTTTTTGAATTCTCTAATAGTATGAAAGTTAGAAAGATGGTCATATTTAACGGTAGAAAAATTTTCGACAACGATGATAGAATTTTTGGAGAAAAAGTATTTGCATGTTTGAATTAATTTTTGATAAACTTTCGCTGATTTTGGATTCTTTGAAATATAATAAATAACATTTTCAGGAATGGAAAATAGTTGATGGAATATTGGAGTGTTGAAAACACTCGAAAATATCATCTTTCGCTTTTTGTCCATTCTAAATTAAATTTTACTTTTATAAAATAAACAGCAGCGAAAATAATAATATTTTTTTGGAATATTATTGTTAGTTAAATTTAGAAGAGATACCAAGTTTAAAACGTTTATTTGTGTGCACACACAACATATCATTTTGTTTCCCATTTATATTATTAACTATTTTTCTAAGCACGAAAAAAAGTTGTGAATGAATGTTCTTGCTCACTACTTTTTTGAGTGCTCAAAAGACAAATAAAATCAAGTTATGAAAGATGTTGGAATGGTGATCTCTCAGGGCATTCATAAAATAAATGCTTGAAGGTATAATTTTAAAAACATTTTTTATAAATAAATCATTGACATTAAATAATAACAAAAAAACAAAAAAAATTTAAAACATAATCTTCCGTTTTCTTCCATACTTTTTTTGATATTGATGATCAGCCCATTCCCTTTGAAGTTTAAATAGAGCTTTTTTTGATAAAAAATTTTGTCCAGGAAAAACTATTCTCGGTGGATAATTTTCTGTTAAACCATTTGAAATAATTTCATCAACAAATTTTTGTAATTTTTCTTTATAATTTTCAGAAATTGAATCAATAAAATCAAAATTAAATCTTGTTTTTCTTGGTTCCTAAAATAACATAGTTGTTAAGGATAAAACAATTAAAAAATTTTATATTTTACCTTTAAATTAGCGAAATAAGTTTTAACATCAAAAATTTCTGGAAGGTTGTTAATTGAAAAGCGCTGAAGTTTTGAAATATTTGGAAGTTGTGTGAGTTTTAAAGCTGTTTCAGAAGTAATTAGCTGATAAATATTATGGCTAAAAATTAAATAAATTAATTATATCAAAAATGATTAAGAGAACAAAAAAAACTTTATCAAAATTATCAACTCACATTTTAGCACTTTTAATTTTTGGAAGAAATTCAAATATTACTTCTAAAGGAACAAATTTTCCATTAAAGTATCGTATGGTTGAATCTTCTAAAGCAAAATCTTCGATAAAACCCGATGAGGAAAAGGCTTCGAATTCTTCAAATGAAAGATATTGATTATAAATGTTAAAATAAATAATATCACAGCGAAAAAGTTTTGATACCAATGCATTATATGTACTTTTAGAAATTGATTTACTTGAAAAACCACCAATATTTAAGCCCGTAGTAATCCATATTTTAGATGAAAGCTTTTTGATATCAAAAATTTTGCGTTCATTGATAGCATGATTGATAACTTCACATTCTTCATAAGATTGACCTAACCAAAGATATTCCGCAATTATAATAGGATTTTTGATGAAAAAATATTTGCAAGTTTGAATTAATTTTTGATAAACTTTGGTTGATTTTGGATTCATGGAAATATAATAAATGATATTTTCAGGAATCAAAAAATGTTGTTTAGTTCTTAAAGAATTTTTGAAAACATTTTTATAAGTAAAAATAGATTTCTTTGAAGCATCATTCTCCATAGTAAAAGTAAATTGAAAGATGTTGAATTAAAAAATATACCAATAATTCGTATCCAAGAAAATTTAGATTTAAAGAAAGAATGAAATAACAAAAAAAATAAAATGGGAGTTGAATAAGAAGTTGAGGAGGTAGAATGATTTTTGATCACCAGCCTTTTATTCTTTGAATATCTTTACAAAATTTTCTTAGCAAGAAAAAAATCTTTAAGTTATCCCTTAAAGCTTTTTTTAAGGATCAATTTTGTTTCGACCATTAATTCGACGAAGAAAAATTTCTTTTAGCATAACTTTGCAAGTTATATTCTCTTTTAAGTTTATACTGAGCTCCCAAACTTTCATAACTTAATCCAGGAAAGTTAATCAATGGAGGGCAACTTTCGGTAACTCCAGTTTCAACCAATTTATTTATAAAGTTTTGCAATTTTTCTTTAAATTCATTGGAAATTGATTCATCATAATCAAATTTAAATTCAGTTGAAAATGGTTTCTAAAATCATAGATAAATTAAGAAAATATGTAAATTTCTAATTTTTACTTTTAAATTATCAAAAAAAGTTTCGAAGTCAAACATTTCTGGAAGGTTTTCAATTTGAATCGATTCAATTTTTGACATTTGTTGAATTTGAGCAAATTTGCACGATGTTTCAAAAGTTATGGATTCATTTGAATTGTAGCTAAAAAATAAAATTAAGATATTTATTTTTAGTAACCCAAAATGGTTTTTAAAAAATTTACAAGCTAGCTTTCTTTAAATTTGGAAGAAACTCAAATATAGTTTCTAAAGGCATAATTTTGCCATTGGAAAATGAAATCTTGGTTTTCTCAAGCATTATTTCTTTAATAGTTTCCGAAGCAGTAAGAATTTTAAATTCCTCCACCGAAATATTTTGATTATCCATTCTTAGCGCATTTATGTCGCATCGATATATTTTTGAAATAAATAAACTGCATGCTTTTGAGTCAGTTAATTCAGAAATATCCAAATACGACGTAATCCAAATTTTAAATTTAAATTTTTGTATATCAATTATATATTCTTTATTTCTTTCCTCCTCCCAAAATGGATAAATCATTTTAAAACCATTAAGAGAATCTTCGTCGTTTTCGTGATTTAAAATTTGTTCCACAACGATAATAGAATTTTTATGGAAAAAATATTTGCAAGTTTGAATTAATTTTTGATAAACTTTGGCTGATTTTGGATACATTGAAATATAATAAATAATATTTTCCGGAATCGAAAATTTTTGGCGTCTGGTTGATTCTTGTAAATCATGAAGAGAGAATTTTGAGTTAAATTTATTTTCCATTTTTAACTATTATAAATTTATTTATAATTTAACTAACAAGGGACCTACCAGACATGTAACTTCGTGTCGAAGAACGTTCCTCTATTAAGTGATAGATCCTGTATTTTTATAGTTGGAGCCGGAGTAACTTTTCCCCACCGATTCAAATGTTTGAAAATTTTTAACTATAAAGTTTGAATTAAAATGCCACTTTGCTTATAAGTAGGGTTCCGATCCTCCCCCGAACTCGGGGATTTTCCACGATTCCCCGGGCCGGGGAAACTCCCCGATTCCCCGTCCCCGACCAATATCGTTCCCCGGCCGGGGATTCCCCGATTCAGCTTTCCCAATCGGGGAATTCCCCGTCCCTTCCCCGATCCATTTTTCACGGGGAAAAATACGGGGAGAATTTTTATTTTGTTTAAAACATGGGTTTTTGTTAGCCCAAACTCTAGATTCTTATTAATTAAGGCTAAATATGCTATTATTTACACAAAAGAAAAAATTTCCTTTAAAAAATGGCTTTTCAAAATGTCGGGGAAAATTTTTTGAATTTCGGGGATTCCCCGATTCCCCGTCCCCGACAGATGCTCTCCCCGGCCGGGGAATTCCCCGACTCAAAATCCATTTTCGGGGATTCCCCGTTCCCCGACTTTTTCTCTTTTCGGGGGAGGATCGGAACCCTACTTATAAGCTCTTTTGGCAATCAATGCCTTTAATGAAGTTTTGGCGCAATGGTTATTGCAGTTGACTTTGATCCGAAGGTTTCAAGTTCGAAGCCTTGGAGGATCAAAAATTCATTTTTGTTTTTTTCACTTTGTTATTTGACATTTTTCAAATTTTTTTTTTGTGTTTATTACCTAACTTTATTTTAAATATGTTTATCTTTTTGTTTTTAAAACGAGGCGCAACAAATCTTCCAATTTAAATTCATGAGGGTTGCAATTCCAGCGCTATTAGAAGCATCAAAGGTATTGTGGCGTCTTTTGTTTGAGAGAAGGCGATAAAAAGATTTAAATTATCTTTCCAAAAAACATCCAATGGCTGAAGTTCTGATGTAGTTGAGGATGGAATGGTACAAATTATTGCATGTTTTTCATAATCTTCATCATTATTAAAAGCTTTTTTATAACCTCCCGTACAAAAATAAGCAGATGGAGAAGTAAAAAAGCGCTTTGAGAATATGAAACAATCGGTAAAATATTATTTGGAATGGAAAAACCCTCGGCTTGAAAAAAAAAACAAATCTACAACAAGTTAAGGATAACAATTACTATGACATCAAATATAATGATAAAAATAATATTAGGTGGAGGGACTGTTGTCTTCAGAAAATCCTTCGACTGACAAATCAGAACTAACATAAATAATAATCAAAATAATTTCATTTTCTTTTCTCTTTTTTTTCTTCTTTTGTTTATCAAAAATGAACCAAATAAAAAAAAGAAGAAATTATTGAAAACTTATATAATTTTTGTTGAATGTTTTGTAATCGTCGAAAATTACTTAAAAAAGCTGCGCGCAATAGCGCCGAAAATAAGAAATTTATTGATTTTAGGAAACCAAAAATAAAACAAAAAAGTTTTCTTTTGGCTGCGGGAAAATCTGATATTTTTCTTTGCATTTTTAAACAAAGACATAAAAAAATTGGAAGAATGGCTTTTTGAGATACAAAAAAAATTTGAAAAATGTCAAATAGCAAAGTGAAAAAAGCAAAAATGAATTTTTGATCCTCCAAGGCTTCGAACTTGAAACCTTCGGATCAAAGTCAACTGCAATAACCATTGCGCCAAAACTTCATTAAAGGCATTGATTGCCAAAAGAGCTTATAAGCAAAGTGGCATTTTAATTCAAACTTTATAGTTAAAAATTTTCAAACATTTGAATCGGTGGGGAAAAGTTACTCCGGCTCCAACTATAAAAATACAGGATCTATCACTTAATAGAGGAACGTTCTTCGACACGAAGTTACATGTCTGGTAGGTCCCTTGTAAGCTGCTTTTTTGGATATATATTTAAAAACCTAGAGAAAAAAACTAACAAATGATGATGGACGAAACTACATAATTTGTAGTATATATATACGTACATAAAGGGAAAAGACTTAAATTTATACTAGTTTTTCTGAGCTTTCTTTGTAAAAATTACTTGAACTTTTGAAAGAAAAAGTTTTTTCTTGCATTTCTTTAACATTAATAAAGGCGTAATTTTTTATTTTAAATAAAATTATGAAAAGGATAAAAATAATTTTTTTTGTCTTTTCATCCAAGAAAAGTAAAATGAGTTTTTAAAGGATTGTAAGAGTACAAACGTTTGTTTTAAAAAACATGGTTTTTGGACCGATTTATATTTTTAAAAAAATGCATCTAAATCCATTTTTTTTGGAATGTGATTATCTTCAGTGTTTTTTTTTACAGAAATGTGTTTTTATTTTTTAATTATAACTACTTTAGTAATCGATGATGAATTTTATTCAAACTTTCTTTTGTTTTCATAGATAAAGTTGGCGCATTTTGAAGATATAAAAAATTTGTATTCTTCAGCTGGATAGTAAAAAGGTTTTATGTATTTTTTCTTTTCTTTCTAGTAAACACAATTACAAAAAATTTGCGTTTCACGATGGGAACAATAAAACATGATTATTGTAGGAAATGTTTTTCACCAACATAAGTTCATCATTCAAATAACAAAAATCGAATTTTGAAAAAAGTTTAACTTCAAATATTCAAAAAAAAAAGAAAAAATCGATTATTGCAAAAAAGTTTTGCAATAAATTTTGTGTGATTGATGTGTAACAACAACTTTTAAAAAAATGCGTGTAAAACCAAACTCCAAGAATCGTAGTTTTATTTTTCTAAAATTTTTTTAGTTTTGCATTCATTTTCAACAAAATTCCTTATTTTTTACTACTATTTTTTAAATTTAATTTTTTGATTGTATTTTTTGGCTCAACTTGTTTAAAAGCTTTGAAAAAATTATATAAATCGAAAAATATTAAACGCTAAAAATTTAGAAACAGAAAAAAAATATTTTAATGGCAAATTAGATTTAAAAAACAATAACAACAAAAAAAGAAACTTTGGGATCTAAGAATTATCCTTCAAAGAGTAAGAACATGGGCATTCAATATTACCATCACCTTGAGATTCAAATATTTCAAAAACAGTTTCATCAAAAATTGTGATATCTTCCCATGAAATATTTTTACCAAACCTTATATCAAAATTTGAACCTTTTTCTGCGAATTTCTGAAACATCATCTTTCCCCCCATGTTTATTTGGGAATGTTCGTGTGCGGTGGATCTGAAATTTCTGAATTGAAGTTTGGTTTCAAAATGAAGCATATAAAATGCTGAATATGAAAAATGATATGGCATGCTTCGGAGAAATTTCTGGGATGACATATGGCCTGTTAAACATGCAAATTTTTGATTGTAAAATGTTTGTGCTTTCATTGCGGTTGTGGCGTAGTGGTTGAATGCCAGCGCAGCGTTTGGAAAGGGAAATGCATTTGACAATGAAAAAAAGAAAAGGCATGCATGGTTCGATGCCACATGAGGACCAAAAAATGGAATTTATGGGTTTTGAGGATTGTTTGATATTAAAAATGTGGGAATGTATTAGAAATTATGTTTTAATAATGTTATTTGCGATAAAGCATGCATGTTTTGATGCCGGGTGAAGCAAAAAATGTTTTTTTCTGAAAGTGTTTGAAAGGGAAATGCTGGGAAATGGTTGGGGATGACGATGTAATGATCTATGAAGGAGTAGTTTTTTTGTAATGTAAAATGCAATGGAAAAATGCTATTTTTTTATAAAAAGTTAGAAATGCGGAATAAGTTTTGAGTTGCCCGGAACGGGCAACCCGAAACTTTTTTGGATTGCTTGCTATGTGTTTGTGAATATGATAATTTTATGAAAAATGAGAGGAAATTGGGATTTTGAGATTGCGATTTTTAAATGCACCCTGATATGACATGGTATGAATGAATTGTAAAAATGCAAATGAATGTTGAACTGACAAGTTTTTGCGGCGCCCCAAGCGGGGCGCCTTAAAAACTTGTCTTATTTTAAGTAAAAAAAAATATTTATAAAAAAACATTAAATTTTATAATCCCTTTCATCGTTGTTAGAAGTTATAAATAATTGAAAAAGCAAAATATTTTGCTTAATAAAAACAAGTTTATTTTGATTTATTGATTAATGCGTGCTTTTTAAAAACAGTTGGCCAGGAAAACTATAACACTAAAACCTATTTTTTATTGACCGATTCTTCTAAACTTTCGAGAATTAAATTTTTATCAAATATTCCATTATTTAACTTTATTTCTTTACTTATTTTTTCTTTAACTTTGAAAATTTGACTTTCTTACAACAATAAAGCGGTATTTCTCAAAAATCAAAAATAAAAAGTTTAAAGAAATTAAATATTCAAAAGTAAAAAGTAAAAGAAGAACGGGTGCCGAAAAAAGAAAATTATTTCAAGCTACTTTTTTTATTTTTTTATTGAAAAAAAAAGAAGCTTGCAAATTCAAACAACAAACTTTGTAGTTTGACGACGACGACACTCGACTTTTTTTTTTAACTTTTTTAAATAATATTAGTATTTTTTATTTTTGTTTTTGTTTTAAAATAAAGCATTTTAAATTTATATATGTACATACTTAAAGCTTTATTTATAGGGTTTCAAGCGAGTTAGTTGTGTTACAAAAGAAATATGTACCTTTTTTTTCTTCATCTCAGAATAAATTTTTAAATAAGCAAATTAGAAATGATTAATATGTTTTGGAGGATTCGTTTACTTTTATTTTTATCGAAATATTTAAAACTAGAAAAAATTAAAAATCAGAAAAATACAATATAAAATAAATTTTTTTCCGAATTAATTCAATTAAATAGAAAAAAGTTATAAAATACCAAGTTCTTTATATAAATCCGTTGTCCACACCATGATACCTGTATTTAACTCCGTTACACTTTCACACCATTCTTCAAAAAGTTTATTAAATGCATCAATGGATTCTTGAGTTTGTCCAGGAAATTCAATTTTTGGTGCACGCATTTCTAATGTTACCCCAGTTGCAATAATTGAATCAACAAATTTTTGTAATTTTTCTTTAAATTCGTCCGAAATTGAATTATCAAAAGAAAAATTAAAACAAGTTTTAGATGGCTTCTAAAAATATAGGAAAATTAATTAAAAATTTATTCTCCAAAATGAAAGATATTTTTATTTTTTTTAAATGGGTCATTAAAACGTTGATGATAACGCCGCCGTTTTTATGATACATGAGAATGAGTTTTTCTGATAAAAATGTTTATTTTCTTTTCAGTGATCCAAAAAATCAACAAACAAAAAAATAGACGTAAGGTGTATTCAGTTTTTGATTGGTAATAATTATTTTTTTATTGATTTCATTTTTTTATTTGCACGGTTTATCATGCCTGCTAGAAAATTTTTATCTTCAAAGTTTGATAATACCTTTTAAATTAAAACAAAAATAGAAATTTAGCATGGTATAAGTAAACCTTGAGGATATTGATGCTTGGGTTTATTCCATTTTTTTTATAAACTTAGCGATACACTTATTTTATAAATTTAAACTATCACTATAAAAATAAAAAATAAAGTATTTAATTAAAATATTCCCAAAAAAATGCATACAATAAAAAGAAAAATTTTGATTTTAAAAATTAATGTGCTTTTTTTCATTTTTACTTCGACAAAGCAAAGTAGATAAAAATTTTGATGGAAAGAATATAATGAAATTTTAAAGAAACAACCCATGCGAATTTTGATAAGAAAAATGGTTCATTTTTATTGATTAAATAGAAAATGCATATTTTTTTATTTCCAATAATGTTATTGTATTGCTTTCCCGTTTTTTTTTCTTTGAATATTTTAATTTTCTTTTTTAGCGGTTTTATATTTTTTCAATGAACGATAGAAACGTTTTTAATTCAAGAAATATTTTTAATTTTTAAACATTTATCATATAAAACGTCAAAAAAAATAAAGTTTTAGGAAAAATGATGCTGCCAGATTTTTCTTAAACCTTTTTTCTTTTTGGCGTTTAACATATATTAATGACAAACAAAGGTGCGAATAATTTTTATTTATCATCGATATACAAGATTATTTCTCTCTGATATTTAAACGCATCATTCTTATACTCATTCATGAACATAAAAAAAGATAATTTTGATATTTTTCATAGTTTTATACGACGCATACTTGGGTTTGAAAGAATGTTCTTATTTACATATATTAAGTTAAAAAATAATTTATGGGTAATTTATTTTTCAAATCATTTTCTTCTTTTCTTTTTTTTTGTTTAAAAACCAAAATCAAATTATTTTCAATCGATGAAAAATATTACTGCCACATTGACCTTATTTAAAGCCTTTATTAAAGTTTTTTTCTTCTCTTTTATTCATGTCATTATCAAATAGAAAATCATTTTTCAAAGTAATTTATTGACCCCATCCAAGAACTATACAGTTGCTGTTGTTTGTTATTAAAACACTTTTTTTTAAATAACTTTTATTCACTCAATAAAAATGTTTTTTTTTCATACACATTTTTCATTGGATTTTAATATTTAAATGTTAAAAAAATTTTAAAACTTCTTAAAAACGATAAAAAGCAATCAAAATATTCAAAAATAATCGGAAGCAAAAATGTGTGAAACTGAAGAAAGAATTTTTTCAATGCAAAAAAACGTCCAATTTTTTGTTTGTTTGTTTATTTTGTGTATGAGTCTAAAAAAATCGATAAGCATTCAAGAAAAAGAATGAAAAATGTTTTTGATAGCTTTTTTTGTTTGGAAAAGCAATTTCAAATTGGAAAAATTTTTAATAAAAAAACAAATGTGGTATTGTGAAATTTAAAAAAATGTAATTATCATTAATTTACTTTTTTAATTTATTATTTTGGTTAAAAAATATTCAAGATAAGAAGAAAGAAAATTTGCATCATCTTTTCTTTGTAAAAAAACTTAAACTCATTAATTTATTATTATCTTTGCATATAATATGGCTGCTGTAATCCTTTTATAAATAAATGTATTTATTTAATTAGGGTTGTCGAAAGAAATTTCCCGGAAAATTCGACAACCATTTATTTATTTAACTTTGCTATCATAAATTTTTTTAAATGATTTTCGCCATCCATTTTGTTATTCTTTTTCATCGTTTTATCGCCCCATAACCGTTGCAACTAGGATTATTGGTTTTGTAGAATAAGTAACACTAAAAAAAATTCCATGAAAATAGTTAGTTTCCTCATTATATATTTCTTTAATTAAATCTGTTATATTTTTTTTGGGGCAGAAAGAAACTCAAAAAAAAATGTTAAAAAGTTAAGAAAAAAATTTGTACAAAATATTCAAAAGGGGAAACAAAAAAGTAAAAAGAAAACTAAATAAAAGTTGAAAACATTTTTTAACATTTCTCTTGAGTAAAAAAAATATTTGTGTGCACACTTTATTTTTTTGCTGATAAAAAAAAAATTGATAAGCGAGTGGAAGGAAAGAAGAAGGAAAAAAGACTGATGTCTTTATTTTTGGGAAAATGAAAGATTATGCAATTATATATTTTTAAATTCAACATATTTATTTTATTTTGTCATAAACAACAACAACAAAAAAATAATTTTAAACAAAACACAATTTTAGTTTTGTATCACAAAAAGAGTTATCAAATCGAGTGCAATCACGATCAATGGCGCATGGGCTACCAATTTCATATATTTCTTTACCAAATATATTTCCTTGTTTACGATAATTACAAACAAGTAAATTCATAATGGATTTATTGTTGTTTCCATTTCCATTGTCAGTTGGTGATGGACAATGAGAAATACCGCAGCCAATTTGAGTGGTTTCTCCCCAAGCCATTTGAGCCCAATGCCCTAAACCTGCATTAAAAACATCGATGGTAAAAGTGACATTGGTTCGAGAAATAATCATTCCATTATTATCACCACCAAATTTTTCTAATTCTGACCACCATAATTTACTCGCCGATGAAATGGTAGCATTTCGGATTTCAGCTGGATTTGTTGCAGAAGATGAAGGTGAAAGAGACATATAAAGATTTTCTCCTGCATTACGAGAATCAAAAGTTGAATGTTCAAATAGACAATTATCCGCCCATTTTTGTGCTATTTTTTCTAATTCACAATTATATTTGAGTTTATACATATTTTTTGCGGGTGAAACATATTTTCCATTAGCAAATTTTATTTCACCTTGAGCAAGTTGGGATCTATAAAAATTATGTTGATTCAAAATTGTTTCACGTTCATCCGCTGTTAGAGATCCACCACCATTATTGCAGTTTAGAGTTTCCATTGGCATTTGTGGAGCTTCACGTTTATTTCTAGGAATGTAAGTGTCATTCGGGAACATGTTGTTTGGAAACATTGGATTGGGCCATAAAATATTGAGAGTAGGAAGTGGAGTAATAACAGGATTAGCATTAGGACAATTGGTTGTTGGTGGATAATGATTATCTTCATCAGGAGTGGTGGGTTCAAAAGTGGCATATGTTGAAGTTGGAAAAGCTGTAGGTGGAGTTGTATATGACACAGTTGTGGTTACAATTCGTTGAGTAGGAGTTGAATAAATTATAGTATTTTCATCTGTAGACATCCATGGACATTGAGTATTATCTGGCTCAACTGGAGATGTTGGGGCTGGTGTGGTTTTGATTTCATTGGCGGCAATCGTTGTGGTTTTAGTTTCAGGTTCCATTGTTGTAGAAGGATTTCCAACTCGAAAGATAAGTTCATTAAGTGAAATACTTGTTGGAGAAGTTCTACAAATAATATTAGTAGTATTTCTTGATAAACATCGATTTATTGAACATCCAAAACTTATGGCTTTATCGTAAAGCAATACAGCTGGATAATGTTGAACCGTTTCATTTGTATATCGAGGATCATAAGCAAGTTGAATAAAATCAGATGCATTAAAAAAATATGTTCCAAGTATATTATTAATATAATAAGTTTCAGTTTTTTCTGTTCCTATCATAACGATGGTTTCATTATAATTATAAACATAATAAGATGGATTGAAATAATATCCATTTACACACATATCTTTAAGAATGGTTCCAATTTCAGCTTCCATTTCACAATCGTATGTCTAAAAAATTATAAATTTGAAAGAGGTATCAGTTTGTTTGTCTCTCAAAAATCCCATTTAAAAAAGCAATCCTTACCAAATTTTTCATATATGGCCCTTGCAAAGCATATTCATATTTCCATGATTGAGACATTTTAAGTTCACCTCGACGAATTAATTCTCGTTGAGAATTTACACTTTCAAAAATATTGCCTCGGCTTTCATCATTTAGCGAAGAATTTGATGGTGGACAAGTCAATGGTGTTGCTGCTTCAACAATATTATTTTCCCTCCAAACCAATGCAAGGAAGAAAAAACCCTTGAAAAATAATGAAACGTTTTTGTTATAGCCGCCAACCATGATTATTGAGAGAACACAGAACTCTTCTTTTTTTGTGATTTTTTAAAATTTTTTTGAACGCTTTTATATGAATATTTTTTCTAACATTTTTTTTTGTTGTAATAAGATTATGATAATTTTTTTAATGTTTTTTTTTTCTTTTTTAAACTTATCAAAGCCATTGATTGTGATGTTTGATTACGAGGTTCATTTTCATTCATGCTTCTGAAAAGAAAAAAAATACGTAGGCGCAGTAAAAATTTTCTGAGCAACAATAAAAAATTCATTCTTTTGCAAAGAGATTATGTAAAATACAAAAAAAAGAACATTTTTTTATTAAATCAGATCATAAATGTTAAAATAATGTATGTATATCAAACAAAAATATTAATAGAAAATTATTTTCCTCAATATAAAAAAAAAATACACGCCTTTGCACTAAGAAAATTAATTGCAAAAGATAAATTTATTGTTTTTTCTAATTAAAAATTATGATAAAAAAGTTAGTTAAAAATATTTTTTCCTAACAAAGAATTTAAATTTATTTTGATACTTTTAATTTTATTTTTTAGATGGGATGACTTGGCGACACGACACTATGTCGACTAGACACAATGTCGACCAACCATTATGTCGACTGGACGCAATGTCGACTAACCATAA
This sequence comes from Panagrolaimus kolymaensis, assembly GCA_028622995.1. NCBI lineage: Eukaryota > Metazoa > Nematoda > Chromadorea > Rhabditida > Panagrolaimidae > Panagrolaimus > Panagrolaimus kolymaensis. Next base: position 1,641,997 of record JAJQJQ010000029.1, on the reverse strand, counting down.
TGTCGACTGGACGCAATGTCGACCAGCCATATTGTCGACCGGACACAATGTCGACCATGGTAAAATCCATACGTTTTTCATAAAAAAGATGATAATCATCTAATCATCTTTGTTGTCTGTTATGGTTGCCGCCATAATCTCAACTACCCAAAATCTCAACTAAATGAAACAAGCACAATTAAAGAAAGAAAACCAATTACTCGTCATTTTTTTTTGGAATTGTTTATAATTTAAAAGCTTTTATTAGTAATCAAAGAATTCACGAGTATCTGTTTTTAATTCTGATATATGAATTCAGAAGTGCTTTTGAGAATTCAGAAATATAAAAATATAAATAACAATTAAACATACAGAACTAATTCAGATATTTTTATTAATTCGGAATTATAAGTGCAGAAGTTTATAAACATTGATATGGAATACCTACTAAAGAATTTGGCAGCCTACAACTTAATTCATAATTAATAAATATTACAGAATGAATTCTGTATATTTAGTTGTTAATTATATGTGTGAATTCTCAAAAGCACTTCTGAATTCATATATCGGAATTAAAAACAGATACTTCTGAATTCTTTTATTACTAATTAAAACTTCTGAGTTATGATAAATCATAGAACTACCAATTAATAATTATGGATTAAACCATTTAAATTATAAACAATTCCCAAAAGAAAATGACGAGTAATTGGTTTTCTTTATTTAATTACGCTTTTTTCATTGAGTTGAGATTATGTCCAGTTGAGATTTTAGGGAGTTGAGATTATGTCGTGTCGCCCTTTTTGGCATGGGGAAATTTTCGATAGTCGACATTATGGTTGGTCGACATAGTGTCCAGTCGACATTATGGTTAGTCGACATTGTGTCCGGTCGACATTGTGTCTGGTCGACATTATGGCTTGGTCGACATAGTGTCTAGTCGACATAGTGGCGCCGTGACTTAGTTCAATTTTTTCGCGAATACTTTCGCAAATTATGCTCTATTTTTATTTTTTTCATAGCTTTGAAGGATTCTTGTGTTTGTCCAGGAAAATAAATTATTGGGAAACCGCTTTCAGTTAATCCAGTTTCAAGCAATTTGTTTACAAAATTTTGTAATTTTTGTTTAAATTCATCAGAGATTGAATCGACATAACTTAAATCAAATTCAGTTGTAAATGGTTTCTGAAATTGAAATGATTTTAAAATATATTTTTTGTAAATTTTCAAACTTTACTTCCAAATTTGCGAAAAAAGTGTCCAAATCAAAGATTCCTGGGAGATTGTTAATTGAAAACCGCTCAAGTTTAGACATTTGTGGAAGTTTAGCAAGTTTTACAGTTGTTTCAGAAGTTACTGGTTGATTGTCGTTATAACTAAAAAAAGCATCATCAAGTATATTTATTTAAAATTTGATGGAATTTTTAAACTCACAACATAACAGCACAAATTTTTGGTAATTGCTCAAAAATTGTTTCTAATGGCACATTTTTGCCATTTGGGTATGAGACAATTGTATCTTGAAAATGTATATCTTCAATAGTTCCCGAAGCAGTAAGAATTTTGAATTCATCGATTGAAATATTTAAATTTGAGATGCATAATGATACAATATCACATTTATATAGTTTAGAAATTAATAAACTACATGCATTTTTATTATTTATTCCAGTAATATCTAAAGTCCATTTAATCCAATATTTAAAAATTAAGTTTTTTACATCCACGGTTTTTACTTCTTTTTTTATGAATGCGTTAAATATTCTAAAACTTTCAGACAATTCCGGGTTTTCGGTATTACTAAATTCTCCTACAACAATAATAGGATTTTTGTTGAAAAAATATTTACAAGCTTGAATTAATTTTTGGTAAATTTCAGAAGATTTTGGATTCATTGAAATATAATAAACAATATTTTCGGGTAATGAAAATTTTTGACGAATAATTGAAGCATAAAATTCATAAGAAACTTTTGAATTCAATTTATTTTCCATTTTTTTAAACAAGAACTTTAAGAATTAATTTAATTTACAAACTAAAATTAAGAACCAATACTTAGTAAACGTTTGGGCGCACAAAAAAAAAAAGAGAATGAAGAAAAAAATATGAACAGAGTCAAAGAACAAAATTTGTTGTTTAATCCAAGACTTTTTTTAAAGCTTTTTTGGCGATTTTTTTGTGCATTACCATTGTTTATTAAAAGCCATTTTTTGTAAAAAAAAACTAAGCGTTTTTGAAGGATTTTGAGATTCGAAAAAAACTTTTTTTTCGCAAATTGTGTTCAATACTCCGAGTGGTATTTATCATTTTGACGTTCTTCGTATTTTTCTTGAGCTTTTATTATTTTTTCATACATATCATCGTCTAAAGCAGGAAAGAATATCATTGGCGGACGATCATCTACATCTCCATCCTCAAGTATTTCATCAACAAATTTTTTTAAATGTTCTTGAAATTCATTTGAAATAGAATCAGCATAATCAAATTTAAAATTTTTATCGGAAGTATACTAAAAATTTATAAAAAAGAATTAAAAAAGAATTAATTTAAAAAAGTAAAATTAAAATAATTTACTCTTAAATTATCAAAAAATATTTTGACATCAAAAATTTCTGGAAGATTGTTAATTTCGAGCTCATCAAGTTTTCTCATTTGTTGATGTTGGGCAAGTTTTTCAGCAGTTTTCATCGTTATTGATTGAGTGATATCGCAGCTGAAATTATAAAAAGAAATGCATAAAATTATTAATGTTGTTAGACTAATATAGGCAAACGATTAATTAGAGTAGCAAGCTAAAAAAAATTTATTTTTAAACTCACAAATAACCTTTACATAATTTTGGAAGATATTCAAAAATAATTTCTATAGGAACAACAACTTCGTCATTATTAGAATATTTAATAGTTGAATCAACAAAATCAAAATTCTTGATTTTCTTAGATTTTGTAAGTATTTGAAATTCTTCTATTAAAATATTTTTTTGATGGTAGAGTTTTAAAGTGAAAATATCGCATCGATAAATTTTTGAAATAAATAAATTCCATCCATCTTTTTTAGTTGAATTAGAAATATTTAAGCTGTTAGTTATCCAAAGCTTTGCATCCAAGTTTTCGATATTTAGCGTAACTTTTTTTCTTTCACTATCAATTAAATCAAAAAGTTGGTAATTATTATTATTTGTTTTAAAAGTATCAAAGACAATAATAGGATTTTTACCGAAAAAATATTTGCTTGTTTGAATCAATTTTTGATAAACTTTGGAAGATTTTGGATTCATTGAAATATAATATACAATGTTTTCAGGAAGTGGAATGCGTCGATAGAAAATTGGCACAGGGAAAATCTTTTCACAAGAAAAATTAGGTTCTCGATTTTCTTTGTTTTTACGAAATTTATTAAACTTGTTGAAAAAATAAATAAATGTATCAAAAATGCACATTTTTTATTTTACACAAAAAAAAAAGAAAAATAAATCAAATCAGAGCATGCAACAACAAAAAAAGCCAACTACGGCTGAGAATAATTGTTGTGGTGAATAGCGATCAAAAAAGAGAAGGGCAAAAAAATCAATATTTCGGCCATTTGCCTTTTTTTTATGTACACTTTTTTTTCTTGCCATAAATAAGTGGGTTGGTCGGGCTTACACTTAATTAGGCAGAAGACCATCATAAAAAAGAGACGACCCTATTTTGTCAAAAAAAAAAAGATTTTTTATCTGTGTATTTTATCTTTAGATATGTTTTTTAAGCAATGTCCTCTCCAAAGGAGATATAAAAAATTTTTTAAAAATTCAGGATGGCAGAAATAATTAACTGCTCGGTTGAATAGAAAGAAAAAAAACGTTAGACTTAAAATTCAAAATTTTAAAAAATTTATTGAAAACAAAAATTCATATTTAATTTTAAAAAAATAGCCTTCTTGATTGGTGCAAAGGATACAGATCAAAATAAGAAAAATAAAATAAAAAAATTTATTATCTGCCTTTTTTTTTAAAATACAAAAATAGGCTTCTTTTCAACTTCGAAATGAGTACAACAAAATCACTAACTAATGCCAATAGGAATCATCATCATAATGTAATTCATTAAATTGAACATCTCCATATTTTTCTTGATTTTTCATTTGGGTTTCTTCCCTATTTTTATCTATATCATCAAAAATTACCAATGGTGGACGTTTATCTGTTTCGGGACGATTAAGCATTTTATCAATAAAGTTTTCTAACTTTTCTTTAAATTCATCGCAAATAGAATCATGAAAATCAAATCTAAAAAATGTATTTGATGGGCTCTGAAATGGAAAAAAATTTAAAAAATTTAAGTACGTTAATTTTTAAGCTAACTTTTAAAAGAGCATAAAATTCTTCGACGTCAAAAATTTCTGGAAGTTCTTCAATTTTCAGCTCTTGTAAATTTTTTAATTGTAGGTTTGCAAGGTATTCAGCAGTTTTTAAAGTTATGGATTCGGTACCAATCCAGCTAAAAATTATTTTAAAAAAAAGAATAAATCTCTCAAAAAATATTTCATTGATTAATTTAATCAAAGTTAAAATAAATTAGAAACCTAAAATGCCAAAAAATATTGTAAAAAAAACTTACAAATAACTTTTTCTTAAATTTGGAAGATATTCAAATAGAATTTCCAAAGGCACAGCATTTTTATTAAAAGAATATTTTATTGGTGAATTAAAAAGATAAACTTCTTCAATTAATTTTGAAGCAGTAAGAATTTTAAATTCTTCTAAAGTAATTATTTGATTTTCAATTACTAATTCCATAATGTCGCATCGATAAATCTTTGAAATAAATAAATTCCATCCATCTTTTTTAGTTGAACTAGAAATATTTAAATTGTTAGTTATCCAAAGTTTTGCATCCAAGTTTTTGATATTTAGGGTAACTTTTTTTTCTTTATTCCAGCCTTTCTTATTAATTAAATCAAAAAGTTGGGTATTATTACTTGTTTTAAAAGTATCAAACACAGTAATGGAATTTTTTGCAAAAAAATATTTGCATGTTTGAATTAATTTTTGATAAACTTTGGCTGATTTTGGATTCATTGAAATATAATAAACAATATTTTCTGGAAGTGGTATTCTTCTACAAGATGGAATATGAGCACAGTAAAAGTTTGTACAACCATAATTCTTACATAAATTTTTAATCTTGTAGAATAAATAAATTTTAATTAGAAAATCATAAACACACATCTTTTTTTGTTGTTGCAGAAAATAGAAGAAGAAAATGATAGCGCAAGCCAAGTGAGCGGAAAAAGAAAAACAATTTTTCTAGTTTTGGCGCAAAAAATGCCATCGAAAACATAAATAACGATTATAGTGAGAGAGAGAGAGAGAGTGGCCGAAAAACAAGGAGGTCAATATAATCAATGTTTCCATCTTTGCCTTTTTTCACAACAGTCTATTTATTCTCCATCATAAAGTCACAGGTTAGTCTGCTCCAGCCCAAAATCGACTTTTGTAAAAATCAATCCTAAAAGACCATTTTTGAGTTAAAATAAAAGCAGTCTTTTTTTATATTATTAAATGAAAAAAACAACGTATTTTTGAAATAAAATTTATTCTAGTTTTGTATGGCTCATAAACGGTGAATCACAAATATAAGCAGCTGTAAAGCCAAACATCAAAAAATGTAGTTTAGCTATTCAAGACGACAACGACTTTTATTAGAATTTTAATCATAGTTCGGCAGTTTTTTTTTGTAATTTTAATTTAAAGAGAGTTTTTGAATATTTTGTTTGTTATAACTAATTACTTTTTTTTAATTTCCTTTTTGTCGTCTTTAATTTAAAAATTGAGTTATTAATTTTAAAAATCTGTTTCTTTAGGCGAATCCTTATTATATACCTTTAAGAAGCTGCGAGCAAAACAGCGTCGATGTGATCAAAGTGCAATTCCATAAGCTTTCGACTTCCGATACATTATCATCAATTTTCAATCAAAACTTGGGCGTGAAAATTATTTGATATTGGAAACCAAAGGGAGCTGGATGTGATAATCGCAATTGCAAGCATGTTACTCGGAGGAGTTAATGTCTATTTGTTGTAAAAATGTTTTTTCAAGCAAAAAAATACAACAATAATATTTCAGAATTAAAATTAGATTGTATTTATTCTTTTCATCTTAAAGTGCAAAAATACGTTTGTTTGTTACATGGTGGTTAAATAAACGTTAAAACTTTCATTACACCATTCGGTTAATTTTTGAGGAGATTTATAAAACTTTCCATTTTATAAATTTATGATTCTTATTTTATTTCCAACATAGTTATTGTCGAATTAAGTTTCACAGCAATATGATGCTGAATTTTGCAAAACACCTAAGAGAATGCATAAATTAAAAAAAGTAAATAAATAACAAAATATTCAAATTCTCAAATATCAATTGCAAAAAATATGGATGAAAAAGAAAAATAATTTTCACGTTAACTTTTTAATATTTTTTTTATCGGTGAAGAAAAAAGAAGTGGAAAATAACAATCAAAATTTGTAGTGTAAACTTTAAAGAGAGAGAGACTCGATTAATTATGTCTGTTCATGTTTTTAAACTTCGATTTCTAATAGCTTTTCCAACTTTTAATTTTAAGGAAACTTTTTTATTTGTTTAAATATTTTATTCATTTTTTTGATTTTTTTTCGTTACTTGAAAAATAAAAATGAATTTGGAGCTTTAATTATCTAATTTAAATTTATTGATTTTTAAGATCAATTGCTACACAGCAAGCAATGTGTTTCATTTTTCAATTACAAAATGAATAGTAATGGATAAACTAAAATTCCGTCATATACATGAAATAAAATATGTTATCCAATATTTATAAAGACATGAACATAATTGAGTAAAAAAAATTTTTTTTTTTAAATAATAGTTATTTAAAAACAGCAAAATTAAATTTTATTGGTTTGCTTTCCCGTTGCTCCACCAATTTTAATAACAATTGATTCATTTTTTTAAAGAAATAAATTTTTTGTATAAAATTTAATAAAAGCTTTCCGATATTTTGGACTAAAAATAAAATGCATAATTATAATGGACCAATTATGTAAATAATAAAGCAACCAAGGAAAAACAATCATCGATGGACATTTATTTGTTTCTGGGTAATAAACAATATCATCAATAAAAAACTTTTTAACTTTTCTTTAAATTCGTTGGAAATTTAATTTTCTTACATACTCAAACCTGTAAACAAATGTTTTTTTCATATATTTTACAATAATTTTGAATTAATCCTTCACATCATTTTTTACTTTTAAACTTGTAAATGTGTCGATGTTTCTTCCCAGCCTTCGCTGCAGGGGCAATGCACTTACTGCGCAGCTAATTCGCAGCTTATTTTGCAGTAAAGGCGCAACTAACGAAAATACGCTGCGCAGTTACTGCAAATAAGCTGCGCAGTAACTGCAACTTCTATTGCAGCTAATGCCCATTAACTGCAATTTTTTTGCAGGTATTATTTTCTTTCGTTTTTACGCTTGCATATCAATATAAAATTTGATCAAAAATCAATATTTCTCTTTATTAAAAGCAATATTTTACATATTGCTTTTAATTAAAGAAAAGTATTAACTTTTAACCCACGAATTAGAATAAACGCGACACGAATTTAGCGAGGAATAAAAAGAGGAACTAATCAAAACTAGCTATACTTAATTTGTTTGATTAGCTATTTTTTGGATCAAACACGGCGTTAATATCCTGATACATCCCATAATAATATACAGGAATAAAAGCTTTAATAGAAAACACTTTTTTGGTTTAGAAATTGCTTTTTTGTAACTTTCATAAGGGATAAAAAAAAGTTCTGCAACTTACAAACAGAAACAATCTAAATGGGAAGATTACATGAAAAATAATTTTAACGATACAAATAACAAAAAATAAAGACTCTGTTACTTACTAAAACAGAGGTTCCTAAAATAAGAATGGATAAGACATACGAGGGAAAAAACTTTCAATAACTTACAAACAGAAAGTACCTATAAAGGGCATATTAAAACACGAAGAACAAAAAACACTGTTTCCATTTCCATCTCTGGTCAACTTCATCTTCTTTTGAAAGAATGGGAGATAAATTTTTTTCTTCTGCATTATTGTATCTGTCGATCTTTGAGTCATTTTAAATATCAAAAAAAAAATGAAAGAAAGATTTGAAAAAATCATAATTTTAAATATTCAAAAACAAAAAAACTTGTAAAAAGCCGCTAAAAGCTAAAAAAATAAAATTTCACGTTCACCCACATTTCTAGAAGAAAAAAGCGCATAACCAAACTCCCAAATTTGTAGTTTAAATGTACGTTTTTTTGTGAAGTTTTTGAATGCTTTTTTATTTACGTCGATTCTAATTTTTGCTTGAGTTTTGAATATTTTTTTAATTTTTGTTTGTTGTGTTTCTTCGTTCATCCATTTTGTTAAAAGGTTTTAAAAATAAAAATTTATGAGTTTTGACAACCTCAAAAAAATCACATTGTTTTTTGTTTTATTTTGATTTATCAATTATTTTATAAGACGTAAGAACAATAATTAGTTGTATGCCAAGGTAAAAGGTACACATTAGTTAGTGGAAAAATTATATTGGAATTTTTTATAGGATCAATAGAACACGATATTGGCGAAAATTAAAAAGAAATATGAAAAAAGAAAGATTTTTAGCAACAAAAAATGGAAAATTATTTTTTTTTATGTACATATTTCCACTGAATTACATTTACATTAAAATTAAATATTTGCAAGATAAAAAAACAAAAGAATTAATCAAATTTTTGCGAATAATTTGCACGCATTCGTTGTAAAATTTTATGTTTTAGATAATCCATTTCTGGAAAAGCAATAAACGCTGGTCGTCGTCGGTTTTCAGTTATTCCAGTCTCAATTATTTTATCCATAATCCTTTCAAGTCGAGATTTAAAGTCATCAGAAATGGCATTGTGAAAAATTAAATTTATGTCGATCGCTGGATTCTGAAAAAAAAACCGTAAATTTATTAGTTTATTTTTCTAACAGCAAAAATAGTTTCAAAAAAAGTGTTTTATCGATCAAAATTTTTTTGAGTTTGTAACTTTAAAACAACATAAAAACAAACAAACAAATTTCTTACATTTTGATTATAAATAAATGTTTCATAATCAAATATTTCTGGGCCATTATTAAGTTTGAAATGTTGCAAATTTACAAAATGAGGGATAGCAAGTAAATTTTCAGCTGTTTTCAATGTAATCGAATGACTTTCATTTTCACTTTCAAAAGCCATGGAATAATTAAAATGAATTAAATTTGGCAAAAGTTCTATCAACTTTTCGATTGGCACAACCAAATTTTTTTCATTTCTGATAATAATTTTATGAAAATCAACAGTTTTAATTTTTCCATTCAAAACAAATATTTTAAATTCTTCCAAAGTTAAATATTGATGATATAAACCCAATCGAATGATATCGCATCGAAATATTTTCTTTGACAAAATTGAAGCCGCAAAAATATTATTTCTTCCTCCAATATCCAATCTTTTATTAAACCAAATTTTAATTTTTTGATTCCAAGGAAAATCGCTGGGCAATGTCCACAATTTATTTTTAAAAATAATTCCATTAATTTTTCGAACATTAAAAAAATTTGTTGAATTCGAACTTTCTAAATAATGAAAAGTAATAATTGGATTTTTGAGGTAAAAATATTTGCAAGTTTTTATTAGTTTATTATAAATTTTTGCTTGAGATGGATTTTTTGCGATGTAAAAAATTATGTTTTCTGGAATAGAAAAGTTTTGAAAGCATGGAAGATTGGTGTAAATAGAAATCGATGAATTTGGTGGTGGTATTCGCTGTTGAACAACGTTCACCATTGCAATTTAGAAGTCTGAAAATAAAAGTTAGCTATATCAAAGATTTAAAATGAAAAAAACAAGGGCAGAAATATCACAGACCTTTTTCAAACACCTAACTTCGAAATTAATTAAGAAAGAATATATAAATAAAAAATATATTAAAACCTAAGCTTTTTCAATTTAAAAAATAAAATGCATTTTTCTTTGACAAATTTATATAATAAGTGTTCATCAGAAACTGCAACAACTATGCCTGCAAATAATTCATTCTTTTTTCCATGGTAAAATTAAAATCGAATCGATAAACTTCTTTTCAGCTTTTTAAAAATAGAGTCAAGTAACGAAGAAGACATGGAAGCAAAAGAAAGCCAATAGCAAGCAGCAGAAGAAAAAAAAAGTGCATTGTTGGCAGTAGAGTGAAATAAGGCCAGCGAAAATAAACGAAGGTTTTATTTTGAATGAAACAACAACAAAAAAAATTTGATAGGTTTTTTTAAATTCTCGTTCAATTGAGTTTTAAAACTTTTATTATTTACATTAAGTTTAAAAAAAAATTTAGGCAAATAGAAAGTAAAAAAAGTACCATTAAAAATAGTATAAAATAAAGCAGACTTAATTAGTAGTCGTTGCGTATTTTATATTCTTCACAAAGTTTTTTTAATTCATTAAATTCTTCTATCGTCATTCCAGGAAATTCAATTAATGGAGGTTGATGAGTCCTTGAAATTTTACAGGTCGAAATTATATCTTCAACAAGTTTATGGAGTCTTTTTTGATAATCCATTGAAATGTGATTATCAAAATCAAGAAAAATATCCATTTTTGATGGTTTCTAAAATAAATTTTTTGTTTTTAGTCGAAAATTTTTTTTACTTACCTTTAAATTATTAAAAAACGTTTCAAAATCTAAATTTTCTGGAACATTAAAAACGTGAAAAACTTTTAGATTTTGAAAATGGGGAATTTTCAATAAATTTTCTGTAGTTTTTGAAGTGATACTTCGGCGTCCATCATCGTCATCAGCGATATTAAAACAAAATTGTTGGACGCTTGGAAGTTCTTTAATCAAATTTTCCAATGGCGTCACATTTCCATTTTCATTTTTAATTATGGTTTCAATAAAATCTAATATTTTCATTTTTCCATTCGAAACAAATATTTTAAATTCATTAAAAGTTAAATTTTGCTCATATAAAAGCAGATGAGTGATATCGCATCGATAAATTTTGGATGCCAAAATTGAAGCCATAAATTTGTCATTTCGATTATAAATTTTCAAAGGTCCTTGAATCCAAACTTTTTTAGTTAAATTTTTGATTTTTCCAGAAAATCGAGATCCATTAATTTTTTGTGGATCCCATGTTCCATCAGAATACCCGGCAACGGAATCAGAAAATAAAAGAATGGAACTTTTGAGATAAAAATATTTGCATGTTCGAATAAGCTTTTTATAAACTTCAGGAAATTGAGGATTTTTTGAAAGATAATAAACCAAATTTTCTGGAAATGAAAAGTTTTGGATTTTTGGTGGAATTGAATAAATCGAAAAAGATGGAGGAGATAGTTTTCGCTTTCGACTCTTCATTTTTTGTTTGATGGCACTTTTCTTGATAGTTTTTGAAATAAAATTTAGATTATAATTATTTGGTTCTAAAGTATCGTCGTCAATATTCCTCCATCCATTTTCATTACATTCGAGGTCGCCAGAAATAATTGCAGGATTTTTGAATAAAAAATATTTACAAGTTTTTAGCAATTTTTCAAAAGCTTTGGGAAAGGAAATTGAATTTTTGGTGATGAAATAAATGATATTTGCAGGAAGGGAAAAGCTTTGAAGTAGAGGAAGAAGAAATTGATTATTGTGACCAGAGCAGCGATTGACGACAACAACGACAGGGATTTGGCGAGGAGGGCACTCCATTAGTTCAACGAGTTTTCTTTCTTTTTTTTTCAGAAAAAGCAGGCAAAAAAATATTGATTTGCTGCGACTTAGAAAAGACAACAAAAAATGGCACAAATGAATTTCCGCGCGACAACTGACCACCGATGCGAAAAATATTTTTTTTTGTAAAGAATCGAAAAACAATGAGTGTGTGTGGGCCTAAAAAATCTCATAAAGAATAATTTTTCTGACCTAGGATATTTTTTCTTTACGATCAAACTAAAAACTAGGGCATTTCTTTAAATAAAGCAAGCACCTGTCTTTTCTCAAACAAAAGAAATTCAGTTAAAAAAAATTTTGATAGCCGGAATAAAACTTGAAACGCTTTTTTAGGAGTGTTCACTTTTTTAATGAAACAAAAAAATTTAATTAAAATCAAAGCATTTTTTTCTCTAAATGATTTTTCTATTTTTGAAGAAAAAAATACACATGGTAGAAGAAACAACAGCAGCAAGTTTTTCTTTTGGACAATCTTTATTTCGTTTTTTACAGAAAAAAATCTTAAAATTATATATTTTTGTATTCAATCATATTGTTTTGAATATTCATCTCGAAGTCGTCTTAATTCTTCACTTATATCATAATCTTCAGGAATATAAAATTCAATCAATGGAGGCCGGCAACTTTCCATTACTCCAGCATTTATTACTCGATGAATAAAACCTCGAAGATGTTCTTTATAAACAAATGGAAGATGGTTTCGGAATGATAAAGTGATGTCTATTTTTGATGGCATCTGAAATTAGGAATTTTTATATATATATATTCTTGAGTTATGGAAAAAATAAAAGTTTTTTAAATCAAAATTTTTAATTTGTGATTTCGACTTTAAATAAATCAGTAATTTTCGAGTTTTCAGAAGTCAAGGTCTCGTTCAACTCGTCTAATTTTGGCTTTAAAAAAGATAAAAAGCTTACTTTCAATCCATTAAAAAAAGCTTCAAAATCAAAAGTTTCTGGAATGTCTTTTAGCACAAAATTTTTAATATTCTCAAAATGTGGAATTTTAGCCAAATTTTCTCCAGTTTCAAAAGTAATCGAACATTCTCCTTTTCCTCCATCAGCATTGAGATAAAAGAATTTTTGAAGCTTTGGAATTTTTTCTATTAGCTTTTCCAATGGCACAATTTTTCCATTTCCTTCTTCTCCGCCATTGAGGTTTATTACAATAGTTTTAAGAAGATCCAAAACTTTAATTTCCCCAGTCGAAACAAATAAATTAAATTCATTTAAACTTAAAATTTGCCATGTCAATCTCAAAATTTTTATATCACATTTATATATTCTTTCTGCTAGCGAAGAAATTACGCATTTATCATATATGCAAATTTCTAAAATATCCGTTATCCAAATTTTCATTTTTTCTGGTAACTCCAAAATTTGTTTATTAACGTAATTGCTTCCATTTAATTCTTTAGTTCTCCAAAAATTTTCAGAATAATCCGAACGTAATTCTGTGAAAGTAGTTAATGGATGCTTTAAATAAAAATATTTACATATTCTCACAAGTTTGTTGTACATTTTTGCGGAACGAAGGTTTCTAGAAATATAAAAAACAAGGGTTTCAGGAAGTGAAAAATCATGAATGCATTTTGAATTGGAATATATAGAAACAACAGCTTTTGAAGGAGGATTATTCATGGCAAAAAAATAAAGTTGAATATAAAAATAAAAATAAATGAAAGACAAAATATTATTAATTTTAATTTAAAAAAATTTAAAACCCTGAGAATATAAGAATATTAAATCCAAGCAATCCGATTTTACATTTTAAGAAACATTTTTTTGTTTTTATGAATCAATTAAACCTTCTGGAAGTTAAACAAAAAAAAAGACGAGGAAGGTAGTGCATCCAAAAGTGAGCAGGGGAGGCACTATAAAGAAAAATCGAATTGTCATTTATTCATCATTGTGCCAGAATTAATATGGAGTTTTTAATTTTTTAATTAAACATATAATATTTGTTTTTTGCTACTTGTGAAAGTTAATTTAAAAATTACCTAAGACATTAGTACCTCTTCCAAACACTAATCAATATTTTATTATGTCATTGTTTCGACTAACTAAGAGTATGGAATTTATGTATATGTAATAAAAAAAACTTTGTAAAGTCAAAAAATAAATTTATATATGTATTTTTCTTATTGAAATGTTATTTAAAAGGTAATTTTTTATGTAATAAAAAAAGAAATATGAACAAAATATTCAAAAAAAAAATGAAAAAAAAAAGAAATCAATAAAAGTGCTACGTTTTTAAAAGCATGCAGAAAAGAAGGAACCGTGCGAAAATAAAATGTTTTGATCTAAAAAAAACCATCAGAAAAAAACTTTATTTAACTGGCATAAATATCAAAGCTTGTTCGTTGAAAGAAAAAAGCGACAGACAAACTTTTATAAATTAATTCTATTTAAATTTTAAAACCATGTTTTTTTGATGATACCTTGTTTGCAGCTTTTTCTTTTATTTGTTTAAAAAAAATTTTAAAGCTCCATAAAACTCGAAGTACATATAATGGTTTTCTTAACCATTTTTATTATATCAACATTATATTATGTTTAGTCAAAGACCTAATTCCTTTAAGTTTGATAAGAAAAATAATGAAAAGAAAGTAGCAATTAGAACCATTTTATCGAAATATATTTTTGAAAAGACTTTTTGTGTTTCATTTTTTTCAATCAATAAAAAAATGTTTTTAACTATTTTTCTTTTGATTTTAAATTTATTCATTTTTGTCGTCGATGCTGAATGCCCCGCTGGAAGTGTGGCTTCATTCAAAGACAAAACTATTTGTTTTGTTTTTGAATCGAATAAAATGTCTTTTTTGAATGGAGAAGAAAGTTGTATGGATATAGGTGGACACTTAGCTTCAGTTCATAATAGCATTGATAACATGTTGCTTAGTCGTAAGGAATTTTTTTAGATATACATAAAACTCTTTTGAAATTTAAATTTTCAGAACAAGCATCTTCTCGATTTACAGATAGTGACGTTATTGATTTTTGGGTTGGGGCAAATGATTTCGATAGCCCTGGGTTATGGCAATGGATAGATAACACTCCATTTAATTACAAAAATTGGGATGCCAAACAACCACAAAATATTTCGGGCATCGATTGTGGAGCCATTAAAATTCAAGGAGGTAAATGGATTTCTGATGATTGTTTCAAATTAAAACCTTTTGTTTGTATTGTCAAAGCAATCGACATAAATCCCACAACAACTAAGCCAACGACGACGTTAAAATGTTTAGAAACATGGACATATTTTAATACAACTGGATTTTGTTATCGAGTATTTGACAATGCAACATGGATAAATGCGGAAGAAAGATGTAAAGTTGATGGAGCTCATTTGGCTTCAATACATAGTTTAGATGAAAACCTTTTTCTTGCGAGTATGCAAATTTTCTCTGTTAACCATTATTTTAAATTGATAAAAAATTTTTAGATTTAGCCTATTGGAATGGTTCAAATGAATGTAATACATTAGTTCAGGCATGGGTTGGCTTATACACAGAAGATAATAATGTTCATTGGAAATGGACGGATGGAACGCCATTTGATTATAAAAATTGGGGTTATGCATGGCCGAATAATCCAGGATTATATAATTGCGGAGATATTACTCTTACAAACGTTTGTAATGTTCAAGCTGGTCAATCAGTGAATTATTTATGTGATGCAATTTTGTCAAAATATATTTGTAAAATGGCGCCACAATAATTTTTTTAGTTTTTTATTATTATTTTAAAAATTTTTAAAACAAAAATACAAATTAATTTAAAAAATAAAGTAAATCTTTAATGATGCCTGTTTTCTGAAATGGTTTTTACAGTGGTGTTAGTAATTTTAGGTGGAGAACTTTGAGTTGAATGTGGAATTAAAAAATTTGCTCCAAAATAGTTTCCATAAAATTTTAAATATTCTTTTCTTGTTGAAGGACTAAAAATATTTTCATTTTACCATTTATCTTTTTTTATTTTTTTGCTAACCTCAAAATAATTAATGAAATGCTTCCAGTCCAAGCATAAACATCAGCCACAACAGGAACAAGTAATTGGAAAAGGTAGTTTATTTCAGGATTATTAGTGAAATAAGGTCGAATGTAATTATAAATGCTTCGAAATAATTGGAGAGCAAAAAAGATAAAAGAAATGTCTGAAATCAAAAAATCAAACGTTTTTTAGAAATTGTTTTGGAAGCTACAACTCAAAATTTTTTAAATCAGGGCTTTTCTCAAAAATATTCTCAAAAAAAGATTTCATAAACTGAAAAAATTCCAAGTTTAAAATTAAAAAAAGATTAAAGGGAGTGTCCCAAACGATGAGAAAACCCTTACAGCGGGTGTTCCTAGCCCGAAAGTTTTTCTTCACTGTCTCAAAGTCTTACAAAGTTTTACAAAGTTTTTTCAAAAGCTTACGAAATTTTCTCAAAATGCTACAAAAAGCTACAAAAATTCGTAGCACTTTGTAAGCTTTTGAGACAATGAAACTTTCGGGCTAGGAACACCCGTCGTAGCAAAATTATTCTCATCGTTTGGGACACTCCCTTTAAAGAATTCCGTCTTTCCGATTTCTCCCAAAAAAAATGCAAAGAAAATTGAAAATAAAAAAAGCTTTATTAAAATTTTATATTTTGTAGCCAAATTTTCTTAATTTTTTATTTATTTAATTTTCCAATATCTTTAACCACATGACTTTTGCAACTAGTGAAAGTTCAGTGATTCAGCTTTTTTTTTCAAATAAAAAAATTTGATTTCTTGAACATTTAATTTTCACCCGACAAAATAACAAAATATAAACTTACATAATAATCTCGTGTCATTCAACTTCGCTGAATTATTATTATTATTAGTCGTTTTATAACTTTTAAATTTAAATGCAGCAAGAACATTAAAAATTGCTTGAATAAATGTGGATGAAAAATAAAAAATTGAAGATACAACATAAATAGCTCGTTGAGCGTCATTGGTTTTCATTCGAAGTATCACTTCTCCATTTGCAGCAAATTGAAAGATTCCATCTTCCGGGAATCGATGAGCTAAAATAAATATTGGAAGTGTTAATACTACGAAAGTATACCATTGTCTCGACCAAATCTAAAAAACCCTGCTTTAGCAAATATGAATTTTTTTGCCTCCTGGAAAATAAGAAATTTTGTGGCAAAACCCAAAAGTTTTTGTAAAAAAGTTATTAATTTACTTTATTTTTTAAAAAGTTTAATGAAAATACTTATTTTTTATAATTTTGGGTTTCGACACGAAAATATTCAAATTTTTAGTTGGATGGATAAAAAAAAGTGAGCTTGAAAGGCTTACTTTTGAATAAATTGTTGGAAACCAAAACAATGTAAATCGATTAAATGCAATTAAAGTATGAGCAATAAATTGTCCAAACACAAAATAACCAGATATCGTTAAATTTAAACTTGCTAAATATCCATGAGTTTTAAAATATTCTGGCCATAAACCAAAACTCGGGAGTTTTGTTAAATATTTCTAAAATAAGCCTTTTGGGTTTTAATCAAACCAGAGATTCGAAAAAGAAATTTGATAAATAACTTACCGAAAGAATAAACATAAAATCTTGAACAAATATAACTCGAAATAAATCATAGACAGCTCCTTTAAATCTCAGATTTTTTTGAACACATAAAACAATAAAAAACGAAAAATGAAAGGTGTAAAAAATAATTTCAATACAAAAAATTACGATATCAAAAGTTGTAACATAAAACATTTTTGCTTTAAAAATATAAAAATAATTTTATGAATAAAAAAACGATTTCAACTTGCTTGCAATAACTTTTCTTTTTAAGAAGCTACAACGTAATTAATTAATAATATTTTCTTCGTTTATTTTTGTGCATGATTTACCTCGTTTTTTTTAATAAATATAAAGTCTGTCTTTTTTAATTATTATATTTTGCGTTTGCCTTTGTAAAATCTTATTTTTTTATGAGTCAGAAGAAAGTGTAATTATTTTGGAAATTTATTTTCGAAAAACATAGATAAAAAATTTTGCAAAATAATAAATAATTATTTAATAGAAATGTAGCATAAAAATTAAATATGAAAAAACTCTTTCAATGATAATTTGCAGAAAATTTTTGTGCGACTATGGGAAGAAAAACTAAAATGTAACTAAAAAGTTAACTAAAAATTTAAAGCAAAAAATTCATTGAAAAAAATATTACTGCAACCGTATAAAATGGACATATATTTTAGTTTTGATATACTTTTTTCACTTTCTTCAGACTTTATTCAATGAATTAAAAAGTTCGTCGATAAAATTATTTTAAATGGATTAACAAAAAACCCACCACCATTAATTCAAGTTTCAAGGCAATATCGAGTTCACTAATTAATTAAACTTTGAGATGAATATCGTTTAAAAAAAAGGATGGATTTAAAGTTTTTACCATTTTTCTTTGCTTATGTATTTTATCGTTTAATTGTAAACTTGTTATAATTTTTTTTCACAAGAAAAATTGTTCGTTATTTTTAATTTAAGAAATTGATTGTTTTTGTTTTTTAATAAATAACATAAAACCGGTTAAGATTAACAATAATTAGTTTTGTCATCTCTTCTGTATTCTTTTTTAAGTTTACTTTTTTATTATTTTTATAAAAAATAGTTGGGTGCTGTTGTGTAAATTTTAACCGATCTAAAATGGGACAATTCTTATTTCGTTTTGAGCATATTTTTATTTTGAGTGTTTTATTTTTTGAAAATGTTGAAGGATGTATGTTTTTTTTTGAGAATAAATTTTAATTTAAAACTTATTATTATACAAATTCCATTTTTGCAGTAGAATGTTATATTTGTAATGCAAAATGTGGACAAAATTGCACAAAATCAGATGATCGATTAGAAAATTTAGTTGAGTGTGGTAAAAACCAAGATGGCCATAATTATAATAGCTGCTATTTTAAAGCTCGAAATGGTATTATTATTTTTTATTTAACTATTAAATTCCCAAATAAATTATTTACAGATCTTATCGTTGAATATGGTTGTTTGCATGATCCAGAATTTAATCAAACTAAAACAGAAGCATTTTGTAGTGGAAGAAATGTAATAAATACATGCCAATGCGCTTGGAATGGTTGTAACTTCTTTGATCATCCTGAACCATATTGGAAAGAAAAATTAGCGGAACCAAAACAACCAAAAGTAAAATCAAAAAACCAATTATCCGAGTGCCAATTATCAAATTCATTTTTGAATGAAAAAGATCGATGGACCGTGCCCATTCAAACTATCGACAGTGAGTTTAAAAGCTACAAAAAAATGTTATCGTGATTAGAAACAAAGAATTTTTTATGTTTTGCGTCTAAAAAGAATATTTTTATGTAAAAAAAATCAAAAAGTTTATTACTGGAGATATAGGGAATTGAACCCCAGACCTCCCCCACGCTAAGGGGGCGCTCTACCCCTGAGCTATATCCCCAACAAAAAAGCATTCTATCAAAGTGATGTTCAAGCCAAAAAAAGCAATCAAACTGCTGCCGCATACACAAAAAAAAGAGAGAGAAAGACCAGCAACAAAAAAAGTTGTTTTTCAAAAGGAGTTGTAAAAAAAAAGGAAATCGATCAACTCTTTTCCCACTTGAAAATTTTTCTTAACATCAAATTTCTTTTTTTCAGCTCACTGTTATATATGTAACGCAAAATGTGGAGAAAATTGTAATTCCACAATCGAAAGTTTAAAGAATTTAGTGAAATGTGGTAAAAATTCTGATGGTCTTTACTATAATAGTTGTTATTGGAAAAGTTTCGAAGGTAAAAAAATTGAAAAAAAAAATCTTTTTTTTCGAAAAAAAAAAGGAAGTGGAATAAATTTTTAGGTAAAAACACCGAATATGGCTGCTATTATAATTCCATTCCACATATTGGCAGCACTAGGGCCGCCTCCCTTTGTTCAGGATTTGGAAGTATGCATTTTTGTCGATGTGATTGGGATGGATGCAATCATAAAAGTGAAATGAAAACATCGACTTTCAGTGATGACAAAGACAATAAAGCACTTCCCAAAAATGTTGTAGTAAAAGATTTGAATGTACTTTCAAATTGTCAAAAGAGTAATTCCTTTATTAAACAAGGCGAAGAATGGCGAGATGAAATATAAAAGAAAAATCACAAAATAAATTCATTCTTATTTTTATCAGTTTTTTATATTTTATGAAAATTATTGGATTAAAGTAAAATCATTTGGTAGTTGAAGCAATAAGGGAAATAACAACGATGGTGGAGATATTATTTTGCTTCCAAAAAATACCAAGAATGGTTTTTCGAAATGGTGGAATTACAAACATTTTTACGATTGGATTTAATAAAGGATAAAATCCACCAATTAAAGTAAAAACTGAAGCAAACCATGGAAAATTTTGACTAAAAGAATTTAAAAATAATAATGGAATTACCATCGTCCAAAATGGAATCATCGCCTACAAAAAAAAGTAAAAAGATAATATCCTGAGAACTAAAAAAAATATGCAAATTTTACTTCGCAAAAGAAAACAATACTAATTTGATTTTGAATTTTTCGATCAGCTTTAGTGAAATTTTTTGAATGCTTCCAAAGTTTGTAAATTATTCCAATCGAACAAAAAATAATTATTCCAAAACTTCCAAACGAAAATGCTGTTGAATATGTTGTATCAATAGAACTAAAGGTATTTGCCTAAAAAAAGACATGCTTTTGATTTTTTAATAAATTTGATGATACTATAAAAAAATTTTTACCGTGAAAGTAACAAGAAAATTAATATTCGTAATATTTTCATTAAGAATTTCACTTAAAATTGGCCCATAAATTTCTTGTTGATTTGGTTTTGGAGAATAATAAATTAAATATGCAATTAAAAAATATAATGGAAAGAAAAGAGCCAAACCAATTAAACCAAAAAAAGCTTTGATTCCAAGAGTATAGTTACTAAAAAAAGTTATTTGTTTTCTTTGTTTTTTTCTTTTAAAAAAATTTACAAACAAATAAGAAAAAATCGATAAACAAATTGCACACAAGCAATTGTCATAGAAGAATTTGTAAGATAAACTGAAACCATGGCAATCACATAATCATATGGCCTTCCAATGTATGAAGACCAACCATCAATAATAAAAAAATCATGCACGAAATCCTTTGAATATACCATCCATCCTTTTGTCATTGCACCAATAATTACAAAAACAAAATCAAATATTGCACCAAGATATAAAATTTTTTTATAATTTGCCAGAGGTTTTCCAGATTTTTTCCATATTAACCAAATTAAAAATCCATTCAGTAAAATAGCAATATGAGTGGCTACTGTAGATATGTTAAATTTTACCATAATCACAAAAAAAAAGAAACTGAACTGTATTTCAGAAAACAAAATAGCCAAAATTTTAATTTTAGGAGAAAATTTACAAAATAAAAAAAATAAAAGGATATAGTTACTTATTTACCTGTGTTATTACGATACTATGCTAAAAAAAACACAACCTTAGCAAAATTCCAACGTAAAGAAAACTAAATTAAAAAAAGATTTTTAGCCCATTATTCTTGGATTATTTATTTTTAATTTAAAAAAAAACAATGTAAAATTCCCATTTTTTTTTTGTAAACAATGAAAGAATTTCTTTTAATAGAAAAAAAAGCAATAAGGCAAATTTTTCATGCATATTTCAGAAGTACCAAAAAATTATTAAAAACTTAAAAACAATAAAAAAATTTTTTTATTAAATCTTTGATGGATATTTTTAAAATTTATGATGGAAATAAATAATAAAGGATTCCCAATTTGTGTCATGGTTTCTAGAGTCTCGATGTCCTTTATCTTGTCACTTTATAGCGAGCAAGAAAATAAGATATAAAAAAAGAAAACATAATTTTTTTTGACAAGGTTATCTTCTTTTTTTGGTGGATGTTGTGTTTATATATTTTTTTAATTTATTGTGTCTGGAATCTTTGTTATTTTGTGATTCTAAATTTGACGTTTTCAATTTTTTTCCATTTTATTTTTGTTCGACAGTTGAAAATAAAATTGCTCATTTTTTTAAAAAATTGTTTCATCCATTATTTATTTTTTTTAAGCCAACGTCATTAACATTTAAAACAATGGATTCCCGAAAAGGTTAAAATCCAATATAATTTTTTGTTTCGTTATTCTCTTTTACGTTTGGATTATTTATTTTATTTTAATAAAGCAAAAGCTGCTGCCATTATTTTTTTTATTAGTATTATTTTTTCTTAAAAACAAAGCAAAAAATTAATCTTTTGCCATTCATTTTTTTTTATTTCCCATATAAAAATGAAAAGAATTCAGTAAAATAAGCAAAACCATAATAAAAAATATACTCTATTATTAATTTCCGGTATTCTTTAAAAACTAAAACAAAAAAGCGCAAATAAGCACTTTTCCACCAACGTTGGCGTGGAAAATAATTAATAAAAGAAAAAAACAAAAGAATGGGTTTTTTTTGTTTTTTTTTATTCGTTTTATTGTTTGAGAAAAAATTAACTTTACATTTTTTTACATTTTTTTTACCTTTAAAAGGCACCTTCGAGCAATTCACCAACGCCAGTCAGTCGTCTCACAAGACGACGAAAAGCATCCGGCGGCGGCAGCCATGGTGAGATTTGACATAACTACCGTAGCTAGCCACATTGCAATTCCATTAAATGGATTTTTAATTTGGTTAATTTGGAAAAAATCTGGAAAATATTTAGAAAGTTATCGAAAATTGTTATATCTTGGAGCCATATTTGATTTTGTTTTTACTTCGGTTACTGTCATGGTTGTCCCAACGATTGTATTTTCAAACGATTTTTTATATTATTTTATTATCATCAATGGATGGGCGGCTTTTATCGGGCATCCAATAGATTTTTTAATAAATATTTTTCATGTTTATTTATCTTATGTCTCCATGACTATTGCAACGGTGCAATATATTTATCGATTTTTGTTAATTCTTTGGTAGGCCAAAAAAATTTTAAAGCTAAAATAAAACAGTCTTGAAGCGAATATTTTTTAGGGATTACACTCTCGACGCGAAAAATTTTGGTGGATTGGTAACTCTAGCCTTGATTGTTCCATCGTATTATTTGTATGTTTTTTATGTAAATTTTTATCCAAAACCAAATGAAATGGAAATATATGGACCAATTTTATTGGAAACTAAAATCATTGAAAAATCTGATTTGAAAAGTTTTATCGTCAGCTTGAGAGTGAGTTTGAAGATGAAATTGTTCTGGGTTTTAAAAATTTGGTTTTAGGCTCCACCATTTGAAGCCACAACCTTTTATTCTGCAGCCATTTCAATTGGAAGTTTTGGAATAATAATTTTTTGTTCCATTGGAATAATTTACAAACTTTGGAGGCATTCAAAAAATTTTGCTAGCGCTGATCGAAAAATTCAAAATCAAATTAGCATTATTTTATTTTGCGAGGTAAACTTCCAAATAAAAAAAAACCAATAAATATCATTAAAAAAATTTTTAGGCTGTGGTTCCACTTTTTACAATGGTAATTCCATTGCTATTTGTTACATATTTAAGCCAATATTTTCCATGGCTCGTGTCAGTTCTAAATTTTATTATGGCTTTTTCTCCACTTTTTAATCCAATCGTAAAAATGTTTGTTATTTCTCCATTTCGAAAAACTATTTTGGAAATTATCACTCGGAAGAAGGCGAATTCGTTCACTACCATTACAGCTTCAAATTCGTCTTTGAAGTAAAAACAAATAAAAAAATAATACCCTTTTTTGCTTATTTTTATATTTTTAGCTTTTAATTTTAATTAAACTTTAGTCTGGCTTTTTGAATTTTTTTTTCTATTAGAAAAATTTGCACTTTTCCAAACCCATATTTATTTATTATTTGTTCGTTTGCAAGTTTTTTTTATTTCTTTAATTGTTTGTTGGTCTTTGAGTCTCATTTAAAACACAAAAAATTATATTTTTGTTAAATACATTTTTTATTTGTCGAATTTATTTCTAAAAAGTTATAATCATCTTTTATTGGAGCTTGAAAAAAAGATTATTATTATGTGATTAGTCCTAATTGATATATGTTAATAATTAATTTTTAAGCTTTAATAAAATTTTGACTATGTTTTATATTCCATTTTTAAACCTTTTTTAAGTCAGAATAATATCTTCCATTGTTTGATTAAGAATTTTGTGTTTTTGAGAATTTACCAAGTAATAGGTTATCTTCAAATTATGAAACAGATAAATCTTTATCGTTTTGTTGTTGCTTCACGATTACAATATTCGAATACATCCATGAATTGTGCGCAACAAAAAAGCATCTAAACTTTCAAATTCATGGAAAAAGTTTACCGCAAAGGTTGAGAATAATTATTAAAAATTACGCCTTACTCAAAGTTTAACGTAACTCCAAAAAGAGTGATGGTTATGTAGCAATTCGCAAATGCAGCAAACCAAAATTAAGTTAACGAACAAGTATTGAATTAAGTTGTTTCAATAAACAAAGAATCAAAGTTTATAGCACAAAAATAGTCTATATTAGGATTATAAATAAAACAAAGCTTATCGATCATGTTTTTAAATTAGTTCCGTTGTTAGAAAAGTCACGAAAAGACGGCGCCTTTTTTAAAGATAGTCATTTAAAGATACGATTTTAACGGAAGAAATTTTAACGATAAGAATATTAAAGATTTGAAATTCGCGGATAGAATTTTCGCGACGGGATTTTAAAAGACAGTAATTTTACAGACAGACGACACACGATTTGATTTTCAAAGATAGGACATTAGCGGATACAGTCATATCTTGTTATTAAATCGCTGAAATAAAAATGTGTTGAGTATTTATTGAGCGCTGTGATGAGGCGCACTCATTCCAACAAACAGAAAAAAATTTGACAATATGGATAATGAGATAAGACTGTATCCGCTAATGTCCTATCTTTGAAAATCAAATCGTGTGTCGTCTGTCTGTAAAATTACTGTCTTTTAAAATCCCGTCGCGAAAATTCTATCCGCGAATTTCAAATCTTTAATATTCCTATCGTTAAAATTTCTTCCGTTAAAATCATATCTTTAAATGACTATCTTTAAAAAAGGCGCCGTCACGAAAATACATAAATTAGTTAATATTTATTAAATACGAAAATGAACAGTTTATATATTGAAAAACAAAATAATAATAACATTTTTTCTTTCATCTTTCATTCATGATTTAGAAGGTTAAATTGTTTAAGACTGAGGTAAATGTTGATAGGATGATTGCGATGACGTTCAAGATAACGACGAAAATGAGGACGAAAAAAGCTCCACCCAAAGCAGCAGAATCATCTCGAATCACAACTAAAAAATAAAGAATGTTAAAAGGAGCGATAAAAGACGCAAAAAAAACATACAAGAAGAGTTTTTGACGTAATTATCGGTGAGAAGTTTGTCAAAATCTAAAAACAATGTGATGATGAGTTAGTTCGATAGTCGTTCCATATATAAGCTTACTTCCAACATCAGCAACACCGAAACCAAATACAGTCATACCAGCTACGAGGAAAAGAGCAGAAAAAGTTGATGTAATAGGAATAACATCCAAGAAATGTTTACTACAGCAGCAAGTAAAGAATGAAACGATAGTCCAAAAGAAATTGAAAGTGGTAATAAGGCTTGCAAAAATGAAGAGAACAAGACCAGCGACTTCATATGCATTTGAATCCTAAAAAATAATTTCAATGTATCACATGAGCAGGAAAAGAAAGAAGAAACATACGGTGTTATACCATTGTTCACAAAATGGATGAAAGCTTGAATCATCGTCCATTAATTTCTTTAGCGATGCGTTGTATTTATAAAGTTCTTTATCCAATATGGCATTATCTCCATATCTTGAACAGCTTTTGGAAAATCCAGTCTTGATAATATATTCTGCAGGAGCTTTTGGATCTTTGATGACGAGATTATTACCAGGAAATGAATGATAACGCCAATCTAAAAAACGAAGAATCATAAGTAAATAACAAATAACCAAGGCGAAAGAAAGGTAACACGTGAGCCACTAACTAAGTGGTACATTAAACGGACAATGATGAGACATGAGAAGGGTAAACAAACAAAAACATATGTGGCACCAATACAACTACCTTAAGCTAATGCTCATTCGGTAGGTTAAGGTGATATTGTTAGCCCACGATTACATAGTAAAAAGTATGTTAGACCAATAAGAAATCTAACAATAAGTAAAATATACCTTTAAGAAAGAGATCAATATCAATCAAAGCAGCTGATACAAAAAATATAAAGATCAAAGCAGCTTTTCCCAACCAGATAATACACATTGTAGTGGATGATGTTGAAGTTTTTCACAAAAGAATGAAGACGATCGAACGAACACTTGACAGCAGCAACAAAAGTTGAAAATGATAGCAACAACAAAAACAGTTTCATTATTGAAGCATTTTCATGCAAAATTGAACATATGCAAATTTTTGGAACAAAGATCAGGTCCAGAGCTGTCGATGCATCGAAATTCTTCGATTTTCGATTTCGAAGCATCGAATCGAAATCGAAATCGAAAATCGAAGCGTCGAATCGATGCGTCGAAAATCGAAGCGATGCGTCGAAATCGAAATCGACGCATCGAAAATCGCGTCGAAAATCGCGTCGAAAATCGCGTCGAAAATCGAAAATCGACAGCTCTGATCAGGTCAATCAGCAAAAGCAATATCCTGAAAAACAACAAAGTAAGACAAAATATCAAAAGTTAATCCCAAAAAATATAAGTGTTTCCGCAAATAA
This sequence comes from Panagrolaimus kolymaensis, assembly GCA_028622995.1. Taxonomy (NCBI): domain Eukaryota; kingdom Metazoa; phylum Nematoda; class Chromadorea; order Rhabditida; family Panagrolaimidae; genus Panagrolaimus; species Panagrolaimus kolymaensis. The sequence continues at coordinate 1,615,472 of JAJQJQ010000029.1, read as the reverse complement.
AAGTAAACAAATCAAAGATCCGCAATAACACACAGAGCCAGTTTCCTCGAAGCATTTTTAAGTTTTATATTAGCTGTGAAACCATTATGTGAATATCTGAGAAAAATAACACTCGGGGAGTTATCGAATAAAAGGTTTAACAAGACAAAAAGAGAAACTTTGCTTCCTAAACAACATCGTTTCAAAAAACAGTAACAACTTGCAAATCAAAATTTGATAAGAAAACTTTTCTTCCACTCAAAACAATAATAACAAAAACTTTATTCATAAAACATCAAGAAAAAGTTTATAACGAAACAAAAAAGTAATAAATAAAATTAATTAATACTTAAGAGAGACTCTACGAGTAAATTTAAAGATTTTCGAAGTCGGCGGAACAAAATTTTTTTTATTTTTTATTTTTCTTTACAAATCGTTTCTAAAAAATATTTAAAAATTATTGGCGTCAAGCTTTTTCTCAAAAACTAAGCTGGATATGCATATTTTTCATTTTGAAGTTGAAACCATGCATAAACTTCAAAAATTCGGCTAAATTCACCCATGAAGTTTAAAAATTATGTGTTTTCATGATATTATGTAATCAATTGCGGGCTAATTTATGGTGTATACCATATATTTTAACGTTATATAAAAATCAGGAGAAATTTGCATATTTATACTTCAAATTGATGCCATTTTTTTCCCCTCTCCCACGTGGAGCTATACTATACACCAAAATAACGCCCAGAATCTCCTCTTTCTTATGGTGTAAACCTCATAAAACCACAATGCCCGATTAAGGATTTATGAATTTTAGAGTGCTCGCCATGCATGATATTGCTACTAATGCAAAGGTATCAATCTCGCACTTTGCCAAATTTTTATTACTTTTTAATTTTTTCTGATTTTTTTAAGACACAAATTTTTTTATGAAAATTTATTTACAACTACAAAAAATGAAAACATGAAAAAAGAAAATACAAAAATGAAAAAGTGACGAACTATAAAAAAAACAATTATAAAGACAACAACAAAAGAACAAAGATTTATTTGGTATCCTTCTATTTCAACTTCTTCATCAAAATCATACAGGAATATTAATGGCGAATTGATGTTGAACTTGTTGAACTTGATGATGTTGAAGTTGTTGATGATGTTGAAATTGTTGAAGTTGTAGTTGTAGTTGTTGAATTTCTTCTTGTTGTTGCTGATTATTGTTGTTGTTGTTGTTGCCTTCTTCAGGTTGAGCTCGTCGGCGTTGAAGGCGGCGGCCAATTTCATTTAAAATATCAGGTGCCCATCTAAAAAAAAACTTTGAATAAATAGAAATATAAAACAATACTAACCTTTCCATCAATTCTAAAATGAAATTGCCCAATCCGCGGAAAATCGCAATAACAATAACGGATAAAAGGATGGCTGAAAGTTGTTCAAAAACTGGAGCTGAATCAATAGTGTCATCATCGCGATTGATTCGATTAAGACGAGTATCCATAATGTAGAATTAAGACTCAAATTGAATTCAGAGTATTACTGATTCTTAGACTAACTTTTTTACTAACCTCTAAAACCGCGCTCAAAATTTATCCCGCTTTTTATTAAATTAACCTCTAAAGGTCTGCTTTTAGCCTTGGGGTTAACAAATTGATGAATATAAAATTTCTCTCAATCATTTTTCCGCCTTTTTGTGAACTGTACTTTGCATTTATTGAAGACGATTCTATTTTATTTTTTATTTTCTTCTGTAAAACAATAACAAAAAACTGATATACTAAACAGTAAATAGCAAAAATAATTCGAACTTTAAAAATTTTAAAATTTATTAATCAATAATTTTTTCATAAATAACTTGATGGATTTCTTCCATGCCGTTATCACGTTGATATTTTGATTCTCTATGTGCCAAATTCATATTTCTATTAGCTTGTTCTTCTTGATCCATACATTCTTCATTGATTTCATCATCGTCTTCACCTTCTAAATTGCTCACACGAATTGTACAATCAGTTTTTTGTTTCTTTTTTGAAAGGGGTTTTTTCTGTTCAGCTGTAAATCTGCTAAGCAATGATCTGATTTGATCCATTTTTAAAACTTCATCTATTGCAAATATACGTTGTCCACTTCGGTTTGTAGCAAGAAGCATAGCTTTTGCAAGGTTTTTGGGGCTCCATTTTTTTGATTTGTCCATCGCGCCTTCGAGAAATTTTTCATAAACATAGTTTCTTTTTTCCTCAGTTATTTTTGGATTAGTTTGAAAATGGCGATGTGCCCATCCAGTTGGAAGTTCTGGTGAATTATTAATAGAATTCTCTTCATCTCGTTCATCTGCAAAATCTCGAGCTACTCTATCAATTTGAATTGGTGCCCTTTGCTCAACAAGTTCTCGATAAGTCTCTATAGCGTAATCTTTTTGTAAAAGTCTTTTCGTACTTGTAAAATGTTCACCAGCCATTATGTGTGCCTTAAGCTCTTCATGGGTGTCAAATGTGGCATCACAACTTGCATCTGGACATTCATAATGGGAACATTCTGTTTTTTTAGATTTCTTGTTTTTTTTACCTATTCTCCAAAAACTTGCATCAGTGGGAACAGTGTTTGCTTTTGACGTTTCAAGGTGGGGAATTTCTTTAATCTTAATATTTGTATTCGAATATTTGAAAAATTTTCCTTTTCCTATATCTGCTGCTCGATGAACCAAAACTCCATCGGGTTGAAAAGAAAATGTATAAAATTTTGAAATTCCCTTTAAAGCAGTTGTTGAAATTTTTGTGGTTTTGAAAATGAATGATAAAAATTTTCGTGCTCCAGAAACCTTGTTACGTTTTTCTCTATCGGATAGAGTATTATAATCATCTTGAGTTTTAATTCTGGTTACCCCCAACGATTCTCCCAAAGTCTTCAAATTTTTTATTTTTTGATCCTCTTCTTCCGAATCAACTATTACAACTGGCTCAAAATCAGGATCACTAATTGCGCCTGGGTCAAAACTATCATGATCCATTATATCATCGGAATTGATAGTGTTATAACCATCGTCACCACTTTCATTTGCTTCATTTTCTACTGCATTTTCAGGCTCTTTGACAACAGTTTGTGGTTTTGGTCCATCGATCATTTCTCTTATCTTTGCCCAATGCTCATCACAAAAACCTAAATCAGTAGTTGAACAAGAAGTAAATAAAAAGACTAAAATTAACCTGAGCCGGGTTGAACAACTATATTATAAACATCAAGTAAAAAAGCTGCATCTTCTTTATGAATTTTATGTCTTGCGAGGTTATTGCATTTTTTTTCACTGCTGTCAGGTTCAAATACTTGTTGGTAAATGCAAAGATTTCTTCCTTGTCTGTTTACAGATGCATGGCCGCTCTTATCACTTTCAAATTCTACAAGCAACTCCTTGAAATGGTTTTCACATATACAACCGTCCAAAACTTCATTTTTTCTATCATCATCGTTCCAATCAATATAAAAATTTCCAATTCGGGAATATAGCAAATCAACAACATTTACACAATCGTATAATGGAAAAGTAGATAATTCAGAATAAGAATATATTTTTCGTAAACTGAAAGAAAAAAATAAAGCTTTTTTGAAAAATATTTTTACCATACCTTAGTCTTCTTCCAATACATTCTCCTCTACGAGGGGCTGTTATTTTTGAAAAAGACTCTGGACTCTTTTCATCATAATTATCAAAGTTGCAGCCACCTTCTTGATTATCTGCTAATAATAAACCATAATTTATTCTAGCATGAATATATTGAAATTCGAAAAGTAATAGCAACAAAATAATTTTTTTCATCTTCCCTTGAATAAATAAAGCTAGTTTATCAAATACTCAAAGAAAACTTTTACTAAAATTGTAGTAAATTTTTTTTTAGAAAGCGATTTATACTTGACCTCCAGATTGATATTTGCTCACAAGGCATAAGTCATCAACTTGAATTTCTCTTTACCACTTTTTGTTCACACAAAATATATTATAAAATTTAAAAAGTATCAGAGAAAATAAATGAAAATAATATGAAAATTAAAAAGTAATAAAAATTTGGCAAAGTGCGAGATTGATACCTTTGCATTAGTAGCAATATCATGCATGGCGAGCACTCTAAAATTCATAAATCCTTAATCGGGCATTGTGGTTTTATGAGGTTTACACCATAAGAAAGAGGAGATTCTGGGCGTTATTTTGGTGTATAGTATAGCTCCACGTGGGAGAGGGGAAAAAAATGGCATCAATTTGAAGTATAAATATGCAAATTTCTCCTGATTTTTATATAACGTTAAAATATATGGTATACACCATAAATTAGCCCGCAATTGATTACATAATATCATGAAAACACATAATTTTTAAACTTCATGGGTGAATTTAGCCGAATTTTTGAAGTTTATGCATGGTTTCAACTTCAAAATGAAAAATATGCATATCCAGCTTAGTTTTTGAGAAAAAGCTTGACGCCAATAATTTTTAAATATTTTTTAGAAACGATTTGTAAAGAAAAATAAAAAATTAAAAAAATTTTGTTCCGCCCTATTTGAATCAGCTCGCAGAACCTCTCTTAAACTTGAGTATTTTAGGATATGGACAAGCTTTAAGCATTTTATTTTTGGCAGCCCAAAGATAAAGTTTTTCTCCCCATGATGATGAACGGAATGAGAGAGTAAAATGAGTGTTTGGATGCTTCTAAAAAATAAGTACATATAAGTAAGAACGAAATGAATAGAAAGTATTACCTTCATAAAAACAATAAAATAGTTAGGATCAAATTGAAGTGGATCAATGTTGTATAATTGAAATACTTTAAGATTCTTAAAGCATGGAAGTTTGACCAATTTCTTTGATGTTTCTTTATTAACATTGGAGAATTTAGTACCACCAATAACATCACTAAAAAACAAACTTGTAAATATATTGACATATGAATGAAAACTCACAATCTAAATTTTTCAATGTTTGGAAGCTTTTCCATGATATTTTCAAGCGGGATTAAAGCATTGTTTGTATCGGTAATCCAAACATCGGAGAAATAAAGATTTTTAATTGATCCAGAAGCAGCTACCTTTTTAAAAGTATTCCAACGAAGATTTTTCCAATGTAAGTAAAGAGCTGTGATATTCCAAACAAGAACATTATGAAGTAAACCAGGAAAAACTAGAGTATCATTTTTAACAAAGCCAGCATTGCCACTCCATGGATCAGAACCAAAGTATGAAATAACACCATCAAGGATCAATTTCTTGCTAGATTTGACACCATTAAGAAACAAATTGTTGTTCTTATCAAAGCGAATTTCGATTGGTTTTTCTTTATCATTCATTGTTGAATAACCATGCCATGAAGCTCCTTGCAGAAGTTTGACAAGTGTTTTGATAACAAGAGGTTCGCGATTTTCACCTTGTTCGGTACCATTGATGTTTAAAACACGTTTGATTCCTTGAGATACAGGAGCCTGGCCAACGTTGTCAATCTAAAACGTGACAATCAATAACAAGAATAACGATAAAGCAAAGTTACCAAAAGGGCTTTGGAAGGTGATTGCAAGCGAGCAATCTGTTGTTTCAATTCAACGATCATAGCTTCCAAGATTTTCTTTTCTTCTTCATTGAGGGCTTCCTCCTTCTTCATTTTCAACACAGCAGCCAAACAATATTCCAAAAGCTCTATGACGGCATCGACGACAGATTGACGATAAACATCTTGTTTGCTTTCCATATCAGCAATCTATAAAATAACAAATAAATAAAATATTCAATTTCAAAGCATGCTGTTAAGTAACTCACCGTTACACGTTGTTTATCAACCGTTCCCATCAATTCAGCGATTGTTTGCTTCAAACGACTTTTTTCAGCATCATCAATTGCATCTCGAACTTCTTGCATTTGAGGAATGGTTGATTGTTCTTCCATTTGAACTTTCGTTTGATGATGCAAAGTTTCATTTTCAAAATGAGTGACTTCGTTTCGAAGTGTCTGAATATCATTTTGAAGCATTTGTTGAAGTTCATAGTTCTTAGTTTCCAAAATTGCCACCTAAAACAAAAAGGCAATAATTAAAGAATATACAGAAAAAAAATAAACTTACAGCTTTGAGAACATCGTTATTAGCAGATTTCAAAACAGCTACTTCATGCTTCAAAAGTTGATTTTCACGCATTTGCATTGATGGAGTTGAAGGAGAACGAACATCTTCAAAACCTAAAGATGGTGGTGGTCGATCAAGTTGTTGGAGAAAGCTTTCCATGACTTTGTTTGAAGCCTAAAATTAGAGAGAAAAAAAATGAAGCAACGAAAAAATAAAAAGAAGAACGCGTAAAATTAGAACGAATGAAGAGTTTTTCGTTTTTGCCAACAAAAAAAAATTTGAAGCATCCAAAAGAAAAGGACTGTGGATAAACGTTTCGAGACCAAAGTATGTTTCAAAAAAAGATAGTTTTCGTGAAACAAAGTTTGCTAACTTTTTTTTGTTTTTTTGATGAAAAACAGAAACCTTTCAGGCTAAAGATTAATGTTATTTGTGAAAGCTTTATATCAAATAATTCATTAAATGAATGTATGCAGTGTGTTATAAAAGGGTATAAGAATAATTAAATGTTAGTTGAAACTTTCATGGGTTTTTTTACTTTCGTTTTTAATCGATAAAAATAAAGAAAGCTTGAAATTCAAAGCCTTATTTAAAAGTTTTATTTTAATTTAATTTTTTATTTCGAATAATTATCAAAATTAAAAGCAAATTCAACATTTTAAAGCTATCATTACGCCGGAATCGATCAAGACGCTAGACATTGTTGAACAAAGAAAGCCATCCCTATTTGCAGCGTTCAAACATAAAAATGAGCATCATTTTGCAGCTGTCTTGAATCAAAAGTAGCAAATGATTATTCTTTGCTATTTAACTTTATAAAACAAAAAATGTATATTTTAAATAGTTTTAATTTTTTCATTTGAATTTTCGCTATGAATTATGTTTTAAGTTAATCCACTAATTTCAATCCCTTTTCTGGCAAACTAAAATACACTGTCAAAAAAGTTTTTTTCCTATAAAAATAATTTGCATAAAATCACAAAAAGCTTTATGCTTTCTTTTTTCCCAAAAAGTTTATTCATTTTTATGAATCGTCAACGTGAAAAAAATGAAATGGTTGCTGCTTTTATTTGTTTTTCTCATAAGTTTTGATTCAACAAGTTGCAATGATGGTTTCAATAAAAATGTAAGCTTTTTTTTAATCTCATTTTTCAAAGTCCAATCAACTTCTTCTTTTTTTAGCGTATTGTTTATGGAAAACCAGCACCTAAAGGACTATATAACTTTCTTCCTAAATTAAATTTTTTTTTTCAAGGCGTGTAAATGGAAATGGTGTACTTTGGAGTGGCTTTGTAAGTGTTTTTCTTTACTTCTTTCTTAAAAGTATTGCCGTGTTAGCGAGTTTTATTTAATTTCCACATTATTCTAGTGTTCATCAACAATAATTTCAAGTCGTCATGTACTTACTGCTGCTCATTGTGTTGTTAAGTCTCAAAAGGGTCCAATGTAAGTTATTTCTTCAATATTTTCTGTTTACATAATTACACTGTATATATTTTAGTGTTCAAAAATGGCCTCTCTTTATTGATATTCGTCCGATCGAAAAAAATTATTATGACATTTCTATGGAGAAGTTTGGAATGGTACCATCAAAAGTGTATATTCATCGTGGATATAAAGGCCCATATAATGACATTGCAATTCTTGAATTTCCTAAATATGTTAACTTTACTATTGATCCTGTGAAACTTGCTAAAGATTATGTTGACAACTATAATGATACTGCTATCGCGGCTGGTTATGGAGACTACATATACAATGGTAATCTTTAGGTTTGCTTCTTTTTTTACCCTTATTTTTTTTAGCTACTGCAAATAAAATTGAAGATATATCTCCTCCAACATTACTTTATCTGAACGTTGATATTCATCCATTTGATCCAACTTGTGTACACCAATATTATTTAAGCCGTCGAGAATGGGTTAAACTTTTTTTGTATCGTAATAATGGAGAAAACAAAATTTGCGCTGGTAATATACCTTTACAAAAGGCTAGTCATGGAGATTCTGGTGGACCATTACTTTATGAAAAAAATAATGAAACTTATCAAATTGGATTATGTGAGTCAGGATATCATGATCCTGAAAATATTAAAAAACCTGGTAAGTTTTATATGAATGCTTTAAGTAATAAATATTTTTTTAGAAATTTATACTCGCATTTCATCATATTGTAAATGGATAGAAAAAGTAACAAAAAATGAAGCCAAATGTGTATCTTTATATGAATTACCTTCTCCTCCTCCTGAACCAGCAACAAAGAAGCCGCAACAACCATCTCCATTTCATCCAAAGCCAAAACCAAAACCAAAACCAATAACATCAAAAGAAACAACAACGAAGGACCCAAATGATGCAATGGCTCTCAAATCTTTAATTAATGTTTTACTTTTAATTAGTGTTTTAAAAGTTTTATTTTGAATTTTGTAATTAAAAATAAACTTGATTGATTTTTAAATGTCTTTTATTTTTTAGCAGATAAAGTTTTTTAATTGCTTCATCGGAATAAAAACAACACTTGTTTCAAAGATTTACGTTTTTCATTTTTGTTATTGTTTACATTTGTTAAAAACAAACATAGTTTTGGAATTTTTGACACAGAAGTATTCTAAAATTTTCTTTTTTGCAACTTAAAATTAATTTTAAACCATTATTTTTTAATCAAATTACACTAACTTTTAGACCAGCTCAATATAATCTTTTAATTAGGTTTGCTGAAACCATAGATACTTTCAATTTAATTTAATATGCACAAATTTCACTTTCCAATCTTCCGTTTTCAGCGCTTTTATTGTTTTGTTGTTTTCTGCCGATTTTTAAAATCCATTTTTTTTCTTAGTTTTTTGGAAACGACGAAATCAAAACTAAAACCACACAAAAAATGTTATCAGAAACACATAACTTTGAAATAATTATATTTTGCATATCAAAAAATTTATTTAAGACCTTTAAATTAAATTATGTAAACACAATTTTAAAACCTTGGTGGCATGCAAATTTAATTTATAAAAAAAAGGAAGGAATGTGGCGGTAGATGTATTTTTTTAAATACATAAATAATTCACAGACATTTTTTTAAAACATTTTTCTCGTTGACAAAAAATAAAGGCTGTAGGAATTACAAATTTGTATTTTCAAATTGCAATGGTGAAATTGGATATTTCCACCGTAGCAAGTCATTTTGCAATTTTTCTTAATGGTTTTTTAATTTGGTTAATTTGGAAAAAATCTGGAAAACCTTTGGAAAGTTATCGAAAATTGCTTTATCTTGGTGCAATATTTGATTTTGTTTTTTCTATTGTTATCGTTCTCGTGGCTCCAAAAATAGTTTTTTCTAATGATTTTATGTATTATTTTGTTTTAATTGATGGATGGATTGCTTATTTTGGACATCCTTTCGATTTCTTGCTTACCATTTTGCATGTTTATTTATCCTATTCTTCGATTACCGTAGCCACGGTTCAATATATTTATCGATTTTTGTTAATTCTTTGGTAAACCAATTTCTTAATTTTGATAGTCAGGAACCTTCTAGATTTTGATAATTTACAGGGATTACACAGTCGACGCGAAAACTTTTTGTGGATTGGTTATTATATCTTTGATTGTTCCATCATATTTTATTTATGTTTTTTATACGAATTTTTATCCAAAACCAAATGAAATGGAAATTTATGGCCCAATTTTATTGGAAACTAAAATCATTGAAAAATCTGATTTGAAAAGTTTTATCGTTAGCTTTAGCGTAAGTTTTACTACAAACTTGAAAAAATTTATAAAAAAATTTTTAAGTTTTAGGCTCCTCCATTTGAACAATTAACTTTTTATTCCGCAGCAATTCCCATAGGAAGTTTTGGTATTATTTTATTTTGTTCGGTGGCAGTTATTTTCAAATTATGCTTTGTAAAACTTGATAGAAAAATACAAAATCAAATTTCTATTGTCCTTTTTTGCGAGGTAAAAAAAAAGTCAAATTATTTTCACAAAAATGTTTTAAAAAATATAAATATTTTTTTAGGCTCTGATTCCATTATTGACGATGGTGATTCCATTACAATTTTTTGCATTTTTATCACAAATTTATCCATGGTTTCCAGCTGTTTTTAGTTATGTCATCGCATTTTCTCCATTATTTAATCCAATCGTAAAAATGATTGTAATTTCACCATTTCGAAAAAATATCTTTTTAATGTTGACTGGAAAAAGAAATTTAACTTCAGTGGTTGGAAGTTTTTTATTTTCAAAGAGGAATGAAAATGGCGGAATCTTGCCTTCATGAGCTTCAAAAAATATTTATGTAAATTTATACATTTTATATTAGGTTTTGTAAATAAATAAAAAATTCGACGATGTAATTTCTTTTCTAGTTAAAATTTTACAAAACTCTAAACCAGCTACTTTTCTCAATTTCATTCATTTATTCTTTAAATATGATTTAATTCAATAGCTTATAAGTTAAAACACACAAAAAATTTATAAAAAAGTCTGTGACCTTTGTACGCTATAATTACATTTAACTTACCCTTCCAATAATACCACCTAGAAGGAAAAAGAAAGATGCAGGTGTTAATTTTTATTTTTGTTGCCAATATATTTTTCTTTTGTATTTTTATTTTATCTATTTTTAGTAAATTTTTTCAAAATAAACATTTTTATCATTTTTATTATTTTCAAAGATTATGGTTGGTTTTTTGGACTTCACCAAAGCGCATTTTTATTTGTTGTATTTTACATATTTTGAAAAGTTTGCCTCGACTAAAGTTTATGCGTATTTATTTAAAACAAAACAAAACAAAAAAACTTTAAACAATTCATTCATTCCTAAAATTATTTATTGTTAGAAGAATTTATTCAGAATATAAATAAAAAATATTAGCTCAAAATTTTCACATAACCTTATAAATCTCACGTTAAAAATAAAATTGCATTGTTTTCTTTATTATTAAAACAAATAAATGCGATGAGAATTTCGATACAAAACTAAAAAAAAAAAACTAAAAACGCAAAAACAATAGTTTTAATCGTCGTCTTTTAATTTCATAATTATTATTAGTTTTTGCGTTATTTTTTGCATTCAAACAAATTTTTGACTATTCTCAAAAAAAAAATGGTAAAATTAAATATTTCTACCGTAGTTCCTCATTTTGCTATTTTGTTAAACGGATTTTTAATTTGGTTAATATGGAAAAAATCTGGAAAATATCTTGAAAGTTATAAAAAAATTTTATATCTCGGCGCAATATTTGATTTTATTTTTTCTATTATCACTGTTTTAACTTTAACTCAAATTGTTGTAACTCAAGATTTTTTATGGTATTTCATTGTTATTGAAGGATGGGTTTCATATATTGGTGGGCCATTGGCTTTTTTTCTTACCATTTGTCATATTTATTTATCGTATGCTTCTATGACAGTTGCAGGCGTGCAATTTATTTATAGATTTTTTCTTATTTTTTGGTAAGCTTTTTTTTGAATCCGCCTAAATTAAAGCATAAAATATTGGATTTTTTTAGGAACACAACCCTTGGTTTAAAATCATTTTGTACATTAATGGCCTTATCTTTTCTCATTCCTGCATACCTCTTTGTTGGATTTTTTATATTTTTTTATCCCGACCCACTTAAATCTGCAACGTATGGTCCAATGTTACGTGGACTCGTAACAGATGAAAATCAAATGCGTAGCTTTATTGTTGCGGATATGGTTAGTTACTTGACTTGAGAAAAAATTATTTAAAGAAAGGAATTTTTTTTAGAATGGCCCTCTAAGTGCTGTACCTTTTTCAACGGCCCTCGCAATTGGCAGTTTTTCAGTAATTATTTTCTGTTCACTTTGTGTGATTTACAAACTTTGGAGGCATCAAAAAAATTTCGCAAGTGCTGATCGAAAAATTCAAAATCAAATTACCATTGTTTTATTTTGCGAGGTTCGTAAAATTTACATATTAATTTTTGTTTCAAAACAATTTTTGCTTTTTTCAGGCAATGGTCCCATTTTTGACTATGGTAGTTCCATTACAATTTCTAACATATTTTAGTAAAATAATTATTTGGTTTCCATCAGTTTACACATATATTTTGGCTTGTTGCCCATTGCTTAATCCAATCGTGAAAATGTTTGTAATTTCGCCATTTCGACGAACCATTTTCGGGAAATTTATTCGCCAAACGAATGATTCCGTTGTTGTTACGATAAGCAGCTCAACTCCACGATAATAATGAATTTATTAAAATAAAAAATTAAAAAGCGCTTCAATCAAAATTTTCAAAAAACAAAAATGCAGGCTTCAATAGTTTTAATATGCCAGGATCGTAACAAATTTATTTTTTCTTGCTGTATTTTGATTTTCAATAAAACAAAATAATGTTTGACTTACGATAACTACCATAACATGTAACATTCGTATTCGCATAACCGCCAAAAATCTTTCAAAACTTTGACTATTTTTAGAGGCTATAGTATGACAAACTTGGTGTAAACAAACTTTCGGATTTTGCTTGCTTGTAATGGATTGGAGAATTGCGATGGATTAAAGACATTTCAAGCTATTAGAAAAACGTTTGCTTTTCCTATCAAGTAAGTCATTCCAAAAACACATACATACATTTCAAAGCCTTCTTCAGTAAAAAACTTTTATTTCATTACACAATCAAAAATTTATTATAGCTATTTTTACAAATTCACACATACATATGGACGATTAGTTAAGGTTGCGGTGTTGTTTAATCATGTCGTGCTTCTTCTTTGAACATTCCAAGAATATCAGCATATGAAAAAAGGATAGACGGAATCGTAATGAGAATACCAATCAGTAAAATTGTAATTGATCCACACCAAACGCCATATTTAACACGTTCAACATATTTAATTCGAAGTTTAGCAAGATGATTTTTATCACTGCCATGAGCTTTTTTAGTTGCAGCTTCTTCATCTTCAATGGTTGGAGCTCGAACTTCTGTTGGATTATCAATCTTTGATTCACATTTTGATACTTTGCTTTTGATTTCCTGAAAAAACAAACAAACATGATTTAGCAAAGATACAAAGGCTGATATTATAATAGCAATAAGTAACACATTAAAGTAGTCACGATAAAGAAGTTCCCACTTTCCATTATAGTTATCCATAATAATACATGTGCCAAGTAAAAGGCTTACTTCATCTTGAGTTTTTCGAGCACCATTATCTTCCTTTGATTCAACCTTTTCTTTCTTTTTCTTATCCTTCTTTCCATCACCTTTCTTGCTTTTCTCACTTTTGATGGATTTATTTGATTTTGATGCACTTTTTACAGGATCAGCTGATGGAGCAGGTGGTGGTGGAGCAGAACCTCCAAATGCAGGTACTTCATATTGATTTCCATCAGGAGGAGGAGGTGGTGGATCTAAAAAAGAGAGAAAATGATAAGTAATAATGAAAGCAAAGTTAATCAACTTACTTCCCATTCCAATAGGTTCATATTGATCTCCCATGATGATTGATGATGTTCTTTTTCTTCTTTGAAAATTTGATGAAAATTCAGCTCACACAACAAATTCAAACCAACCGAAATCGTTTGCGATGAGAAGAGTGAGAAAAAAAAGCAACGAAAAAATGAAAGAATGAATGAATTTGTGTGAGTTGTTTGTTGCATGGGAAAAAACAACAAGAAAGCATGCAAATTTTTAAAGGCAATGAGAAAAGTGAAAATGGAAGGCAATGATGCAAAAATGTTAGTTGGAGACTTTGAGGATTACTTTTATCTAGGGTTTCTATAGAAGGCTTTCTTCTTTCAGATGTTAAAGAAAGTTGATGATCAATGATTCCGAATTATTCACAACAACAACAAAACTTTATTTATGAACTAACAATAACGAGAAAAAAATATATATATAATTCTAAGCAGTTTGATCTTCTTCTTGACAGCTTGAGTTTACCATTGAACTGGCATGAGTATTTTCAGCATCATGATTGATGACGGATTCTTCTTCCATGTCTTCTCCTTTGATTGCTTGACTAGTAGTATCAGCTATTTTAGGTTCAGGAAAACTAAAAAAAAATTTATGTTAGTAAGAGGAATTACATAAGATGCAAGAAAAGAATGTTTACCTTTGAGATGCGATATTACTGATTCTTCGAGGCGAAATAAATAGTTGACGATGAACATGTTTTGAGATTGTATCAAAAAAATTTTGTGCCAATTTAGGCCTTCCAAAGATAAAGCTATAAATAAAATAGCCAACAGAAACAAAGGTCTGAAAATATGTTGAAGTTATATGTACCCAGCATTCAAAAAAACATAATTACCTGATTTTGTCTGACGATTAGAAAAACATGGTTGCGTTGTTTAATAAACTTAGCTTCAATAAGATTCAACGTTGAAAATTCGCCATACACAAAATGAGATCGAAATATGATGCAAGTGTTTGATATTGTAGTTGAAATAATTCGAAATAATGGATCACCGATAATTTTCTGAAAACAATTATAATTTAGTTTTTTGATTGTAAGAAAGTTAGAAGATAAAAGAAAACTTACAAGCCGAACGAATTCATTGTTTTCAAGTTTATAAACATCACATCGAAGAGGATGGAATAACGATCTCATATTTTGTAATAAACAACAGCAAAGCAAAGTTCAGAAAAAAAAACTAACTTTTTTGAAGGTAGCAAAAATTTTTTTGGGGAATGAAATTTTGCTGATTCAAGCTTTGCAATTTTTTTCTTTCTTTGTAGGATGCAATATAGCTAGAATTTTATCTCGTTTTACTATGAATCCAATATTTTATTTTTGAATTTTCCATCAGTTTACACATATATTTTGGCTTGTTGTCCTTTGCTTAATCCAATCGTGAAAATGTTTGTAATTTCACCATTTCGACGAACCATTTTTGGGAAATTTATTCGCCAAAAGAATGCTTCCGTTGTTGTTACAATTAGCAGCTCAATTCCACGATTTTAAACGAAGGCAAAAGAATGAAAACTCCTGAAACTATGACAAACGAGATTGCAGAAACTATGAAAAGTTGTTGGCTTCAATCAAAAGAAGATCGACCAAATTTTGAAGAACTTAAAAATAAATTAGAAAATTTATTAGAAGACGGATATTTGATTTGTAAAGAATACTAAATAAATAAAAGCTGTTAAAATGTTTTAACAAATATATTTTTGTGAATGATTTTGTTAAATTTATTTCTTGTTTTTTTATTTAAGATAACAATTTTTTTAAATAATTTATGTTAAATAAAAAAAAGAAAGAAGCTATTTTTCATTTTTATACAAAATTCAAAATTTTTATTTGCATAATTAAATTCAAACAAATATAAAAAAATTTATTAAACAACAAAATAAATATTTTAACTTTTCCACATAAAAAACTTGAAAATTAAAACTGAAAATGCCACAATAATTTTAGCGAATGCTTTCAAGCTGCTCTATTTTTTGGTGTCTCCCCATTCCACTAAATATGTATCATTTAATATATTTAATTCATGTTCAGTTAATTGATTTTTAATATATAATTTATCTAAATAATTCCTACAATATTTCAACAGCAATTTTTCTTTACGTGGACTACTTTGAGCCCAAAGATACACTTCAATGACAGTATCTCTTTGAATACTTTTTTTCGTTTCCATTCTCTCATGTATCATCTAAAAAAATTAATTTATTTAATATTAGAAAATTAAAAATGTTATTAACCATTCTTTTTTTGCTGGAAACGGAAACGAAAAAAAAAAATTTTTTTCGCAAAAAAGTTACCCATTTTTTTACTGATTTTTATGGCTAAATAAAACTTACATCTTCGATATCTTTCTTGAAAGCTAATTTAGCTTTTTCAACACATGTTTTCCTTCCAGAAATTATAACTTTTCCTTTTTTATTTTCTCCGGGATTAGGAAAAATAATTTTTGCCGCGCCAGTTTTAGAAATAATTCGTTTTATCCAAAAGCCATGATTTAAAAGGAAATGATCATGAAAATCTGGATCAATAAAAATTGAAATTTCACAAATATCTGAATATTCTTTAATTTGATTTTGAATATTTTTAATCACTGCTTCAACTTCAAATTCTTTTCCAGAAATAATTGTTTCAGTTTCAGGATTGTCGTCGTCTGCTTCTTTGGGGAAAATTATTTTTACTGAAGGATAAGGTTCAAGAATTTTTTTAATATTTAAACCCTTTTTTCCAATCAAAACTCCAATAGTTTTTTGATCCAACAAAATCGTGGCTTCTTTAAAATCTTCGAATAAACCATAAATTTCATAGATTTCCAAATTATTAATAAATTTTTGGATGTCAGCCATCGCAGATTCAACTTCAAGTTTTTCTCCTTTAATAATTGTCTCTCCGCCAATGTTAGTTTCTTTTGGAAATTTTATTTTCACTGATCGATAAAATCTCAAAATTTTTTTAATGTTTGAACCATTTTTACCTATCAAAATTCCAATGGTTTGTCGATCCATAGAAATTTTAGCTTTCTCCAACAAAACCATTTTTTTTTCTTTACCTTTTGTTGAAAGCGCCGGTGATCAACTAAAAAATAAAAATATTCATCAAAAATATAACAAAAAATTAAGGAAAAAATCAGCAAACAAAAAGTTTCAAAAAGTTTTCTGTTCAAAAACATTTATATACCTTTTTAGATTTCAAGACAAAAAATCATTTTTTATCATGAACACGAACAAATTTGTGATTAATTGATGGAAGAAAAAAAAATAACAAAAAGAGAGAGGAGAAAAAAATTATTTGATTTGATTTCAAAAGAAATATTTCGAAAGAGAGATATTAATTATGACTCGTTGCAACAACAAAATAAAATTACACGATAAAAAAAATAGAAAGGGAATGAAAGAAGAAGAAAATCTTTGCAAAAGAACGTCCAAAAAAAAGAAGTTTTCTTCAGCAAACAACCAAAAAAACGCTGCAGCAAAAACAAAGAAGGGATAAACATCGATCGATCAATAGGTGGCTGAATGGCTGTGTGTGTTGGGTATGAGTCATTGTTGCTGTGTATGACCTTTGTCGTTTTGAACTATGCACGTGAAAATCAGCATCCATTATTGGACTTTGAAATATGCATTGTAATTATATATTTTTTAATTATAATTATTTATGAAATTTGAAGGCAACAGAAAAAATTTTTTTTGCAGAGTTTTTGAAAAATTCAAAAATAAAAATCACCATTGTTTCATTTTGTATGGTCAATAAAATTTTCATAACAGTTTTCACTCAATTTTCTATCTATCCCGAATCAAACAATTTTATTAAAAGTGTAAATGTTCAAAACAGCTTTTTATTACCAAAGGTCAACGTCGTTTCAATTTTTTTTTGTTATTAACTTTAAATAACTACAAGCCAGGAACACCTGCTTGCTTATTAGAGTTTAAAAAAAGGCAACATTTTAAATTAAATTAAATTATAGACCACCTTAATGATGGCGTGTGGTCTAAATTAAATTAACGCTTTTCCAATTTAATAATAGTCTGTCTTTAAACACTCATATATTCTGAAAAAGTTACTTTTAAAAAATGGGCTACAAATTAATTTTGTTACTTTTAATATTTATTAAATAAAAAGATTAGGAGATTTCGAAAGTACAAAACATAAAAAATCGTTTTGAGTTATGTACAATTTTTTTTTTATAAATATCAAATTCCACTGCTTTTTTATTTTTGCTTTTAAACAATGGAGTGTTTATTATTTCTTTTATTTTATTTTTAAATGTCACCGGAAATTTTATAATTAAAACAAAAAAATTCTTTTAAAGATACAAAATTTATTTACAAAAATAATATAAAATATTTTTACTAGCAAACGACATTGTGTGTGTGTTTTGTATTATTTAAACCCCAGGAGAATAATTATGTAATTCTAAAAATTGTTAAAGACTCCTTTTTTTGAATATGTTTTTTTTAATGAGTTCGTGATTTCTAAATTAAAGAAAAAATATGAAATAAATTCCCTAGAGTTAGTTAAATTTTCTTGCAAAAATGAACAACGTGATATTAGTTTTAAATAAATGAAAAGGAAAAGTTGTGTGGTCTTTTGGGATTTGGTTAATGATTATAATTTATAAAAAAGGTCTCTGGAACAAAGAGCTCCCAAGAGGAAGATAGAGATAGACGTTATACAGTTCTTATTAAAATACACCCACAAATTATAAAACTTTATTTTGAGGTGTTGGCAATTATTGCGAGATAAAAATAAGTTTTTATTTCACCCTGGTGGTTTTATGATGATGTAAAGCTAATAACACCCAAGAAATTTAATATAAAAAAGAAATTTTTTTCCTTACTCGGTTATTATTTTTATTATTTTTTTATTTTTTAAGTGTAGACCTCTCTCTCTAGACAAAATAGAGCGACGAAAAGTTTTTTTTTAATAAAAAAAA
The DNA here is from genome assembly GCA_028622995.1 of Panagrolaimus kolymaensis. NCBI lineage: Eukaryota > Metazoa > Nematoda > Chromadorea > Rhabditida > Panagrolaimidae > Panagrolaimus > Panagrolaimus kolymaensis. Next base: position 1,597,033 of record JAJQJQ010000029.1, on the reverse strand, counting down.
ATATTTCGAGAATTAATGAAAAAATTTAAATTTTTATATACAATACCTTTTTGATTTCCGATTCTTAGTTTATTCTTAATTTTTAAACATTGTATTATACCCTTTAGCTTTTTTTGTATTATATTTCCGAGACCATTTCCGTAAAAAAAAACAATAAATACCTTTATGAACTTTAAAAAATTTATAAACAAAAGAAAAAGAAAAATTTTTGTGTTTGTTTTTGTGTTTGTTTTTGTGTTTTGAGTGAGAATACTGTTGTGAAATAATTTTCTTTTATTTTTTTGAGCTATTGTGTCCATTCAAATTTGCTTTTTTTATTTATTTATTTACACACGCTATTGTGGGAGCATTTTATTGTTTTTCTTTCTTTAAAAATGCCATGAAAATCTAGAAAATTAAAGAGTAAAACAATAATCGCGGCAGTTGTTTTTTAAAAACCACCTTTATTCATTCACCTAAAAAAAATTTTAAGTTTTTTTTTAGTTAATTTTTATTCTTCCCGAAAAAATGGTAAGATTGGATATTTCCACCGTAGTTCCTCATTTTGCGATTTTGTTAAATGGATTTTTGATTTGGTTAATTTGGAAAAAATCTGGAAAACATCTTGAAAGTTATAAAAAAATTTTATATCTTGGTGCTATTTATGATTTACTCTATTCCATTGCAATTGTTTTAACTTTACCTCAAATTGTTGTAACTCATGATGGAATATGGTATTTCGTGGTTCTTGATGGATGGCTGGTATATTTGGGGCATCCATATGATTTTTTAATTTTATTAATGAATGTTTATCTTTCAAATGGACAACAAACTGTTGCGACAGTTCAATATATTTATCGGTTTCTTTTACTTTGCTTGTAAGTTAAAGAGATAGGAAAATTATTTAGCACCAAAATTCAAAAATTAATTAGAATATTTTTTTTTGTCTTTTTTAAAATGGCCAAAAATAGCGAAAATAAAATAAATTTTAGGATTAAATTTTTTTGCTTTCAAACCGTAATTTTTATTTTGCATTTGAAAATTTTTTCTAGCAGAAAAAGCTTCTTTTTTTTACCTGGCATCATTAAATCTATAAATAATTATATCATCATTTTTTAAGAAACATAACCCTTGGGACTATTGCATTTTGCATTTTGGTATTATTAGCTTTAGCCACGCCATCTTGGTGGGTAATAAGCTTTTATGAAAATTTCTTTCCAAAACCAAATGAATTTGAAACTTATGGTCCTTTTTTATTTGCTACTGGTGAAGTTAAAAAAGAAGATGTTAAAAGTTTTATTGTCACAAAATATGTAAGAATTTTTTTTTAAATTTTAAATCAGAAACTTTCGCTTCAAAATTAAAAAATAATTATATTTTTATAGGCTGAAGTTGCGCCTCTCACCGCCTATTCCACAATTTGCTCATGTGTGAGTTTTGGAATAATAATATTTTGTTCCATTGGAATTATTTTAAAACTTTGGATGCATAAAAAAAAGTTTGCACTAGCGGATCAAAAAATTCAGAATGAAATTAGCATTGTTTTATTTTGCGAGGTAACTTTACAAAAAAAATTTTGTTTTAATTTCAAAACCAAATTATTTTTTTAGGCTTTGGTTCCTTTATTGACAGTAATAATTCCAAATCAACTTTTTAATTTCTTAAAAACGCAACTTCCATGGTTTCCACCAATTTACACTTATATTTTAGCTTTTGCGCCTATGTTTAATCCAATTGTTAAAATGTTTGTAATTGCTTCGTTTAGAAAAGTAATTTTTAGTTTGGTATTGAGAAAAAAGAAATCTCCTCGAACTGGTGTACTTTTTACTGCTTCCGCTGTCTCTAATGCTTAATTTTATGAATTTTTTTCCATTTTTTACCTTTCATTTTTCAATATACATAATAAATATTTTTAAATTATTTACGTTAGTTTTTTGAAGTTAAAAAACAATTTTTTTGGTAAAAAATAATTCAAAATTTTCTTTTTTATTCGAAGCAAAAAAGTGAGGCTTGCTTCTTCTATAGTTTGTAAAATTTTATAGTTGGTTATTTTTCTTTTCATAAAATTCAAATAAAAAAGAAGAGATTTATTTTTAAAAAGATAAATAAATTCAAGTAACATATAAAGCGGTAAAATCTAAAATTTTTTTGCCCGGTTCAAAATTTTTTCAGACACCCTGTTTTTTTGTAAATTTTTTTACAAATATACATGTGTTTGCAAAAATGATGGTAAAAATGTAAATTCATTTACAAATTAACAAGGATCCTTCTATAAAATGGATATTTGTAAAGAATTTCTTAAAAATTTACAATATACCAATAAAACACTCAAATTATATCAAAATGTAAATGAATTTTGAAAAATTTACAAAAACTACCTAAATTGCTAAATTTTTGATATTTTGTAAAAAAATTTACAACTAAACCACTAGTTTCTCAAACTTATATTATTTTGTAAATGCTCAATTTACAGAAAATGCAGTGATCATTTTGTAAATGGCAATTTACAAACATTTCAGTGCTCTTTTTGTAAATCCGCTTACCAAATTGACTATGGAAAGTGAAAATGCGGCGAAATTGTGTGCCAGACAGCCAAAGAAGGTGTGTTTCTCTCACTCTCTGGCACACAATTTCGCCGCATTTTCCCTTTTCTTAGTCAATTTGGTAAGCGGATTTACAAAAAGAGCACTGAAATGTTTGTAAATTGCCATTTACAAAATGATCACTGCATTTTCTGTAAATTGAGCATTTACAAAAAGACCACTGCATTTTTTGTAACAAAAAATTACAATTTTTCAAAGGATATGCCATACTCTGTTAAATTGTAAAAAAATTTTGGATTTTTTACAAATATACAAATGTTAGAGGAAATGATAGTAAAATTGTAAATTCATTTACAAAACGACGAGTATTTTGTGAAATGATGACTTGCAAAAAAAATTTACAAAAAAACAGGGTGTCTGAAAAAATTTTGAACCGGGCAAAAAAATTTTAGATTTTACCGCTTTATATGTATATATTACTTTTTATTAGTTTTTTATTTATTTTTCTTGACGACGACGATAATGCCATGGAACCATCTTCTTCATCATCGCTATGCCCATATGGTTGTTGTTATCCATAAAATTTTATGACGCTTCTTTACTCTTGAAAATCAAATGAAAAGAAAAAAGGATGAAAAAAGACGAAATTATTTTAAACTTTAAAAAAGACTCCAAGAAAATAGTTCAAAAAGACAGTAGATTATTTTGCTTTTAAATTTTTTCTTTGAATATTTTAACAAATTTTTTTTTTTTTCACATTTATCACTTACGCTCGAAGCAGTCAGTGCCTCCTGTCCTTAAAGTATTAAACCATACTTATTTCTTATCCAATTGAAAATGTGTTTGAACATAGTAAAATTAACTTTACAATTTTGTAAATCCACAAATCCCCAAAAGCACGAAAATTGAAAATGCAACAAAAATTTGAAATAAACTCAACTTTCGAACTTTATTTAAACACACTCAAAAAAAAACTATTTTTTTTATGCTTATCATATTTTTCATATAAATAGTATTAAAGAAATTATAAGTCTGAATGTCCAACAATAAAAATTTGTAGTATTTTTATTTTATAAATTCAGTATGATTTTTTTAAAAATAAATTAAGACTGCAAAAGTGTTATTGAATTTGATAATAATCACACACCTCTGTGTTTTTTCGTTTTGTTTTTGTTCTAACAAATAACAATGGAGGAAACAAAAAAAAGTACATATGTAATTCAAAAAAAACTTATGTATTACAAATGCCATGAGAAAACGGGTTTAAAAAAATAAACAAAACAAAAGAATTAGCACTTTTAGGAAAATATTTTGTGAAATTAAAATTATTCATTTCCTAAAACTCAGAGGTCTAAAATTTTAAGAGTTTAGGAAAGAAGGTTGGATACTATTTATTTAAATAAAAATGGTTAAATTAAATATTTCTACCGTAGCAAATCATTTTGCAATTTTCTTGAATGGTTTTTTAATTTTGTTAATTTGGAAAAAATCTGGAAAACCATTGGAAAATTATCGAAAAATTTTATATCTTGGTGCAATTTTTGATTTCATTTTTTCTATTATTATTGTTCTCACTGAACCCACAATAATTTTCACAAATGATTGGTATTTTATGGTTCTCGATGGATGGTCGGCATATTTGGGACATCCATTGGATTGGCTTTTAGTTTGTTTAAATGTTTATCTTTCGTATTCCACGATTCCAATTGCGGGGATTCAATTTGTTTATCGATATTTATTAATTTGTTGGTAAGTTTTTGAGGCAAATAAAAATAATTTGCATAATAAAACTTTGAAAATTGTTTTTAGGAATATTAAAGTCACTAAAATACTTTTCTGTACTTTATTGGTCATTGCATTTTTAGTTTCAAGTTATTATTTATATATTTGGTTATTTAATTTTTATCCAAAAACCAATGAATGGGAAATTTATGGACCAATTTTATTTGGAACTGGAAAAGTTAAAAAAGAAGATGTAATTAGTTTTTTAGTTAGCTCACGAGTAAGTTCAAAGAAACTTTAAATATTTATTGTTTAAAAAAGCCATTTTTAGCTAGCAACTCGGCCTACAATAGTTTTCTCAGCCATTATCTCAATTGGCAGCTTTTCAGTAATTATTTTTTGTTCGGTTGCAATTATTTATAAACTTTGGAGGCATCAAAAAAATTTCGCAAGTGCTGATCGAAAAATTCAAAATCAAATTAGCATTGTTTTATTTTGTGAGGTATGTAATTCTTAAAAATTTGCATATTTAATTTTGCTTTATTAAATATTTTCTCATTTTTATTTAGGCAATTGTTCCACTTTTGACGATGGTGATCCCTCTCCAATTTTTAGCCCTATTTAATAGCATTTTTCCGTGGTTTCCATCTGTTTTTTCTTACATCACTGCTTTTTCTCCACTTTTTAATCCTATTGTAAAAATGATTGTTATTTCACCATTTCGAAAAACTATTTATGGATTTATTATTCAAAAGAAACCAATATCGTCGACTTCTCTTCTTAGTATCACAACCTCTGTATCAACAACCCATCGCTAAATTTTAATAGTTTAAAAATAATTTGTTCTGTTGTCATTTTATCTTTTCTTTTTTTGAATTAAAAAAAAGAATTATTTTTTATTTAGTTTCTTATTTATTTTTTCAGAAACACATATTAAAGGGAGTGTCCCAAACGATGAGAAAACCCTTACAGCGGGTGTTCCTAGCCCGAAAGTTTTTCTTCACTGTCTCAAAGTCTTACAAAGTTTTACAAAGTTTTTTCAAAAGCTTACGAAATTTTCTCAAAATGCTACAAAAAGCTACAAAAATTCGTAGCACTTTGTAAGCTTTTGAGACAATGAAACTTTCGGGCTAGGAACACCCGTCGTAGTAAAATTATTCTCATCGTTTGGGACACTCCCTTTAAAAAATGCCTGATTACTATTGGCAGTAGTGTTAAATTCCCGATCCGACTGACAAAAAAGTCGGGAAATTCAAAAAAAGTCCGGATTGAAATTGCTCTCGGTCGGAAAAGTCGGGATAAAATTTTTGTTTTTGTCGGTCGGAAATTCGGGGGATCGAAAAGTAGGGTATGGCGTTGGAATTTTTTTAATTAAATTAATTATAAGAATTTAAATGTATAAAAATGAGCTATTTAATGTAAATAAAATGTAAATAAAGGATTTTTGGTTAAAATAAAGGCGAAAATGAATGATTTTTAAAATTAATATTAATTTTTTTTATTTGTCGGGATAAAAAATGAGTCGGTCGGGAAAGTCGGGAAAATGTCGGGATAGAAATTATCGTCGGTCGGGAAGTCGGGCGGGAAAAAGTCGGTCGGGAAGTCGGGAATTCCCGACTTTTCGGTCGGGAATTTAACACTAATTGGCAGTTGATGGCTTTAAATTTTTTTCTAAATATTTGAAAAATGATACACCCAAACTTTACCCGCGTTTTTATATGTAAATTCCTTGTAACAATTTTTTTTTCAATAATTATAACGTATGTACTTTAAAAGTTGTTATAACAATAAATAAATTTTAAATTTTTGTATTTTTTTTATTACTGTAAAAATTAAATTAATTGTTTTTATTAGCAAAATGAAAAGAAAAGATTAACTAGTATGAAACATTTTTTTGGAACCGAATTATTTAATATGCCTTTGTGCCGAAGCTGTGAATGAAACAACGGTGGTGGTGGTAATTTTCTGTTTCCAAAAAAATCCAAATATGGTTTTTCGAAATGGTGGAATTACAAACATTTTTACGATTGGATTTAATAAAGGACAAAATCCACTGATTACTGTAAAAATAGAGGGGAACCATGGGAAAGCTTGAACGAGAGCGCTTAAAAAATTGAATGGAATTATCATAGTTATAAATGGAACCATAGCCTAAAAAAAATTGGTTTAAGGGAAATATTTAATTTAAACAAAATTTTATAATACCTCGCAAAATAAAACAATAGTAACTTGGTTTTGCACTTTTCGATCAGCACTAGATAAGGTTTTAGAGTGCTTCCAAAGTTTATAAACTACTGCTACCGAACAAAAAATAATTATTCCAAAACTTCCAAATGAGAGAACAGCAGTTATTATTGTATCGGTGCTACCAAAGGTGTTCGTCTAAATATTTTTTTGATATATAAATATTTAACGTAAAAAATTATATTTACCGTAGAAGTAACCATGAAACTATTAGTTTCATTGCTATTAAGAATTTCACTTAAAAATGGCCCATAAATTTGCTGTTGATTTGGTTTTGGAGAATAATAAATTAAATATGCAATTAAAAAATATAGTGGAAAGAAAAGTGCCAAAATAACTAAACCACAGAATTCTGCGATTCCGAGAGTATAATTACTAAAAATGGCTTTTATTTTCTTTTTCATTAAATTTAAGTTCGTTGGAAAACTTACAAACAAATAAGAAAAAATCGATAAACAAATTGTACACTTGCAATTGTCATCGAAGAATATGAAACATAAACCGAAAGACACGCAATCACATAATCAAATGGACTACCAAGAAAAGCTGACCAACCATTTATGACAAGAAAATCATGCACAAAATCTTTTGAGTATGCCACTGCTCCTTTTGTCATTACACCAATAATAACAAATACAAAATCAAAAATAGCTCCAAGATATAAAATTTTTCGATAACTTTCTAATGATTTCCCAGATTTTTTCCAAATCAGCCAAATTAAAAAGCCATTTAATAAAACTGCAATATGGGTTGCTACAGTAGAAATATTTAACTTCACCATATTCAAATAAAAGAAGACGAGAAAATAAAATTAATGGGCGTCGTGGGAAAAAAATGGATATTATATATATCTCACTGAATTAAAGAATTCTAAAAGAGCTTGTTCTTAGTAACATATTTTTTTTTTAATTGAAAGGATAAATAATCGGAAGTGCGTGTAGTTAACAACTTTCTTAACATGACATTCACAAACTGACAAACAGAGACTAACAAAAAAGTTATTTTTTTCATTGTTGCTTTGTTGACCTTTTATTGTTAACAAAAAATTTCAGAAGATATATCGCATGGTGTAAATCCTAATGAGATCCCAAGGGTCTTCAATGAGATTATTACGAGCACTTTCAAATTTAGCTAAAATGAAAAAAGATTTTTAGCAAAAATATTTTTTCCAGGCTCAAAAATTTATTTTGGAAAATTTGTAACTTTCGCATGGAATTTTTTTACTGTACGACAGATTTGAAACTTCCTAAAATTTTGAGCAAAAGAAATTCAACAACTTGGTAGAGAGATTAACCAAATATTTTTCATTTCTCATTAAAATTTAAAGTTACGTATGTACAATGCAGATATTGAGAAGAGTGGCTTAAATTAAAAGATGCAAACAATTTAAATATATATGTAGTTTTGAAATATTTTAGAAAATATTCGGTGTCCACCATTCATTTCTTTTTTGCCGTAAAACAAAGTACAATTTTAATCAACAAATTTCACATTGTTTATTTATTTTGTTTTGTAAGGCCATGAGAAAAAAATATGTGTATTTATCATTTTTACAAAATCATTCTTTTGTTTTTAAAAAAATCTTAATTCTCCACCTTTGTGAATAAAGAAAACAATTTTGAAACTATTTTTTATTTATAACTATGGTAATTCCATTACTATTTTTCAATTATTTTAGTAAAAAATTTTCTATGGTTTCCATCTATTTTTACAGTAATCTGTGGATTTTGTCCTTTATTAAATCCAATTGTGAAAATGTTTGTAATTCCACCATTTTGAAGAACCGTTTTTGAGAGTTTGTGCAAAGAAAAATAATCCATCGCGTGTGGTTTCATTTACAAACAAACCCATTGAATAATAGCCTTAAATTAAAATGAGTAATAAAAATGTTTTAAAAAAATCCCAACATAATCTTGAAGATGCGTGTCAATTTTGCATTCTTTATTTTTTTAATTGAAACAAGTTTACCCGTGGGTGCAAAAAAAAAAATGCTCGCAGCTTTTCAAACTAAACAATAATAAAAAACGAAATACGTAAATATTTGCGCATTTGGTGGTTTCTTTTTTTATTCTTTGTAATGCCATGAGAAAAAAAATTGTTTAATTGTTAAATAACGAAAATGCATCGGTTTTTTAAATATTAAATAAACTAAATGGTTTCGAATTTTTGCATAATGAATTGACACATTTTAATACCATTTTTTTAATTTTTACTTCTTTGTTTTCGTGGGAACACGCATACTTATGAATTTTTTCAAATTAATTTTGTATATAAAAAAAGTTTTTTTGAAACAAAGTTTATTTATTTCCAAACTTTTTTTTAAAAAATGGTAAAATTTAATATTCCTACCGTAGCTAGTCATATTGCAGTTTTACTTAATGGATTTTTAATTTGGTTAATCCACAATAAATCAGGAAAACCTCTTGCAAATTACAAAAAAATTTTATATCTTGGTGCAATATTTGATTTTATAATTTCCATAATTGGTATATTAAGTATGGGATCGGTTGCATATTCAAAGGATTTTGTTCATGATTTTAACATGATCGATGGTTGGATATCTTACATTGGAAGGCCATTTGATTATGTGATATTAATTATTTCCATTTATATTTCGTATTCATCCATGACAATTGCATCCATTCAATTTGTTTATCGTTTTTTTGTTATTTGTTTGTAAGTTTTGCGTAAAACTTAATTTTGTTAAATAATAATTACTTTTTTTAGTAACAAAACTCTTGGAATCAAAGCTTTTTGTGGTTTAATTGGATTAGCGCTTTTCTTTCCATTATATTTTTTAATTGCATATTTAATTTATTATTCTCCAAAACCAAATCAACAAGAAATTTATGGACCAATTTTGAGTGAAATTCTTAATGAAAATATTACTAATATTAATTTTCTTGTTACAACAACGGTAAATATAAACAAATTCATGCATGTTTTAAATGAGCTTCTTTTAGACAAACACTTTTAGTTCTACCGATATCATAATGACAGCTGCGATATCATTTGGCAGTTTTGGAATAATTATTTTTTGTTCGGTGGGAGTGGTTTATAAACTTTGGAAACATTCAAAAAATTTCTCTACCGCTGATCGAAAAGTCCAAAATCAAGTTAGCATAGTTTTATTTTGCGAGGTATTGTAAAATTCTCTTATTTTCTTTACTTGATTTCATTATTTAGCTTTTTAGGCGTTGGTTCCACTTATTACTATGGTAATTCCATTCAATTTTTTAAGTTATCTTGCTCAAGCTTTTCCATGGTTTCCTTCAGTTTTTACTTATATTGGCGGATTTTGTCCTTTATTAAATCCAATTGTGAAAATGTTTGTAATTCCACCATTTCGAAAAACAATATTTGGATTTTTTTGGAAGCAAAACAATACTTCCACCATAGTTGTTGTTTCATTAACAAGGTCTGCACAAAGATAATTTTGTATTTATTTCAATAATTCTTTGAAAGACGTTTTGATAGGCATTGTGGCAGCTGAACGGGTTTTATGTTTGACTATCAGAGACGAAAATAAACCTGTTTGCTATATTGCCTAGCTTTGATGCTTTACCTACAAAATACATCCCTCATTTTATAAAAGCTTTCATAAATGTTTAGTTTTCTTGTCTTTGTTTCATATTTGCTAACCTTATGTTACATATCTCACACCAATCACACAAAATTTACTTCCATTCCTTTATTCTCATTCCAATTAATCTTTTATATAAGCTCAAACATACCATAAAAATTACAAGGAAGGAACAACACAAATAACAAAACAAAATATAAACAAACAAAAAATCAGAACATTATAAATTTATCCCATGTTTGAAAGAATCATAAATAATCCATTATTATTCAAAACCATCAATATTCATTTCTTTGAGGCTTGGATTCATATCAACGCACATAAGAAGGTACATATCATTGAAAGCTTTTTTGATTCTTTCATATCCATCACCATGAACACATCGTGCAGTATTAAAGCCATCAAACGGTTCTTCAATAAATATAGAATACTTCTCGAATAATTCTTCAGGCAAACTTTTCCTAAAATCTCAATCATTACTGTTATGAACAACCAACCATAAAAGTTAAACTTACTTTAAGAAAACACAAGCATTCTTAACAGAAATAGCATATTTATCGAAGTCGAACTGGCAGTAGTAACAAAAGAAACCAATTAACAACGTAGCCAAATCATCCTTGTTTTCTGATATAAAACTAACTTCATCATTGAAAAATCGCAGGTTTTCAATTGGAACATCATCGTCGAATGCATCTGGACAGAGCTTTTGTAAATTGGGTAAAACCGGAGGTTTACAAGCACATTGCATAAAGTGCAAAACAAGACAAATGAGCGAATAACTGTTGAAAGTTCTGCTTCTAGCATCACTGATATCATGTTTAATAGCCCAATGTTTGATAAGTAGACATATTTGAGGAAACCTTGAATCCATGCGAGAGTATTGGTGGATCAAATGAGTATTGTATATTCCAGCCGTATTATTGATATTCACATCCACTTCCAAATCTAAAAGATTGAACGAATAAAACAAAGAACATCGACAAATGAGTAGAGTATAACAGAAAGTAAATCCACAAACGTTATAACATACCAGCGTAGGACCCATTGAACGTGATGCTTAATATTGGAACAAGAGTTTTATAAATACGAAGAACTCGTTTAACAACAGGACTTCGTTCGAAAGCTATTTTCAACCTCTCTAATGCGAAGATAGTTTGTTTATGAAGATCTTGAGAAAGAGCAGCAAGTTCATTTGGATGAATCAAAATACAAAGATCCATATCAGAGTTATAACTTCCACATCCATTCATCGTTGAACCAACAGCAAACATTTTTGCAGATGGAAATACTCTTTGACTTGCATGCAGGAGTTCCAAACGAATATTTTCTTTCCATGTTAAAGTTTCATAATCCTAAAAAATGAAGGATTACTACTTCTTCGTACAGCTATAAAAGAACCTGAATATTTTGATCATAATGGCACAAAATATCATTGGAAAGTTTATCAAAAGCGGCAGGCTGTTTATTCTTAATATTTTCAGCAATTTCATTAACATTTGCCCATTCAAAAAGTGGATAATTAAGCAAATTGAGCATTTCATATTGATAATCAGTTTCCATAACTTCAGAACGAGTTGCTTCTTCTTGAAAACCCATAAGCTTGTCTTCTTCGTCACGAGTAGAAAGAGCAATATTAGGCTGTGAAAAGTATGCTTGAACCACGTTTGATTCCAAGTTGCTCGTTGTATTGTATGCATGAGTTTTGGAGAAAAAGTACGATTGAACAGCGCTGGCTAAAAAGTAAACAGAGAAGTAATAAATAGGTACAAAGTGTTGATTATTTCTTTAGTACATGTTTGAACTTTCTTTAAGTTAAACCAATCTTTGGGAAAACATACCATGTCGTGATTTCGTCAAATTAGTAGTTTCAACTCCAGATTGATTTATAAGAATATTGTCATTGAGAGATGTCGTCGAGTATACATTAGTAGTATATTGATTCATATTATGTAGCTTTTCGAAAACAAGTTGATGTACTTTTCCTCTCTAAAAAATGTTATGTAAAACTAACTTTAAAAAATAAAGACAAACAAAAAAACATACATTTCCACGATACTTTATACCAAGCTTTTGAGCTTCAACGTGAAGTTGAATATAGTTCAAACTATTCAACCATTGATGAATTGAATCTGCGTCCATTAAAATAGAATTATGTTTCAATAAACAAAATTTTCTAATCGTAGAGCATCAGCGAAGAATGAATGATGCTAAATTTTTGGAGAAAGAAAAAATGAAGCAAAACAATAAAAGTTTGCAAACGAGTTTTTTGTTTTTCGACATTGGGTTAGAGTTTGCCAAAGGTACCTATGAGAAAATGTTTTTATTGAAAAACAAAGCTATTCTTTTCTTTTGCTTTTTTTATCGTCATTCATTAATTTAGAAATTATAATACTTCCCTTTTAACATTCATTTATATATTTTGGTATTTCAAAGCCAAATTATTATTGTCCTTTTATATTCATGGTACTTTTTTTCTTCTTCTGATTCATTGGCTTTTGACATTTCATTGCCTCACTTTTTTCCTTCAAACAATTATTCACGCATCACCTGTAGCTTTATAATTGCAAAATTTTGTTTTTGTTGTCTTCTCTGATCATAATAATCAACATTTTACTTTTTTGCCTCTTTAATAAATAATTCTATGGTATTAATTATTGTTTGTTTGTATCAACTGTGAAACAACATTAACTACTTACAATAGCAAATTCCTCTAAGAAAATTATGGTTTGTTTCATTTTGGGAAATGGTGATTAATTGAAATTTTTAAGATTTTTTTAAATCAAGTTTTTCCATAGCTTCTTTCCATCTGTTTTACTTATATTATTTCAACATTGTCAAGACTCATTATTTCAATCGGTGTTTTCCTCGATAAAACATTTTCCATTGATTTCTCTTTAAACTATATTTTAGAACTACAGAAAAAAAATTTTACTTCCAAAATAAAACTTACTTTACCAAAATCTGACATTTCATGTTGTTGCTTACCATTTGCTTAATTTTCGTTGTCGTGTTAACGTTGATTTTGAGGAGTGGCATAAATTAAAAATATTGCACATTCAAATAAATTTCCTTTCTTTTTTTTGGCACGATGAAGAATAACGCGATTTCTAAGAAAAAAAATTTTTTTCCCATTTTTAGATTTATTTTATTTTATTTTTTTATGAATTCAATTGTTTATTATGTAATATATTTCTTTTGCGTGTACATATCTAATTTTGTAGATATGAAAAAAAAATTATAAAATATAAACTTAACAAAAAAAAATATTGCGTTTTCTTAATTTTTTTTTTTGAGGTAAGTAAGTTTTTATTATTAAATCAGACCACACAAAAAATTAAAAACTTTTCACGCATGTCGTGTGAGAAAAAAAAAAGTTAGCTACAGTCCGATTAAAAAATTTTTTTTTTTCTAAAACGCGAAAGATTTTTTTTATTATCAAAAAAACGCGTTTTTATTATTCTTAAACTCAGCGTATAAATAATAGTCATTTCCTCCAATATACAGTTTATTTTCATTTTTCTTAATATGGTTAAGTTTAACATATCTACCGTAGCCACTCATATTGCAATTTTACTTAATGGATTTTTGATTTGGTTAATCCGCAAAAAATCTGGAGAATCTTTAGAAAGTTATCGAAAAATACTGTACCTTGGAGCTATTTTTGATTTTGTATTCGTAATTTTTGGTGCAATGACCAAAGGACAACAGGCTTATTCAAAGGATTTTGTTCATGATTTTATGGTCATCGATGGGTGGATAGCTTTCGCTGGAAGGCCCTTTGATTATGTAATTCCAATTTTTGCTGTATATTTTACATATTCTTCGATGACCATTGCTTGTGTGCAATTTGTTTATAGATTCTTTCTTATTTTTTGGTAAGCTTTTTTATTTAAATAAAAGAAAAAAGTTTTGGCTTAAATTTATAAGTATCTCAATATTTTGTTTTAGTAACTATACTCTTGGAATCACAGAATTCTGTGGTTTAGTTTGTTTGGCACTTTTCTTTCCAGCCTATTTTTTAATTGCATATTTAATTTATTATTCTCCAAAACCAAATCAACAAGAAATTTATGGGCCAATTTTAAGAGAAACTATTAACGAAAATGTTACGAATGTTAGTTTTCTTGTTACAACAACGGTAAATAATTATTTATACATATATCAAAAAGTACTAAAACCAGTTCCTTTAAGACAAACACCTTTGGTTCTACTGATACAATATACACTGCTGCTCTATCATTTGGAAGCGTTGGAATAATTATTTTTTGCTCTTCAGCGGTGGTTTACAAACTTTGGAAGCATTCAAAAAATTTTGGAACCGCTGATCGAAAAGTTCAAAATCAAGTTAGCGTTGTTTTGCTTTGCGAGGTATTGTAAAATTTGCACAAATTGAATGGAAAATAACTATTCCATATTTTTCAGGCGATGGTTCCATTTTGGACAATGGTAATTCCATTCAATTTTTTAAGTTATCTTGCTCAAGCTTTTCCATGGTTTCCTTCAGTTTTTACTTTAATCAGTGGATTTTGCCCTTTATTAAATCCAATCGTAAAAATGTTTGTTATTCCACCATTTCGAAAAACTATCATCGGAAAATTTACTGGTCGTGAGCATGCCTCGGTTGCTGCTGTTGTTGTGATAAGTAGTGGGGCACGTCGATAATTTTGTTTATATTAATTTGCTAAAATGTGCAAATTTACAACAACAACAAAAAAACATCCTTTGTTAATTTGTAAATATATTTTTCCTTCAACTGTAATTTTATATTTTTGCTTCAAAAAGTTGTTCATTTTATTCTTATTATTATTTTTGAAAATAAAAACTTATGAACCAGTAAAATGTATCATAAAATAAAGAATAAAACTAATTATCAAAAATGCAAAAATAAAAAATCTTATTATTTTAAATCTTTTATATTTTACATTTTTGTTATTTATCTGTATGCATTTTGAATAATTAATAATCATTTTGTCAATCCCGTATCGAGCTCGGTAATTAATATACTGTATTCCACATTTTATATTTAATAAATCGGATTTGGGATAATTATGGCTTGTTTTATTGAGGTTTTCCTCCATCACACGTTTTTCAAGATTCTCTTTCATAAACTGTAAAAAAAATTTTTAGCGCAATTATAAAATTGATTCATAAAGAGAAATTTCTGGAGTAATTACTCTGGCCTTACAGTACTTTCCAAACAAAAATTTAAACACATTTACGTTATACGATATCTAGTTTCATGAACCATGAGAAAAAATAACTCTTGTAGAAGGCATCGTAATCTTTATGTGTAAAAAAGACAAAAGATTATTTTTTTATAAACACTAATGCGCGAAGCCTATTTGAAATAATATTTATTGTTCCTCTCGTTACAAATATTTTCTTTTCTTTCTTTTTTTTTGTAAATTCTAGAAGTGTTTCCTTAACTCAGAGAAATAAATAATAAGCCATTCAAATAGACAAAAGGTGCATGACCACCATGGTTAAATAAGTCCTCACGAAAATAATTCTTTTATCTAAATTAAACGCCATTTCCAAGAATCTTTCCTTTTTTAAATAATCACTTTTTTGTATTCTTTTGTTTATTATGGTAAATATTTCTTATATACATAATTTTTTCTTGCGTGTAACTTTTATTTAAATAAATATCAGAAGAAGAAAAAAATGATTAAAGTATAAACTTAAAAAGAATGCCTTTTCATAAAAAAAAATTGGATTATAAAAACTAAAAATCCCGACCACACAGAGATACGAAAAAAAAACTTTTCACGCATGCCGTGTAAAGAAAGTTAGCTTAACTACCAATAAAAACAGGTTATTTAAAACGCAAAGATTTTAGTTAAGAAGAAAAGCCTTTTAGATTTCTTAAACTCATTTTTTAAATAAAAGTTATATTTCATTTTCAACATTTAAAAAAAAATGGTAAAGTTAAATATTTCTACTGTAGCAACTCATATTGCAATTTTACTTAATGGATTTTTAATTTGGTTAATTTGGAAAAAATCTGGGAAATCATTAGAAAGTTATCGAAAAATTTTATATCTTGGTGCTATTTTTGATTTTATTTTTGTAATTATTGGGTCATTATCAAAAGGATCGCAGGCGTATTCAAAGGATTTTGTACTTGATTTTATGGTAATTAATGGTTGGTCTGCTTATATTGGAAGGCCGTTTGATTATGTAATTCCCATTTGTGCCGTATATATTTCGTATTCATCTATGACAATTGCATGTATCCAATTTGTTTTTAGATTTTTCTTAATTTGTTGGTGAGTTTTCTGATTACTAATATTAAATTTTAAAAATGGTCTTTTTTAGTAACTATACTCTCGGGATCAAAGCATTTTGTGGTTTAATTGTTTTGGCACTTTTCTTTCCAGCCTATTTTTTAATTGCATATTTAATTTATTATTCTCCAAAACCGAATCAGCAAGAAATTTATGGGCCAATTTTAAACGAAATTCTTAATGAAAATGTTACTAGTTTTCTTATTACTGAGACGGTAAGTAATAATTGTTACAATAAATGCTAATATATTAAATATTATTTAGACATACACCTTTGGTAGTGCTGATACAATAATGACAGCTGCTATATCATTTGGCAGTTTTGGGATAATTATTTTTTGTTCGGTGGGAGTGGTTTATAAACTTTGGAAGCATTCAAAAAATTTCTCTACCGCCGATCGAAAAGTGCAAAATCAAGTTAGCGTAGTTTTATTTTGCGAGGTAAGATTTGCATATTTTTGGGATCTTATGAGTCTGATATTATTTTTCAGGCAATGGTTCCATTTTGGACAATGGTAATTCCATTCAATTTTTTAAGCTACCTTGTTCAAGCTTTTCCATGGTTTCCATCGGTGTTTTCATTAATCAGTGGATTTTGTCCTGTTTTAAATCCTATTGTTAAAATTTTTGTGATTCCACCTTTCCGTAGAACCATCGTTGGGAAATTTTTTGGAACTGAGAATTCTGTTGTCGTTGTTACTATTAGTAGTGTAGCGACACATACCGGACCAAGCCGAATGCACCCTGGCACGACGCGCCCTGTAATAAGGGCGTCGAGATGAAAAAAATAAAATATAAATAAAAACCATTCTTTATTTGTTAAAATATTTTTTGTCCCCTGAAATTTGATGAGTATGTTTCAAAATAACAAAACAAATTTTTTTCTGTTTACTATATCATTATTTTATTTTGTTAATAAACTTTCTATGAAAAATAAATACATATGAATCATAAAATAAAGAATTAAACCAATTATCAAAAAATGCAACAAAATGATGTTATTATTATAAATCTTTTTTATTTTACGTTTTTGTTATTTATATTTTTACTTTTTGATGGATGAATAGTCATTTTGTCAATCCCTGCTTGGGCTCGGTTGCTGATGCAAAAAGTACACTTAATTAGGCTAATAATTTACGCTTCTTTTTTTTGCTGGTTTTTTCAAACCCTTCCTGGAATTATTAACCAATTTTTTTGTTTTTTTGCTAAAGTTACTAAAGACTTTGTTTGTATTATTTCGTTAGTAAATCATGAAAAAAATATATTATTTAATTGCAAATTCCTTTCTCACAAAACAAAAAACACGTCACTTTATTATAAAATAAATATACTGTAGTTCATTTTTTTTGTTTAATAAATCGGGTATGGGGCAATTATGATTAGATTTATCTAAATTTTCTGTCAACTCTGGATTTTTTGACAACATCCCTTTCAAATTCTATAAAAAAGTTTCAACTCAAAAATAGCTAATTAAAAAATTTAGTAATGAATCGAAAGTTCTTTAAGGAAACTTTAAGAATTTTTATATTATAATATGATAATAAATTTCTAGAACCCTCTTATCCACTTCACGAAAAAATACATTTTTGTATTGTTTTGTTTATTATGGTAAATATTTCTTATATACATATTTTTTTCTTGCGTGTAACCTTTATTTAAATAAATATCAAAAAAAACGATTAAAGTATAAACTTAAAAAATTTGTAAAAAATATTTCCAAATTTTTTTTGAGAACAAAATTCTTTAAATTCCGACCACACAGAGAAAAAAACTTTTCACGCATGCCGTGTAAAAGACTGAACTTCCGATTATTAAACCTTTAACCTTTTATTTTAAACTCAAAGATTTTTGTTTAAAAAAAACCCCTTTTAAAAATTCTTAAATTCATTGTATAAATAAAAAGAAATCTTCAACACAACACCCATTCATTTTTTGTTGTTTACCTTTTTTTAAATATGGTGAAATTTAATATTTCTACCGTAGCAACTCATATTGCAATTTTACTTAATGGATTTTTAATTTGGCTGATTTGGAAAAAATCAGGAAAATCTTTAGAAAGTTATCGAAAAATCTTATATCTTGGAGCTATTTTTGATTTTGTTTTTGTTATTATTGGTGTAATGACAAAAGGAGCAGTGGCATACTCAAAAGATTTTGTTCATGATTTTCTTGTAATTAATGGATGGTCAGCTTTTCTTGGTAGTCCATTTGATTATGTTATTGCGTGTCTTTCGGTTTATGTTTCATATTCTTCGATGACAATTGCAAGCGTACAATTTGTTTATCGATTTTTTCTTATTTGTTTGTAAGTCTATTTTTGCAAAATTTAATTTTGTTAAATAATAATTACTTTTTTTTAGTAACTATACTCTTGGAATCGCAGAATTCTGTGGTTTAGTTATTTTGGCACTTTTCTTTCCTTTGTATTTTTTAATTGCATATTTAATTTATTATTCTCCAAAACCAAATCAACAAGAAATTTATGGGCCAATTTTAAGTGAAATTCTTAATAGCAATGAAACTAATAATTTTATCGTTACATCTACGGTAAATTCTTTTACTAAATGAAACTGCTAAACCCAGTTTTTTAGGCAAACACATATGGTTCTACCGATACCATAATGACAGCTGCGATATCAATTGTTAGTTTTCGAATAATAATATTTTGTTCTTCAGCAGTAGTTTACAAACTTTGGATGCATTCAAAAAATTTCTCTACCGCCGATCGAAAAGTTCAAAACCAAGTTAGCATAGTTTTATTTTGCGAGGTATTGTTAAATTTAATCGTGTGTAAATTTACTGTTCCATATTTTTTCAGGCGATTGTTCCATTTATAACTATGATAATTCCATTCAACTTTTTAAGTGCACTTGCTCAAGCTTTTCCATGGTTCCCTTCGATTTTTACTCAAATTAGCGGATTTTGTCCTGTTTTAAATCCAATCGTAAAAATTATTGTTATTCCGCCATTTCGAAGAACCATCATTGGAAAATTTTTTGGCACCGATAATTCTTCTGTTGTTGTTACGATTAGTAGTGTGTCGACGACACATACTGGACCAAGTCGTCGAATGCAACCAGTCGCAGTGCGATATGGAGTAAGGGAATCCCGATGAAAAAAAAGTTAAAAAAAATAAAAACTATTCTTTCTTTATATTATAAAAATATATATTTTTATGTCTTCGTTAATTTAATGTATCTCCTTCAAAAAACAATAAAATAAACCGCCAACATTTATCATAAAATAAATAAAAAATTAAATTTATTAGAAAAAAGCCAAAAAAAATAAATCTGTTTTTATGAACTTTTTATCGGTTTTTTTATATACGTATTTGTTTGTTTCTTATTATTAATAAATATTCAATCATATTCTCACTTTTTCCACTGATCTCTCAAAGGATCAATCCAAGCATATAAAAATCAATAAAAATGTTATCATTTGCTATCCCAGGGCATTTTCTTTATATTTATTTATTGTTTTTATATTTGTTACTGTTTAAATACATAAATTGTTTCGGTGCTTTTTTTTGTGTTCACATATAGCATCAAGGATCATGTTGAGGAGATCTGGGCTCCAAAAAGTCCCCACACACGAAAATAATTTTTTTATTGTTGTTTTAAGATTAAACGCGATTTCCATGAATCTTTTGACATTTTAAATAAATAGTTTTTTTTATATTCTTTTGTTTATTTTTGGTAAATATTTTTTAATACCTTTTTTTCTTGCGTGTAACTTTATTTAATAAGATTTGACACAACTAAAGTATACAAACATCTAAAAAATATTTCCTAATTTTTTTTTGAGGTCAAAAAAATCTATAAATCCCGACCACACAGAGATACAAAAAAAAAATAAATACTTTTCACGCATGCCGTGTAAAGGAAGTTAGTCGAACTGAAAATTAAAACACAATTTGTTTAACGAAACTACTCTTTTTTGTTAAGAAAAATGTCCTTATAAAATTCTAAAACTCATTGTATAAATAAAAAGGAATTTTTCCCACGACATCCATTATTCTTTTATTCAATATGGTGAAGTGGAATATTTCTACTGTAGCCACTCACATCGCTATTTTACTTAATGGATTTTTAATTTGGTTAATTTGGAAAAAATCTGGAAAATCATTGGCAAGTTATCGAAAAATTTTATATCTTGGAGCAATCTTTGATTTTGAATTTGTTATTATTGGTGTATTGACAAAAGGGCAACAAGCTTATTCAAAGGATTTCGTTTATGCTTTTATGGTAATTAATGGTTGGTCATCATACATTGGAAGGCCATTTGATTATATCATTGCTTGTATTTCGGTTTATAATTCGTACGCTTCGATGACAATAGCATCCATTCAATTTGTTTTTAGATTTTTCCTCATTTGTTGGTAAGTTGCAAAACTTTGGGACAAATTTAAATTTTATGAAATAAATTAATGACCTTTTTCAGTAACTATACTCTCGGAATCAAAGAATTTTGTGGTTTAGTTGGTTTAGCGCTTTTCTTTCCACTTTATTTTTTAGTCGTCCGTTTAATTTATTATTCTCCTAAACCAAATCAAGAAGAAATTTATGGTCCCATTTTAAGCGCGGCTATAAATGACAATTCTACTAATAATTTTATTGTTGCTCAAGCGGTAAATTTATTTATAATATCAATAAGTAGTAAAATCATCTGTCTTTTTTTAGGCAAACACTAATGGTAGTAGCGATGCAATAATGGCAGCTGCGATATCAATTGGTAGCTTTGGAATAATAATTTTTTGTTCGTTGGCAGTAATTTACAAACTTTGGAAGCATTCAAAAAATTTCTCTACAGCCGATCGAAGAGTTCAAAATCAAGTTACTATCGTTTTATTTTGCGAGGTTTGTAAAATTCTCATAATTTTATGTGTAAATTAATTGTTTCTTATTTTTTTTAGGCATTGGTTCCACTTATTACTATGGTAATTCCTCTCAATTTTTTAAGTGCTCTCAGTAAAGTTCTCCCATGGTTTCCATCTATTTTTAATCAAATCAGCGGATTTTGCCCTGTTTTAAATCCAATCGTAAAAATTCTCGTAATTCCGCCATTTCGTAGAACAATTTTTGGTAAAATTATTGGTTTGGATGATACTTCTTCTGTTGTTATGACAAATGCTGGGAAACATGGGGTTCAACCCGGCCCCATCCGCCCTGTAATAAGATAGTCCCAGTGAAAAAAAAGTTTAAAAAAACTCATTAATTTTTATCTTTTTTTCATCTCTTAAATTTAAAATTTTTTCTTTAAATAAACCATAAAAAGCTGTCTCAATTTTTCATCATTATTATATTTTTATTTTTTTTAATAACTTTGTTAAAATTTTAAAAATCATATGTTTATCATAAAATATTATATTTATTATTCGTTGTAAATAAATACCCACAAAATTAATCTTTTGCAGTATTTTAAAAACAAAACTTTAAACAATAAAATGAAAATAATAAAATCAAAAAAAAATACCAAAAAGAAAATGTTTATGAATCGAACTCATCAATTTTTTTTTGTTTTGTTTTAAGCATCTTTTTTTTTAATAACATGCAGCTGCAGCATTGGCATCAGCAATATTTTTAGCAATAAACTTTGCATCATCACAAGCTTTTTTAGCTACAGCTTTAGTGGCATCCGCTGAATTCCAAGCGATTTGAGCGGCTTTATCACATGCTGCTTCAGCGTTAACTCGAGCAAGCTCTGATGCAGCTAAAGTATCAAAGCAGTTTGCTGCATCAACCTAATAATTTTCATAATTAAATTTTGTATAAAAAATTATTTATAACGCAAAAAACTTACTTTTGACGGATAAATTGATAAAAGAATCATCATTGAAATGAAAATAACAATAGTTTTTGAAGCGGTGGCGAACATGATTTTTTAGTTTTGCTTTGAAAAAAGAAAAATATGGTTTAATATTGGAAGTTTTTTTCTTGAAAGTATTTATACGAGAAAAAAGTAACTTTAAAAAAAAAATAGGTTTATAAGCTTAGAGTTTATAAACTTATAAACTTTTGAAATCCCCAACGTTCGTTCGTTTGTTATTGTCAAAAAAAATCAAAGTTTTGGTAAAAATTTTATTGAAATAAAACTAAACTCTCGAGAAAAATTGAAAGGTTTCTATTGTTCGCCATCAACAATGTTCATAAACCTTTCGATGACAAAAGAAGGATTTTTTTCTTCATCTTCTGTTTCTCTGAACTCTCTCAATTTTTTAAATCCTATTTTTTTTTTAAAAGGCACAGTTGATTCATAAAATTTTTTAAATTGTTGAAATCATGGATGTTTGTGGTTTTTTGTTATGGGTTTGAGAATTACTTTTTATTGTATTCAAAAAACCTGTATTTTTTGATTAGTTCATCAATGTTTTTATTTTCGATGAAGCTTTTTTACTTTCTTTATTATGCGTGATGGATTTCAAAAGTATATGGTATGATTCGAAGGAGATGGGTTAGTTGCAAAGCTACAAGCCAATCCAAATCCAAGTTTATTTGTTGATAAAATAAAAGTCTTTAAACGCCGTAAATTTTTTAAAAAACTATTTACAAAACTTTTTTTTAGTTTCTTCACTGTTTTTTTTTATTATTTGAACAGACAAAAATCAAAGTGTTCTTCATTTTTTTAGCAGAAGACGATCGAATATGCGATCGAAGAAAAATTTGCAAAAACGAAAAAAATGCACACAAAAAAACTGCGCTTAAACGCTTCAAAGTCGTCATGTCATAAAAGTTCTGTTGCAAATTTTTTTTTAGTTTTACCCTTTCCATTTCTTTTTCACCTCTCCAGGCATATCGAGCTCTCAGTTAAGGTCAACTACCAACACTAAAATAAATGCAACCACAAAAAAAAAACAGACTCGCTCTCATTCGCGCCAATTTTTTCCTTTTCCTTTCTGCCTCTCATGTTTTTCTTTTTTGGGTTTGAGTTGCATTTTTTTTTCTGTTAAAAGCAGGCAAAGGTACAGATTGACGACGACATTGCCCCAAAGTTATAGCTTTAAGGAATAATCTCGTGTTTTTTTCTTGCCTTTTTACCTTTTTTCATGAGTCTCACTTTATCTCCCTCTAATTTATTTTGTTGTTGCCTTTTAGCAAAGTTCAATGAAGTCAAAAACCTCCTCCTTGTCATCATTTTTTCCTTTGCTTGAACTTCCTTCACCCATTTTAACTCGGTTTATTTCTTTACTTCCTTCCGATGATGCTGAAGAACTTTCAAAAAGTTGTAAAACACTAAACTGGCTTGTAAAAATTTATGGTTACAAAACGGTTGAAAATTTATCTATTCATGGAAAGGTACAGTAACATTTTTTAAAATAATTTTTATTCGAAGCAAAAAATGAAAAAAAGTGATGAAAAGGTGAAATTGTTTTTTGTTAAAATTTCAATAAACTATTTATTGCATTTTCTGAATTTTAGTATTTATGGTTGTTTTCGAAGTTCGAACGCTAAAGTGAATGTATTTTAGTTTGAACAACAAAAAGTCATTTGAAAATAAATTTTTTCTTTTTCCCCAAAAGAAACCTTTTTTTTAAATTTTTTAAAGAAATTTGCTAACTTTGTTTTCTTCTTTGAAGCCAACGTAAAAAATTTTTTACTGTGTTTGCAAAAGCGAAATTAAGAAACAAAAAATGAAAAGTAAAAATTAATTTTGAGGAATCTTGAAAAGTTAAAAACAAAATTTTGCTTTCGAAGACTTAGTAAAACTCAAACTTTTTTTAGGAATTGGCTGCTGATGAAATGGGTTTTACCCCAAATTTATTATCTTCATATAATAATCTCAAACTATCATTGACTGATCCAACTTTTGAAAAAAAAGTTAAAAACACTATTGTTAAAGGAAAACTAACCCTCATTAACGTTGATAAAGGTTTACTAACAAAACTAACAACTACAAAAAATTTAGGAGTTGCATTGGAAATTAATTCCATTTGTGTTTTAAACTCTGAACTTAGTTTGGAAGATTTTCAAATAATTTTAAGATTAAAAAGAAAACTAAAAGTCGTTGAATTTCAAAGTGTAAGTATTTTTCCATTAATTTCGTTTTCAGATGCGCTGAAATTAACTCAAAATTCATATCATGTTCAGTAAGTTTTTTCTTTATAGTTTTTGTCATCAAAGTTTTAAAAATAAAAATTACGCCAAAAAAATTTGCATAAAAATTTTTGCAAAAAGAAACCCAATTTTTTGAGTTTCAGTGAATATAATTTTTTCGTAAATTTAAATTTTTTTAGTTTGGATATTTCTAATATGATTTTCCATCCGGTGGACCCAATTTCCGATTTACTCCAATGGCAAAGATCAGCAACAACACCCTTCCATCATTTGACCTTCCGCTTTCCATCCCATGGATTTAGCATGGATAAATTTATTGAATTTCATAAAGTTAGTTAGTTTTTTTTAAAGAAAAAAGATTCCTATGTAGCAACAAATTAAAAAATTAAAATCTTTTTTTAGCAACTTCCAACCATTCCATTGACAACCCAATTGATATTTAGTGAATTCATTAATGTATCCTGGAATTTCCAGACGGAACTTTATTTTTTAAGAATAAATCGAAAACCAAGGATTCTGCGTTCCCATGGAGCCAGTATAATAATGTTTTAATAGAATTGTAGATTAAAGTGTAAAAATTTTATGAGTAATTACTAATGTTCTAAACCCTAATAATGCTAACAATTTTTAATAAAATAATTTTTCTTTTATTTTTCGATCAAATAGAAAAAAATACAAATTCAAAAAAAAAAGAGTGGTTAAATAAATGTATAAATTAACTCAAATTCTTCCATTTCGAAATAGCACTTTCTGTTTCGACTACTTTTTTGAGCGAATGTTTCTAAAGCACAAATTTAGATAAACAAAATAAAAAGTTTGTTAGAAAACTTACATTCAAAAAAGTTTGAAAGTTGTTTGAATATTCAAATTTTGAAGAAATAAAGTCACCAAGAAATAAAGCCTTTAGATTTGGAAAAAATAAAGATGGAACAAATTTATTTAGAGTTTCTAATGTAAAAACCAATGGTGAGTCTTCTTTGTTAATTGCGCTTGAATAAAGGAGTTATTTTTAAACTTTAAAAAATTTAATTTTAACTTACTAAACAAATTTATTTAATGCCGATGAAAAGTTACTAAGGATATCGGCAAATTCAACCCAATTTCCATTATTTGAATATTTAATTGAAGAATGAAAAAAACGGAAATTTTCAACGTTTTCTGTTTGAATCAAAAATAAAAATTCTTTATATAAAATATTTTGATGCATAAAATATAAACTTTCGACATTTACATAACAAATTTTTGGATAAATTTGTCGAAATGCCCCTTCTTCATGAAAGAAAATAGGATTTTCAGTAATCCAAATTTTGATTTGATCATCATCTCTGTTATTTATTTTAACATTAGGAATTAAAAAATCTTGACATTGGTGTAAACCATTAGCAAAAACAAAATGATGTTTGATTAAAAAATATTTGCAACTTCTAAACAATTTTTGATAAACAATTGGCAAAGAATTTTTTGAAATAAAAAAAATAATTGTTTGAGGAATTGAAAATTTTTGAAATACAAAATTTTGAGGTTTATAAGTAATAATTTTATACGGACGCGTATAAAAAGAACAAGTGCTACTCATTGTTAAGTAAAAAATCAAGAATGAGAAGAAAAAAAGTTTTTCAACTCTCTGTGAACTGAGTGTATTTATAAGAAAAATCAATAATTTTTTTTCTCTCCATAGTGAACTTATTTTAAAGTGACCTCTCAAGGCGCTTAATTGATTGACCTTTCCGCATTTTTTTTCTTCTTCTTCGCCAAACGCTACTAATAAGCATGGGAAAACAAGGAAGGCAAAAAAGCAGAGATGCAAATGCAC
The DNA here is from genome assembly GCA_028622995.1 of Panagrolaimus kolymaensis. Classification (NCBI taxonomy): domain Eukaryota; kingdom Metazoa; phylum Nematoda; class Chromadorea; order Rhabditida; family Panagrolaimidae; genus Panagrolaimus; species Panagrolaimus kolymaensis. The sequence goes on along the minus strand of JAJQJQ010000029.1, from coordinate 1,570,811 downwards.
AGCCAAAAAATTTTAGCGAAGGATTAACTAAAAAGTTTTATGATTTAGAAAGAAAAAAAATGGAAGAAAATGTTCGTCCAAGAGAAGAAGATGATAGCTTTATTTTATAAAATCCAACAAACAATAATAAAAAAAATTTGGTGAAATAAAAATTTCAAAAATAAAAATTCACAAAATTTTTAGCAACAATTTAGTAGAAAAATAAATAATATATTCTTGTTTTCGATTTGTTAAAAAATATTTTATTGTATTATTTATTTCAAGCAAAGAACGATTACGATAAATTCTTTACAGAGCGAACTTTATTTTTCTAAAAATTAAACAACATTATTTAAAATTCTTAAACTCTCTTTAGAAAAGAAACTTACTCGTAAAAATTCATTAAAAAACTTAGAATAAAAGAAATCTGATGGCGTATTTTTTCCAATAGTCAAAGAAGTAAGTTTTTTAAATGGAGTTAAAAGTGTCAATTTTATCGCTGTTTCGGGTGTATAAACTAATGAAGCATAATCATCCACGAGACTGGAACAAATTTATTATTAACTTTTAATAATTATAAAACATACTAATAAAAATCTTGTAAAGATGGTAATTTTTCAATGATATCCGCAAATTCAACCCATTTTCCATTTTTTGAATATTTTATTGAACATTCAGAAAAATTAAAAGACCCAACCTTTTCAGCTTGAACCAAAATTAAAAATTCATTGTAAGACATATGTTGATCCCACAAATTTAAACTTATTACATTTACATAGCACATTTTGGAATAAATTTCATGGAAGCTATTTGGTAGGTGAAGGCTGATGATACTTCCAGAAGCCAATAAAATTTTTGGTGAATTTATTCCATGTTCATGGCCAATTTGCATGGGCGAATAAAAAGAGTCTTTCCATGAAAATAAATCTCGAATTATTGCAAAGCGTTGTTTGATTAAAAAATATTTACAATTTCTGTATAATTTTTGATAAATAAATGGCGAAGAATTTTTGGAAATATAAAAAATAATTGTTCGAGGGATTGAAAATTTTTGAAACACAAAATTTCGTGGTTTATAAGTAAAAACTTTATATGGATGCGAATAAAAAGAGGCAATGTTGTTATCCATGGTTGGTTAAAAATCAAATAAATATTTAATTGAAAGAGAAAAAGAAAAAAAGAATGCAAGAACCAATAACGAGCGAGCTAGCGCAGGTCAAATCAATAATGCCTCTTCACCAACATCGTTTTCGCCAAATCAATAAAAATTCAATGACCCTTTTTTCATTTGGGTTTTATTCTCGCAACAACAAAAAAATTAGATTGTCGTTGTTCTCATTATTTTATTTAAAATTTTCAAAGCAAAATATCAAAAAGCAAAAACAGAAAAAACTGAGTTTTGCAGAAGAAAAAAAAACAATAGTTATAAAAATGTAGGGATGAATTCAATGTCTATCAGGCTTGTGGCCAAAAATTATTTTGTAGTAGTTTGAGAGAAACCTTCCTTTATGATCTCATTTGATAAGCAAGTTATTTATCATCTTTAAAAGTTTATGACGGTAACATTATTTCTCTAAAAGAATTATGGTTACTACTTCGTATTATAATGTAAAACTTAAAAAAAAGGATAACCTGTTCATATTTTTGAAAAAACTTTGAATTTGAGAAAATTTCAGGAACATTACTTCCAATTATTAAAGTAACACGTTTTTTATATGGAATTAAAAATAATAGTTTTACAGCCGTTTCTTGAGTATAAACAAATGAAGAACTAAATTCAAGAACGCTGAAATAAAAGTGTTTTTTGTTTGATGTCGAATTTCAATACTTACTAAGTAAAATAGGTTAAAGATGGTAATTTTTCAAGAATATCTGCAAATTGGACCCAATTTTCATTTTTTGAATATTTAATTGGAGAATGAAAAAAACGAAAATTTTTGACATTTCCAGATTGAACCAAAAACAAGAATTCGTTGTAAGAAAGATCTTGATGAAAAAAACTTAAATATTCAGCGTTAACGGAACATAATTTTGGATAAATATAACTGAATTGATTCAAACCATTACAAAATAAGGACCTATTAACGACGATTTTTGGAATTTTTTTTCCATTCCTTTGATTTGTTTTTAATAGAGATTTATTATAAGTTTGATTCCAAGGAAATAGATCTTGAACGATTGCAAACGGTTGCTTGGTTAAAAAATATTTACAATTTCTATACAATTTTTGATAAATAATTGGCGAAGAATTTTTTGAAATATAAAAAATAATTGTTTGAGGAAGAGAAAATCGTTGGGAAATCATATTTTTAGATGACATATTTGTGAATAAAAAAATATAAAGCACACAAGGATAAGTGAATATAACTGATTTTTATAAATAAGAAAGAGCAATAACGCAAATGAGCCAAATTAATAAAAAAAATTTATCCTATTAAGACCCTTTTACATAACCAAAAACAAAAAATAAAGCAAGATAAAAGTTTAAAAAGGTGAGCAGCAATTCATGGTTGGTTAATGATAGTCATATGGCAAAAACCATAGAAATTAATTGAGAAAATGGGAAAAAGAAGCCAAATTGGGGTCAAATCAATACAATATTGATTACAAATGTTTCTTCAAATGCCCCTAAATTTTATTTTATTCTCCACGCGAGACTATTATTATGCGTAACAATAAACTGAAGAAGAAAATATATTAAGTCAAAACATTTTTCTCTTCATCTGGATTCATAAAAACTTTATTAATAAATCTGTGATGAGAAATCACCAACAACATAAAAAAGGTTTAAAGATATTATTTGAGCATGAAAATAAGAAAACGTTCGTAAATACAATATTTTGTTGATAAAGATCTCATTTGATAGGCAAAGTTATCATTCTTAAAAACGAGTGACGAAAACATTATTTTTCTAAAAAATTATAATTACTTAAAATCTTATATTAGTTTATACGAAAAACTTACAAGCCAAAATTTTTGAAAAAACTTTGAATTTATGAAATTTAAAGGAATATAATGTCCAAGTGTCAAAAAAACACGTTTTTTAAATGGAATTAAAAATGCTAATTTTACTGCCGTTTTTTGAGTATAAACAAGCGACGCATAATCTTGTACGTTGCTAAAATAAATAGAAAATTTAGTTTTCTGATTTTCGTATAAATTAAAACCTACTATAGAAAGTGTTTTATTGCTGGCAACTTTTCAAGGATATCAGCAAATTCAACCCAATTTCCATTTTTGTTTGAATATTTTATTGAACAATTATGAAAAGTGAAAACTTTAACATTTCCAGATTGTACCAAAAATAAGTATTCATTGTAAGAAAGGTGTTGATTCAAAAAAAATATATGTTCAACTTTGACATAACATAATTTAGGATAAATTTCATTGAAATTATTCAAAAATTTGTCACAAAATAAGGATCTAGTAATAATAACTTTTGGAAATTTCTTTCCAAGTTTGCGGCTTAGTTGAAACAGAGAATTATAAGTTGGTTCCCATGACTTCTGATCAGTTATGATTGCAAAATGTTCTTTGGTTAAAAAATATTTACAGCTTCTGTATAATTTTTGATAAATAAATGGCGAAGAATTTTTGGATATATAAAAAATGGATGTTTGTGGAAGGGAAAATTTTTGATATACAAAATTCTTTGGTACATAAATAAAAGTTTTATTTGGACAAGTATTAAAAGAACGGCGACCATTCATGGTTGGTTAATGATAGGCGAATGAATAAAAAAAACTAAGAAATACGAAAGTTCTGTTATTAAAATTGGGTCAAATCAATAAAAAAAATTTTACGTTCTTAAAAAAGAGAAGAATTAAAAATAAAAGCAAGGATCCATTTAACTATTGAAAAATTACAAATTTTCTTCATCAACGTTGCAAGATCTGCCAAAATTAAATTCGTTGAAGTGATTTGTTAATGTAATTTTAGAATGTCTCTAAAAATAATTTTATCATAAACTAAATTTTTTTTCTTAGCTAATTAACTTACATTTAAAAACTTTTGGAAAAATTTTGAGTTTATAAATGTTTCAGGAATATTTTTTCTAATAGTTATTGACGAAAGTTTTGTAAATGGAAGTAAAAATGCTAATTTTACAGCGGTTTCTGGAGTATAAACGAGCGACGCATATTCATCCACGAGACTGGAATAAAATTATTATTAGATTTTTATAATTATAAAACCAACTAAGAAAAATCTCCAATACTGGTAACTTTTCAAGGATATCAGCAAATTCAACCCAATTTCCCATTTGAATATTTTATAGAACCTCGGAAGCACAAAAAACTCTCAACATTTCCAGTTTGAACCAAAAATAAAAACTCACTATAAAAAATATTTTCATCCGAAAGACATATGCTTCGAACATTAACAAAAGCAAGTTTAGAAAAAATATGGGGGAAACTATTTTGATTGTGAATAGAAAGTAAATTTCCAACAAGCCAAATTTTATGGGAACTTGTAAATCGTTCTTCATCCCGAATATAAAAATTATTTTAGCTAGTAGTCAATTTTTCAACAACATAAAATATCTTGCAATCAAGAAAAAATTTACAAGTTCGATATAATTTTTGATTAATAATATTTGAGGCATTTTTAATAATATGGTTTATAGTATAATTTGGAAGAGCTTTGAACTTTTGAAATTTAATAACCTCTGGAGAATAAGTTACAGTAGTTTTTGTTGGATAAAGATAAAATTCTGGGATTTCAGCCATGATTAAAATATTGGCAGAGAAAAAGAAAAAGGAAAACAAAAAATAAAATTATTGTTTTAGTTTCTCAAACTCGAACCGGAGGGAAAAAGGAAAAAAGTGGCCATGCTTAGGTCAAATCAATATTTACATATTTTTATGTTTATCCTATTTTCTTTCGTAAGAAAGCTTTTAGGGAAATTTTGAAGCCTCTTTAAAGCGCTCATTTAGCATTTCAGGTATAAATAGTGAAGGAACGCAAATGAAGATAAAATAGGAAAAATAGAGAATATTCCTTTTTTTGGACTTTGTTTTTGGTTGAACAAATTAATTCTGCCGAAGTTCTTTCTGTCAAATTTTTAAATACCCGTGGATTAATAAATTTTTTGAAAGTAAGAATTTCAATTTTTGTTTAGAAAAGTTTAACAACTATCATTTTTAGCTGAATTATCTCATAAAGATATTCCCTCAAAATCTTAACTTCTCCATTTGGGAAAAGCAGCTGTTATAATTTGTTTCAAAAAGTTTTTTTGGTTAAAAAAGTTCCGTCTCTCTTCTTTTTTTTCTTCATGTATCTTGTTTTCTAGTAAAGTTTATAAGAAAATTTATTGCAAATCAAAATTTTGAAAAAACGAGATTAATAAAAGCAACATGAGAAAAAAATAAATAAAAAATAAATAAAATAATTGAAAGCGATTGGTTAATAAAACCCCTGTTTTTTTTAAATATTAATTAATTCTACAAATTAGATCCAAAAACTTATAAAAAAAGAGACATGAAAGAATAATAAAAAAAGTCAAATAATTTTTAGCACCGTTAAAATTCAAGGCAAATAAAAAACAAACAAACGATAACAAAAACAAAGAAAATTATGCAAGAAGAATGAGTCAATAGTCTCCAAAAAAACTCAAAACAAAAAAAAATTAAAAATCGTTTGTTGCTGCTGCTCCATCGTTATTAAAAGTTTCTATTTCCATTTGTGACAATGCATACGCTTGATCATAGGCATCTTTTTCATTGCTTCCACCACTGCTGCTGCTTCGGCTGCTATAATCATTATCTTCATTGCTGCTGCTGCGACTACTATCATCTTCGAAAGAATTTGATGGAGGAGGAATCCTTCGAGCATGTCGACTTCCCGCGGGTTGCTTTTGTAAATGTTTAATTTTGAGTGGATTTGAACGATATCCATTATTTAAATAAATATTTGATGGACATGATCCTGGATTTCGACTAGTATATTTTATATTTATATTTGTTCGAATAAGGCGATTATTTAAAGGTTTTAATGGACGGTAATTGGGTGACATGAAAACTGGATTAGTTTGTTTGATTTCAGTTTGTTGGAGATCATTCCAAATTGAAAGCTAAATTTTTTTGGTAATTATAAAATAAGAATTTTAAATTTAAAATACTTACATCTTCTTTCGTAATGTAAATTGGATTATTTATAACTATCCATGTAACAGTTTCATAACATCCTGGATATGTTAATGAGCCTTCATAAGTGACATAATGTTTGGTATTTGGAAATAATTCAGATGGATGAAATCTTGTTAAAATTGTTTTTGCATCTTTATATGTTATACTTTGAGATGCTACTGTAAGTTTTCTCAATTCAACATTTGATACTTCTCCGATCTAAAAATAGTTTTAAAAGTTTAGAAAAATTTGCATGTTTTTTGTTTAAAGCACAAAAAAACTTACATCCACGATAATGGCTATTCCAATTAATCCTCTTGGCTGAGTCATGGCTTGAGTAAAATTTTCATATAAATCTGAATTATATGCAAGCAGTTGTAATTCAGCGGGAAATCTCACTCGATCCACTGTATGTTCCGAACCTTTTTCGTTGTCTCGTATCCTTCCAAAATGAAATATAACATGATGCAAACGAAAATTGTATGGAGTCATAGGTCCTCCACTAATATTCACTATTTTAGGGATGAGTTGAATAAAATCCGATGTATCAAATTTGGCGTTAGTTTCATTTATTGTTATAATAGGTAATTGACCCGTATTTTGTAATTCTGCTTCAACCTAGAAAAAAAATTATATTTAAAAATAGCAAATTTAAATTTTCGTGTAAAGACCAAAATTATTTTTTTTAAAAAATCTACAAAAAAAACAAACCTGCTGTTTACCAATATTTATTTCAGTCAAACCTGGATCAAATAATAATCTTCCGGGATCAATATTAATAGGACTTTGCATTTGACCCACGGTGCACATTCTCCAATGTTTATTTACAAGACCCCAAAAATCTGGTCCTACAATGCATGGATATAAGCAAGCTGTCATTAACCATGATAGCATATTTTCTTTTTCTTGACTCCCACTTTTAAAAGCCAAAAATATAATTTTTTTTTTGGCGAAGGAGTAAAAATAAAGAATTCAAAAGTTTTTTTGCGACTTTTTCAAAATAATCTTTCCATAAATATATTTTTCTTTTTTCCGTTGCAGGAAAAGAATATATAAAAAAAAGTTAGTGTTTGTGAAACTAAAAAAATATAAAAATGAATAGTTTGAATAAAACACGAACCAGCGAGAAAATAAAAAATAGATACAAGAGAAAATGAAACTAACTAACTAAATAGGGTAAGTAAAAAAAGTAAGTAAGTAAGTAAAAAATAAATTGAGCGTGTATTTGGGCGACAAATTTATTTTCAAATGTGCAAGCATCCAAGAAATAAAATTAAAGGCAATTTTTTTTTATTTCTTTTTATTTTTTTGGAAGGCAAGAAAAAAGAAGAAAGATAGATTCGTCTCTCTTTTTGAGAAAATATGTATGTAACAACCAGATTAAGAAAACCATGAGAAAATGAAATAAGGAGCGAGCATGGATGGAAAAAGAAAGATTAGTTAGAAAAAGGAGAAAAGGAGAGAAAGGATGGATGGCGACAACAAATTGGTAATAAAACGAAAAAAATAATGGAGGAGAAAATTGGAGCTTTAGCATAGTGAGTAGCCGAATAACAGGGCCAAGCCAGGAATAATTTTGAAATTCAAATTTTTCGATTTGTAAGTTTAGAACATCTTTCTTATTTAGCAAGGGATATCAAAAAGAAGTTATGATAGTTTTATGGAAATAAAATTTTAAGAATGTTTTTGTTTTGTTTATTACAAAATTAGAAAATAGACAAAGATTTTTGCTGCAAGACTATGGGCTCCAAAATCTATTACTAAAAAACGAACTTTTTTTTATTTAAGCTATTTAAATAAAATAACTAAAACATGTAGTTTTATTTTATTACTTTTTTTCATTCACTAAAAATTATGTAATATTAAAGACCAAATAATAAAGCTACTTTTTAAAGAAAAAAGCATACCCCGTTTTAAAAAAACGCCAAAAAGAAATTCAATAGTATTATGTCTATTTAATAACATTAGCAAAAAATGGAGTCTTTTTCTCAAAACCCTCTCTTTTCATTTCCATTCCTAACTAAAAAACTTTGACTCTTTTTATGAATGTCCTTTTAAACCGAAAAATCGGGTATAAAACATTATTTTTCTTAGAATTAAAAGTTTAATATTAATTGATTGGCTTTTATTTATAAAAGTTTATAATCCCAAAATTATTATGGAAAATAAAAAGAAATATGCCGAATATATATTTTTTTGTATCAAAAAAGCGAAACACTTTTTTCTTTCTTTTTTTTCGCGCGAAATCTTAAATTTTTAAAAACAACAAAAAAGTAAGAAAAAAGCATTTTTCAGAAACAAAGAAAAAATATATGAGAGCGAGTGTGAGAAAAATGTTAAAAGCTTTTTTTGAATACTCTGGAACCAATGTGAAAAAATCCATTCCAAATTTCTCATGAAACTCATAGAAGAAGAAAATAAAAACCTATAATTAATTCATCATTCATATTTTTTAATGATGGAAATAAATTTCTTGGAAAAATGCTTAATAATTTAATAATTTTTTTATAAGATTTTTATGTAACTTTTTTTTTAAATTTTGGAAAAAAGAAGTTTTGAATTTAGAGTAGTAAGCGTGGAGGTAATAGAAAGTTTTACAATGAAAAACATTGATTTTTTTAAAAATTATTAGTTTTCGCTATAAGACTCCTCGGCACTAACTATAACAGAAATATTTGGCGAAATTTAGACGCGAAAAATGTTTCTATGTTTAAATATTCATTTTTCTTGTCAAACCAAGAAATAAACAATAAAGAAAATGATCTTGTGAATTTTAACTTAAAAATTATTCAAACCATGGTTAAAAAAAGGAAAAAAAACTAAACTGAATATGAGCCTCCATAGAAACCCATAGTAAAATATTCTTCTTCTTTTTCTTCTAACACTTGCACATTTTCGTGAAGCTTTCATATCGCTTTTTTGTGTTGTTGCAAAAAAATGGATTAATATACACGTCAAAAACAAGTGTTTTTAAATTTTTAAAAAATAAAAGAAGGAAGGATTTTGTTGAAAAGAATTTTATTTTTATATTTTTGAGCTTTGAAACATAAAAAATACGTGCTTCTTTTATAATACAAAAATTTTGTTAACGTCGTTTAAATAAAATGAAAAAAAGTAATTGAGTTATTTAGTAAATGAAAAAAAAAATGAACCAAAAATATATAATAAACAAAAGCTGTTTTGAAGGGGCTTTTTTGTCGTCAAAACGGACATGCAAATGTCATTTTTTTGTTTGAATAAAGAAAAGAAAAAAACAACTGTACGATTAACGTCAAAGTAAATATATGGAATAAAGAATGGAAATTAAAAAAAGAGTATAAAAATTTTTAAAATATCGACGAACTTTTTTACTGGATACAAAATTTTAAGAAATTTTAAACGTCGTGTAAAAAAATTCAAATTTCTTTGTTGCACGTTTTTTCTAAAGAAATTTATAGACGGAGATAGATATGGCAAAAACAGTAACAAAAAAAGTTTTCCTGTCTATTTTTTTTTTAACTTTCAAACAAGACAAAACAAAACGTAAAACTTTTTTTTTCAACCTTTAAAGCCCACAAAAAAATGAAGCTACTAAAAAAAGTAGTAAAAAAATATGTTTGTAACAACAAAGAGAGAAGGTTAAAAACGTCTGCCGCCGCCAACGTCGTCGCCGTTGTTGCTGCGGCCATTGTTGTTGTTGCTAAACAAAATCTAATCATTGCTTTGTGAATTTGAGAAAAAGAAAAGAAGACATCTTCTTTTTTCTTGTTTTCTTCTTGCCTGTCTTGTCTTTTTTTTTTTTTTGCATTTGAGTTTCATAAAAAAGTTAAAATAAAAGAAAGCAAAAAAAAAATATCTAAGTAAACAAAAGCTGATGTTGACAGATAAAAGATATAATGAAAAAAAAAGTCGGGGAAAAGGAAAAATAAATATTCAATTTTAGATTTTTTTGTTTTTGTTTATTGGCACTTTCTTCTTCTTTTGACTTATGATTTCTTTTGGATAATAAGAAAAAATATATGAAAAGACGGAAGTAAAGACGAGAAAAAAAAAATCATCATCTTTGAAAAGAAAAGAAGATTCATCTTTCCATTAGCATAATTAAGTAAAGAGAAGAGAAGAGAAAAGCAGCCGTAAAAGTTGGTGCGCAAAAGTAAAAGAAAAACGGAAATAAAAGACATAAATAAATCTTTTGAAAACAAGGAAAAATCTCAAAAAATTATATGCAAATTTAGCCAATTATCAAATTTTTTAAAGAAATTTTGTATGTAAGCTGTTATTAGACACATATGAATATGTATACCGTAAGTTGGAAGGAAATGGTGAGGATGCAAAAAAAAAAGACAAGCTTGAAAAAGAATTTCTTTTGAAAAATTAGAAATTGTTTGGTGGGTTCGAAGATTTAAAAAAAAAATTAAGCTCTTCAAATTTCTTTTTTTTGAAAAGATCACAAAAAAAGGACCAAAAATAGACAGGGATTTGATGGTCCAAAGTTTTCAGACACCAAAGTTTGAAAAACAAAACAAAAACTTTTGATGGTCATTTTTTTTATTTCGATTTTTTGCTAATTAAATTCTATCAACTTTTGAATTCTTTACTTTTCCAAAGTTATTTTTTCATGACATGAAAAGTTTCTAAACCCCCAAAAGCGCTAGAACCAACCTCCAAATAAATCATTATCAAATGTCCATGGATATTCTGCAGCAACAAATTTAACAAAAAACCAATGAAAAAATAATAAATTAATTTTTTGAGGAACAAAAAGTGATAACATTTTTTTCCAAAGTGAAAAGTGATGATGAATGGAAAATTATTTGGTAGAATTGAGTTAGCAGAAATTTTTGAAAATCATAAATTATGATTTTTCTAAAAAAAGCTTTATTGAAATTTACGAATTTCGAAAATGACATGAAAAAAACACGCAAATCATAAATATTATTATTATAAATATTTTTTTTGCAGTTTCTGAAATTCCAAAAAATAGAGAAAACTTAAAAAACTACAAAAAATAAAATTTTGCTGAAATAAAAAAAAACACGCAAAAAAAATTTTACACACGCATCCAAAAAATAAATTTATTTCATTCATTTCATTTTTTTTCAGAGTTTTAATTCCGGTATCAAAAAAAGGGCTCCAAACTAAAAATGGAAGGATGAAAGGAAAAAAACAAGGCGCAATCAACCATTTTTTTTTCTATTTTTAAACTTTGTACTAATGTAAAAAAAAAAGTAAGCCGCCTTTAATTAGCGTCATTTAACTATCCTTGCTTGAATTGGATAAATTAAAAAAAGTATTTTTGAATTTCATTCAAAAAAGAAAAAAGAAAGCGGAGGTAGTTAGTGCCAAAAGATAAATAGCTAAAAATAATTTAAAGGAAAAAATTTTACCGGGGTTAAAAAATAATAAAATATAAAAAATTCGGGAGATAATATAAATAAATGGGAAAATATGTTTTTATGGCGGATAAATTTCACGGATTATTAACCAAAAGCTTTAAACATGCATCAAATTAGCTTTATTGCTTTTGTCTTTTTATAAAACCAAAGCATCGAAATAAAATGAAAAACATAAAAAATGATTCATAAAAATTTGTATCACTGCTAGTAAATTTAATCTTTTCTAGAAAAAACAAAAACAGCTTCTTCAAGGAAGTTCTGGATTCTGCAAAAAAAGTATAAGAAAAATAAATAAATAAAATAAGAAAGCATGTTTGTAATTTTTCTCATATTCAGTTTCAGCAAGATTCCCACAGAAAAAAAAACCTTTTCTTATTTTGCTTGTGAGCTCTTTGATGATAGTAGTTCACGTTAAACCAATAAGAAAAAGTGGAAAAAAAAGTAAATAATAAAAAAAAACTAATAAAATTGCAAATTTGCTTGGAAAAATGGGGGGTTTTTAAAAATTTTGTGCCAAGATAGTCAATTTCTGAAGTTTAGGATATCATTCTTTTTGGTATATTTATATCCGCCGTAAATTTTAATTAAGTTTCTTTAAAAAAATAAAAGTTTGATAAAAAAACTTTAAACAAATAACAACAACAAAAAAACCCGCCATAGGCAAAATAAAAAGTAAAACAAAGAAGAAAAACTTTAAAAAGAAAATGCAAATATTAATTTTTTTCTCTCCTAAAAAAAGGATCTTATTTTTTTTCATTTTTTATCTTTAAAGATAGAAAAAAAATTTTTTTTGTCATTTATTTTTCTTCTCTTTTTTTTAAGACTAAAGTAATCCCATCTTTTTTTTTTCTTCTTTTTTTGAGTGATGCTTAAAAATAAAGAAATAAATTTAAAAGGGAAAAGACTTATTTTAAACTTTTTATAAGTCTTTAAAGATGAAGCAGGAGAGGGCATCAAAAAAAAATAAGAAAAAATACGAAAAGGAAAAAAAAGTGAGTGAAGAAGAAAGAAGGATGCATGCATTAAAAATCGCTTGCTACTTACTTACTTACTACACTTCTTCGTCGTCTTTAAAAAAAGTATTAAAAAATATTAGTAAAGGAGAGAGGAGCGCCAAATATTTATATATATATATATAATCCTTTATTTTTATCTATCTTCCTCGTTTTTGGTTGAGAAAAAAAAAATACCCATTTATGTCTCATAAAAAAAATTTTTGAAAATGGAAAAACTCAAAATTTCAAAAATTTGTTTTTACTCATTTATTTTTTGAAAAATCTGTCAGTTAAGAACAGCCACGAATTTAAGGAAGGAAGGCAAAAGAGTAGAATAAAAGTAAAGGGAAAAGTATTAGTATGTATTATGACTTTCTTGAGAAATGTCAAACCCATAAGATAAAATATAAAATAAAAAATCAAATGTGACATATTAGTATTTAGTTGGGTTTTATGGCATTTTTTTTTATTACACATAGTTATTCGTAAAATGAAAGGATGATGAAAGAAAATTGAAGAAGGAAATCTTAGAAATGAGAGAGAGATTAGAAACGTTAAGTCTAAGAATCATAAAAAATGTAAAAAAATAAATACGTCAGTTTTCAAGTTTCTTTTTTTTATGCGATAAACTTTCAACTTTCCAAACATACATGCTTCTTTCTTTCTCTTTTTTTAAAAGTTTAATTCAATTTTATATGTAGTTGACTTGACATTATTTAAAATGGCATCTCATATGCTTTTTTTTGTTTTTTGTTTTAGATGAAACTAAACAAAAAAGAAGGTCAAATGTTAACAAGAATTTTCAAGCAACTAAACTCCGGCAAATAGTAAATAAAACAAAAATAATAAATTTATTTTAAATAACAAAGAAACCTAGACAACTCTCTCATGGTAAATCGAAAGAGAAAAAAAATGCCCCACGGTAATAAATAATAACAACAAAAAAAAGCCATCATTGGAGAATCTCCAAAGCAGCGAAACAAAAAAAGTATTCTTTATGAGCCAAAATCACTATCTTTATCAAAAAAAGAAAAAGATGAAGCCATTATTTATTATTAATAATTACTCTTTTTTATTATTTTTTCTTTCTTCGAAAAAAGAAGAATCAAAAAAGAAACTTTGAGAAGCGGTCAAAAATAAAAAATAAAAAATATAATAAAACATAATAAATGACTCTTTTTTTCTCATAAAAAATATCGCTCTTGGATATTCAGCGTTGACTTCATCGTCCTCTTCATATTTTTTTTTTGAAGTCACCTTCCACACTTTTTGCCTTTTTTGCCTCAATTTTTTTGCTTCCAAAAAATGAAGAAAAAAAAACATTTCTAAAACACAAAAACAAAAAAAAATATATGCAAAATTCAGTGAAGCATATAGTCAATCGTATATGAATATATTATTTTATTTTTTCCATGCTAGTTTTTTTAAATAACAAAGAGAAAAAAGAAAAAAATAAACTATAATGTTGTTGTAAAAAAAAAACAAAGAATGTAAAAGAATTATTAGAAAGTTTAAAATAATAATCGATTAATTATTTTTCAAAAACTCAAAAAATTTATTACTAAAAATTCAAAACTATGGTTTTTTTGACAAGTTTAATTAATTATCTATTTCTTAATTATGCCACGAAAAAGACGGCGACGGCCACAAAAATCATAAAACATTCTTCCTCCAAATTAAAGTTATTTTAAAAGTATCCTTTTCAATAATCTTTAAGACATCATTTTATTTAAAATCATAAAACATAAAACAAAGCAAAAATAAACTTTAAAATATTTCATCGCTTTTTTTCTTATTTTATTTCACACTTTTTCATTCATTTTAAAATGAAGCCATTTCCTGCTTCGTCGTTTCTTTTTTTTATTTTAGAACAAAATGAAGGTTAAAAATCAGCTTAAAGCTTTAATAAACTCGAAGCAAGTTGGAAATCTTGAAGCAAGCTAGAAAAAAAAAATAGGAAGGAATAAAAGTGAAAAAGTGAGAGAGAGGAAGAGGAAGAGACATTCAATTCATATTAAAGTACTTTTTTGATGTGCGGCTTGCGCGCTCACTATTTTTTATTTTTATTTTTATTTAAAAGCAGCGAGAAAAGAGGCCCTCCTTCCTCTTCTTCCGTGCTTCATTTTTTTTTTTGTTGGCCTCCTTCTTCTTCCTTTAAATAATAGGAAATAGAGGTTAGTTAGTTAGTTCATTCGTTGAGGAAGAAAGCGTTTTCTTTTTCATTATATATTTTTTGTTTTATTCGCCCTTCTTCTTCATCAAAAAAAACTTAAATGAAAAAAAACACTTCAAAACAAAAAAAATTGGCAATTAATTTCTAAACAAAAATATATTTAAAAAATATATTAAGAAAAAAGCTGGTTAAAATAGAAAATAAATATGAAAAAAAAATTTGTCCTAATTCTAAAGTTTAAAAGTTTTGTTGAATTTTAAATCCAAAAAAAATCGGTTTCAAATGAAAAAATAAAAATTAAAAATATTTAAATTTTTAACTAAACCAACAATTATTATTACCTGGCAAACATTATTTTGTATTTTCAAACCAAACCTTTTAAAAAAAGATTTATTTATTTTTCTTTCTTTCTTGAAACAATTTTAAAAATTATGGTCACTCCCTCCGGGAAAATCTTTTCATAACAAAATTTTTTTTGTTGTGTTTAAAAACTCTTCCATTTCCTTCTTTCACCTTTTAAATTTCAAAGTGGAAGAAAATTGCCATTCTAAAAAAAAGAAAGAAAAGAAATCTATGGTCAAAAGCTTTGCCGTCGTCGTTGGTGCTTTGTTGTCGAATAATATTTTTGTTCGCACCTTTGTAGTTAGATAATTGGTTTGGCACCTATCTAACAAAAGAAGCAATCTTTTTTCATTTTTCTTTTTCAGCAAGAAAATGAATGAATGAACGAAAAGTGTAAGGGTTTTATTATGAATATGCAAATTTTTGGTTCCATGAATTAACACCAAAGAAAGAAAATTATTAAAAGAAAAAAATAATGGATGCACCAAAATATGCAATGGTATCTCCTCATAACTATAATTCTTGAAACGAAAAAGTTTCAATTTTTTTTAGATTTGGGGTTGAAGAATCTTTAAAGAAAGAGGATGCTTTCGCACTTATGGTTCTCCTTAAAATATTTAAGCCTAAAGAAATAATTTAAGCTATTGGCGAAAAAAAATTAATTCGAAAGGTCATGGCTATTGTTGTTTTTTTGGCAAAGCAAATTTTTTTTCTAATCAGTCCTCACAAATTTCTCTTATCATTTGAAATTTTTTTATTATTAATAGAATAAATTTATCCAAGAAAAAATATGAATCGCGCTGAACTTATTGTTAATCTAACTTCTCCACCGAGTCCAATTTTTGATTCACCATTGCCACAGAAATTTTCACTTCCATCGACTTTTATTCATTACATCGAAAAATCTTCAAAATCACTGAAAATTTATGAAACATGCAAATATTTTTATTCCAAATATCCTTTTGTGGCTTTCCATCATTTGCATTTCTATGATCGAACAAATCCTTATTGGACTGTTGGATCAATGAGAAATCCTGCTCGAGCTATATACGAATTTTCTTTATCAAGCTTCAAATATAAAATTATTCTTATCCAAGCTCTTCGAATTAGCAGTTTACGAACCAGTAACCTTGCATCTTTATTGTCTCAAAAGATTATGAAATGTAATGTGGCTGATTTGTACCTTGGGCATCAGACTATAACTTTCAATGAATTTTTGATATTCACTTCCTCTAAAAATCTTAAACGCATCAAATTTGGAAATGTTACTGTAACAAATAATTATGATGGAAGTTTAGTCCAATTTGAAACAATACTCGCTAATTTTACGAAAATTAAAACTTTAAATTAGTAAGTTTTTTTCGTTCTTTAAAATTTCCTTAAGTTATCTTAAGAAAAAAATTTATAATTGTGAAAGTTTTATTTTTATTTTTTAGCGAACCTTCTAAAATTTCACAAATCAATTCAAAAACATCTCAAACTATCGCTGAACTTCCAATTTTCGAAAAACTTGAATACTTTTTCTTTTATGAAATTCCAGAAACTTTGGAATTAAATGCATTTTTTGATTTTATGAAAGTAAGAAGATTTATTTTAGTATTTTATAAAAAATAAAAATATTTTAGAAACACACAAAAACATATTTCTATCTTGGGTTTTGTAAAAATATATCAGAAGCATATAATGCAAAAATCAAAAATTTTGCTAAAGATCTAAAAAAGGCACCATTTATAAAATCTCCAAAAATTTATTATCCTGGCGATCGTGAAAAATATAAAGTATATGAAACATTTCGCATTTATCAAAAATAATAATTTTTAACTGTAAAAATATTTTTATAAATTTTGTTGTTTGTTTTTCTTCTTCTTTGATTTTGTTTGTGAATAAAATCCACTTCTTTTACTTTCTATCTTTTTGCTCGGGCAACAGCTCCATCAAATTCGGCGCGATTGGAAAATTGATAAAAATAAATTTTTTCATCAACTGAAATTCGCTTTTGTTTTGAGCAGCATGATTCGCGAATGGTTAATTTTGATCGAAATTCAAATTTAATCCAACCATATTTAAATTTCTCTGAAACTATGGGACTTGAATATTCTGTTCGAACGGTGCCATCGGCTTCAGTTGATCGAAGAAGACATTTGATTGATTCGCTAATAGCATTTGTGATGTCATCCAAATTAATAATTACTCCCTCTTTAACATTTCTAAAAGCAAAATTATTAATTTTTAATTATTTATTTATTTTTAAAGAAAACCTAGTAATTTTGGAGATATCAGAAACGATTTGAACCACATCTCCAGCGCCTTGAATAACTTCATCAAATTTATGCTCGTGAATATTAAGTGGAGGACATTTGTTATTTTGAATGAATAAAGCTCCAGCTTCATCCAATTCTCCTGCTAAATCTCTATTTGATTCACGATTAGCAAATTCTGCCGTGTAATTTTTATCATTTTTAAATGCAACCCATTCAAAGGGATCATAACCGAAAAAATGTTTTAGTACTAATAACGTAGCTTCGCTAGTAAGAAAATTAACTGCATTGAAAAGGAGCCCAAATGGGTTTGCTAAAAAAAATATATAATAATTTAAGTTTATAATAAATTAATAAAAACAAAAAAAGGTTACTTGGCGCTGCATTCGTTGGCATAAATGATAAAAATTCTTCTTTTGTAATTTGACGAAGTTCTTGCTTATTTTGTTCTAAAGCAGTTTTGCGATAGGCATCCGAAAAGGGTTGCAAGGACATGATGAATCGAAAAAGAGTTACTTATGAAAAATAAACCAAAAAAAGTTAAGATGGATAAAAGATTATTAAATTAAAACAAAATATAAATTTATCGAAAAAATATAAAGTAAATTAAACTATTAAAAAAAATTAATAAACCTACACTCAAAAAAAAAACGCTTTATTCGTTCAACGACTATTTTTTTTTGGCTAAAAAACGATCATATTTTTGCTATTTTACGATCATTTTTTTATCTTTTTCAAAACGATGGTTCAAAATACCGTAGTTTTTAGAACCTCTATTATGAATGATCGTTTCACGACTATTATAGGATAGGTTTTAGAACGTTCATTTAGAATATGGTCGTTCTTAATACATATCTTAATAATAATGATGGTTTAACGACTAAAAATTCTCTCTTTCATTGTCTGACAGCCAAAAGTAATTCACTAACGATTTTTTTTGTTGTTTTGGTATAAACTGAAGCAACCGGATGAATTTTTAGTTAATCTTGGGCATATTTTGTGAGGATAGTGGAATGAATAGGCAGTAAGGAGTTACTGCGTATACATGCCGTCATCGTCAGAAAAAGAACCAAAGATAAACATAAAGGAAGGGTTTGCCTATGCATTCCACCTATAAAAGCTTTGGTTTACCATAGCATCTAATTTTTGGATTACTATCAGTTTACCTGATTGACATATTATCTGATTGACATATGAAATACTTTTTAAATATTCAAATTTTCACTAAAAACTCCAGAAATTCTCTTTGTACCATGCCCGAAAAATAGTCGTTTAACTATCAAAAAAAAGGTTAAAGAACGACTATTTAATAGTCTCAAAACGATCATTTAATATGGTCGTTTCAAATACGCTGTAGGCCAAAATACAGTCTCTGTTAGTGCCAAAAATTGATCGTTTTTCGATCATTTTTAAGTCGGGTTT
The DNA here is from genome assembly GCA_028622995.1 of Panagrolaimus kolymaensis. Classification (NCBI taxonomy): domain Eukaryota; kingdom Metazoa; phylum Nematoda; class Chromadorea; order Rhabditida; family Panagrolaimidae; genus Panagrolaimus; species Panagrolaimus kolymaensis. The sequence continues at coordinate 1,552,142 of JAJQJQ010000029.1, read as the reverse complement.
TTTTGAGTGTAGAAAAAAAAGGCAACGAAAAAAAATGTATACATTTTATTGACAAAAAAAGGTAAAATAAGTGTGTATAAAAAGCAGCCGATTAAATGCATGAAGAAGAAGAAAAGAGAAAATATTTTCTTTCTTCGTTTTTTTTTTCATGTTAAATTTATCTGTTTCAAAAAAGGCTCGTTCGTTTTTTTTATCTTGTAATAAATATTGAGTTGTTTGTTATCTAACAATTTCTTTATAGAAAATAAGGTGCGACAGTGCTGAAGAGCTGAGTGTTAGCGTACAAAGAAAAAAGAAAAAAATCAATGAAATCAAAAATGGAAGCTTTACAAAGTTCACATTGACTTATTTACAAAAAAAAATCAAAAGACATAAGTAATTGAGCCAAACAATCAAATAAAGAAAAGAAAGAAGTTTTTAATAATTCATAGCAGTCAATATTTTAAAATAAAGCATCAAATGTCCCCAACTGATTAAATCTATTTATTTAATAAATAGCATTCAAACTTATTGTAACTTCATGTTTCAATGAGTTAAAGGGACATAGCTATTTCATGCCTTTTCAAAAATTTCGATACTGGGGCTGATAGGAACAGTTGGGGCGGCGCGTGTTTGAATTACCGTGTCACTTCTGTCTTACACGGTAATTCAAACACGCGCCTTACCAAGTGTAACTTTCAGTGCCCGCAAACGAAATTTCAAAAAAGGCATGAAATAGCTATGTCCCTTTAAAGTATTTTTTCAAAAATTTTTCTCATTATCAAGTGCCACTCTTGATACAAATGTAAAGATTATTATGAAAATGATAGCTGCTTCTTTAATTAGATTGTTCTTGAGCTACACTTTGGCTGATCTCTCAAAAAATAAAGAAGCAAACAATAACAAACAAAAAATTTCAATTCATTGGCAAAGCGCGCCCATCATTGCATATATATATGAAATTTATTTTTCAAGCTCCATTTTTTTTATCTCCAAATTTACCAACTCATTTTTCCATTTACTTATTATTTATTCTATAAAAAAAATAAAATAATTTATTTTATTAAAATGAATCAAAACCCACCCGTTCCTGTATTGCGAAATCTTATTTTTGGTTCTCATTCACTTCAAAAATTTTCTCTTCCATCAAGTTTTATTCATTACATCGCACTAAATTCAAATTGTCAAAAATTATTTCAAACTTGTAAATATTTTTATCCAAAATATCCTATTATTGCAGTCGATCATTTACGATTTTCAAGTTTGTCGTCTAAATGGAGAGTAGTCGATCCAGATCATATCAATGAATCCCTTTATGAATTCGATTTATCTGAACTTATTTATAAACTTTGGATTACTGATAAATTTGATATCTATATCCATAATGGTTATCAACCAAACGTTGCTTCAGAATTGTGTCATCAAAAACTTTTCCGATGTGATGTATCTGAATTGTTGATCCAAGATCAAATTATTAGTTACAATGAGTTTTTGGTTCTCACGGATTCAAAAAAACTCAGCGATGTTAGAATTGAAAAAACCATTATTAAAAACAAAGATGGAAGTTTGGTCCATCCAGAAAGTATATTTTCTCGATGTAAAAATGTTAAAGATTTCATTTAGTAAGTATTTTTCGAAGTTCGAACTTTTATATATATATTCCAATCCATTATTATTTTTTTAGTGAATACCCGGATAACTCAGAAATCAGCCAAACCACTGCCAAAGCAATAACCGAACTTCCACGATTTGAAAATCTTAAAATTTTCAATTTTCGCAATATTCCTGAGGGTTTTGATTTTGAACTTTTTACTAATAAATTTGTTAATGTAAGCCCCTTCCTTTTTCTTCATTGAAAACCCTCTAAATTTTTTTCTTATTTTGTTTCAGAATCACCCAAAAACAAGGTGTCATCTTTCATTCAGTAAAACCTTATCACATTCTTACATCACCAAATTAAATAGACATGTTGAGAAAATTATTCAATCACATGAAACTCCACCTCCACATTTTGGTTTTCCAGGGCAAACTGAAGGAACATATGAAACTTTGTGGATTATGCAAAATGAATATTTTCCAAGTATTTTTGATGATTGATTTATTTATTTTATTTATTATTTTTGTTTTGTGCAGAATTTTTGATTTTTGTTTATTGAAAAAAATAAAACTATTTTTTATTAAATAATAATTGTTTATTAATGGGGCATTTTAAGTTTAGATAGAAAAAAAAGATAATTTTAGCAGAAGGCAGTTCTTTCTCTGGATATTCCAATTTTGAAATCTTAAAACTCACCTTCATCGACGAAAGGTTTATCACTTTTGTTTGCTGCAATTTTGGTGAGAAATTCATACTAAAATAAAATAAAAAAATTTTAAAATGGTGTCCATTAATTCCATTATAAAGTAAGCAGCTTACATTTTCACGATTAAACTCAACAACGGGTTCGCTGGGAAGCACTTCGGCTAAAAATTTTATTTATTAATAAAACTTTGTTTCTGGGATTAATGATGAAATTTTTTTGATCAAAAAACTTACATGCTTCTGTTTCAGTTGATCCATCACCTTCTTCATCTTCACATTCAACTAATTCATTGGATCGAAAATCGGATGATTCAATCTATAAATAAAAAAGGATTTTTTTTAATTTTAAAATCTTAAATAAGAATTTTAATACCCAAAATTCTGATGAAGCCTCTTCTTCGCCTGAGTTTTTTAAGGTGTCACGTTCGAATGTTCCTTTCTAAATTAAATTAATAAGTTAATAAAAAGCTATTAATTTACCAAAATTTATATATTTATGCAAAATTATTAATTAAATACTTACACTCCGCAAAGATTCGCCCATTTTTTCCATATCTTTTTGAGCTTTTTTCTCTTGTTTTCGATTTATCTCGGGTTTGTATTTCTATTTAAAAAAAATTATTATTCGTTAATTCTTTAATGTATCACGTGACGGCGAAATTTATTAGTTTATTAATAACTCACTTTTATCATTTTACCTTCAATTATACGTAGGGCCTCTTTTCTATATTCAGCTCTAGCAAGGATTCGAAGTTCATAACGCTGCTTTTTACACTGAAAAAAATAAATAAAAGATGCATGTTTTTTGATTGCGATTATAGTTTGGCTTTTTTTGTATTTATAGCAAAAAAATTTAATTTTTTTATTCCTAAAAATTTATTTAACCCACTTTATGTAATGCTAGCGAAGATACTTTCTTGTTTCGTATATTAGAAATTATTTGGCCTTCATTTCTATTTTTTTGGGTGGCTACACTTCTCATATGTTCAGCAACTCGAATCCATAATTCTCGAACAGTTTTTCCTTCAAAAAAAAAAAAGCAAAAAATTATTTTATAAAAAAAGGTGAATAAATTAACAAACCAACGTAAGTCTGTTTACATTCAGTGCACTTTAATTTGTAAACCACAAATTTAAGGCGACAAAAACATTGAGAACCGCCGCAACCTTTGCAAAAACAACGCATGTTTCTGCAACAAAAAATAATGTAAAGCCTTTAAAAAAAGAATTATTTTATTTAAAAATTCTTTATTTTATTTATTTATAACACATTTAAAAAAATCTCGACTTTTTCTTTTGCATTCTTTGTGAAAGCAAAAAAAAAAAAAACAATCGATTCCGTTGGAAATGAATTAACAATGGTTTTCACATTTCAAACTAGAAACATTTGATCAAAAAAGAAGAAAGTAAAGGGAATAAAAAAAAGGAAAAGAGCACACATTTTTTTATGTGCGTGTGCTGCTTCTTCACATCAAAAAAAAGTACTTACAAAAAGCTATCAATCAAGGAAGGAAAAAAATAAGTGATCACTAACATTAGCTTTTTTTCTGCCTTTACATTTTTAAATCTTAAAATTTCGGAAACAGTAAAGTACCAAAAAATTTTTTTTTCTTAATTCACTAAGCCATTTTTTCTAGGTATTTCATCAGCTATCAAAACTGCCATATTTTTCTTTGATCAAATGTATTGAGAATACTCCAAGAATTTTGAAAAAAAAAATTATATTTTAAAATTTCAAACAGCTTTTATTAAGAAGCAAATCGCAATGAACTTTTTAATAATTTTAATTTAAAGATAAAAAAGCAACAATAAAAGATTAAAGAAAGATTTGTTCAATATTTCGAGGCATTGTCTTCGTCGCTGCAGGAGCATCGGTGACACTAATAAAAGTCGTTGAAATTTTATTTGGAGCTGTTCCGCCGCTTCCTCCTTGACTTGTTGAAGCTGTTATTCCGTCAATTCGATTTCCATTATTTATTCAAAGTATCTGTTTCATTATCAAAATATATGTTCCAAAATTGGTTAGAAACATTAGGTAGAATACTGTAATCAAGCAAGTATTAAAAAAATAATAATCTCGTGCTTTAGAAAAGCGTTTATGTAAGTTAGTTAGGCAGGCATAAATATCATCAATATGGTTTCATACAATACCCAAAATTCTGATGAAGCCTCTTCCTCCTCGAGATTGAAAAAAGAGGAGAGAGCTATATTGGGAAAATTTGAAGTTGTAAATATAAAAATAATACAATATTTTTTAATTAATAAAAAACTTAAAAAACTTAAATATTTGGGTAAAAACTTATTTTTTAAAGAAAACACTTTAAAAAAATGTGAAAACAGTTATAGGAATAGGAATAAGCAAGAAAAATGTTTCTTTCACGAAAATATGCTTGAAAAAATTTAGAGAAAAGAGAAAACAAATTTCCATTTGCGAAAATTTGCATAATTTTTTTTAGGAAAAATGTTTTTTATATGATAGTTTTTTTAGTCATGCTTCTTATCGTCATTGTTTTTCCATTCTTGTAAAAGTGAACGCTTGAAACATTTCTGTGTTTTTTCTTCTCAAAGCTGTAAGTTTGTTTTTATATTCGACAATGTGATAACTTTCATTATTTTTAGATGGCAACTTTTGAGAAACAAAAACTTCAATAATTGGATGAAAAAGGACTTTCTCAACTTGATAGAAAACTTCAAAGCTTGGATGAACTTGAAAACATTCAATTAAGAAATGAAAATGCTCGGCTTCAAAAAGAAAACGATCGACTCCAAAATGAAAATGCTCAATTGAAAAGTGAAAATGGTGTTGCTGCAACTAAAGAGGAATTATTGGAAGCTGAAGTTGCTCGCTTGACTGAAATCAATGCTGAAATGAATTCAACAATGAATGAACAACAAATTAAGGTTATTGTTTTACTGAAAATTATATTTACTATTTTGTTGAAAGAGGCAAACAGCATTCATTCATAACCTTTTTCTCTTTTTTCAGATTTCAAACTTGGAAAAGAAGCAAAGTGAAGAAGTTTCAAAGAAAGTTATGGCAGCTAAAATTGCGGCTTTGGAAGCTGAACCGGATGATGATTTCAAAGTTCTTGATGGTAAAAAGAAATCAAGTGGATTTATGTTCGTTGAAAAGATGCAAAGCATTGCTCGTCTACCATTTACTACCGTAAGCATTTTTTGTTTCTTGTTTATTTAATGTATCAAGTAACTTTTCAGATTTCATATCTAACAACCAAAAAACTCACTTCATCATCAAAGCCACCGAAAAAAAATCCAAATGTTATCAAAAGGCTTATCAAGCCAAAAAATGGTCTTCAATTTCTCGCTTATTTAACTTATGATGAAAATGAAAAACCTATAAGCATTCATTTGAAAAAATCACAGTATTGGGACAATGGTTTCGAATTTTACATTAACGGTGTTCACCATTATCGAAAGAAGTTGGATTTGGATGGTGTTGTTTCGTTCTTCAATGCTAATCCATTTGATGGTAATGCTGAATATTATTCTGCTGAAACCGGAGTTTTTTCTAACTTGCTTAGTAGTTATGTTCGTTCTTGCAATATCTCGGATTTGTTTTTATATAACGAAAAGCTAACCTTGGAAAATTACGTTAAACTTGCTAAATCTGGAACAATTAAGAATCTTTATTTCTCTGGTGTTGAAATCAACGATGAACATGGTGATGCTTTAATCCAATTGGAAGATATCATGGAAAAGCTGCCAAATATTGAAAAAATTCGATAGTAAGTTTTATTTAAAACCTTCTTTTTTTACATTTTTTTGTTTTAGTGAAATCGTTAAAAGCAATAAATTTAATGTATATAGTATTTCAAAAACAACATTCAAAAATCTCATGAAGCTTCCACGTTTCAAAAATCTCAAAGTTTTCAAGTTATATAACATCGTTTTTCAAGAATTTGATGCTGATGGTTTTCTTGCTTTTATGAAGGTACCTTTTTTCTTTTACTTTATTATGGTTAATTTCACATATTTACTATTTTAGAAGTATCCTAATGCTCAATTTGGACTTTCATTTAATCGGAATAAAGACATGTTTAAACTTGAAGGCGTCAAACATAAATTACTCCAAAGCTGTCCATTTCCTGAAAAACTCAACATTCAATTATAATGATTACTAATCTCGCTTTAAAATATTGTGTCTTTTCTTGTAAACTATGTAATTTCATTGTATGCTGATTTTGAATAAATCTTTTTTACTGTAATAAATCATTTGGATGAAGAAAAAAATCAAAACTCTATTAAAAAAGCCTTTTTTCTGCATTTTTTATGGCTGATCCCAGCGTTCTTCTCTTTTTTCATTGGGAAATCTTTTTTTTTTCATTTTCACTTTGAACTTGATTGTTTGAGATGTTGGGAAATTTTATATCGAAAATAATACATTATTCAAAATATATGTTCCAAAATTGGTTAGAAACATTAGGTAAAATACTGTAATCAAACGAGTACTAAAAAAGTAATAATCTCTTTTTGGTGCTTTAGAAAAGCGTTTACGTAAGTTAGTTAAGCAGGCAGAAATATCATTAATATGGTTTGACATAAAATATAACTATTTTTAACGTTTTGCTTTCTCCAAACAAAAATAAAAAAATACAGTAACACAGAAGTAAAAAAAATGAGGGAAAAATTGCCCCTCGCTCACTCTCTTTCGTTGTGAAAGAAATTTTTTTTCGTTGCTCCTTGCAAATCGCAAAAAACGATTTTCATTCAACTTCTTCCTCTTTTTTACGACGACTAACTTTAGTGTCAAACAACAATCATTCGACGACGACGACAACAGCCATCATCAATATGTATAAAGAAATTCGTGAACATCGAATGTACATTCCTGATGATGGGGAAGAAGAAGAAATACAAGATTGTACGAGCAGGCTATCAACATATTTGAAAAATAGAAGACTTCACAATCGTTGGGTAAATTTGTTATTTCGTTCATTATTTCATATTTTAACTTTTTCTTCATTTTTTTAGCAACAATTTGCAAAGAATGAAATCAGAACAACTGCTGCTCAACTGATTATGAAAGCTGATGGAATACATTGTGATGAAGAAACTCGGGCTTCAATGATTGAACTTATGGTCACTTATGGAGGTCATGAATATTTGAGAAACGAAGAAGAAGCTAACATTCGTGCTAAATATGGGTATGTTGCTATAGATAACAACAACCTTTGCTTCATGAGCTTTCCATTTTCAGGTATTCTCTTGCTCAATGGTTAATCAATCGACTTACAACTGGTGTCAAGGATAAAGCTCACTTCAAGCTAATAGCTAAAGAACAGTTTCAACAGCTGAGTGACAAAGATCCTCTTGTAATTTGGTTACAAAAGAAACAACATGCTCGTGAAGTTCCAAGAATCATTGATCGAATTCAAGATTTTGCAAGTTACATCGCAAGTCAAGTCAAGTTTTCGCTGCTAATTGAACCAGGTCATATACGACCTAACTTTTCTGTAAGCTTTTGTAAACTTTTGCCAATATGTTTAACACCAACCTTTCTTATTTTTTAGGTCTTATCTGAACAATTCAATGAACTTGTATCCTTCTTTGAAAAGGTTGAACTTAGTCCAGAAGAAACTTCTCAACGATCATTTGATGCTAATCGTTTAACCAAAGCAAGAAATCAGAAAATGGAATGCATTGATTCTTCTCGTGTTATCTTAAAACCTTTTGAAGCTTTATTGGATTCTAAGCAGTGCGTCAATCAAAATTATCGTCAAGCTAGTGATATTTTTGGTGATCCTGATATTCCTCTTCATCATCTCCTTGATTCTTAGTAAGTTTTTTACTACTGCGACTTGGTTAACTGTTTCTTATGGTTGTTGTCCTTTTTAGTGGTACAAGTGATTTCATCCATGCTAATTATGTCGCTGGTGGACCTCTTGTGAACAAGTTCATATGTACTCAAGCTCCAATGAAAAATACAATCAATGATTTTTGGCACATGGTGTATCAAGAGAAAGTTGAAAACATATTTATGTTATGTGATGCCGTGGATACAGAATATCTTGGACATATGGGAACTGAAACAACGGATCAATGCCCGATTTATTGGCCGACGTAAGGTTTTATCATTTCGTTTATGTGCAATAACTTTACCATTTTTGTAGGATCAGAGGCAAAAATATAACATATGGAAACTTCATAGTGCAATCTGAAGCAATCGTCGTTGAACAAGATCCACTTTTTACTATTACTCACTTATCTGTTAAACCTGTGTGTGGAGGTCATTCGATTATGGTTCAACATTGGCAATGGAATTGGCGCGATTATCAAGATTATCATTGGCCACTTCGGTTACTTCAAAGGTATGTCATGTTACTTTTTTAGTTGTTCTTTATCAAGCATTTCTTTTTTTAGGGCGCGTGTATCTCAACGTCCAACAATTGTACATTGCCTTGATGGATGCGGCAGAACTGGAACGCTGGTCTTTATCGAAGTTTTACTGATGCAATTGCTTCGTGGTACTGCAAATTATGAACATCCGCTGTTAACTTCTGCTGTATTTGTTCGCCTTCAACGTCGTTATGCTATCGAGCATTTCATTCAATATTTGTTTGCTTGTCGTGTGGTACTTCATTGGATTCAACCATTCATCACATCAAAATATCATCGATTTTCATTGGGTTACATGTTCAAGGATAGCGGATTTATTGGAAAATTTGAAGATATGGCTCAAAGTTGGATGCAAAAACATCTCCTGCAGTAACATCATTTATTTAACCTTTGTAAATACTTTAAATTTTTTTCTTGTAACTTGTAAAAACTTTTGTTATATTGTTGAAATATGTATGTAATTTATTTTGTGATATGTATGTAGGTAATGCAATAAATGAATCATTTTATGTTGTGTACTTACTTTCAACTTATGCTTCCATATCACTCTTTTGTTGCGTATTTACTACCAGTGTTGTGACTTTATTTATGCTTCTCTTATGAGGATAGCTACCATCATCCATATCCTACCATAACCAAAGTAAATTAGCGAACTTTTTGTTGCTGTAAAAACTTTGCACACTCAAACCTTTTCAAAACAAGAGGTTAGTAAGTTGGAAAAAATAGTCGTCATTTGTTTTGGTCAAGCTTCCTTTTTTCATTTTGCTTTCTAATGCGATAATTACCCTTTTTTGCTTGCTTTCAAATAAGGTGAATTTTTAGAAGAAAACAAAAGAAAGAAAGAAACTAAAACAATAGAATCCAAACAAACAAATAATAAACTCTGTCTCTTTTTCTTTTTCGTTTTGGTAGCCAACAAAAAAAAGAAGAAGAAGTCATGTTTTAAAAAAGAAAACATTTGTTATTATTATTATTATTATTTTTTCCAACAAGTTTATGTAAATCGTTGTTCCTTTTTTTAAACTGCGCGAAGATTAAAAATTGCCAATTTATATTAGTCAGAAGAAACAGCAGCTTTTCCACGCTTTTCTGCGCAATGGCCGCTGTAGTTTCTCAAATAAAGAAGGGAGAAAAAAAGACATGTTTGATGTTTTTCGGCGTTGGCAAAACTTTTTTCATTCATGCGTAAAAAAAATAATTTATAAAGTGTTTTCATATAAAATTTTGTATACCTAATCCTTTAAGCTGCTTACTTATTCAGTCAGTCATTTATTTTACTTACATATTTTTTTTGTTTTGTTTTGTTATGCTTACTTTTGATGATGCAAGTTGTTGGAAGTCAAGTCAATTGGCACCAAAAAAAGTATGCAACCTTTTCATTTTAAAAATAGAGAGCTTCTTTTTGGGTTTTTTTTCTATTTCTCCTCTCCTCTCATCGATGTAGTTTTCTGACAAAATTAATTTTTTGACATCCATCAAATTGTTTTCCCTCCATCAAAAAAAAAAAACAGCAGCCGTGTGTGTGTTGTTGTTGTAAATGTAAATCATTGATAAAAACAACTATTTTTTGTTTGGACTTTATTTTTTTATTTTTTTTAAAGGCACAAATCATTTTTTTTGCTAATATAAAAAAAATGACGGAGGGCTAAGAAGGCAATAAACGGGAAATGTGAAGGGATTGCTTTCATTGTTTATTAGCAAAATCTGTCAATCTCTGTTGTTGTTGAATATTTAGATGGAAAGTTTTATGACGACGCGGGAACACTAAAAAAATTACAATTTGCAATTTTTTGAAGACTAAAAATAATTTTTATGTGAGAAAAAGAATGCGTTCCTTCCTTGTGTGTTGATTTTTTTTGTTGTTGAAAGAAACCATATGTTTTTTTTTTGTTTGCCTTTTCTTTACCCAATGATGCCTCACTTCATTCAACTAACTTAACTTTATCCTTCTCCTATTTTTTTCTTTTTTTTGAAAGTCATAAAACTGTAAGGAATGCATAAATAAAATTTTTAAGGATTGTAAAAATAAAATTTTTTCGCATCAATTAGTCACTCATTGCTGCTTACTTTTATTTTTCTTCCTCGCTTCTCTTTTCAAAAAAAAATTACACCATTGAAAAATGTGAAAAGTGTGAAATCGGTTGAACGAACTCCCTTTATTTTATTCAGTTCAATTACTGCCGACCGCTGATCGCGCCGCATAAAACAAAAGAAGAAGAAAGAAAAAAAATCCATTAAGCTGTTGTTGTTGTTGCAAATCATCGCCATTTTCAAATAAGAAAAATAAAAATCTATCTCTTCCTCCTTTTTTAAGCAAGTTGAGGTCGTTGAATGGTGGCTGTTGTTGAATTTTTAAATTTACGGATGGCGCGGAAGGTGGATGGACTGGACAATTGTCTTTTTTTTTTTTTTTTCACGATAATGAAAAAAAATAAGCCATAAGGCATTGTTGCTCGTTTGCTTTTTTTTAAAAGCACGCTAGAACCTTTTTTTATTTATTTTTGTTTTATAAATCTTTTAATTAACGTAAATTAAAAAAAAATAATTGATGAATGCTAATTTGATGTGATTTACGTGGCTATACTATTTCTTATTCTTCCTTTTTTTTGGCTTCAAATAGGTTCGATATTTATTTATTTTTTCTGTTCTTCCACTTCTTTGGCGTGCGAACTACTAACAAATTTATACATATATAAGCTTATGGGAATTATTTGTGTTTCTTTGAAGAATGGATGGAATAAGTTTTTTTGAAGAAAAAAAATGAAAAAATAGTAATGGTATCTATCTATCGTCGCATAATTTGATACCCTTAAGAAAGAAAAAAAATGTGCAAACGCATTTGTCGTCGTCCTTAGTTTTGGGTTGGTTGGATAAAGCTTTTGGCATTAGTAAAAAAAAGGTTACTTTTTTTTCTTCGAGAACAAAATCCACAAGTGTATCTATGTAGATGGATGTCGCGAAGTAAAGGAGTAAAGAAAAAAAGCGGGTTTTAAATTACATGCGCGAAAGGAAATGGAAAAATAAATTTTAACATTATTCTTTTTTTTATAGAAAAAAAAACTTCGGATTAGCAGCAACAAATTATATTATTGCTGTTAATAAATTGCAAATTATGGTAATAAACTTATTATTATCGAGGAGGAGAATATTTATAATGTTGTTATTAATTCTGTTAATTTTTAATAATTATAATTTCGCTGTTGTTGTTGCTTCTTCAAATGAATGTATTGAAGGAGTTTATTTAAAGCAACCATTTCAAAATTGTAATTGTGCGAAATTAGGAATTCCTGAACACATTGGATTAGAATGCAATGGACAGCGATGGATTACCGTGCCAAATATTGATAAAGCTTTTGGAGAAAATGGAAAAAAAGTAAGCATAAATTTATCCAAAAAAAATCGATTATTCTTAGATTTTTTTTTAGATAAAAGTTTCTTCCATAAGCATGCGAGATGGATTCCTAATGTATATAAGTCAAGATGCATTCAGAAATACAAGCAGCGCCCAATCTATTGATCTTAGCAATAATTACATAGAAAATGTTAATGTTAATGCATTTCGAGGATTAGAAAAAAATTTATATCAAATTATTTTAACTGGCAATAGTTTATCTTCAATTCCCCATCATTCTCTAACATATTTAAGCCAACTTCGATATTTATATTTGCAAGAAAATCAAATAACAGAAATTTTACCTCAAACTTTTGCAACGGGGATTCAATTAAAAAATTTAAAATATTTTTATTTGGATAAAAATAAAATTAGCATTTTTGAAAAGGGATCCCTTACAAATTTGCCCCTTCAAGTTTTAACTGCAGCAAACAATAAAATTATGGGAATTGAAAAGCAATCACTGCCAATAACTTTATGGTTTTTGGATTTAAAACAAAATTTATTACAACAAATTCCTTATTTATCTCTGAGGGAATTAAAGCAACTACAAACTTTGGATTTGGAAAGCAATAATATTACTGCGATCACTGCTCACGAAGAAGTTAAATTTGAAAAGGAAATGACTTTACTTTTAAGTAATAATAAAATTAGTCATCTTCCAAAAGGAGCATTCGATAGTTTTACGAAGTTTGGTAAACTTGATTTGAGTTACAATCAGGTAAGCCAAGACTAATAAAAATTAAAAAAAGGGAAAAGAAAACTTTTTTTAGATAACTAAAATCGAAGAAGAATCTTTTCAATCCATAGCATCGATGAATGAATTGGATTTAAGTTACAATTCCATCGTCCATATTCCTTTAAAAACATTTGAATATCAAGCAAAAAGTTTAAAGAAGCTTAATTTAGAAGAAAATGATTTACATACTTTGCCATCAGCTTTGAGGGTTTTATATTCCCTTCAAATTCTCAATATTAATAGTAATAAACTTGCTGAGTAAGTCCTTTAAGAATTTTATAAAAAGTTAATAAAGAAATCCCAATATTTTTTTTAGCATAGATAATAGCGCAATGTTTACTTTCAAACATAATTTAACTGAATTATTATTAGCATGCAATCGATTAACTTCAGTACCTAACGATGTATTGGAAGGAATGAAACAATTACAACATTTGGATTTATCTAAAAATAGAATAGCAGATATAAATAAAATTTCTTTTGAACATTTACCAAATCTTATAAGACTGAATTTAGCTGGAAATCAATTAGAAAAAGTTATTAACTATCGGGTTTTTGACTCTCTCAAAGCTTTGGCATATTTGGATTTAAGCTTTAATAAATTGGATGAATTAGGAAAGAATGCATTTGAAAAATTAAGTGGATTAGAATCTTTATTTTTGCAAGTAAGTTTTTCAAAGAAAAAAGTTTTTAAAATAAAAAAGCAAAATTTTAGAATAACATGTTAACTGAATTTCCTCGAAGTGCTCTTTCTCGATTAGATAAGCTTCGATATTTATTATTAGATCATAATGAAATTAAATTTTTACCTAATTTTGCATTTCAATGGTTAACACATTTGGAGCGATTAAGTATTAGCAGAAATAAAATAGAAAAAATTGAAGAAAAAACATTTCGCGCTGGACCCATGCATCTTCGTTCATTGAATCTTGGATTTAATCAAATAAAATTTTTAAGCTCTCGAGCTTTTGATAGTTTACCAAGTTTAGAACAATTATTTTTAAATAATAATCATCTCAAAAAATTATTGCCGCAAGTAAGAAAATTAAAACAAAAAAAAAACTAATTTGCTTCAAACAAACAAAATTTTTTTTTCAGACATTTACGACTTTGAAAGCCTTAAAAACTTTGAGTTTGTCAAAAAACAAAATCGATGAAATCAGTGAATATGCTTTACTTAATTTGCCACAACTGGAGCAACTATCTCTCGCTAAAAATAATCTAAAAGAAATTCCAAATTCTGCTTTCTCAGGTGTACCAATAATGGAAGTATTGGATTTATCAAATAACAAATTTGAAATTTTTAACAGCGAATTTTTGGAACATCCAGTAAAGTTGCAAATACTTAATTTAGCCAATAATAAAATTAAAAGGTAAAACTAAACTGCAAAGTTAAAATAAAAAATAACCAAACAAAAAAAATTTCAGCTTTGAAATAAGCAACCTTCGACGCTCCCTTCAACAATTGAGCCTCAGCCACAATAAATTGCAATATCTAAGCAACGAAGGATTGGCTGGATTCGAATTCCTGACATTCATAGATTTAAGCCATAATGAAATAATTGAAATTATTGGAGAAGCTTTTCATACAACCAAATCCTTGCAAATTATAAATCTGTCTCATAATAGTTTGAGACGAATTTCTAAAACAACTTTTGCTGAACAAAAACGAATTGAAAGCCTATCAATGGCAAATAATTATTTAAGCGATCTAACTTATGGCATATTTGGAAAAAATAATGTCGTTGATTTAATTCTAAAAAATAATAATTTTACTTTTATTCCTTCAAATGCTTTAACTTCAATTCGAGAATCTCTAACTTTATTGGATTTAAGCGGGAACAATATCAAATCGTTAACAAGAAAGGATTTAAATGGGTTGCAAAATATTACAAAATTATTTTTAAGTTATAATAAAATTGAAACCATCGATGATGAAACATTTGCTGATATGCCTTTAATTCAATATCTTGATATTAGCCATAATCCTATAACTGCATGGAGTCCTTCAGCTTTCAAGGTAATAAAAATCCTAAAATGCGTAAATATGCTAGTAATCAGTTTTAGGGTATTTCTGAATCATTATTCTCTTTGAATCTAGCTCATACTGGTTTATTTTCCCTTCCAAAAATAACTTCACGTGGATTAAAAATTTTGAATATAACTCAAAATAAAATTTATGAAATTCAACCAAATGATGTGGAATTGCTAAAACGAGTGAGAGAATTTGATGCTTCATGGAATAATCTTGGAGATATTAAACCAGAAATTTTAAAACAAATGGTGGAATTAAAGTATCTCGATTTAACGGGTAACAAAATTCATTACATCGATGCTGAACAATTACAAAATCTTGATCAATTAGAAGTGTTAAAGCTAGCTAATTTGGAACAACTAATTCAACTTCCACATTCTTATGGATTTGCAAAATTAAGAAATTTAAAAGAATTGGAGGTAACAAATTTAGTTTTATAAAAGTTAGTCCAAAGCAAAAAAGATTTTTTATTAGATTTATAATATTCCACAAAATGTTGCAAATTATAATATATCAAAAATTTTACAAGTTTTGCCACCTCTAAAAGTCATAGATATTGAAATCAAAGAAGAGGAGTTGAATAATCAACTAAAACTCGCGGATGTCAGATTGTTAAGAAAAATAACGATTCGGGGGCAAAATCTCAAAAAAGTAAGTAATCACTCCTTTAATTTTAATTTTTTTTTACATACAGTAACTTTCCACTAATTATTCAGATAAATATTGGCGCATTTGAAAAACTTCGAGGGTATCGTCTTGATCTCACAATAACTAACACTCAAATCAAAACCATTCCACCTTTGCTATTCAACACAATCACAACAATAAGTTTTCTAAAACTTTCGCTGCCCAACAATCAAATACAATCTCTCAATCCATTCACCCATACAAAAGCTCCAATTTTAAATCAACATGGAACAATATTAGATAGTTTAGATTTACAAGGTAATCCAATAATTTGTGATTGTAAGCTTTCATGGTTAAAGAAATGGATAGAATATGGCGCAGAACATTCAACTAATTGGCAAAATGAAATTAGTGAAGCTTTAGATAAAACTGAATGCGATGCAATGCCAGGAATTCAAGATACTTTATTAAGCGTTTATGGAAGCAAGGTTCAAGGAATTACAAGTAAATTTGAGCCAACTATAAATATTGAAGAAAAATGCGGGCATATTTCTAATTCAGGAATAACAACAACAACAACTTATTTCACTTTCCTAAAGTATACATTATTGTTAAATTTTTTAATTATTTTAACCGGTTTTTTTTAAACTACGAGTAATACTTTTTTTGTATGTACATATGTTATAAAAAGTTTAAAAATAAACACGATTTTTTAGTTTCTTTGGCCTTAAAAATTTGGAAAATAATAACCAAGTTTCAACAAAATAAAAAAAGATGCGTGAAAAAGTAAAAATTAATTTTAAAAAATTATTGGAAACCCAAACAAAAAATACAGTAAAAATTTTGAATTTTTTTATGTTTCACAAGTTTTGCTAAAATGCGACATTTTGCCAACAAACGCACGCAACCTTTCAAAAAAAAATTTTTGTTTCAACAAAAAAACTTTTCAAAGTTGTGTCCTTCTTCTTCGACGTTGATGTGTATTTGAAAGTGGATGATCATTTTTTATTCAACGTTAAAACATTGTTAAAATTATTTAACTTTATTTTCCTGAAATGTTAAGCCGTCAATTTGCCCAACTTCTATTAAGGCAACACCAACAACAACCTTCATTTGCTGCATTGAGGCTTCTTTCTGATGCAAAAAAACCACCAACGCCGCCGCCAGAATCAAATAATCAAATAAAGAACGAAAAGTCATTTATGGAAGATGACTTGAAAATTGATTTAAAAGATATTAATGAAAAGCTTGAAAAGAATCTCAAAGAAGGTAAATCTGATGAAATTCCAAATATTGATTCAAAGTACATGAGCTTTACTAAAATGAGACAAGTATGTTTTTCTTCACTTTTTGATTATTACTTTATTTGCTTCCATTTTTTAGCGAGCTGAACATGATAGGAGTCATATTTTTACATGGAAATCTGCACTTATTACTCTTGTTGTTGGTGGATCCGCTTTATCATGGTTGATGTATATGAAGAAATCTGTAAGCTTTTACATATTCTCTTAACATTTTTACATGTAAATCTTTAGCGAGAAGCTGAAATGGAAAAGCAACAAAAGATTATGGCTGGTAAAGCTCGTATTGGTGGAGAATGGGAGTTACTCAATAGGTAATTTCTTACCTGATTTCTGAAAATGAAAGACTATACTCATTCTGTTTTTAGTGAAGGAAAGGCTGAAGGATCGAAAGAACTCCGCGGAAACTGGCTTTTAATGTATTTTGGATTTACTAATTGTCCTGATATTTGTCCAGATGAAATTGAAAAGATGGTTAGCGTCGTCGAAATTTTAAATGAAGAGAAAGAAAAGGACAGAATTCCTGTTGTTCCTGTGTTTATTTCGGTTGATCCTGCTCGTGATACCATTGAACGTGTAAAAGCATATTGTCATGAATTTTCTCCTCTCATTCGTGGTTATACTGGAAGCAAAGAACAAGTGGATAAAGTTGCAAAAACTTTCCGTGTTTATCATTCTCAAGGACCTAAAACTGCTGAAGATGATTACATCGTTGATCATACCGTTATAATGTATCTTATTGATCCAGATGGCAATTTTCATGATTATTATGGACAAAATCGTCGTGCTCGAGAAATTGCAAATATCATTAAAACGAAGGTTCTCAAACATCAAGCACAAAATAGAAAAAAGACTGGATTCTTTTAAGAATATTATAGGATTTCTTTATGTTTGTTGAGTTTCTTTATGTCATTTATTAATAAATATTAGGTGTTTCTAATTTCACTTTGTATGATTATGAGAATGGTTGTTCACCATCCTTTATCTTTCTCTTGTATGCCTTTAACCTTTTCCACATTATGCTTTTAGCTCAATGACAACTCCAAAGAAGCAAGAATTTATTATTCATGTACCTAAGAAGGATCCTCTTAAACGGTATTCTATTACCCGATTTAATGCAAACTTGAATATTGACATCAGTCAATGGCCAAACAAGGATATTCATCTTCGTCGAGAAGATAATCGAAAAGTAGTTGAAAATGAAGCAATTGTGCAAGATTTTGGCGCTGGTTCCGAATATGGTAAAGCTGCAAGAGAAGAAGCTCGTCGAAAGAAATATGGTCGACTAGCTCGTAACTATTCAATTGATAAACAACCTTGGTTACTTGATATAAAAGAAAGTGAATCTAAAACAAAGAAGTATAAATCCATCGTTGAACGAACTGGTGAACATGCTGATTATTGGATTTTCGTCAAGGTTTGTTACTCGTTTATATGTTGTCTTAATGAATGTATATAAAGGTGTTGGTTTTTAGCAAGGTAACAAGTTCTTTGCTCATAAAGTGAGTGAATGGTATCAATTTTTACCACAAGTTCAACATAAAGTTTTGGATATTGAACAAGCTGAAGAGCAATTTCAACAACGCAGCCGTGTTATGAATCAATTTGCTTTGAAAGCTCAAATTCAACAACAAGTTAAAGATAATGAAGAAGATGGAGGTAAAACTGCTCGAACATCAAATTTAGTAAGTTTTGGTTTCTTTATAACTCTGAAATGTTTTTGTTTGATTAAAATCTGTTTGCTATTCCTTTAACTATTTGATGCCTTCCTTTTTTACAATGTTCACTTTTCTTTTTTTTAGCTTATCAAAGATAAAGATGTCATCAGCACCGATGAAGAAGATGGAGATAACGATGAAGATGGCGACGAAGATTCAAAGAAGAAAAAGAAAAACAAGAACTCTAGTCGAACTCCCAAAAATGATAAACGCGTCCGCGTTAAAGATGGCGATGAAGTTGCTGCTTATGAATCTGATGATGGCGATGATGAAGGTGTCGAATTTGATTACATGTCAGATTCTGGTTCAGATAGCGAGTGAGTTTTTTTTATATCAGTTTTATTTACGAATATCGTAAGATTTCTATCTAGTAATATAATACAAAAATAAGTACACTAGTTATTTGAGCACAGTTAGTTGAGAGAGATATATTTGTTTCCCGTAGATACGTTAGTTTCTTTTTTGATTAGAAAGTTCACGAGTATGTAAATTAGTTTGATCAGAAAGATGAGAAATATCACCAGCGAGAGTACATTTGAAAGTATATTTTGAACTGATATCTTTTGACCCATTTTTATTTTCACGATTAGTTGGTGAACTTTCGGATGTTGGAGCTACAACAAAATTTGAAATAGCACAATAACCAACATAACGATATTTTCGACCAATTACTGTATGAATTGCAGCTATAGGAGATCCATGAGATATGATGAGAATGTTACCTATAAATGATTTATTAGATAAAGGAAAAGAAGAAATGAAACAAACCTTGATATTTATCTAAAATTGATTCAATAGTTTGTCGAATACGTAATTCACAAGTAAATTCATCATTTTCTGGAAGGAAATCTTTGAAGAAATAATCATACTTATCATCGATCTTATCATATTCTTGGCTGAAATGTAAACATTAGTTTATGACACCTTGTGACTTTGTTGACGACTATCAAAACAATCTTAACCCATAAATGGGTTTTCAATTACTTCCTTGATGAAAGCAACATACTACCAACAATGTTAAAAATAACTTACAATAGTTCTTTAGCAGTTAAACATCCAGGTGGAAATTGAGTTACACATAAAGCTTCACAAAAACCAGGCTCAACAAATAATTTCAATTTTGTATTATTCTTTAATTCTTTGATAATGGCTGTTGCAGTTTGTAAGCATCGAATAAAAGGCGAACAGAAAATATAATCGATGTCTTCTTCTTTTAATCGTTTACCAACTTCTGTTGCTTGTTTATAACCTTTGTCACTAAAAATAGGAAAATTAATGCAAAAATGGTAAACAAGATTAATGAAAAGAATGAACTTACGTAATTGGTGGATCATCCCATGCTCCTCTTGGGGCTTTTTTATACCATTCTGGATCAACTTTATCAATTCTTTCACCATGTCGTACAACCCATAAATTTCTCATCTTTTTAGTCGTTGTTGTCGTCGTCGTCAGTTTTTTTGCGGATTTGAGATTAGTCATGTTTGTGAGTGAGCGAGAAAAAAGGGATGGAAATGGAAGTATGCAAATTTTCGCCGTCTATGAGAAAAAAAAATTAAAATGAATAAGTATACAAGTACAAGTGATAAAATAAGGTGATCATTAAAAACACGTTTTGATGATTGATCGTCAAAGAAAACAACAAAATTGTTGTTATTTGAGGGAAATTTTTAAGGAAACAAATAATTTGCCTTGATCAAAGAATGAGATTAAAAAGTGAACGAAACAAGAAAAAATGTGTGCGCATTTGAGACTAGACGAGGAAGGAGATAAAATAAAAGTTTGAGATTGTGATGATGTTTTTAGTAGTAGGAAGATGAGAGAAAAAAGGAACACACGGGGGAAGACTCCAAAGAATTACCAATAGACGAGACACAAGACAAACACCACCTCCTTTCTCTCTTTTTTTTCTTTTACACACATGAGAAAATGAAAGCGAGAGACACTTGTAATGGGAAAAGGGAAGAGAACAAATAAAGAGAAAAAAGAGAGCAAATGAATAGATTTCCTGGGAATGCCCTTTTTTAAAAACACAATTTTTGTTTGTTTTTGTGTTTTATCCTTTTAATTTATTGACTTTTTAAAGGGGTTTGCAAAAATTAGAGAAACACTTTTTTAACGTTGATGAACCACGTTAATTCGGATAAGGTGAAAGAGCCATGAGCATTAGCGTTTTGTTGTTGATTTTTTGGACTTTCATTAATTTGTCATTTTTTCAGCCGTGAAACTAAAACCGTCCAAGAAAAAGTCGATGAAGCTCTTGTTGGTGTTGGCGATGAAAAAGGACTTAGAAATTTAATTGATGATCATGATACCGATGAAGACGAAGAGGAAGATGATGAAGATATTAATGAAGAAGGAAAAGCATTAGGTATGATTTTTTACTCATGGGCATCAAAACATAACTCATTGAAATGCGATTAAAAAATGAATGACGCAATGAAATAAACGAAAAAGAAATCTAACAGACGCAAATCAAAAAAAACTTTCAAGTATTAAAAAGACGAAGTTTCATGATGGATGAGAGCAACTTGTCCTTAACACCTGTCTTTAATAAAAATGAAAAAAAGAGATAGCCAAGAAAAAAAAGCAATAACAACATAGACATTTGAGAAAGTGCTTTCTCAAACATACATGTAAACTTTTTAACGTTTCTTGAGTTATAAAAAAAGCAACCACCAACAAAATGTGTGTCTGTCAATAAATAAAGAAAAAAGAACACACACATTTTTACTTTATCTTTCATACAAATAATGTTCAAAAATAAAACCAAAAGTAAAAGAAGCTGCCGCTATGCATTTTTTTAGGCAAAAAGAAAAAACTAAATGTAAACCGTCTGCGCAAATTTTTTCAAGCAAGCTTCCGCCTTTTTTATTTGTGTGTGGGAGATTGTGAGAGGGAATTTCCTCCCTTTTCTCCTTCAATGACTTATTGATTATTTTTGTTTTGGCATTTGCTTAATCGTTGTCTCATTTTTCAGCAAAGAAACTCAATGGACAAGATGATGATGGAGAAGAAGGTCAAAATCGACGTGATACCGATGAATCAGAAGATGAAGATCCTGATGCAACGGATATAACTTCACCACTTCTTTTACAAGCTGTAAGTGTGTGGTGTTTTTGTTTACTATGCTAACTGAAATTGTCGAAATGATGTTTTTTTTTGTAATCATCTGTTAATAAGCTATGTATTAAGAAAGATTTACTATTTGCAAATGGACTAAAATAACTTTTCTTGTTTTTTAGAAACGTCAAGATGAACGTAAACGTGCTGCTGGAGCTGATTCTGATTCAACTGCTGCTGGTGCATCACAACCAAAGAAAGCTAAAACTGAAAAAGCTATATCATCATCACAGGTTCGTAATAATAATGTTACTGTAGCTTGGCTTGATTGTATTGAAACGAAATTGCAATGGATTGTTTGGTTTTGTTTCTTGCATATTATTACCTTTATCGATATTTCTTTCATTATCAATCACATATCATATTTTTAGGGTTCATCATCGGGTGCAACACCTACAACAACTGGTAGTACTTCAGCTGTAACTGAACGAGAACAAATGAATATGCTTGAAGATCAAATCAAACGGCTTCTAATTCGTCGGCCACATACAACTAAAGAACTTCTAAGCCTTATTCGACCTCAATTTGAACGTGTGGAAAAGACCGTACTCGTCAATAAACTTGCTGAAGTATTAAAAGTTCTTGGTCCTAATCAATTTCGCAAACAACAAGGAAAGAAAGAAATTTTGTATTTTAGCCTTGAACAAAAATAATTATTGTTTATCGTTGTTGTTTTTGTTGTAACTATTACTTTTTTTTGTAATGTGATTGATTTACTTTTGTGGTATTGAATTGTGTGTTACCGATGATTTATTTATTTATCATTGTTTGTTTTGCTTGTGTGATATTATTTAATTTTTGGTGGAAATAAAGGTTTTAAAAGCATTGTGTTATTGGTTTTTAAGAGATGTTTTGGGTTTCAAAGAGAGTTCATAAGATTAATAACGAAACTTTTTGCACTCAAAGTAAAAGTTAGTTTACGTATGTAAGTAGGTGTTGTTAGGTAGCGGCGACAGGTGATTCAACATACATAAACGAAGGAAGTTTTGTTGCATAATTTAAAGAACTCGACGAAGAAGTAAAATGGCGGTACAGGAACAAGAAAAAAAATTTCAACGAAAAGATTGAGTTTTTGTACTTTGTGACAGGTGATTTTTATAAATAAGAGTGTATTTATTTTTTCTGTATTATGGCATTTAAAAATGATTGCACTTTACATAAATAAATGGAATTTCTACAGCTTACATATTTTTTTGACTATCAATTACAAATTTTTTTCTTGGCAAATAAATTTGGTTCCGTAACTTTTTTTTCCATTTTTCTGAAAAGTAAAAAGTTAAAGGTTATTTGACAATAGGTTGAGGTGAATATAAGTTTACTCTAAAAAGAAAGAAAGAATGAATTATTATATATTTAATCAAACAATATTTAATAAATATTATAATTGTTCTAATCTCGCTAATGAAAATGTAACATTTGTTCGAGAACCTCAACCATTTTTAGGAACATTTTTTATGGCTTCTTTTATTTTCTTTGAAGCAAGCTAGCTGCTTTTGTAAAACCAGTTTTTTATGCAAATTTTTTTTGCAGATTTTATATTTACAATGTTGCTCGTTTTTTCATTACCATTTTATCGAACCAAAAGTGTGTATCAAATTATTTATGCAATCACATGGATCGATATATTTACGATGCCTATGAATGGCGGACTCACAGGTTATTTATTTATTCATGGCTCGGTTTATTGCGATTATCCAACTTTAATACTTTTTGCTGGAGCATTTGGAAATGTATTTTGGATGGGCCAATCTTTCCTCACTGTTATTTTAGCTTTAAATCGTTGCCTTTGTATGTCATTTCCATATTTGGATGATTTATTATTTAGCGGAAAACGAACGCTGATTTGGATCGGAATTGCTTTAATTTATATGATTACTTTATTTTTAACAACAAAATCCATCTTTTTTAATGCTGCTGGAGGGGCATGGTTTTTTACTCCATTTTTGGGATATGATTATGATATTGTGAGTTTACACACACATCAGAGACAGAGAAAGCATTTTAAGAACCTTGAAAAAAATAATTTTAAATCGAGATTTAAAAATTTTGCTTTTACTAAAATAAATGAAGCTTTTAAAAAAGAGGCATTAATTACAGTATCTTTTCATAACTATTTTATTTCTAAATAAAAAAAAGTGCACTGATTATTATGTTTTTTTCGTTTGAAAATATTAATTACAGTAAATTGACAGCCTGAAATTAAATAAATGTAAATACTAGGAATCATTTTTTCCTTCACAACTTGGCTATTAAAAGCGTAGCCAAAACCAGTTTTTTTCTTCTTCAAAATTCGTCTTTTTGACATTTACCAATTTTCTAAATCTACAAAACTCAGAGATCACTCATTACATTTTTAAATGATTAATCATTAATAAAAAAAATTTAAGTACCGTAATTGGATTCATTTTGCTCATAATACTCTAATTCCCATTTTTTTGGCATCATTTTATTTTATATTTGCTTTAAGTTTTATGAAAAAGAGACTCATTTCTTCTTCTCATGCTCAACAACAACCTCAAGTTCTGAATGTAATGAAATCAGAGGCTGCGTTATTTTTACCAATATTTATTATTTCCGTGGTAGTTTTTTTCGGTGCATTAGTTTATGATTATACTCAATTTTTTGCTATTCCAACTATTATGGTTAAAGCTACTTCATTTTGTTGGTTATTCGTCCATGGTAAAAAAAACATTTTCTTTTGTTACTTAGAGTCCTAACAAAAATTTATTTTTAAGGATTTCCATCAGTTTTGTTTTTAATGACCCACAAAAAGATTCGTGATGATTATTTTCGAGTTCTTGGACTTACAAGTTTTGTTGGTAAATTTGTGAAATTGAATAGTTATGTCAGTCAAAGCCAAACAGTTCCATTACCAACTATCCCTCAAACACAATCGTCATAAAGTAAAACTTTAGATATTTCACTTTTTTGTTGTGGTTTTTAAAATTTTTTGTTTTTCTTTTACTTAATAAAATCCTTTAACAAAAATAAATTTAAAAAAACATTTGACTTGTTTTAAAGCACGAAATAAGTCTCATGGTCTCCAAGGTAGCTAGTTAGTGACCACTAAATCGAAGGATGTAAAACCAAAAATAAATGGTGGCAGCATATACCCTCAAAGGAATATTTTTGCACTTATTTAATCCTAGTTTTGTTTACCCATAACGAAAATAATAAACTCTGATGGGTCCACGAGCTGAAGGAATTAAAAAAAGAGGAATTAGAAATTTTTTCTTTTGATTATTTCGAAAGGAACTTTCCATTCGAGTGTTTTCAACAAAGAGAAAAAAGTGTTCGATTTGTTGAAAATGTGGTAAAATTCGTCGTTTTTAATGGATAACTTTTTCCATTTTCTTTCTTTTTATTAAATCCTTCTGAACACGCCTAGAAGAGAACATAAGCTATTTATCAAGACCAAGTTTAATGTCAAAATATTAGCAAAAGACTTCAAAAAAATGCACCCAAAAATTGAAAATTGTGGATAAATATCCAAAAAAACAGCAAGTTTTTTACTAAAAAGTTAGTTTTCCTTTGCTTGAAGCAAGCGCAACAAAACACCAAAAATTGTCATTCGTCTCAAGCAAATTCCTCTTTTTTTATATCTTTCAGCTCGTGGGGTCATGCAAAACATTTATTTTTTTCGATTCACAAGCCAAGCCAGCCACAGCAGCAGCAGCTCTCTTTCCGTTTATAAAGGAATAATAACTATGGAAAATAATCAAGAATTTTCTTCTAATTCTAGCCAATATACGATTGTTTCACCACATCAGCAAAATTTTCCGCTTCCATCGAGTATTATTTATTATATTACTAAAACTCCAATTTTGCCAATGAGTTACAGAAAATTGCAAAAAACTTGCAAATATTTTTATTCCAAGAACCCAATAATTGTTGTGGAAGATATTTTTCACGATACAACAAATGAATTTGAAACTAAATTTAAATATTATTCTAATGACGATGATAATTACATCCCCATCAAATATAATGCTTGCTTTCCATTCAAAATTTGGAATGTTAATCGACTTTATTTGAAAGAAATAAAAAATATCTCAAAATTTTTCAACAAAAATTTCCAATTTGATGCTCGAGAACTTGATATTCAAAACTTAACTCTTACTTTTGAAGAATTTTTATTATTTACTTCTTCGTCGAAAAAGCTTGATACTCTTTGTTTTTTTAATGAATATTATAACCAGAAGAGAGACAATGTTTTTGCCAAAATTAAACTCATTCGCACTCTATTATGTTCTCCACTTTGAGGGTTAATCAAGAAACAAAGCCACAAAAAAAAAAATGAAAGTAATCACATTTATTTATTTTCACATTCATTAATATACATACATACACGTAAAGAAGCCAAGAGTAATTATGGAAACTTTAATCTATGGATGTGGGAGAAGAAAATTAGAACATAAAAAACGAGTTTCAGTTGCATCAATCAAATATCATATCCATGTGTCAGCTTCATCCATTTTTGATTATTAGTTGTTGTTGTAAGATGTGACCATAGCTCCTCCTCCATTTGCAAGTGATGATGTTAATAATGTTGATGGTAGTCGTTGTTCCAGGATGCGGACATACAAATATCCATGCACATTTTCACCATAATAACTAAAAAGGAAGAGAAGATAAATAACAGATAGATTTTAACCCAAACAAAAGAGCTTTCGATAGGTACTTAGAAACCACAGAAAAGAAGCAAAGTTAAAGAAAAAACTTACTTTTTGATAAATGCATCACGAAGAAAACCAAATTTTTCATAAAAGCAGATTGCACGATAATTATCCCATTGAACATGTAAAAATAAAGCCATAGGTTGAGGATTCCATTTAGAGCAAATTTCAATTAAAGCATTAATCATTTTAGTAGCATATCCTCGTCTCATATAACACGGATGAACAGCAAGTGAAGAGATATAAGCAATACGAGAATTGAAACGTTGAATCAAAGCTTTTTCAGATTCAGAATAATATTCAGCTCGTTTTTCATCTTCAACATAATTTGGTAGAGAAATGATAAATCCACGTAAATCATTGCTTTCATCATCATCATAGCCTCCAATGGCAGCGGCAGTCGAAGTAGTGGTAGTAGATAGTTGTCTTTGTTGTTGTTGTTGAGAAGAAGACGAAGACGATGAAGTCGGAAAGATACCAATTGAAAAATATCGTTTTTTGTCGTCAAATGATTCAATGAAATAATCTGTAGTATAGTAGACAGGAAAGGAGATGATACTCAACCTGAAAAAATGAAGATATTAACGAACAAATGAAAGATAAATAAAGGAACTTACTTTCTAGCTTTGATGGCATCAGTACTTGTTAAATGTCGGATTATTTCTTCGTTAGTTTCATATATAATCAGATTATTGCCACCATTATTGATGTTGTTGTTATTTGGATCAGTTGAGTTGTTGGTGTTATTGTTGTTTAAATAATTTCCCATCATTCATACAATAAAGTGTCAATATTTTTTCAATTTCAAAAAATCAGGAGAAAATTGCCATACACGACGAAGAAGACGTTTGCTTTGAATCAGCGTGAAATGAAAAAGTGTAAAACTTTCAAGAAAAAAAATGTTGTTGATGCAACTTTATTCATCGAAAAATAAAAAATTTGCATAAAATTCATGGGAAAGCAAAACAAAAAAAGTTAGTCGGTTTTTTGAAGTGAAAATTACAATAATAGTTTTTTTTAGACAAAGAAATTTATTGAATTTTTATGAAAGAAAAATTTAATCAATTACGATTGGAATCTTTATCAACAAATAATAGGGCATCATCGAATTCATTGTAAAATCTAAAAAACAAAAAAAATAAGTTTAATAACTTTGCTTTAAAAATTTTTTTGAGCTTCGCAAAAGAAAAAAGTTATATTTATTATTTTTTGGGGTTTTTTTGAGACTGATTCAACACTCACTTTTGAAGAGTTCATAAAGCAGCAAAATGTTGTTTTTAAAAAAATTGTTGTGCATTAATATCTTTGTGTGGAATGAATAAAAATTTGGCTGTGTTATAAAGTTACTTTATCAGATACATCTTCGTTATCAACTCCATATGATGGAGGAAGTGGAGGAGAAATATGGTATTTATTTCAGGTTGAGAAGACTGAGGTTTGAGAGAAATATCTAAGGCTTCTGGATTTTTCGGTAACTCACTTTCGTCTTTAACAATATCCATGACTTGTGTTTCATTAACTTCTAAACTTTTAACTTTTTGAAAATCCAAAGATTCTCCAACTTCAAAACTTGGATGAGCAACAGCTTCAGCAAATATAGTATCATAATTTTTTTCTTCTTCGGACATTCTTTTATTTTCAGAGAAATAAAAAAGTAGCAAAACAAAAATAAAAATTCGTGAAAGTTTTTTGTTTTGCTTCAGCAGCTTTTATAAAATAGTAAAAAAATGAAGCTCCCTTTTTTGTTTCTTTCGCTGTTGTTTTTTTGCTTTGTTTTTTCTTTGATTCGTGCTTTTTTATTTTATTTTTGCTGCTGCTAATGTATCATCTTTTATTTTTTTGATTCAAATATTCATAATCGATTGATCAAATGTAAAAGGTTCTGGAAAAAAGAAAATAAGGAAGAACCAAACTGCTTTAAGTTGCTATTGATCGATCGAATATTTAAAAGCAGCTTTTATTTTTAATACAAAATTAACGAATTAGACTTTTTTTTCGCTATAATGATTCGAAAAAATGTGAATATAAAAGCCGTAAAATTTTATAAATTATTATTCCATAATTTTTGAAACAAAAGTGTTTTCTGAACAAGAAAAAGCTGCTTCTGAATATTTACAATCCATAACAAAACAATGAATATTTTTATCCCGATGAAGCAATTAAAAGACTTTATCTGCTAAAAAAGAGAGACATTTAAAAATCAATAAAGTTTATTATTAATTAATTACAAAACTCAAAATAAAAGTTTTAAAACACAAATAAAAAGTAAAACATTAAAAAGAGATTTGAGAGCCAATGCATCATTTGGGTCCTTCGTTGTTGTTTCTTTTGATGTTATTTGTTTGGGTTTTGGTTTTGGTTTTGGATGAAATGGAAATGGTTGTTGAGGCTTCGTTGTTGTTGGAACAGGAGAAGGAGGTAATTCATATAAAGATACACATTTGACTTCATTCTTTGTCACTTTTTCTATCCAGCTACAATATGATGAAATGCGAATGTATATTCCTAAAAATCAGCTTTTAAATTAATCAAAGTGATTAGAAAAAACATACCAGGTTTCTCAATATTTTCAGGATCATCAAATAATGATTCAAATAATCCAATTTGATAATATGCATTGTTTCTTTCCAAAAGTAATGGTCCACCAGAATCTCCATGATCAGCTCGTTCTAAAGGTATATTACCGGCACAAATTTTGTTTTTTGAGTTATAAATAAACCTGCGATATTTGAGCAAATCTTTATTATCATATACACCTTCATCCATACAATATTGATCATATGGATGAATACCAACTTTCAGATGAAGTAATTCTGGCGGAGGTATACTTTCCACTTTAATTGCAGTAGCTAAAAATATAATAGAAGCATGAAAGTCTAAAAAGTTATTCTAATGCTTACCATTGTATATATAGTTACCATAACCAGCAGCGATAGCAGTATCATTATAGCTGTCAACATAATCTTTAGCAAGTTTTACAGGATCAATAGTAAAATTGACATATTCCGGAAATTCCAGGATTGCAAGATCATTATATTTGGAATTGGTATAACCAGTATATCCACGATGAATATATACTTTTTGTGGCATTCCAAACTTCTTTAAAGAAATGTCGAAATAATTTTTTTCGATCGGACGAGTATCAATAAAGAGAGGCAAAGTTTTAGTGCTAAAATATATATAGCACAAAATAATGGAGAAAGTATTGAAAAAATAACTTACATTGGACCCACACCATTATTAACAACACAATGAGCATCAGTAAGAACATGTCGACTTGAAATTATTGTTGATGAACACTAAAATAAAAGAAATATTAAATAATGTTTTTGAATACCGAATAAAAAGTTAAAAAATACTTACAAAATTATGCCAAGTTACGCCATATCCATTTTCACGTACTGGGATACCAACTTTTAATTTAAGAAGAAATTTATATAGTTCCTTAGGTGCTGGTTTTCCATCAACAATACGCTTAAAAAGAATAATTAGGAAATAAGAAAAAAATAAATTGACAAAGCATACATTTTCATTGCAACAAGTTGAATCAAAGATTCCCATAAAAAGTAAGAGACACAACAACCATTTCATTTTCACATGGATTGAAATGATCAAGATGAAACAAGCTTTAGGGAAAAAAAGAAAAGAAAAAGAATTTTTTTTTGTGTTTGTATTATGCAAATTAAGAAGGAAAAAACCATCTTTTCCATTTTTTCTGTAGTCTGTTAAAAAGGTGTCAATTTTCTGTTTCCACAAAAAAATATTTTTTCTTCGAAGACTCAATGGTTTTCTATGAGAACTGAATCTGCTTTGGTAATCCAAGGGTTATAATTCTTCATTTTAAAAACATTACACGCATTTCAGTGTAACAAAAAATGCTTCGCTTGAAGCCGTCCAAAAAAATGTTGCTGCTTCGATTTGCTAATGATTACGCTACATTTTTTTTCCACATTTACAGAAAAAAGGCTTGAATTACATCATTAAAACGCGAATAAAATTGCAAAATTATGAATAACGAATTTTTATTGGGAATTTATGTTTTCAAAAACCTCATCATTATTGATAAATCATCGCATATGCTTTAATTTAACACAAAATTTCATGTTGCCGTTTTATTTTTATCATTTAGATGATTCAAAGAAATGCGAATATAAAAGACCCGCAAAATGAAATGAATTATTATTCCAATATTTTTACAACTTAAGCGCCACCTGTACAAGAAAAAAGTGTTTTTGTGGATATTTACAACAAGTTGTTAATAATGAAACTTTTATGGTTTCTTGTTTTTATTTTCAACTTAAGCTTCCTTCGAGCAAAAAGTATGATAGTTTTTCATTTACTGATAAACAAATGAAATTTCAGGCGAAAATGATATTAGATACATCATAGATGAAAAGACATTTCAATGCCAAGCTGAAACTAAACAAATGCACGAAAAGCCAAATTTTGTTAGAACCTGTCAATGTCAGTGTTCAGAAAGCACGTCTTCATTATCAACACCATACAACATTTCTCCAGACCCTTCAACTACCCATGGCTCCACAACTCCTATTCCTGACATATCATCAACAAAAAAGTCCTCTACTCAAAAGCCAATTGGACCAGGTAATGGACCAGGTAATGGACCAGGTAATGGACCAGGTAATGGACCAGGTAATGGACCAGGTAATGGACCAGGTAATGGACCAGGTAATGGACCAGGTAATGGACCAGGTAATGGACCAGGTAATGGACCAGGTAATGGACCAGGTAATGGACCAGGTAATGGACCAGGTGATGGATCAAATGGTGGACCAGGACAAAGTACACCTGGATCTCCAGGATCCTTAGCAACAACTCAACCGGACAATTCAACTACACCTGGTCTTGATAATCCGACACCACCTCCAACCACATTAACAGGAATTCCTTCATCAACAACCTCTGATCTAATCACACCAACAACAGCTCTAACCGTTGATTCAGCAACCAACGCTCCAACCTCTGAATCAACAACAACCGAAGCTACAACCACTGAAGCTCCAACCTCTGAAGCAGCAACCACTGAAGCTACAACAACCGAAGCTCCCACCTCTGAAGCAACAACCACTGAAGCAGCAACCACTGAAGCACCAACAACCGAAGCAGCAACCACTGAAGCTCCAACCTCTGAAGCAACAACCACTGAAGCAGCAACCACTGAAGCTACAACCTCTGAAGCTACAACAACCGAAGCTACAACCTCTGAAGCTACAACAACCGAAGCTCCCACCTCTGAAGCTACAACAACCGAAGCTCCCACCTCTGAAGCTACAACAACCGAAGCTCCCACCTCTGAAGCTACAACATCCGAAGCTTCATTACAATCCAACTTATGCTCGCGGGTCCGCCAGTCCGTTTGTGCCGATGGGGACCCGCATTATCGTACTCTGGATAAAAGCCACTACGAATATAGCGGGACATGCCCATTAATTTTCTCTCAACCTCGTGCTTCCAATCCAGAATTCGATTCTTCACCGTCAAGATTAAATCCTTTGTGAATCATCATAAGTAAGCTCTTTTTTAATATATGAAAAATATCATACTAACATAACTTTATTTTTTAGTGCTACTGTTGTTGAATCCACGCAAATTGAAATGTTCAATCATACTATCTTTATGGATGTTTTCAATAATATTTTGATTGATGGCGTTCAACAAGAAGTTCCTGTCACATTTACAAACGATAATGGCGATGACATTTTTTCCGTTGTTCAAAATGGCCCAATTTTTGCATTTTCCGCTCATGAATCCATCGAAGTCAGCCTTAATTATGCAACATATACTTTTTGTGTATCATATCCAGACTGCCCCGAATTTTGGGGGACAAAAACGCTCATGGGCCTGGCAGGAAACATGGACGGAAGTTGTGAAAACGATTTAATGTTCGCTAATGGTTCCGTGGTTGAAATGTCGCCGGATCATCAATGCGCTTATGGTGCTTACGTGAATGCGTGGGCTAATTCCTTTATTACCACCGATTATTTTCAACCATTGTATAATTTGAATGAAACTTGCTTACCCGGATTTGATGATTACAATATCAAGGATTGGTTTGGAAAAACTCTTAAAAATGCATCATCTTCATTGGCTCCTGAAATTACTACAACTTCTGCAAGCGTCTCCTCAACTACCACCACACTTTACCCATGGATAACTTTTTTGCCTGATCAATCTTCAACTCAATCCGATTCAAGCTCTTCTTCAGCCACCATTGATTCTCCTGAAAGTGCTATCAAAGCTCGGGCAAATTTATAAAGTTTTCAACCACTGAAAAAATGCGCCAACCAAAAATTCAAACATTAATTAATTTTTTTGTTTGATGTTTAATTTTTTTTAAAGTTGTAAAAATAAAACACATTTCATTGATTTTACTTTTATTTCTCTCAATCAGGCTTGGGCGGGAATCCCGGATCGTGTTCCGGATTCCCGGATTCCGGACGATTTTTTCGATAATTATTCCCGTCCCGGATTCCCGGATTTTCTTTCCGGAATCCGGAATTAATAAGAGTAAAGGGAGGAGTACATATTATCATTCCAGTAACCATTTTCTTCAAAATTTTCATGAATTATCACCAAAACATTTTGGTTATATGACAAAATTATTACTAAAAAATGCTTTTTTTCTCAAAAAAATAACGTTAAAATTCACAATTGGTTAAATCGTCATGTTTTAAAAAAAATGCGTCTAATACATTTTGTTCTTTTTTAAAATAGAAAGCATTTGGTTTAAAAAAGTGAAAAAAATGGCTGAAAAATAGAATTTTTAACTATTTTATGAATTCCCGGATCATTCCCGGATTCCCGTTCCGTCCCGGACTTTTTTACGGGAATCCCGGATTCCCGGATTCCCGTCCCGGAGTTTTCATTCCCGCCCAAGCCTGCTCTCAATAAAACAACAAAATAAAATAAAGCATAAATAAAATACCACAAATTTAATAAAAAAAAAACATTTTTTGAGCCAACTTTTAAAAACTATAAAATAAAATATTGATAAAATTAAATCAGTGCAAACAATAATTCTTTATTTCTTTCTTTTCCTCATCATTCATTTTTCTTTCCATTTTTTTCAGCAAAAATACAAAAAAGAAATTTTTTTTTTGATTCAATCAAAAACTTTTCATGCACGTTGTTTGTTAGTCAGCAAAAAATGAAGATGCAACAATAATTCCTTTTAAAAAAAAGTTTAAAAAAAAGTGTTTTGAACATTTCATTTATTTAATGACTCAAATAATTACAGATTTCAACAAGCAAACAAACGAACAAAAAAATAAAAATGAAGACGTTACTATTCTCTTCTTTTTTTAATTATTTATTTTTGAATGGTTAGTTAGTTAAAATATCAAAGAAATAAAATTCTTTAGCGTCGATCAAATTTTTTTTAATTATTTGATAATCTTTTTTGGTTTTAAAAGTTTGAAAATTTTTTTCCGCGCAAAAAGTTTGTAGTTTCTTTGAATTTGTGCAAACAGACGACGACAGATGATGATGATAATTGGGAAATATCTAAAAAATGATGACAAAAAAATGGAAAAAAAAATATTATTTAAACTTTTTTTATTCACTTGAAAATAATATGAATGAAAAAAAAGGTATCAAAAAAGTTCAAAAAATCAGATTTGTTTTTTTTAAAGAATATCAAAAGCGCCACCTTTTTTTATTTAACAGAGACAATAAAATACTTTTCTTTGAAAATAAAAGTGTCATTTCTATTTATAA
The DNA here is from genome assembly GCA_028622995.1 of Panagrolaimus kolymaensis. Classification (NCBI taxonomy): domain Eukaryota; kingdom Metazoa; phylum Nematoda; class Chromadorea; order Rhabditida; family Panagrolaimidae; genus Panagrolaimus; species Panagrolaimus kolymaensis. The sequence continues at coordinate 1,518,161 of JAJQJQ010000029.1, read as the reverse complement.
ATGTGTCTGTGACCAATAATTGTGCGGAGTTTGAAATCAAAGAAGAACCACAAAAAAAAGAAGATCACAAATAACAAAAAACTAAAAAGGCGTTCATTAATTTTTTGCTGTTTATTAAATCCAAAATCATCAAATTTCACAAACAATAAAAGTCTCAAAGGATACCAAAGTAAGTATAAAAAAGCCTTGAAATTAATTCTCTGTTATCACTCGTGTCTTTTTTGATTATTTCTATTATCGGAAGACGACGGTGGAAGAAATTATGATTCACAGCCTTCAAGTTGCCTTGTTGGTTACTGTAGCTTTGATTTCCTCCAATTATGGAATAGATGCAGCAAAAATAATTATGTATAATCCATATTTTGCTCATAGTCATTTTAATTTTATTGCAAAACTTTCCGATATTCTTCAAGATGCTGGACACAATGTTGTAAGTCACATTTTCTTCTTTTCTGCATTTTTTTGGTCACGCTTGCTTTTTAAAGGTAAACTTTTTATATTTTTTTAGACAGTAATCATTCCAGAAATTGACTCAAAAATTAATATTGTATCAAAAAAAGCTGAAGTTATTATTCGATCAACTTTTTCAGAAGAAAATAATGAAAACGTTTGGTCCAGCAATAATGGGCAAAATTTGATGTGGGGTTTGGGTTATGAAGCTTTAAAAATGGCACCTGTAAGTGGCGAATATATATATTTTTTTATAAAAATGAAAACAAACAACGACTAACTTTTTTAATATTTTTTTTAGTTAACTGAAAAAATGCATAAAACTATGACTGCTCATTGTTCTCGAATGTTAGAAGATAAAATTTTCATAGAAAAATAAAAAAATAAAAAATATGATTTTGGAATTTTTGAACCCCTTGATTTTTGTGGTTATGGTTTATTTAAAGTTATTGGAGTAAATGAATATGCAATTTCAACTCCCATGGCTTTATCCGATGAAATAGCTTTAGCTCTTGGATTACCTGGAAGAAATGTACAATTTCCATCCAATCATGATTATCATCCGGATATGACTTTTTCTGAACGCATAATCAATCATTTTTCTCCCATGTTTTTCCAATATTTTAATACACCCGAAAATGCATTTTGCGAAAGTTTAATCAAAAAATACGTGGATCCCAATTTTTCTAAATTTGAAGTCATCGCAAATTCTCGATTTATTTTTGTTAATAATCATGAACTCACAGATTTTCCTCGACCAAGTTCATCTAAAATTATTCATATTGGTGGAATTACTTGCGATATTACTTCCAAAACCAACGACAATCTAAATTTTGATTACCAAAATATTTTTGATTCCACAAATAATGGCGTAGTTTTAATTTCATTTGGTTCATTAGCAAAAAGTTCTGAAATGCCGAAAGAATATCAACAAGCTTTAATTAAAACTTTTGAAAAATTTCCTGAAATTAATTTTATATGGAAATATGAAAATGAAAATGATTCCATTGCTAATTATTTACCAAATGTATTTAAACGAAAATGGATACCACAAAAAGAAATTTTAGGTAAGCCTTATTTTTTAGATATAAACACGAAAATAATTTTTTTTCTCTTTCTTTTAGCCAATCCAAAACTTTTGGCCTTTATTACTCATGGCGGAATGAATTCCATTACTGAAGCCGCTCATTACGGAATACCATTATTAGCTATTTCACTTTTTGCCGATCAACATCGAAATGCTAAAATGCTTGAATATCGTAAAACAGCCATCGTCCTTCCAAAATCTGAAATCACCGAAAATAGTCTCTTTGAAGCCCTCAAAAAATTAATTCATGGAAAATCAGCGGAGGAATTTCGCCAGCGTGCAAAAACTTTAGCTACCATGCTCGCTTCAAAACCTATGTCTCCGAAAGAAAGATTTATAAAAAATATTAATTTTGCCATAGCTTTCAAAAATGAAGATGATCATTTTGATATAAAAACAAGAAATCATAATTTTATAAAATGTTATAATTTGGATATTTATTTTGCATCTATTTTGGTTGTCATCGCATTTCTGTATTCGGTGTTGGCGGTTTTTAAATTTATTCGACTTGTTTTTGTAAAAATATTTAATTTAAAAGAAAAAATTTTGTAAATAAAAAATAATTAAACCAAATACAACTTTTTGAAATTTTTAAAAAGAATGAAAACAGTAAAACAAAAATTTTCAAAAAAGAAGGCTTTAAAAATTTATTCTTTCAATTTCAAAAAAAAATCTTTAAAACATTTATAAATCATTGACTTTTATAAATTTTAGCTAAATGATCATGAGCATAACTTCCAACATAAATGGCATCTCCAGCATCAGTGGCTTGAGAAATCATTTTAGTGAATCCGGTGGGATCGTGCCAGCTTCGAATGATTTTACCTTCGCTATTAACTTCAACAAAAATTCCATAATTTGCCATGGCTGCTTTAAACAAGCTAAAACCCAAAGATTCAGGAGTGATTTGAAGAATAAATTTTCTGATTGATGGATATGGCGCGAGCCAATCTACCAAACTCCAAGTTCCTGGAATTCTTGGGGCTGCACACGCAATAAAATAAGTCCCTTTATTGGTTGATCGAATATTATCAGGTAATCCAGGGAGATTAGAAATAAAATATTCATGTTTGCCTTTTTTAGGTCCATCAAAATAAAATCGAGCTACACGAGCTCCACCCGTTTCACAAATTAAAACGGATTGTTTATCAGAATGAATTTGAATTCCATTTGCAAATTGAAGGCCCGAAAGAAGAATAGAAAGTTCTTTTGTTTTTAGATTGTATTTGAGAACTCTGAAAAAATACATTATTTTGGATATAATATTATTTTTTTGAGCTTTTTTATATCTTAAATTTTAAATTTATTTCTTTAGAAAAGCTCGATTGTTTTTTTGGTTTTTATTATCTCACCTTCCATCACCCTTTAATTCCATCATGGCATTAGAAAATTTAGCTAAATCCCATGTTGTTGAAGCATCACTAAAAATAATAGTGTTTTCATCAATGAAATCCAAATCATCTGGAAACATTAATCTTTTTCCATCGATTATTGTATCACTTGATAAAAGGGTTGTGACTTTTCCTAAAAACCACAATTTAATGATCTATGGCCTGTAAAATTTAGTGGTGCATACCTGTATTAAAATCAACTTCAAGAATTCCTTTATAAGCATCAGCGGAAAGAAATTTTTCATCTTTGTAATGGCGAATTCCAAGTGGGCGGCCACATTCAGAAGGCGAAGCTGAAAATCAATCATCAAAAACTATGTTTTTTGTTTGTTTTTTTATTCTTTGACATTTTCGACGTTTTCTGTTATTTCTTTTGTATTTATTGTCTCCGAATAAATATAAAAAAGCATTTAGTTTATTGAAAACTTACCACATCCTGGTTTAGCAGTGACAATATTTTTTACTATTCGATCATTAACAATTTTAATAAATCCATTTTCAACGGTGGAATAAAGTGCTCCTAAAAATTTAATTCAGCTTTAGAATCTTGAAGCAAATTTTCCAAAAGATTAAAATATAATAAAAATGGAGAGTTTTTAATAGTCACAGTATTAGGAAAAGATGCCTACCATTATACCATGAATGAGATTCAGGGCCATGAACTTGTCCTTTAAACAAAATTTTAGCATTTTGGAGATCCTTATTTGGATTCAAAGCGCCTGTGAGAGATGGTCTTTCATCAAAACTAAAAAAATGCTTTTTTCCAGCAACAAAAATGTCAAAATAAAAGGTAAACCTTACTGAAAGAGTTTTGTTTCAAAATTTGAAGTATTTTGTAAAACAATGATACCCAAGAAGATAACACCTAAGGCATGATACCAGCTAAAAAAATTAAATTATTTTTTATAAAGTATGAAATAAAAAAAATAAACTTACGCCATTTTTTTGTCTGTCGCTGTTTTTTTTATTTCATCAAAAAAGCAAATTAAAAAAAAATACAACTATCAATGAATGTCTCTCTGGTTCAAAATGTTACACCAAAAAGAAAAAAAAGTTAACTGATATGAATCAATAATAATTATCATTACAAATTTTGTAGTCTTGTTTTTTTTAAACCTGTTTATTTAGTTCCTTTTTCATGGTAATCAATCTTCTTTTTTTGTTTAATTGCAGTGTCTCCAATTTTTTTTTTACATTTTTAACTTATACATACGTTTTTTGTATTTCTATTGTTACATAATTGTCAATAATGAAAAAGACTATTTATTTTAGTTAATTTTAATTTTTAAAACTTTTTTTAATCTTCATTCTTTTAATGCGGAAGAAAAGTTTTAATTTATAATTTTTTTTATTATTTATTTTTTGTCAAGAGCTTAGAATTTGCAAAAATTTTAATTATGAAAAAAAAAATTTAAATTTTCTGAAGTAAAAATATCAAAAAAATAATTGTAATTAACTTTGAAAATTAAGCATGAGTCGTACTTATAATTATTGGGGTTGAAATAAATGTAATTGGATATTGTTGCAGCGGCGTCGTAGTGGAACCAGAATGAAAATTTTTATTGATTAAACATTTACAAAATAATTTTAAATATGCATTTCTTATCGAAGGACTAAAAACCTATCATAATTTAAATGTAAAAAAAGCAAAGTTTATACTAGCCTTAAAATTATTATGGAAAAACTTCCAGTCCATGCGTATAAATCCGATATCAAAGGCAGCAAAGTTTGAAGGACTAAATTAAAATATTCATTTTGAGGGAAAATAAGTCGACCAAAATTATGGGCGCATCGAAGCCATTGAATTAAAAAAAGGATGCAAGACAAACCTAAAACCATAGAAACAACCTCTTTAAAATTGTTACAAAAAAGTTAATTTTAGAAAAATATGCTAATTTTTTTTCTTATTTAAAATTTATCTTTTTTCAAATTTTTATATTTTTCAAACCACAATTTTTTTATTTCAAAATATTGAAGTCTCAAAAAACATTTTTTTCGTAATTTAAAGTTCTTTTTTTTAAAATTATCTCTGACTCACTTAATAATCTCACTTCGTTACTATCAATTTGAGTATTTAATTTTTTATAATAATAAAATTTAATTACAGCAAGCAAATTACAAAATGCTTGAATAATTGTCATAAATGTAAATACACTTGAAGTAATATAATAAGCTATAGTTCGAGTGAGATCATTTGAAAAGCGAGAAAAGACTTCACCATTTTCATTATATGCAAAAATACCGGGTTCAAATATTCGATGGCTTATTGCAATTAAAGGAAGGATTACCGTAATTATAGTATACCAATGCTTGGACCAAATCTTTAAAAAAATTAATAGCTAAAGATTTTTCCCGGCTCGAAGAAAAAAAACTTACAGTTGAATGTTTTATTGGAAGCCAAAATATTGTAAATCGATTAAATGCAATTAAAGCATGAGCAAAAAATTGTACAAATGCACAATATCCTGTTGTATTTAAAATTATTGCAGCCATATTTCCGTGAGTTTTATAAAATTCTGGCCACAAATCAAATGTTGGTAAACGGATTTGAAATTGCTAAAAATTAGAGAAATGAAACAAAATCTTTAAAAAAGCAATGAAATATTTTAGAATTGGATTTGAAGAAAAAAAAAGTCTTACCGCAATAATAAAAACAAAATCAGCGATAAATATAGTTCGAATTAAATCATAAAAAGCACCTTTGAATTTTTTATTTCTTTGCAAAATTAATAACAAAAATACAGTAAAATGAAAGGAATAAAAAATTATTTCAACACAAATTAAACAAATATTAAATGTATCAATTTTCATAGTTACACTAAACACAGACAAAAATTGTTATAATGAAGCAAGCTTCTTATACTTTGCAAAATCTCAATAAAAAAACTAGTTCAAGCATTTATAATAATTATAAATACAAAAAAGTGTTAGTAATATATCTCAAAATTAGTTATTAAGCCACCACAAAAAAGATGAGAATGAATTTAATACTTTAATTGCTTATTTTAAACCAAAATTTTCATAGATAAAAATGCTTTTTTTAATGATGGTTTCTTCTTCTTCTCTGCCTTGGCTTGTTTTTATATTTCATTTATTTTTCGATGAAAAAAATGGAAGAGTCGCAAATTAAGGTATTCAAGCTCTTGTTTGGCTTGCCCGTTGTTGAAGATATGAATCTTTAATGGATGAAGAAAAACCAAAGCAGCAGCAACATTTCGAAAACATTTGTTTATAAGCTTTTCGAGTTGATGAACTAAAAAATTTAATTTAAAATTTTTAAATTTACTTATTTGGTTTGTAAACTTTTTCTCTAACCTCAATAAAAGAAGCGACAAGCTTCCACTCCAAGCATAAATATCTGCAATAATTGGCAATAAACTTGCAACATTAAATTAATATTTTCATCATTTGGAAATATAAGTCGGCCAAGATTATGAGCGCATCGAAGCCATTGAATTAAAAAAAGGATGCAAGACAAACCTAAAAAAAATTTTCGTTTTTAAATTTTGAAAAAAAAGTGGAAGAAATATTTTTAAAAATTTAATTTTATACAAAGTTTTATTCTCAAAAAATAATACTTACCCAATAATTGAGTTTCTTTATTATCAATATAAATATGAGTTTTCTTAAAATAATAATATTTAATTACAGCTAAAAAATTAAATAATGCTTGAATAATTGTCATTGTTGAAAATAATGTTGAAGTTACATAATAAGTTATGGATCTTGTAAAATCACTTAAATATTTTACAATAACTCCACCATTTTCATTATATTGAAATATTCCAGATTCAAATATTCGATGACTTATTGCAATTAATGGAAGGATTACTGTAATTAAAATATACCAATGCCTTGACCAAATCTACGAGAGAGAAAAAATTTGTTGAAAGAAAATTTTTTAAGGAAAAGTTTACTTTTTCATATTTTGTTGGAAACCAAAATACTGTATATCGATTTACAGCAATTAAGGTGTGAGCCACAAATTGCAACAATACACAGTAACCATTGATATTGAGAATCAAGGAAGCCAAATATCCATGGGTTTGATAAAATTCTGGCCATAACCCAAATGTTGGTAAACGAATTTGATATTGCTGAAATTAGAAATTTAAAAAACTGAAAAAAATTCAGAAATATTTGTTTATTTAGAATTAATTTCTCAAATATATGTTACTTTTTGCTGTACGAATTTTTTGTGATAAACAATTTCCAAAATTTGATTAATCTTTGTCACCTTTTTGTGCTCTAAATAATTCGATTTAAATAATTAGGAAAAGAAAAAAGCTTTTTAATTATATCAAAGTATGAAGGAAAAAAGAAAGGAAAAATTGATCTGTGCTGCGTTTAAAAATGGCACTTTGGTGTTTTGATGTAAGAAACAAATAACACACAAAAAATCGATAAATTTTAGTCAAAAAAATAAAATTTGACTTAGAGCTTCGATAAGTAAATTTTATCGAACTTTAATAACATCGAAAAATTACGTGAAATCTTTTAAAATTAAAGGACAAAAACTTTTTTAATAGAAGTTTGTGATTTTATATTTTAGAAAAAATTCATTTTGCCTCTTAAAACGAGTATCGTAAATCCTTTTGAACATCGCTTACCATAACAATAAAAACAAAATCAGCGATAAATATAGTTCGAATTAAATCATAAAAAGCACCTTTAAATTTTTTATTTCGTTGCAAAATTAAAAGTAAAAATACAGTAAAATGAAAAGAATACAAAATTATTTCAGCACAAATTAAACAAATATTTAGTATACAAATAGCCATTTTTTCTTTTCTTAAAAAAGCCGATTCAATAAAAAAAACGTAAAATAATTTTTATTTACAACTGCCAGCGACGGAAACTTTAGAGGCTTATTACAGTTCTCCTTTTTTTATACGAAGACGAAGATTAAACATTAGATTCAAAACAGAGCAAAAAAATTTGTAAGCATTTTTTCTTTTCTATAAAAAAAAATCGTGATAAAAAAAATAAAATAAAAAGGTTAATAAAAATTAAATTAAAGTTTAAAAAGGTTACTTCTTTTACTTACATAATAAATCAAGTTAGGCCGTTCTTTAATCTTTTGGTTTAAAAAAATTACAAAAAAAAATGTTAAAGAAAAAATTATGAATCACAAATAGCAGAAAATAGAAATTTTTTAAGTTAGAATTTTATTGTTGAAAGAATGAGACTAAATCTTGTAGTTTGTATACATTTATTCGATAAAACACATAATTGCTAAACTAAAAAAAGGGATTTAACATTTAAAAAAAGAAAGAAATATTGATTTTTCCAAATTGCATCTGATTTTTTTTAACCGAAGTTCATTAAATTTTTTACTTCTTCAAGCTTCTTATCTCATACAACTACAAATATTCAGTAATTGAGTTGTTTGATATAGAGATTTCATAAATAAAACTTATTTGCTAATCTTTTAGGATGAAAGATTCCTGTTTTCATCAACAAAAAAAAACAAAAAAGAGTTATCAAGCCACCACCATTTTTCGACGAAATATTTGTTCTAGAAAAACAGACAGTAAACTTTCGCTTCAAGGATCTTCCCAAAGGCGGAAATTCAAAAATAAAGGGGTTTTTTCATTGATAATATGGAAATTTTGGTGGAATTTTTTTATTGAAACATTAAAAAATATGGTTTTATTTATTATTGAAGCTTATTTTATCGTTTTTGACAACTTTTACAAGTGTCCTTTGATAAATATATCACAGATAAAGGCGTTGAGATGCATCAACACGCGCACCTTTACTTCAAAAATTCATAACTCGAGAACAAACAGACGTTTGAAGAATCTCACAACATCGTAGACTAAGTCGATCATGCTGAACATTTCTAGATAGGTATTACATAAAATTTTTGCACTTCCTGAGGAGGAGATGCATTTTGAAAATAAGGTATACTTTAAGAACTTCAAAACAGTCATATTCCACTATTTTTACCTGTTCTTTGGGTGGAAAAATCAGATTTTTCATGCTTTTTTACCCTAGAATCAATAAAATGTCAAAAATTCTTTAAAAAATAATTAATATCCATGTTAGAAAGTATGCCATTTTTTGACATTTTTTGTTTTTAGCGAAAAGTTAAAAAATCAACCAACCAGTCATTTTCACTTCACAGTGAACTAATAAAAATATATATATCTGATTATTTTTAGAAGCAATAAAGCTTCAATAATAAATAAAACCATATTTTTTAATGTTTCAATAAAAAAATTCCACCAAAATTTCCATATTATCAATGAAAAAACCCCTTTATTTTTGAATTTCCGCCTTTGGGAAGATCCTTGAAGCGAAAGTTTACTGTCTGTTTTTCTAGAACAAATATTTCGTCGAAAAATGGTGGTGAAGCTTTGTTTCACGAAAACTATCTTTTTTTGAAACATACTTTGGTCTCGAAACGTTTATCCACAGTACTTTTCTTTTGGCGGCTTCACTATTTTTTTTTGTTAGCAAAAACGAAAAACTCTTCATTCGTTCTAATTTTACGCGTTCTTCTTTTATTTTTACGTTGCTTCATTTTTTTAAATTTAAGGCTTCAAACAAAGTCATGGATAACTTTCACCAACAACTTGGTCGACCACCGCCATCTTTAGGCTATGAAGATGTTCGTACTCTTTCAACTCCATCATCGCAAATGCGTGAAATTCAACTTTTGAAGCATGAAGTAGCTGTTTGGAAATCTGCTCATAACGATGTTCTCAAAACTGTGTGTTTTTCTTCTTCTTTATATTCTTTAATTATTGCCTTTTTGTTTTAGGTGGCAACTTTGGAATCAAAGAACTATGAACTTCGACAAATGATTCAAAATGATGTTCAGAAACTTCGAAACGAAGTCTCTCATTTTGAAAATGAAGCTTTGAATCATCAAGTTCAAATGGGTGAACAATCAACCATTCTTCAAATGCAAGGAGTTCGAGATGCAATTGATGATGCTGAAAAAAGTCATTTGAAGCAAACAATCGCTGAATTGATGGCAACGGTTGCTAAACAGCGCGAAACTGTGAGTTACTTAACAGCATGCTTTGAAATTGAATATTTTATTTATTTTGTTATTTTTCAGATTGCTGATATGGAACGCAAACAAGATGTTGATCGTCAATCTTTCGATGCCGTCAAAAAGAGTTTGGAATCTAATATCGCTGCATTGGAATTGAAGAAAGGGGAAGACCTCAAAGCTCGTGAAGAAGAAAAGAAAAGCTTCGAAGCTAAGATCGTTGAATTAAAACAACAAACTGCTCGCTTGCAATCACCTTGCAACGCCCTTTTGGTAACTTTGCTTTATCGATATTCTTGTAACTGACTATCGCGTTTTAGATTGACAATTTTGACGAGGCTCCTGTTCCTGCTGGAATCAAACGTGTTGTAAACAGCAATGCTACTACACAAAGTGAAACTAGCGAACCTCTTGTTATCAAAAAGCTTGTCAAAGTCAAAACTGGAACTTCGTGGAATGCTTTCTTAACATTGGATGAAGATGTAAAACCTCTAAAAATTCGCTGTGATGAGAACAACAACTTGTTTCTAAATGAGGTCAAATCTAACAGGAAATTGATCCTTGATGGTGCTATTTCCTACTTTGATTCTGATCCATGGATCGGCAATGCTGACTCTGTTAAGAATGATGCTGTAGTTTTTCCTGGATTGCTTCAAAATGTTCTTGTTTGGAAAATCACCGATCTTTTCTTGCATTGGAAAAATCTTCGTTGGAATACTTTCAAAAACATTGCTGCTCCTGGAACTATCAAAAATCTTTATTTCACCGATGTTTTGGTTACTGATACAAACAATGCTTTGATTCCCCTTGAAAATATCATGGAAATGCTGCCAAACATTGAAAAATTTAGATAGTAAGTTTTCTTTTCCGATGTGAATATATTTATAAGTTTGTTTTTCAGTGATGTTGTTGGTGACAAATTCTACAGTGTTAATATGAAAACATCGAAAAATTTGGCTAAACTTCCATGCTTTGAACACCTCAAAGTATTTCAATTATACAACATTGATCCATTTCAATTTGATCCTAACAATTTTCTTGTTTTTATGAAGGTAATACTTTCCATTCACTTCGTTCTTATTTATATGTACTTCTTTTTTAGAAACATTCATACGCTCATTTCACTCTCTCCTTCCGTTCATCTTCTTTGCCAACTAAACTTTACCTTTTGGCTATCAAGAATCAAATGCTTAAATCTTGTCCATATATGCTCAAGTTTAAGTATTAATTTATTTATTACTTTGTTGTTTTTTTGTTTTAAACGTTATCTTTGATGTTTTATGAATAAAGTTGTTGTTGTTAATATTGTTTTGAGTTCAAAAAAAAAGTGTCATTATCAAACTTTTACATGCAATTTGTTTATGTTTTTTTGAGAAGATCTTTAGTACGCATAATTTCTCTTGTCTAATCCATTCTTCCCGTTTCTTTTAACTTTTATTCCATGACACTACTACCTATATATTACTCAGATATTCATATAAATGTTTCACAACAAACATTAAGTTAAACAAGCTTCGTGAAGTAGGTCTCTATGTGTTAATGCGGACGTTTGATTTGCTTACTTTTATTTATGCAACACTCATATTTTTTGGGATTAACTTTTGATGTTTTTTTCTTACTTTTTGCTTTGTTTTTCAAGATAATGCTTTTGCTGATTGACAAGCTCTTTGTTCCAAAAATTTGCATATGTTCAATTTTGCATGAAAATGCTTCAATAATGAAACTATTTTTGTTGTTGCTGTCATTTTCAACTTTTGTTGCTGCTGTCAAGTGTTCGTTCGATCGTCTTCATTCATTGGTGAAAAAACTTCAACAACATCAACAACAATGTGTATTATCTGGTTGGGAAAAGCTGCTTTGATCTTTATATTTTTTGTATCCGCTGCTTTGATTGATATTGATCTCTTTCTTAAAGGTATGTTTTCTTTAACTTTTTTACATGGTTATTTGTCTTTATGCTTGCTTCCTTCTTCTTAATGAAAACACATCAAAGTTATCAATAATGTTTATTTATGCAGCTTAACGATCACTAACTTGGGACGCTACTTATGAAACTTAGAGGCCATTAGCCTTATTGAGTTAGTAGTTAATAGCATCCATCTAATGCTATAGATTTTGCTTTGCTTATTGCTAGACTTCTTATTAGTCAACCATGCTTTTTACTATGTAATCGTGGGCTAACAATATCACCTTAACCTACCGAATGAGCATTAGCTTAAGGTAGTTGTATTTGTCCCACGTATGTTGGATGTTTGTTTACCCTTCTCATGTCTCATCATTGTCCGTTTAATGTACCGCATTAGTTAGTGGCTCACGTGTTACCTTTCTTTCGCCTTGGTTATTTGTTATTTACTTATGATTCTTCGTTTTTTAGATTGGCGTTATCATTCATTTCCTGGTAATAATCTCGTCATCAAAGATCCAAAAGCTCCTGCAGAATATATTATCAAGACTGGATTTTCCAAAAGCTGTTCAAGATATGGAGATAATGCCATATTGGATAAGGAACTTTATAAATACAACGCATCACTAAAGAAATTAATGGACGATGATTCAAGCTTTCATCCATTTTGTGAACAATGGTATAACACCGTATGTTTCTTCTTTCTTTTCCTGCTCATGTGATACATTGAAATTATTTTTTAGGATTCAAATGCATATGAAGTCGCTGGTCTTGTTCTCTTCATTTTTGCAAGCCTTATTACCACTTTCAATTTCTTTTGGACTATCGTTTCATTCTTCACTTGCTGCTGTAGTAAACATTTCTTGGATGTTATTCCTATTACATCAACTTTTTCTGCTCTTTTCCTCGTTGCTGGTATGACTGTATTTGGTTTCGGTGTTGCTGATGTTGGAAGTAAGCTTATATATGGAACGACTATCGAACTAACTCATCATCACATTGTTTTTAGATTTTGACAAACTTCTCACCGATAATTACGTCAAAAACTCTTCTTGTATGTTTTTTTTGCGTCTTTTATCGCTCCTTTTAACATTCTTTATTTTTTAGTTGTGATTCGAGATGATTCTGCTGCTTTGGGTGGAGCTTTTTTCGTCCTCATTTTCGTCGTTATCTTGAACGTCATCGCAATCATCCTATCAACATTTACCTCAGTCTTAAACAATTTAACCTTCTAATTCCTGAATGAAAGATGAAAGAAAAAATGTTATTATTATTTTGTTTTTTAATATATAAACTGTTCATTTTCGTATTTAATAAATATTAACTAATTTATGTATTTTCGTGACTTTTCTAACAATGTAACAATTTTAAGAAACATTAGCGATAAGATTTCTCATTTCATTTTGATCCTTTGGTTATTGAAACAACTTTCATTTTATCCGGAAAAATTAGAGCATTAAATACGACAAATGAGAATCTAAAAGTTTTTCCTCAGACAACTTTATTCAATGCTTGTTGTTTGTTAACTTACTGATTTGCTGCATGAGCGGATTGCCACATAACCGTTCGAGATAGAAAAATGGTCCAAGTTGTATTTGCAAATGGAAACAAAATATCAAATCCAATAAATATTTGGGCATACAAAGCTGTGGTAATACATGTCTGTAAAATAAATATTGAATTGTATAAAATTTGAGACCCATGTGCATCCCAAAAAAAACAAAAACTTAAAACTAGGTACTTACTTGAGAAAAAAATCTTATATCTCTTTGTAAATTTTGTGTTGAGCTTTTAAAAAATCTTAATTGTATAAAAGTAATTACATCAAAAATGAATGAAACCATTAAAGTTGTAGCTGTAAAACTTAAATCCACAATCGTAAATAAAATTTCGCAAGAAGAATTTCGAACTTTCCAAACATAGGTTTCGGGATGAAATAAAAAATTACAATCATATAAATAAAATGGTGAAATAAGAAATACACTTAATATTGCAACAATCGATATAATAATTTTAGCATTTTTTATGGAAAATAATATTCGATATTTTATTGGATATGTAGTTGCAAAGAATCGATTAGCGGATTTTATAAGTTGAAATACATTTGCTCCATAATAAAAATAATTTAATAATTTACCTATTATTACTCCAGCCAAACCAGTGGAGGATGAAGGGTTTCTTTAAAAAAGTAATTAATTTATAATTAAAAATAAAGAGATACGGTAATTTTGAAGATTGAAAATAAAAAAATAATAAAGCGTTTTAGCGAGGAAATTTTTTGCACCATTTTTGCCTCACACTTTTTTTGTGTGACTAAAACCAGATATTTAGACTTTTTTTAATCCACAATCACAACCAAAAAGAAGCTAGCTAAAGGAATAAGTGTAATACCGTAAATTTTGGAACCAAGAAAATATAAAAAGCAAAAATATAACATTTTTTTACCTTTTTAGCGAGGCTTTTTTAAAATTATAAATTCCTTTTTGCACAGTCCATTCTGGTTAATTAGCACTAATGTGATTTCAAAATTTTTGTATTCGTTTGTTGAGTAATTATGTTTACAATATTTTATTGTCGTTTTAAGCGGAAAGTACAAAAATAATCATCGTTTTTAGTTTGTGTCTTGAAAAAATAAATTTTCTAAGTTAAAGCCAAGATTCCCATGTATTTGATGTAATAATTTGAACTATTTTTAAAGTTGAAAAACCAAACAGAGAAATAAAAAAATTAAATAAAAAATATATTAGCGTTTATAACTCATTTTTTTTGAAAATCGAGCTTCAGCCGGAACAACAAATTTTTTTTTTTGCTTTTTTATGACTGAAAACTCGATCCTAGGGGTTTTTAACTATTAAAATCACGAAAATAGAGGCCGTTTTGCCATTTGATATACTCATTCTGGACATACAGTAATCTAATCAGCATAATTATGGATTTTTTTATTTTTTTAAGTTTTATATATCATTCGATTCGTAAAAATGTGGCGAACAACATTGTAATTGATCCCAACCATCGAAGTTAATATAAAAATAGCAGTATGCCGCTATCAAAGAGTATGAATTATGGTTTTGACTGGAGAAGTATGTCATAGAAGCCCTATTGGGGAGTTTTCTCACCGGGATTAAATTCTCCATATATTTTTACATATTTGAGCTGAAATACATTTAAAAAAAAGTGATGTTACGTATATATTCTCCAGTCACTAAGATGATACACCAATATGAGGTATATGGACAAGTATATCATAAATACCTGAAAAAATTCCAAAAACTATCCAAAAACGTAGAAAAAATTATTTAATGATTTTACAAATCGAAAAAAAAAATATTCCTTGACTGAATGATTTTTCCTGAATTTTAGAAGTTTAATAGTAGCACACGATAGATAAAAATAATAAATATTCTCTAAATCAAGGATTTAATTTTAAACTCATCATTTCTAGACGTAATTTGGGTCGTAGAAACCGAATTTGGCATTAGTTTCAAACAAGTTCTTACTTATAATAAAGTTATGACTGAGCGAAAATTTGCATATTTTAAAAATTCATAACTCGAGAATTAGCCAATGAAATGTATTTGTGGCTATTAAATTCGGTTTCTACGACCCAAATTAGGTCTAGGAATAATGAGTTTTAATTAAAAATAAAGAATTGTAAATATTCGATTTTTTTAATTTTATTAATTTTGGGTTTATTAAGTATTGGGTTGGTATGGTGGCTAAAGTAAGGCATATAATGTTTTTATTCTTACCAATAATTTTTTTTATGTTTGTTTTAATTTTTCTACAAAACATTTCCTTCAAAACTAATGTTTATAATGTAGTTTTCAATAAACCTTCTTTTGCATCGTGTGCTTTTATCCGCATTCAAGGAGTCAAAAGTATTTCTTCCCCCCAGTAGGAATTTTTTTTTATTCGATACGATTTTTCAGTATGTTATTAGGATTAATCGTAGTGGACAACATTTTTCACGGCCTTGAAAAAAATGGAGGTTCTCCTATGGGATATATTAAAACTTACAAATTGTAAACTTTGAGGACGTGGAACTCAAGAATGAGTAAGAGTAAAATTCTGAAACTTGTCCTAAACGTTAATCTACGCTATAAATAACCCCTAGAGCAAGCCATAAAAAATTAATTATAGAATTTTGGATTTTCGTGGTGAGACAATCTGTAACTTCATTTCCACCTATATGTTCTATAAATCTGAGTTCAGATTCGTGATCTACGTATTTTTTAACCCTAGGATCCGACTTTTCAGCCTCGATTAACCATAGATGAGTTTTTTCATGTCCGCCAGACTTTGATTTGTCTCGAATTAAAAAAAAATCCGATTTTATGACAATCGAAGAAATTTTTGCTTCTTTTCCTAATCTTCTGACAAAATTTCATTTGTAAGTTTTATAAAAAAAAATTAATTTTATAGCCATAAAGACTTTTTAATAAGCTTAGAATTTAATTTTAGTGGACATTCTAACAATTTGGTTTATACCAAAGACTCAATAAAAACGATAATGAAAACCTCATATTTTTTGTGCTTATGGCATTTTGAACTTAAGAACATCCCTGAAACATTTGATTTTGAAACATTTTCAAATTACATAAAGGTTGTTCTCTTTTTATATTTTTTTTAAACATATTTAATCTCTTTTTTTAGACACAAACTGTAACTGAAATTACTCTAGAATTTTGTGATTCAATTTCTGAGGAATACAAAACAAAACTTCAAAATTTTGTGGATTTCGTCCTTAAAAATGGAAAAAATAGCAAAATGCTTCCACCAATAATCAAATTTCCTGGTTTTGATGGAGAAGAATTACAAAAGCTTCAAAAAGCTTTCGTTGAAAAACGTAACGCATAAGAAAAGCTAAATGAAGCAAGGCAAAGAAAACGAAAGTTTTGGCTTTTTAAATTTAAAACATTTTTCTTAAAATCTTTTTCGTTTTTAAATTGTTTTACCTAAAAAAAATTCTGACATTTTTCTTAATTTTTTAAAAAAAATTGTTTTTGGTTTTGAAATAAAGTTTTTGTTTAGATTCATATTTTGTTTGTTGCTGAACGGTAAAGAGAGAAAATTTGATAAATAAGAAAATGATATTTTCTCTTGAACAAGATCGATGAGATTTTAGAAGCTATAAGCCCGTTCTCCGTCCATTCACACACGAAAAAAACAAACAAAAGCAGCTGTTTTATAAATTAAAATCGCTGGCCGTCATAATCAATCAATGAATGCATTATCTTTTTGGGTTCCCCCACAAGCTGTGTGTTAAAAAAAAAGAAAGAGATAAACTAACACTTGCTCTTCTAAAACAAATTTATTTTTTTTAAAATCTGGAAGTCAAAAAAAGGATCAATAACAACCCATCAATCCAATGTGAGTGTTTTGTTCCCTCATTTTTATCACTTTCACTTTCACTTTCATTTTTTTATGTTTGTTCTTTCATTAGTAAAAAAAGATCTAAAATTTATTGAATGCTTATTTGTTTCTTTACTATTTTTTTGCTGGACTTTTCTTTTTCATTCGAAGATTTTTTTGACTTTAAAAATAGTGATTTTCATTTAAAAAAATTATTTAGCCAACGGCGAAAAAAAAATAAGAAAGTTTTAATTTTTTTTACCATTTTGAATCCGAATTTTGTTCAATTTTGCAGAATTTTTTACTTTCGCTCTAATTTCAGAAAGATAAAAAAAATCAAAAATAAATTATGGATTTCTCAAGTGGTCCTCAAACAAAAGAATGCTATATTTGCCATCAACCCATTGAAGTTATGGCGCCTAAATTTCAAATTAAAAAACATACAGGTAATCAATTCATCGACGCTAGTCAAACAAAAAATTCGTTCGAAAAAAAGCAAATTTTTTATTTTAGTCCACGAAGAATGTTTCCGATGTTGTGTTTGCGATGAACAATTGAAACCTGGGTTTTGCTTCATTGATGAAAGTTTATGCAAAATAGATTTTTTATTCAAACGTTTTGGCCCTGTTCGATTTTGCAGCGACCATATGAATTTAAGCCCTGGAGAAAAAATTGAACAACTTAAAGAAAAAATGTAAAATAAAAGTCAAGGTTATTCTATTCAGTTCAATAAAATCTTTGTTTTACATATATTTTTTAAATGCTTAATTAATCAAATAATAAAGCCGCTTACAAAACAAACAAACAAAAAAGAGTAAAGCTTTTTTTCTTGCATACAAAATTTTATAATAAAAACTTTAATAAAAATTATGATCAATATAAATTAACAGCAGAGTTGGGGGATAAAATTACAGATTCAAAAATGAAAACAATAATTTTGAAATTTTATTCACAAATTAGTCTCTTAAAATTTGGATCGTTTTGTCCATATTTTTTGAGATTTTTTAATTGACCAATCGTGAGTTGTTCAATAAAACTCAGATTTTTTTCTTCTTCATCTTCTTTCTCTAAATCAAGATTAAATATATTTTTTGGTTTGAAGGTCGTCGTAGAAATCGAAGGTGTCGTTGATTCAAGTTTTGGAGGAGCAAAAATTTTTCTTTCCATCGACGATACTTTAGTATTTCCAGAATCCAAATTATTCCAAAATTTTTTGGTTTCTTTTTTTGATGTTTCGTTTTGACACGCATGAATCACATCAATTATTGCGGAATAATGAGATTTAATAAAACAATGAGAATATGTAAAACATTGAAAGGTTAAAGCAACTTTACATGCATTTTGAATAATTAAATTATCTTCACTTTGCAAAGACACTTCATAATATTTTTCAAAATAATATTTTTCCTTTGGATCTACCATTTCTTCGATTGGAAATAATCTTCCATCATGTTTTGTTGTCGTCGTCGTTGTCAAGTTTTTCAATAAAGGTACAATGCAATTTTCAAATTCGCTATAAATCTTTGTGGTTTGGTAATAACTAACCAAAGTTTCACCTTCCAAAATGCATCGAGTTCCAAAATTGCCTTTGATAAAACAATTTTCCGCAATTTCAAAAGGGCATAATTGAACCTAAAAACAAAAAAAGCAATAAAAAAATTTAGACAAAAAACAATTAAACAAATTTTTTTACTTTTAAACTATTGGAAATAAAATCTTTTAAACCACATAAAGAATCTCCAAAAGATGAAACATTTAAGATTAAAAAGAATAAAACAAAAAAAAAAATGTAACCACGACATTCAAATAATTCTTTCGAAGAAAAGGGGAAAAAGGATAAACAAACTTTTGCCTTTCACTTTTTTTTTGACCTTGACCAATGTCCAATCATTATCTCTCTCTCGAATCATATTAATCTATATTTTTATAGATAAAAAGAAGAAAAAAAAGATGGGAGAAAAGAAAGATTTTGCTATGACGCAAAAAAGATAAAAAAGAAAAATTATTCTTTATTTAATATTTCCAGATTGATTTTTCTCTCAAAAAAGCTTTCGCTTTGCCAATAATACTATTTTTAAGAGTTTTGCAAAAGCTTATATGTAAGTTATGACCTTAGGTTGAGTAATTATGAACGACAGACAGAGAGACATAATCAATGGAAGAAAAAAGGAAGCAACAACAAACAAAAAAATTCAGTTTTCCAAAAGTTTTTTATTTCATTCTTTTGTCCCATTTTTTGGGTGCTGTTGCATATTTTTTATTTATCATTTGTAAACTAAGGAAAATATGGACGACGACGACCACAAGAATCAATATGTTGAAATCCAAAATGATAGTAACTCATTTACTTTTGATTTTCCACGTTCACAAAATTTTTCAATTCCTTCAAATATAATGTATTATTTTACTAAAAATCCTCAAAATGCCAAAGCATACCAAAAGCTAATGAAAACGTGTAAATATTTATATTTCAAAAACCATATTTTTGTGGTTGACATTATAAAAGATTTGTATGATTATGGTGATTATATTAGAATCGGCGCAGAACAATTCACAGGTGGGCATATGGTGCCCTTTGGTGCCATTTTGGGGTATCTTATACAGTGCACCGAATTTTGGGGGATATAGTACATCGAAAAAACGAATTAACAATAAAAAATTATTTGGAAGGATTAAAGCCTTTTTATTTATTTTGTAATATATAAAGGCTTCAAAGCTATTCATAAATTTTACAATTTTTATCTCTTTAAAGTGTAAACAATAGGAAAAAGCTTGAATTGTCTAACTTCTATTTTATTAATAATTGCAAATTAATAAATAAGGATTATTTTTGTTTTAAAAAATAACAATACTCGAGAGTGTTCGAAACACTTAAAATCTGCTCATGATTTACTTATAAAAATCGTGAAAAATTATTACATAGAATTATCAAAATAGAGAAAAAAAAATTCCCTAAAAATGCACAGGGAGGAAGGACCCTTTGCTCATTTATATAGTGCATTTTTTTTAAAATTGGAGATACCCATATGCCCACCTGTGCTTGAAGAATTGTATATTTCAACCAAAGATGAAGACAAGATTTTTGAAATTTTCAACAAACTTTGGATTACTGATGCACTTTACGTTGATAGAAAGCCTTCGGATTTAATGCAATTGTCTCAAAAAATACATCGATTTGATGCAAATCGTTTTATTGCTCAAAATCAACAAATTTCTTTTAATGATTTTTTAATTTTTTCTTTATCGGATAATGTTAAATCTCTTATATTTCGTAATGTAACTATAACAAAATCAAATGGAAAAATTATGGCTATGGAAGAAATATTTAAACTTTTCCCCCAGGTAAAAGAATTTTCATTGTATGTTTAACTTTTGATTATTTTTTTTGGCTAAAAAACAAAAAAATTTTTTAGCGAACACTCGAATGATTTAGTTTACACTAGAGATACTGTAACAAAAATTATGGAATGCCCAAATTTTTATAATCTTTTTTCATTTTCATTACGCGACATTTCTGAATCCTTTGATTTCATCACTTTTTCGGAATATTTAAAGGTAAAGAAAATTAAATAAATTTTACCAAATTAACTAATCATTTACTTTTATTTTTTAAGAATCAAACAAAAACAGAAGTTTATCTTTGTTTTGCTGTAACAATTTCTGAAGAATATAAAACAAAATTAAATAATTTTGTTGAATATCAAATCGCTCATTCCAAAGCAAAAGGTTTTTATCCGGTTGTTATAAATTTTGTTGGGCGAACTGAAGATCAATTAAATGCAATATGGAATTTAAAAAGGGTATTTGAAAAGAAGAACTCGACTGTTTCTGAAGATTAATGATATTCAAAATGTTTGGAATATTCCAAACTTTTTTTGGAAGATAAAAAATGGAAAAAAGCGCTATTTTTTTTAAATTAATATTTTTACAGTGTTTTATGTTTTATTTGTTTTTGCTGAATAAAACTTTAAATTTTTAAAAAAAAGTACACGAAAAAAAAGAAGCATACATACATACTACAAATTTATTCACAAATTAATTTTTTAAAATCTGGATCAATTTTGCCATATTTTTTGAGATTTTTTAATTAATCAACTGTAAGATGGCCAATCGAATTCAAAATTTCTTTTTCTTCGTCCAAATGGGAAAGGAAAAATTTTTTTTTGGAGTTGCTAAAGTCGACGAAATTGGAGGAGGTGGTAACCCAACTTTTGGATGAATTTCTAATTTGGTTATTAATTCAGAAATTCTTGGTAGAAAAGGATTATTAGAAAGCTACAGAATATGGTTAAATGTTTCATTTGTACAAAAATTTTGAACATCAATTATAGCTGCATAATGAGATTTAATAAAACAATGATTTTCAAATAAACATTTAAAAATAGTCAAAATTTCACAGGATTTAAATAAATTATTCAAATTTCTGCTATGCATCAATGCTTTAACATCATTTTTAAATTTTTGTTGCATTTCTTTATTTCCTATTTCTTCCACTGATACAAATACAATGGAAGAACCTTCCTCCATCGTCGTTGTAAAATATTTAAGCTTATTAAAAACGCATTTATTAAAGGTATTCAAAAATAATGGTGAAGGTTGAAATAATTTTTTTTCATTTTTTTGATCAAAAATATCCGAATAATTTCCTTTAAAAAATTCTGTACAATTTAATTCAAACATGCCTTTGATAAAGCAATGTTGTACCGTTTTGATATTGCATAGTTGAAACTACAAAAAAAATTGTTTAGTGGTCGTAAAAAATTAAGTTTAGGAAAATGTCAAAAGCGCAAAAGCTACTATTTAATTAAATTAAGGAAAAATAAAGGAGAACGAAAAAAAGTTTTTACCTGTCCTTTATTAGGAAATAAATTTTGTTTATCTTGAAATGGATCTTCAAAACAAACTACTACTTTTAAAATAATAATTAAATAAAACACTGCTTTAATAAATATATCCATTAATTTTTTGATAGTTTGCACAAAGAAATAATTTAGGTTCACAAAAAGATATATTTATTAAAAATTGTTTTTGACCTAGAACGTCAATAAATAAATCATTAATATAAAACAAGGTCAAAAAAGAATGGAAAGAAAATTATTTTCGAATAATGTCTTACGCGAGAGAGAAAAACGGATGGAAAAAAAGAGAAAGTTTTGATAGTTAAAACTTTTCAGATTTTTGAAAAATTTTTTTTTATAAAAATGCAAGTTTTGTTTCATATTTAAAAAAAAGGATATTTATTTATGGCTTTAAATTACAAGAACTTTAAAAATCAAGTAAGTTATGGGCAAACCAAGATAGTTTACAAATTAAAAACACAAAAATTAAAGAAAATAATAAATCTTTTTATTGAGTTTTATTTTTTCGATTTTTAAGATATTCCAAAACATTATAAACTCCAACGCTCAAAGCCAAATGTTTAATAACATGTCCACTGATGAAATGAAGGGTCAAAGTATAAATAATTCCATCAAACATTTCTCCAAATCTGGCAATACCAAAAAATAAAATTAAATTCCATAAAAATTTATTTCCAGCAGAATTTTTTGTTGGAAATTTCAATAAAATTAATGGAATTAAAATGGCGGGAAGAAAGTTTGCGAAGGCATAAGATCGAATATCGCCATATCCAATCATTTCAGAAAATTCCCAATAAACTGCTGAACCAATTCCAAAAGCGAGTAAAGGAAAAAGTAAATAATTTCCCAAAGGTTTTGAAACTCGATCCGAAATTATTGCTGCAAGCAAAGATAAACTTGCAGCGGTTAAAGGCAAACGATCGAAAAAAAGTGTAAAATTATTTGGAAATAAATGATAAAGTCCAGAACCAATTCCACCAAAAAATACACAAACGAAAAATACATTAAATAATTTTCGTTCAATTTCATCCAAATTTTTGCTCATTTCTCGATTCGATAAAAATTTCATTCCTTGAAATCCAATAAAACAAAATGGCAAATTTGAGAGAACATTAAAAAAGAATGGAATTCCAATCATTTTTCGTTTATCTGCAAAATCATGATACGAACTTGTTTGAGCGAATCGAGGAACAAAAAGGTGCAAAAGTACGAATAAAGTTGCAAGAACTCCAGCCACTCCATAACTATAAGTGGTGATTTGTTGTTGAGTTAATTGTTGGGTTCCAGTACCAACAACATCTAAAAAAAAGGATGACTTTTTATTATTAAAAAATATTATTAAAAGAAAAACATTTTTATAAGAACATATCTTTTTGTTAATAATTTGCATAAAAGTAATTTTTAAGTGTCAAAAAAATTTAGGAAAAAACTTTTTTTTTGAAAAATATGTACCCATAAATTTTAGAGGAATTTTTAGAGACTTTTCAGAAACTTACTTTTGCTGGTGGATGACGGTTCAGTTTTTCTCGTTGTAGAAATTTTTTCACTCATAGTTAAAAAAATTTAGTTAGGTAAATAGAAAATAAAATTTAAAATAAAAGTCAAAACAACACCAATCAAAAGGCAGATAGATCACTTGATAAAAACAAAAAATTAAAGTTTGAATGAAAAAAAAAATGAATTTGTTTTTACTTTCTTTTTTTTCTTGAGTCAATTCACAACAAACAACACCAACAAAAAAGAGAGATGGGCGGTCATTGATGCTTTTTTTTCGAAACACGAAGCCTTTGGGTTGTTTTCTTTTTTCTTTTTTTGTTGCTCTCTCCTTTTCGCGTGTTTTCTTTCCATCTTTCTGCTTCTTTTTTTTTTTTTTTTGCGAAACACATTTGTTTTTTGATGCATGTGCTTTTTTTTTGAAATTTGTTTTTATTGTTGTTTGCTTTTAATGGTTCCTCTGATAAATATGTATAATATAAAATGTGTAAACAAAAAAAAATCAGTTAGTTAGAGAGCAAAAAAAAAAAAAAAGAATGTTCGAGGCATTTTTTTACTTAAGGAAACCTAAGAGATTAGAAAAAAAATGATCATAGAAAAAAATAAGAAAAATTAGAGAAAAAAACAATGGCAAGAAAAAAATTATAAAAAAAGAAAATAAAATTAGATAAGTATTTCTATGAAAATTAAGTTCTAAAACTATTATTTATAAATTTTAAAATGCAATTTTTACAAAGATTGAAGAACAATTTGATCTTTTCCTGCATAAGATGGAGGTAGAAGTGGATCTTGAGAAGAGAAAATGGGATTATAAAATTGAAATCGAGATGAACGAGACATAGGACTTTCATAAAAATTATTAAAATAATAAGGATTATTTGCTCGATTAATTTGATTAAAACGGGGATAATAAACATTTTGAGATGTTAGTGACCATGGAATATTATTTTCCACATTTGTTGGATCAGTTTCCGTCGCTCGAGTGGAAGTTGTCGCTTTTAATTCATCATTAGTTTTTTGATTTATTTGTGATGGTCGTGGAGGATGCGACG
This sequence comes from Panagrolaimus kolymaensis, assembly GCA_028622995.1. NCBI lineage: Eukaryota > Metazoa > Nematoda > Chromadorea > Rhabditida > Panagrolaimidae > Panagrolaimus > Panagrolaimus kolymaensis. The sequence goes on along the minus strand of JAJQJQ010000029.1, from coordinate 1,493,567 downwards.
GCGGCGGCAATGGTTTTGGATAAAAATTTAAAGGCTGTTGCTGTTGAAAGCAAGATGGGTTTTGAAAGTGTTGATTCCAAAATTTTGCAGCGATACTTCCATTTGGCGCTTTTGATAATTCTATTTGTGAACCCATTGGTTGTTGTTGTTGTTGCTTCAGTGGTGGTTGTTGAATTTTTGACTCTCCTTGAATTTGAATTTGATTTTTTGTATTTAAATCCAAAATATTTTTGATTTTTGTTTGTCGTTGATCATTTATTTTCGGTAAAATTCTCATTGGAGTTGTCTGAGAAGCTATATCAAAATCCGGCTCTGATTCATTTACTTTCTTTGGTTTTCGACCTCGCTTTTTTGGTAGTTGGCTTTTTAAAGCAGACCCATTTTCTTCCGAAATCTTGGCACAATCAGAAGTATCTTGATTTTTTGAGATATTTAATGGACGAAGTTTTTGAGCGATACTCGTTTTTGGTGTTTCAAAAAAATTTAAATTTATTGGAAATTTCATCATCGTTGTTTGCTGTTGCTGTTTTCCTTCAGGCTGTTGTTGTTGAATAATTAATTTATTTGATTCTTCAAAAGCTATTTCGTCAAAAATTTGCTTGAGATCAATATTTTTTGAGGATGGAATTCGCAATGGAGTTAGCTTAGGTCTATCAAGCTTTTTTCGTTTTTGAGATATAACAGGCGGCGGCAAACTTGGAATATTAATGGGTTGTTGAAACTTTTGAAGAATTTTGTTTCTTGGATCATCAAATTCAAGGTTTTGAGATGCAAAATTTGCGGGCAAAAGTTTGTGAGGTTGAGAATCAAGGAATTCTGGCTGATCAACTTTTACATTATTTGAGGCAGAAACACTGAGATCTTCCACTCTCTTTTCAGTTTTCTTTAATCGTTTTTGAGGAGGAATATTTGGAGCAAAAGAAATAGAAGCACATGATGGAGTTTCTAACTTTCCTTGTTTAATAACAACTTCATTAATTCCATCTTCATTTAAAGAATTAATTTTTCTTTTTCGTTTTAAAGTCGCCTTCTTTTTTATATTCCGATGATGAATTTGCTGCTGCTTTTGACATGGAAGTTTCAAAAAAGTGGAGTTGGCGCATTTTTTCTTTGTACACAAAGAATTTTTCGTATATGAACCACCAAAAAATCTGAAAACCAAGAGAAATATTAATAAATGAAATTTAAAAAAAGTAAATTTATGAATTCAAAAAAAAACATACTTTTTATCAAGACATGATAAACATGATTTGCAATCGGGCTTTTGGCAATCAATGCAATCATCACAGCCAACTCGAGCTTTAAATTTAACTATTTCTCTCTGAAAAATTTTGTATATAAAATTAAACTTTAAAAAAATTTAAAGTCTGCCAAAAATAATTTTTTTTGGATTTTCAAAAGGTTTGCTTACTTCGACGCGACTTTTAAGAACAACCAAACATTTTCTTTCAACGCATGATTGCTTTTTAACACCAGGGCCGCCATATTTTTGACTATCCACGCAATATATACAAATTCCACACGAGCTGCTTTTACAACCAACACATTTATCACATCGCTTTGATCTATTTTGAAATAATAAAGAGTTATCTTTTTTAGAAATTAATGAAAGTGATGGTGGCAGCTTTGATTTTAGCGGTTTGGAAGCATCTTTTTTGTAGAGACTTGCTGCTGAAGTTGATGGCAATGGGCTGTTTTCTCGTAGATCAATTTTTGTCACATCCATAGATGATTTGTTTTGGATGTCGTCGTCTGGCTGATGATGATCAGACATTACCTAAAAATTTAAGTTTCGTTTGAATATGGAAGACTTTTAAAAAACGAAAATAAAGAGGAATGTAAAAAAAAAACAATATTTTTACGCGAAAAAATAAAAAACAAACATCGCATTTATTAATTCAATTTTTTAATATTTCTTTTCATTTTTTTGAAATAATATTTTCTTAAAGTGTTGATCAGTCTCTTCAAAAAGGTTAATTAACTAAATCAGTTTTCAAAGTTAAAAAAAATACCAAAAAGTATGCTTTTAAAAAAAATTTGATTTTTAAACCGAAATTTTTAATCTTAAAATTCAAGTTTCTTTAAAAATAAAAGTTAGTTTACATAATTGAAAGCTAGAAAACCGAGGAAGTAAAAATGCCAACCGTTAATAAAAAAAACGTAAAAATTAGCCGAATGAAAAGTTTCATTTAAATTTACAAAATTAAACAAAAGTTAGATGACGACGTATTCTTCTTTTTCTTTTTTCTTCCAAAGGTTTGCAACCACAATAGCCACAAAAAAAACGCATTGACTTTTCTTTTTTTCTTCATTTCTTCTTTTTTTTTTTTTTCAAAGAAAGATACACACAGTTTTGCCATAGGTGAAAACCATAAAAAATTTGTGTGCGTGTTATCTGTCTTCTGTCTGTTTATGTGCAAATTGAACTTGCAACATCATCTCCGCTGCTAGTTGACGACTGCTTGCCTGCCTGATCGCGCAATAAGCAAAAGAAAATTTTATTTTTTGTTGACAATAAGATTTTTCTGTAAATGTGAATGTATGCCTTTTTTGACCTTTAAAAAAATGGATGAAAACAAATCCATTTTAAAATTATTTATAAATTTGAAGTTTTTTTCAAAAATTAATTGAGAATCTCCAAATGTTGCAATGCAAAAAAAAAAAAAAGAGATTTATTTTCAAAAAAAAATACATGAAAAGATAACATAAAGATTAATGAAAACAAAAAACATTTAATTTATTATTTTAAAATTACCGAGTTTTTCACAATTTTCAAGCATTTGAAGATTTTGAAGCCAGGAAGTTTGTTATTTGTTGAAAACTTTGAATGTTTTTTCTGTAATACTTCAAATACTACGATCATGACACGGAGTTTAAAAATTATTAATATGAGTAAAGAAAAAGAAATTTAGAATTTAACTATTTCGCAGTAACTTTGAGATTTTGTTTTTAGAATAATTTCGATAAGAAATTTTTGGATACTAAAATTTTGATTTGTTCCAGGAAAATTGTTTAAAGCATGCTTTTACCTATGAATCACAAACACTTCCTGTAAATGATCAAATGATCAGTATATAACACTTGCAAAATTAGAGTATAAAAATGGCCTCGGTTGCCTTGCTTCTTGTTCAGTTGCTTTTTTTCTCTTTTGTAAAAGCTATATTTTTTTTTGCTCTTCTCTTGAGTTTTGTCATTTTGTTAGCTTTTTTTTTTGTTAACCATGCACTATTTTTTTATTTATCTTTCAAAAAAGCATTGTAAAAGGTTTTTGTGATTAGTTATTGCTCTTATAAAATTCTTTACATACTTTTTCAAAAAATTATTTAATTTTTCTAAAAATTTTAAGCAACAATGGCTCGAACATTTATTTTCGTTCTCATTTTTCTTTTGATTTTCCCTTTGTTGTTTACCAATGGTGCTCCCACCGATGTAACTGTTGATACAGATCCAGATAAAGCTGTCGACGCAAAAGTTAAATCCTCTCTTGATGATGTTATTGATAAACAGAGTGATGGTGGAAATGGAAATCCAAGTGTTGCCGTAAAAACAACAGATGGTCCCAAAACAACTCCTAAACCAGGTATTTTCACATTTAACAAATTTTTATGTCTTTTTTTCTCATAAAATCCTGTAAAACCGACCCATAATTTAAATTTTTAACTCTCCTAATTATTTATAGATGCCTCCACACTCGCTGTTCATTTGACAAATGCTTCCGTTCTTAGTTCGGGTGTTAAACCAATAACAACAGCCACAACCCCAACTGTCCCTCCATCTTTTACAACAACTTTGGTTGTTCATACAACAGCAACAACAACAGCAGCTAAACTCATTCCAACAACTACGACAACTCTTAAAGTCATTCCACCCAATGTTCCTACTTCAATTCCCCATCATGTAGAAAATCAAACAACTTCCATTGACCGACCAAGTTATGCAACAATTAAACCCACTGATAACATCGATGCCACAGCTATTTTCACAAAATCCACAACTGCTATTCCAGAAATAATTGAAAATGAAATAAAAGAACGGATTTTCTTTATTTTAACGGGGCATAATTTTTTTTTTGAAAAATTTTAATTTTAAACAATGAAAAGAGAAAATGTTGCCCCGTTAAAGTAAAGAAGACCCAAAAGAACTTATCCAAAACTTAAAGAATGTCACAAAATTATGGGATCAAATTAATTTAAGTAATATTCTTAAAAATAAAGGCGTAATTAGCAATGAAACTACTGATCAAGCAACGGAAGCATTTTATAATATTTTTTATTACGGCCAAATGTGTTCGAAATGGTTGAAATCCCAACAAAAAGTTGATCAAAAAAATTTAGTAAGTTTTTTTGGTCAAAAACTGCTATCATATTTTCATTCAACAAAACAATATTTTAAAAATTAACAAAGTTAAAAAAATTATGAAATAAACAATTTTAGGATTCTTTGTTCTTAGAAATTAAAAAAGCCACTGCCACATTAGTTGAAAAAGTTAAAGAAATGAATCAAGAAATTGATAATGGAATTAAACAACAAAAATCGGATCCAAAAGCTATAGAAGTCTTGAAACTAAAACTTGGAAGAAAATATGTTAATCCCATTATCGTGTATCTCAATAACACATATCAATATCAAAATATTGCATATAAATTTAGTGAAATGTGTTTTAGAAATCATACACATTTTATTAAACATGTAAGAATTTGATTAAAGACTTTAATTATTTATTTTAACGATTTTATAATTTTTTAGTTTGCTTTGGAAGAATTGAATAAGGCTTTGAGGATTTTTGGAAATCAAAATGCTTTAATAAATTATCAAATTTTTTCTAATACCGCAAATATTTTTGTTAATGCTATGAAGCAATATGTAAGTTATTAGTTTATTTTTTAAAATCTGAAAAACCACCTTTTTTTGCGAAAAAAAATTAAAAGGAAGAAAAATAGTTTTCTCAATTAAATAAAATAAATTTAGCTTTTCTTAAAAGACTCGATCGCCTTTTAAACTTAAAAAAGCATTTTTTATAAATAAAAACGAGAATAAATTTAAATAAATTTTTTTAGATTATAATTAATATGGCTTGTGATGTCCTTGTACATCATAAATCTTTTAATTATTCGGTTTTGTCTTTCCTTGATCAATCGAAAAATGATATGAATAAAATTTTTTATGATATTTATGCCTTTGCGGACACAATTAAACAAAGAGTACCTACCAATTCCACAGTCGATCCCAATGAAAATACTCGAAAAGTAAGAGTCTCTTGCCTTTTAAACGAATGATCGAATATCAAAAAAAATTTAGTTGAAGGCTTTCAAAAAATATGTAGTTTCTATTATGGATGAATATTTGGACAAATATGGAGGAGAAAGCGGATTTGAAATTTCTGAAAAAATTTACGACAATATGACTTCAAGCAATTACGGAAAAGACTATCATTTTGCTGTCGGAGTTTATTCTCAACCAAATGCTTTACTTTTGACTGAAGGCGATAATGTTTTTTCCAACACAAAAACCATCAAAGGAAAAAATGCATTAGTTTTGGCAAATCAAAAATCTCCAACCAATGGTTATAAAGAATGCAAATTTTGGGAACTCGAAGAAAGTGATGTTTGTGACCAAACAAACAAAGATAAATTCAAAAACATTATTCCAATCCTCAAAAAACATTGCAATGGAATCAGCGACATTGGAGTCATTAAACTTACTCCGCATTTATTGGATGGATATGTTTCAGTCAAATTTGATCGCGAATCCAATGCCTTTTCAATGAGTGGTTTGGGCCTTGGAGAACGCTTCCACTATTCCATTTTTGTTGCAAACGCTCTTGCATAAATCTATGAATTAATTGTACCAAAGCTTTTTGGTTTCACTATTGAATAAAAATTTTGCATGCTATTCCTTCTTCTTTTTTTGTTGCAATATAGACAAAAATTAATTTTTGCAAAGTTTATTTCTTTCAAAAGTTTTTTTTCGAAAATTACAGTTTTTTAAATCAAACAACTTCTTTCATAGCGTTTATTAAAAATAACAGACAATAATTCCTGCAATTTATGTATCTGGAAAATCTGCAAATATATAAGCCCTTTCAAGGATAGGTCTTTGACAAATCCACATAAGCAAATCATAAAAAGTTCCATCGCGATTTATCAAATTGATTCGTGAAAAAGTTTCAAAAAGACCATAATTTTGATCAATTAATTTAGTAAATTCTATGGACAGCAATTCTTGCCTCTCAATTAACCCACTTTCATGTGTCAAGTTTCTTTCCAAAACTTTTGCCATTTCTCGAATACTCCCTTTTTCCGTGTCTGTGAGAGGCGAATCTAAAGCTTTATAAAGGGTTTGAACAATTGGATAATTATCGGATACTTTCATAAAATATCCATCATAAATATTCATACGAAAGCCTTTACAAACTTTAAAAAATTGATATATCGGAAATTCGTGATTGTATTTTCCAGTATAAACAAAATGTTGATAATCTGGGTTAAGAAGATAAAAAACTTGATACCATTTATCCATAGCTTTTTCATTCGATACATCGCATAAAGTTGAATTATAACTTTTTTCTATGTAACTTTGTGCGATGGTAGTTGTAACTTGATGAAGAAGTTGATCGTAAGCTTGACATTTGCCTGTTTCGGTTTTTGTTTTAATTATTTTCCATGCATCTTTAGCTCCTTCTTCCACCATCATAGAAAAGATATTTTCAAGAGGGCCCAAAGTTGAAATATTTTTATATTGAATTTCTTTATAAATGTTTGGCGTCAACTTAATTAATTGATGATAATATTCAGCTAACATTCGACACCAATGATATATATCTTGAATCTCATCTGGATTCAAAATTGAACCCTTTATTCCGCTTAAAATTGTAAAAAATTCTCTCTTTTCATGTTCTTCAAAAATTTGTTTGCTATTCATAATTGTGAATGAAAATGTTGCCAAAAGATTTTCATAAAATTCTTGTTGAGCTTGTTTAGCTTCAAGCATTTTTTTAACTTGTTCCTTTTGATAATTGTATCGTTCACAATATGTACCGTTTTGAGTCCAATATGTAAGGGTTTGAGCCTCTTAAAAGTGTTTTACTTTTTAATCAAATGCAAAAAAACCTTCAAATAAAAAAATTTTAAGAATAAATAAATGAAAAAATCTTTTTTTCTTAAAAATTTAGAAGTTTTTTTAAAAAATTTCTTGCTATTATTTTTAAAAAGCTTTGCAAGAATCGCCACAATCAAAAAAATTCTTAAAATCTTTTCCGATGGTTTTTTTCTATGATAAATTTTTAACTTACCACAAAATACAGTAAACCAAAATAAAATTATTACAGCAAGCATCATCTTAAACGTCCTCTTCTTTATTATTTTCAACACAATGCAATAACAAAAATAAAACTTTGATATTATATTTTTTGAAAAAAAGGAAAAAAGAAAGGCTTTTAGTTGCAGCAACAACAACTTTTGATTAATGCAACAAAAAAATATTATTTTCTTTACAAACTTGGTTTAAAAAAAATAAAATTTAATATAATTTCCTGAAGAAAAAAAATAAGGCAAAAAAAATCACATGATTTTTGCAAACAACAAAAATATCATAAAAGCTTCTTTCTTTTCACATCACTCGTGATTTCTGCTGATAATTTCTTTAAAAATGAATTTGTTAACTAAAGTCGCTATTGTGAAAAAGAAATAATAATAAAACCCTTAAAAGCCTTTAATATTGTAACATATATTGCTCGATTAATTTTTATAACAAAGATTCGGATGCACGACTAAAACTTTTTTCTTTATTTTTTTATCGTTTTTTCCAACAAAGCAATTCATAAAAAATAAATTAAAATTTATTAGTCAAATTTTTAGGTAAGCTCAAGTATGGCTCAAAAAAGCAAAATGATTGCGCAATGTATCTTTGCATTCCTTTTGGCTTCGATGATTGTTGTTGATTCTTGCATTCCCGCGGACATAGCAAAATTAAATGATGGGGCTGGGAAGGTAAAACAAATTTATTAGTGATTTTTTTTATAATCCTTTAATATTTTCTAGACACGTTTGTGTAAGACTAGACTTATGAATCGGTTTTATTTCCTTCGAGGTGAATATCCAATGGCGAGGATGGATTTAGAACCAAAAATGATGTCAAATAAAGCTGAAATGATTTGCGGTGAGTTTACTAAATATTTACCTTTTTGTTAACATATTTTTTCAATTTTTAGATCTTGCCCAATATTGTTGCCGTGTTGGATGTAACGATAAATTCTTAAATGGGGTATTTGACTACCGCAGATCTAATGTCGTTGCTATGGAAGTTGGTGGAAAATAAATAAATAAGCTAATGTACTTGTGATTTAAGCAATTCAAAGAAATTTGTTTTTTAAACTGATTTTAATAAAAAATATTTGCATGCAAAAAATATATTCAAAAACATGAGCTTAAAATTAAATAAAAATTTTGATAAATTGCACGACATCTTTTAGGAAGATTTATAAGTTAATAGGACATAAAATTAACAAATTAAAAAGAAAAAACAAAAAAATTCATAAAAAAAAGAAATTTCCTAATTATTATTTATACACGTGGCGTGGCATATTTATTTGTTTCAATGTTTCCATCCACAGTTTTGTCCTATTTCTTCAGCCTTTAAAATAGGAAAATTATGACATTTATTTTTCATTTTTTCTAAAGTTATTCTAATATCCATTTTTAGCGGCAGCTTTTCTTTTTTTTAATTTTCCACGTGCGTAATCTACTTTTTTTTGATGAGAAAAATAATTTTTTTAAGAACAACAGTAATTCTCTTTATTTTTGTTCAAGACAGAATAATTATTTTTTGAAACATTTTGAAATGCAAGCGTCATACAAGTCAACTAAAATTTTTTTTAATGAATTACTTTTTTATTTTAAATCGAGGGAATACTGTCCATGCCGAGAAAAAAAATTATTCACATAAAAAAACGACGTTTTTTTAATAAATAAAGTTCGGTTAACTTTTGATGTTTTCTTTTCAATAAAAAACTTAACGAGCATCCATATTTTTGTTTTCTTATCCAAACTTTTGATGCTTTCTGTATACTAATTAATTATTTTGAATGTTTCCTTCTTCTCAATTTTCATTGTCTGTGCGTGCATCCGCGCTTCTATGCAAATTTTCTATTTTCTATCAAGCAAAAGGAAGGAAAAAAGGAATGAAAAAGAGAAGAAAAGGATTTTGCATTCTCATTTCATGGAAATGAAATGGTGATGAGTGGCGGTTTTCTTTTGAAGAAGCATTAAGGACCTAATAGCTGGGAAAAGATCCATGGAGCTAATATTAAGGGAAGGATCCGTTAGCTTAAGAAAAAAAAGAGGATATGATCTAAAGATAACATGGGCAAGGATCCAATGACCAAAATCAAGTAAAGGATGCGTTAGCTTTAAAAAACATGATAGCATCCGGAGACGGTATGGGATCGAGATAGGGCATAAGATCAAAATTGTAGATAGTATTCAGAAAAGGGAAATGATACAGTAATAAGAGCTATGCTAATTCATTTTTAATTTCTTGGCCGGTCGAAGCCCGGCGTAGCTTCTAGTGTTTATATAAAAAATGTTGTAGGAAAAATAATATATGTATGTGTTTTCTAATGCTTTTTATTATATATTTTTTTTATTACAAATTACAAAAAAGCGCATGGTATAGCAAAACATTTTTATCTTCACTTAATAAATTTTTATTTAAAAACATTTTTATTTTAACCACTTTGATAATCAACATCATTGCCATCATTGTCAGGGATAGTGTAATGTGATAAGCCATCAACGTTAATACTTGCAGTCTTTCGGTATTCACCATCTTTACAGACGTTTTCAAATGTAACATAAACTTCCAACCAATCATTATCTGACATGAGATCTGTTTCAGATCCAGAAAGTTTAAAAAAGCCATTATGAATTAAGGATTCTGTAACGCGATCGTCTAATGTAGCAGGATCACTTTCATTTAAAGTGATTGTGCCTTTAGGCAAAACTTGATTTCCATTTGCACATTTTACTGTTCCACGAAAATCAAATTCTCCTTCTTTAATTAAGGTATAATCCTCCGTGCCAGTGCCACATGAAAGTGGAAGGAAAAATACTAAGAGAAAAGGAACCAAAACCAAAACACTACCACCTTGATAACAACGCATTTTGGTATAATAATAATAATTTTTTCTTCTTGTGTTCACTCCATCATATTTTTTCTAAACGCTTTTAAAAATCATGTGATTGCTTTTTTAGCTTGATAAAAGAAATTTTTGTTTGATGAAAAAAATAATAAATTAATTTATTCGCCATTAGTAAAATAAAAATTTTATTAGAGGTGTCTTTATAAAAATTACAAAAGTTCATACATTTACGAAAAAAAATTGTCCCTTGAAACACAGATGAGCTTTAAAGTTATTTTTTAACAAAGCATGCAGGCTTTTAAAAAGTTCCAATCAAAAATATTAACAAAACTTTTCTTCCAAATTTTTGTATTTTTTTATATTATCTTTAATGCGAGTACTCAATGTTTTTAAAGGATTAAACTTTCGAAATTCGAATGCACTTTTTATTATTAATTTTTTTTACAAATTAAAAAAAATGAAACATTATTTTACGCAATTTAATTATTCATTTAAAAATTTCATCTTTAAAACACTTTTTTTAACCGCTTGTATCATCAACAGCGATATCATAGTCGTCATTATCAAGGATAGTGTAATGAGTATAGCCATCAGCGTTGAGAGTTCCGCTACGTTTTAATTCCCCAAGTTTACAGACATCATAAAATTTAACATAAACTTCCAAATCATCATTATATGACGCGGGATCTGTAGCAGTTCCAGAAAGTTCAAACATTCCATTTTGAATTAGAGATTGAGAGAGAAAATCTTTTAATGTAGCCGGATCATATTCCATTAAAACCACTTTAGCATCAGGTAAAACGGGATTTCCATTTCCACATTTTACACTTCCATAAAAAGTATATCGCCCTATTGGAACCTTGCTAAATGGAAAGGTAAAAGGCCAATCAAAAGTTGCAGCAGGAATAAAAAATATTAAGAAAAAAAGTGAAGCAAAACAACCAACTTCTCGGCGACAACGCATTTTGTTTAGTTTAATAATTTTATTTTTTTCTTCACTCCATCCACAAAAAAAATTATACAATCAAAAAAAATATCATGTGCTTGTTTCTTTTAACGTTGCAAGAAACCATTTATATATTTTATAAAATTTATTCAATGTTTAAAGACAAAAACCCGATGGTTTTGATCAAACAAATAAAGATAAATTCAGCAATATTATTCCAATCCTCAAAAAACATTGCAATGGAATCAGCGACATTGGAGTTATCAAACTTACTCCGCATTTATTGGATGGATATGTTTCAGTCAAATTTGATCGAGAATCCAATGCTTTCTCAATGAGTGGTTTGGGTCTTGGACAGAGCTGTCGAATGTTCGAAAATCTTCGAATCGAATTTCGAAGCTTCGATTCGAAATTTAGAAGATTCAATTCGAAAAATCGAATCGAATGTTCGAAAAATTAAAGTCATTAAAACTAGAGACCGGCAGCTCAAAATTTTTTTCTTAGAAAATTGCAAAGTTTTGTATGGACCTAGTATTTTATGCTATGAATATTCCGAATATAAAAAAATAAATGTAAGAAGACTTAATTAAAACCTCGAAAAGTCGAATTCAAATTTTCTAAAATCAAAAATTTTTCGTTCGAGAGAACACTTTTCTTTTATTCAACGAAAGGAAAAAAATGCAGCAACCATTCGGCAAAAGCATCTTTTGCTTCAATTTTCAACAAAAATAGAGGATTTTAGCAGTATTTTTGACGCCATATTTCTCTGCGGTGTTCTGCGCTGTTCTCGATTTTACCAGATATACAAAATTTAATTCTGCTTCGAATGGTAGTAAGCTCATGACTGAACCGGAATGAACCGTAACGTAAAGTTAAAAAAATAAAGAAAAAAAATCAATTTTAACGGCATTTTTCGTAACAACTTATGTTTATAATTACATATTCGGAATCAGCATAAAAAACTACATATTATAGGAAAGCTATATTATTTTTAAGGTTAAAATTTATAAAGTTGCAATTCGAGCTATTTAAAATGGGAAAAAACGAAAAAAAAATACGGGGAACACTCAGGCATGTAGGAGCGTTGCCAGTCTCTAATTAAAACTCATTATTTTTTTCTCAATTTCAAGTAAAAAATAGACCACTGTCCAAGGTGAAATTTGAGAATGCATTGTTATTGGGGTTGATATTTCGCCTTTTATGATTTTTAACTATGAGAAAAACGAATCTGGTGTCAGTTTTTAGTCAAATCGATTCAGGGTGACTGTGCAAAATGGATATTTATGTTTCAATAATCCGACGAGCTTTATAATTAAAATATAGTAAAGGCTTTCCAACGGATGAATGCTAATATAGAACCATTAAAGGAATGAGTGCGATGCAACAATTCTTTCGAGAGAAATGTGGATCCATAAATTGTTACCAATATTGAGAAACTTTTTAATTTGGTATTCGTAAAAAAGGGCCTGGTATTAAATTTTTTTTTGCATAAAATTGATTCATGCAATGGAACCATTTATAAAAATTAGGAAACAATGTCAAAAAATATTGCATCAAATTGGTGATAATCGAAAATTTTGGAAATTGGTTGATCTTTTGTAGCAAAAAAATGTTTGGTGTCGAAAATTTAGCTTCAAACTACATAAAGTCCATTGGAAATTTGCCGGTTTTCGATTCGAAAAAATTCGAAATTCGAAAGCTTCGATTCGAAATTCGAAATTCGACAGCTCTGGTCTTGGAGAATGCTTTCATTATTCCATTTTTGTTGCAAATGCTCTTGCTTAAATCAATTGTACCCATGCTTTTTTGTTTTACTCTTGAATAAAAATAAAAATTCTTAAAAACTCTAAAAACTAGTTAAGACCTTTCTCACATTTGTTAATTAATCATCATCAGTCTGGTTGCAAGCCTGTTTTTTTAACCTTGATGTTCAATTTCTTTTAAAAAAATCGGTTAAAATAAATTTTTATGAAAAAAAGTTTTAAAAGCATTTTTATTTTTTATCTAACACTGAATTAATTAATTAGTTATAAAATTTTTCAAGAAAAAGGGACTATTTTAAACAGAAAAAGCAGGCGCATAATTTTTTTTATTTATTGTATAAGAAATTTTTTTATAGAGAAAAAATAAAAAAACTTTTTATACCAAAATGCATTGTCGTCGTCGAGAAGGTGTTGCAACGTTTTTTTTCTTACTATTTTTTCTTCCATCCTCAAGCGGATTTCCTTCTACCAAAATTAAAATTGGCCCATATGATTTTAATGGAAGTGTCAAATGTGCTAGCGGAAATCGAGTTTTACCTGGAGCTAAAATAGTTTTAATGGAAAGGGATGAAGGCACTGGAGTGGATTTTTTAACGGAATCCCTCATTCAAAATGGTTTATTTAAACTTTCTGGAACAGCTGACGATGGATGGTTGGATGATTATTTGGAAGTTTATGTTAAATTTTATGATGTCTGTAAACTTGGGGAATTAAAACGTAGCGGAACTCTCAACGTTGATGGTTTTACTCATTACACTATCCTTGATAATGACGACTATGATATCGCTGTTGATGATACGAGCGGTTAAAAAAAGTGTTTTAAAGATGAAATTTTTAAATAAATAATTAAATTGCGTAAAATAATGTTTCATTTTTTTTAATTTGAAAAAAAAATTAATAATAAAAAGTTCATTCGAAAGTTTAATCATCTAAAAACATTGAGTATTATTTGGAATAAAGAATAATACAAAAATATTGCAAAAATTTTGGAAGAAAAGTTTTGTTAATGTTTTTGACTGTAGGTTTTTGAAACGTCTGCTTTCTTTTTTTTTTATGAAAAAATAATTTTAAAGCTCGTCGGTTTCTAGGGGCAACTTTTTCGTAAATGTATGAACTTTTGTAATTTTTATAAAAACAGTTTTAAAATTAATTTTTTTTTTTTTTATCAAAGAAAAACAGCTTTTATCAAACTAAAAAAGCTTTCACATGCTTTTTTATAAGCGTATAGAAAAAAAAATATGATGGAGTGAACACAAGAAGAAAAAATTATTATTATTATTATACTGAAATGCGCTGTTTTCAAGGTGGTAGTGTTTTGGTTTTCGTTCCTTTTCTCTTAGTATTTTTCCTTCCACTTTCATGTGGCACTGGCACGGAGGATTATACCTTAATTAAAGAAGGAGAATTTGATTTTCGTGGAACAGTAAAATGTGCAAATGGAAATCAAGTTTTACCTGAAGCCGTAATTACTTTAATGGAGTTTGATCCTTTTTCATTTAACGATCGCGTCACAGAATCCCTCATTAATAATGGCTTTTTTAAATTTTCTGGATCTGAAACAGATCCCATGTCAGATAATGATTGGTTGGAAGTTTATGTTACATTTGAAAACGTCTGTAAAACTGGTGAACAGCGAGATACTGCAAGTATTAACAAATATGGCTTATCACATTACACTATACCTGATAATGATGGCAATGATGTTGATTATCAAAGTGGTTAAAATAAAAACGTTTTGATACTATGCGGTTTTTTCTAGTTTGTAAAAAAAATATATAATAAAAAGCATTAAAAAATACATTCATATATTACTTTTCCTACAATATTTTTTTATAAAAACAGACATTCAAAATAACTAATTTATAAATACAAAAAGCATTAAAAGTTTGGATAAGAGAACAAAAACATAGATGATTGCTATGTTGTTAATTAAAAAGGAAACCCCAAAGCTAAAAAAAGAGTATATTTTTTAAAAAACGTCGGTTTTTCGTTTCGAATAATTTTCTATGCTTGGAGAGTATTCTCTCGATTTAAAATAAAAATGTAATTGCTTTAAATTTTTGTTGACTTCCACGACGCTTGCATTTCAAAATGTTTCAAATAAAAAAATTGAACTGTCTTGAACCAAAAATAAAAAGAGTTGCTGAAGTTTCTTAAAAATTATTTTTCTCACCAAAAAAAAAAGAAAAAAAGATTATGTACATGGAAAATTAAAAAAAAGAAAAGCTGCCGCTAGAAATGGATATTAGAATAACTTTAGAAAAAATGAAAAATAAATGTCATAATTTTCCTATTTTTAAGGGTTCAAGTTGGACAAAACTGTGGATGGAAACATTGCATCAAATAAACATGTCCCGTGTATAAATAATAAATTGGGTATTTCTATGTTTTATGAATTTTCCTATTTTTTCTTTTACATTTTTTAATTTTATCTCCTATTAACTTATAAATCTTCCTAAAAGATGTCGTGCAATTTATCAAAATTTTTATTTAATTTTTAGCTCATGTTTGTAAATATATTTGTTGCGTGCAAATAATTTATCATAATCAGTTTAAAAAACAAATTTTTAAATTACAAGTACATAAGCTTAGTTATTTATTTTCCACCAACTTCCATAGCAACGACATTAGATCTGCGGTAGTCAAATACCCCATTTAAGAATTTATCGTTACATCCAACACGGCAACAATATTGGGCAAGATCTAAAAATTGAAAAAATATGATAACAAAAAGTTAAAATTTTTTGGAAACCCTACCGCAAATCATTTCAACTTTATTTGACTTTATTTTTGGTTCTAAATCCATAGGACTCATCCTCACCATTGGATATTCACCGCGAAGGAAATAAAACCGATTCATAAGTCTAGTCTTACACAAACGTGTCTAGAAAATATTAAAGGATTATAAAAATAATCACTAATAAATTTGTTTTACCTTCCCAGCTAGGGGTGGCTCGTGTCATATTGTCATCAAATATCTTAAAAATGTCATCCAATTAGGATTTTTTCTCTGGAGAAAATCGGTTAATGGAATATTGTCGGCCTCGTGGAGCTCTACAGCATGGTTTTTACAGATTTTCTCCAGAGAAAATTTCCTAATTCAAAAAGTTTTTGATGACATTCGATGACAACGGGCCCTGCGGGCCCTTGTCATCAAAACTTTTTGAGTTACGAATTTTTCTGTGAGAAAAATTTGTAAACGCCATGTTGTAGAGCTCCACGAGGCCGACAATATTCCATTAACCGATTTTCTCCAGAGAAAAATTCGTAACTCAAACCTTTCGATGACATTGATGACACGAGCCACCCCTATTCCCAGCCCCATCATTTAATTTTGCTATGTCCGCGGGAATGCAAGAATCAACAACAATCATCGAAGCCAACATAAGAAATGCAAAGATACATTGCGCAATCATTTTGCTTTTTTGAGCCATACTTGAGCTAACCTAAAAATTTTCACAACTTTAATTTATTTTTGAAAAATTGCTTCGTTGAAAAAAAAAAGATAAAAAAAATTAAGAAAAAAGTTTTAGTCGTGCATCCGCCGAATCTTTGTTATAAAAATTAATCGAGCAATATATGTTACAATATTAAAGGTTTTTAAGGGTTTTATTATTATTTCTTTTTCACAATAGCGACTTTAGTTAACAAATTCATTTTTAAAGAAATTATCAGCAGAAATCACGAGTGATGTGAAAAGAAAGAAGCTTTTATGATATTTTTGTTGTTTGCAAAAATCATGTGATTAATTTTGCCTTATTTCTTTCTTTATTTCTTTTTCAGGAAATTATAATAAATTTTATTTTTTTAAACCAAGTTTGTAAAGAAAATAATATGTTTTTTTGTTCAAATAATAAAAAGGCGTTGTTGCTAAAACTAAAAGCTTTTCTTTTCTTTTTTTCAAAAAATATAATATCAAAGTATTATTTTTGTTATTGCATTGTGTTGAAAATAATAAAGAAGAGGACGTTTAAGATGATGCTTGCTGTAATAATTTTATTTTGGTTTACTGTATTTTGTGGTAAGTAAAAAATTAATCATAGAAAAACCCACCGGAAAAGATTTTAAGAATTTTTTTGATTGTGGCGATTCTTGCAAAGCTTTTTAAAAATAATAGCAAGAAATTTTTTAAAAAAACTTCTAAATTTTTAAGAAAAAAAGATTTTTTCATTTATTTATTCTTAAAATTTTTTATACATTTGTTTAAAAAGTAAAACACTTTTAAGAGGCTCAAACCCTTACATATTGGACTCAAAACGGTACATATTGTGAACGATACAATTATCAAAAGGAACAAGTTAAAAGAATGCTTGAAGCTAAACAAGCTCAACAAGAATTTTATGAAAATCTTTTGGCAACATTTTCATTCACAATTATGAATAGCAAACAAATTTTTGAAGAACATGAAAAGAGAGAATTTTTTACAATTTTAAGTGGAATTAAACAATCAATTTCGAGTCAAGAAGAAATTCAAGATATATATCATTGGTGTCGAATGTTAGCTGAAAATTATCATCAATTAATTAAATTGACGCCAAACATATATAAAGAAATTCAATATAAAAATATTTCAACTTTGGGCCCACTTGAAAATATCTTTTCTATGATGGTGGAAGAAGGAGCTAAAGATGCATGGAAGGTAATTAAAACGAAAACCGAAACAGGCAAATGTCAAGCTTATGATCAACTTCTTCATCAAGTTACAACGACGATCGCACAAAGTTACATAGAAAAAAGTTATAATTCAAGTTTATGCCAAGCATGGAATAAAAAATCTATGGATAAATGGTATCAAATTTTTTATCTTCTTAACCCAGATTATCAACATTTGGTTTATACTGGGTATTATAATGAAGAGTTTCCAATATATCAATTTTATAAAGTTTGTAAAGGATATCGACCACACATATACGACGAATATTTTGAAAAAGTATCCGACGATCATTATCCCATTGTTCAAACCCTTTATAAAGCTTCAGAATCGCCTATCACAGAAATGGAAAAAGGGAGTATTCGAGAAATGGCAAAAGCTTTGGAAAAAAATTTACCACAAAAAAGTGGTTTAAGTGAGAGGCAAGAATTGGTGTCCAAAGAATTTACAAAATACATTGATCATGATTTTAACCTTTTTGAAACTTTTTCACGAATCGATTTGATTAATCACGATGGAACTTTTTATGATTTACTAATGTGGATTTGTCAAAGACCTAATCTTGAAGCGGCTTATAAAATTGCAGATACATGAATTGCAGGAATTTGTTGTTTGTTATTTTTAAAGGACCCTAATCATTTGGTCTTTTGAAAATTTCAAATTTTCGTTTCCCGCATTATTCCCTCCTGCTGGCAAGGTGTAAAGTCCCTTTCAAGCAAGTTTGATTTTTTTTTTGAAATCTAATTTTCTTCTTCTTCATCTCCGTGAATATCAACCATTTCAATGTATTTACGCAATACCTTTTACCTTTTTAATATTGTATTTACATATATCCATTAAAACCTAGATGAAGAAGAAGAAAATTAGATTTCAAAAAAAAATCAAACTTGCTTGAAAGGGACTTTGCACCTTGCCAGCAGGAGGGAATAATGCGGGAAACGAAAATTTGAAATTTTCAAAAGACCAAATGATTAGGGT
The DNA here is from genome assembly GCA_028622995.1 of Panagrolaimus kolymaensis. NCBI lineage: Eukaryota > Metazoa > Nematoda > Chromadorea > Rhabditida > Panagrolaimidae > Panagrolaimus > Panagrolaimus kolymaensis. The sequence goes on along the minus strand of JAJQJQ010000029.1, from coordinate 1,475,091 downwards.
CCTTTAATAAACGTTAAGAAAGAAATTGCCTGATAAAAAAAGTGTTATTTTCGAAAAAAACTTTTGAAAAAAAATAAACTTTTGCATAAATTATTTTTGTCTATATTGCAACAAAAAAAAGAAGGAATAACATGCAAAATTTTTATTCAACAGTAAAATAAAAAACATTGGTACAATTAATTCATTGATTTATGCGAGAGCGTTTGCAACAAAGATGGAATAATGAAAGCATTCTCCAAGGCCCAAACCACTCATTGAGAAAGCATTGGATTCCCGATCAAATTTGACTGAAACATATCCATCCAATAAATGTGGAGTAAGTTTGATGACTCCAACGTCGCTGATTCCAACGCAATGTTTTTTGAGAATTGGAAGAATGTTTTTGAATTTATCTTGGTTTGTTTGGTCACAAACGTCATTTTCAGGGAGTTCCCAAAATTTGCATTCTTTATAACCACTGTTTGAAGATTTTTGATTTGCAATAACAAATGCACTTTTTCCTTTGATGGTTTTTGTGTTTGAAAAAACCTTTTCGCCTTCAGTCAAAAGTAAAGCATTTTGTTGGGAATAAACTGCGACAGCAAAATTATAGTCTTTTTTGTAATTGCTTGAAGTCAAGTTGTTATAAATCTTTTCAGAAATTTCAAATCCGCTTTCTCCTCCATATTTTTCCAAATATTCATCAATAATAGAAACAACATATTTTTTGAAAGCCATTAACTAAATTTTTTTGATAACCGATCTTTATTTTTCAAAGTAAAAGACTCTTACTTTTCGATCATTGTCGTTGGCATATATTTCATAAAAAACTTGATTCATATCATTTCTGGGTTTATCAAGGAAAGGCACAACCGAATGTTTAAAAGATATTTCTTCATGGGGAAGAACGTCACAAGCAATATTAATCATAATCTAAAAAAAATATTTTTTTATTTCTGTTTTTTATATTGACTTCGCTATTTTTATTTAGCAATGCGAAGTTAAAGAAAATTTTTTTTTGACTAATTAACAAAAAATAATTTGTAACTTACAAATTGCTTCATAGCATCGATGAAAACATTTGCAGTTTTTTCAAAAATTTGATTATTCGATGGATCATTGTGAATTTCCAATGCAACGAAAGATTTATTCATGGTTTCTAAAGCATTCTAAAAAAATGGAAAATAAATATTTAAAGCAAAAATTAAAGAAGTCAATAATCAAAAAAATTCTTACAGAAGCTATAAGCATATGATGCTTTCTTTGACAAAGATCTTCAAATCCTTTTCCATTTAAATTATGTTGATATAAATTATCGAAATAAACAACAATTTGATTAACATATTTTCTTCCAAGTGTTAAATTTATATGTTGCATATTTTTTGGATCAAAAATATTTTCTTGAATTAATCCTTTATCAATTTCATCATTCAATTTTACAATTTTGTTAACAAATAATTTAGTGACATTTTGGATTTTTAAGAACAAAGGATCCTAAAAAAATTATACCCTTTTCTTTCGTCTTTTTTTTTAAATTTTAAACCTTAATTCTAATTATACGTAATTTTATCGGTTCTTTTTTTGAATTAACTTAACGTAAAATTAAAAATATAAAACATACGATGGTTTGATTATCCATTTTTTTGTTGTTTTGATGTTTCAACCAATTTGAACAAATAAAGCCTAATTTAAAAATATTGTAAAATGCTTCCGTTGTTTTATCAGTAGTTTCATTGCTTATGATGCCTTTATTTTGAAGAATATTTTCTAAATTAATTTCATCCCATAATTTTGTGGCATTCTTTAAGTTTTTGAGAAGTTCTTTTAATTCTTTTTCTGGGGTTTTTGAAGCTTTTGGAGTTGTTGGAATTTTAGTTGTGGTTGTGGATTCTGAACTTGGCTCAATAGAACTTGGATTAATCAATGTTGGAAAAATGGAAGCTGTTTGGTTTCCAATAGGATGTGGAATAGTTGTTGGGACTATTGGAGAAACAACTATTTTAGCTGTTGTTGATGGATGAAGAACATCTGTAGTAGCTGTTGAGACATCAGCAGCAGGGGTGGATTTTTTTATACCCGCTAAAGTTCTTGGGATTGGTTGAGAAGTGGTGGTAGGGACATTTGGTGGGGGTTTAGCACTCGAACCACGGACAACGGAAGCAGTAATCGAATGAGCAGAGGATGATGTGGATGGGGCACCTAAAATATTTTTAATCGATCTACGAATTCAATTAACAACTTTTGTATGAATTTTGAGAAGGAAAATTTTTTTAAAAACAATTTATTGTTTAAAAAATTGGAAAAATACCGACCTGGTTTTTGAGTCGATGAATTAACTTTTTCTTCAATTTTGGCATCTGTTGTTGGATTTGCATTTTCTCCACTCTTTTTATCAACAACGATAGGAGGGGATTTAGCATTTGCGTTGTCAGCATTCTTGGTACCAGCAGTATCAGCGCCGTTGTCAGCTTTTCCTGCATCAGAAGCAGAAGCATGGGTTTGAGGAGCACCATTGATCAGAGGAAAGAATAAAAGAAAAATGAAGAAGAAAATATAAGTTCGAGACATTTTTGCCTAAAACAAATTTTTGCTTGCATTTCATATATACATTTTTTATTTTTATCAAAAAAGCGAAATAATTACAAACAAGACCGATAAAAAAATTATAAAATGTTAAACAAATGCTAGCAAAAAATGAAGAAGAAGAGAACGCAAGAAGCAACCCAGCTTTTACAAAAAACGAAAAAAACATATGATTGAAAGTAAGGAAAATCGAATCATTTTTATACTCGATTTTTGCAAGAGTTATTTACTGATCTTTCGACTATTCACAGGAAGTGATTGTGATTCATGAAGGTCGATTCAATGCGGTCATGGCATACTTGTTAAAAAACGAAACATATGGATCACATTTTTTTCCGGTAATTTTTATTTTTCCTAAACCTTGGTTTCTTAGTATTTTGCGTGCGCTTGCTGGTAGTATCTATCAAATGGAAAGAAATCCATTTTATTAGTAACGTTTTGAAAAGGTTTTTAGTTGAAATCATAAAAATAATAGAGTCAGAAGATAAAAAATTTCCACCTTATTATAATTATATCTTTTCTAACAAATCTAATTTTCTCCAAGAAATTATTTTAAAGGGCAGAGTTTACTTTATGAAATATTTTATAGAATTTTTTTGGCATAATCGAAAGAAATGATATCCAAATTTAAAATGTGTTGTGTTTACTTTTTTGACAAAAAAAGTCTTTTGAATTTTTTTTACAATAGATTAAATTTTTTTGAGAATGTGGAAACAATAAAAAAGAGGACATGCAAAATTTTTATTTAACTCTGAAACACAAAAGCATGAGTACAATTAATTCAGTGATTTATGCAAGAGCGTTTGCAACAAAAATGGAATAATGGAAGCATTCTCCAAGGCCCAAACCACTCATTGAAAAGGCATTGGATTCCCGATCAAATTTAACTGAAACATATCCATCCAATAAATGTGGAGTAAGTTTAATGACTCCAATGTCGCTGATTTCATTGCAATGTTTTTTGAGGATTGGAATAATGTTTTTGAATTTATCTTTATTTGTTTCATCACAAACTTCATTTTCAGGGAGTTCCCAAAATTTGCATTCTTTATAACCATTGGTTGGAGATTTTTGATTTGCAATAACGAATGCATTTTTTCCTTTGATGGTTTTTGAGTTGGAAAAAACATTGTCGCCTTCAGTTAAAAGTAAAGCATTTGGTTGAGAATAAACTCCGACAGCAAACTTGTATTCTGAATAGGTTGAAATCAAGTTTTTATAAATCTTTTCAGAAATTGTTGATTGGCTTTCTCCTCCATATTTGTCCAAATATTCATCAATAATAGAAATTACACCGTTTTTGAATTCTTTTTTCAAAAGAGGCAACTAAAAATAATTTTTGTCATCCCAAGTTTTTGTGTATTTTTTTGTCTTTTATTTATGTCGATTTTTCAAGCTTTTTATTGAAGGAAGAAATTAAAATTCTTACTTTTCGAACATAGTCATTGGCATAAATGTCATAAAAAATTTTGTTCATATCGTTTCTAGGTTTACCAAGGAAATGCAAAACAGAATTATTGAAAGATCTTTCATTTGTTAGGACATCGCAAGCCATATTTAACAAAATCTAAAAATTTTGAATATTGATTTTTTTTTGAATTTATAAAATAACTAAATAAATTAAGAACTTACAAAATGCTTCATACCATCAATAAAAACATTTGCGGTTTTTGTAAAAATTATCTCATTCAATGGATCATTTTGAATTACTGGCGAACCCAATGACTTATTTACGCTTTTCAAAACTTCCTTAAAAATGACATTTATTAGTTAAGGCATAAGAAGTTTAGTCCAATGAAAAATAGTTCTTACTGAAGCAATCAAACGATGAGAATCACTTGAACAAAATTCCGTAATATTTTCTGCAATATGGCTATAATTATACCTCCAACCGAAATAAACCATAAGTTCATGAACGTGTGTTCTTCCAAGTGTTAAATTTAAGAATTTCCTGTCTTTGGGTTCAAAAATATTTTTTTGATTTAATCCTTCATCAATTACTGGATACATGTCTTTAGTTGCTGTAATTAATAAACCAGTGGCATTTTTGATATCTTCGAATAAAGGATACTAAAAAAATTTAAGATTTAATTTCTTGAAGTTACAGAAACCCAAAAAAATAAAAACTTATTACTTGATGTTCATCATCTACTTTATCTTGGAGCGGAAACCAATCGGAACACATTTGGCCGTAATAAAAAATATTGTAAAATGCTTCCGTTGTTTTATCAGTAGTTTCATTGCTTATGATGCCTTTATTTTGAAGAATATTTTCTAAATTAATTTCATCCCATAATTTTACGGCGTTTTTTAATGAATTAAGGACGCTTTCTTTTAATATTAAATCATCTGAATCGCCACCACTAGCAAGAGAACTTGTTGGAGTTGGAGTTGAAGTTGCCGTGGAAAAAATATTGGTGCCTTTTTTTGGAACTTTGGTAGTTGTTGAGCTTGTATAAATAATGGATGTGGAAGTTGAATTTGCAGGACTTGGAGTAGCTTTACTCGAGACAGTGGATGGAAAGACAATATTAGTTACTGTAGTTGATGTTAATGGATTAACAACGACAGTAGAAGTTGGGAGACCAGAAATTGTTGTTGTTGTAAATTGTGGTGGAGCAGCTGTTGGGGCTGTGACTATTGGTGTTGTTGGTTTTGTTGAATTTGAACCAGGAATGGAAGTATTCGTCGGATGAGCAGCAGTTGATGCAGAATCTATAAAATATCCTCATAGTTAAATTTTTTAAAAAATGATTAGAATTTTATTAAGCTTCTTTTTTTTTAAATTAATCTTTTTTATGCTTACCTTGATCAGCAGCAGCTGAAACAGTGGGAGCGCCGGTGATAAGCAGTGGCGAAAAGGTCGAAAGAAAAATAACGAACAAAACAAATGTTCGAAACATTTTTGTCCTAAAATTTGTTGAAACTTTTATTTAGATTTTATAAATGCATTAACAATTTTGTACGAGCAACAATTAAGCGCTATTTAGCTTTTTATAAAACATAAAAACAGAAAGAAATTTACTGTATAAAAAAAGATTTAATGTTTTTTTGGTGAAATCTTAAATATTATTTTTTAAGGCAACACTTCATTGAATTTTATGATTCAAAAAAAAAATGGTTTAAAAAAATAAAAATATCAAAGGCAAAGTCTCGAATTAAATTTTAATGGAAAAAATGAATTCATCTATTTGAAAGAGAAAAAAACCATTAATACTAAAATAAACGAACAAAAAAATGAAAAAGAATACAAAGGAGGCAAAAAGCAGACACAAGCATGCTTTTAAAAAATAAAAAATAATAATTTGAAAACAAGTGAAAGGGAAGCAAGGAAACCCAGTCACTTAAATATTCGATTTTTGTCGGTGTCTTCTGGTTTATATTTGATGATACAGGAAGTGATTGTGATTCATGAGTGAAAGCCATAATTTGAAAAAAAAATTTCTTCGTAATAAAACCTAATAGTTTTTAGAGATTTCGGGATCTTTATTTTTGTGAATGGTGCAAAAAAAATAAAAAGAATTAACAAGCAAAATTTTTATTCAACAGTAAAACCAAAAATTCATTGATATAACACAAAAAACGCTTTTAATCAAATTTTATACAAAAGTGTTTGCAACAAAAATGGAATAGTGGAAGCATTCTCCAAGGCCCAAACCACTCATAGAAAAGGCATTGGATTCACGATCAAATTTGACTGAAACATATCCATCCAATAAATGCGGAGTAAGTTTAATGACTCCAATGTCGCTGATTCCATTGCAATGTTTTTTGAGGATTGGAATAATGTTTTGGAATTTATCTTTGTTTGTTTGGTCACAAACATCACTTTCTTCAAGTTCCCAAAATTTGCATTCTTTATAACCAACATTTGAAGATTTTTTATTTGCAATAACAAATACATTTTTTCCTTTGATGGTTTTTGTGTTGGAAAAAACATTGTCGCCTTCTGCTAAAAGTAAAGCATTGGGTTGAGAATAAACTCCGACAGCAAAGTTGTATTCTTTTCCATAAACACTCAAAGTCAAATTGTTGTATATTTTTTGAGAAATTGTTAATTGGCTTTCTCCTCCATATTTTTCCAAAAATTCATCAATAATAGAAATTACACCGTTTTTGAATTCTTTTTTCAAAAGAGGCAACTAAAAAGAATTTTTTGTCATTAAAATATATCGCGATTTTTACTTTCGATTTTAGAAGTTTCTGTTTTTTTCAAAGTTCTTAATATCGAAAGAAAACAAATTCTTAAATTCATACTTTTCGGACATAGTCATTTGCATAAATATCATAAAAAACTTGATTCATATCATTTCTGGGTTTACCAAGGAAAGGCACAGCTGACTGGCTAAAGGATATATTTTCACGTGGAAGAACGTCACAAGCCATATTTATCATAATCTAAAATTATTTTTTGTATTTAGCTTTTTTCTCCAAAGTCACATTCTATTTTTTTTTAAAACGAGGTCTACGAAATTTTGTTTTTTATTTAAATGAAAAATTTTTTTCTCTTGGTTCTAATTTTTTTCGCAAAAAACTATATTTTTGGTTAAAATTTATAAAATAAATTTAGAACTCACAAATTGCTTCATAGCATCGATGAAAACATTTGCGGTTTTTGTAAAATTTTTATCATTCAATGGATCATTTTGAATTTCTGGTGCATTCAAATATTTATTCATAACTTTCAAAACATCCTAAAAAATGTTTATTAACAACTATAGCAAAAATTAAAGAAATTGAATAATGAAAAAAAGTTCTTACAGAAGCAATCGAATTATGAAGGTTTTTATGGCAAAGTTTGCTGAATCTTCTACGAATAGCATTGTATTGATATATGTTAATGAAATAATTGGTAATTTGATGAACATATTTTCTTCCAAGTGTTAAATTTAAACCGTGCGTTTCTTTAGGATCAAAAATATTTTCTTGAATTAATCCATGATCGATTTCCAAATTCATTGTTTTAGTTTTCCTTATTAATGATTGAGTGGCATCTTTCAAATCCAAAAATAACTGATACTAAAAAATTTAAATAAGCATAATTTTTTTCAAAGTTATTAACACCCAAAAAAAATAGGAATTAAAAAAAACTTATTACCTGATTTTCTTCAGGGATTTGTTTTTGGTATTTCAACCAGTTGGAACACATTTGACCCAAAATAAAAATATTGTAAAATGCTTCAGTTGTTTTATCAGTTGTTTCATTGCTAATTATACCTTTATTTTTGAGAATATTTTCTAAATTAATTTCATCCCATAATTTTATTGCATTTTTTAATGAATTAATAAGTTTTTCTTTTATTTCATTAGTACATAAACTTCGATATATTGGTGCAACAGATGTTGTTGGTGTTGGAATATTTGTAGTTGTGGCATTGGTGTAAGTCGTAGGTTGAATTGTTGTGGAATTTGATGGATCAATGGAAGGGGAAGTTGAATTGTCAGGATTTGGAGTAATTGTGGAAACATTGGAAGGAATGAGAGGCGGTGTAGTGGGACCAAAAATTATTGTTGTTATATTATCATCGAAATCACCAGAAACAGTAGAATTTTTAATATCCGCCGCTAAAGTTGTTGTTGTTGTAAATGATGGAGGAGCAGTTGTTGGGGTTGTGACTGTTATTGGTGGTTCAACACTTGAACCCATAGTTGTTACAGCAACTCCAACATCGGTGGAAGCCGCCGCGTTGATAAGCAAGAAAGGAAAAATCAAAAGAAAAATGAAGGCGAAAATAAATGCTCGAGGAAGCATTTTCACCTTAAATTGGAGAAAATCAATAAAACTTTTATAAAAAAAATATAGGTAAACAATTATGTATGAGCAATAAATTAGCGCCAAAATTGTTTAAACAACTATTTAGTTTTTCGAAAATTTTTTAATAGGTATTTTCAAGCAAGGAAAAAAGACAAAATTTTTAAAAAACACAAAGATCGATAAAAAAAAGGTTAGCGTGATTAACAAAAAACCCAGAAAAATGAAAAAGAAATAAACAAGATTCAAGCAGCCACAACCTTGCTTTTACATAAAAAATATACCGAGTCACTTATATAGTCGATTTTTAGCCTGTGTCTCTTTATTCTATCATACAGGAAGTGATTATGATTCATGAATGAAAGCCAGACAATGTCTTTCGCACTAATCACAATATTATTAAACTCTTATTGCTGTTACTGCTTGATTTCTTGATAGCTTTTTTGCTCCAATTCGATTTTAAAAAAATAAAAATCATTAAATGTGTTGGCTTCTTTATTATTTAGTTCACAAAAAAAACTTGTTAAAATATAAAACTAGAGTCCATGCTGGCTATGTTAGTATTTTTAAGGCAAGTTTTTAAACATCTTTTATTTAAACGAAAAAAAAAGAAATTGCGACAAGATATTCAAAAGAAAATTAAAAGAGCTAAAATTCGTCTTAAGCTATCTTTATGTGCTGAAATTGGGTAATTTTGAAACAAATTATTTAATTTATTTTTATTACAAACTATTATTTTTTTCCATATTCATAAATTTTTGCATCAAACTCATTTTCGTGCAAAACATAATGAATGGGAACATTAATATTTAGATGTCCACTTCGTTTGATTTCACCATTTTTACAAACATCATAAAATTGAAAATATAATTCCACGTGAGAACCAAAAAATTCATCATCGATGCAATTTCTTTTTATCACAAATTTTCCATCTTTTTCTATGGCAGTCGAAGCAACCAAATCATCGGATGTGATGTCATCGCGTTCCACTAAATCTACGGTGGAATTTGGTCGAGTTGGTGAACCATCCTCGCATTCAACGTATGCAGCAAAAAAATAGCAACCTTTTGGAAAACTTGTGTATGGAAATGCTGCGACAAAAATGGGTAAAAATAAGGCAGCAAAAAAGCAGACGAAAAAAAAGTTTGACATTTTTTGGAGAAAAAATGAAAAGCAACGTGTCTTAAAAATTTTTTAAAGGGTGTTTTTATATCCCAAGAATTATAAAAGGAAAAGAAAATTTTAAGTGTTTATAAATAAATTAAAAAAAAATTTTTTTAAAGCTTTTTTCTTTCATTTTTATAAAATTTAGTTTAAAAAGTTAATTTAGCATTTTTTGGAGTTGGAAACTGTAAAAGAAAGAGCTTAAAAATTAAATGGAAACTCTTGTAGAGATATAGAATAGCGGTGCCGGAGTTTTTAAATAATCTTCAAGTGTATCACATTATTTTGTCATTAAAATGCTAAGGATATACTCAAAAAATAATTACTTGATGCTTAGTGACTTTTTTACTATTTTTTTAAATCACAAAATAGAAACAAAAAAATGACTCAAAAAATGAAGGTATTTTTTTTTTGTGCGACACAAAAACTTGACCATTTAATTTTTTTTAATGATAAATTTCTTCACCCAAATCTTTTTCGTTTAAAAAAGTCACATAATTTCTTATTATTTTATGTGCAAACAATGGAAATGATGTGCCTTATTTTGATTTGGCTCAAGTTGCAGCTCAAGATCTTAATATGGAATTAAGCGTGAAAGAACTAAGTGATGTTAAAAATAATAAATGGATAAATGATCATGTTATAACATTAAAAATGAACGCTGATGTTATTGATGGCCATGATACCACGCGTATTTTAGTTACTCCTGATATTTGGAATGAGGGCTCAACTTTTAAAAACTGGAGCGCAGATGGGAGTAAAGTCGATCAGCGTTTGCCAACTATTCCACCCAATAGCCCCACTTTTGAGGATGCTGTAATTCCAATAAATATTAATGGTACACATTGGGCATTGGGAATCCTCAATAAGGCAACACGAATTTGTACATAAGATTGTACATTGAAAAGAAGGATTCCAGAGTTTCATGAAAAAGAAGTGAAAAGAATATGTTATTTATTAACTGGCGTTGTGTGTAAAGTTATTCCTGCACCTGTCAATTCTTTTTTCAAACAACTTGATGGAGTAAATTGTGGACCATTAATCTGTCTTATTGCCAAAAAAATTTTTAATGGTGAAGATTTAAATTTTCATAAATCTGAAATTGATAAATGGCGAAAAGAAGTATTTGAATTCTATCGAAATTTCGTAGTATATAATGATGTTGAAGAAATGCCACAAAATGTAATTGTTGAATCACCTTCCAAAAAAATTAAAATTAATATTGATACACTTCAAACAGATAATGTTCAACAAACTTCGAAAAAGCAAGAAATTATTAAAACGTTTGGAGGAACTCAAACTGCTCGAAATTTAAATATTGCCAATATACCATCAACAAAATCTAAAGTTCATAAAATCTCCAATGTTTTACCCCGTTCATTGATTATTGATTCTAATAATGATCAAACTTTTAAAGCTTCGGAATTTGAAAAAATCAAGGATGATGATATTCGAAAGCCGCTTACAAGAGAAGCTTTAAATAGAGTTAAAAATAATGAATGGGTAAATGATATGGTAATTGTTAAAGAATTATATCGTCAATTAATTTATGGCCATGAAAAAACAAGGCTATTGGTTTATCCACGTAATTGGTATAATCAAAGAAAACCTTTTGATAATTGGAGTTTCAATGCAAATGCAAGGCGTCGATTACAAACTTATCCAAAGTTTAGTATGACTTTTGAGCATGCCATAATCCCCATTAACATTGATAGTTACCATTGGGCTTTGGCCATTGTCGATAAAAAAAGAAAACTTTGTACTTATTTTTGTACAAAAAATTGGCAGCTTCCATATCATCATTATAAAAAATTAGAATTAATGTGTGAATGTTTAATTGGAACACAATATAGAATTATTAATGCACCATTTGAAGACTACAAATTTCAACAAGATGGTGTTCATTGTGGTGCTTTAATTATTATGTTGGCAATAAGATTTCTTAACAATAAAGAAATGGATTTCGATGATTCGGAAATTATTAAATTCAGAAAAAAGGTTTTTGAATTTCATGATTCAATAACACCACAAGATGATCTTCCAACAAGATCAATAAATATTCAAAGAACTGAAGAAGATGAAATCATATGTGTTTATGATAGTAGCGACAAAAATGATAATATTTTGAATGCTTCAAATGCTAAAGGACAAGCAAAAGATGGGGATTATGCTGCAGATATTTCTGTCATCAAAGAATATAATGCTAAAGAAATATGTGAGCCACCTGCCAAGAAACCAAGAGGAAGGCCAAAGAAAAATAAAGCTCCAGATAATAAAGGCAAACCTCCTCAAGAGGTGATTTCAATGAAAAATAATAGTAGTGAGATTAGTATTAAAGATATTTCTGATAGTAATTCCTCAATAATCACAGAAACTAAAGCAAAAAAAGGAAGAGGAACACAAAACAAAAATTCCATTGAAATTATTAATGTTGAAAGACCACAACCTTCCATTCCAATGGAAATATCTGATAAAGAAAGTGGAACAGATTTTGTAAAAGTACAAAGCTTCGATGAATTCCGAACAGAAAGGAAGAAAGGACCAAACCATAAAGGAGTAATAAAGCAATATCAGAAATATTTAAACGATATTAAGGATAAATCAAATATTAATCAACTTGCAAATGATTCTATGAGTTCAGATATTTCCAGCAGCGTAAAAAAAAATAAAAGCGGTCGGCCTACAAAAAAATTAAATCATAATCGGTACACAACAAGTAAAAATATTGATCAAACAAGATGATGGAACTGCCTCAACTAAATCTATAGATTCAGATGCTTCTATAAATTCTGAAAATAGTAGCAATGTTAGGAAAAGAGGTCGACCCCGAAAACAGCTGCCTAAAAATACAAATTTAACTTCCACTGATGATGGAAATTCATTAAAATCTGCAGATTCTGATATTTCGATGGAAAGTGATAGCAGTGTAACCAAAAGCAAAAGAGGTCGGCCACCCAAACAAAAAGATGAAAATCAATATACTCCAAAAGCTGATGTTTCTGTTAAACAAAGCAAAGACAAGCTAAAGATTGTAATTTCAGGTGGATTAACTGATTCTCAGCAACTTATGCCACCGCCACAACTTGGTTCAATTTATGATAAAGCTACAAATGTAAGAAAATCTTCAAGAATTGCTGTTCAATTGCCAAAACTTAAACCCATCACCCCATATTGTTCACGTGAAGGTAAAATTCACAAAGAAGGTTGTGCAGCAAAATCTGTTAATCATGAAGTACACTACCATGATATTGGAGATTTTGATATTCCTTGCCCTCATTGCAAAGCATGGTTAAATGAATATGAAGCTAATACACCTTCAAGAGCCAACAAATGCTGTTCTCTTGGAAAGGTTGACCTAAGCGAGGATCATGATATTTTGCAAAACCAAATTCCTAAGTTGTTGCGGGAATTGACAAACCCTGATCATCCAAATTTTCACCACTTCCAAAAATGTAGTAGAGGGTACAATAATCATACATCCTTTGGTTCAATGACCGCTGATAAAGTTCCACCTCCTCCAACTCGTGGTCCTCCAGTTGTCGTAATGAATGGATTAATTGAATATCGCGCCAGCGGGTTACTACTACCTGATGGTAAAAAAGAACGAAACGCTCAGCTCTTCACTTTGGATTTAGAAGATGCCCTAAAAATTAGAAGTGAAGATGCAAAAGAAAGTGGATTGAAAGAAGAAATTTTGAAGTTGTTACATCAAATGCTTGGTGAACATAATGAATTAGCGAAATTTTATAAAGATGGCAGTGAGCGATTGGCAAAGTCAATAGAAGAATGCGAAAAACAAAATAAAGAGCAACCACGATTTAGAATGGTAATTGTGGATTCAAGAGAGGAAAAAGATTTTAAAGCTCGTAATCCAGATGTTCATGTTCATTCAGGCGAAAAACCACGAAATGAAATGGTTGGATTGATATGGTGTAAAGATACTGGAGATGATAGTGAGCTACCACCAATTCATGGCGTATGGCTATATGGAACAAAAGGTGAAACCCATCTTATTCCATATTACAGCCCAAATATTGATCCTCTTTGTTATGCTTTACTTCTAATGTATCAGTTTTCTATAAAATTTTTTGTTAAAAAATTAACTAAATTTTGTGTACTTTATTCTGAATATTGTATATTATACTTACCAAATCATCATTCAAATATATGGTTATTAAACTATTTGTAGGTAATGAACTTATGTGAAGTAAATGAGTGAATTTTAATTTAGTTAAATTAATGGATGGTAAAATTTGGAATTCTGAAAAAAAGAAAGAATTAAAAAATGTTTAAAAAAACTTAAAATAAAAATAAAAAATTACGTTCAATGGGAATTAATTCTAATTGAAATAAAGCACCATAAATAGTTTCAGAAAAAAATTTAAAAACATTTGTGTTATTTGATAAAAGAAGAAGAACATCATTCGCTCCATTAAAAGTAGAATCCAACAAAAGTTTATCATTTGTTATAATTTGATAATACCCATAATTAGGCTTATTTTGAATACTAAAATTTAAGGATGTATAAAATTTATTTTATACTTTTTTGTTTTCGTTAGCATTAAAAAAAATTTGCTTTTTGTTTGCAAAATTAAATAATTTTTTGTTTTAATTTACAATCATTTTAGGGTTTTTGGATACCGGAAAAAGTACATTATTATAATCTTCTTTTTTTTGAATATCTAAATATTTTTAGCGAAAACAAAAAATTTTTTATTTCAAAACTTCCCTTTCGTCACCATTTCCATTATTAATTGGGGAAAAGATTATATTTAGATCCATGCAAGAAGGATTTATTTGGATCTGAAATTTATGGTTTGCTTTTCTTCAGAAGGAAATTATTTTTCTCAGTCCAGTTTATGAATTATTTTTTGACTACATAATGTAGTAGAGAATCTCAGCTTTCGAAAGCACAAAAAATTTTCCTCTATCGTCAAACAAAAAATAGCTATATGCCGCTATCGAAAGAAAATATGCAAATTTTACTTTTGCTTGGGAAAATTTTTTCCTGAACATAGTTTTCAGAAATCTATAGAGGGGAATAAATTCCTCATAAATAGGGCTACAATCTGCACCCATTGTAACAGGGAACCTCCCGTGTGTTAAAAAAAATTTGAAAAAAAAACGCTACGAACTTATTTACCAACCTAATACTTCGCGATAAATCCGTGCCGTGTTTATTGAAATGTTAGGTTATATGTTAGGATTTTTCTTTTATTAAAAGCAATATGTAAAATATTGCTTTTAATAACGGAAAATATTGATTTTTGACCAAATTTTATGTTTTTATGCAAGCGTAAACCAAAAGGAAATGTTTATCTGCAAAAGAAAAAGCAGTTTCTGCGCAGAGAGTTAGCAGAAACTACGCAGACAAAAAGCATTAACTGCGCAGATAAAATTGCTTGTCTGCATCGTGCATGCTTTTTTGTCTGCAAAATGTCTGCGCAGTTACTGCTTTTGCCTTGCAGAGAAGTCTGGGTTGACGCCCGTATTTGATGTTAAACTATTTAACAATAGTTTATTTTTTATACACATTTAAAAAAATAAAAAAATACACATTAAAAATTATTTAAAATCTTATCAAATTACTGAATAAAACTTTTCTTTTGATTTCTTCGTTTTTTATATAATCTATAATAAATAAAACTAAATAAAAATTAAAAAGTAAAAGTAAACCGGCTGTTACCAAAATCATTTCTGAAACTTAATGATTATCCATGTTTTTTTTTTATATTTAATCAATCCCAAATTATTTCTTTTGTTTCATTGTCGAGTATTTTTCTTTCATATTTTTCATTCGGTTGTTCGGAAAGTTCGCACAGCGATAAATCAAATTGGCCCGATATGAGGAGCAAGGGATGTCAGGTGCAGTTTTTACGATTTGTTGTCCCAATAAATATGCTTCATATGAGGGATAAAACTTCTCATATGTTTTGGGTCGTCATGAAATCAATGGCACCTAAAGCATTAACATGGCATTAACAGAAAAAAATAAAAAATAAATTTTGGACCGCCCGATCTGAAAAATCTGGTAGACTCTTTATTAAAGATAATCAACGATCGGTTATTCTGGAGGTTATAAATCACAAAATTTAAATATTTTTCGAAATTTAGAAATTATTTTGGAAACAAAAATGATTACTCTTGAAAGGCTTTATTACAAAATGATTCTTATATATTAATTGTTTTGTTTCTGAGGTTTCCAAAAGAATGAAATATCATAAAATTAGCTTTTTGAGATTGTTAATGTTTTTGTTTATTAAATGTAGAAAGAAGAGAAAATTTGATAGCATTTTATTTATTTATATTATCATATTTATCGGTAGATAAGAAAAAATTTATATGACTTTTTTGTTGCTGTCATTCATAGATAATGAAAAACAACAATAATTTTTGGTTTTATTTTTTAAATGGAAGGCAAGTAATTACGCCCACATTCGTTGCCCAACAGCTTTCCCCTTTTGGGCAGTTTGAATCAGGGCATCGTTTCAATTCACCAACTTTACTTTCAACCTAGAAAATTTTTATTCGATTATAAAAGTTATTTTTCTCAATTACATAAAGGAAAAAAAGCTTACACGGCTTTTTCGAGCAAAAGCTTCGCTGCCAATAACCAAGAAGGAGGCTACGAGAAGGAAGATGAGAGAGAAGAAGTTCATATTTTTCCAATTCAATGAATTATGATATTTTTTAAAAAGTTTTCAAATTTCTTTTATAGCTCTCTTTTTTTCTATGCTTTTTAGAGTGATTTAATTAAGGTATTTGTAATGGAAATGAAGTTAAAAGCTTTTGCTCATTATATATTTTGTAAAATTTTTGCAGAAAAATTATTTTTTCCCATATTTTTGCAAAATATTATAAGCACAAAACATTTACAAGATCTAAACCTAGAAATTTTTCCTATCTTTATCCACTGAAACATTAAAATAGAAAAAAAGTTTTTTAAGAAAATCCATTTTGGACTGAAACGACAAAGGGAAATCCAAATTCAGATTTTCTTTACTTTAGCATGCATACATATTTTTATCATTATTTATATTTTATTTATGATACAATAACCATTCTTTATGATCAGAGCTGTCGAATGTTCGAAATTCGATTCGAAATTCAACAGCTCTGTTTATGATTATAATAAAAATGGTAATCCTCCAAAAATCGCTAATTCATGAGTGTTGCTTCATCTTGAATTAATTATGAAACCACACAAGAAGTTTGAAAACAAATAATTTCAACGAGTTATATAAAAAGATTTAATTTTTTTAATAAGTTTTTTGGATTAGACTGAATCAAAACATACATAAATTAATTTTTTGCTTAAATCACTTTACCTTAACTATGCTCATTTAATTTGCTAATTTTTACCAATTTCTTTAAATTTCATGGATTATATGTTTTTTTTCCTTGAAAATCAATCTTATTATTTTTGATTAAATCTATTTTATTTTTTAACTTTGGTATCTTTTTTTAGAAGTTCAATTAAATATTTTGGTTTTAGTAATATAAAATCTTTATTTCAAAACCCGTCGAAAAGCTAACTATTTATTTTACAGACTGCTTTTCAAAACAAAAAAAATTTTTCTGAACATTAACATTTACTTTGAATCACGTTTCTAAAATGCAACTAAAGCCACTCACTCTAACTGCATTCAAAAATATGTTTTACAAAAAATCAACCATTGTTTACTTTAAAGATTTTTATTTTGAAGTGAAAGAAAAAGACGTCGACGACAATTGTTAAAAACTTTTTAAACTATTGTAAGTTTGCTAAAATAAATCTATGTAATGTTTCTTGAAAGGTGAGTGATTGTTGTTTGGAAATGGATAAGTTCGTTTCTTACTTTTCTTTCTGGAGGATTTGAAAGGAGGGGAAACGATGCTGATCATTACGCGCGAAGAACAGGAAAGAGCAAACCCTTGAAGAAAAAAAAGGTTAAGAAGAAAAGAAAGTTTGTAGATGAAAGGCCACAGTTGAAAGTTCAAATAGCTCCAAAGTTTTACTTTTTTTTAACGGAAAAAATTCTTTTTTTTTACAGAAACTTTGTAGTTATTTCTTGGTTTGGTTCTTTATAAAATAAATGTCGTAATAAAACGTTGGGAAATAGTTTTTACAATATGCTTTCTCGCGTGGAAGTTTCAGAAATGGCACAACAAAAAAATTGATATTCTTTTTCTTTTAACTTTTCTACTATGATCAACATTTTTCTTTTTCAGAAAACTATTTTCAACTTTTTTTTATTGCATTTTTAGCAAATTAAAAAGTGATGGCAAATATTACCCATCATGAAGCTGTAAACACAGAAGGTGGAATTTTTGCTGGTCGAGGTGTACTCAGTTCGACTTTAGCTTTATTTCTTGTACAGGCATGCAAAGTTTTTTTTTATTAATAATATTTAATTTTTTCTATATACAAAATTTTTATTTTTTCAGACCATTCTCATTATTTCTTTGTCTCAAATACTTCATATCTTTTTGTGATATTTGCGTCAACCAAGGGTTATTTCAGAAATCATTGGAGGAATATGCTTGGGTCCATCAGTTTTAGGCAATATTCCTGGTTTCACTCCAACTATTTTCCCTCCACAATCTTTGCCCATTTTGAATTTGGTTGCAAGTTTTGGTTCGGTATTTTACATGTTTTTGATGGGATTGGAATTGGATACAGGAATATTATTGAAGTTGGTTTCACTGCCAAAATATTTCTTGCTTTATTTAAGAGCCTGAATTTTAGGGGTATAAGACGCTTCAGTGTTATCAGTTTGACCGGCATCCTTTTACCTGGTGGACTTGGAGCAGCTGTGAGTTATGGAATGTATAAATATTTGATTGAACCTGAAAGACGGGCAATCGTTCCATTTTCATCCTTTCTTCTTTTCACTTTTGTTGCTATGGCCATTACTGTAAGTCAGCAAAGAAATAAACATTTTTTTAAGGATTTTAAGATTGGCTTTTTTTTAGGCTTTCCCTGTTTTAGCCAGAATTTTGACTGAAAAGAAGTTATTGGGTACTACGGTTGGTTTGATGACCATTAGCGCCGCTGCAATTGATGATATTTGTGCTTGGTAAGAAAAATTATCTTATAAAAAAATGAAAACAGCGATTTTTGAGTTCATTAATTTTTTTTTAAATTTAAAAACTTGATTTTGAATGGAAAAACCCAAAATATTTACTTAATTTTTAATTATTTTAAAATTTAAATAAAATAGTTTTAATTTTAAGGATTTTATTGGCTTTGTGCATTTCTGTGATCAATGCAAGTAATATTCTCACAGCTCTTTATGTTCTTCTATCTGTTGCTGGATATGCTATAATACTGTTAGTTCCAGTGCGAATTCTTCTAAAAATGGTATCTACTTTAAATTTTAATTTTAAAAAATTTCTATAAAATTTATTTATTTATTCTGGCTTTTGTGAAATTTATGGGAACGCGAAAAAGAATGTTAACTCAAGTGACTTTGGCAATAATTTTTGTGATGCTTTTCATTTCTGCTTGGATGACCGAATGGATTGGAGTGCATTCCATTTTTGGTGCCTTTCTCATGGGTATCATCATTCATCGAGTAGGAGGTATCACCATGGATTTAACCCATAAATTGGAGGATTTGGTTGGAATTGCTTTGCTACCATTGGTAAATCTTTTAATAATGAAATAATAAAATAATAAAATTAATTTAGTACTTTGCATCTTCTGGTTTAAAAACAAATTTGGGTTTACTCAATACTTGGACCACCGCTTTATTCACAGTTTTGGTGATTATTGTAGCATGCGCAGGAAAAATTATTGGTTGTACAGCCGCAGCCAAATTCTCAGGCTTTCCTTGGAGAGAATCTTTTAGCATTGGAATTTTGATGAATACTAAAGGGTAATAAATTATTTTAATTTTTACTAATTTAAAGGGGCACTCCCACCTGACTCAAATTGGAGCTTACGACATGTTTTACCTCCTAAAGCGAAAGCTCATTGACAAGTCCATTTCGAATGTTTTCGTTAATTTTACGAAGATTTGCAAACTTTTTTTCGAAGCTTTACGATTTTTTTTTGTACTTTCGAAACCTTTCGAAATGGACTTGACAATGAGATTTCGCTTTAGGAGGTAAAACATGTCGTAAGCTCCAATTTGAGTCAGGTGGGAGTGCCCCTTTAAATTACTATTTTGCAAAATAAAAATTATTTATAAACAGGAAATTTGTTTTTTTCTTTCACTCAAATAATTTTAGTTTGGTCGAATTGATTGTGCTCAATATTGGAATGGATGCTGGCGTGATTAATGGAAGAATTTTTGCTGTTATGGTTGTAATGGCTTTAGTCACCACTTTTATGACTTCGCCCATCATTGCTTGGGTAATTATAAGATTTTATTTATTTAAGCCTTCTTTAATTTTATGATTTAAAAATTTGTAGGTATCCCCTGAAATATCAAATAGGGCCAGAAGAGCAAAAAAAGCGAAGTATCTCAACAATCAGTGAAAATGAAGCCATTCAAAATATTTTACTTTATTTGAAAGACAATGAATCCATCTCCTTAACATCCAACATCCTTCAAATGTTCCGAATGAGCTTACCTCCTGGTGGCCAACTCATTTTGAATGGATTTAAAGCTTTCACAGATATGGATCGATCCTCGGCTATAATGGTTTCTACACAGGTATTGGAAACTTTATTTTATTTTTAGAGTTTATAAATAAATTTTAAATTCTTTAGAAAGATCATGTTATTGAAAATGATTCAACTTTGAATACATTCCAATTCTTTGGCAAACTTATTGGAGCCACCACCAAATGCTTTATAGCCACTACTCACCCCCATCAAATTGGGTTGGAAATTGATAGAATCGCTCAAAGTGAAGAATGTGTTTTTAAGATTTTGCCATGGCAACAGGATGTTGTTGACAGGTAAAAATTTATTTTAAATATAAATTTTAAATAACCATAAAAAACTGTTTCAAATAGTTAAACTTAAAAAAATTTGCTGAAAATTACTAACCTGAAAAAATAATTTTTTAGTGGAGAACAAGCCAAAGAAGTAACCAACATACTCGCACATGCCACTGACACCACCATTGGCATTTTTATTGACAAACATCTTCCTGGCGTCGCCAAGGATTCCATTATCCATGGAGCCCCTTACACTGGAATCATATTTATTTTTGCCAATACTGGATCTTTAAATGATATGGAAGCCTTTAAATTGGCTATTCAGCTACATTCCAATGTGAAAGGTGGCATTCAATTGACAATTATTCATTTGAAGAGTGAAACAACGACTAAAATGGATAGTGAATTGATTAAAGCGGTGAAAAGCCTGGTAAAAGAGAATAATAACAACAATGAGAAGAATGTTATTTATCACAAAGTCAAAATGAATGACAATAAACCATTGGAGAATAATTCATTGGAAAGCATTTTGGAAAAGATATTAATCAATTCACAATCATCGGCTCATAATTTGATGATTATGGGACACACAAATGAGGATTTAAAATTGATGGAAAAAGTAGACTAAAATGTCATGGAAAATGGTCAACATGAGAATGATCTTGAAAAGAGCTCCTCTTTTGCCACCCGTCAAATGACTCGACGATCCAAAAAAGGCACAGATGAAGAGCGAATTTTTGGTTCCTTTGGTGAACATTTTTTGGTCAATTTAAAAGACCAAAGCCCTTCGATGATGATCGTTCATGCATCCAAAAAACCAATAACCGTGGAAGCTGGGAAGCTTTTTGTTATTTAATTTTAATTAATTTTTCGTGAAATAAATATTGCTTTTGAATTAAATAGTATTAATTATATTTTGTTAATTTTCTTTTATAATGTGGAAATAAGAAGCTGTATACTCAGAATCAATAAATATTATTTTTTAAAATTTTTCTTTTATTTTAAATTTAAATACAATTTTACCATAAAATAATCGATCAAACATAAAAATCACATTAAAAAAAAATTGGAATAGTTGAGAAATAAAATTATTATTATTCTAAAACAATCTTTTGCATTTTATTTAACAAAATTATATGGTTTACAAACATGTCCGATATTATTTCCCATTAAAACATAAAATTCTTTTTCATTTCTAACAAAAACTTTGACATGACTAGGGAGGTGCAAGCACTCACTTTCAACATGCTGTTCCCCGCTTTTTTTTCAGTTTTGCTTTTTTTATTCAAGTTGGCTACGATATAGATTTTTTTTTGTTTAATTTTTTATTTCCCTCTTATCTATAATATGTAATTTTTATCGTACATTCTAAAAATGTTACTTTTGGAACAGGTTTTTTCTTTCGAAATGCTCAAAACGTGCGAAAAACATAGTTTTTTAGCATGTTAACCCCATATTCCGATCTATTCCGGCAAGGTACTTATACCATCGGATAGAGAATTTAATTTTACATTTATAGAAAAAATTACAACTTCCCGAAACTTCCCGATCCCATTTATTTTATAAAAAAACTATTGAAACAATTATAAAACCCTTGAAAAAGATGCTTTTTTGATTGGAAAATGTATTTTGGCATTATGCTCAAAGAGCAAAACCATTGAAAAGCTCCTTTGATGAAGTGAAGCAAGTGTGTTCCCGTCGGAAAAATTATTAATTTTTAAAATTTTAAAATTCAAATTACTCCCATTTCTTAAAATCTTTATATAATGAATTTCTCCCATGTTACTAATATTGACATTGCGAATCTTTTGAGACCAAAATTAGCGCATTTTTGGAGGATATGAAAAACCTGTGCACCTCCCTAGACATGACAAATTGTTTTTAGTTTTCTACATCCTTGACAGCTATATAAATTTCCTAGACGACCAAAAAAATGGTAAAATAGATTTTTATTTTTTGAATCAAAAATTTTAAGTGTCGCAAGTTTTTTTCCTTCTTACTTTTCAAATTTATATTCAGATGGATTTAATTCTCGTTCATTTGGTTCTGATTCGCATGAATGTGGATGGATGCTAAGTTCAATGAAGCAATTTTCACCATTTTCATTTTTGGTTTCTTGAATTAATTTAGCCGAAACACCTTTATGAAGTTTTTGACATGCGATGCGACTAAAAAGTTTTTTACCATTGTTATATAAATAATTGTAGCATCGATTTGGGTCATTCAAATTATAAACCACGAGAGTTTTAGAATCTTTATTATTTGCATGTTGATGAATAGCATAATTTGGTTTCCTTATAATTCGAGAAGCTAAATTATCAGGAATATATATTCTTGGAGTACATAAATGTTTCGTGCCACCAACCATTTCTATGTATTCTTCGTCATCACCCTCTTTAACCAATTTAGCCGAAACTCGATGTTGATTATGAGCTTGTCGACATTCAAGACAATAAAAATATTCGTCAGCTAAACCATATTCATAGCATAAATCTTTATTATTTTCATCAAAAATTATGAGCTTATCAAAAAGTTTTCCACCAAATCGTCGTTTTATTATTTTATAAAATGGTTTTTTAATTTTCTTGAATTCTATCATTTTTCTTGGGGAAATATTTTTTTCTTGAGGTTCAATAGTTTCAATTCGATCATTTTTAAAACTTTTAAAAAATTCGGTTTTTCTTAACTTTTTTGGTGTTTGTTTCGTTTGAGAATTTTCAGGTGCTACAGTTGTCCGAAATCTTAAGTTAAGATCTTTAAATTCTCCAGGTATATATTCAATTGGTTCACAAACATGTTTTTTGGTTGTTAAACTTAAATATTCCGTTTCATTATCATCTTTACAAACGGCTACATTATATTTAAATCTTTTTGTTGCACATTTAATACAATAAAACATGCTCACGCTGAAATTAAAATAATAACAAAATTCTTTGGTTTCGGATGTAAAAATAATTAATAATCTCTTTGATTTTCCTTTTTTGCTATATTCAAACATTTCATAATTGGGTTTATAAATAATTTCACTATCTTTAAATTTTTCTGGATTGTATTCTCGCATTTGACATACATGATTATTTTTTCCCAATAAAATATATTCCTCTTTTTTATCGTCTTGTTTTATAGCCTTGGCGTTCACATAAACTCTTGGTTTCAATTTAGAACAAACTGCACATTCATAACATTTATAATAATTATTCCATAAATATTCATAACAAAGTTTTTGATTAGTGAAATTTGGAAAAATTATTAATCTTGACCTGGTAATTACATATTGTTTGAAAAAAATTAATTTATAATTTGGTTTTTCAACAATTTTATCTTTTGGAAGAATGATTCTTCTCTTTTGCTGAATACATTTTCTTTTTCTTCTTTTTTTAGGTGGTGGCGACAAAATACTAAAAATTTTAGTTTAAAAAACTTGCTTAACTTTTTTCGTGATACGTTAACTAACTTTTCTTCTTCAATGTCAGATTTTTCAGTTAAAGATAGTTCAAGATTTTTATCAACTTCCGAAATGATTACATTGTTGCTGCTATGATTGTCATTTATATAATTTGTGTCTGGGCGTGTTCTAAAATTATTTAATTTTATTCAATTTAAAAAAACGTATTCTGGATATGAAAATAAATAAATTTTTATACTTTTTAGATGGGGCCAAAATACGGGTCTCAATTTCCATATTTTGACAAATTTCATCAACATCTTTTAAAGCTTCAGGTATAACTTTTTGATTCTCCTCCTCATGTGTTTGCAGTGGAAAAATGTTTAATAAAATGTCAAAAGAAGTATCATTTCCAAACTGAGATATTAATTTTTCATCATTTTTTAAGCTTTTCAAAAATGGTGTCAGATATTTTTCAAACAAAATATTTTTATCATGCGAATTTGAAATAGATTTCTAAAAAGAAGAAGAATAATATTCGAAAAAATGTATCATAAAAAATAGTAATAACCTACCTGTTGTTCATATTTTTGAATGATTTCACAAACTTTTCTACAGCTTTCTTGTTTTGGAAAAATCAAAATAAAATCCATCATCCTTTTTTTATTATCTATAAAAACGAATAAAACATTATTTTGAGGAATTATATTTTGATAAAAGCTAGCGGACATCATTTTAAGATCTAAAATTAAATTTTAAAAAATGAATGAATAAAGCGAATCTAAAACTTTACCTTCTTCAATGGGTTCAACAATCAATTGTTTGGAGTGAGTATTAATCGTAATTTTACATTTTCCAAAATACCAAGCTTTTTGATTTTCATCGAATCTAATGAATTCCATTTTTTTTAAAGAAATAAATGCTTAATACAAAACTTGAAATCCAAAATGTTAATTCTTTAATTAGCTTTTTGGGACAGTCACAAACTTATTTAGTACTATTTAACAACAATCAATACAAAGATAGAAAAAAAAGAAGATAGACGCAATATTATTTTTTTATTGCCCTAAAATGGCGAGAAAATAAATTTATGTAACCAAAAAAAAAGTTCAAAAAATAATGTCTTATCAGTAGTTCTTCTCCTCAAAATTGATATGATTTTACAGCCGCAGCTTTATTGAAAATTATTTAGTCATCATTTCACTTGGTTTGTGAGTAATGTTGTGAACGAAAGAAAAGTGATTTCTTAAATACACATTATAAAATTATTACAAGGAATTTTAGGTATACTTTAAAAACTTTAAAAATAATTCCTTTGACATGTTCATTCTACGAAACTCGAGATCGTTATTAACGATTTTCAATGAAATAAAAAAGGATCGTGTCAGCAGTTTATTTATTTGCATTTTGTGCTTGGTTGCAAAATTCCTAATTTTTTCTTCTTCAAAGTGAAAAATAAGTGCTCTTATTTTTTTGATTTATAATAAAATGTCTGAGTATTTTGACATTAAACTTTATTTTGGTTATGTAAAAATTTTTAAAATATTTTCTGAAGTTTCTACAACTGTGGCTTTGATCATTTCAATATTTGCTTTAAAAATAATTTATTCAGAAACTTCTAAAACTATTAAAACTTATAAAATTTTGTTATTGGCTTATATGTTTTTGCAAATAATATTTGGAATTTATTTTTTGGTATTCAAATGCATTTTTTTCTTATCCTTTCCATTTTTTATGTCTTTATCTTCTTTGGATATTTCATGGAAATATTTAACGATTTCATGTGCTACATTTGAATTATGGGCTATTATATGTTTGGCTGATTTGCTGCTAGCCATGTTTATTGAAAGATATTATTTTATGACACGTGGGATTATTCATCGAAGTAAATTTAATCAAGCATTAATTTTTGGTGGAATAATTTTCACTAATTTGGCCTTACTCATTTCTTATGTCAGTTTACAAATTATTGGTGAACATTTATTTTCTATGGAAAAATCTAAGGATTTTGTGATTACAAATTTTAATAATTCTCAAGAAATTTTGGCTCTTCCAAATTTGGCTTTGAGCGATATATTTTTTCGAATTTCTACTTTCTCAATATTTTTAATGATTTTTGTATTTATTTTTATTTCCACTCGAACTATAGGATATTTTTATTTTACATATAAAAATATAGCATGTTTAAAAATGATTCAAAAAACCATTAATTCCACTCAAAATAAACATAATGCAAATGCAATAAAAAATTTATTTATTCAATTAATAAATCTCATAATTTTTGGATGCTTTCCAAACACAATTTGCATCATAATTTTTATATTTAAAATTCTTATATTTCAAATATATATTTATCTTGAATGTTTATTTCATATGTATTTTTTGGTTGATGTTATTTGCACTTTGGTTTTTATTCGACCATATCGAATTGCTATAATTAAATTTATTGGTATAGGAAATAATAATAAAGTTCATAACTTGATTATTAATCGTTTCCTTGCAGCCGATAAATTAAAAGCAGTGATTTCTCAAAGCGCTTAAAATTTTTTAATTTTATAAAAAAAGGTTTTTGATACAATAAATAAATATTTATTATTTTTTGTTCAAAAATTAATTCAGCTTTGTTGTAATAAGATTTTTTTGTTTTTTTATTGCTTAAATAAACTTTTTTTTCAACATTTTGTTTTTGGCAATCAAATTTAAACAAAAAATGTTAAAATCCTGATGCTTTCATAATCATATAAATTTAAAATATTCTAGTGTTCAGAATGGTTGCACAGCGATAAAATCTATTGTCCAATTGTGAAGAGCAAAGAACTTTGGGTGCGGTTTTTAACGATTTGTAGCTCACCTAAATATTTTCATCCGATTGTTTTCAAATTTAATTAGCTAATAAATCTAAAAAGGGAAATAAACAGTATAACAAAAAAAAATAATTTTTTGCAAAAAATTTCTTTTTTGTTTCTTATTGCAAGTTTTAAGTTTTTAAAAAATTTAAAAAAAAAGTTTAAATAAATACATTCATATAACTCTAATCCTTGGAAAATTGGCAAATCAAACATAATGCCAAGATTGCGCCTTGCAAAAATTTTGAATATTTTTAAACGCTTTTTTTCTCAAGCTCTCGTCGCTTTAGCACTTTTGTTAATGGCTTATTAATTTTATTGCTCTCTTTTGTTTAATAATAATTTTATTAATTGAAAGAAAAAATGACTGAATTGATAGTGTTCGCCAAGAATGGAAAAGTTATTTGTTTCGATTGCTGCAAGATTGTCATTGATATTCCAAAGAAATGTTTATTTGTTACACCCACAACAAACAACGAAAGTAAAAAATAAAACTTTTATTTAAAGCTTTTCACAAGCAGAAAATATTTTTAGATTTAACTCAAATTGCTCCCAACTTCCATCAAAATAATTTTTATCGGCATAATGTGAGTTGTTTATTTGATTTAAAAAGTTTAATATTGATTTGAAAGTTTTTTTAGAATATTCTTTTCACAGTTGTTAGTGTCGTCGGTGAAGAAAGTGTCAACAACAACTTTGCTTTAATATTCTTCGATGCACTTAAATCCAAAAAAGTTTTAGATGTCATTCAAAAAAACATTAAAGTTTGTTGTTACTATTTTTATGTTTCGATATTTTTTACATCAAAATTTTTAGGCATATAAAAGCAGCGTGCTAAGTTTGCAAGAAGAAAATAGTGAGAATATATTCAAAACCTTGTTTATCAAGCCCATTCTAAATGAGATAAAATTAAATGAAGCAGCCAAAAATACACATTTTTTGATGAAATTTTTAAAGAAATTTTTGGAATCCCTCTCTCCAAATGAGATAGAAGATTATAAAATTATTTTGATGGAAGCTAAAATGGAAGCTTTATTTTTGAGATAAAAAAAAAATGTACCCAAAAAAGAATTAGTTAATGCTGAGTAACTTTTTTAAAAATTATTTTTTAAATAACGAAACAGAAACAAAAAAGCAGTTTAAAATATTCAAAAAACCGATAGAAAAGCAACTTTCAAAGTGATTTTTTTTAAACCACGAATTCGAAAGAAACAAAAAATTGACACCTTCGTCTTTTATTCTTTTAGTTCCGCATATTTTATTTCAAAGTGAAGAGAAAGAAAAAAAAAGGTAAAAAGCAATTGTTGAAATTACGCCACTTAAAAATTAGAAAAAGAGATGGATGCTGTCTCTTTATTTCTTCTTTAATGAATTAATTGAATTTATAAAAATGAGATTCCAATAAAAATATGAAGGTCTTTTTTGCTCGAGACAAAAACTTGATCATTTAATTTTTTGTTTATGAAAAATTTCTTCACTCAAAACTTTTCGTTTAAAAAATTTAATAAGATTTTTTATTATTTTATGGGTTGATTTATAGCTGTAAAAAAATTCATTACGGAGAAGGACTCCCTTTAATTTTTGCTTGATATCTTTATTTTATTTTTTATTCAAAAATTTTTTCACATCACAAAATTTAAAAAAAAGATGAAAGAAGATTTTATTTAACCAACAATAACTTCAGCATCTTCAACTCCATCACGCATGAAATATTTTACAAAATCATCAGTTAGGATAAATCCACTTCGATTGATTACACCACCTTTGCAAATATCATAGAATCGTAGGTATACTTCTACATGAGGTCCAAATTGATCAGTGATGCAAACATTTTTAAAAGAAAACATGTAATTGAAACCTTTAATGGTCCCAAATACATCATCTTTAAATGGCCAATCATCACGTTCCATCAAAACTACGGTAGCATTTTTAAGGATTTCTGAACCATCCGAACATTCAGCTGATCCCTCAATGGTGTAACATCCTTCAGGAAGTCGAGTGTATGGAAAGGCTTCGACGAAAATGGGTAAAATTGAAACAGCAACGAAAAAGCAGACGAAAGAAAAGTTAAACATTTTTGAAGAAGAAAAAAATGCAACGTGTCCTAAGTTTTGCTGAAATTGTTTATATATATCCAATTTTCTAGTTTCATAAAGAGAAAATAAAATAAAATTAATGTGTGTATAAATATTGTTAAGTGGTTTTATTTAAATTGACACCTCTGCAAAAAAAACTAAACCATTGTTGTTGGATAGCAAAAATAATTTATAAAATTATGAAACGTGGCGAAACATTTTTTAAGTGATTTTTATATTTAAAAAAAATTACTATATATATAATAAAAATTTATCATTCTAAATATTTAGTGAGAAACGGGGAAATATGATCAAACTTTGGATTGTTTTTTCACTTTTATTTTTGGTTACAGTTTTTGGTGATGAAACTGCTGCTACCAAAGAAGCTGGCGGCAAAAATGATGAAGTTGACAAACATATGGTTAAAATTATTGGACATCTTTCCGAAAATAATCTATCCGAAACTTGTCATAAAATTTTGGCTTCTGCTAATGTTCTTGGAAATGCAGTTTCAACAGGAAAATTTGAAAAGGATGAAACTTTGGAGAAGTTTCTTCGCAAACTAAACGAAACTGATAGCGGCATTGATGAAGCAGTGAAATTTTTGGCTGAAAAGGGAAAGAATAAAGTAAGATTTACTTTACTTTATTAAATTTTAAAGAATAAAACAAAATTTTTTAGGATAAATCTCTTTCCAAACAACGTAACCCAGTCAAACGATTGATGAAACATTTAATTGCATTTTTGAATGGAGGAATTCATAAAGTTTCAATGAAAAAAGCTTGCGAAGTTAGCCTTTTCAAACAATCATTGTATAAAGATTTGTGGGATGTAAGTCTTTTTTAATACATATTTGTCATTCATTAGCAAATGTGTAAACATTTTTGGGTTTTCGAGCTTTAACAAAAAAAATTTAATATTTGATTTAAAAAAATAATAAATTAATTCATAATTTTTTTTAGTTTGTTGACAGTGTTTTAAAATGGAATCCATATTACAATCTCATTTATCCACAAACACGACATGCCTATTTGAAAAATAATATTAATACAAAATTGCCAAAGGAATCAGCTGCAAATCATGAAAAATTCCAAAATGATAACATCGTTGATAAATTTTATGGTGGATTGATTAAAGAATTGGTAAGTTTAATTTTGAGAAAAAATTGGAAACTATAAAAATTGAATTTTAGTCCGTGATTTATCCCATTTGTGGTTCATTGGTTTATGGTCCAAATGAAAAGGAAAGAATTGAAGCATCAAATAATAAGCTTTTATCCAAAGTTAAAAAACTCGAATTGCAATTGGAAAAAGAGAAAGAAAAGTTGTCAAAGAAACCGAAACATAATAATTTATAAAACCTAAGGTTTATCAACAAAAAACTTAATAATTGTTTATCAACCAAATTTTTATAAATTTTAAAATAAAATCATGATTGCAAAAAAAAAGAAAGAAGCTTAGATCGTTTCATAAATCACAGAAGTGGTAATAGGCATTGTTTTTAAAAATTCTTCAATAATTTTAACAAAACTTCGTTTATATTCTTTATCATCTTTGGGTGGATATCTAAATATAGTTTTAATTCGTCCATAATTTGCCATGTGTTTCTGAAAAATTATATACGTTAAAAATCAGATATATAAATTTATAAAAAAATTTACTTTTATGAATTCACAAAAATCTTCTGCCATAAATTTATTGGTAACATCACATAAAACAAATTCCAAAAATTTTACTTTTCTTTTTAAATTTGCTAAGTTTTCAGCGGATTTTTCAGTAAAAATAATATTATAGCTTCTAAAAAATTGTATTATTTTTTTTTGAATAAAAGTGTATAAAATATTTAATTTAAAAAAAAGAAGCTAAAATATTATATGTACTTTAAAAAAAATTTACCTCAAATAGAAGCTTTTTGCGGTTGGAAATAAACCAACAACCATTTCCACAGGAATCAAAAAATCTTCGAAAAAAATATTGACATATATTAATCGAACGGTGGTCAAAAGGTTACAACTTTCACTAAAAAATTTTAATTCTTCCAAAGTAAAATCTTGATATTTAAGTTTTAAATATTTAATTTTAAATATGCAATTTCCTAATAGAAATTTTGAAAAACATTTTCGATCCAGAGAATTATCAATGTGTAAAGTTGTTGTGATAATAAACTTTTTTAAAAATTCTGAATCGCTTTCCAATTTTTCATTAAATAAATTTGAAGTAAATTCCATTGAATTTTTCTTTATCGATTTTGTTAGTTTACCGGAGTTTTTAATAAAAATTCCATAACATAAATTTTTTTCATGATATCCAAAGAAAAGTTTACACGTTTGATGAAGTTTGTGATTCATGGAAGGAGATTTGGTTGAAATATATTTAATTAATGTTGGACAAAATGAAAATTTTTGAATTTTAAAATTATCAAAATTTCCTTTAATTATGATCGTTTTTGTTTTCATTGTTGTTTCTTCATCGATTTTGTTGCTATTTTCTTTTTCTTCGTCATCATCGTTTTGAAAATCGGACATTTCAATATTTTTCTCGAGAGTTGGAGAAATTTTAAATGTTTCAAAATCAGAAAAATCATTATTCATAAACCATAAATCTTCGCGTTCCAAAGTTTGAGATTTTTCAATTATTTCGCGGTAATCAAAATATTTTTCAAGTTTTTGATTGCATTTTTGCTTTATTTCGGGTAAATTAACTGTTTCCATAAACGAAGTTTTTAGACTTTCATCAAACTCGAAATCTTTTTCCATTTTAATTATATCTATCCAATATGGCAAAACATTATTTTCGCCAATTTCATGAAGGTTGGAAACCTCTTGAAAATACTTTTCTCTCATCTCTAAATCATCAATGAATAATCGACAATAGCGAGAATAGACGCTTAACATGGCCTAAAAAACCATTTAAATTTAAACAGGTCAGAAAATTTTGGATAAAATAGAAAAACGAAATTACCATTTTTTTATTTTTATTTTCCAAAAATTTTATATAAAATTTCCATAAATCTTTTTCATTCCAAAATTCAGCAATAAAATATTCAAGATTTTGTAGAACAAAACTTTCATCATTTGTTTCCTCAAATAAAGAAATCATTTTTTCATAATTTTTTTCGTTTAATTCTTTCATAATTTCATTAAATAATTTAACATTTTTATCGTATGCTTTTTTTAATTCAGAGGGAATTGGAGAATCTGAAAAATGTATTTTATGATTTAAAATATATTTTTTGCTTGAAACTGTGCATACTTGAATATTCTTGAAAGGTATAAAACAAATGTTCAAGACATCGATGTGGAAACGAAAAACTGAGTTTTAATGTTTCAAATTTTGTTTCAATATTTATAGGTTCACAAAATAAAGGATAAAAGAAACCATCGTAATATGGGTATGTAATTACTTTGGCAAAATTTCGATTCTGAAAATTCAATCAAAATTTTCCTATTTTATTAAAATTTTTATTTAAATTCTTACTTTTTCTGGTAACATATATAAATCCACATTTCCATCATTACCGATTTTTGGCATCTCTAATGAAAGTTGAGAGGAAAAATAAAAATGATGTGAAGTTATTTTTTTCATTTTTGTTAGAAAATTAATAAATGCTTCTGGAGATTCTGTTTTTCCATTTTCTTGAGCGAAAGCGTTTTCTTCACATCTAAAAAAAATTTTAGTCGGATTTTTTTAGGTAATTTTCTATCCAAGTTAAAATGTGATTGAAAAATGGGAAAAAGAAAAATAAACTTACGCAATCCAATACTTCCACAATGTCGGTATCATAGTATATGTTTCAGATAAAGTTGCCAGCCATTTTCTTTTAATTTTAATATCCTCTTTTTTTAAAACATTTTTATAAAAAGGTATTTTATATTTTGGAGGAAGGTTTTCCAAATCAGACATTATGAAATGTTAAATAAATTTAACTAAAACAGTTTTTTAAATAAAAATTGTGCACAGAATATATAAACCAATTTTAAATCCAGACATAAAATTAATGGAAAGAATAAAATGTGAAAAAGATTGTATTATTTTTTGTTTTCACAGCGAAAGTTATATTTTTATTGATTTGGAACTTTTTTACTTGTTTCAAAAATAACTCAAAAATTTGGTGGTGGCCTTAAAAAGCAGTCGTTAATACATTAGATGAATCAAATCAATAAATAACAAAAGCGCGCCAAAAATTTTTTTTGTGGCATGTATCAAAAAAGATTTCATTGTAAAAAGTTTGATGTAAACAAAAAAATTGATGCACTTTTGTGAAATTCAATAAAATTTGTGACAAATTTAGATCTTTTGAGAAATAAATATTTTATTATTAAAATTAAAATTATACATATAAAAAAACAAAAAGTAATAAATTTAAATTATCTAACTTTTATTAATCTTTTTTTCCACCACATTTAGCTTTTTGTCGTTTAACCACTTCATCCGCCACTGATTTCAAATCATATGCCCATCCAATTTTAGCGAACATATCTATCACGCCTTTAGTCATATTTAATAAAAATGGCATTTCACTTGTTCGATAATCTTGGGGGAAAGTGTGATGATAATTATGTCCACCTTCACCAAATGCTGTAATCATGGTCCATGTGGATTCCGCTGGGCTTATATTAGCATCATAAGGTTTATAACCAAACATATGAGCCACAGAATTAATAAACCATGTATTATGTAAAGTCCAACAATATCTTAAAATTGCTGCAGTATAAAATGCTATCAATGGACTTTCACCCCAGCCATATACAGCGATCACGGATGGAAGTAAAAAGCAAAAAATTGCAACTAAAAAAATGAAATTTAAAAAAATGAGAAAAGTTAAATTTCGAACTCTTTATTGGAAAAAATGGTAGCATTCAAAATTCAAAAATTTTCTATTTAATTCTAGAATCAGCAGTTTTTTAAAGTATTTTTTAATAACTTTTTTTCTGATAAAAATAACCTTATTTAGGTATTTTAAAGTTATAAAACATTAAAGAATAGTTTTCCATTTAAAAATTATTAGCATTTTTTATAACTTTCGAGCGACCATAATTTCCACTCAGGGGTATTAAAGAAAATTTTTCCACCAACCTAAAGGTAAATAATATTTTCGTTGAAAAGCTAAAATTGGATTGGATTCTAAATCAGACATATCTAATTTTCCACCCATTTCTTTAAGCTTTGGATGTTTTCGTTGTAAAAGCCAACCCATGTGTGCAAAGAAAAATCCTCGATTAGTATTATGTGGATCTGCATGGGTATCAGTCCATTTATGATGGCATCGATGATCTCGAGACCATTCAATCACGTCGTTTTGAAATGCAACAGTTTGAGCTAACATTAAAATAATTTCCAATGGTTTTTTAGCTTTGTAACTTTTATGCGACCATAAACGATGGGCGCCGGCGGTAATTCCCACGCTTCCAAGAAACCATAGAAATAAGCCTGAAATTTAAATTTTTCGTCAAAGTTAAAAGTTTGAAAATTTTGTAATAAATTTATAAATAAAAATTTTTAAGAACTTAAAAAAGTTTTAACTTACACCATCCCATAGTTTGCCATTTAGCAATAAAAATAAATTGATACATTCCAATTAGAGCTCCAAAATGAAGTGCAGCAAATAAAGCAATATTTCTTGGAACCCATTTGGCAGAATATTTTTCATTTTTACATTCTTTTTGAAGTTTATCAGTTACATCAAAATCTTGAGTTAAAAATTGATTTTCCACTAAATCTTTAATATTTACAATTTTGGATTTTGTTTGAGTCACCGTGGATGACATATTTTTTTTTGGCTGAAGAATTTTTGGAACACCAAAAAAACTTTTTTAGTTAAATTTCAAAGGAACTCGAAACTGTTTTTATACTAACATTTTTTATTACCTCTCTAAGTAGTTGGGTGTTTGTCTCATCTCTTTCAAGAGTCCAAAAGTAGAGTACTTTGATCCCAAAAAAAATATTTTGATACCATAAGTTGTTGGAAGAAAGGTTTAAAAGAAATTAATTTTGTTGCATCACGCCAGCCAACTGCTACACTATTGTTTTTGTGT
The DNA here is from genome assembly GCA_028622995.1 of Panagrolaimus kolymaensis. Taxonomy (NCBI): domain Eukaryota; kingdom Metazoa; phylum Nematoda; class Chromadorea; order Rhabditida; family Panagrolaimidae; genus Panagrolaimus; species Panagrolaimus kolymaensis. The sequence continues at coordinate 1,440,401 of JAJQJQ010000029.1, read as the reverse complement.
TAAAGGAGAGTAAAGAAAAAATCGGCTGATTGGTGGGAAGAAAGAAGAGGCTACGAAATGAATAACAAAACTTGTTTTATTTGTGCGTTAAAAAAAGAAGACGAACGTCTATGGGAGGAGGAGATCCTCGTTTTTTAATGTAAAAAAAAGTAAAATATTTTAAATTGAAAAAATATATTACAAATTATAAAGCAAAACAATATAAAATAAAATACTGTATTTGTGAAGAAAAATAAATTAAACATAAATTTTAAAGAGAAAGAAATATGTTATCTGAAAACAAAATAGATTAAAAGTACCAAAGCGAATTTTATTTGAATAAAGTTATGATTTTCGGATTTTTTGAACATTTTTTTTTATTAAAAAAAGACGCAAAATAAATCTTTTTTCTACCATTTTTTATGAAAAACATTAATGTAGTTTATTTCATGCCAATTTTTTGAATATACTCTTCTTTTTGTTAAATGCTACTGTAATGCGTTATAAGCATCGATTCTTTTCTTCCATTCATCCTTCGTAAATAAGAAAAACGCATAAAAAAAAGGGTTCATTTCAAAGTTCAAAGAGTTGTTGTTTTTTTGAATCAAAATGGTGTGATTTTTTTTGGTTGTTTTTATTATTTTATTTATTTCAAAAAAATGGGGTGAAGAAAAAAATCAAATGAGTTAAACTACAGTTTTCGTGCAAAAAAGTATACATAAAATTAAAATCAAAGAAAGAGACTATATCGGAAAAAAAAAGAGGAGAGAAAATGTTTTTTTCTTCTTCTCTTTGGACTTTCATTTCCGTTGCAACTAAAAAAGCAAGAAAAGTACTGATAAAAAAAAGAGTAAAGTAACAAAGTATACCAAAAAATTTTTTTGGCTAGAATATAAAAAATAAATTCCAGTAATAAAAAAAGCTTAGAGGAAAAAAATAAACAAAATAAAAAGTTTTTTGTTGTTAAAAAAATTGCATTTTAAGTTCGAAACAAATTTGTTAATTAATTTGTGGATATTTTTTCAGAAATATTTGCAACAATCAAAATACAATGCTACGTCATTTGAAAAGAATTCTTCAATATCTCCGGATGATACAGTTTTTTTTCCATTTGCATATAAAAACAAACACTCTGTAAACTTGACAAAGTTAAGATTTTCAAATGTTTTAAAAATTATTAAATTTTCAACAAAAATTAAGCCACTACCAAGTTCAATTTGTGAAACATTAGATAAAAACAAGTTACGAATTAAAAAGGTTGAGAAATTCGAAGAGGTTAAATTTTTGAATTTGATTCCATTCACCAACCAAAACTTAAATGAATACTTTTGAAATGTGTCAAAATTACCATCGATAAATTTATTTCCATAGCGAAATACCCAACAAATTTCCATAATACTTGCATAATCAATCACAACAATTGGATTACTGGAGAAAAAATATTTGCAAGTTTTCACTAATTTTTGATATCCATTTAAAGATTTAGGGTTTTTAAGAACATAAAAAATGATATTTCGAGGAATTGAAAAGTTTTGAAAATATGGAGAGTTGAAGGTATAGTTTTTTGAGAAACATTTTTTTGTAATGTCAGTCTCATAGTTATTTCTATTTACTTCCATTTTTCCAAATATTCAGAGACCCACAAATACTTATCGTTCTTTTTTTTAATGGGAAAGTGTTATTTTTGTTTTATCTAAATGGGCGGCAAAAAAATGTTTGAGGCTGACATATGCCATCCTTAAGCCTCTGAGGTGTTGTGCCTAAAAGGAAAGAGAGAATGGTCTAAGTCAAAACAAAGAGTGATATTGTACCCTGAAATACTTATTTTCGTTCTAAAATTTTAGCTCTCTTTATTCATAAGTAGATTCATAAAAACAAGGGATAACTAAGTCATAAAAAAGCATGAAAAAGTGCATATAAAAAATTTGATTTTTAATTGTTGCATAAAAAATATGAAAGCGAGTAAATCGAGAAAACATACAAAACTTTGGTTAAAAAAATAAATAATTTTAAACAACAATGAAATCACGAGAGAGAAAAAAATTAAATATTATTATTAATCGTCCAAATTTACTTCTGCAAACGTTGAAGACAATTCTCTCATATGTTTTGATTTCTTCGCTAAGTATTGTTTTCGCATTTTTTTAAGTATCTTTTCTTCTTCCCAACCTTCAAAGCGAATTAATGGTGGATACGCATCCTCAGAATATGAATTAATTATATTATTAGCAAAGTTTCGAAGTTCATTTATGTAATCATATGAATAAATAATACCAAAATGGAGACGAAAATCTGTTTGTTTTTGTTTCTAAAATATATATTTTATTAATTTAAAAGTTAACATAATTATTTATAAAAACTCACCTTCATAGCTTCATAAAATGATTTTAAATCAAATAATCCATTAATGTTACTTAATTTAAAACTTTTGATGTTCGTAAATTTTTCGCTTTGAATAATACTTTTAACTGTTTCGGATGTGTAATAAGGGCTGAATGAGAGGAAGGGTTTACTGAAATACAAAATAATTCATAAATATAAAATGCTGATTTTTTAATTTTTCTGAACAAAGGTTAAAAGTTTTTTTCTTTTTTTCACTTAACAATTATAAGCATTCTAAATTGAATGTAAATAAAAAATAAACTTACAATGTAAATTCTTGAACATTAGAAAAAATTTCGAAAAATTTTTCCACTGGCACAAATGTTCCATCAGAATACGTAATATCAGAATAAACAAACTTAACAACTTTCAGATTTTCATATATCTTAAAAGCCAATAAATTTTCAAAAGAACAGGAAGCACCGTAAATTTCAAGTTTTATGGTAGAGCATCTAAATATCTTTTGAAATAAAATATTGTTAAAATTGATTGACCTATTATATTTAAATGTTAAATAATAAGTAAACCAAAATTTGTATTTATAGTTTTGAAAAGTTTCCCAATTTCCATAGTTATATCCTTTTCCATAACCAATAACCCACAAAGTTTCCATAATATCAGCATAATCAACCACGATAATGAGATTTTTAATGAAAAAATATTTACATGTTTTAATTAACTTTTGAAATCCCTTTGAAGAGCTTGGATTTGTAATAATCGAATTAATGGTATCTTTTGGAAGGGAAAAGTGTTGAGAATAAGGAGATTTAAAGGTAAAATCTTTTCTAAATGTTGTCTCGAATTCTTGAGACGTATTATTTCTCGTTTCTTCCATATTTTTTAAAATAATCTCTAAGCTAACGAGATAAAAAAACTCTTTTAACCTTCAATAATGTTTTTTCTTGTTGAAAAAAGTGATTTGATTGAGCTTTTTGTTTTTCATACCGAGAAAAATAAATTTGTTTTTAACAAAGGAGGACAATCTCTAGCTTATGAGATCGTGCCTGTAATTAATTAAGATGGTTTAGGTAAAAACAAATTTGTCTTTTCATGTCATGGTTGTTGATAAACTCATTTCTCTGGCAAAAATATGATTCGAACTTTTGTTTTTTTCATTGGACAAATAAAGTTTGTGGTCGACCTATGCCGTATTTAAGCCTCGGAGGTTGCGCCTAAAAGGAAAAGAGAATGGTCTAAGCCAAAACAAAGTTGCGCTCTTAAATGCCATGGGTTTGTTTCTCTAACAATTATTATTTACCCTTTGTCAATACGTTAATGATTTTTATTCAAACAAAGAAAATCAATAAAACCAAAAATAAGATATTTTATTAAAGAAATAAAGAAAAAATACAAAATTGCGAGAAAAAAATTAAAAATTTAATTCTTTCAAGAACAAAAAAAACATTGAATAAAAAATATAGAAAATAAAATAAAACTCTGGCTAAGAAGCAATTAAAAAATAAATGGGTGAAAAAAACTTTTTTTCAAATATAATTAATCTATGCACGTCGTAGTTTAGAAGCTCTGTCCACATAGAAATACAAATTTATATTAGTAATTTTCTATTCGAGATTTATATTTTTTTCTCATTTCTCTTGTTATATTATATTCTTGAAGTTCATTTTGACAGATCAATGGTGGACATTCATCTTCCGTATATGTATCAATAACATTATTAATAACATTTTGTATTTTATTTTTGTTAATATATCTATTAATTCCACAAAAATAAAGGCAAAAATCAGTTTGTTTTTGTTTCTAAAAGATTTTTATTAAAAAAGAAACATTAATTTTTAAGTAATAAAAACTAACCTTCATCGCTTCATAAAAAGTTTGTATATCAAAAAGGTTATTAATGTTTCTTAAATATAAACTTTTGAGATTTGTAAAATTTTTATGTTGAATAATAGTTTTTGCCGTTTCTGATGTGTAATATGAGCGGGAGAATGGCAATGGATTACTAAAAAAATTATGGATGAAGTTAAATAAAATAAATTTAAAAACGCCCAAAAAAAGAAAAAGCTATTCTTTTTCCATTATAAAACAAAGAAAAAACTAACAAAGAAAATTCTTCAACATTTGGAAAGATTTCAAAGATTTTTTCAACTGGTACCGTACTTATATCAGAATATAAATTATTACAATTTGTAAATCTAACAATTTTAAGATTATCAAAAGTATTAAAAGCAACTAAATTTTGAAAATAAATTAAGCCATTATAAAAATCAATTTGGGGATTTTGAGTTGGAAATAACTTTTGAATTAAAGTATTTGCATAATTCGAAGGTGACAAATTTTTGAATGAGATACCAAAGGCAAACCAAAATTTGCATATATATCGTTCAAATTTTTTCCAGTCCCCTTTGATTATTTTATTTCCATAACCAAGAATCCAGGCATTTTCCTTACAATCAGCAAAATTAATAATAGCAATAGGATTCTTAAAATAAAAATATTTGCAAGTTTGAATTAATTTTTGATACCCATTTGGAGATTTAGGATTTTTGATAATATAATTCATAGTATCTCGTGGAAGGGAAAAGCGTTGAGAATAAGGAGATATAAAAGTGTAATCCATCGCATCCAAATTTTGAGAATTATTTCTCGGGCCTTCCATTTTCAATTTTTTATTATAAAAAAAATCTATAAACTAACCAAAAAATATCTTCAATATCTCTTCAGAATTTTTGTTATTGAAATGATTTGAAATTTTTATTTATTGGTATTTGACCAAAAAAAGATAGGTTATGTCACTTTCTTTCTCAACTGCCTTAGATCATGCTTTAAGGAAAAAAAGCATAGTTTACCTCAAAACAAAGTTGCCATCTCACATACCTAAGCTTTGAGTTTAGACCAACTATTTTTTATTGCAAATTTCTTAAAGCCCTTTATTCAAAAAAGGAAAAAAAACAATAATCGCGATAGCAAAAAAATATTAACCAAAATTTCATTTAAAAAAATAATAAATTTTAAAATTTCTGTATGGGATGATTGCACCTTCCAGAGCTGTTACTTAATACATCGCCTTTCTAAATTTGTATTTTCCTCTCATTTTGATGAGTAAATTATCTTTTTTAAATCCATCAAAAGAAATTAAAGGTGGATAATCATCTTCAGAATACGTATCAATTATATCATCAACAAGTTTTTGAAGTTGATTTTTATAATAAATATCAAAAACCTCACTAAAGTATAGGCAAAAATCTGTTTCCTTTTGTTCCTAAAAATTTTTATTAAAAAGCAAGCTTTAATAATTAAATAAAAAAACTAACTTTCATGGCTTCGTAAAAACTTTGTAAGTCAAAAACTTCTGAAATATTTTTTAAAGTAAAACTTTTAAGTTTCTTAAAATGTGGGCAGTGAATAATTGTATTTACTGTTTCTTTTGTATAACAAGAAATGTTGGAATAAAATGAATAACTAAAATTCAAAAGTTTTCAGTGTATAAAAATGAAAAAACTTACAATGTAAATTCTTCAACATTTGAAAAGATTTCAAAGATTTTTTCCACTGGCACAGTTTGTTCGTCAAAATAACTAAAGGAATTAAATAATCTAACAACTTTCAAATTTTTATAAGTATTAAAAGCCAATAAATTTTCTAAAGAACATGAAACGCCAGAATATTCTAATTATAAGTTTGAGCAATGGAATAACTTTGAAAATATAATTTTATTAGCATCCATCGGAGTTAAAAGTTTTAAAGAGAAAATAAACCAAAATTTGCATGGAAAAATTTGAAACATATCCATATTTCCACATATGTTTCTATTTTCATAACCAAGTACCCACCAACTCCTCCTAGAAATATCAGCGTAATCAACAATAACGATTGGATTTTTAGAGAAAAAATATTTGCATGTTTTCACTAAATTTAAGTATCCCATTGGAGATTTTGGGTTTTTGAGAATATAATAAATAATACTTCGAGGAATTGAAAAGTTTTGAGAATATGGAGATTTAAAGCTATAATTTTTCGCAAAATATTTTTGTGCACAGTAATTTTTATAGTTATCTTTCTCCCACTTTTTCATTTTTTAAAAAGTCTTTAACGACAAAAAATACTTTCTTTTACTTTCCACAAATTTTTTTCCTTTCAAAAATACGATTTCTTTTTTTGTTTTTTTCATTGGACAAATAAAGTTTGTGGTTGACCTATGCCATCCTAAACCTCCGAGGTTGTGCCTTAAAGGAAAAGAGAATGATCGAAGCCAAAACAAAGTTGCGCTCTTAAATGCCATGGGTTTGTTTCTCAAACAATTATTATTTATCCTTTGTCAATGCGTTAATGATTTTTATTCAAACAAAAGAAATAATAAAACCACTAAATCATGAAAATATAAATCAAAAATAATAAATTAATAACCAAAAGGAAAAAAGAGGTTTTAAGCTTCCAACGATTTTTTATTATTTTTATACTCTTTTCTCATATTTCGAAGTAAATCAGCTCCTTCAATTCCATCAAAACAAATCCATGGCGGGAATGAATTTTGTGGATAAATCTCAATTATTTCATCAACAAAGCCTTGAAGTTTAGTTTTGTAATCTTCAGGAATATTATCATTAAAAGAAAGGCCAAAATCTGTTTTATTTGATTCCTAAAACTCCGAACATTTAAATAAATTTAAAAAAAGTACAAAATTTCTTACTTTCATAGCTTCAAAAAACGTTTCAAAATCAAAATTTTCATCAATATTATATAAATAAAAAAGTTTAAGATTCATAAAATTTGGATGTTCAATAATGCCTTTTGATGTTTTAGATGTATAATAGACGTCAGAATCATGACAATCACTAAAATATATAAAGTTATAATATTTACTTTTCTCTTTTTCTTTTTTCTCGTATTTAAATTGGATATATAAGTAAAATAAAAAACCATAAAACTAACTTACAATGTAAATTCTTCAGCGTTAGGAAAAAGTTCAAAAATCTTTTCCAATATTCCATCCGAAAATCGACAATGTTGAATATAAATTTTTTTAATATTTTTAAATGTTTTCAATTTCAAAAGGTTTTCAAATGGTGTGGTAACCCAGAACATGAAAATTTGGGGTATTTCCAATCGAGATGTTTTATCTTTAATCATTTTAATTAAATGTGGCGCCATTGATATAAAATTATGAGATTCCATATGTTGAAATGTTATATCACCAGTAAACCATAATTTGCATGAAAGTTGATTAAAAGTATTCCAATCTTTTTTGATTATTTTGTTATTTGAACAAAATAAAAATAAATTTTCCGAAAATTTTGCCTTATCAATAACAACGGCTGAATTTTTTGAGAAAAAATATTTGCATGTTTGAATTAATTTTTGAAATCCCTTTGAAGAGATTGGATTTGTAATAATAGAATTAATGGTATCTCGTGGAAGAGAAAAGTTTTGATAATATGGAGAGTTGAAGGTATAAGTTTTTTTTCCATTTTCAGCTTCCATTTTTTCTCTCTCTCGTTAGTTTGGGGGAAAAACCAAATCACAAGAAGTTCTCAATTTTTTTAAAATAACAAAACTAATGAATGAGCAAATAATGGCAATAAAAAAAAAGAAGCAAGGAATAATTTAACACTAGCCAAAAAATAGCTCAAAGGTATTTGACATTTGTTTTTTGTTTTTTATACATTGGACCAAAAAAATGCAAAAAGGTTGATTAAAGACCACTGTCTTTTCACAAATCTCCCTGGGAATGATTTAAGGAAAAAATTTGGTATTTGTTTTAATAAACTGGCACTCACATATGCCATGAGTTTGGTGAACCTAAACCATTTTTAATGAGTTAAGTCTCTTTCTTTCAAAAAAATCGATAAAAAAGCAAGCATAAATAAAAAAAATTCTTAGAATAAAAAAGCGTTATAAAAATTAAAAAATTTACTAATTATTATATAAAATTAACGCAAAAAAATGATAGAAAAAAGTTTAGACAGAAGAAAAATACATTGATTATTTGTTTCTTAAAATTTACTGTTTTTAACACATATATACTTTTGATTCACGGTAAGATTTTTGATTCGTTTTTTTGGTCAAACAATTGGATGTCATTTTGAGTTTGGATAGAGATTTCTAAAGTTGAACATTTGATTTATTTTTAGTATCTTTTTCATGTTTGTGTGTTTGTTTGCGATGGAACAACGGCTAATAAAATTATGATTTGCGTAAAATTAACCTTTTTAAAGCTTACTTGAAACACTTTTGAATCGCAAAATTTGTAAATAATCATCACGAATTTTTTTGTGAGTCATTAAAAACAAAACTGATGGGAATCCTAAAAAACATTAATTATATAAAATTTTTTTCGTCAAAACTATGGATTAAAATTTACCATGCAAAAATAACCAACAAAATGAAACCGCTTTCACCATGAAAGATGGGATTGGAAAAAAATTAGCATAATCATAAATTAAAGCAGCAAAAAGGGTTACAATTGAAATAATAAAAATTGGTAAAAACAAAGCTGCTTCAGATTTCATAACATTTAAAACTTGAGATTCATTTTGAGCATCAGCAGAAATGAGTTTCTTTTTCATGAAACTTAAAGCAAAAATAAAAGAAAATAATCCAAGAAAAATTGGGATGCAAGTATTGTGAATTGTGTGAACAAAATTACGGTACTGAAAATAAATAAATTATTAGTCTTTTTTTTTAAACGGGTAATCAAGAAATTTTAATAATAATTACTTATGGATTCAAAAGAAAAATTTAAGTTACAAATTAAATTACATCATAAAAAAAAATAAATATGACTCGTGTCAATCACATTTATTTAATTTAGGGGGAGAGAAAAAATTTTGTTAGTGCCACTTAAAAATTTAGTTTTTTTACTTTTTTTTGTAAATGATTTCATTAAAATTAAAGGGTTAAATTAAGTTAGAAAAATTTTCGATGTATTCATGGAAGTGGATAATAGATAGCTAGCTCTCTCCGACGTCAAAGGATGTCTGTCTGGTGCTAATAACTCATGAGAATAAAAAAATTATTTTTAAAAAATGGTTAGCGAAAAAATTTCAAAATTTTTCTTCCTTTTTAAATTTAAAACTTACAAGGTCATAATCATATCCCAAAAATGGAGTGAAGAACCATGCTCCTCCAGCAGCATTAAAGAAAACACTTTTTGTGGTAAAAAATAAAGTAATCATATAAATTAAAGCAATTCCAATCCAAATCAGCGTTCGTTTTCCATTAAATAATAAATCATCCAAATATGGAAATGACATACAAAGGCAACGATTTAAAGCTAAAATAACTGTAAGAAAAGATTGACCCATCCAAAATACATTTCCAAATGCTCCAGCAAAAAGATTAAGGGTTGGATAATCGCAATAAACCGAGCCATGAATAAATAAATAACCCGTGAGTCCGCCATTCATAGGCATCGTAAATATATCGATCCATGTGATTGCATAAATAATTTGATATACACTTTTGTTTCGATAAAATGGTAAAGAAAAAACGAGCAACATTGGTAAATATAAAACCTAAAGAAAAATTTTCATAAAAAATGGATTTAAAAAAGCAGTTAGCTTACTTCAAAGAAAATAAAAGAAACCATAAAAAATGTTCCCAAAAATGGTTGAGGTTCTCGAACAAATGTTACATTTTCATTAACAAGATTGGAACAATTATAATATTTATTAAATATTGTTTGATTAAATATATAATAATTCATTTCTTCTTTTACTTTTCAAACTAAACTTTTATTCAAAGTTTTGTAAAATAAATTTTGAGATCTTTACTTTTCAAAAAAAAGAAAGTTAATTTTTAATATTAATAAAGTTAGAATTAAAAAACCAAAATGTATACCAAGAAAGATAACTTTCTAATAACAAGGTTACAAGATAAAATTTGTTTTACAAAACTACACTCTTTTTAAATAATACGTTTATTTAAAGTAAGAAAAAGCATACTACAGATATTACAAAGAAAAAAATATGCACTTTAAATAATGTTTCGAAAATAAAGAAATTTAATAAAAAAAATTCTCTATCCTTCTAAAATTTAGCGGACAAGGCTCGACCTCTCGTTTATGCAAATATCCAACAAACATGCAAATATTTTTTTTGTCAAAAAACCAAGTTATTTTGTTACGCGTTTGTTTGTTGTTCCAATTCCACGGATAACCTTAATTTGCAAATTGAAGAGCAATCAATAATTTATAATTCAAAATCTTCCATGGAAACATTAAAACCATTTGAAAATAAAAAGCTTGTGCTTACGTTGAGATTGGATATTGACAAAATTAATGACAGCTCTTTTTTATCTTATTTTCTTCAAAACCATGTCTTTGATTGCGATTTAAAAAACATAAAAATTGAAAATCAACGACTTTTTGAAAAGGAATTAAAATTCTTACTTCATCGAGGAAATGTTGAATCGTTTCATAATTGTTATTCACTAATTACGGATTCCATAGGAAATTTGCTTTACTTGGAAAACATTTTAAAGTTGCTTCCTAATATTCGAGATTTTAGGTAAAAATTTTATAAATATAAAAAAATAAATATAACTCATTAATTCATTTTCTAGATATCGCCCACTCGAGACTGATAGTATTCCAACGCTCAATACTCTCTCGGAGCTTCAATTTAAAAACAAACTTATTAATTTTGAAGTGGATTTCATCGATAACGAAATAAATCCCACTGATTTATTTTCCTTTGTTCAAGTACGGGCTTTTATTTTAGAAGAAGAAAAAAATTAAGAATAAAAATAAACTTTGATTTTTTTAGAAAAACGCTGCTCCATCTTCCAGCTTTGAATTAAAGTTTAATTATAATGTTGATGAAGCATATACGGAACTTCTAAATAAATCGAAGGACCCCATGTTAAAAGGATGGATCCCATACGAAGAAAGACCAAGGCTTTGGATTTCAAAGCATAGTTTTGATTGGTCATGAAAAAAATTTCCTCGGTGAAAATGAGTAAATGCGAGAATCGTTTTGCATAGATTTACACGTTTCATGAATTTTTAACAGTTTTTTAAACTTTTATTTGTTTTGTGAAAATCATTGAATTCCAATAAAATACTTTTAAAAATCAATTTATGTTTATTTAATTGTTTAAACTTTAGTTGATGGTTGAAAATATTTGCTGCAATCTTGACTATTTTTTGTTGTACGAATGAAAGGGCAATTCTGAAAAATAAAAAAATATGGAAAAACAGTAAAGAAAAGTTTTAAATTTGTATTTATTTAAATTATTTACCGGATCAGGACAAAGCAAATCGAAACTCGAATTAGAAAGATCGGTTTTGGTTGCTTTTTGTCCTACAGGTTGCATAATAGAATTCCATAAATATTTGGAAACCACGGCATGGCCAAATTGACTGAAATGAAAGCAATCAGCTGCAAAGAAATCTAAATCCACGGTTCCATCGGGCTAAAAATATATTTTATTATTTATAAAAAATAATTTTGTAATGGTTGCTTACTTTTTCTGGTGGAAGAATATCATCTTCAAAAAATGGCTGAAATTTTTTTTTAAATTTGCATAAAAATTAATTTTAAATTAAAAAAAACGAAACCTGAATAACAAAACTAAAATCATCTTTAGTATCAAACATTCCTGTATCTTGCATATCCTGTTCGGATTTCATATATCCTTCACAAACCCCTCCTATTTGAGCATCGGTAAAACCTTTATCCGATTCGCAAGGGCATTCAAAAACATGAAGGCCTTGACAAAATAATTGTCCGCTATCCACCATTCGAAGCATTTTCATATTAAACATTCCAGTGAGGGAAACTAAAGTTCTTGGTAAATGATCACTTAAAATTTGAATGGTTTTTTGAAGATTTGATTCAAATTTTCCTGGCGCATGTGGACCGGAAACATTATTTAAGGAATCTTGACAATATGCGCAAATATCATTAGCTCCAATAAAAATATTTATTAATTTCCAGTCATTTTCTAAATCGATTTCTTTATGGGTTTGCATTAATTGGACGAGTTGGCGAGCTTGTCCAATAAGATCAGAAGATTCTGCGCCAGGAAAGCCAAGGTTTAAATGGGCTTCTAAATAAATATTTTTTGTGGTTTTTTTTAATTCAAATTTTTTTTTGAAAACTTACTATCCCAAACATCTGAGGAACTCACACCCAAAGCATAACCAAAAATGGATGGATTAAATTTTCGTAAAACGTCTAAATTTTAAAAAGTTAAAAAGTTTCAAAGATATTGTTTTATGCGAAAAACTAACTTGGAAGAGTAACGTGTCCATCCAATCCTTTATCGCCACCTCCTTGAAAAGCTAATCCTCGATATTGAAGAAGTATAGCAACTGCATCCTCTTTAGGCGCTCCAGCTCCATTTGCAGCCTAAATTAATTAATTATTTATTTATTGTAATAAATATTTTTTTAAATCAAAAAACAAAAACCAACTGTAAGAGAATCACCCAAAGCTGCAACAATTTTAATATCGGCTGGTTTTAAAGCATGTACCGAAGTTGGAATGGTTTTACTTGGAGACATGTCAGGGCAATTGAAGCTTGGAGCACCCAAATCCTTCAAAGCTAAACATCCTATGACTAAAATGCTAGCGAACAAAATTCCTAAATATAATATTATTAATTCGAGTTTAAAATAAAAAATAAAAAAAGAATTTACCAAGGATCCAACTGATTTTTGTCATCCTTTTTTTTCTATGATCCAAAAAATATGAAAACAGCAGACTTTTTGAGCAACAAAAAAAAACCTTTAAGCTTCTTCCTCACTTTTTTGTTTGTTGTTATCAGTATGCTTGCTTCCTTTTTCTTGATGACGACTACCAACCAACATCATTAAAAAGCAAAGTAAAAACATTAAAAAAAAGGGGAAATTTCCATGAAAAGGAAGAACACATGGATTGCTGCGTTTTTGAAGCTAAAAATGATTTAAAATAAGACTTTTCTAATTTTTTCTTCGTTATTTTTATATCAGTAAATTATTTATTATTATATCGATGACAATAAAAATGGTTAGAAAAAAGAAACACATATAAAAAAATACCAAATATTATTACAAAAGCTAAAAAAAATTGAGAGAAAAAAAACTGTGTAATTTAAATAAGAAAAATTCATTTTTATTTTTTTCTTCTTTAAAATTCAATAAAGTGCTAAGGCAGCGGTTTATTCGGCGATGATTAATTAACGATATATTTATTAACAGCTATCAGCTGGCACGCACACACAAACAAGTGTAAAAGTTAACAGATACAGATAATGGCAAAAGTGAAGACAATCAAGAGTTTTTAGGCTGGAGGCTTCGCTGCTTCCATTATTCTTCACTAATTCCCATAAAGCTAACTTTGCGGTTATTTGCTTGATCATAAAGTTTTAAAGGTTTTGTATAAACTTGTTGTTTATTACTGCAAAGTTTATTTATTTGTTCAAACATTGATTCAAAGGTATTGTTTGCTGCTGCTGCTGCTGGAGCAACAACGGGTGGCAGTGGAGCTGTTAATGGATTTGGAGAATTAACATTTTTTGTTAGCAAAGGAAGATGATGGCTGCTATGCACAGAGCTAAAAAAAAGTAATTCATTATTTTCCAATTTTCGCACCCAAGATCTAAAACTTTGAGACTTTAGACCAAAAAATGATAAAAACTTACTCAGAAATTGAAGGAATAGTATCAATGATAAAAAGTTCTGCTACTTTTTCTTTAGAAACTTCTTCGCCATCTGGATATTGAACAATCGTGGAATGATGAGTGATAGTTTTAAGTCCATTCAAACTTTTACATCGCAAAATATCATCATAAAATAAAAGGATTCCAGAAAAATTTAAATTTTTACAATGTCCAATTTTTTCAAGAATGTCAAAAGTTAGAGTTACATGAGAAATTAAATTTTCATTTATCCAAATTGTTGAAACTAATTTATTAAAATTTGAAGATGGAACAACGATTTTTTGATTTTTATAATATAAATTCCATGTTTCTTCGTAAGCAATGGCGTTGTTAATAAAAATAATAGGATTTTTCGAGAAAAAATATTTACAAGTTTTATATAATTTTTGAATTACAATTTGATGGAGGAGATGAGGATTTTTGAGAATATAATTAATAATATTTCTATGTAATGAAAAGTTTTGAGATTTCATCGAATCAGCGAAAATGGAGAACTTCAGCTTCTTTTTGTTGGTGGCGGAACCGGCAGAAGAATTACTAGCTTTATTTGTGAGCGTTGTTGTCGTGGCGGCATCAGAATTATCTTCGAACTCGACAATAGATTTATCAAGTTTAGGTTTCTTTTTTTCTTTTCGCTTTTTATTAGATTTTAAAGAAAAACAATGAATTAAAGAAGAAAAATATTTTTTCATACCCATTTTATTTTTTATTGAACAAGAGTCAAAAAACAAAAAAGCTAAAAATGACCATTTCGTTTTTTTTTTTGGTAAGCACACAGGTCAAACTAAAAAAACTGGCATAAATCGATGCATTTTCCTTTTTTTGCGGCACATAAGCTGACCTGCGCTCGCACACACCAAAGAGACGACATATGTACTATTAATCGATCGATTGGAAAGGTTCATTTTAACTAGGAAGCACTATTTTGTTTTTGGCGCCTTTTTTGGTGATATTTCTTTTGACCATTGGATTATTTATTTTATCTCGAAGAAGCTTTCAAAAAGTGGCAAACAAGGCTTTCTTTTTTGTTTTGTTGAAGGACGACATAAAATATAAATAATTTTTGAAACATTTTAATGAAAACTAAAAATTGAACAAATGGGACAATTCCGAAGTTTAAAAAATTAAAAAAAGCATAATTGAAATAGTTTATTATTAATTTATTTATGAATAGTCAAGCAAGGATCAAGTCGAAGTCTACGAAGTTGATCAATTCTAAGATTTCCACGAAATTTAATCATTGGTGGAAAATTTCCTCTTTGGTGTGTTTTAATCACTTTATCAATATATTCTTGAAGTTGTTTTCTGTAAATTTCTGTGAGAGGCTCAACAAATGAAAGCTCAAAATCTGTTTCATTTTGTTGCTAGAAAAAATTTGTATATTTTCTGAAATCAGATAGACAGTGAAAAGAAATTGGAACTTACTTCCATGGCTTCCGAAAAAGTTTTAAAATCAAAATTTTCTGGAATTTCATTCAACTCAAGGGCTCTCATATTTTTGAAATTTGGACAATTAATAATTTTTTTCGCGGTTTCGGGTGTAATTAGAAAATTATGTGGACCGGATCTAAAAAGCAAAACCATGAATGAACCAAACAAAGAATAAAAACAAAAACTTACACAGAAAAACGTTCTAAAGTTGGAAATAATTCAAAAACTTTTTCAAGTGGAACTTGAGATTCTTCTTCTTTGCCTTCAGAAGAAGAATATATGTTTGTACAATAAAACGAAAATTCTTTTAATCCCAAAATATTTTTAATATTCACAACATCTTCAAAAGATAAATTAATTCGCCATAAGTGTAAATGATTGCAATGAAAAATTCTTTTAACAAAATTCGATGCTGGAGCATCATTATAAAAAGTTAAACTTTCATCAATCCAAAATTTCCAATTACTTTGGTTAATTTTTTGTTGGGAAAATGAAAGAGATTTTTCCCGAAAAAATATATTCCATTCATCATCAGTTGAGATATTAATTTTATTTACGCGAATAATGGAATTTTTGAGATAAAAATATTTACAAGTTTTAACTAATTTTTGGTAAATTTTAATAGATTTAAAGTTTTTGAGAATATAATTAATGGAATCACGAGGAAGGGAAAAATTTTGAGGAAGTTGTGGAGAAAAATTTATTTTAATCGGAGATGGAGGAGATTCGGGCCAATTGTTTGAATCATAATAATCATAGTCATATCGATTATCACTATTAGCATACCATGGAGGTGATCCAGGAGCTTCAAAATCATCATCCATTTCATATCTTCTTTTCATAATTCTTCTTTCGTTTAATGAAATTCAGAATTATATTCTCAAATTTTTGTTGCAAAAAAGCTATATAAAAAAAACTCGTGCTTTTAGTGAAGAAGAAAAAATGAAAGAAAAAAATCTATTCTTTTATTTTGGCAAAAAAGGCTAAAAGCCAGAGAGCGACCGACGACTTGTTTATTTTGTTTTTGCTTTCAATAAAGTTGTGAAAAAAAATTTGAACATCAAAAAACGACGATCCAAACAACAATAAAAAAAATTCAAATTGGTTGTTCATTCTCAAATAAAACTATTATCTTTAATAATACTTTGTTGGCAGATTTTTTTGTGGTTCAAAATAAATAATCGAACTTTTTCTTTGTTAAATTTAATTATAATTAAAAATGCAAAGTTCATTGAAGAGTAAACGAATCTTGACCTTATTTATTCCCTTAAGAGCATAATATACCATGTGAACTTGCAAGATTTGGATCAAAGAAAGGTTTAAGGGTGAATTATTATATTAAGCGCATTTAAATTCGCTAATATTTTTAATTTATATATTCTTTCATATTTTATGCCGACCCATTCTTTAGACATTTATCATGGCTGGCGTACCTTTTTCAATTCTTGAGAAACATATTCAGCAACTGGAAGAAAGCAAAAAAGTTATTAATCAACTCAAAACAGAGAATGAATTATTAAGCTGTAAATTGGAAAATGCAAATTTAAAAAATGAGTTAGAAAAGGTAATAATTTTATATTTTTTAAAGAAATTCTTTTAATTAAAGGCTTATTTTATTTTAGAATAAAATTAACGATAACTGTCGCCATGCTGAGACATTGGAACAACAAATAAAAACCCTCGAGAGCGAACTTCTAAAAATGCAATCGGTTAAAGACGAGCATGAAAAAAAAGTTAGTTTGCTTCCAAGGTTTTTATATAAAATTTTACCAAAATTTTCAGATTTCTGAATTGACCAAGAAACAAGAAGCGAAGCTTCGGGCCTACGAGGAAGCAATTCAAGGCATAAAAAAAGAATTAAATGTGAAAAATAAATTCATTGCAAATTTAAAAGCTGATAAAAATAAAGAAATGGTAAATCTTTTTGATTAGAATTTTTTAATATATTTTGTTTTTCTTCTTGCTTTTCAGTTCCCTCAAAGCTCACATTGTACCCGTCTGACGAAACAATTAAAAACAAATTAAATAATTTGGTTGTTGGAAACTTAAATAAAGATGTCAAAGAAAGTGTGGATGAAGTCATTATTTTTGAATACGAAGAAAGTAATAATAAAAGTGTTGAATCAGAAAGCTATAAAATATTTGGAAACTCTAAAATTGATGATGCCACTCCACATCGCCCAAAAGTACGATATTCCTTTTTTAGTGAAAAAATAAATAAACTGAATTTTTTTAGATAAATAATCGTAAAAGGAATTCATCCATAGAAATTATTAACCCCAACCTTTCAAAAAAGAAGAATAAACAAAATTCTTCGATACAAAGCAATGAATCTAATAATTCCACTGATACCCAAGAAATTATTGAACTTTTAGAGGGTGATGATGAAAATTCCATGGACATTGAAATAATTTCTGATTCTCGTATTTCTGTAAAGGTAATAACTTTCTTAATCTCAAAAAATAGCATCATTTTCTTTCCCTTTTTAGAACACCAAGGAAAAGCTATCGGAATTTGAAAAAAATATTATTGACATTCTCGTTAAAAATATTTGTAAAGGAAATTGTCAAAAGATCGCTTCCTCTCTTAGCGGAACCTCTCCTATCATGCTTTCCTTCATTCAACAGAACCTTTTTACGCTGTTAATGAAACTTAGCCAAAGGATGATCTCGTAATTATTTTCTTGCCATTTGTAAAGTTCCTCCTTCTTACTGTTGATTTATAAATTTGCTTTATTAATATTACGACCAAAAACTAAAATAAAAACCAAAATAAAATAAAGACTGAAAACTAAAATAATGTCTGCTTTTTAAGATGAATGAATAAATTCTTTTATATGCGATCCA
The DNA here is from genome assembly GCA_028622995.1 of Panagrolaimus kolymaensis. Lineage (NCBI taxonomy): Eukaryota > Metazoa > Nematoda > Chromadorea > Rhabditida > Panagrolaimidae > Panagrolaimus > Panagrolaimus kolymaensis. The sequence goes on along the minus strand of JAJQJQ010000029.1, from coordinate 1,422,162 downwards.
AAACTAGCGGTTGCGCGCCTCGATGAATCGTTGGCTCTGCTTCCTTAAAGGTTGAGAAAGTAACCTTTTGTTTCGGCGGCAAGAAGACACAAAGAAAATGGAAATAAGAAAATAGGAAATGGGAAAGGGCAAAAGAAGAATAAAATGTTAAATTTCGAAAAAGGTTTAAATCCAAAAAGACTAACACATTACTAACACATTACATCTCTCTTCTTTAGAAAAATCCTACGGGGTTTAAAAATACAGTAACAAATAAGAAATTTTGAAAAAGAAAAGAGGGCTAAATAAAAATGATAGATAAAACATAAAAGAGAAGGCAAAATTAACAATAAAAAAAATTTAGACAAAGTTTAGATCCAAAAAGACAACAACAAAAATTATTAGTTAGATTTACGTTTTTAACAAAAATAGAAGTTTTAATTTTAAGCTAAAAAAAATTAAAAACTACACATTTAAAAATTTAAATTTTAAAACAACTTTTAGATAAAAAATAAGAGTGAGAGCTCAAAAAAAATTTCAGAAAAATTTACAAAATTTCTTTTCCAGTCCTCCATGGTTTTCTTTTTCATATGATCTGCATCCACAATTGGAACAATTATTTTTCTTTTTAGCTGCTTTCCAATGAACAAATTGCATACGATTATCATCCGGTGCTATATCAGCTTCCAACATAAGTTCTCGCTTTCTCGCAAGGAACATTATTTCCAGATAAGTTTCAGCACCATGATATTTCACGTAACTTTTTATATCATCTCGAAATCGAGCTAGCGTTTCTCGGCGAAGAAATCGATCAACTTCCCGTGGGCTTTCATCTTCAGCAATTTTGGATACTAATGTCGCTACACGTTTAGCAAAATCTGCAACCTTTTCATTTTCTTCTTGATAAATATAATCAAGTTCTTGTTCAGCATATTTTTGAGTTACAGCAACGGGGAAATTTTTCAAAAAATAATTTTCGATGGCAGAAAAGTCGCTTTTCAAATCCTCGGGCATTTGCAAAAATTTTAAAAGAGCAATCCCATCAAGATGACTTTCCAAAAAAACAATCTTTTGATCTTCTGATAACGGAAATGGCAAACATTTAAATTCGGTTTTTAGCTTTCTAAACCATGCTTTAGTAGAAACTACAGGATCACCATCAAAATTTTGTAATTTGAGTTGATAATTTTCACCATAAGAAATGCTTTCAATTTGATGAGTTTTTAGTTCATGGCTCACCTTTTCAACAAGGGGTAGCTTTTCAATAGGTTCTTTCACAGTTTCTTTCCTTTCGAATTTCTTCGAATCAGGTGGCTTTTCTTTAAATTCAAAATCTTTTTCAAACGAATGAATAATCGCGCATACGATGACCAAAATGGAATAACAATAAACTGACGCTTTAATAATTAAAATAACATGCATAAATTTCATTTTGCATTTTACTCCATAATTAACAGCTTCATAATACTCCACTTCATGGATTTCCAAATTCTTTTCATTCGCTTTATCGGGTGGTAATCGATGTTTGAGGGTATAATTTTCTTTTTCAATCAATTTTCGATCATCCCTTTTTACCATCTTCGAGATTAAACTTGAAGCTTCCTCACATTTAAAAACACCAACTTTGCTTTCGGCCAATGGAAATCCCGAATTTAATAAATTACTTACGAGTAAATTTTGAGCAGCTTCATATTTCACATCAACAGCTTCCAAATCTTCCATATTAACAACTTCAAAAACGGCTTTCTGAGGGACAAGTGCATTTACAGCATCAATATTACAAGCATGAATCTTTTCCTCATCAACGCACACAGCTTCTGCTTCCTTCGAGCAATCCATAATATGATTCATCTTTCCAGTAATCACTTTAAACACATTCATAACACTTTTTAAGTCCGCTATACATTCAGCCAATGCTGTTTTCTCAGCTTGATTTCCATCAAAGCTCAAATATTTCTTTGCTGTTTCACCAAAATTTTTAATAACATCCGCAAAATTTTCACTTTCCATAACAAAATCGGGACTCAACTGGGGATCCATGGCACCCATAATCAACAGCCTAAGGAACTACGTCCACGGTCCTAACCACGAAGGTCGTGGCACCAAGTGTAAATTTCCACCTTCTTACTGTTGATTTATAAATTTGCTTTATTAATATTACGACCAAAAACTAAAATAAAAACCAAAATAAAATAAAGACTGAAAACTAAAATAATGTCTGCTTTTTAAGATGAATGAATAAATTCTTTTATATGCGATCCAAAACTAGCGGTTGCGCGCCTCGATGAATCGTTGGCTCTGCTTCCTTAAAGGTTGAGAAAGTAACCTTTTGTTTCGGCGGCAAGAAGACACAAAGAAAATGGAAATAAGAAAATAGGAAATGGGAAAGGGCAAAAGAAGAATAAAATGTTAAATTTCGAAAAAGGTTTAAATCCAAAAAGACTAACACATTACTAACACATTACACCATTGTTTCATTATTATTTTTTGTTTTGTTTTGAGAAGTTCCTATATAGTTTGCTATTTTTATAAAAATCATTTCGAAGTTTCTAAAATTTTCCGCTTAATAAATGCATATGAATATACGGAATTTAAAATTCATTTACTCAAATTCAACCCCTTTGCCAAAAATATATTCGGTAGTAACAAACTAAAATGAGTTAATTTTGTGACGACACAATGATGTCAAAGAAAGTTTCTTATCTAAAAAATAAAATAAATATTGTGTAGTCAACGACGATTTATACATATTTGTCATTGTTTTTTTTCATCTCTATCTACTGCTTCCAAAAATGTTGAGTTCATCTTTTATTGTTTTTTCATTATTTTTTGTTTATTTTGTTAAAAGTTCATGTCCCAATGGAAGTCTTGAATATAACTCGAAATGTTATATTTTTAATACCACTGAATCGGGATTTTCAAAAGCTGAATTTTCTTGCATTGAAATTGGTGGACATTTGGCATCCATTCATGATGGATTTGTTAATGGACTTCTTGGACGTTGGATTTTATTTATTTTTCTATTTTTTAATTAAAGAAATAAAAATTATTTTTAGAAGAGGCGCCAAATATTTCTCATAATGATATTTGGATTGGTGCAAATAAACTTAATTTCAATCAAAATTGGACTTGGACGGATGCAACTCCATTTGATTTTAAAGATTGGAATCAAGGTGAACCTCAAAATACCTCAGGATTTAATTGCGCTGCATTATCAATGATTGATGGATATTGGAGTGCTCAAGAATGTTATAATTTAAAACCTTTTGTATGCCTTATTTCTGAGGCATCTTTTACAACACCATCCCCATCTTTTTGTGCTGATGGATGGAATTATTTGGAATCTACTCATTCTTGTTACAGCTCAAATAGTGATAAATTACAAAATTGGACTAACGCTGAAAATGAATGCAATAATTTTGGAGCCCATTTATCTTCAATTCATACTTATGAAGAGTTATCATTTGTTGCAAGTAAGTTTAACCCACAAGATTTTTTTCTGAAAGGGATACACCCAGGAACTTTAAGCTTTCTTATAGCATAAAAATCAGGCGGCAAAGGTCTTTAAATTGGGCATTTTCGAACTAAAATTGCAAAATTTGAATACACCAAACTTGTAAAAACCAAAGAAAATTTTGGTATCCTTAAAATCAAAACTTACAAAAGTAAAATAAATGAATTCAGAATTTCTTCGTCGGTTTTATAATAAAAATTTCAAGTCGTGACTGATCCTTGCTAAATTTCCATATAATCTTGTTATATAAAAAAATGTGGGGTGATTGGATGTGTCTCTAAAAATTATTGCATACTCTTTTTTACTTTCAGAAATTGCAAGTATTCGAGGTAATGATGATCCATGGCTTGGAGGATATACGGATGATGATGGAATAAGTTGGAAATGGACAGATAAAACTCCTATGGATTTTCCTCATTGGAAAGATGGTAAACCTGATTATGTACCGCGAGAAAATTGTGTATTATTAACTTATGATTTATCAGAAAACGACAATAATTTATCTAACATTTATTTTGATAATCTTTCATGTTATCAAGCTTGGCATTACATATGTAAAAAAAAGTTATAAAATAATAATAACGGAATTATTTTATTGTGTCAGACAAATAAAATGAGAAAAAGAAAATTATATTTATTGAATCGTAAAAGCAGCAAATAATCATCTCAAATAAAAAAGAAAAAATTAACAATATTTTGTTAATGGTAAAATTCAAATCGAAGAGATCGGAGTATTTCATCTTTTTGACTACCAAGGAATGTGATCAAAGGCGGAAGAGAGTCTCTCGAATATGTATTAATTAATTTGTCAATAAATTTTTGAATTTCATTTTTATAATTCCCGGATAACCCATTGCTAAAATGAACTTGAAAATCCGTCTTTCATTTCCTTAAAAAATTTTGTAATTGATTTAACTAATTAAAAAAACTTGCTTCAATAATTTCTGAAAAAATTTTAAAATCAAATGCTTCTGAGATTTCAGTTAATTCGAAGGCTTTTAAATTTTTGAAATTAGGACAATTTACGATTGTTTGAACGGTTTCGGGTGTAATTAGGAAATTATGTGTACCGGATCTAAAAAACAAAGCCATGAATGAAGGAAGAAGGAAAAAATGGCAGAAAACTTACACAGAAAAACGTTCTAAAGTTGGAAATAATTCAAAAACTTTTTCAATTGGAACTCGAGATTCTTCTTCTTTGCCTTCAGAAGAAGAATATTTAACATTTGTGGAATAAAAAGTTATTTCTTTCAATCCAGAAATTTTTTTTAATTTCACAATATCCTCGAAAGATAAATCAATTCTAGACAACATTAAATTTTTGCAATAAACAATTTTTTCAAGAAATTCAAAGTTTGATGGAGAATAGTGAAAATTTATGTTTTCGCAAATCCATAATTTATAACGACTTTGCTTTATTGAAAATAACTGATAGAAGATGGATCCTTTTCCAGAATATAAAGTCCATACATCCATATTAAAAGCAGTAATTCTATTAACAAAAAGAATAGGTTTATTACAATAAAAATATTTGCATGTTTTAAATAATTTTCGATATCCGTTTGTTCCATTAGGATTTTTGAGAATATAATAAATAATATTTCTTGGAAGTGAAAAGTTTTGAAAAAAAGGAGCTTTAAAATTTAATTTCTTTTTTATTGGGGAAGTTGGGGATTCTGAATAGGGATATAGCTTTCTTTTCATACCCCTACTCATCTTTTTTTTTTAAACGATAAGTCTACGAACCTAAAAAACTTTAACAAAAATTTTAATAAAAGAAACTTGCAAATATTTGCAAGCAAGAATGCTTTTATTAAAAAATGTTTCAATAAAAATGCAGTCTTTTTTATTTTGTTTTTAACTATGGTTATTATTTATCCCATGCATAAGTATGTGTTTGTGGTGTAGTCGGTCATATTTAACACACATGAATTAAAGATGGTAGTAGCGTTTATTCATTTAAAAATATGATTGTCAAAATCTTTTTACTATATTTTTTAGAAAAAAATAAGAGAGAAAAGATTATCCTTTGGCAAGGTTTTAAAGTAGCACCCAAATTTATATTTTTTCACTGTATATAGGCTGGGACGCATGATCTATTATTTTTACTTTGCCATTATAAAAATAGCAGAGAGCAAGTGAAAAAATTTTTTGAAGGTGACCTAATTAAAAATAAAGGAAAAACAAACACACACTATGGATATTTCCAAATAAGTTTTGTTTTTCATTCATTCTTCGAATTTTCGAATATTCTGTTTATCAGGGTTTCTTTCTTTGTCATGACGGATGGACGTTTTACTTTTGTGAAGAGTGTGAATAGTAGATTGCCAAAAATTAATAAAATAAACCTAAGCTCGAACAACAAAATTGTTTGTTGTTGAGATTCATTTTGTCACGAAAAAATTATTTTGTTTCTTTCTCGATTTAATAATGAAGTTTTGTTGTTCTCGAAAAAAGTGTATTAAAAAAGAATCATCTTTAATTACATGCCATTTTTCTCCTAACAATGCGTTGCATCAAAAATTTACATTCCCTAAAGATGTGATCCAATATTTCCTCAAAAACCCTAAACTTCCACCAAAACTTTATTTTAAACTATATTTAATATGCAAATATTTTTTCATTTCCCTCAAAATTATTCCTTGTTGGTGTTTGGAAATTAATAGTCAAAATGAAGTTAGCTGTTGTTTTGAAAACAGCAAAATTCTATTCCACAGAAACGCGTTATTTTCGAATGAATTTTCCTTCAAAGTTTTTGAAAGTTTTCGAATTTTTGATAATTATAAAGGTTTTGATTATTTCTTATCTCAAAAATTCACCTCAAATATAATAAGTTTTTCATTTTTCTCAATAAAATTAAGCTTAAAAGAACTTAAATTATTACCAGAAACAATTAAATGCGTAGATTTGACTTATTGCACATTGGAGGATCCAAATAATGGACAAGTAATTCCATTGGAAGAAATTTTTAAATGCTTTCCAAATGTTATTGAATTTTATTTGTAAGTCGATTTTTTAAAATTAGGTTTTTAGAAATTCGTAACTCGATGTTTTCGATTTTTTTTTTTGCTGAATATTAAGTTTATTACTCTGAATTTATAATATTCTAATTTTTTTTTACATGCTTTTAGTCATACTTTATTTACTAATTATTACACACCAGATACATCAGAAAATTTAGCAAAAATAAAAAGAACTTCTAAGCTTGAATACTTTTCCCTCGGTAATTTACCCGAAACATGGGATTTCGAAAATTTTGCAAAGTTTATTGTCGTAAGTTTAAGATTTTTAAGGCACTTTCTTTTAAACAAATGAATAAACAACTCTGTTTTTTTTTAAGAATACCCTTAAAGGATGGAACCTTCAAGAATGGGATAAAACTCGATCGGAGTATAACCTTAAATTTATTTATACTGTGCATGAATCGTTTAAAAAAAGGACCAGAAATAAACTTCGTAAAATGATATATGCAGAAATGAAAAATTTACCGTGTTCTCATAAAAAATTAATTATGCCATATTTGAATATTAATTAAATCACTTTTATTGTTTTTTTGATCTTTTCATTGTTTGTTATATAAGAAAAATTAAACTTTTTGATATTATAAAACTATTAAAATTACATAGTAGAAAAAAAAAGTAGAAAGTTAAATCAAATAGGAAATTATTATAATTTGGTTTATTTTTCAACTTAACTTTTCTTATCTCTTTTTCCTACAATAATTCATTCCCTCACGAGAGTCAGTGAATTTTTTAAGTTTTCATTGAGTCGAAAGAGCGCTCGGTGTCAAGAATGTATGCTATGAATTATCCCGCATTTTACCATACAACAATATATGAAATTTTGTTTGCAAAAAAAAGACATAGTGGTTTATTGAAGCGCAACCATGAAGATGCTTTACACAAAAATAAATATGAAAAAAAAATCATTGAATAATAAATATTATTTAGTGAAAGTTCGTATAATGCAAGAATCAATCAGGCTAGCATACGATAAACCTTCTTCCTTTTTTTGGCAGTTTCTGAAAAAATAAGAAACTTCACACTTTTTGTTAATTAGAAAATCAAGGGAAAATAAAGCGCAAAGTTATTCCACAGAAAGCAACTATTGGCCTTATTCACTGAAGAGCCAGAAAAAGTATAGCTTGTGAACTTGTTTGATTTGTATCAAGAAAATTTTTAGATGGTTCCTTATAGTGCAGGCATTCGTGAGACATTTTTTTCTATCGATGTCGTTTATTCTCTAGTTGAATATTTTTGAAAAGTTGCCAATTAATGACGGATTAAATAAATAAGAAATATATTACATAGCTAATTTTTTTCTTCCAGTTATTAAATACCGTTTTTTCTTTTTTCTCTTTTTAGTTTGATTTTTTTCTTATTTCCGGATATCTTTTAGATATTTATCATGGCTGATGTACCCTTTTCAATTCTTGAAAAATATAATCAGCAACTGGAAGAAAGCAATAAACTCAATAATCAACTCAGAACGGAAAATGAAATATTAAGTTTAAAATTAGAAAATGCTAATTTAAAATATGAGCTTGAAAAGGTAATTATTTTTTCGTCCGGAAACTGTATAAATAATAGGCTTTATATTTTAGAATAAAATTAAAGATATCTCTCGTCTTCCTGAGACATTGGAACAACAAGTAAAAACGCTCGAGAACGACCTTCTAAAAATGCAAACAATCAAAGATGAGCATGAAAAAATAGTTAGTTTGTTTCCAAGTTTTTTATATAAAAATTTAATCAAAATTTTCAGGTTTCTGAATTGAAAAACGCCCACGGTCTTTATGAGCAAGAAAAACGATCATTTGAAACAAAACTCGTTGATAATGATCAATTAATTGATGTCATGAAAAATGATCATAAAGCTGAGATGAATGCTCAAATGGAAGCATCAAAAAAAGCTTTGGACTCTGCAATGGTTGAATTGAAAGATAAAAACGCAAAAGATCTCGATGAAGTCAAAAAAGCTTTAAGCGATACAATTTCTGAATTAAAAGCATCCAAAGAAATTCATGATAAAGAAAAGCAAGCTTTTGATACAAAACTCGCAGAGAAAGATCAAAACATTGCGAAATTGAAAAATGAGCATAAAGTGGAAATGGATGCCCAAAATGAATCGTCAAAGCAAACTTATGATTGTGCAATGGCGGACTTGAAAGAAAAGCACGCGAAAGCTTTTGATGAAGCTAAAAAAGATTTCGACCTTGTAAATGGCGACTTAAAAAATAAATATGAATCACAATTTAGAAAATTTGAGGAAGCAAATAAGAAACTTAAAGACGAACTTGATGAAAAGGATAAAATTATTGCAGAATTACAAAATGAAAAAAGCGAAAATGAAAATGTGGAACCAGAAATCCAAGTAATTCCAGATGATAACTCTAACGGTGAAGTTATTCTTCCCACTCAAGTAAAAGATTTCTTCCTTTCATTTTTTATATATAAAAAAATTGTTTAGGTAAATAATCGAAAAAGAAATGCATCGATTGAAATTATTAATCCCGTCCCTTCTAAAAAGAATAATCAAGCAACAAATTCTTCGATCCAAAGCAACGAATCAAATTCTGCTGATACCCATGAAATTGTGAGACTTTCAGATGATGATGAAGAAAGTTCTTCAGATTTTGAAGAAATTCCTGATTTTTGCGTTTCTGTAAATGTAAGTTTTTTTTATTTATACAAAAATGTCATTATTCCTGTCTTTTTTTTTTAGGATAATAAAGAGCTGTCAGAATTTGAAAGAAAAATAATTGATATTTTAGCAGATAAAAGCAGCTATCATCGTGATTCACCATATAAAAACTTAAATACTTTTATGAATTCAGGAAATGCAGAAGAAAAAGCGGTTATAAAATATTTTTCAAATGTTTATGAACTCATTAGCTCAGCAGAACATGGGTCTTTGAAATTTTCAATTACTATGGTAAGAAGATTGATTATCAATTTTTTGAAATGTTTTACAAAACAAAATTTTTTTTTAGAAAAGTGGAAGAAGACACGAATTATTTCCAAGTTCTCACGGATATATGGATCGAATTTTGAAAACTATAGGAAAATCACTTATTTCATATCAATGCTATAATAATCTTTATGGTCGTAGTCTATCTCCTGATACTTTTAATATCTTTATTGGGCCAAGTAAGAATTTAATTTTACACGTTTTTCTAGTTTCGAGTAAACTAAATTAAAAATATTTTTTTAGCTATTTCTATTTATAAACAATTTTTTTAGAATTAAAAAAGGTATCTATATTTGAAAAAATAAGTAATGGCTCAAAAACTCTTATAAAAGAAAACAAATCAATTATTTTAGTAGAAGTTTCTGCATTTAAAAGTTTATATGTAAGCTTTATCTTTCTTTTTTTTTAATTATCAAAGTTTAAAAAATTTATATTTTAGATGTTGGATAATTTACCAATATCATGTACAACATTAGCAATAAATGATTATACTCCGTGCATTGTTAAATTAATAAATCTCAGATCAATAAAAAGTTTAAATTTATCTGGTAAAATTGGAATAACACGAAATATTGCTATTATGTTAAGCACTTGGCCTGAGTATTTTCCTAAACAACTTAAAAAAATTAAATTTATTTTGGATATTCGAGAAATTGTTCCATTGCAAGAAATTCTCAAAGAAGTAAAAGAAATTCAAAAATGTGTAACGAAAAATGTCCCGAAAAAATTGAAGGGAAGTATAAATTACAGTATTCGTTGCTATTATCCAAACTGTAACGAACCAGAAAATATAATAAAAGTGAGTTTACTTTTGTGAATTAATATTTTGCAAAAAAATAATAATAATATTTTTTAGGCAAAAAAATTGATTGAAGAAATGAATTTTAAATTTTCTAATTCAAAACAACCAAAATTTTATCATATTTTCAAAATTAATAATGATCGCTTGATTTTAAAAATCAACTTTGAATTGGTTGATTATCAATGTAAATAAAATTAAAATAATTTATTCTTTTTTTGCATTGTTTTTATCGTTATTCTGTTTTCAAGCCGAAAATGTGTCAAAAAAATATAATAAATATTTTCCTTTTTTATATATCTTTTTTTTTATTGTTGTCCATAATAATACGTTTGTAAGGATTGGCGAATATATTTCAAAAAATGTCAAGCATAAAATTTCATACAGAATTCAAGCTCATTAAATTCCCGCAAAATCTTTTTTTTTGGCATTTTGTTAGTTCTTCAAAAAATGAATAAAGCCATAAAAGAAGGTCGTAGGTGAATTTAACCTTAAGTGTTTATTGAAACCACTTTCCCTACAATTGTCGTAGCTTTCTCAATACTAAAAATTGATTTTGTTAATATGCTTTTTAGGCTCTTTAGCGTTCCAATGCCATTTATAACTTTTTTTTCTTACCTATTTTGTACCTAAAAAAGTTATCCCAAAAATATGTGGAAAGTGATGACATGACATAAAACCATTTCCTTTTTTAAGTCCTTATTGCTGCAACCAGCGAGTTTCATTTTTTGGTTTTTTGTTTTTTTAATTCGTGAGCTTTAATTTTCGTTAAGTCACTTTGTTTTTTTTTAAATATTTTATTAAGACTTTAAAGTTAGAATTTTTATAGATATTTAACATGACTGATGCACCTTTTCAAATCATTGAAAAATATCAACAAAAGATTGAAGAATGCAATGAACTCATCGAAACTGTCAAATTGGAAAAGGAACTTTTGGCGGCAAAACTAGAAAATGCTAATATAAAAATTGAGCTTGAAAAGGTTAATTTACTTTCTACATCTTTTTTTAAACGAAAGTTAATACCTTTTTTTCAGATTGCCCAATATAATCAAGATAAACAAGCCCTTATATCTGAAATTAAAATGAAAGAAACATTAATAGCGGATTTGAAAAATGAACATAAAAATGAATTGGATGCACAAGTTGCAGCAGCAAAGCAAGCGTTAAATTCTGCAATGGTTGACTCAAACGATAAACATTTAAAAACCCTTGATGATGCGAAAAAAGCTTTCGATGTTGAAATAACTGATTTAAAAAATAAACATAAATTAGAAATTCAGAAAATGGAAGAATCAAGCAAATCTCTTAAAGATGAAATCGTTGAAAATGATAAAATAATCGCAAATTTAAAAGTTGATAAAAATAGAGTAAGATTTTTAAACATCATTTTGAATATATATATTTTTTATCTTTAGGTTCCTGAATATTCCGCTGATGATAATCATTCATTCGAAATAATTAACAATATCTTAAATAACAAGTCAGTAGAGGGAGACCTTGAAAAAGTGGACAATGAAGCTGTAATTGAAGTCAACAATCTCCATGACAAAGAAAATATTAATGAGAACCCTGACCAAGCAATCCAAGAAATCCCTAATTCTTCTGGTAATTCTATAAACGTAATTACTTTTTTATTCTTTAAAAATTAGCTTCTTCATTTTCTTCTGCTTTTTAGAACACCAGCGCAGAGCTATTGGAATTTGAAAGAAAAATCAATGAAATTCTTGAGAAAGATAATAAAAAAGAAAAGGGTGTCCCTTTTGTATCTTATAAAGAATTAGAAGCTTTTATGAAATCTGGAAGAGATAAGAAAGAGGCAGTTTTAAAATATTTTTCAAATAGTCGTAAATTACTTAGCTTTAATTACGCGAAATCAAAAGAATTTGAGATCACTATGGTAATTTTTTTATATTCTTATTTATAATTAGTTTTTAAAATACAAAAAATGTTTTTAGGATAACGGGAAAATCCAAGGCTTAATTGTTCCAAATGAGTTAAAACCTGCATTTTTGGAATCACTTTTAAAAGCAATTGGAAAGTCTATTATTTCATTTGAATATAAAAAAAATTTACGTGGAAAAGATTTTGATTATTTAATCGGTCCAAGTAAGCCTTTTTTTTTCTTTTCGCATTCAAGCGTCCTATCCTGTTTCCAACTTTTTAATTTATAAATAATTTTTAGAATTAAAAAGTTTATATTTGCATGATAAAATTGGTGAAAGATCTAAAACTCTTATTAGACAAAACAATTCGATTACTTACTTGGAAGCTCCTCAAAGTTTAGATGTAAGCTATACCATTCTTTTTTTTTAAAACTCTATATAAATTAAAATTAAGTTTAGATATTGCAAAACTTACCAATATCGTGTAAAAAATTAAAGATTAAAGACTACACTTCAGTCCCCGTAACAGCGGATTTTGAGTCATTAGAAAATTTAGAGGTAATTGGCAAACTTGAATCCACACAAAATGTTAGACACATGCTTAGCGGTTTGTCTAATTATTTTCCAAAAGAACTTAAAGAAATTATATTTGTTTTGGACATTAGTGAACCCATCTCTTTGCGAAATGCTCTTAACAGAGCTAAAAATATTGAAAAATCTGTAACTGAATATATTCCAAATAATTTTGAAGGAAGTATTATTTTTAATATCAACTGCTTTTTTTTTTTCAAATTTCAATGAACCAGAAAAGAAAAAAGAAGTGAGTTTTTTTTCCGTTTTTCTATGGAATTTGGAAATTAATATTTTGTTAAAACATTAATTTAAATTAATGTATTTTTAGGCCAAAAAATTGATTGAAGAAATGAATTTCATATTTTTTGATTCAAAACAATCAAAATTTTATCATATTTTCAAAAACAATAATGATCGACTTACTTTAAAAATCAACTTTGAATTGGTTGACTTTAAGGAGGATGCTTGATATTAAAATAATTAATTTTTATATTGTTTTTATCGTTTTTTTCCATCATTTAAATCAAAAAGCCTGAATGCATCCAATAAAAAATTATATGAATATCACTTTTCTTTTTTTTGTTGCTAACATAATACTTTTGAAAGGATTAGTGAATAAATAAAAATTGATTATATATTTACCGACAGAATTCAATCTCATTGAATTCCAATAAAACTTTTTTTGGAATTTTGTTCTTCAAAGGATAAATAAATAAAGAAAATTATCATCTTCTTCACACCTTTCATTGAAAAAAAAGAAGTGATAAAGCGCCAAGATTATTGAAAAGTAAACAACTTTTCACCTTTGTCATTGGAATACGCATAAAGTATAGCTTCTGAACACGTATAATTTGCCTCAATGCAAAGGCTTAATGATGGATATGCTTTTCGAGAGAATATTTGTGCATTATTTTTATCGATGTCTTTTTTTATTTGTTTTCTCTTTTTTTTCTTCTACAAATCTTCCATATCTGTGATTCATAACCTAAAGAAAAATGTCCGCGCTTATAAAATTTTTTCTTTGATTATATTTTTCTTAGTCTCCTTAAAATTTTTCTTTTGTTTATTTCTCCATAGATTCCTCAAATGTTATACATATATATATTTATTTTTATAGCACCTTTTATTTTATTATGAGTTTTCAAGTTATAAATTAAAAGTATATGTTTGTATATATCCGTTTCTTGCGCCTTTTAATGATTTTTTAAACTTCCCCATAGATTTACCGTATTTTTGGTTTTCCTTTTTGCAAGATCAATCGATTTCAAAATAACTAAAAGAGCCTATTGAAATCACGTTGTTCATACCAAATAGTTTGGGAGAAATCATGAGTTGCTAATTCCACATTTTTTGTTGAACGATGCATTTATTACTTCATCGCGCTAATTTTTTGTATTTGTTAAAACAAGATTTATGCTTGCGCTCAAATTTTTAATTTATTTATTCTTTCATATTTTATGCCAACCCATTCTTTAGATATTTATTATGGCTGATGTACCTTTTTCAATTCTTGAAAAATATAATCAGCAACTGGAAGAAAGCAAAAAAGTTATTAATCAACTCAAAATTGAGAATGAATTATTAAGTTTAAAATTAGAAAATGCTAATTTAAAGAATGAACTTGAAAAGGTAAAATCTATTGTATTTTGGAAAATAAAAAATAACAAATATGATTTTTTAGAATAAAATTAAAGAAGCTCTTAAATATTCTGAAGAAATGGAACTTCAAGTAAAAACCCTCGAAAGCGAACTTCTAAAAATGCAATCTTTGAAGGATGAACAAGAAAAAATAGTTAGTTTTCTTTAAGTTTAAAATAAAGGATCAAATGACAATTTTAGAATGTTGAATTAAAAAATACCATGGATGCTCAAGAACAAGAAAAGCAAGCTTTTGAAAAAAAACTCGCTGAGAAAGATGAAAATATTGCGGATTTGAAAAATGATCATAAAGCTGAGATGAATGCCCAAAACGAATCATCGAAGCAAGCTTTGGAGTCTGCAATGGCGGAACTGAGCTATAAGCATGAACAAAACCTTGATGAAACCAAAAAAGCATTCAAAATTGCACAAACTGATTTAATAAAGAAACAACATTTAGAATTTAAAAAAGTTGAAGAAGCAAATAAAACTCTTAAAGATGAATTAGCTGAAAAGGATAAAATCATTGCAGATTTAAAAGCGGATAAAAATGCAGCAGAAATGGTAACCTTTTTTTCATTAAAATTTTTTTACATCTGTATCATTTTTTGTTTTGTTTTCAGACCTCCGATAATATTTCTGCAGAAATTGATAACCAAGAAGCTGAGGATAAAAAATTCATTGTTTTTGAATACGAAGAAAGTAATAATGAAAATATTAAAACTGAAGTCCAAGAAAATTCTGCAACCTCAAATGTTGAAGGTATTGATGCTTCTCATCCTCAACCAGAAGAGTCGTCCCATCGTTCAAAAGTGAAAAATTTTCACTTTCATTTTTCTATTAATAAAAAATGTTTTTTAGATAAATAATCGAAAAAGAAATTCATCGGATGAAATAATTAACCCTAATCTTCCAAAAAAGAGGAATCAACAAAGTTTTTCTATTCAAAATAATTCCACTGATACCCAAGAAATTAATGAAGTTTCTAATAGTGAAGAAAGTTTTTCTGATGTTGAAAAAACCCACGAATCGTCGGGTGGTACTCCTAATGTAAATTTTTTTATATAATACAAATGCCATTTTTTAAATTCTAATTTTTAGAATAATGAAGAGCTATCGGAATTTGAAATAAAACTTAACGAAATTCTCTCATTAGAAAATGACCCCCGTCTTTGTATACAAAGTTTAGAAACATATTTTAAGGCTGGAGAAAATGAAAAAAAAGCATTTATAAAATATTTTTCCAATGTTCGTGAACTCATTACCTCAAACGCATATTATGCGGTGGTGAAATTTTCTATGACGATGGTGGGTTTATTAATTTATAAAGATGTTTAATAGAAATAAAAAGAAATTTTAGGAAAGTGGAAAAAAACACGAATTAATAATTTCAAGCTGTTCACATATTTTTGACCAATTTTTAAAAACAATTGGAGAATCTATTATTTCATTTGAATGCAAAAATATTCTACAATATAATTCTTTTCATGTCAAAGATTTTAATCTCTTAATTGGTCCAAGTAAGTAATTTAAATTAATAATTTCATTTATAAATCATTTTTAGAATTACAAAAATTATATTTGCATGAAAAAATTGGTGAAACCTCTAAAACTGTTGTTAGACGAAGTCGTTCAATTACATCTTTAAAAATTTTGAAAAATAAGAATTCTGACGTAAGCTTTCCCTTCATTTTTTTAAAGTTAATAATTTATTATTATTTTTAGATGTTGAATAATTTACCAATATCGTGTAAAAAACTAACAATTATTGACTATACTTTTTGCCATTCTGAATCAGCAAATTTAAGATCGATAGAAAAGTTAAAAATACTTGGCCACCATGATAAAATCCAAAAAATTTCACCGATGCTCATCGCTTGGTCTAAACTTTTCCCAAAACAACTTAAGAAAATTAAATTTGATTTTGATATTCGTGATAAAGTTCCCTTGCAAGATGTTCTCAAAGAAGTTAAAGAAATTGAAAAAGCTATGACTCAAAATATTCCAAAAAATTTGGAAGGTAGCATTAATTACAGTATTCGTTGCTATTATCCCAAGTGTAATGAACGAGTAAATAAAAATAAAGTAGGCTTTTTGCTTTTTTTTTGTTTTTGTGAATCATTATTTAACAACAAAATGAACATCCTTGAATATTTTTTTTTTCAGGTAAAAACAATGATTGAAGCAATGAATTTTGAAATTAGTATTTCAGACGAATCAAAATTTTATCATATTTTTAAAATCAATAATGGTCGACTTACTTTAAAATTTAATTTTAATTTGGTTGCCTATTAAATTTTATTTGTGTTGTTTATATTATTGTTATTTTGTTTGTTTAATTCAAGTTAAGAAATCTGAATGTGCTCATCTCAATAAAAATTTATAGTAATATCACTTTTTTAATATATCTTTTTTTGTTGTTGTGACCATAACTCCTTTTGAAAGGATTAGTGCTTTTATTAAAGATGTGGAGTATAAAATTACTTACAAAATTTAATTTCATCGAATCCCAACAAAAAAATTTTATTAGCATTTTTGTTTTTTGAAGGTATGGCAGGCAGTACACGATTATTTTGGAAAAATATTTTCTTCAATAGATGTTTTTTTGTTTTGAATGATCGCTTTAGAAAGCATATGTGTGTTTGCGTGCGTACGAGTGTTTATGTAATGAGTTATGGTTAATGTCCACAATCATTCATTGAAATGTGGCATTTTTTTTTCTTTCACATGGTCATAAAAATGATGGGCATGTGTGTGCATAATTGATTTTTGTTTTCAAATTTTTTTTTTCTATGCTTTCTATATTTTTTCCTTGCTTATTGAATTATTGATTAACTGTTTGTTAGGTTAAACATTCTTAAAAGTTAATGTTGATAAAATTTATAGATATTTATCATGAATGATGTACTTTTACAAATCTTTGAAAAATACAATCAACAGCTTGAAGTATGCAATGAACTCATCGAAGTTCTCAAATTAGAAAAGGAAATTTTGGCGGCAAAATTAGAAAATGCTAATTTAAAAAATGAGCTTGAAAAGGTTATATAACACTTTTTATTTAAATTAAAAAATCTTTAAAGTATCATTTATAAAAGTTAAAATTTTTAGGAAGAAGCCAAAGAAGCAGCCCAAAGTCATTCAAAAAAATTTGAAATCGAAAATCTCAATGAAGAAAAGGAAAATAAATTTCAATCCATTAAAGATGAACAAGAAAAAATGGTATATATATAGTTTTTCTATAAACACAAAATAAAAAAAAACTTTGTCAAAATTATTTAATTGTTTTAGATTTCCGAATTAATAAGCAATCTCGATGCTCAGGAACAAGAAAAACAATTTCTTAAAGTAGAAATTAAATTTAAAGATCAAACAATTGCAGTATTAAAAGCCAAACATGCGCATGACCTCGAAGAAAATAACAAATCTTTAGACTCTACAATTTATGAATTGGCAAAGGAATATGAATCTGAAATCCAAGAACTTGAAGAAACTAATAAACAACTTAAATCGGAAGTTGCAGTAAAAAACCAATGCATTGAAGATTTGAAAGAAAAGCATAAAATTGATTTACAAAAGAAAAAGAAAACAAAAAAATAATTTTGACCAACCAAAAAAATGAGGGATTCGAATGGATTATATGTTTTTGGTCCATTTATCATAGTTGTGTTTTAGGAATTTAGGTATTATTTTACCTTTATTTATTATTTGTGTTGTTGTTTGTCTGTATTTTTTTTTGTCGTCTATAAACAAGTTTTTAGTTTAAAAAAAGGATTACTCATATATTTTTTTGGTAAGTTTTAAGTTTTTTTTATTCTTTTCACCAAAAATAGGAAGAAAAAAAATGCGTTATTCATTATTTTAATTGATTTTTTTTTTATAAAAAATTAAATTTGAAAAGACTTTAAAAAAATTGTGTTTGAGGTAATTATTAAAAAAAATATGGTTTCAAAAATTTGGGAAAGTTTCCACCGTCGTCGACCAAGATTTAATCTTAAATCTGTGTCAGGCGAAGAAAGCTCAGATTCTGAAACTTCTCAAATGTCATTGATTTTTCAAAAAGTATTTATTCATCGATTTCGATATTTTATTCTTTTTTTGGGATTTCTGTGTCTTACTTCAATTTGCATGAATATGACTGTTTATAATTTTACACTCATTTGCATGCTTAAATCTTCAAATTCCAATGATTCGCAAATTTCAAATCCAAATTCAAATTTAAATTCATTATTTAATCATGAAAAATATTTTTATACTCAAACTCAAAAAGCTTGGCTAATGTGGTCTGTCGCGATTGGAGCTTTAATTGCAACATTTCCATTCACATTTTTATATACACATTTTGGAGCGAAATATGTATTTTTTGTGGCAGGAATTGTATCTGGAATTTCAACATTTTTTATTCCATTTGGAATTAAAATGGGTTTACCCTGGTTTATGGGGCTAAGATTTATTCAAGGTGGAACATATGCCGCAGATTTTGCGGTAATAGGAATACTTTGTGCAAGATGGGCTTCGCTAAAACAAAATGGAGTTTTTATTGCTGTTTTGACATGTTTTTCAACCACTGCATCAATGATCACTAATCCTGTCGCTGGAGCGGTGAGCGAGGCTTTTATTTTTTTTCAAAACAAAAAATGGATTAAACTTTTTTTTCATTTTTTTTCATGACCAAATGAAACCAAACTAATAGGCTTTGTCACTTGCAAATTTTTTTATTATTATTTCTTGGAGTCTCAAAACAAAAACTTAAAAAGCAAAAAAAGAAAAATAAAAACTAATATTTTTTGAGTTTTTTAATGCTGCATTTAATAGTTTTTACTTATGTTTTATCTAAAAATTTGTTACTTATTTTGAATATTTTTTGCGTTGAAATCCAAAAACAAAAATTTTTTTACACGAAAATGCTCTTTTTAAGTGAATTTTTTTAAATTAAAAAAAGCTCTTTTTCTTAGGAAAACTTTTAAAAAATGAGGGGGACGTAAATGAGATCTTTTTATAGATAAATTTTTTTCGTTTCGAAATGTAACATACAAAATGTCGAAATCATGTAAGAAAAAAAATGTCACAAATTATTTAAATTGAATGAATTTTTAAAGGCCAAAAGCCAATAAAAATTACCGACTATTTTTTCTTTCTTTATTTTTTTGAATCTAAAGTACTGACTTTTATTTAAATGACATCACATATTTTAGCTGTGTGAATCATCTTTTGGTTGGCCTTCAGTTTATTACTTTCATGGAATCGCGTCATTAATTTTGTTTTTATTATGGATTTTCTTTTATAACGATAATCCAGCAACTCATCCACTTGTTTCCGATGTGGAATTAGAAAAAATTCATCGACATAAAACTGAAGCCCACATAAAAATGGATTCATTTGTTCCATATAAAAAAATAATATTTAATCCAATTATTTTAACTGTTTGGCTTAATTCTTTAGCGGATATTGGTTCAGGAATATTTTTATTAACTTATATTCCAACATATATAAATAATGTTTTACATTATGGCGTGGCTCATACTGGATGGTTGGGAGCTTTACCTGCACTCTCTCATATTCCTATTAAATTAGGGGTTGGATATTTGAGTGATCACGTTAAGTAAGTGAAAAAAAAATTTTACGATGTATTTTTTATTCAGATCTAAATTCCTTTTTTTGTTGTTGCTTCCTTACCACAGCAATGGTTGTTTATTTTAGTTAACTGACAATATTTTTTATAATTTTTTATATATATAAAAGAAAGTAAATTTTTTATCCCAAGCAGCGAAAGTATTTTTACGTTAAGAATCATGAATTAAAAAAAGCAAGCTTTTCTGCGAAAAAAATAAACCTTTTTTGTTGATAAAAATTTGAAAAAAAATGTTTTTTAAATAATTTTTTCCTTGACAGTAAAAGTTTTTTTTGTGGCTCTTGAAACGGAAAATTTTGTGTTAATTGAGAAAGAAAAAAGTTTAATATCGAAGCAAGCGATTTTTTTTGGTTTTGGACCTAGTTTAATAATTTGAAGATAACACAACGCTGATTTTTGCGGCGTCTGCAAAGCAAAGTTTAATTACCGAAAAAAAGAAATTTTTCAGATTTGTGAGCGAAAAAACAAAAATGATTTTATTTAATTCCCTTGCATGCTTTATTCCAAGCCTCATGTTCGCTATTTTGGGTTTTATTCCAGATGATTATCCCATGACCGCTGTAATGCTTCTCACCACCATTCACGGGTTGATGGGCGCAAATTGTGGTGGATTTTATAAATGTGGAACCCTCGTAGCTCGACAATATAGTGCCTTTGTAATTGCTAATATTCAATTTATTAAATGCATTACCCTTTTTCTTGCTCCAGGGTTGGTGGCTATTTTTGTTACGGATGATTCAAATAAATATGAATGGAGAATTATTTTTTTAATTTTGGCTGTAACTTTATTTTTGGTAAGTTCGGACACACTCGGTTCTATAATTTTTGCATTTAAAAATATGGAATTTGTTTTAGGCAAATTTTTTATTTTTCTTCATGGCCACAGATGAACCAGCAGAATTTACTAAAATCATACGAAAAAGATCGGAACAAAAAGCAAAGAAAATAGACAGTTGAAACAAATTATTTTGCGAATAACTGAAAATATTTTTGTAAAACTTTCTATTTAACTCCATTTTATAAAAACAATAATATTTACGAAAAATTTTGAAATTTTTATGGTTTATTACAATTTTTTCTTTGATACTTGTTAAAAAAAATTTTCATTTAATTGCAAGTGTATTCGATGATGTCTCCAACTTGAATCATTAGCACCAATGAAATTTTTGTAGTATTGTATTTTTGACGACAGGAATTTGGAAGTAATTTTAAATTCAATATGCAATTATTTTTCTTGTTTCAAAATGTGATTTCTAATTCTAAGTTAAAGGTAATTCAAAATTTGTGGGTAATAATTTTCTTTATTGGCAAAATAAGAAATAAGATTTCCTGTTAAATTTTCTACAAAAAATTTAATTCATTCTTATTACTCAAAAATTAAAATAATAAATATTTTATTACTCAATTTCTTTTAACCTTAAAGATGTTTGATTTTCTTCGAATCAAATATTAAAAATTTTTAAACATGAGTTGTATTTTCTTTAATTTTTTCTTTTCAGTTTAATAGCACTTTTAGAATTACTTAATGTAATGAGATAATCAAATTTAATTTAATCTTTTATACCCAAGCGTAAAAAACGGATAAAGCATAAATAATAGATACAAATTTGTTAAGTCATTATTACATCATTACAAGAAATCCATGCTTCATTGTTTCGTTTTATTAATAAGATTCTAGAAACTTTAAGTTGAAGTTTAATAAAATAGTGACGTTTAGAGACAATCAATATTTCCACATTTGTA
The DNA here is from genome assembly GCA_028622995.1 of Panagrolaimus kolymaensis. NCBI lineage: Eukaryota > Metazoa > Nematoda > Chromadorea > Rhabditida > Panagrolaimidae > Panagrolaimus > Panagrolaimus kolymaensis. Next base: position 1,400,432 of record JAJQJQ010000029.1, on the reverse strand, counting down.
AAAAAAAAATTGCCAAAAAAGTCAGACTTTTTATTTAGAAACAAATTCGGAAGAAAATGATTTAAAAAATATATAACAAATGAAAAAAAATTACTATCAGAATTTAATTTTTTTTCTTGATTTTATCAAGCTTTTGTTTATGGAAATGACAAGAATAATCTAGACCCCAGAATGATAGCTTTTTTCTTTTTTTTGAAAATAAAAAATTTACAATTATTATTTCCCTTTAAAATACAATAGATAGTAAGTAATTAATGACCTAATTAGACATTGTAAAAAGTGAATATTACTTTGCATTTTAAATTTAAAAATTTTTGTTCAGAAATGACTATAAAAATGAAAGAACCTTTTCTTTGAATTGAAAAGTAAAACTTGGCACCAAAATTATAGCATTTTATCTTTATTTTTTCTTTTTTTTATTAAGAAAAACGTTTACAAAATTTATTTCCTTACAAAATGCCGTAGACAGATGGCAGGAACTGTGAACTATAAGTGGCACAACAGCTTCATTGAAATTGGCAGCTATAGTATTTTTTTTTTCAGATCTCTTATGAAATGAAATTGCCGGTACTGAAAAAAAAAAGAAAGCTTATGTAAATATTTTGGAATTATAATTTTTAATAAAAAGCTTTTTATTATATGTATTTGTCAGAATTGAAATTTCATGTTATTTTGTGTTAAATTATAGCTTTAAAAAATGTGTTATGGAAATGAAGAATTTTTCATTTATTTAAACAAAAAACATTAAAACAGATTATAAAAATATTAAGGAGCAACTCTATTAGCAAATCTTTGAGGAGCAAAAACAACTTTAAATGAAGAATTTTTTTTATTTTTTCTTCTCAAAATAAAATTGAAATAATCTGTTCGAATTGTTTTGCTCACGGCCAATAAAACTATGGGATTTGATAAACAAAAAATATCATTAACCCACATATAAAAATCTAAACCAAAATTTTGAAGGGATGGTAAATTTTGGGTTGTAGCAATATGAATAATTATATAATGAACGATATATAATAATTGGATAGCAAAAAGGAATGATGCTTGAAGAAATAATCTATAATCCATTAATATTGCTTGACTCACCACTGTGTATCGAAGTAAATATCGATAACGAAATATGGTTATTATTCCAAGATTTAAAGATATTGAAGAAGTTAGTAAAACTATTATGGTTGCAGAAGTCGAAGTGTACTGTAAAAAAACTATGTTTAAGTAAGAGCAGAAATTTTTTTTGTAAATGCAAGCTTTTCAAAAGTCGGGATAGGCTTAATTTTTTTAAGAAAAAAAATTATTTTTATGTAAATTTTTATTTAATTTTTACATGGCAGAAGCAAAGGATCACTTGAAAACTTCTTTATTTCGGTTGTCTTTTTTTTTAAATCTAATTAGTTTTTCATAAAATAACCCATATTTTTTATCAAAAAAAAATTTAATAAGGTAAAAAACCTTCATACTTTATAAGCTCCAGGATTTTCATATTTTGGATGTATTTCTCCATCGCTGCTCGTATAATAAATTGCAGGTTCACCAAATCTTGGAATTAAAATACAAAATGAAATCAAAGGAATAAACCAAATAAATTTAGCTCCAAATATTGAAAGATTTGATGATTTTTTATAAATCATAAATGCCTTCCATGCTCGATTGATGGCGATTGAAGTATGGAAAAAGCATTGATTATAAAAATTAAATCCACTCAAAAGCCAATTAATTCGATTTAACCATAAATTTGCCATAAACCATGGTTTTAAAGAATCCACTAAAATTAAACGCATTCCAATAAATGGAACAATTACATCCAGAATATCTGAGATTGATACCATTAAATAAAGTTTAAAAAATGTTGGTCTTTGAACGATATTATTTTTACTTTGTTTATTAATTTTAATTAAAATAAATATTGCAACGGAAATATGAAAAATGGAGAATAAAAAAATAGTTCCCCATCGTATATACTCGGTTAAATGTACAGTCATATTTTTTGGTATTTATTTTAGACAAAAATTTTTAGAATTTTTCTGAAAACTTTAATTAAAATAATTTAAACAAAAATGAATGGAAAAAAACGCGATAAAAAAATTATTCCAATTTAAAAATTAAATTTCCAAATTCAATGAAAAATATTTTGGGGTTAGGAAATCTATTTATTAGCTGAGACAACCATAAAACTTAGCGGTAGTAATTTATTATTTAGGAAATGTGTAAATAAATATTTTGTCTATAAATTACCCAATATTATTTAGCGAAAATTTTTGGTTAGTTGAGCATTTTCTTTTGGCTAATGAAATGACTGGTTTGCTCTTATATTTTTTTACAACTCCAAAAGCTATAATTATTTTTTGCTTGTCTAAGTGGGGAATTGCTCCATGTCATCATCAAGGAAGTACATACATTAACAAATACCTTTTTAAAAAGGAATGATTTATTACGCATGCCTAAATACATTTTATTTTATAAATTTTATGATTAAATACTCAGAACTTTTGTAATTTCGCTATGGGCAAATTTTATTTTTTTGACAGAATTTAAAATTTTTCTGAAAACCTTCGTTGTTTTCTTAATCACGTCTAAGAAAGGCTATATGGGCTTAAAAGGACCCGGAAATTAAATATTCATTCATAATTTCAAAGTTCATTGCAGCTAAATTTTGTAAAATGAAAGTATACGACTGACTCAAATGAGCCTGAATAAAAGCAAGTGAAAATAATTCAAAAAACGATGTTTGAAAAATTATTACAAATTATCTCTAATTTTTATGTGAATGACCAATTAAATGCGTCAATTTAGAAAAAGCAAGCTAATTTTAAAGATCACAAAAAAGTTCCAAGAAATTGTGATGCGTCCATTAATTATTAAATTATATTGGCTTCAACATTTTTCTTTTTATTTGAGTCATAAATATGCAAAACAAACAAAAGGAAACGAAGCGAAAGTAATTATAAATGAGTTTTTAGCAAAGCTTTACGATTTTCTTCTTCTCGTTTTTCTTCATTAAATTTTTTATTGTTTTTTTTGAATATACATATAGATAAACATTTATAATACTTTAGTTGAAATTTGTTACCAAAAAAATAAAAGGAATATTCAAGAAAATTATGACAAATTTTTTTTTAAACTTATACCTTTCAATTCTCAAAGATGATAATGAAGTTTAAATAATTTTTCATGGGTGACTCGATTGCATTCAGGAAAGTAAACCATTGGTAAATGAATAAATTCTGAATGAAATTTAATCATTTCTTCAACAAAATTTTCTATTTCTCTTTTATAGGTTGGAGAAAGAATTTCGCAGTAGTTAAGAGAAAATTTTGTTGTTTTTTGTGACTGAAAAGATTTATGCGTTAAATAGGTAAAGTCCCAAAAACTTTTGTGTATTTAACTTACTTTCATATACTTTGAAAATAATTTAAAGTTAAATGATTCATTAAGACAGCCAAGTTCAAATTTTTCCAATTTTTTAAAATGAGGCATTTTAACGATAGCTTCAGCAGATTGGTTAAAAGTCATGAAAGTGTACGCCGCAACCGTACTATAAATAAATGAAAATTTAAACCATATTCTTTCAAAAAAAAGAAAAACTTAGTTTAAACTTACAAAAAAAATTGATGATATTTGAAAAAGCTTTAAATATATCTTCCAGTGATACATTTTTCCCATCGCGATATGTAATAAATGTATCCCATAGAGAAAGATGAGTAACATTTTGAATAGGATTCAATAACAACAATTCATCAAAAAACCATTTTTGTTTACGAATAACAAGAGTTTTAGGAACAAATAATTTTTTTATACATTTTGTACGTGATGACAACGGATCAAAATTAATATTACCAACTACAGAAACTTTATTCGTACTTTGTATTAATTGTATAGGCCGTTTATTACGTGATGTTAAAAAATTGTCAAAACGAAGCTCGTTCACAAAAATGACACGATTTTTGGAAAAATAATATTTGCAAGTTTTTAACAATTTTTGATAAGTTTTTGGATGATTTCGATTTTTAAGAATATAATAAATAGTGTTGGGCGGAAGTGTAAATTGTTGCGATAGTGGGGCGTCAAAGGTATACATTTTTAATTTAATGATTTCAGAATAATTGAAAAATTAAAATTTAAAAAAAATTAATAATCCGCCAAAATAGAAAGTAGTTTGACAGAGCCCGAAAAAAATCCACCCAAAAATTGTAATAAATCCTTTTTTGGATGAAATTTTTTTTAGTTATTTCAAAAAATGGTCATGTTGTCTCAATTTTTAACCCCCTAATTTGCTAGTGTGTGTGTGTGCAGGAAATATGGATGGACAAATGACCAGCTACTTGCTTCATTTCATATTTGTCTGTTGCTTTTCGCCTTTATGATTTATTTTCTTCGGCTGTCTTACTCCTCGTCTACTTGAAACGAAGTGACTGTCGTCGTCTGACTTGATTAGGAAGTTGATAAAAAAAATATGAAAGAATGAATGAAAAATATTTAAAAGTTTTTTGTTTGTCAGCGGTGGGTGGCTGCTTTTCACGTGAACTATTTTTACTTTTCCTCTTTTTTTCGTCTTCTTCTATTTTTGTCGATAATTAAATTGATGGGCGGCGGTGGGAGAGTCGCTTACTTGCTTGTTTGTTTAATGTACCTTTTTTGTAAGCATTTTCCTTTCTTTTTTTTGTCTTGGGTTGGTTCCAAGAAATTAGACAAAGCAAAAAATGGGGGGTTTTTTTTACGTTTGTTTTTATAAGCATTTTTGATCCGGCAAGAATCGCGTCAATTTTATATATTAAAAGCAAAAAAAAAATATCCAAAATGATGTGGATTTTTTTATTGACTTGATTTAAACGACTTTATTGGATTTTTAGATATTCTTGTTTTTGCATTTTTAATTTGATTTATAGCTTCTTCTACTCCAAGCAGCAGCTGATACTTTCTTCTTTCTTCCATTTTTTGGTTTGACCTAAATTTTTAACAACTTTCATTTTTCATTTTCATTTTGTTCCGTTTTCGCTTTTTTTTCTCCTTTGTTATTACAAAGTTTCAAAGTTATCATACATATGAAATTGATATACGTTTAACTTAACTACGTGTAGCCGCGCGGGAATGAAAAATCTTGTTTTCACTTTTTTTCAATATCATAAGTTACATTTATTCATCGTATAATAATAAAAGTGAAAACAAGTAAAAGTTAATAATAAGAAGAAAGTTTTTTTTTGAAAATAAAAAATGATTAAAATTTGAAGGAAAAAAATATATCTGCCATTTTAGTATCAAAAGTTTAAAAAAATATGTATTTCTTCAAAATTTTCTGAAAAGATTAATTTTTATAACGGTTTCTAAAATTTCCTTGCAATTTATTATTATTTTTTGTTACAAAAACGACCACACTTTAAAAACGTGAATTGTTTTACAAAAAATATGAAACTAATAACTCTCGTTTTTCTTATCAATATTATTTTTAAACACCCCCTCCCTAAATTTTTTTATTTTTAATCAAGAAGGTGGTGGTAATTTCCATTGATCTCTCTTTCTTTCTTTCCTTTTTGTTGATTACTTTCTCCTTCTTCATTTTCTTCCCATGACGTGTCTCACTTCTTATTCGCCTTATAAAAATTCTTTAGACAAAAAAAATATAATTGCTTTTGATTTTTTGATATATTTTTTTGAAATGAGAAATTTCCGATTGGGACTGACCGTCAAAGGAGCTTTCTCCATTTCGCCTTTCCCCTTTCTTTACTTTTTTATTTTTGCTTTAGTTTTGGCGATAAAAAGAGAAACATTTTATTTGCAAAAACTTTTTAGTTTACTATGAAAGTGAGACAGACTGCTCCTCCCTAATTTGACCTTTAAAAAAATCAAAGAAATTTTTATTTTAAAAAGATTTTTGATTAGACAAAACAAAAAATGGAAAAATAATTTTAGCAGCTGCAAGTTTTTTTCCCAAAAAAATTAGTCTAGAAATTTGCATTTTTTAAATAAAATTTACGCCTAACTTTGTCGCGATTTTTTTTATTATATATTTTCTGTTTTGTTTTGTTTTTTCATTAATGAAATTGATTTCCAGGTTTTTAAATAACCCAAAATAATGCAAGCAGCAGTTCAACAACAACAACCCATAATGGCTCATACCAATAATGGACATTCCAATGGCATTATAAATGGCTCATTAAAATCTGTTGCGAGCGATAGTGCATTGATAACAGATTCAAATGGAAATGGAATAGGTCTTCATCGAGATCCAAGTTTAACCAAATTACACTCATGTGTCCTTCCATACATGTAAGTTTATTTTATTTGCTTCGAGACGAAAACCAAGTTTTTAATCGAAAAACTCATTTCGAGATCAAAACTAAACATTTACCAAAAAATATCTGATCGCTTGCTATTATTAACTTTTATTATTTTTAGTGGCGATACCGGTTATTTCCATAAAAGTGATTCCAAAAGCAATGTGGGTGAAGCCCTTCGAGAAAAAACCAAATACAGTCCTCTTCATAAAAGAATTGAAAAACAAATAGAATCAGGAGTTCCATTCTTTTCACTTGAATTCTTTCCACCTAAAACTATGAATGGTGTAGCAAATTTTTTAACTCGAATTGATCGTTATCGAGATGGAGGACCTATGTTTTTGGATATTACTTGGCATACAGGTGGCGATCCAGGTAAATCTAAAAACCAATATAGAAAAGTTTTTGGAAATAAGTAGTAATTATTTTTTTTAGCAAACGTCCAAAAAGAAACTTCATCAACTTCCATTGCTGCAGCATGTTTACAATTTGGCAGAGTTGATACTATGCTTCATATGACTTGTGCTCAATATACTAAAGAGCAAACATTGCAAAATTTAAAAGTAGCTGAATCCCTTGGAATTCGAAATATTTTATGTTTACGTGGAGATCTTCCACAAAGTGTAAGAGTTTTTGAAAATTTTACAAAATAAAAATTTAAATATTCGAATTTTATCTTTGATTTTTCAAATTTTAATAAAAATCAAACTTATCTATTTCTACCAAGCTTTTTCGAATCTTTAAAAAACAATAATTATTTGTGACGAAAATCAATTATTTTCGAGCTAAAAAAGCTTTTGAAATTTTTTTTCTAATTTCCAAAAAATTTAAATATTTTCTTTTTAGGACAATAACCCCGTGGTTTATCCATATCGAGCATTAGACATGATTCGATGGACTCGAAATCATTTTGGTGAATATTTCACTATTGCCGCTTCCGGCTATCCATTGGGGCATCCTGAAGCTCCATCATACAACGCAGATTTAAATTATTTAAAAATGAAAGTTGATGCAGGAGCAAATTTTATTATTACTCAATTATTTTTTGAAACTGAAACATTTGAAAAATTTGTTCGAGATTGTCGAGAAGCTGGAATCTTGGTGCCTATCATTCCTGGAATTATGCCTATTCAAAGTTTTCAAAGTATTCAAAGAGTTGCAGAATTATCTCAACTTAAAATTCCCGAATCCATTTTACAAACTTTGGAACCCATTAAACATGATGATGAAGCAGTTCGGAAATTTGGTATTCATCAAGCAGTGGAAATGTGTCGTCGTCTGCTTGATCATAAAACTGCGCCTTCCATTCATTTATATACGATGAATCGAGAGGGATCATGTCGAGAAATTTTACAAGCTCTTGGTTTATGGCAGAAAGAACCCATTCGGTCTCTTCCATGGGTGCCACATGGCGGACATCATCCAATTCGATGCAAGGAAGATGTTCGACCTATTTATTGGACAGCTCGACCCAAAAGTTATATTTTTAGAACTAAAGTAAGTGGATTTGAAAAAAGGTAGATAGAAAATGAAAAATTAAACCAGAAAGCTTGATTATTTGAATTAAAAAATGGAAGCTTTTCACATTTTTCTTTTACTAATCTTTATCCAATTTTTTAAAGAAAAAAAATCGAATATTTTTTAAATTAATTTTGAGATTATAAATTTGCATTTTTATAATTCAAATTGAAAAAAAATATATATAGAAAAATGCTAGTAATTAATTAACTATGCACTTTGGCCCCATTTTTTTAATAATCCAACTCATTTTAGAGCGAGAAAAAATTTCCTTGAGTTATTTTTTTACTTCTAAAATTTGTTTTTGCCATTTTAATGACCTCCAAATAATTTTTTAGCTCTAATTTTTTTCTTCTTCGTCATAAGACTTTTTCATTTTTCAGGATTGGGATGAATATCCAAACGGTCGATGGGGAAATAGTTCATCTCCAGCATTTAACGATCTCCAAGAATATTATATGTTTTATTTAAAAGGTATACCTAAAAAAGATGAAATGTTACAAATGTATTATTCGGAATTAAAATCAATTGAAGATGTAAAAAAAGTATTTGTAAATTTTTTAACTCAAGAACCTAATGAAAATGGAATCAAAGTTACTCGACTTCCATGGAGTGAACAAGATTATGACACTTCCGCGGAAACAACATTAATTAAAGATCAATTAATTTGGTGTAACGCAAATGGAATATTCACAATTAATTCTCAACCCTCCGTTAATGGAGCTCCATCAACGGATCCTTTGGTTGGATGGGGAAAACCTGGAGGATATTGTTATCAAAAAGCATATTTAGAATTTTTTATTTCTAATGATCGAGCAGCTAAATTAAGAATAGGTTTGAAGGAATATCCTCAAATTAATTATCATATTATGAATTATCGAGTAAGTCTGACTATTTTTTTAAAATCCAAACGATCCCGGAAAAGGAAGTTCAGACTGTAAAAATTACAAAAAAAATATTGTCTTTATCTCGAAAAAATAATGAAGATGTTTTTTCCCGCCTTTTTAATTTTCTTAGAATTCTTTCCTTTTAAACCTAAATGGATCTTGACAAAAACAGCTAATATCTTTTTTGGAAATTCATCTAGCTAATTAATAGTGTTTCATAGCTTTTTTTAGAACCAAAAAAATAAGCTAAAAAAATATAAATATCAATTTTAACGATTTTTTTAAACTTGTTTTTCCATAAAAAAATAGTCACGATGCTTTTTTTATATTTGTATTTCTCGTGCCAAAATAATGGCTCAATTATGTTCTTAAAAATTTATTAGAACCAAAAATGAATTAAGAAAATTTTAATTATCCTAATTTTCAGGAATCTATTGATTGGTCCAACATTGAACCCACAACTCCCATCGCAGTTACATGGGGAGTATTTCCTGGATGTGAGATCGCTCAACCAACTGTTGTTGATCCACTTTCATTTCGAGTATGGAAAACTGAAGCATATGATGCATGGATAAATGTATGGGCAAATTTATATCCAAAAGATTCAACATCAAGAAAATTAATTGAAAATATCCACGATGGGTATTGTTTGGTTACTTTAGTTGATAATGATTATGTAAAGCCATCAGTACTTTTTGAAATTTTAGAAAAGATTATTGATACTGAAAAATAGAAAAAATCATTTAACTTTTTTGTATTTTTACACTTTCTTTCTATATTTTTTTTTTTGCGTATTTATTATTTGAGTTTTATTATTTTTACATATTTTTGCAACTATTTTTTTTTCTTATTTAATTTAGCTCTTTGGTTTTCAGCAATAAAAAAACAGAACAAAGAAAAATGGTTTAAAAATGGGGGAGTTTCTTTTAAGCCAGAAAACTAACAAAAAATAAATATATTTGGAAGAAGAAAAATGCACAGAATACAAATGCGTTTGAATGAAATATTGAAGAAAGATAAATTTTACAAAAAAAAAAATGAGAGAGCGGTTAAAAAGTTTATCGCGCCTAGAAAAAAAAATAATGAGCATCAATATGTCTCACCTAAATTGCCCTTACACAATACCTTTATTGGATAATGATGACCAACTGCATACATTAAACGATATACATATTTATTTTGAAGGGACATGCACTTTCCGTTATATTCCATTCTTGTACCTCTGGAAAAAAAAAAGTTATGACCAAGTGACTTAAAATGCTATACATGGTATTTGCAATTTAACCACCAAAACGCAACCCAATCGTGTCATCTAAAAGGTCCATATGAAATAGGTCATCAACGACAAGCAACCACCACCACTATATAAATACTCACTAAATACTCATTCATTTGTCGATGCCCGCCACCTTCAGCCAAAACAGCACAGATAATACACGAAGATACTCTTCTCTTCCATCTTGCTCCGATGATGTTAAAGATTATGGTAAAAACATATTTTATTTATAAAACAACAACAAAAAGATGAAAAAAGTGAGAAAAATAAACAAAATACAGATAAACAAAAAACATGTGTATCTAATATTTGATTACAAGTTTGTTAGCAGGCGCATTGGATAAAAGGAATTGTTCCAGATCATTAAGTTCCACCATATTTTTGCTATGTTCGCGAACAAATCCAAGAATAAAAAGAACATTTGGATACTTCTGAAAATTAAAGACACAAAATGATACAGTAAGAAAAAATTAGAAGACAAAATTTTTACCATCATAAATTTTAGGAAAGATTCAGCATTAAAATTTTGATAATCAATAGAATCTAGCTTGAATATTCGAAGATTTTCGAATGATGGACGTTTCACAAGGTTCTTGAATGTTTCATTTGTAACATTACCAATACCCAAACTAAAACAACAAAAGAATAGATAAGCTTACAAAAAAAAGAAAGAGACTTACTATGCGAATCTTGAAACTTGTGGCAATTTTTTAAGAATTGAATAAAGTGAAGCACGATTATAACCACCTTTTTTGTTAAGGACTTCACCACCAGAAAAATAAAAGTTTTGAACTGTTCTAGATGAGATAAGTTTCAGATATTCCTTCCATGATAAACTTTGATTACAAAGATATAATTCAGTGAGCTGACAAGAGAGAACATTTGAAAGCAAATTTGAAACCATTAATCGATCACACAAACAATAATCATCATCTTTCGGTTCATGATATTGAGATACCACACCTTCCAAAATTAATTCATTACCAGGAGCGATATCATCAAAAAGTATATTGTCGGAATTTGCGATGGAAAGATTTGCAGGAGCTGTTGCAAAAGTTACATGCCATGTGTTTAAATTTTTGACTTTATATAGCTTCTTGATGACGAGAGGCGGTGAATCAACAGGATTTGGTTCCATTTCAGCAACTTTATCTTCGATTATTTTCTTTTCTTCATCGGGAACATAACGATTAGCTTCTTGTTGCTTTTGAAAATAGGAAATCTAAAAAACGAAGGGTGAAAATAAAGCACATTTCAAACAACAGATAACAATCACCATTTCATGTTGCTTCCCATTCATTTCTTCCAATTCAGTGACGCATTGATTCAAACGGATAACTTCATCTTCAAGTGCTTTCTTTGCTTCGTCTTCGACGCTTTGCTTTTCTTTTAATAGGTAAATTTCTTTTTTAAGTTGAAGATAATCTTCTGTTTCTTCTTCATCACGAACAAAATCCAAAAAAGCTTTGAGAATTTCTTCAGATCCAGGCGAAGTTAAAGCACCATTTTGATGTTGTTCAGTTGATGGTAATTGAAGAGATATGTTTACAGGATTTTGATTCTGATTCTTCATGTTTAGCAAAAGCTTCTGAAAAAGAAAGTACATAAATTAAATAGCGTCAAAATCGCGAAAAATGCGAAGCTTGACACGTAAATAATTTTGGGGTAAATGTTTTACTCGAAAAGACAAAATAGGAATTACTAAGTTATTGTTAGGTATATTGTTAAAACTTTTACACGAACAAGCTAGTAATGATGAGAAAATAATAAACGCAAAAGGAGCAAACACAGCATTAACTAAAACTATGAATATTTGCAAAAGTAATAAAGCGAAAGCAAAGTTGTTCAAAACCAAGCTGGAAAAAAATGTCAAACTTTTGATCAAGAACCTTCGTGTTGGGAACTTGCGAAGCAATGAGTCTTGTATCGGTTTGAATTTTATTGAAACAAAAAAAGGAGATTTGCTATTGAAAGTAAAAACGGATATTGTAGTAATCGACGCTGAATATTAAACAAATAAGAGCAACAAAAAAAAATGAATACGAAATGGCAAATTCAAAAAAGACAAAAGTTTATTCAAATATTAGCACATAATGAAATTACATAGTTTACAAGGAAGGATACAAAATTTTAAGGCAATATCAGTAATCATCATCATTCAATGGCGAGTCTTTCAGGAAATGGACAGCTTTGGAGTAATTTTTGTTTGACAGCTTCAAACATGTCACCTTTATGATAAAATGAAAGTTGAAATTGAGTTTGAGGATGTTTCTAAAATAGTAATAAACATATGAAAATAACCATAATCAAGTAAAAGAAAATAGTACCTTCATGAAAGCAAGAAAACCATCAGCGTCAAATTCGTTAAGGATAATGTTGGAAAGCTTGAAAACTTTGAGATTTTTGAAGCGTGGAAGATTGATGAGATTTTTGAATGTTGATTTTGAAATACTGTATACATTAAATGTGGAACTTTTAACGATATGACTAAAACAAAAAAGTAAAAAAAAGTGATCGTTTTAAACAAAACCTACTATCGAATTTTTTCAATATTTGGCAGCTTTTCCATGATATCTTCCAGTTGGATTAAAGCATCACCATGCTCATTTTTGATTTCAACATAGTCGAAATAAAGAGTTTTAATGGTTCCAGATTTGACAAGTTTAACGTAATCTTTCAAGGATATCTTTTGGTTATACAAAAACAAATCAGAGATGTTGCAAGAACGAATATATTTAAGCAACCTAGAAAAAACCATGGTTTCACCAGTATAATATCCAGCATTGCCATCAAATGGATCAGCATCAAAGAAAGAGACGATACCATCCAGAACCAACTTCTTTGAATAATACCAAACATCGTTAATGTATAAATCATAAACATATTCAGTAAAGCGCCATTCTTTTTTCAAATGAATGCTTAAAGGCTTTTCATTTTCATCAAAAGAAGGATAAGCATAAAATGAATGTCCATTTTTGGGCTTGATAAGCCTTTTGATAACATTTGGATTTTTTTTCGGCGGCTTTGATGAAGTGAGTTTCTTGGTTGTGATTGAAGAAATCTGAAAAGCTACTTGATACTTTAAATCAGCAACAAACAAACAAAAAATGCTTACGGTAGAGAATGGTAGACGAGCAATGTTTTGCATCTTTTCGACAAACATAAAGCGATTGGTTTTCTTTTTACCATCAAGAACTTTGAAATCATCTTCAGATTCAGCTTCCAAAGCAGCTATTTTAGCTTCCATAACTTTCTTGTCAACAGCGTCACTTTGATGTTTTTCAAAGTTTGAAATCTGAAACGAGAAAAAGGTTATAAATATTTTTGGGGCTTTCAAGAAAATAGCAAATATAATGTTAGTAAAACTCGTACCTTAGTTTGTTGTTCATTCATTGTGGCTTTCATTTCAGCATTGATTTCATTCAAGCGAGCTACTTCAGCTTCCAATAATTCCTTTTCAGCTGCAGCAACACCATTTTCATCTTTCACTTGAGCTATTTCTTTTTGAAGCCGAGCATTTTCATTTCTTAATTGAATCTTTTCAAGTTCGTTCAAGTTTTGAAGCTTTCCTTCAAGTTGAGAAAGTCCCTTTTCATTCATTTGTTGAAGTTCATGCTTCTTCTTGGTTTCCATCTAAAAATAATGAAAGTAATCACAAAGTTTAAAAAAGAAGATATAAACAAACTTACAGCTTTGAGAAGCGAACAATGAAAATGTTTCAATCAACCGTTCACTTTCAGGAGAATGTAAAACTAATGAGAAAAAGCATGATTGAAAAAAATAAAGAAAAAAGCAAGAAATTATTATGCAAAATTTTTGCAATTAACTTTTTGTCGCTTTTTTTGTTTCCAACAAAACTATGATTGTTCGTGATGGGAGTTACAAAAATAAATGAGCGTGGTATTTTTTTGAGTCTTTTTGAAATCAACAACAAAAAAAGAAGTATCGTCGATTACAATTTATAAAAGATTATTTATTTTGGTTGAAAGATAATAAAAACGTTATAAAACAAAAACAAAATATGCAATAAAAAAGTGAGAACAATATTAACAAAAGTTAAAAAGGGTGGGTATGACTTTCTTTAATTTTTTTTTATATTGTTTTTATGGAGGCTATTCAATCAATCAACGTATTCAATTGGTTCACAAATATGATTGGCTTTTAATTTAATAACTTTTTCTCCATCCATTTTAATCTTTTTTGCTGTAACATATTTTCCCATGGAATTACAATTATCACAAATAAATATTTGTTTGGTATTAGAATATTTCATTCGATAACATTTTTGATTTTGAGTTTCGACATCGACGAAAATAAATAATTCATTAATGGAGCGACCAGTTTTGGTAATTTTGAATTTAGGAAGTTTAATGATTTCCATTTTTTTACAATGCACCGGCGCGCAAATATGTTTTTTATTTAATCGAATAAATGGATCTTTATTTTTCTTTTTAATTAATTTTGCAACTATCGTTGCTCCACGATCCGCGCATCTTGAGCAACGATATACTTTCTTTTTTCGATCGAAATACATGGGTCGATAGAGATCATCATTATCTGGCTCAAGCAATTCCAAAGCAGGTAATTCTCCACGAATTTTTGATTGAACAATTTTAAAATCCGGTGCTCGAATAATTATGGGTTTTGGAGGAGGTGTTGGTGGTCTTTGATCAGCTAGGCGTGGAGATAATGGAATACTAAAATCTATTTTTTTTTAAATTATTTTTTAAACAAAATTATACTAAATTTCATAATTTTGGTTTGAAAAAAAGGGGCATAAAACATATTTTTTGAGGAGCTATGATTGTTAGAAGCTAATGTATTTTTCTTTTAAAGCGCTTACCTCTCATCGCTGCTTTCATCTTCATCCGAATCACTTTCAGATTCGTCACCATCATCATCATTTCCATTAACTCTTAGAAAATTTCTATCATTTTCACTTTCATAATCCATTTGAATTGGATCAATATTTTCATTATTACGGGGAAAATCAAGTTGAGCTGGGTTATGATGGGTTTCTTGCTGGCCCTCACGATTGTTGTCAGCTTTTGGAGGCATCTCAGCATCCTGGAAAAAAAGAAGCTTATTTTATATAATTTTTAAAGATAGAAAACTGAAATTACCGAAGTTGATAAATCTATTACTTCTAATGGCTCTGATTTAACTATTCTAATTTGGTTTTTTATTGCCTCGATCTGAAAAAAAAAATTGGTTAAAAATTTATTAATAAAATTATTTACTTTTTTGTGTTGGTCTTTAACAATGCTAAACATTTTTTTGACCTCCACATCGAGCTCGTTTACATAACCTTCCAGCTCTTTAGGATTTTCTAGAATTCCCGCTTTTTTAGTCTAAAACGAGCAATAAAAAAATATTAAATTTAAAAAAAAATGTAAATTGGTTACTTTTTCCAATTGAATTTCCAAATTAGCATTTTCTAATTTCAAAGTCAACATTTCATTTTGCTGAACCATTTGTTGGTATTTATTTACTATGGATGAAAGGGAATTTTTGAGATCCATGATTTTCAACAACAAAAAAGAAAAGAATAAATAAAAATTAAAGCACTTTTTTTTAAAATACAGAAATATAAATAACTAAATAATTATGTACTAATTGTGATTTTTTTGTTGGAAATAATGGATAAAACGAAGCAAAAATTACCTCTTTTTTTTAACTTTTTGTTTTTCAAAGACACTTTGGCTCAATCAATCGATTGATTGATTTCTTCTTACCAAATATTTGAGGTCACTAAGAAAAAAAGAAAAAAACAGATATATTTTGGCATATATTTTTTTTATGGTTAACTCTCATTTTATTATTATTCTCTCCGAGCATTTTTGATGCCTTTCAAAGCTCACAGCAATATATAATACAAGGCATGACTTTTATTAAGTTTTATTAAATACAATATTTCCCCAATTTTCTGTGAAGAATAATTATAAAGAAAAATTGCTCGCAAGTTTTTAATTATTAAGACAATCAAACTTTTGTTGTTTTTTGTTAAATAATAATTAACAGCTAAAAATCCGGATTTTTTTTTGTTATTCTTTAACAAAAAAATTGAGCGCAAAAAAATAAATATGAATCATGCATAGAAATATTTACAATCACATTTTTTTGAAACGTTAAAAGAGTATCACACAAACTGAAAGAAGAAACCTTTTCTCATTTTTTATTTTTTTGTCTTTTTTGTTGCTAACTCTATTGTTTCCTTTTGTCGTTGCATTTAAAAATTTTTTTTAATACAAAGCCATCGTCATCATTAATCATTGATAAACAGAGGGGTGTATCAAACACACACTTTTAGTTAAAATCAATAAAAGTTTTTTTTGTTTATGAGTTTTGCAAGTGTTGTGTTTATGTTTCTGCTTTTTATTTTTTATCGTGAAATTTTTTTTCTTTCTCGATTAAAATGAAATAAAAAATTGTGTATAAAAAAGACCCAGCGTTATTTTTTTTTATAACTTATTGGAATAAGTATTAAATTTTTTTAAGAAATATTAAGAATGCGAATTTATTGTTTATCGAGTGTAACTAAAATTCCTTCTAAACCAAATTCAATTATTTCTACTACTCCATATGATGATAATGCCGATGAACTTTTTCCCACAGGAAACAATGAATTATGGTTTCCCATAAAATTTTCTGATGAAGAAAAAAGTGATGAAGAATATAGTAGCGATGGGAAAAAATGGAGAAATAAAGATGCCAAAAAATTTGACGCTTTTATTGATGATTTGCAGATATATCGATTAACAGAAATTTGTATTGGATACAAGCAAACTAAATTAATTTCTGAATATCCTAGAGAAAATTTATGCAAAGCTTATTTAATGTATTTTTACCAAAATAAAACCGAACGGCTTACAATTCGAATGATAGTAAGCTTTTTTTAACAAATTATTTTATTAAAACCTTTGTTGTTAGACTTTTCTTATTTTTTTATGAGTTTAATTTAATTAACTTAACTTTTGTTTTGTCAATCCTTCTAAAAAGAGCTCGCGTCTTTCGCTTTTCATAATAAATAAATTTTTTGTTTATTGTTTCAGAGAGGTTTGATCACCTTAACAGAAGTACCAAATGAAAAATATGCATTTGATCTTATTATTCATACTTCCATGATGCGTTCTAAAAAAACTGATTATGATCTAAATATTAGAATTCGATATGTTAGTACAAAAAAAAGGGATACGACTACTATTTGTTACAAAAGACGCACATATTTAAAAAAAATTTAGAGCAGCTCTAAATTTTCTTTAAGATATGTGTGTTTTATATTAACCAAAATAACACATTTTTTAGATAAAAAATACCAAAACCAAAGGACTTTTAAGTGAAGAGGAAGAAGAATATTATGAAAGATATGCTAAGGTTATTTCAGATTTCTGTAAAAATGAGAAAAGTAGGAATTTTAAAAATATACATATATTAAAAAAAACTAACAAAAGTTTGGAATATAAACAAAAGAATAAATCAAAAAAAAGATTCAAAAAAACTTCAAAGAAAAAATCAATGGAAAAAAAACAGCTCTTTTTTTGCTCGCAAAATTGCATTTTCTCGCATTCACTGGCTCGCTCTTTCAAATCACCATTTCTTTTCGTAGTTGTTTGATAGATAAGGTCTTCCGCCAGATAATATCTTTGTATATTAAATATACCTCTAAAAGGTATGTATAAAAAGTTTCAAACCCTTGCGGTTATGATTCAAATAAATAAATTTTGGAATGCTTCTTCGAAAGGAGAAGCAAATTTTTTTTCACATTCATAAACTTCGAGAGACGCAAAATATTAGAAATCTGTAATTTCTAAGTATTACTTTTTGATAAAAACGAATTTTGCTGGCGTGGAATTCAAATATCGCAATCGTGAAAAAAGAAGCACCGAAGCAATAAAAATTTTTTTTATGGATACCGAAAAAGATCCAGCAAAATTAAAATGATTGAACTCAGAGAAAGAAATTGGAATGTTAAAAGTATCATTTTTAAATTTTCTATCACTTTCATACTAAAACTCTAATTTTCTAAAACTAAAACATTCAAGTTTTAAAAAAATTTAATATATATTGCAGACGGCTCAAGAGATTAGTGCACAAGATTACAATGTGAAAAAACAAAAGGCTGTTCAGGAGAAAAAAACTGTAGACGGCTGAAGAGATTAAATTTTAATTGATTTGGCTTTTAGACGGCTAATGAGATTAAATTTTTTATTGATTTTAATAAATTATTTTATATGTTAAACTGAAACAAACAGCCGCGCACCGTCTTCGATTTTTATTACCCAAGTTCTTTATCAAAAATTATTTTAAAAAAATTTTGTTTTATAAAATAAAAAAAGCCCATCATATATTCGCCAAGATTTTTAATATTAAAATCTTCTGGTGTCAAATTAAAAAAATAATTATAAAGTCAGTTACAAAATTTTTGAAGTTTTTTATTAAATTTTTCTATTGATTTCCAAGACAAAACATGTTTAAAAATAGAAAATTTATTTTAAGCAAATAATTTAAATATAATTAATTGTCCAACCAAAATTTTAATAACTGTTAAAAATCGAAGACGGTGCGCGGCTGTTTGTTTCAGTTTAACATATAAAATAATTTATTAAAATCAATAAAAAATTTAATCTCATTAGCCGTCTAAAAGCCAAATCAATTAAAATTTAATCTCTTCAGCCGTCTACAGTTTTTTTCTCCTGAACAGCCTTTTGTTTTTTCACATTGTAATCTTGTGCACTAATCTCTTGAGCCGTCTGCAACAATAATTATAATACTAGAAGCTCCTCCGATCTCCGCTTGGCGATGTTACTTGTCCTATTGAAAAATACAAAATTGACACTCATATTAATGCCTATGTTTTTATAAGTATTTTTCAAAAAAAAATTTGTATTGACTTTTAAAAAATCAAAGCTTTTCCCAAGCAATTGTGACTATTTTAATCACTTTATTTTCAATAATGAAATCCTAAAAATTGAAACATGAGTAAGCTTTTAAAACTCTTTTTTGCAAAAATATAAAGAAAATAAGTTTTTCGGTCTAATTTTATTGGGTTCTAATAGGTCAGAAGTTAATTAACTTTCCCGATGATTTTGCTTATTCTACTTATTGCACTTTGACAAAAAAAAGTTAAAAGGGTAACTTTCTTTTTTGCTAAAATAAACAATAAACCATTAAAAAATTTATACCAGCTTGTGGACAATTCGCAAAAAGTTAAGGTTACCGCCATCGAGCATGCTAGTTAATTCATGTAATTTGCGCAGCAAGCTAACCATGGTTTTTGCTGATTTTTATGTATATGAAAATTATACAAAGCATTTCATCGCGTTTGGAAAAAAAAGTTTAGGTTTATTCACATTTAGGTAATTTTTTGGTAAATCTTCTATTTTACTAAAAAAGATTTCAAGATAAGATACAAAAAAACAGAGAGAAAAATAATAATAATATGTATGCGAAATAGCGAAGCCTAGTTGCCCAGGGATTGCGGCCAAAAGTAATCGAAAACGAACGAACGAACAATAAAAATTAATAAGAAGGATATATTCAAGGTACTTTTCGATTAAAGAGCTTTAAGTATATAATAAATAATATTTCCAGGAAGTGAAAAATTTTGTGGACTTGGAAATCCAAAACTTAATTTCCCTTTTTTGAAGGCAGGAGTTAAAGCTTCAAATTCATCAACAATTTTTCTTTTCATTTTTCTTTGGGTTTCTTAGTAATGCACTTTTTTGATTAAAAAATAAATAATAAATTTGAATCAACAAAAAAGTTTAAAAAGAATGGCTTTTTATAATATCTCGAAAGAGTCTATAAAAAATCGATTACAATGACCTATTTTTTTAATGGACAAAAGCGTCGGGGGTCAATAAAATATGGTAGTGATCCTTCTAGAAATATGTAAGTACCTAACAAGGTAATAAATGGCAGCCATACACAAAAATTTAAGGCCTCACAGCGCAATCATTTTCAATCAAAGGCGGAGTAGAAACCGACAAGCTCAATCGCGTTAAGAGACCAAAGGAAAGCAAAGAGAAAGGGGAAATCGAAAGAAATCATGCATTTTTTGGATTTTTTTGTAGTTTTTTAAAGTTAACGACTAATTAAAAAATCCAGAATCCCTTTAAAAAAAATTGATTCCAGACGTTCTTCAAGTTAAGGCATTAGCTACATCTTCGTACAAGCAGTTTTTAATTCTATCAACAAAGAAAAAAATGGCTCCAGCCTAACTTTTTTCAATCTTGGCTAAAAAACGCGTTTTTATGTCATCTCATTCATTTCGACTAGGAGTAAAAAAACATGAATATGGTTTTAAAAAATTCTATTCCAGACGTTTTTCAAGTTAGATAAACATCTATCTTTCCATGCAGGCCAGTTTCAATTTGATTGGAAAATAAAAAAATGGCTCCAGCGTAACTTTTTGCAACTTTCGATGCATCAAAACTTCACCTCCAGATGCCTTAAAAAAGTGATTGTTTTACTTAAACATATCTCCTTAATACTCTTTAGTCCTTTGTCAATCTTATTAAAACGTGAGAAAAAATGTTTGCACCTTTAATTTAGTAATTCTATCACCGATATAAAACCTGTAGCTTTGCTTTCTAAAAAAAATCATTGCTTTTGCCTTTGTTTGACATTTTGGCAACATGCAAAAGGGATCGTCTGCTTGGCCGTTTCAAATCCGCCCTGATTACGCTGTGGCCTCTTTTTGTAATAGAAATCGATTGCAAATAAATTCCAACCAATCCAAGATGCCTTATTTCTTTGTTTGTGGATTTCAAGTTTACAATTAAATGAATTTGAGAGGATTTTTTTTGTTTTAACTTTATTAGTCAATGAACACTTTCTTTCAAAATAAAGCACATATCAACAGACAAAAAAACTATGTCAAAAATAAAACAACTACAAATTCGCAAATAAAAATGAAGCGCAGCAGCATTTTTACAATTCAAAAAAAAAAACAAAAAAAATTATTTAACTTGGAGTTTAGGAAAATACAGAAGTAATTTCTCTTTTGGTACATCCCTTCCATTAGAATATTTTACTGAAGAATGCATGAGTAAAAAATTCTTTAGACCATTTAAACTTGTTAAATCCAAATAAATACTGTGGGATAATTCAGCCCAATAAATATTTAAAGATTCAACATGAATAATTTCTTGAAATATACTTCGAAATGATAAATCCGAAAACCAAAGTAATCTCCTTTAATCCAAATTTTGGCCTTTAATTTCTTTTTATTAAATGAAATGATTTTATACGTTTTTCCAGAACGGTAGAGACATGTGTAATTCGAACAAGCCGAAACAGTATCAACAAAAATGATAGGATTTTTGGAATAAAAATATTTACAGCTTTTCATAAATTTTTGGAATCCATTTTTTCCATTTGGATTTTTAAGAATATATTCCAAAGTATCTCGTGGAAGGGAAAATTGTTGAGGATTTGGAGATTTGAAAGAATATTTTTTCGTAACAGCGGCATTTTGGCAAGTTGAAGCCTTGGTGGCGTCATCATAATTCTGAATAACCATAATATATTTCTTTCAAAATTCGTAGCTATTTTTCTTCACCTCTCTGAAGAAAAGAAGAAAATTATATTATAAATTGCGATAAATTTGTTGTAGTTGCAAAAAAAAAAAAGAAGAAAAAACAAAAACCTCGACATTTTATTATTGATTAATAAATAGCCATTTTCTAAAGATAAAAGCTGTGAAAAATATTTGTAAGGTAATTTTTTTTTCTTGAATGGATTATTACGATATTTTTCTTCAATATTATTTTTTGGATAATTGCACTTTATTTTATTTTTTGATACTTAATTCAATAATAATTATTCGTTAATAAGAAAAGAAATAGAATGGATATTCAGAAAGATGACGCAAATGCTTCAACATTTTCTCAAGTTGCTGTTAATATGAAGAGATATTCTTTCCATTCACCAAATCTCCAACAATTTTCGCTTTCAAGAAACATTATTTATTATATTCTTAAAAATCCAAATGGAACAAAAGGATATCAAAATTTAATGAAAAGTTGCAAATATTTTTATTCTAAAAATCCTATCATTTTTGTTGATACTGTTACGGCTAATGCGAATACAATGACTTGGATTCATTCTTGTAAACGGCATCATATGAAGGTATCTTATATAATGAAACTAAAATGCAAAGTTTGGATTTGTGAAAAATTAGATATCTATTGTGAACTTCCTCCATTTGTGGCATTTAAAAAGTTTATTCATGTTACTCATTTATATTTATACAAAATTTATATATCATTTGACACATTTTTGATTTTCACAAATTTTAATCAACTAAAGAAATTGGGTTTTTATTTTTCTAGTGTAAAATATTCCAATGGAATTCCTGTAGCTGATAAAAAATTCTTTGAACTTTTCCCTAAACTTAAAAATATTAGACCTGCTGGGTAATTTTTTATATGATTTTGATATTTTCTTGTTTTTAAAATTATAATAAAAAAATTTAAATAAATTCTGTGAAAAAAAAAATATTTATTACTGGATAACTTAGACAAAAAAACTTTTAAATCATTGTTTGTGAGCTACCTACCTATAAATTTTGTCCATATTTTGTTTATAGTGAATAAAAAAAGAAAAAAAATCAAAGTAGTGTTTCTTTTTTGATTTCCATATTTATTTATTTTTTTGAACAAAAAAAAACAATATCCAGAAAGAGAGAGAAGAGGACGCTTGCTTTTATATTAAATCATTTTTTCCTTTTTTGTAACGAAAAGTTAAAAAAAATGCATCTCTTTGCTGCAACGAAAAAAACAAACAAGGCCCATTTTTTTCTTTAACTTGTTTATTTCCATTTTATTGCGTAAATAAAGCGCGCCATTTATTGTTTAAAATCGATAAAAATATTTTTTTGCTAAAGCAATCGCTTTGTTCCAACCGAAAATTAATTTACAAAAAAAAAAGATTGATTTGAACGATTTTGGCTTTCTTTAAAAAACCATTTATCGGTAATTTTTAAAACCGTGCGTTTTAAATATCTTTATTTTTTTTAATTATTTTATAGTAAATTTAAGTATTGTAAAAGAATCACAACAATTTTTAATATAAAAAAATTGAGAGGGGTTTTTCAAGTAAATTTAAGAAATAAATTTTTGAGATTATGTATTGTTGTTAAAGTTGAAGAAAATTTATTAGTATATCGAAACAATTGTTGAAAGAAGACTTCAAAAGAAAATTCGAAACAAAAGAAAGCTTTCAAAAAACTAAATAAATCAATAAAAAGATATAAGAAGAAAAAAACATTATTCAATTTTAATGCTAGGAAAAAGTTCTCTCAATTGTGGGTTAGATACTCCCATTCCGTTATCGTGTACCACATAAGTTGTTTCAGTTTTAATAGATTTAAGGCCATTTAAATTTGTAATCAATAAAAATTTGTCATATAATAAATCTTCATGATCTGATAAACAAACTTTTTCAACAAAAATAATTTTGTTGAGTACATTTTGAGGGGGAAAGGCAAGATAAAAATCAACGATATCAGAAATCCAAAGTTTACATTTTAATTTTCCAATAACACATGAAAAAACCGAATTTCTATGCATCCATGTCATGACTTGTCCCTTAATCGTAATGGAATCAGCAAAAATGATAGGATTTTTAAAATAAAAATATTTGCAACTTTTCATTAAATTTTGATATCCTTTCAATCCATTTGGATTTTTGAGAATATAATCCATAGTATCTCGTGGAAGGGAAAATTGTTGAGGATTTGGAGAATTGAAGGAGTATTTTTCCATTGTAGCAGTCCTTTTGAAAAAAATTAGTTAATGCATGGTAAAAAAAATGAAGATAATATCCCGTTCGCGAATTTGGAAAAATTAAGAAAGCAAAAACAAAGCAGCCAAAAAAAATTAGAAAAATAAATGAATATCGCAAAATGAACAAAATCTTTACTTATTTTGTAAATACATAAAATCAATAAAAAAAAAAAGAAGGGAATAATAGTTCTATCAAATGATGGAAGGCATCGTCAAATTTTTCGAAGTGTAATTATTGCGAAAAGCAATATGTCTTTTTTATGTGGTTGGAAATGGATAGCGATCTGTAAAAAAAAGAGAGAGAGAGATAAAGTTCAGTGCCGATATTTGAGCTGAACTATTGTGAAATGAAAAAAAAATATGTTGTAAACAAGTCTGAGAAAAAGAAGAGCTAAAGTAAACGAAAAAGATGAATATCAGAAAGAAAGAAAAATGAAAGCGAAAAATGTCATTCGCGCAAAATAACATTTGATCATAAAAATAACAAAAAAGAACTAAAGGTCATCAGAATGGCAATTATTTTTGTTGTTTGAGATATTGGATTTATTAATCAATAATTCGTTGATGCCTTTACTTGCATTTTTTTTTGTTTCTGGCCTGCGTATAATAAAACAAATGCTGTGATTAAAAAAGTTTATCAAAACAATCTTTTTTTTCTTGGACGGATTATTAAATGTTTCTTACCAACCAATTCAACACATTTTATTAAGTTTTTTTGGATAATTAGTGCGTTGATAAATTTTGAGATTTAATGGATATTGAAGATAGCGCATCCGAAGTATTGATTAGCAAAACTACTGTTGATATGAATAAATATTCTTTTAATTTTCCATATTTTCAAAACTTTTCAATTCCAAGAAATATTATTTATTATATTCTTAAAAATCCAAATGGAACAAAAGGATATCAAAATTTAATGAAAACTTGCAAATATTTTTATTCTAAAAATCCTATCATTTTTGTTGATTATGCTAAAATTGATATGAATTCCGCTACTTGGTTTTGTTGGAGAAAAACAAAAATAAATATTTCCACAATTGGTGTAATAAAACTTAAATGCAAATTTTGGATTAATGGTACGTTAGGTTGCCTCTGCAATCTTCCTCCATTAATCATATTTGAAAAAATTATCCATCTTACTAATTTATATATTTTTTGGGTTTCTTTTTCCCTTAATAAGTTTATGTCTTTCCATAATTTAGATGTGATCAAAAATTTTGAACTTGATTATTGCGTTATTAATAATACCGACGGCTGGAGAATTCCCAATGAAGTGCTTGAAATGATTCCTGATGTAAAAGTTATTCGAGGATAATTGTTTTTTTTTCATTTTTGTATTTTAAAATTTGTTTGGGCAATAAAAAATATTTTTAGCAAAAAGTTGAGTTTTAGATCTTACATTTTTGAATTTATTTGTTTTGTTTCTTTTTACATCATATCACAAAGTTGGCTTGTGCTACACCTTTTCTGAGATTTATTTGACAAATTTTTTTTTAATAGTACAGAAAATATTTTTATTAGAAAAAATAATATTGTACTTTTTTGGCTTTCGAATATTATTTTTCACCCGCCTTTTACATATAAATATTTTAACGAAACTCAAAAAAATATTTAACTTTTAAAATATTTTCAATAAAATTATTTTTTCATTTAAACTCCCGGAACATTTTCAAATCTTCCTTTAGTTTGTTTGAGGCCATGTCGATAAAAAATTGTTCCAAGTGAAAATACACAAACAAGGCATAAAAATATTGCTACACCAATATACCAACCAATGTGGTCTTGAAGTTTTTCAAGTCGATAATTATGAGTTATTCCTTGATCGGGTTTTGGAGTGGTAATAAACATTCGACGATATTCGTTTATAGTCATCGTGACACAATGTTGTAAATTTCGAGACGTTCGAAAATATGGACATTTCAACGAAGGGCAATAATATGATTCTTCACTTAAAACTAATTTGGAAGCATTGTATCGTGGACCTGAAATTAATCGATTCCATAACCATTTTGCCGCGTACGCGTGCCCTCGACGATTGAGTAAAGGCCGTTCAGCAAGGAAAAGTTGTTCGGGATATCGAGAAGTGATTTGAAGAAGTGGGAGAGTAAGAACTTCAAAAGTTTGATATTCGCGTTTATTGAATTCTCCTTCAAGTTGGAGGAAACCTTCTCGCCAACGACGCTGGATTTCTCGAAGTCGACTATCAGAAATTCGAGAAAGACAAGGGCAGCGAGGTCTAAAAAAATAAAAGAAAATTAAAATCTTAGACAATCAATGATTTTTAGAAGAGTGTTTGTTCTATGGCTTCTAAATCAAAAAAAATAAGAATGGAATTCTTATCACAAAAATTTAAATAATTTCTAATTTTTATTCAAAATAATTTTTTTCATTGTGTTTTTGGAAATATATTTTGCGATTGATTCGAACTTTTTAATTTATATAGTTTTTGTGAAGTCCATGTGACTCATAAAAAAAAGATCTGGATTCTTACACAAAAGTCACAAAGCTTCTAACTAAAATTTTTGATAAATTTTTTTCTTCAAGTTTTTGAATTTTCAAATATTTGTTTACCACGAAAAAAATCAAAATAAACACCAAATATTTTCGTTTTTAGACTTGCCGTAACTAAACCGTTTTTTTATTTTTCTTTATGCTTTTTTGCTATTTTCGCTTACTTGAGTAAATTATAAGTTTGTTGAGAACTTTTTGAAACATGAACAGGTCCAATAAGAACAATCACAGCATTGGGAACTCCTTTACGCAAAGTTGTTAAAGTTTTTCGAAGGGCAGGAATATGAGGCTCGTCACATTTCGAACAAAGTTCTTCAGTGCCAATTGTAACAAAAATTAAAACCCATTTTTCACTTAAAGGTTCGCCCGTTTGTGAAGCATCCATTTCTTTTAAACGTTTAACCAATTCATCCGCTTGTTCTTGAAGGTTATCGGTTTCAGCTCCGGAATGAGCAACATTTAGTTGGCTACGCGGCAGATGACTGGAACTTCCCATTCCATGTGAAATTCCTTCAAGTTTTGGATTGAATTCAAGAATAATGTCTGAAGGAAAAAAAAAGAAGTGAAAACAATTTTCCTATTTAGAAAATTCTTTTGGAACGTAAATTTTTTTTTTCATCCAATAAATATTTTAATTAAAATTAATTTTTTTTAGTTTAATTAACAGCTTTTAAATTAAATAATAATTTTTAATAAACCAAAATAATATTCAAAAATAATTTTGAATTATCGCAAATGTATGGCACCAAATTTGTTTAAATTTGTTTTTGTTTTTTCAACTTTAGCATCAAACACTTGTAATCACCCAAAATTATTAGCTAAATACTGGAACAGTAAAAAAAATAAGAGAAAAATCTTTATTTTCGCCTTCTTTATCAATATTACTCCCACATAAATATTTATGTTACGTCTTTATTGTATTTTTTGATAAAATGAAAATCTTTGGTACCTTTATTTGAAATTAGCAACAAAAAACGAAAAGAAAAAGAATTGCATTATATTTTTTTGTGTTTATTTTTTCTATGAATGATTAAAAAGATAATTTATTTTATTGTTGCATTCATTTGCTCGCTTTTTTTAGCTTCATTTTCTGTTCCTTTATTTTTTTTAATAACCCATTTATATATTTTTATTTAAAAAAACCATAAAAAAAGAGGTGTATAATTTTTTAAATTTTTGCCTCTAAAACCCAAAAATGATGTGATTTTCGGGGTGAAAACCAGCAATGTTTTTAAATATTTTTTTCTTACTTGAAACAGTTGGAAGCCCATCAATATCGGCATCTCCTCCCGTTGTAAACACCGCCCCTCGAAATGAAACATCCGTGCCAGGCCATAATCCAACACCAGTGGCAATTGCATCCCCCATAGTTGCGACGATATCAATATCCTCAGGAGAAAGATTTCCAACATTGGTTCCAGTTTGTAACAAATTTTTTACTTTTGCACATCCAAATGAACGAGAATTTGTGAAACCTTTTTCTATGTATGAAGTTTGAACATTAAAATCATCAAATTCATCTGAAGTTGAATCATCTCTAAAAAAAATTTCTTTTTAATTTTTAAATTTTAATATTTTTATGGCTGAAAAAAATGTTTGAAAAAAAAAACAAACATAATAAAATCCGATGCAATTCGTTTTGGTAAAGGTGGCTGAAAAAAAAAAAATAAAATGGAATTAAATTTTTTTGATACTTATTTTTTTCTATTTAAAATGTGAAGAAGAAAACTAAGAATTTGGAATCGTTGAAGCCTATTTTAAAGTTTATGAAAGTTTTTTTATTTCAAAATTCATTCATTTTTTTCAAAACAAAAAAAAAGTTAAAATTAATCAAACCACCGACGACGATGGATTCTTTTCGATTCATCTCAAAAAAATTAGTACTAAAAAAATGAATGACTTACATCTGCAGCATAACAACACATATTAAAGAAGGCCACCACAAAAAATACATATATAATTATAACAAAAAATTTCATCTTTTTTTCTCAAGAGTTTACACAACTAAAAAATAAACAACAAGAAACTCTGGTGAAAAAAAACAACAAAAAATGTTACTTTTTTTCTTTCTTTTTTTTGCTGCTCCAGTCTTTCACCTGACTAATAAAAATAAAAAAGAATCCAAAATTTGTGATAAAATCAATAAAATTTCTCTTTCAAATAAAAATCATAATAATAAAAAATAAAACAACAACGTGAACAACGGCTTTGCATAATTTTTTTGTTTCACGACGTTGAAGAGGAAGGAGCTTATAGGTGTTTTAAAATGGTTTTTAAAGAATGAGCAGCACACACATGATATCGCAAAGTTTATAAATATATTTTTCATTATTGTCATTTTTTGAAATAAAAAAAAGTGTTTACAAGATTTATTGTTGGAATGCCAAAAGATTTTTTACCAAATGAATATTGATCGAATAGGTTTCTTGATTCACGAGATTAACGATTTTGGTGCAGTTCGATTAGTTCATTCCTTCGAAATTGACAAAATTATGATGCCTTTGTTGTAATAATTGTTAATAGTTTTTTTATCTAATTAGTTTCTTCCATGCTTTTCAAGTCTTTTAAATCATGATGTCTTATTATTTCAAAACATAAAAAAAATTACAATTAAATATTCAAAAAATAAAAATAATAAAAACCCTTTGTTTAAAAAAAAAAGAAGCTATAACTAATATAAAAAATTCACAAAAAAAAACGATGCTAACGCTTCCTTTTTTTCGCGAAAATGATTATGATGCAAAATTGTTTTAATAAAAAAATATTAAAACTAACAACGTTCGAATGATAGTTGCTGGCTGAATAAAAAACAAAACAGAAAGCTTAAATAAAAAACATGATAAAAACATATTTCCTTTATTTTTTATTTCACGAAGTTTTTTACATTAGCCTTTTTGCTTTTGTAAATTGAAAATTTTTGAAAGCCAATTTCCATTCATTTATTGACGAAGCAACTTCTCGAAATTAAAGCATGAATTAAAATTTATGAAGACTCTTTACATTGCAAATACTTAGCTTTTTTGTTTGATAAAGAAAATAAAATTTTTGTTAATATTTTTATTCTTTTTTGAACGGAACTTTTTTTTTCAAAAAGATCTCCATTTATTTCTTGTGCTTATATGTTTATGTTTTTCTTTGAATTCAATTCCTTTTAATACATATATCATAGTTTATAGTTAGTTCCTTATTGCTTTCTTTCCCCGCTGTCTGAGTCTGAAACAAGAACAAAAAAAGGAGGCTTCTTTTGCATAATTTCTTTTCATAGAAAATAAAAAAAAATTGAAGAAGAAGCATTCACAAAAAAAACAATGATTTTAGTCTGTCTGAAAAAAAAATTGTTGCAAAAAAAGATAAAACATTATTTTTTTAACCAAAAAACAAAAGAAAAAAAATCCGAGGATAATCTTTTCTTCTAAGTTTTTTAATCTTTACTAAGGCAAATGGAACGAGACTAATTTGATACTTTACTTTATGAAATTAAAATATTTAATATAAAAAATGAATAAGAAAAAAAAATTGAGTCACATTTTTTTCCATTAATTTAATATATAGGAAGGCCAGGCTATATTATTAATCTTATCACTTATCTCCCCTTCTTATCCCACTCTCTCTCTCTCTCTCTCACTTTTTCCTCTTTTCCATGGAATGGCTTTTTGGCTTAAATAAATGTAGTTTCATCAATCTGGCTCACCAGCACTCACCTTCATAAATCCAGCAACAAAAAAATTAATATAAAATGAAAGCTTAGTTTTAGGAAAATTTTCATTATACTTTTTTTTTCTTTTTTTTATTGTTGGAAGATTTGCTTGTTGAAATTTTTTGGTTTTCCTTTGATTTTTGAAATACCCTTTTTGTTTGAAAAAGAAAAAAAAAGGTTTATAAATAATGACTGCATGGGAATGGTTTGATTTTGAATATTCTTTATGTAATTCATGCACCAATGATAATGATTGCTTAGTGGTGGCTGAGTAAGTTTTACTTTTACTTTCCAAATAGTTTTTTAAAACAAAAATGGTCTGCCTTTTTCTTGCCAAATTCCATGCTTGGACAAACTACTGATTCTAACTCGGCCATAAAAAAAAACAGAGAATTTTATTTTTTCTAGCAATTTCAAAAAAAAAATGATTCATCGCAATTTTTGGCAAGTGATAATAATTAAAAAATTACTGTAATTAAAATAAAATTAAATTCCATGGTTTTAAAAAATTTCTTTTAATAGTTTCCGGCTTGGGCAATACAACATTTTAGTCTCACTTTTTTTTTCTTTGTTGATAGACATAATTTTAAATAATCTCAGGAAAGAATTAACCAAAAATTAAGCATGTTTTTAAATGTCAGACAGGAAAACAAAAAAAATAATTCTAAAAGTACAACGCCCTGGCAAATTTTAATTTCTTCGTAAAAAGGGAAATTTTTCTGTCATCATAGTTTTTGATTCTTTATAATCCATAAAAAAAATTTTTCCTTCATTCTCCGCTTTCTTGAGCTTTGAAAAGAAAAAGCTAAAAGTTCAATAAACAATTTCCTTAAATCCACATTCTTTAATGAGAGACGCTCAATTATCAAAGAAAAAAAGCCATAGGGCATTTATGCCCTTTTTTATTTTATATTGCTGAAGCTTTTATGGCTTTGGCAATAAAGAAAGATACATAAAGATGGTTAATTAAAAGCTTATTATAATTTTATAATAGCTTTTCATAAGCAAAAAAGAGAATAAAAAGAAGAGTTTTTTAAATTATTCTTAAATATATTTTCTTAAATCGTGTTTTTTTGCAAATATAAAAAAAAGTCAGTCGCCGCCAGTTTTTAATTATTTTAAAAAATATTCCATTTTTTTTGTCCTCAAAAAGTTAGTTGAAAAAAAATGTTTATAAAAAATGGAATTGAATATTGGTAGGTTTTACTTCTTAATTTTTTCTTTCCTTTGTCTTCTTCAAAAAAAATTAGAGCTTTCATTCTCCATCAAAAACATAAAAATTTTATGCTCCATTATTGTCGTTCCAAAAATTTAAATTTTAATCGTTACTTTTTTTCAGTGTTGACGATCATTACCTTTGCGCTTATCTTGCCGCTCAACCAGATTTGATGCAAGTCTTATTATTAGTGTTAATATTTGCTCAATTATTTATATTTTTTATTATATTTATTTTATGTATTTATAAAATATATAAACCTAAGAAAAAATTTATTGAAACTTATGTATAAAACTATTTTAGTGTTTTTGTTTTTGAAAAAAAAGTCGCCAAAATGTAAATAAAATTTATCAAAATTTATTTATTTATTAAAAGCATCATTACAAAAGACAAGAAAGACAGACACAAAGAAATACAAAAAGGTTAAAGTACAAATTCATTTCTTTAAATCAAAGTTGTTGTTTTTCTTCATCCATTTTTTTCTGTTATCACATCATGATTCTTCTTATTATGCAGCACCGACACGTTTTGGAGTTGTTTTAAGAGGCTTTTGAGATGGATCAAATTCAATTGGATTTTCTTCTGGATTTGTTTCAGGAAGATTGACATGGCTTGCTAAAAAGAAGAAATGTGTTAGTAAAGATATTAGTTTTTGTTTTTATCAAATACTATTTATCATAGAAAGGCTACAAAATGAGCAATATGGTTAAAAGTAGGCGATGCTCGATGGAGTAATAACAAGAAAATGGGAAAACAAAGATAAGCAGCTTTCGTTATTGTAAAAGATAATACCAGCTAAAGAAAAATAATTAATCAAAAAGGATTTAATGTGTCATGAAAATTTTTGTACCCATTATTAAACGGAAATTAAAGCTTAAAGTCAAGATTTGTTCTTTTTGTTACAAAATTACAAAAGCTTATAAGTTAAATCCCAATTTCGAAATATAGCAAAAGTGAAATCAAGTAAGAAAATTATTTTGAAAGCAATACTAAGCACATATTACTCTTTTGCCACTTTCAGACTCTAATGGTTATAATGATCAAATTCGAAGTCAATGTACATAACCAATCTTCTTATCAACCCAACAGTTAGTTACCCATCTGCTCTAAACCCAAAGTGTAAAAAAGTAAAAAGAAAACAACTTACTTGAAGGAGATGGAGGAGCAACGAGTTTCACAATAGATGGAAGATTATATGGTTGTTTATGAAATTGTTTATTTGCATCCATAATTGCTAGAACATCTGGTGGAAGAGTGAGATCATAATTAGGCATCTTTGAATTGCTTGCAGAACATGGTGGAACTAAAGCAGGAGCAGGTTCAGTTGCTTTTGGACTTTGACGTTCAACAGTTAATTTGACTTTATTTTGAGCATTAACACTATCCAATATCATTTTCTTTGCCATTGCTTTATCCGTAATTGCACCATCATTGACTTTCGTTAAATGATCACCAGGTTTTAATGTTTGAGAGGCCAACGTTCCAGATTCTATCATACTAACGATAACACGCTTTTCACTATCCTGAAAATATGTAAGTAAGTAAAGGTTAAATACACAAAAATTGAAAACAACAAAGAATGAAGAGAAAGCATGACTAGAGTAAAACCGATGATAGCTATCAACTCATAATCACCAAGTGGCCATAAACGTAACACTTTAACATCAAAAATGAAAGAGACTTATATCATTGAAGCGATGATGTCATCATCACTTCTCATAACTATTTTTGGTATATTTAGTAAAATCATAAGCATATGCTGCTAAAACCCCTTAATGAAAAGATGCCATTGATATGGAATGTGAAGTAGATACTAGTGAATAAAGCTAAACATGCAAAAAGATTGTGAAAGTAAGGGATGCAGAAACGAGTAAAAGGAGAAAACAGGCATCTAGCAAGTAATATGGTTATGGATGGGTGCAACAAGCTATTATAAAAGTCCAAATGGAATACTTCTAAAGCAGTAATAAGCTAAAAAAGATATGGCTCATTTAATAAAGATTAAAGATAACCAAGTATAAGGCAGTAGCAATGAAAGGAGCGGGTAAAGTACAAGTTGATTCCACCCATGATCGTGTGGTCGCAATATACCGCTGTCATAACAAAAACAAACAAACAAATAACATACTTGATAAACTAAAATTCCAATCGGCATTCCACCAGTTCTCCAATTCATTTCAAATTCAAATGATTCCATACCAGGTTTAGGCGCAGGAAGAACATTCACTTTGCAAGTACAATATTCATCACGTTTGATACGAAATGATAGCTTTCCAATAGCTTTAGTTGCTTTGAAGAATTCACCGAGATTTGGAATCTTTTGATCATTTATTGATAGAAGGATGTCACCAACGAACAGTTTTCCCAAGAAACAAGAAGTTGCAGATAATTTGGAGATCTTCGGTGGATTATCTGCTGATAAAGTAACGCCCATGGTTGCATTGGCTTTCATATCCACGTCGATAACAGATTCAACCAAACGATCACTTGCTGGTGGAGTTGATGCCATCGTTCTATTTGATGATGATGAGGCTTCTTCTTCTTCGTTGAATTTTAATTTGATAGAATCGTTGATGAAAAATTCACGGAAGCTTGTTTCCTACAAACACAACCACGAAGCAAAACGTGTTGAAACGACGACGATAATTGATTGATTGAATGATGAAATAGGAGAGAAACTTCAACGAACGATGCCTGAAAATGAAAAAAATGAATGTAAACTTGCATCATAAAAAAATAATGCAAATTAAGATGAAAAGTAAACAACGAAGTTGAAGAAGCCTAAAAAATGAATTACAGCAGCATTCAGTGGCATTGGGACACATTTCCAAAATTTTGTAAGAGCCTTCAGATTGAAAAATGGCAAAAATTTGGAAGTTTTACAGTTGTTTCATAAAGTAAAATAATTATTTACTATTTTTAAAATAACACTCCTTCTAGAATATCCAACTAAAAAAAGGCAATATTCCAAAAAGTTGTTTCACAAATTGTTGTAAAGAGAAAGTAACAAGACTTTAAAGTTAGATCAATTTTTTTCTTCTTATTTACTTGCTGCTTCAAATACCATTGATGCCATAAACCGCGTCTAACAATAGTATGCAACATTGAAAAGTGTGAACAATACTGCAAAACAAGCAATGAAAACAACCAAGAATAAGCATAAACAAAAGTAAGTAATATTTATTTAAATCTTAGACTAAATTATTAAACACAAAAAAAAATTAGAGAAAATGTTGGCATTAAAAATCACAATTAGTTTCATCCATATTTGAAACAATACTATGATAGCTTGAACTAGAACGAAGTGAAACATCAGAGTTTGATGTTGAAGGAGCAGTAGCTTTTGAAACATTTGAATCACTTGACAACGAAAAATGAGAGTTTGAATTTGAGCGAGATTTACCATCAGAAATTGAACTCGATGAAAGAGTAGTTTTTGAAACATTTGTTGTAATTGAAGGTGTTGGATCAAAAATCGAATCACTTGGCAACCAACTTTTAAGACCACTTGATGAGATGCTTGAATATTCAAAAATAGTTGGAACAGGCTTTGCACGTCTCCACAATGGAAAGACTTCAGGATCATATTGACGAGTACCAGTACCATTATATTGAATACAACCAAAGTTATCATAAGAGTAGAGAAGACCATAAATTGATGAAAAATGTGGAGCTTGTGGATCACCATAATCTGCATAGAAAATTGAACGTGTAGATTCTTTGAAGGTTTTGGTTCGAATTTGGTAATGCCTAAAAGTGAATGTAATAAAAACTAGCATTATCAGAGAGAAGTGAGAATAATAAAGACATGATCACTTACTCATGTTGACCATTACTGCGACGATAAACAATATAAAGTTGAGATGTTGTTGGATAATCACGATCTTCAGAACAAGAACATGTAGCATCACAAATAGAGATCTTTACCCGATGATACATAAACCATTGAGTTCGAAATTGACATTTTTCTTGAGCTTTTGATGCAGTTATTGCGCCCAAATAATATTTTTGTTGAAGTTTTGCCTGCTGTTGAGCTCTGAAACAAGTAACAATGCTTAGTTTTAGTCTATAGGTTATTAGAAGAAAAAGTAAACTTACGAAGCAATGGTTTGATTCTTCGATCATTCCTCATTTAAACAAATTCCATAATAATCAACAAAAGTTTCACCACCAACATTAATCAAAGTTGACGAAGCATTCTTAGTTTTCCCAATTTGAACACGTTCTTCATTTTTCTTTTCTTCCATAAATTTCTTTGCTTTAGCATAAACAACACTCATAGAATCTTCATCATCAAGATATGAAGATGATAATGTTGTTAATCGACGACCACCAGCACTTTCAACATTAGAATTATAAGTACATTCTTCAATCTTATTTTCACTTGTGAATGATAAGAAGCAGCTTTCTTCCATCTTTTTTGAGAGATCATCAAATGATATATAACCACAACCTTTTTGTTGTTGTCGAAGTGTTCTTTCAATTCAGCAGTATCTGCAGCAGACAACATTGTTGAAAAGACGACAAAAAATCAAAATTATTTTTTTTTTTGATTGAAAGGAAGCGAGAAAGAAAGAAATGCGAGAGAGCGGGAAATGAAAACTGGCGCGAAAAAAAAGTTATCCAAATTTAGGATTCTCATAGGAAAGTTTTTTTTTGCTTGCGCATTGTTGTAAAATTTTGGTTGTTTACTAATATACAAAAAACCAAAGCTAGCTTCATATAAAATATTTTAAACAGTTTATAATAAATAAAAATTTATTTTACAAAATTCACATATACACATTTAGCTAATCATTAGTATTAAAATATACAAAGTACACAAGTTTACAATCATATTTTATGATGAGTTTGATGGAACCGTCGGTTGCACTTTTGATGATGGATCGATTGGTTGTTGATTTGGTTCAGGAATAGTGAGCAAAGATAAGGTCCATTTCTTCATTTCATTAAATTTGAGCTGAGCTTCAGCAATGACCTAAAAAATATTTATGTGATGAATGGAATTGAGTGAAAAATGAACTTACTTCATCACGAATTTGATAAAGAGTTTCAGCTTTGGAAAAATTGTTATCAAGTTGTTTGACGAAATGTGTTGCAGATTCAATAGTTTGTAAAGTTCTTTCACCAATGAGTTCATTTCCTTGTTTACCAAGAGTTTCAAAATTATCATTAAGAAGTGCACTGGTTGTTCGAATGGAGCGTACAAGCATTTCTTCAGGTGAGATACGGTATTGTTGAGCTTCTTTTTCGATTTTGCTTTTGAGTTCAGCGACGCCCGCAGATAAGGTTTCAATCTTTTCGGAAGCCCATTCTCGTTGTTTCTTAATGTAATCAAGCAAAATAAGATGGTGATTCATTTGTTTAACATATTCATGAAGGCTACTTCGAACAGGATCAATGACATTGTTGTTTGCTTGATCTAGAAGACCACCAGTAACACGACTTGAAAGGAATCGAATTCGATCAGCAATGGGTGAATCACCAGGTTCTTGAACAAGAGGAAGTCCCAAAAGACGATCAAAAACTACATTAGCCATATCAAGGAAAGTATGAGTGTGTTCAATAATTTTATCAGCTGGAACTTTAGCAAGAGTTTGTTCGAGTACTTCACGAATTCGTTGTTCAACAACTTTTTCAAGATTATGAACACCTTTAATTGCGACGAATCCAGCATTCTTAGTATAAATCAATGATGTAAGGAAAGCGTTTGTAGCTGAAGTTGTAGCAATTAAACCCATTTGAGCTGCGACAATTGAAAGTCCAAGAGAAATAGCACCAGTATAAACAGCAACCGAGACAGTTTTATCA
Organism: Panagrolaimus kolymaensis; assembly: GCA_028622995.1. Lineage (NCBI taxonomy): Eukaryota > Metazoa > Nematoda > Chromadorea > Rhabditida > Panagrolaimidae > Panagrolaimus > Panagrolaimus kolymaensis. The sequence continues at coordinate 1,363,454 of JAJQJQ010000029.1, read as the reverse complement.
ACAACAGTTTTGGTAGTATTGAGACCTAAAAAATCAATAGTTAATTTCCAAATACACAGAGAACAATCAACCTCGAGTGTAATATTCTACAAGTTTATCAGTAGTTGGGAAACAATAGTTAGCATAAAATGGTGCAGCAACATTGGTTAAACCATTTGAAACTTCAGTTTCAGCACGATTGAGAGTATTTTCAGCAAGAGAGCAACTTCGTTTAACACCATCATAACCAGTACGAGCTTTTTTGACGAGAGTGTAATCATTAACATAATCATACCATTGCTTGAAGTATTCGAAATGAGCATTTGGTCCGCCACTTTGACGTTCGACAGTTAACTTAAATTTGTTGTTTGCGATGACACTATCGAATACCATCTTCTTTGCCATGGGTATATCCATAATTGCAGCATCATTGACTTTGGTCAATTGATCACCAGCTTTCAATGTTTGAGATGCCAGAGTTCCAGATTCGATCATGCTTACAATAACGCGCTTTTCAGTATCCTAAAAAAGGGTAATAAATGTAAATACATAAACGCAACATACATGAAAACAAAGAAAGCCAATAAGTATGCAAGTACATGAGATATCGCTACAGTAATACAAAACTATAAACCAGAGAAAAGTATCAACAGCTTCAAAATCATCTTTTGATTTCAAAACATTAAGGAAAAAATAGGGTTTCTAACAACTAATTTGATTTTAATTTTAGCACTAAAGTAGTTTGGTATGGAAAGACAATGACCAGCTAATGCTATTTGTGTTGAAAGAGAATGGGATGCAAGCAATCGAAGGCATAGGTACATACTAACACTTTGAAATAGGAAAAAAAAGATGCAAAAGCTGAGTAAAAGGACTAAGAAAGCGTTTCATTCGAACTGATTTTAGTTTACAGTTGAAAAAATTGTTCCATGCTTCAAGCAGAAGGTAATTAATGCACTAATAAACACGAAAGATTGCTATTAACTAATACTTAAGGCTTAGAAATGGTGAAACATGCACAACGTGAAAGGAAATGGTAAATTACCACACGATAGCGAAGCGAACTAACTATTTGATCATACTGTTGCACAAAAATATAACTAACAAGAACTTACATAATAAACCCATATTCCAATCGGCATTCCACCAGTTTTCCAATTCATTTCAAATTCAAACGCTTCTGTTCCATGTTTCGGTGCAGGAAGAGGATTCACTTTATAAGTATAGTATTCATCACGTTTGATGCGAAATGATAGCTTCCCACTAGCTTTAGCAGCTTTAAAGAATTCACCAAGGTTAGAAATTTTCTGACCATTTATTGATAAAATTGTATCATCCACAAACAGCTTTCCAAGAAAACATGAAGTTGGAGATAATGTTGAGATCTTCGGTGGATTATCTGCTGACAAAGTAACACCAATAGTTGCGTTGGCTTTGATTTCCATCTCAATTACAATTCCAACCAAACGATCACTTGTTGCTGGAGTTGATGCCATCGTTCTTTTTGATGATGAATATTCTTTCAGCTACTTTCGATGTTGACACTTTTGATTGAATTGAAAATTTGACGAAAACAACAGAAAATTCGTGAGAGGAAGCTTGTTTCCTAAAAGCACAACCAAGTCAGAAGCAATGACGATAATAATGAAATGAGGAAGAAACATGAGTGCTGAAAAAATGAATGTTAATTAGCATCAAAAAGCAAATATGCAAATTCCGGGGAAAAAACGCAAACAACGAAAAAACGAGGAAGACAAAAAAAGTGAAAGAGAAGAAGAATGAATTTTGGCTTTGGAATAAAAAGCCATGATTTTTACCTAAAATTAATGGAAAGCTCGCCACTACCGTAACTTTTTTCTTTCGCCGTTTCAAGAGAAAATTGTTTTTTGACATAGCTTTATTTTTATTTGAAGCATTACAACTAATAACTTTTATTGCTAATTTAATTATTTTCTTCTTCGCTTGTGATCGTTAAGTTTAGCAGCGGCTATTTACATTATCGATGGCCAAAGCAATGTTATGGAAAAACTCCAATAATAATTTTTGCTTACATTTTTCAGTTCTTTTTTTTCAAAACCAAAACTAAAGCTTAAACTTTGTATTTTTTTTTCTTCTTCGTTCCTTTTTTTCAACGTCATTTTTGTGTTCTCTGGTTTATTATTGCTATATTTCAACATACAGAGAATGAGGGGAAAGAGAGGGAAAGAAATAAAAATTAATCACATGGCTCTTTCTTTTTTTTAATTGATTTATTTGCTTTGCTTTGTTTTTTTTTTAAAGGTGGTAGTTGTTAGTTATTTTTTTGTGGTTATATACGCATAAGCTTGCGCTTTCTTTTTTTTATTTTCTTGGTTTTTTCTTTCTCGAAAAATAAAGTAATTATGAGAAAAGTATTATATAAAGATAAATTTGTTGAAGTAAGTCCAAATTGATTTTTTTGAATCCAATATAAATGATTTTTGTGTGTTTGTTTTTTATAGGTTTATGGTGACGAAATTGTTATAAAAACATATTTTTTTCCAATTGCTACAAGTAAACATATTTCTGTTAATGATATTCGATGCGTTTATTACAGAAAACAACAAGGTTGGGAAGATTTTTGTGTAACCAAAGGTTGGGGAATGACTTTATATCCAGTTTGGTGGGCATGTGATTTGCGAAGACAAATTCAAACAGGAAAAACTCAAACCCATTATAATGTTATTCTTGATAATGGAACTTTTGTTAAACCTGGTTTTACCGTTGTGGATATACATAAATTTCTTCGAGCTTTACGTCCACTTATGAATGCTCCATTTGAAAATAGATTTCCAAATAGTTTTGAACATCGAGTTCAACCTCCACCAACAGAATATTCATCCATGGAAAAATTAATAGAAAATGAAGAAAAAAGTGAAAGAATGGAAGTTGAAGAAGAAGAAGATGAAAATCTTTTAAAGCAAAGAAAAATTAACGAAAAGATGTTTTCCAATGAACTTCCACCAAGTTACGATGAAGCTATTTCTTCTACAAAATCGAAACCAGTTTGAATCATAAAAAAAAACATGCATTTATTTTTACTGTATTCTTGCATTATTCAAGTTTTGTTTTTGTATTTTTTGCATTAATAAAATTATTTCGAAAAATTGTATTTATTTTTTAAAAAAAGCATTGTCTTTTTCCAAAGTTAATAAAACTCTAAATCAAAATTTTTCATTATTCACTGTTCTTTTTTTTGTAATTATTTCGAAGATAGCATAATGCTTTATGGCTTTCGATTAAAATTCCTGGAAAATTTATTTCTGGTGGTTGGTTTTCAGTTAATTCATTTACAATAATTTCATCAACAAAATTTTGAAGCTTTTGTTTATAGTTTTCTGAAATATAATTGACAAGTCTTTTTTTATTGTTCCACAAAATGCATGTTTACTTACTTACAATCCACAAAAATAAGTTTCAAAATCAAAGGTTTCTGGAATATTTGTTAGTGAAAAGTTTTTTACTTTCAAAAAATGGGGAGTTGCCACCAACTTTTCAGCAGTTTTTGATGTAATGCATAAAGTCCATTTGATGAAAGGAAAATTTTGTTTTTGCACTCATGTTCCCCTGTTTTTTTCATACTGCATTCTTAGTAATGAATAGTTTAAACTATTTTTAAAACACAAAATTTAAAAACAAAAATATTTATGCAAAACAAAAACAAAACAAAACGAGTAATAAATATATTTGAAACAACAATTAAACATCATTATGCAGAGCGTTCAGAAAGAAGACGTTTTGCCATAATACGTCTGTCCATTTCAGATCTTGAAATGTGACCAACATTAGTATTTCGAAAATTTATTACATCTTCAGAAAATGGAACATTTCTTTTTGATCGTCTTGGTTGAATCATAATCTACAGAAGCATGATTTTTTTGCTTTGACTTCCAAAAAAATAAGCAACAAAGTTTCATTTTCTTTTATTTGCTTTTATTCCTACAAGTTATCAAGAAATGTTTTTTAAAGACGAAGAAAAATCGATAATATATTTGACAGTGGAATGTAATAATACGTTATCAAAGAAAATAGAAAAGCAGCTTATCGATCTACGAAGACATTCAACTTTTTGGAAATCATTCATTTCTATGCAGCAAATTTTGTTGTTGTTAAAGTAACTAAAAGTAGAGCTTTATTCATAAATATATAAAGCAACAAAAAAATACTATTTAAAAAAATTATAACTCTACAATAAAAATGGTTATTAAATAAAATCAATGAAAAATTTCCCATTCATCAACTTTATCTCGATTGCAAGTGATTGGTCCATGTCCATTTTCACTTGAAACATATTTGCCATTATTACCTTTCAAAGAAAATGTATCATTCCCATGATAAATCACTGTCTGTTTTCCTAGAACAAATATTTCTTAGAAAAATGGTCGTGAATATTGAAGTTTCGCTTTAAAAGCAGAACAAAGATTCTCCAATCCATCCCTTCTATCGTTGCTAATTCCACGAAATTTAATTAATGTCGGTCCATTTTCAGTTAACCCAGTTGCAATAATTTCATCAATAAAAATTTGAAGTCTTTGTTTGTAATTTTCAGAAATGGAATCAGCAAAATTTAAATCAATTAGCGTTTTGTATGGTTTCTAAAATGTTTATTATTTAAAAAAAAATTTTTTTTTACATTGCGGCTTGCATTTACTCACTTTAAGATTATTAAAAAAGATTTCAAATTCAAAAATATCAGGAATATTAGAAATTTCAAATAGTTGTAATTTACAAAAATGCGGGATTCCCAAAAGGTTTTCAGCAGTTTTGGACGTAATTGAAGAAGAGCTTTCACTGAGATTGTTATATATAAATTTTCGAAGTTTTTTGAGTAACTCAATTAAATTTTCGATTGGAACAATATTTTTTCCATCGTCTGCTTTTGTTACTAAACACTCAAAAAGGCTAACTCGATAAAGTTTGTTTGAAGAAGCCAATATTTTAAATTCTTCCAAAGTAATAATTTGCCAACTTAGTACCAATGCGCATATATCAGATCGATAAATTTTTGAAACTAATGAAGATACCGCATTTTTGTTGACACGACAATTAACATCTAAAATTCATTCAATCCATATTTTTTGTGGAAATTCTTTATCGATTTCACTGATTGAAAATGAACACGATATTTTATTTGTATAAGTTTTTGACCAACATGAATCAGAATAATTTAATTTTAAATTATCAAAAAGAATTATTGGATTTTTAAGATAAAAATATTTACATATTTTTATGAGTTTTATATAAAATTTGGCGGATGAAGGATTCTTTGATATATAATAAATAAGAGTTTCTGGAAGTGAGAAGTTTTGAATTTTGGGAGGATTTGAATAAATTGAAACTGTGCATGGAGATGGTGGTAACGGAGGAGGCGGCGACAATAATATTGCTCTTGAAGAAGTTTTATATAAATTTCGAAAATTGCAAAATAAATTCATCGAAATTTTTAATTCGACAATTCTTAGTATAATAACAAAATAAAAAACTAATAAATTATAATAAGTTTTATTCTTCTTCCTACGTTAAATAAAGCAAAAAATCAATGAAGTCAAATAATAGTAAGAAATAGTCAATCGTTTTTTCTCTCTCAAAATTACTGATAATTTTCTATTTCGTCTTCCTTTTACCTTTTTTTTAAAAAATTCTTTTTATTGTGATAAGAAAAGAATCGAGTCTTCGCTTGTTTTCTTTCTTTTTTGATTGATAACACAACTTTTAAAAATTTTGAAATATTATTAATGAGTCACCTTTTTTTTATCATACATATAAACTCAGCTTCGCCATTGCCAAATTTTTTTAAACCTTTGTTACTTTCGGAAATTTCAAAAATTAAGAAAAGTTTTGAATCCCAATAAAATTAACCAACAATTTATTGTTTTTTTTTCTTTAAGATAAAAGTACAAAGGAAGTCCCAAATTTCCATGAAAGCTAAAAAATATTTATTTTCGTCATTTTTTAAATTTTTTTGTTTTGTTTACTGAAAAATAATTATCGTTCCATCCACATTGAGAGATAAAATAAATTATACATCAAAAAAAGAAGAGCTAAATTTAAAATTTAAGTTATCCGGTTTTTATCATTTTTTTATTTTTTTAAATTCCTTTGACGCTACCTTGCTTTTTTTTGTGTTCCATAGTTACGCGTGCCTGTTTTTTAAATTCTATTTTTAAACCACATTGTGTTTATTTTTAATAAATTTTGGATATACGTAATTCACGAAAAATAAATAAACAAACAAACAAACAAATAATAATGAAAAATTGCAAACAAAAACTTTGCTTTCAAAGACAGAAAGAAAAAAATAAACAAAGGAAAAAACAATTTTTTGGTCAAATTTTTTTGTAACAAAATCAAAAAAAGGAATTCGCAAAAATATTGTCTTTGGTTGATTTTTTGTGATTTTTTTAAAATTTGAATGAAAATAAATTCCAACATGTAAGAAATTCTTTGGCTTTACCAAGGGCTTCATCAAAAGTCGAAATAATTAATACAATATTTGCAAGTCGAACCGAGGCATCAACTTCGTAATTGCGATAATGTTCGCCGAGTTCTTTAAAAATTTGATGTTTGTAATGTTCCATGGGTTTGGATTTAACTAAAAAAATAAGAAATAAAAGTTAGAAATGAATTTAAAATATTTATTTTTAGGGCTTTGAGTTTCGAAGTGGAAAATTTTGGGTTTTCAGGCGAAAATGAATTTTTATTCGAAGTTGCTTAACTATGGTTTTTGACCGTAGTTTTCTGTTCTGGGCACCCAAAAAATTAATCTTCTTTTTTTACAAAAATTCTTACCTTGATTTATTAATAATAAACACATCAATGCCGCAGCTTCTTTTTCATCAAGTCTCATATTTTGAACATTTCGGCATAAATGCATATTAAAAAATTGTAAAACTGGATAAGCAAATCGAGCCATGGATGCGGCATCTCTCGTATTTCCATCACTCAAATATGTCATCAACGAACTTTCATCAATATCAATATTTATTAAATCTCCAGCATATGCTCGATTAGTTTGAATTCCACCAAATCTAATTGTGGCATGAACGGATTCGAAAATTTCCCAAGTTAAAAATAAATTTTGTATTTCCGTGGAAAATTGCCAATGTTCATTTTCTGCGAGTAATCCATTAAGCATAGACATATTTTCACAAAATTTTTTAAATATAACAAATTCTTTTTCCAACATTGTAAAAGGTTGCTGAGTTATTAAAGCTGGAATTGGAGCCATCGTTGAAGATGTTGGAGTTGATGGAACAGTCGTTGTTGTGGGACACTAAAATTTTATAAAAAAACATTAAAAAAGTTTTTTTAAAAAATTAAAAATTCTTACATTCAAATTCATCATTCGAAGATTTCCAAGTGATCGACGAGCACTTGACATTTCATTAAGTAATGGCACATTAGGCCCTCGAGCTTGGGTGGTTCTTGTTCCCTTTCCTCCTCCACGTCTTAATGTGGTAATCGTTGGATATGGCGCTGCACTCACTGATGCGGGGGATGACTGGCTTGGAGATTCAGGGTGAAGCTTAGTTCGCTTTCCTTGGACTTCTATAAAAAAAATTATTTTAAATATAAAAATATAAAAGATTAAAAGCTAGCAACAATAAAATTTAAATATTTTTAGGTCTCTATTTTTTTTTGCAAACACAAAAAATTTAGTTTTTTTTTCATTTGTTTTATTGCTTTCTTCCTCGCTTATCAGATTTTAACATTTAACAATTATTTAAGAGTCTTTATTATTGCAAGGATTTGCAGCAAAAAAAGGCTATGGAAAGGCAAATCTAAGAGGATTATTGAAATTATCCTTTCTTTTCATTTTATTTATTTTTTATTTATTCTTAAAAATGAAAAAAAATAAATCGGATGATTTCTTTGGATTTAAAAAAAATTTATAGAAAACTATTACTTGTTTTTAACAATTTAATCCTATTTAAGAAACACTTATCGGCAATTAATTATCCTTTGTTAAGGATGAATAAGCAAGTAAGGGCTTAGAGGCCTTTTTTCAAAAAACGAGTCAAAGTAAAAATTTTCCACACAAAAAAAGAGTACGGTGGCTATTTTTCATTATCTATTTTTTATTTAATTTAAGAGTTCAAAAACTAACCATCAGGACACATGCCAGCAAAAATGCACTTTTGAAAGCGGCAATAACGACAAATAACTCCATGCTTTCGGGAATCTGAAGAAAAAAAAAGTTAAGTTAAGCAATTAATTTAAATATAATAAAGTTAATAACAATTTTGAGCAAATCACAATTTTTTAATTTAAATAAAATTACGTAAATAAAATACATTAAACTCCTACGAATCATAGAAGCAAAAAAAATTATTAACTCACTTATTGATACATTACAATTTCGTGTAACACATGCATAAGTTTTTTGATCGGCAATTGATCGACGGAAAAATGCGCTACATGCTGCACAACTTAATGCAGAAAAATGATATCCATCTGCAACATCTTCGCACCTAAAAAAAAATATATATATAAATATAAATAAATGAGTAATTAAAAAGTAAAAAGGTAAAAAATATAGGGGAGGTAATTAGAAATAAATAAATATAAAAGTGTATAAAACACTTTAAAGTTTTAAAGGGATTAAGCTTAGCTCTTAGCAGAGTACTTCAGCCAAATAGTTGTTGTTCTATGGTAGAAAGCGATAAGCCAGAACTTAAGTCTTTTTTATTAAAGAAAAACTTACACTGTGCATTTAGAATAAACATTTAATTCACTTTGAGTTCGTTGTTGTTGTTGTTCGCTATTAACACTATTAAGAATTCCATCCTTACTATCGATGGTTGGAGTGGAAGATGGTCCACTATTACTGCTACTACCAACGGGAGACATTTGTTCGGTTTTAATTTCAAATAATTTATAACTTGATATTTGTGAATCAAATAAGTTTGGTGAAGTAATAGAATTCGAAGATGGAACAAAAGTCGTTGTTGAAGAAGCAGAAGCGGGAGGGGTATGACTATGAATTTGGTTATCTATACCATTAATAGTAGCTAGCGATGATGATGATGTTAACCATGGATTATTAGGATGATGTTCATTTAAGGTTGTTGAGGGAGGTGAAGAAGAAGAAGAAGAGCTATTATTAATATTTCCAAATGTAATCATTTCATTTATATTCGAAACAATATTATAAGAATTATTATTATTTATCAATGAGTTTATTTGTGTTGTTTGTGTTTGTTGGTTTAATGGCTGCGGCGGTTGCTGATGCTGAGGTTGATAATAATAATCATTATTTTGATGATGATGTGGCCATTGGTGTTGATGGGAAGGATATGATGATGGAGGTAAAGAAATGGCAGTATTAAAATTATTTGATGGTGTTGAACAGCAATGAAAATAAGAAGGATATGACGGTTGACTTAATAACATTAAAGATGAAATATCTTGAGGTAGAATTTTGAAATTATTTTTTAAACAAGAAGGTGGAGTTGAAGATGATGACGATGTAGTAGAATAAATGGTTGGTTGTTTGTATTAGAAAATATGATTATTGAAATTTTAGAAGAAAGAAAAAAGTTTGAAGAAAAGAAGCTGAAAAAAAATAATAATGAAATAATTATGTTATTAAGTAATTTTAGATATCTCTCGAATTATTAACTATATTAAGTAATAATAACAATTATTTATTACATATGCTCGCAATTTCAGTTTCATAAATTTTTATTTATATGAAATACCCCTTTCTTTCCATATATCTTTCGACTCTCTTTTTTTTGTTGAAGAAAGGAGACCAAATTTCAAAATTATTATTAAAAGGGTAATATATTACCTAACTAATAACACACACGTAAATGCGCGCCAAATTATAACACAAACTTTCAAGGCACAAAAGCACCTGACAAAAATAAAGAAATAATTTAAAGAAAGAAAAAGTTACCTCATTCAAAGACTCAAAGAAAAAAAGCGGAAGGAAAAATGAAAAAATAAACTCTAAAAAGCTCATGGAAGACTGATAGACAGACTAAAACTAAAACTAAAAATAATACGTAATAATGAAATGAAATAAAATAAAATAGAATAAAAAAGTTTTTTTCTTCTACCTTTTTATATACTCTTTTTTTCATATCTCTTTTTTTCTTTTAAACTAACTGAAACCTCCCACTTTTTCTTCGTCTTCCTCATAAAAGCTTATTAAAAGATTTTATAAAGGATAAAATTATAAATTGTATGTATTTTTACCTTTTTTTAAATTTTATCTTTTCCCCCTTTTTTTCTATTGCTGTTTAGCCGAGCTGGCTCAGCAACGGCTCGGCTTATTTTGTAATGGCTCATTTTTTTAGTTTTATTATTTTTAATAGAAAGGAAAGCAAAAAAAGTGAGGGTGGAAGAAAGGAGAAAGGAGAAATTATAGCCCGCCGTTGGAAATATGATGGCGTCGCTTTTGTAGGTACTTTACTTTTATTTATTATGGATTTATTAAAATTGCGAGGGTGGAAGAAGTGTGGTGATAATTATAAAAATAAGATAACATGGATTTAGAAAAATTAATGAAATTAAAAAAACATTTAAAAATGCGTATTTGCAAAAAAAAATAATAAGAAAAAACAAGAACAAATTTTAGAACATTAAATTACCGTAACAAAGGGAAGAAGATTGCATTTAAATGAGACGCATTTTTATCCCAAAAAATAAAGAGTACTTTTTAAGCGCAAATGCTTTTTCAAAAACATTAAGCAAAATATTTGCCAAAAATGTTTCACCGGTTTTTATAAAGATTTATTTTCTCATTTTTGCTTACTTTTAATTTCAAAAAAAAATAAATTTGTGTCAAGAACAAAAATATTTTTGCTCACATCTTTATTTTATTTTTACCATTTCCTTATCTAAGTTCTGATTTAGCAAACACTTTGACGACCAAATATTTCGAAGTAATATATAATTTTAAAAAAGCTCTAAAAATGTCATTTCTAACATCTAATTAACTTGACTTAAATTTCGTTATGTTATGGTTGGAAGGTAATGATTATTATAAAAAATAAGACTTATTTTGGGACAGTTGAAAGTTAAAAGTTTTTTTTATTAAACTTTTTTAAGTGCTAATTTTCTATGATTGATATATGGCGCTACGACTAATATGGAGACTTGTGGTCTAGTCAAGTTTTATAAGTATTTTGAAATTTCTTATTTTTTAGTTAAAATATTTAAAACTCGTGCAAGCTAACGCTTTTGATAATAAAATCTTTTTAAAAAAATGTCAAATAAAAATCTAGCGCTTCCTCAATCACGCCATTTGACTCAAAAAATTACCCCCACCACGACAAAAGGGAAAACTTATTAATACTTTAAATGACAAATTTTCCAAAAATCCACAAAATCATAAAATAATATTATTAAAAAAATTAAGGCTTCTTCTATTTTTATTTTAACTTCGACAGCAAAATAAAATTAAAAAAACCCCAACCATTCAAAGCCATCATTTCAATTCCCAACTGACGACGATTTTATTTATATCAAAAATAGAAGTTGAGGGAGGAGGAAGAAGAAAAAGAAGAATGAATACCTTCTTCATTTTCTTTATATTCTTCTTTTTTTTGTAGTTTTTCATTATTATTTTTTTTATTTTATATGCGGAAATGTAAAGAAATAAAAAAGAAATAACCGATTTCATGAAGCAAAGAAGAAAAAAAGTACAAATTTTTTCTCTTCTTTTTAAATATTTACATTTATTTTTAAAGAATAGAATTTTCTTTATTTCGTTTTTTGTGTATATTTTTTGGTTTCGAAAAATAAAGAGCAGAGTGCAAATTTTTTTAAAAGTAAAATAAAAAGCTAGTCAGTGAAATATATGGGATACATTTCCAGAGACCATCGTCTACAACAGCTTTAAGCACCTTTAAAGAAAGTCGTTAAGAAAAAAAAATGTTATCATTACAAATTTTATAAATCCCTTTATTTTTCTCTTTTGTCATTTTTTTATCGAAATAAGGGAGGAGAAAAATTCGAAATAAACTAATTTGAAAACCCAAAAATCCAAACCAAAAAATCCTTTTATTTTTCATGTGAAAATCTTCTTTTTTTCAACGTTGTCTATAAGTCTTTAATTTTTAAGTATTTAAGTACCTTTATATATTCGTTTTTAGATGCACCTCTAATTAATATATATATGACTCAAAAAAGACTAAAAAGAAGGTAAATCTAACAATAATTTTTTTGCTTTCCCTTTCTCCTTCTCTTCCTTCCTTTTTTTTCTTCCTTCTGGGGTCTCTCTTTAATAATGAAAGGTAAGTAAGTACACACGCATATAATTTCATAATCAAACAAGCTATGCCCTAAAAAAGAGAAGAAGGAAATAAGGTAGAGAGACTCACTCCGCTTTATTAAAGTATAATTTTAAGTTTATTTTTTTTTTGTAATGGCACCTTTTTTAATTTTTTTACTTCCTTTTTTCATTACCTTCCTTACTTACTTTTTTTGCTCGCCATGAAAAAAAGAAAGAACAAAAGTAAAAAAAAGTTCCTGCTTTGATTTTAAATATAGTATTTATAGAATTCATTTTTGAACGCGGAAAAAAAATAAAAGTAATAATAATTTTTTTAGACATAAAAGAAGCTTACTTAAATAAAAAAGAAAAGCACACGTTTTTTTGGTGGGTACGTATTAAAAGTTAGAAATTATGGAAAAATGGCGTTTTCTTTGCCTTTATGTAATTTCATTTTTTATTTATTTTAATATTAGATTTATATAAATTTTATGAGGTTTTTTTTGCTAATAAAATAATTTAAGAAAGTATGTGAAAAAAAATATATACCAGGAAGTTGGAAGTTGATAGACAAAAATAAAAATTAATTTATGAGGGAGAAAAATTACTAAACTTACAAGAAATTTGTATTTTCACGTGTATTTTTGGCAGCACTTATCAAAAAGTGATAATATTAAACATGGGAATTAAGAGAAAAAAAGGAACTTGGTTAATTAGGTTTTTTTCTGCCTTCAAAATGTTTTTGTATTTTGAAACCCATGAAAAGGTGAAATAAATAAATATGAATGAAGTCAATGAAAAGGAAAGAAAAAAATAAGGAAATAAGAAAAGGTAAGTAAATTTTTTAAAATTAAGTGAAAAAATTCCATGCATTATGAACTTTATCTTTGATTTATGGTGCCTTTTGTAAGCGTCATTTTTTATTTTTTTAAAAAAGGAAAAAGGGATAAAATAAATAGGAAAGAAAAAAGGGTAAAAAAAATTATAAAGGCATGAACTATTCTAGAAATTAAAATTAAAAAAATGTTTTTTTAAAAATTGTTTTATAAATGGCTTTAAGCAGTCGCAAAATAAAAAAAACAGGAATGGAAAAAATAAGGTATGAAAAAAGCGGCGGAAATTTGTGAGTTTATAAATTAGTCGTTTTTCTAATTGCTTGCTTTGTCTAATTAAAAAAAATTTTTGAGAGTTTTCAAATTTTTTCTCGCAATAAATAATCAAAAAAGAAAGCTAGAAAAATTTATAACTAAAACTTTAAAAATTTAAAACGATTCTGAATTTTTGAAGTTTTTTATAGCAAAAAATTTTATGATTATAAAAACAAGCTTTATATTTTCTAAATGTAAGAAAAATTTACACAGGAATTATTAATTTTTTATCAGTTCAAGCGGCTCTAAAATATATAAATGAAAAAAAAAATGTGTGCATAGAGAAAATCCGGCACTAAAGCGACAATAAGCGTCTTTTTTAACCATAGAGGGTTTTAACAGTTTAATCTAAACTTCTTATATTGCCTTTTAACAATGTAGCAATAATTTCGCTCAAAGTGAAAAAAATTTTTAATTATGACGCAAAAAATAAAACTGACGACAAAATCATTTTTGTCGCAAATTTTTTTAAGCACTTCCTCAAGGACTTACAAAATAATAATAAAATAAATTAAGGTTAAGCCACTTTTTTCCATAACGTCGAAGTATCCCTCTAAGAAGTTTCCATTTCTATCTGGCACTTGGATTATTACTTTACACATACATGGCAGGAGAGGACTCATTTCCTCAAGCTCTCTCCAAAAAATAAGAAAAACTCTTCCATATTTTTTTTATAATTAACAAAAACTAACAAATTTTATCTTCCTTTTATAAAACCATTTTCAAAATCCTCCCTCCTCCATTTTTTATTATATAACAAGATAGGATTATAAATATAAAAATTTGATGATGAAGAAAAAAAAAAGAAGAGAATAATATTTTTAATTTACGTCGTCAAAATGATCTACAAAAAAAATAACTTGAAGAAATCCTTCTTCTTCTTGCTTTTTTTAATCCTATTTCTTTTTATCTTATAAAAATTTTGTAATGAGCTAATAAAAAAAGAAGACGAAGAAGAAACCCACTCAAAAAATATTTTCTATTTTTAGTGACTACAAAAAGTTATAAAAGGTATTTATTTCATCGTATGAAAATGTTTGCTTCCGTTTTTTTTTGCTTGCTGGTAATAAATGCGCGTGTTTATGAATGGAATAAAGCTGCATCAGCTAAGACGCCGGCGTCGCTTGCTCGAGGTGGCTTTAAGGTGGATCCAATAAAAAAAAAAACTACGCGCCATATTTGCTGCTGCTTTTGGCGCGTAGAATTTTGAGAAATGCCTATTAATAAATACTGTTTACATATATATATATATATTATTTATGCCATAAATAGGTATGTATGTAACTAAAAACAGATTTTTTTGCTTATGCCAATGACATAAAAATAATAATAATAAAGGTTAAAAATGAGGAAACGATTTTTTTTTTCTAAGAAAAGAGGAAGAAAAAAACACGGAAGTTTTAAAATATAATATTATTTTTTTTAAAACTAATCTTCCTTGTAATTTTTTTTAATGTTTGGTAGAGCAAAAGTTTATTCATAAATTAAAGCATAAAGCAGGCAAGTTTAAAAAAAATAAAGTTGGTAATCACGCAGAGAGACCTAATTAAATTTTTTTTCTCATTTGTCTGATTCATACAAATATCAAGGGAAAAATTATATTTGTGTAATGGTGAATAAAAGCAAGTGCCAGAGAAGAAGAAAAAAATAATGAAGTGACCTTGGTGGAACCAAATAATACTTGTGTTTTTTTTTGTTGCCTTTATTTAGTTAAAAAGATTTACTGAAGCTATTGGTGGCTAACATTCTACCCTCCAAAAAAAGATCAAGTAATAATAATAAAGGATAAAACTGAAATAAAAGAAATGAGATAAGCCATAAAATTATTGCTGTCTCGGGTAAGTCTAAAGATTCTTGGCACTAAGCTAACAGAAAATAAAGGTAAAATGATTGAAATTCTCTGACAGTAATACCTTAATTTTGTTTACTGAAAATGTCTTTAAAATTATTTTTTTTGTTGTGACAAATAAATATTTTTCAAAGATAACATTAAGTCGGCGAAAATAATTAAGTAAAATTATTTCATTGTTATATTTTTTTTTAATTTGTTTTATAGTTTTAGGTGCGCCAATTATTAACATTTTCTTTTTATTAAAACAAAATAACTTCAATAGACGACAAAACGCTTAAGTTTAATTTGAGTGCAAAAGAACCTTAATAAACATTTTATTTTTTTTCTATGAAACTTTTTTTTTCAGTGATGATTAGTAAGCGAAATATAGTCAACGCAAGATTTGATAAACCAAAAAAAGAATTAAAATAAATTTTTACTCTAAAAAAGGAGAAAGATAAAATAAAAATTTACTAAATTCAAAGCATCAAAATTTTGCAAAAAATTTGCTACTAAAATTCCAAATGAATGACTAAAATATTTTTTTCAAAAAAATTAAAAAAAAGATATTTAAAACTTTTACATTCAAAGAAAAATTCATTTACGTAAAAAAATTTCATTCTAAAAAAAGCAGACGACAAAAGTATTATATGTAAAAACTACACTGTACCATCAACAAAATAAAAAAAGAAGAGAAGTTTGCAGTGAAGTCACAAGCGTCAGAAGTTTCTCGATGGTTGATGACTAAATAAATATATCGAAAAATTAAACGTCAAAAATTTCCATAACAAACATACATACAAATATTTTTTGTGTGACTACTGCGTGTTTCAATATCCATCAACGGAAATACAGAAATTCAAATTCTTTTTGACATATATGCTTTCACAATGATCTAATATATTTTTTTTCATTTCAGGTTGCACATTTTTTTTGTAGCTTTTTGCCTATTTTTAAAAAAGCATACAAAAAACCCTTATTTCCTTTATTTTCTCTTTCCATTTTTAAGATTTTGTCTCAGAACCACTATAAGCATCTAAAGGCAGATGGCTTTGTACAAAAATTTATTAAAATCAGCAGCTTAAAAATATTGTATCTGCTTTCTGTAATTTTTTGTGACGTAAAAAGACGATGCATATTTTTCTTTTTTCAAAAATTGTTTTGTCTTTGAAGAAGAAAAATAAATATAAATATAAAAAATATTTGTATCATGTAGTGTCCTTTTCTTCTTTTCCTATTTTTCATCTAATTCCATCAACTATAAACCCTTCACACTAATCCCAAAACCATCTTTCAAATTTTATCTTTTTTTTTTCTTCACGAGATTATTAAATATTACAGAAATGAAAAGAAGAAAAGAAAATAATTATGTATTTTATTTTTGTATTTGTGGGTTCAAGATTTGATAAATTTCATTTCATTTTTTTTATTTCATTTCTTAACTATAAAATTTTTTTTGTTGTATTTGTTAATTTTTGAAAGAAAGAAAAAAATGCATTTAAATGATTAATAAAATATTTTCTGGTCATAAAGGTTTTGTTTTGAAATTTTTTCTTAATTTTTTTTAAATTTTGAACAAAAAATTTTGATACTTTAATATTTATTTTTGTTACGCACTTTTAGTCATAGTACTTAAATACTTAAATGCTTAAATGCTTATTTTATAATTATGATCAGAAAAATCTGTCTCCAATTAAAAAAAATGTATGTATTACTACTACAGAGTACAAATTTTTTATATTTTATTACATAAATATTACGTAAAAAAATAAAGCACTTAAAATATTTTTAGCAACAAAAAAATGCTTTTAAAAATGTAAAAAGTACAGTATTTTGAGTTAATATCTTTCTCAGGGAAAAACATGAAAGGAAAAATAAAAATAAAAATTATAATAGTTTTGAGAAACAAAACTAAAATTTTGCATTTTTTTTCGAGATTTTTAAAAAAAATTTTTAAACAACTTTTAAAAAAATTAAATTGTGAGTTCTATAACCAGCGCTGGCGGTTTACCGATATCCTTCGGTTTTCGGTTTCGGTTAACCGAACCGAAACCGAAGCTTATCGGTTTTCGGTTTTTCGGTTTAAATCGAAAACCGGGATACCTCGGTTTTCGATTTTCGGTTCGGTTCACCGAAAACCGAACCGAAAATGCACCGAAAACCGAACCGAAAAACCGAAAACCGCCAGCGCTGTCTATAACAAAGGAAAATTGCACGTTTTTTTGTAATTTAGTCTTTCAAAAATTGTTCATATTTTTATTTATTTTTGCAAATATTTTTTTCTAATGTTTTTTAATTTCCATAAATTTTTTCAAATCCATGTTATCTTATTTTTATAATTATCACCACACTTTTTCCTCCCTCGCAAATTTATTAAATCCATAATAAATAAAAGTAAAGTGCCAACAAAAGCGACTCCACCTTTAACCTTTCCTGTCTAATGGCACTTTTCCTCCTCATTTTTTTCTATTCTTATATTATAAAAATTAAAGATTACAAAAAAGTTTATCAAAAAAAAAGGAAAAAAAAACACAATGGGTGATACATCATTTTAAAAAGCTAGAATAGCAACCTCAAAAAAAGATGAACTTTTTCTACTGTCAAAGATTTCCAAATTCTATAAAATAATAAATTGCACAGATGTTTTTATTTTTGCAAGGCAAAATTAAAGTTCAAAAAGTAAATAAGTTTGAGCCAACAAAGCCATATTTTTACAGGTGTTTACGATTTTAACTTTTTTTACATAATTTCAAAATGCCACTTTTAAAGTCTTTCAAAAGTCAAAAATTAGTGATCCCAGAATAATTTTTTATAAAGTGTTTTTACGAAACAAAAAAAAGTTAAATATGGAGTTTATAGACTTCCAGTTGCAGCAGCTGCGTTTGCGAAGCTAAGTTCAAAAAAATGAATCCTACAACCTCCTGTTTTATTTTTCAGCTGCTTTTCGTCATTTATTTTTTACAAAGTCTCGACACCAAGTATAAAGTTATTCAAGAAGTTATACTTTTAAAAATGCGAGTTAAAAAATTTGGTTGTGAAATCAAAGTAAAAATAAAACTTTCAAAAAATAAATCTCACACCTGGCTTATTTTTCCGGCGCCTTTCAATTTTAATTTTTTTCGTAATTTAATATTGAAATTTACATCATTTTAAAATTTTTTTTTCAAAAATGAAATTTAAAGATGTTTTTATGAAACAAAATTAAAGCGCTAAAGTGAGCCTACAAACATTTCTTTTTTGTTGCTGCTTTTATGTTTAAAAATAATTTGAATACAAAAAATTAAGAAAATAAACTTTTCAGGGGTTTTAAAAATTTTCCAATAAAACAATTTCTAATAAAATTATTAAAAGCAAAAATTTAAAGATCTTCATTTTTTAAATTTGTGTCATTAAGTAATTTAGCTAAAATTTGTTCTTTGTTTTTAATGTTTCATTATTTTTCATTTTTGCCTGTAATCTCTTTTTTTTTGTCATAATTTTTAAAAAAAGCTTAAACGCACACGGAACTATTTAAAATTAAACTTTTATTTCTTTTTCCTTTTTTTCTCCTCAAAAAAAAGTGTGTATGTGTTTAGTTAGTCACTTTCATTTACTTCCCTGTTTAATGTGTAAAAAAAAGTGTGTAAGTATGTATAATAAAAAAATTATTAAACCTACGACGACAACGACGACAAAGAAGACGTCTAAAATCTAAATTAAAAAATTATTATTTGTTTCTTTATGTATCTAAAAAAAGAAGGAAGTGATAAATATAAATAATATGTAATTTTTTTTTAAAAAAAGTGTAAAAATTACGGAAGCAAAAAAATAAAAAATTAAACTCATGCCTTTTTATTTTTTCAGCTCAAAAAAGTAAAAGAGTGAGGTTATGAAGCCATAAAGTATTGTATAAAGGTGCATATTAATGATGCCATTTTTATGACACTTTTTTTATATTATATCTATCTATGTTTTTTTTAAGTGGATGTTATGAAAAAAAGGGATCATTTCATAAAGAATAAAAAAAATTGACATAAAAGTTCAAAAAATAAAAAAATAAAATAAAGCAAAAAGGAAAAATGTTTTTTGTATAAAGATGCATCAATTTTTAGTATTTCATTTAATATTTTAAGAAAGAAAAATTCAGGAATAAAAGCTTTCGTAATTTTTTCTTGAAATTTATTGCTGCTGGCAAACATGCAAAAAAAAAAATCAATGTTTGAGTTTGGAAATTTAGCATTCGATTGATTATGGAACTTTCTTAAATTAATTTACCCATTACTACATCATTTTTGATGAGAGAAAAAAATTGCTATTGTTTCAAGAAAATATATAAATTTACGCAGCAATACAAATTATATTCTTTTATGATACTTTTAATTGAGCTTGTCATCCTGCCAAACCCAAGGTTGACTTCTTATTTGGTTAATATTTCCAATAGGTATTTTTCCATTAAAAAAAATATATATATATAATCAATTGCGTTAATTTTTATTTTTTGGAGGTTCATTCAAAGATGGTCAAAAACAGACTTTAATTTCGATTTTAAAAAAAATTACCAAAAAAACATTTTACAAACAAATAAAAAAATTACAAAAAATTCAAAGAAAAAAAAAGACAACAATAATATTTTCCTTAGAAAAAAATAGCAAACTTTTCCTCATTTTTTACACCACTTTCAAAAAAAAAAACATTGATTCATTCGATGCTGGCTGTTTCATCGTCGTTTGTGAATCAATTTTTCCCAATTTTGTATTTGTTTCTTTCCACAAATACATACTTTTTAAAAATTCGGTTGCTTTTATTTTACAATAGTATTTTCATTTTTTATTACTCCTTTTGATTGTAAAAGAAAATGTCGTCTGATTTTTTATTTATTTGTAAAAAGCGAGAACAAAAACGTATAAAGAAAAACGAAGAGAAAAAATGTATTCTATTCTGATCTGAGTTTTTATCATCATGGTGAAAACTACTTTTAAACTTCACAAGATATTTAGAGCGTCCGTCACCACTTATTCTTATCTTTCCATGATGGATAATTAACATTTTTATCCATGTATTCAAACGCCACAAAAATTTTTGTTTCATTAAATATTCATTAGTTTTTTTTTTAATCGAATTGAAATTAATTTCTAATTTTATAAGCTAAATTACTTTATTTTTGTAAAAAGCCATAAAATCAACTAAAAATGAGATACAAAAAAAAATGATAGGAAATAAAAAATTAAAAAAATAAAATCTTTCTTTCAAACGTTTTTTTTTTACAATTAAAAACTTTTCCTTCATTTTTCATTCTCGTTGCAAACAAAGGCCGCCACGTAGTTGCCTTGACGCAACTTCGTCAGCATTCTTAAGAAAAGAAAACCCTTGCTACTTGTGAATCATGCCATCATCATCTTTTATGATATTGCTCTTAAGAAAAAAAAAGAGTTTTTACAGGTACAAAGATGTAATACAAATTTAAATATTTATTTATTTTTTAACTGATCTGGTGATTTTCAACGTATGAAAATTTGTACATTATTTTTGATAAAATAAATAAATAACAAATGTTTAAAAAAGAAATTTATTATTGGACAATATTTTGTAATTCTTTTCGAATACATATTGATTTTTTTTAATGTTTTTAAATGGGGATTGCAACTGCAAGGCAACGTTTTTATGGTAATTAACGATGTTTTTTATTGTAAAAAAAATTATCAAATGCGTTAATTTTTTTTTGTTTTTTGTAGTCTCAACTAGAGAAAGTCGTATCAAAATCACGCATTAATTTCGATAAGAAAAAAAATTACCAATGAAAAACATTTTGGAAACAAATAAAAAAATTTTAAAAAATTCAAAGAAAATAAGAAGAGAAAAAAAACGTTTTTTACAAAAGTTTTGCTAAAAAAAATTCATTTATGTTATTAACGCTCCCAATTTTTTTATAAACACAACGTCCCAAAAAAACGTCGATTCAACGGTTGTTGGCTTTTTTATGACTCCATGATCGTCGTTTCTGAATCATTTCTTTACTTTTCCACTTTTTTTCCAAAAAATAAACGTTTTTGTTTCAAATCTTTTTTATTATTATTAATGTATTTTGAAATAATTTCAGGGATTTATCGAGATTTTAGGTTTCACGTAAAAATCGGGATATATTTCTTCTTCATGCATTTTTTAACAGCGGGATTGTAAGCCTTTTTTTCTTCACAATTACTGTTGTATCCTTGAAATACAGCAATAAGAATAATGGATTTATTGGAAAGGCAATACAGAGAAGATTAGTTGATTGACGATTACATGAAAGCAACAACAAACAAAGCAAGCAAATATTAGGCTAGCGAGTAACATGCAAAGAGAGTTAGCTGCATGGAGATGTACTCGCGCTTGTTTGGCGGCGGTTTAAATACTTAGTTAAAGGAAGTTGTCACGGTCACAACATCCCTCCACACTTACTAAAGAACTTAGACAATGAAAACTATAAATTCTAACAGAGTCTAGAGATCTAATAAGAACAGTTTTCAAATGAGTTGAGAAACCAAGAGAACCAATTGACCATCGAACCACATTAGCAGCATCAAGATCAGATCGACCAGTCGAGGTTGTTGAAGCATGAGAGGACATCAGTGGAGCAGCATGACCACTTTGGTTAGTACAGGATTGAGTTGGATCAAGGAGCATTGTATTTCCATTGTAGTTGTTTGACAGGCGAAGGTGAATGAACATTTTTGAGATGATGACCATTTCCATTAGCGCCAAGAAGACCTTGAATCGAGCATAACATGGATCATACGAACTTTGAGATGAACATAAGAACATGTTTGACACGAACAACATTGCAAGAAGAAGAAGCATTTCCTTCCCATGAGGTTTCAAATCTTCGGATTTAGCATGAGGATGAATCGGAATCTGAAGCATCGGAATAGTATCAGTTCGTTGTTCTTCAATCACATCATCTGAACTCAGGATCTTTTGAGGATGACTAGGACCATAAACATTAAGAACACACGAAGCAGGAGCATCACCAGTTGAATCATAACCAGCAGCATCGGAATCAATAGGATCATCAGTTGAATCGGAATCAGCAGAATAAGAAGCACGAAGTTGAGCAGCAATAGGATCCATGCTCTCAGCAATTGAAGTATCTTTGGATTCAGCATCGGAATCAGCATTAGCATCGGGTTCTGCAGCGGAACCATCATCACCATAAGCAGGAGTAACAGGAGCAACATGTTGAAGTACCTTCAGAATCTTCACATCACTCTCTCCCAAAAGAATGGTTGAAGAATTAGCATCATTGCATATGAATTTATGCATCGGAAATGAATGAAGACTAAAACGATTGAATACGTCGAGGCCAAGCAGAGAAGTTTCCACATCAGCGACCCAAAGCGGAATTACGATGTGTTTACCATTGAGCAAAACAGCAGCAGAGAATGAGCCATCAAGCAGGAAAGCACTTTTATTAGCAGCACGAGCACACCTTGGTTGTCCTTCGAATTCAGGTTTACCAAGTCTTAGATAATCAGCATGGTTGAGAATAGTGACATCTGAGCCAGTATCAAGTTGAAGTTTGAATGAAGTTCCATTGAGAAGAAGATTTACCATCGGACGATCAGTAGCTACACTTGGAGCGGCACAAGGAGCTAACTTCAGAGATTTTACCATAAAAGGATCAAATTTAACTTCTTTGACATTCATTGGAGCAGGAATGAATTTGTTTTGATGAGCACGATCAGAAACATGAGTGTCTGCGACCTTTGAGGATTTCTTCGGATCACGACATACCTTTGCAATATGACCAGGACGATTGCAAGTATGGCACACAGCATTTCTGAAACGGCATGTATCACGAGAATGAGCTTCACCACAAGAACGACATGAACCAAAAGAATCAGATTGATTGAATGCCATCTTCTTGTTTTGTTGAGCATCAGGATTGAATTGACGAACAAAATTCACAGATCTTTGTTCAGGTAGACGTTGATCTTCACGAGTTAGAATTGCAGCATTTATCAGCGTTTGAATATCAGCGAACTTCATACAAGCATCTTTGTTCAGTTGAGCAAGGATCATAGTTCGAATATGTTCTAAACCACGATGTTTCATTCCCATCAGCATTTTGAGTGTATTGAATTCATTTTCTTTGAATTTGTCCCATTCAAGTTGCGTCGAACTTTGAAGAATACGACCACAGTATTGATCAAACGATTCACTTTCTGGATCATCCCATGAAATTTGGAAAGCAGCATAACGAGTTGCGAACAGAGAGTGTTTCTTATCAAACAAAGATATCATAGTAGCTTTAAGAAGCTTGTAGTTTTCATAAGACGAGATATCTTCAGTGTGAGGCAGCATCGCAGCATTGACTTTCTTGAAGGACGGACCATCGAGAGCATTGAGTACCAATTTTACTTTGTTCCTTTCAGACAGATCAGGATCAAGACCAAATACGGTATCAACACGTTTGAACCATAGAGAGACACAGCTATCATCAGCGAGATCAAGTACGAATGCAGGAAGAGATGGAAGAGGCTTGGATTGCGGAGTCACACCATGAGTTGAGAGAATTCTCATAGCATCGGCAATTTGAGCAAGCGCAGTAGCGGTAGTTGAATCAAGAGACATCACGATTGAGAGTTGAAATGAAGAACAATCAAAAGGTTGAAAATTGAAACTACAGAAATCACCAGATCGAGATGAGTTGAGCACGAGCAGAAAACAAGCAGAATTGAACGTTGAGGAACAGTCTTTTCGGAGGCAGGAGGAGTTTGAATCACACTTCGTTCACCAGTTTGTTGTATCCTTGAAATACAGCAATAAGAATAATGGATTTATTGGAAAGGCAATACAGAGAAGATTAGTTGATTGACGATTACATGAAAGCAACAACAAACAAAGCAAGCAAATATTAGGCTAGCGAGTAACATGCAAAGAGAGTTAGCTGCATGGAGATGTACTCGCGCTTGTTTGGCGGCGGTTTAAATACTTAGTTAAAGGAAGTTGTCACGGTCACAACAATTACATATTTTTAAAATAAATTTTATTAGTTTTTGATTACAGACAATTTTTTCCCTTAACTCAAGTATCTAGAAATACTTTTTTTTATTCCACAAAATTCATTTATCTAAAAATAAAATACTTCAAAAAATTAAATATTCAAAGAATCAAAAAAAACATTACTATTTTTTTAAAACAAAAATGTTTCAGTTTTTTGAATTTCTTTCTTTCTTCAAAAACTTTTTTCTTCTGTTTTTGATGACTCTATTTTTTCTTCGATCATTTTAATTTTTTCGAGACCTTCAAAAAAAAAACCAAACAAAAATTGTTTTTTTTTTTGAATCATTAGCATTTTATTAATTTACTTTGTTCAACAAAAAAATTCTTTATTATTTTTGGCTTTTAAATTTATGAGACAAAAGAAATATTTTTATGACAAAAAAATTATTTTTAGTTCTATAATAACTTCCTTCCTTATTGGTGGTACACATACATTTTTTTATCTTACCTTTGTTTGTCGCAGTCATTGCACTTTTTATCCTTTTTTTTGTTTAGCCCTTGTTGTTATTAAAAATACAATAAATGATTTTGACAAATAAACTATAAACGAAAAGCATGTAAGGAGGAAGTTAGTGGTGTAATAGCAGAAGTAAAAAAAGCAAAAGCATGGGAATTAGTTGATTTGGCGCAAATAATTTTTTATTATATTGCTTTTTTTAAATAAATGCTTGATTTTTTATTATTGCTTTAATTTTCAAAAATTAATCAGTCGATAGTTTATTGTTTCTAATAAAAAAAATAAGAAAAGACATGATTTTTAGTAATCTCTTTTTTATTAATACACAAATCTACAAAAGAAAAATAATATTATTGAAGAACAAAAACACAAAGTTAATTATTTTTATAATTTCACCAGTTTTATACAAATAAATAAAGATAGATAGAAAAAAGGAAAGATTTTAAAAAATAAATCAAAAAAAGAAAAGAAAATCTCATTTGAGCCAATATTTATTTTTTTTTGAAAGCACCGATGATAAAAAAGAATAAAGGAAAGACTATTTTTGAAAGAAAAATAAAGAAAGTTTTTAAAAATATGGTCAAAAACAAAAGATAATTTAAATATAATAATTTAGAAACTATGCATAAAATAAATTTAATTAATTCTTTACTAAAAATACTTTTAAATTTAAAAAGTTATTTGCATTTAATTTTTATAAATATTTTTACTTTCTCGATATTAGACAAATTTTTGGAATGTCTTAAACCGAGAGTTAGTCAAAAAATAATTCTGTTATGATAAATAAAAATTAATTAAATAATAAATTAAAATCTCGATTCGGGTAAACTACTTCTTATTGAACCATTATCTTGATGATTAAATATTCGTTCTAATCGTCGTTGAGCTGGGCCACGAGCACCTTGAGCTTCGCTTTCAGAAGCGGAAGTATATGGATTATCCTAAATTGAAAAGATTTAAATTAATTTAACATTAACAAACACTGCCAAAAAATATGCGATAATAACAAAAATTCGTGAGAATTTTAAAATTTTGATTACTTTCATTTTTCGTTGCAAGACGAATTTTTATAAAAAAAATTTATAACTTACAGTTCGCTTATCAATAGTCCCAAATAAACTATCTCTTCGTTGTTCCAATGCTCGAATGGTACCTTTTCTAAGGGTCAATCGTTTTTCTCGTCCACCAAAACCCATCGCTCCTTCATCATTTACTTCTGCGCTATTTAAAGCAAAGAATCGTTTTTTAAATGCTGCATCCAATGTTTCTGTTCGTCGTTTCATCATCGATCGACGTGATGATTCAAGATTTTGTACCACTCTTCTTCGACTTATTCCTCGTTCTTCCTGTAACTTGAGTTTATTTTTATTCGCGGGAATCTAAGTGTGTGGGTGTTTATGAAAGATGAAAAGTTAGATTTTTATATATATTTTTTAATAAAAGTTAAGTGAGTAATTTTTAAAGATATAAAATTCCATAATTTTTATTACATTTTTACAAGAAAAAAAAACAAAAAACAAATCCTATTTGGATTAATTTTTGTTTACAGTTTTATATTTGATTCATCACTTTTGACTTTTTGGTTTTTTAAGATAAGAAAAAAAAGAGCGAAGCAAAGAATTCTATTTGGATTTGGATTTTAAAGCTGTTATTTGTTTTGAGGGATATTAAAAAAAGTTAAAAAGAGGAGAGATAACAATAAAAAAGCCCATTATGAGCCACGTGTATCAAAACCAAAAAAGAGATAGAGAGAAAAAACTCAAGAATGAAGAAGCTGCTTATTTATTGATGATAAGCTTTATATTTGTTTTTTATTTGAAGAAAGGAAAGATATGAGCTTTAGATTAAAATTTTTTTAGTTTTTAGAGAGATGGAAAAGATTTTCATGATTTTATGATGGATAATAAAATGGATAAAGAAGGAAGAAACCAATAGGGTTTATCTTATTTTTTTATTTGAATGATAGCAAAAAACAAGGGACTGAACGAAAAAAAAATCAAAAAATGATTAAAGGTTTTAAAAAATAAATCCGAAAAATTTTGGAAGTAGTTGTTTAATAAAGATTTTACAAACAAACAAAATTAATCAATTTTTTTGGCCGAATAAAAGAAACGTCAAATTTTTTTACTTTGAAAAACCCTTAATTTTTTTATTAATTTGCATTTTTCATTTCTGTATTTTTATTTCTTTTTTTAACTTTTAAGAATTAAGGCTTTTTGAACTTTTAGAAATCCAACATAACAAAAAGAAATTTTCCAAAGTTTTTTGTTGTTTTTTTCTAAGATTTGTTCCCAAAAATATTTTATTTTTCGTTTCACCACCGCAGCTTATCCTATCTTATTACAATTCCGAAACCCAATTTTTTACCCTTTTAAAAAAATTTGTCGTCGTTGTTGTTGGATAAGAAAAACTAATTCCAAATTTTACGTAGATAAGAAGCTTTGTTCCAAATATATAAGAGAAATGAGATTTCACTTACTTAAATATTGTGTTTTTTGGAATACAACAACAACAAAAAATACTACAATGTTATTTTTTTAATTATTTAAATCCTATAATCTTTTTTTCATTTTTGGTCGGATTTTAAAAGGTATTTTTGTGAGGTCATTATTTAATTAAGAAGTTAAAGAAAGTTAAAAAAAGGGGTTAAAAATTTAAAAAAAGAAGATATTTACAAAAATTTTATATTTTTAATTTAAAAATGTGGATATTGAAAAGAAAGTTTTCTTACCTGTATTTGAGGTTCTTCAACTTCATCCACACCTCGAATGGCTTGAAGCTCTCGAGCTATTTCCACAGCATTTTGAACCACTAAATCTTCATCACTAATTTTGTCGTGTTGTTTACGGAAACAAAATAATTCGGTGGATGCTATGATATGGGCCAAAGTACCAAATCGATGCATTAACATTGCCAAAAACTAAAAAGAAAATTTGAGGAGTTAAAATCGGTGTTTTAGAGAATGGAAAAATATAAAATTTTAAATTTTTCTAACACAAATTTGAATAAGAATAGTTTTATCAACTTTTAAAAAAAATATTTTCTGTCTCGATTTGAAATTTTCTTAAAGTCTCGTAAAGTTTTTATAAATTTGAATTTTTCAGCCCAACATTTTTTTAAGTAACTTACTTGAATAATTAAAATCGACATGAAAAACACTAAGAAAACCAATCCAATGGGCTCCAATTGTAATCGAGTCATAACCCAAATTTCTTGTCGATTATCACTATTACATGGAATAATGGTATGATTAAATTTAGGACCTAGTGGCCATTCAATATGTAAACAATCTTTTTGCATTTGAAGAACCAAAACAATAATAATAAAAACAACGTTGAGCATGAAAAATGCGGAAACCACTTTATTTCGTAAATCTGTGAGACCCTTTTTAATTCGTTCTTGTTCTTTTGGATCTGGAGGAATTGGAGCCAAATATTTTTCAATCATATCATTCCAAAATTGTTCCTCCTCAATTTCGAGATGGTCTCTCTCAGCTCGACGGAGGCATGTAGCTTCAGTGAGCCAAGTTTCCGATGAAATTCTTTTTCCTTTTCGATGCTTCATTGCATCCAAAGATTGTTGCCTCATTTCTCGATCATCATCCCTCTCAGCTTGTTCATCCTCTTCCAAATCATTCCATTTATCTGAGCCACCTGAAGGCATTCCAGTTGATTGACGACAACTCAATGGATTTTGGCCATTGGCTTTCCGTTCGAGATTTTCGAGTTTACGTGAAATTTCTTTTAATCCTTCATTAATTTTCCAAATTTGTGGAGAAGTTTCCATTCGATTTGGTTTAAGGCAGCATAATAAACGACAAGCGCTCCCACATCCAAAGGACATATCTCCTTCAGCATCCTCACCAAGTCCATTTTCAACGAGCTCAAATTTGGTTCCTTTCTTTCGATTCTCAGCTTTTTCATCTGAAAAATTTGTTGTTGGAAAATAATTTTAAGAATTTTTTATGCATTTTTCTAACTTTTTTTCATTTTTGTGTTTAGTTTTCTCATTTACTTGAAATTCACTTTAGAACGAATATTTTATAAATTTACTTTAGACCTCTAAAATCTGATTTTATTTGTTTACAAGCAAAAATACAATTTTCAATCCTTTATTATTATTTGTTGTTTATTTATATTTTTTTGATCATATTTTTATTTGGTTTTTAATTCTTGTGGAGGAGCGAGCAAAAAAAACCTTTTAGTCAAATGAAAATAATTTTTATTTTATTTTCTAAATCGGTTTTTCAAAATTGAAAAACAATTATTAAAGACGCTTTTCTTGGTTTTGATTTTCTTGACTAAGAACCTATTTTATTTTTTCTTATCATATTTATAAGTTCTAAATCGGTGGTAAATCTTAAAAAGACTGATTAAAAACAGAATTAATTTTTTAAGGCTCTCAAAAAATTGTTTTCTTATATATTTTTTTTCATCAGCAAAAAAGATTAAATAAAGCTTTTTGTTATTTTTTATCGCTTCTCAAAAGTACCATAAAGTAAAATCCAAAGTGCCAGAAAATATGATAAAGCGAAATGTTTTTTTTATAATTAAATTCTAATGTAAGCAAATTATTAATCGCATCAGAATCATTATTCTCTCTTTTTGCTATGAATTTTTTGTGTGTTATGATTTTTTGTCCTTTTAAGGCGATCATTGGAAGGAAGTTATGATAGTATAAAAATTGGTTCTAAAATAATTATTAATTTTTCTTAAAACAAAAAAAAAGTAACATTAGACTTAATAATTTTATAAAAGAAATTTTTTAGAAAGTATCCATACCAAAAATAAAATTACTAAAATTAGTTTATTTTTACTTTTAAAAATGTCTATGACGCTCTGCTACATTTTTTTCTTTCTTTAATTATAGGATTATATCAGAGCACTTTCTCACACATATTCCTTACTACTCTTAAACCATGCTTTTTTTGTATTGTGCAAGAAAAAAAGATGAAATTTTTTAATTTAAAATGAAGTCCTTATCTTTTTAGTTTAAAAGTATAATCCTCAAAAAAAAAGTATTGCGGAAATATATCCAAGAAAATATCAGTTTTTTTTAATTATAAAATTTTATTTATTTTTGAAAGATTTTGGATTATTTTTAAACCATAGTTTAGTTTTGTAATGACACCCAATTTTATAGGAGACTTACCAGCTGGATCTTCACGTGTTCCCCATGTAACGATATTTAAATTACATATACTATAAATAGGTAATAACATATACATGCATGGAATAGCTAAGAAATATAAAATTCCTGGGATGATGCAAGTGAATTCGAGAGGATGTAAAATGGCTGCGGTTAAAAAACTTGCGATAACCGCGAATAAAAAGATCGAATGCGGCGACATAATTCCATCCTTTTGAATTTGAAGCGAAGTTCCCACAATTACAGCTGTCATTAACATTGCAAATAAGGCACCTATCACTTGGGCGGATAGCATTTGTTTATTCAATTCTCCAACTAAGCAAACGATACAAAAAAATACCATAGGAATTGTAATAATAACCAGGGCGATTTTGGTGTCGATATTGAAGGAAATGGAAATAGCTCCAACAATCATAAGAAAAATTGTGCCGGGGCCAAGAATGGAAGATACCAGCATAACCAATTGATAAATAATATACCAAATTGAAATGGACTCATTTACAGAAACAACATTTTTATAATCTTTAAGCAAATCCATAATATTTGCTAATGTTGATGGAATCCATCGACGACGTTGATTGAAAAATTCTGTAAAACCTTCAGGGGCGAAAGTAAGAGCATCCGAAGCAGCGCAATATTCAACTCGATAACCTCGTTGCAAAAGTAAAGTACAAAGCCATCGATCTTCTCCTTGATCATATTGAACATAATCAATGGGTCTCTCGGATTTACTAGCATATTTCCGTGTAACATTATCATCCATGAGGGCATAAGATCGAAAAAGTGAAAAACATCCCGGTGAACACAGTACACAACCGATCATATGTTCGGTAGCTTTTTGAAGCCAATGACCTACAGCATATTCGAATTTTTGATACCAAATCATGAGCCCTGAACCTCGAGGATGAATTCTTCCACATGCGGCACCCAACCTTCGATTCTTTTTCATTAAATCCACAAGTAAATGTACGCATTGAGGAGTAAAGTCCACATCACCATCCAAAGTTAAAATAAAAGTATTTTCCGCGATTATTTCCTTCCTAGCTTGATCCCCAACTTTCATCATAAGTCTATAACCAAGTAAATAATAAAGATACATAACTTGTGACCAGCGTTTACGGCAACGAATTTGACTTTTATTTTTTAAATGAATGGTTAATCGATTTTTTCCAGGCAATACATAGCTAACTCTTCCGCCATATGGAGTGGAATATTTTTTAGGTTGTTTAAGTCGCATTTGTGTTTGATGAACACATGAAGCAGCTTCATCCATTTTTTCAATTAATTGTTTAACAAATTTATTTACCACTGGTTCACCATAATCATTTTGGTCAAAAGCATCATCGAAAAAGATGTGAGCTTCAAATTCATAATAATCTGGATCGATAACTTTAAGATATTTTTGAGCATTGCGACGAGCACATTGATCTTCATCAAGTCGAAAAATGGATTTAAGCATGCAAGTCATTTCTAAAGGAGATTCATGCCACATTGTTGCACAAGCATATATTTTAGTTATGGCATCTGCCGCCGAAGCAGTGTCCCGAATTAATCCTGATTCCAATCGAGATGAAGAGGCGCTACAAACAGATGGCGGAGGTTTAGGAATTTGTCCAGGGCCATGTCCAATGGTTTCATAAGTTTGAGATGCATCTTCACTTTCGAGTTCGAGGTCTTGGAACTGAAAAAAAAAATAAGTTGGTGGAAATTAGCTTCATTTTTTTTTTAAATTTAGGGTTTTTGTTTAAAATGAAAAAATTTTGACAGAAATATTTCAATTCTAATTCGTATTTTAAGATTTAAAAATTGTATCTTTTATTTGAAAATCTTGTTTGTAGGTTTAAAAAAAGAAAAGGAAAAAGTTTTTGGTATTCTTTTTTTAGCCAAAATTTTAAAGACATGGCAATAATTTTTCGAATTCTATCTATAAAATTTTAAAACCTCTGTAATCCATAAATAAAAAAAACTTACTTCAGCTTTAATTTTAGCTTTATCATCTCTTCGTCGATTAAATGCAAGGGATTGATCAACAAATATTGCGCTATAATATGAAAGAATAAATAACTTTTCACTTCTTGCTAATCTTTCATGTTTGGGATTCCATAAATGTATGGTAACCCAAAGTTGACTTGCAAGCCATGCCAACCATATCCATGTTTGAGGTTCACTCCAAAAACTCCAATTAAATGCTCCAATTGGGATGGGTTTGCATTGCCAAAATAATTCTTTTGTTAATATTGAAGTCATATGGCATGCATCAGTTTGACGCTTTTCACATGTGGTTGCTAGGAAGAAAACAGTGACGGGAACGGTGAGAGCTATAGGAAGGGCAAAACCCATTCGTTGCATCATAACTTTGCATGCAAATTTTGAAGAATGATAACAAATTATGACAGAACCTATTTGGACCAAAGCAATCCATATTGCATCGTAAGGGCTGGTAAATTGATTGAGTTCAACATAGTCTTCGTAAACCTAAAAAAATTGAAAGGCTTGAAAAATTTGACAAAAAAATGAAAATACTAAAATTGTGTTTTGAACAAAAAAAAATAATAATAAAAATTTTTAGGATTAAAAATAATTGAATTCGTGGTTCGACCAAAAATAATAGTAAATCAAAAAAAGATTTGATTATTATCTTCGTGGATGAACTCCATGTTATTTCCCAAAAACGACTTTATTTCTTTCAAGGCTTCCCCAAATTTAAAAAATATGTAGCTTACATTATACGCTGAAATGGCTTCCTCTTCATCCTCTTCTTCTTCCATTTTGGCTGCTTTTCGTTTCATTCGATTCTTTTTCTTTATTTCATCTTTTTCATATTCTCCTGCATCAATTGCATCTTCATCATTATCCCATGGTTTTTTAGTTGTAGGAAAAAGTGGGGCATTATCAAAATCATCTTCTGTTTCCTCTTCTTCGCTTACTTCCCTGCCTGAAGGTGCTTGTTTACCATAATCAGGATCTTCATATTCATGCATGCGTTTAACAAAATGACTAATTTGAGTGGAATTTAAATTGTTTGCTGTTATCGTAATTAATTTTTCACCAAATGGATCACGTTGCATGAGATTATCCATACCAATTTTGGGAGATAAAAAGAAGAATAAACAAATTAAATATATTACACATTTCCAAAGTGAAACTATAACATATGTTTTGGATCGGCGTTCACTCAAACGATTTGCAAAAGCTCCAAGTTGTCGAATGGGAGGTAAAAAAGATTGATTATGAACAAAATTTTGCCACCATGCAAGTGAAATTAGGGTTAACGAAATGCAAATTAGGAGGGCTTTCGCACGAATTTCTGGAACCAACACCGGCCAAGCCCAAAATCCGCTACTTTGAGGAATAATGGCTGCTATATCGATGATAATTAAAATTAAAGTCATTTTTGCAGCTCTTCGAGATAAAATACTCAAAATTGAAGGCACCAAACACAAAGCATTACTTAACATGGTTGCAGTTTCAGCCGGAAAATCAGGTAATATTTTAAATACTAACATTCCAACTCCAAAAGCATGTAAAGATTCAATAATTAATACAGTTAAAAATTGAATAATGGTTGGACGTTTAACATTTCGAAATAGCGTTCGATGAAAGCATCGAATAAAACATAATAGTTCTGGAGCGCATAAAGACATAAATGCAGCCCAAACCCATTTAGCTACATGTTTATTTGAAATAAATACAGTATTCATTTTAGCTTCTAAATATTAATATTAAAAATTAAAATTAATATAATTCATGGTTTTTTTTTTGTTTGTAACTTAAAACTTTGCATTTTTTGTTTTTCTTGTTTTTTTTTGCTGTTCGCTTCTCTTTTTTTTGTAACTTTAACTAACTTTTTTTTGTTCTGAAAAAAAAAACAGTCAATCGATTGCTAGCTTGCTCGCTTGCTTTTTAAAACAAGAATTGTGTCCGCGTTTTTTTGTGTGGCTTGTTTTAAATTTAAAATGGACAAAACAAAAAATAGTTAGTTAGCCAGTCTATTGTTTTTTTTTGTATTTCGCAAAAAAATGAAGTAACTATTTGCTATTTTTAAAACTAAAAAAGCACAAGCAAGAAAAAATTTGACTGGTCAGAAAAAAAAAGTGTCAATCAAAAAAAAAAAAAGAGCTGTCAAACAACAAAAAACTAAAATTAAATTAATTATTTCTTAATTTGATTATATAAATTAAAAAAGAAAAAGTAACTTACCAGGTATTTTATCTGTACAAATACTCATATTTTTATTACCCCATCCTATTCCATTAATCATTAATAAAAATGATGATTTTGCAACCACTGCGCTGCCTAATGTTAATAAAAATAATATAAAAAATGATGATAATTTAAGAACTTGTAAACTCATTCCATGCCAAAAACCTATAAAAAAAAAGAAGCCATTAATTTGAAGAAGAAAAATACAATTTATGCGACGTAGCAAAAAATTGATAGTAATCAAAATATGTAAAAATTTGATGTTTTTTCATTACTATCTTTTCTTCGTGGAAATACCAAAAAAAAACAAAAAAAAACTTTTACCTTTGGCCAAATTATCATTTTTAGGTGGTAATAACCTAAAAATATCCCATCCTCTAGCATCTGTAGAAACGGATTGATTTTCATCAACATTATTGCTTCCCCCACCTCCACCTCCGCCTCCGAGAGTATTATTTGAATGTTCATCCATTCTTGAAAATCTCGTCGTTCTTTGATGATGATGATTTCCATCCAATGGTTTATCAGGTAATGTACAATCTGATTTATCTCCAGCTAAATGATAAAATTGTTCAGAACCATTTCCACCACTTCCTCCATGATTGTTGCCGCCAAGTCGCAAATATGCTGCTTCTTCGCGATCCAGCGTTTCCATACCGCTTATACGGCGGCTGGGATGCTGTAAAGTCGCAATGGTTGCAGCTATTTATTTTTATGTATTAACCCTCGATATAAGCCAGAAATTAGGTGCTGAAAATGAAAAATAAACTTAAAGTTTTGTAAGAAAATAAATTCATAATACATAAATAATAACACAGAATCTTGACACGAAATTAATTAAAATAAAATCATAGCATTTCATAAATTTAAAAAAATTAAAAACTAAATTGCTTAAAAAATAAATAAAAGCATGAAACTTATGTGTTTGATAGATGGAAAACAGAAAAAAAAATAAATATTTTAAAACTTTACTTTTTTTTATTCACGAAAAAAAATTTGTTTCAAACTTTTTATTAATAGAAATTAATTAAAATCCATGACTTTTTTAGACAAGCTTATTTAGCCTCCATTTAAATACTTTTTGAAACTATCAAAAATACACATTGCAAAATTCCCTGTCAATTTGGTCAGAAAAGACTGTAAAAAAACATGGTTATGAAATAATTAAAAAAACTAGTAAAAGACTTTAAAAAATGAAATGAATCAATAACGAAATAACATGATTTTTGGCCTTTATGATACCATTTTTTTGTGTTACTTAAAATTACATACAGAGCATTTTTTAAATTAAAAAAAATAAAAACTACAAAAGCAAACTATGGCCACAAAGTGAAAAGAGAAAAGAAAAAAAAGAAGCTAAATTTCAAGAAAAAGATAAATACATAAAAAAATTTATTCATCAGAGAAAAGATTTCTATTTTGCTTTGAAAACGATTACCAATAGCTTTATTCATTTTTTTATTTTTCATCAAAGCCACTTAAAGCTCAAACTCTAAATTAAATAAATTTTTTCACGCATTTTCAAGAGTATATATTTTTCATATTTAAAAATGAAGAAGATAGATTCCAAAAAGGTCAGCAAAAAAAGAAGAAGAAGGGATAGATAGAGATAAAATGGATTTTATCTTCTTCATTTTCAAGTCCTTGAGAGAAAAAAATAAAATAATAAAAAAATAGACCTCTGCAACAAAGTGTCCAACGACAACGACGACGACGAAATCCATTGATGAGACCAACAAAATTGAATTGACTCAAATGGACTACCAAAAAAGATAGATAGAAAGATACACTTAAAAAACTTTTTCTTTAACGCTTTCACATATTTTCTTTCTTTTTAACAAAAAAATCATCGTTTAACGAAATCATTAACTCTCTCTCTCGCTCACTACCTTTTTAGTATCCCTTTAAAATGGGGGATAAAAAAGAATGTGTGTAAGTGAATGGAAGGACTAAAAAGCTAAGCGGGGAGACAACAACAACACTAACAGCAACAGCAACAGCAACATCGGCGGCGATGACTACGACGACGATGACAATAATGACCTGCGGCTCTGACAATCAGCCAGCTAGCCGGAGAGAAGAAGGAGGCGATGACAACAAAGAAGAACGAAGAAATGAGCAAATAATCTTTTTTTTTGTTAGTTGTGTCGTTTATTTTTTTTTTTACAAATACAATAATCGCACAAATAATTTTTTTTCCTTTTTGGAAACAAAAAAAGAAGATATTACCTCCTCCTTCTCTTTCTTCTATTTTTTCAGTGGTGGTGGTCATTTTTTTGTTTGTCCTTTGGCCTTTTCTGTCTTGCACACCTGTGTATTTCGGTGCTGGTGATTTTTTTTCAGAAGCTTTTTTTTTGCTTGCTTCTTCTTTGACACACTTTTTTTGATCACTTAGTTTCTTAATTCGAGAAAGGAAAAAAATTTATGGCTACTTTTTTTCGCGCGGTCTAAATCAAATTATTTGTCTGGTTCTCTCTTCCAGATACAATAGTCTCACACGAAAAAATAAAAATATTGCGAAATTAAAAAAAGGAAAAAAGTTCATGTTTCGTCGTCCGGTAGGTAGCTCGCCTAAAAAAAGTTTCACACAAAAAATAAATGCATAAAATCGGACAACAAACATTTAGTCTCAAAAGGAAAATTTCTTATTTTTTTGTTAAATAGATCGGCTGCTATTAACTAACAAAAAACTCTGACACAATCGTTTGCTATTAAAACAAATTTTCAGGAACGATGAAAGATGACAAAAAGCTTAAAAATGGCCAAACAAGGGATCGCGCGAGCTCGCGAGAAATAGCAACAGCAATAAATAAATAAAAAATGTGGATGAAACAAAAGATTTATTTTTATAATTTGTTTCTCCTTCCCAAAATTTTCGAGAACAAAAAAATAAAAGAGAAGAAGTTTTGTAATCCGAGAAACAATGAACAATGGATTAACGAAAGAATGACTTCTAAATAAGGTCTTTAAAATAAATAATGTCGTCTAAATTCTTTTTTTTTTCATGCAAAAAATAATGAAAAGAAAGGATTTGTTTTTTTTTGTAAAGTAATTAGAAACAATAAAAAAAAGGATAGAAATATAAAAACAAACTTTCTAATTTTAGACTTCATTAAGAAAAAAAAAGAAGTCTAACAACATGAGACAATTTTTTTTGAAACATTTGTGTGTGAAAATTCATTTGGAAAAAAAGAGGGGTCAATCAAAAAATACCGTAAACAATTTTAGAATTAAATTGTATTTTTCTATTAGCTCTAAGCCAGCCATGGAAAACAAAAATAGATTTTATCTTCGAACTTTCCGAAACTGTTTGAAAATGAAATACAAAAAATTTGCATAAGTAAAAGAGTTAAGAGTTTTAGAAAATCCAGAAAACTTTTACCATTAATTTTTTTAGCAACTTTTAATTTACCAAAATAATTTTTAGACCAACATTCTTTTTAATTTCAACTTTTAAAAAGTACATATGTTTTAGCACAAAAACGATAGATCACTTTGAAAAATAATAAAATATATAATAAAATTTATGACCTTTAAAAATTCATTATTCCATCGCTTTTTTTAAAAAATTTTATTTTTAAAGTTTTAATTTCATCCAAATCGGGAAAGCTTTTTTCCTCGATAATAAAAAAAACAACAACTGACACTCTTGAATAGAAAAATCTCCAAAATCTTTTATTTCATATATCTTTTATTTTCCCTTCAGTTTCAATTATTTCTCGATAACCGTCAAAAAAAAATCTTTATTTATTTTTTTTAAAGTGGTTATTGTTACTTATCGCTTCTTCTTTTTTTCATTGAATCTCGAATTTCCTTTTTCGTCGAAAATAAAAAAACAAAATGGAAGCTAAAAAAAGTTTTTTTTTCTCGAAGACAATGAACCTCGTTCGGGCGCATGGACTCTTTTTTTTTGATTCCTAAAAATACAAAAATAATAATGAGATGACGACGACGACAAACAACCAATATTTTTTTGACACCTTTTTTGTTGACAAATGCTTCTTGATTCATTTTAGAGAAGGAAAAAAAAACAGTTTTACACGAAAGGGTTTTGTTGTTGTTGGAGAGAACCAAGGATATACATTTTTTTGTTGCAAAACCAATGTAGACTTTTTTTTGATTTTGTTTTGGTTTAGGAAAGATCGAAACGGTGAGAACGAAAATATTTGGTTTCATACACGGATGAGAAAGTTTGTTTAAAGTTATAAATTTGCTTGAAGGTCCACGCATCTTTAAAAAATGAAAAATAAAAAACAGCTGATTATTTTTCAAACATCGTGTTTCGATTTTTTCTGGTTTCGAAATACCAAAACACGAAAAATAATGTTGCATTTTGTCGCAGATCAAAAAAATATTTGTTCAATAAGAGTCACAAAATTAATTAAGTTTTCAGCAATTTTTGAAATTCCTCCAATTTTTTTTGCACAAAAAATCAAAAAAAATTTAAATAAAAAAATACAAAATATTGCGCAATGAATGAGACACGTTTGCTGCGGTGTCAGGTCACTTAAAGCAACTAACTGTTAGTTGTTTACCTTTTAAAAAGTAATCCACAAACATTTGTTTAAACAATTAAAAATAATAAAAATTGTTCAGAAAAGAGGCAAGAAAAAAAAAGTGAAACCACCAAAATCAAAAGCTTCCAAATGAGAGGGAAAAAAAGATAGTTTTAGGCTTTGATTCAAGCGCGTTTTCAAAATATTGGAAACTTTAGTTTTTAACATTTTTAAATCAAACTTTTAGGCTATTTGGTTCAAAATCTCGATTCAAACATGATAAACTTGAACCATGATAAATGCTTTCCACTAATAATAAATTATGTTCAAAAATAACCATGCTTTGTATCAAAATAAACCAAAATTCTCTCAAAACTTTTCGAAAACTGTTGCATTTTCATAAATTTAAAAAAAAACTTCTAAAATTTTTTTATCCAAGTATCAAAATAGCAGCCGACAACCAACCCAGCCACACTTCAACAATTTCATTATTTTACCTGTCTGTTTTTTGAAGGAAGAAGGTTCATTGTTGTTGTCAAAATAACCTCCGATTTTCTTGAAGAATTTATTTTATTTTTTCCTGTATTTTTTTATTCCATTTTAAGAAGTGTCAAACCGGCTTCCTTCCTATTTCTATTCCTATATTTCTTTCGATGATTATCCCAAAATCCTATTTTTTATTTTTTAACTTTCAAAAAAAAATCTTTCTTCTTACTCACTTTCTTCTTTTTTTTCTTCTTTTTTTTCTTTTTGCTACCTTTTTTACTTTGAAAAATAAATTATTAAGTATACCTTTTTTTTCCTTTCTCGATGATGGTTTTCCTGCGGCGACAAGTTTTATCCGATCCGGTTCCGCTTTTTTCTTTTTTCCCTCGGGAAAGAAGAAGAAGAGGTCAGTTTTTTTTGGGTACACTCAATACTTCTTTTTTTCTAATCCGTTCAACTCAACAAAAAAATAGCAAGCGAAAGAAAGAAATAAATAAAAATTGAAACCGAAAAAGTTGTGAAAAACAGTTAATTTCAAGTGCATTTTTTTCACCATTTTTAAAACCTTTTTTTAAATATTTTTTTTTTGCTTTGCATATTTTTTGATGGTTGAAAAAGAAGTTATTTAAAAAAAAAGAGATTTTTTTATCAAACAAAATTTATAAAACAAATTTGACTCTTTCTTTCAAACTTTAAAAAAATATCAATGCAGGCACACGAAACAATCTGGAGATTTATGTTTGGAATAAAAAAAAATATTTATCTATTTTATAATTTTTTTTAATTTAAATATGTTACGAAAAAAACGTTGAAATTTGACATTTATACAGTGGAGAGTATTTAAAAATAAATTTAAAACAGATTGCATTCAACTTGATTAACCATAAATTGAATGGTGGAAT
The DNA here is from genome assembly GCA_028622995.1 of Panagrolaimus kolymaensis. Classification (NCBI taxonomy): domain Eukaryota; kingdom Metazoa; phylum Nematoda; class Chromadorea; order Rhabditida; family Panagrolaimidae; genus Panagrolaimus; species Panagrolaimus kolymaensis. The sequence continues at coordinate 1,323,542 of JAJQJQ010000029.1, read as the reverse complement.
TGGAGGGACTAGTATAAATATAATTTCCATTGGCATCACACGTCATACTTCGAGTCAATGATTCGGGAGTTGGATCTGCTGTACCATCAATTGCGAATCCGGTAACAACATTGTTAAAGCGAAGCTAAAAATAATATATATTTTTTTATTGAACCCGAACTCGAAACTAAGATTTTTAATGATGAAAATCCGAGAATCAAAACTCAAGATTTATACCAAAAATAATTAATAGAAAGAAACAAAAATTTTGGGTTTTAGCGCTTTTTATGTCTTGGTTAAAAATCATTCGAGTCACAACTTCCAAGACTCATGAGAGAAGTTTTTTAAAACAAAATTGAAGACTCGGGATGTCGTAGATCTCGTAAGAATCAAAAGATATTCGAGACGGTTTAGAAATAGCGCTGCACAATGCTTTTGACTTTAATTATAATTTTGAGACCCTTTAAAAATATGGGTTTCATCGGTTTAAAATGCATTGGGTTTTTTTCGGTTGGTTGTTTTGTTTTTTGTGGGTTTCATGTTTATCAAAGATTAGTTGGAAATGTTTTTCTTTTTTGCCACTTACACTTTGAATTACTTCTGCAGTAGATGAGCATGACATCTGTACAGTATTACATCCATTTGCATCTGTTCCAGAAACAAGTGTTACTGGTACATCAGGTGTGCCCCAATAGTTTGTTCCGGTGAGCAATTCAGGTGGGGAACAGGAAGAACATTCTAAAGTTTTTAGTTTATTACTTCTTTTTTAAAAAATTCAGTTTAATGATGACAGTAACTTACTTGAAGGACAATTGGACGACATGCAACCAAATGAAATATCCAATAATAAAGCCAAAAATATGAATGCTTGTAGGATCATCGACATATTAATTTCCAAAGTATTTTCTCTGCAAAGAGTAGTCGTCGATAGAATGTTGTAAAAAATAAATTTTATAAAAAACCCGCCATCTTTTATACTTAATTAATTAACGATAATCAAGAATGAAATTGCAGAGGAAAAAACAAGAAAAAAATAAATAAAAATTATGATCTCGCTTTGGATCCAAACAATAAAAAAAATCTTGAATTTTTTTTGTGGTTAGCTCCGCCTGTTTGTATTTAGTTTGATTTGCCCTATGGCAACAATTACTTCCATTCCTTATTTCTTTATCCGCTTTTTTCCAGTTTTTTTTAGTTTTTAACATGTTAACCTAGAAAAAGAATCAAGGAGGAAATAAAAAAAAGTGATAATAACACGAAATTAATTCCTTTGCTTCCTTGGAACGAACAATTAATTCGTCTTGCTGAAAATTTATCTAGCGACAAACAAGTCTTTTATTGTTTGTTAAAACATTAATAAAACATGAAATGGATAACAAAAAAAGGAAGGAAAAAATTGCCTTAGGGTGAAATAATTCTTAATTTAATCAAGAGCAATCAAACCACAATAAATTCAAGAATTTTTTCATTATTATCATTTCGTGTTTTTTTCCTCTGCAATTTTATTCTTGATTGTCGTTAATTAATTAAGTATAAAAGGTGGCGAGTTTTTTTTCTTATGGTACAACATTTTTTCGGCGACAGCTTTCTTTTCTGAAAGAATACTTTGAAACTTAATATGTCGATGATCCTACAAGCATTCATATTTTTGGCTTTATTATTAAAAATTTCATTTGGAAGCCATCCAAGTGACGTTTGTGGCGCTGCAGCTGCTTCACGTATGTTATTCTTGATTGACAACAATGTTAAAATAAAAATAATATTTTAGAATGTGGATCATGTCAACAACTTCCAGTGACTACATTCCCTTCCACCTTCTTACCAGGTTTTACTAATGGAATTTTAACCCAAACACTTTCAAGAAATTCCGCTGGATGTGTTGTTATTACAGTAACATGTACCGCTCCACCAACTGCTACTTTATCACTTGCACTTGTAAGTTTAATTATTAGACAATATTCCAATGTATAATAGTAAATGTCCAACATTTACTTCAAAAGTTTCGATTGAGAGCCAAAATGATTTGAATCATTTAAAGAAAATCGTGAAATGTATTTTTTTTTGTTTGGATTTCTTCTTTTATAAAACTAAAGTTAATAAATTTTTTAGTATATGACTAGAAGTCTCTTTTTTGGAGGAGATGGTACACCTGGATCAACAGAAATTATTGGCTTAACATGTGATGATTATGGAAATCTTCTCGCTACCAATGTCGCTGGAGGTAACGTTCTACAGGTCGCCACTGGTCTTGGATGTCTTTATCAATAAAAAAAAACCTCTATGAATTATTTAAAATCACGCAATCATTATTTTTATTATAATTTTTCATATTTAAATATATATATAATCATAGTATGGATTGTTGTTTGTTGTCATAAATTAAAATTAAATTAAAAGACATTAAACATTCTTCAAATAAAAATTCTCTAAATTGACCTTTTATTTCATTGATGCAAAAATCAATAATAAAACTTCTTAATTAAAAAACACCTTTGGTCGAAAAAAATTAGCAAAAGCTAAAATTTATTAATCAAGGTTTAAAGGTTTAAACAGAAAATATAATTATGCTTTAGCGGTTGTTGCATATAAATCGATAACATAAAATATTTATTATTTGGACATAAAAAAAACTTTGCTTTTATCAACAAAATATTTGCATTTTCTTTTTCATGTATCAAAACATAATAATTAATTATTTATTCAAAAAAAGAAAAAACTCTAATTTATCAATCATCTGGATGAGAATAATTAATCATAGATGTTATTCGGGGATGAATTAATTTTATACAATTTGCAAACCATTCCACTTCAATTTTATAACATTCAGAAATCGATGAACAAAAAACTAAGTGAAATGAAAATGGATTTTTCTAAAATAAAATAAAAATTATTATTTCACTCGATAAAGTAAATTAAAAAATTATTGGAGTTTATAATAAATATTTTTTGTAATAAATTTTTTTATAGAAAAAAAGCCATCAGAAATTATTAGTTTATATCATTTTTGTGTGTGTTTTTGTTTTAGATAAAAACTTACTTTCATAATAATGGAAAAAGGTTCAAAATCAAATACTTCAGGCACAGGACCAATTGAAAAATGGCGAATTTTATTTAAATTTGGATTTTGCATTAAATTCTTTACAGTGTCATGAGTAATAAATGATGAATGGGTACATGAACTGAAAAAAAAATAACGACAGAATTTAAAATTAATTGTAAATTTAAAATTTTATGAACTTTACTTACTAATCAAAATGTTCAATTTTTGGAAATGCTTTAAATACTTTTTCCAATGGTACTATAAATTCATTTGAAGTATATTTTATGCTTACATTTTTTAGAATAACAATAGTTGGTGAAATCGTAAAGAATAAAAGTTCATTAAAGCTTAAATTTTGATTATAAATTTCAAAGCATTTTCCACTAAATCCAGACATCTTTGGAATTACATTTGAAATTTTTTCATGTTTAATATAAAATTTACCAAATATCCAAATTTTGTATGTTAATTTTTTATTATTTTTTACATAAATAGCTTCATTGGGATTTAGAGAAGAATTAGATGGGAAATCTTCGTGTGCAACGTATGAATTAAAAAGCAATTTTAGTTCTCGATCATTTTCGCCATCGATCAATTCAAGTTTTGCCTAAAATTTGTCAAATATTATAATTTGATTTGTTTCGGCTGTAAACTTATTCGACCAGAAGAAAAAAAAAATAATACCTTTTTAACTTCATGATGTTCCCATTGTCTATGAGAATTATAATCAGCTTCATTTTTTAAAATACATCCGCATCTAAGACATTTGATTGGTAGAGATTCATCGGTTAAAGTATGGCCAAAAATTATTGGATTTATAGAATAAAAATATTTGCAAGTTTTCAATAAATTTTCATAGCATTTGAACGACGATTTTGGATTTTTCGTGAAATAATAAATTACATTTTCAGGAAGAGTAAACCTTTGAAATCAGGGAAAAGCAAAAATATTTTCTGTTGTTTTGAAAATAAAATTTCGTCGTCTTTTTCCAACCATCTTTTTTTTATAGCATATGTAATATTATTGAACTTTCCAAAAACGATTAAAAAGTAGCGAATGAACAAAAAAATCCAAGAAATTTTTTTGACCATGCCGAAACAAACAAACTCAAGATTCTTTGACTAAACATAACAAAGGGTGATAAAATAATCTCTAAGAGAAATATTAAATCCAATAACAATAACAATAAAAAAAGCTCACAAAAAGTTTGAAAAATATGATTCAGAAAATCTAATGAAACATTTTTTCCTTAAGCAAATCAATGAAAATTTAGGGAAATAAAAAAAAATTGTTAGTCGAAACTTTTTTCCACAAAACTTTATTATTATTTTAATTTGCTAAATTTGGAAGAACCAAAAAAAATATTTATAATTTTTCAACAAAAATAATTTACAAAATATGATACATTCAAATAAAAAAGTTCATGATTTTTTTTTCACGACCAGAAAAATAATTAATAAGTATTATTTGGTAAATTAATAGTTGATCGAGTTATATAAGCTTCACTCAATTTCCAGTTACGAAATTTTTCGATTACACGAATATATTTGTCAGTAAAAGGATTGGGATAGGTAAAGATGAAACCAAAATATATTCCTTAATTTTCCTAAAAAAATGTTGTTAGCATTTTTGCTTTTATAAAATAAAAAATACCCACTTTTTCTTTTTTAATAAATTCATAAAAAGTTTTAAAATCAAATCATTTAATTTATGAAACTTTGGATTTTGTAATAGCATTTTTACAGTATCCATAGTAATAAAAGATGGATCTTTTGATATGCTAAAAAATGGAATCCTTTTGATTACGTAAAAAATATTTATGTATTTATGTATTAAAAAAAATTTTACTAAGCAAACCATTTGAGTTGAGAAAAAATTTCAAACATTTTTTCAACTGCCGTCGTCGTCGTTGTCGTCGAGGTTTCACTATTTGAACAACAATATTTAATGTTCACATATTTGAGGGTAACGGCATTAAGATTGGGTGATGAATCAAAGAATAAAGATCCATCGATGCTCAAATTTTGTTCAACTATTTCAATTATATATCCAGTAAATCGATAAAGTTTGGTTAAAATATTAGATAGGTTCGTTTCAATAGAAATTTTCTGAATTATCCAAAGTTTGTATGGAATATTGGCAAGATTTTTTAATTCCAAATATTCTGATAGGTTTTCTTCAAAAGAAGAGATATTTGGATAAAAATTCCACATATCTTTATCCGTAAAATTATGGACAATCATAACGGGATTTTTAAAATAAAAATATTTGCAAGTTTTTAACAGCTTCTTCCAAACATTCGATGATTGAAGATTATTTGTGAGAAAATAATAAATAATATTTTCAGGAAGCGAAAACTTTTGAAATCGTGGAAAAGCAAATGTATAGTTTGCAGATTTTGAAATTAAATTTCGTTGTTCTTTTCTTACCATTTTTTATTTTTGTTATTGAAAATTTAAGAGTTTTTCAAATCAATATAAAATAAATGTAATAAATGAAAAGACGACCACCACTGCCCATCTATCTCAGAAAACGCTCGAATAATTATTGCAAAAAAAAAATGCAAGTTTATGGATTGATGACCCTCAAAAAAGGTTGTTTTCGCAATAATTATTGATTAAAAGGTTAAAAAAAACAGAGTGTAAGAACGCATTTTCAAGTAAAATATTTTTGGTTGGCTTTATTCAATTTTTTATATAAATAAAATGGCAAAAAAAAAAGTGAAGAAAAGAAAGTGTATTTTTGATTTTCTTCTAGGTATATATTTTATTTGAAATACAAAATATTTATTTATTTAACAATTTTTTAATTTACAATATTATGGAAAGAAAAAAAATACTATATATTTGATAATTATTGCGATTTGAAAGATTATTTATATAAAAAAAATGAATTTAAGAACATTCAATTTGATTTACAGTGGCTTGTTTGCCGTTACCGATGTTAGTATAAATATAATTTCCATTGGCGTCACACGTCATACTTCGAGTCAATGATTCGGGAGTGGCTGCTAAACCGTCGAACGCAAGTCCGGTAACAACATTGTTAAAGCGAAGCTAAAAAGAATAACTTTTTTTTATCGAAAAAAAATAATCAAGAAACTAAGTTTTTTTTATAATAACCTAAATATGAGCGTCTTTTATACCAAGACATAGTGATCAAAAATTTTTTACGGTTTACGGAAAGAAATGTGGTGCAAAATATATATGTTTTTTAGCTTGTTTTTTTAAACTTATTTTAGAAATTTAATTTTTGTTTGCAGAGTTATTCAAAAAATGAAATATTCCAAAACAAATTAAAATTACATTTTTTTTGCATTCTTTGTAAAAAATTAATTTTCATTGATTTAAAACGCAAGAAAAAAAACTTTTGTTATTGAATTTTTTGTTTTTATCTCAAACAAATGAGGAAGCCAAATAATGTTATCCCCTTTTTCGACACTTACAGTCATAGTAACAGGTACAGTATTTGAGCATGACATTTCAACTGTATTACATCCATTTGCATCTTTTCCAGAAACAAATGTTATGGGCAAATCAGGTGAAGTTTGTAATCCTGTATTTGTGAGCACTGTAGGCAATGAACATGATGAACATTCTAAAGTTTTTAGTTTATTACTTCTTTTTTAAAAAATTCAGTTTAATGATGACAGTGACTTACTTGAAGGACAATTGGATGACATGCAACCAAATGAAATATCCAATAATAAAGCCAAAAATATGAATGCTTGTAGAATCATCGACATATTAATTTCCAAAGTATTTTCTCTGCAAAGAGTAGTCGTCGATAGAATGTTGTAAAAAATAAATTTTATAAAAAACCCGCCATCTTTTATACTTAATTAATTAACGATGATCAAGAATGAAATTAAAAAAAAAAAAGAGCAGCAAAAATATATAAAAAAATTATTATCTCGCTTTGAATTCCGACGACGACGATAAAACCTTGATTTTTTCTTGTGGCTTGCTCCGCCTGTTTGTATTTAGTTTGATTTGCCCAATGGCAATTTCCCCTTCTTTATTTCTTTATCCAGTTTTTCCAAGTGATAATAACATAAAATAAATTCCATTATTTTCTTGTCTTGTATGAACAGATAATTCATTTCGCTAAAAAAATGTTAAGAAATGATCGAGCAGCGAGAAACTAGAGTTTTTGTTAATAGATAATATAACATGAAATGGATAACAAAAAAAAGAAAGAAAGAGAAGAATATGGAAATACCCTGAGGCAAAATAAATCTTTATTTAATTTTGGGCAACCAAACCAGGATGAATTCAAGAATTTTTTATCGTCGTTGGATTCAAATCATTATTATCATTTCGTGTTTTTTTTCTCTCTGCAATTTCATTCTTGATTGTCGTTAATTAATTAAGTATAAAAGGTGGCGGGTTTTTTTTTCTTTCAACTTTCCATGACGAGAACTTTTGCAGATAAAATATTTTGAAAATTAATATGGAAATTATACTACGGGCATTCATATTTTTGGCATTATTATTAAAAATTTCATTTGGAAGCCATCCAAGTGACGTTTGTGGCGCTGCAGCTGCTTCACGTATGTTATTCTTGATTGATAACAATGTTAAAATTAAAATAATATTTTAGAATGTGGATCATGTCAACAACTTCCAGTGACTACCGATTTATCAACACCAGGAAGTGGTTTGTCTGCTGGAACTTTAACCCAAACACTTTCAAAAAATTCCGCTGGATGTGCTGTTATCACGGCTACATGCGTCGCTCCAGCAACTGCTGCTATAACAGGTGTAACTGTAAGTTTAATTCTTTAAATAATATCCCAATGAAAAATAGTAAATGTCCAACATTTATTCACATATATATATGATTTGTACCAAAAATTCCAATTGAGATCAAAAGTGATTAAATTCTTTAAAAAAACAAGGAGAATTTTCTTCAATTACATAGATTGTGGCATCTTTTTTTTCAAACCTTTTTCAAAGAAATACACGATCCCGTTCTTTGAAAGAAACATATTGTAAAAATGGGTGGGTGAACAGTGCTGTCGTCGAGTTTTGAGTAGAGTCATTCACCGAAAATAAAATCATAGGATTTTTGAGAGAACCAACAACAACGACAGCTTTGATGTTGAACAATATTTTTTTTAACTCATTTGAAAGAGAAACTCCAAAAAAAAACTAGAGATTTTCGGGATAATTAATAATCGTTCAAAAAAAAATTTCGAGCGAATTAGAAGAAAAATTTTTAAAAATTTTCGAAAATGAAAAGTTCGTTAACATTTTCATTGTCATTTTTTTTCTGAGTGTAGGGCTATAATCTACATACACCAATTTGAAACAACCGGAACTCCGAGTGTTAATATTTTTATCTTTTTTTTAGTTTGGACTTAATGGACCTACTTTTGGAGTCCCAACTCCTGGATCAACGCAAACTCTTGTTTTTTCTTGTGATGATATGGGAAATGCTATCGGGGCTATTCCTTTGCCTACGGGGGGTGAGGCTCAATTTGTTGCCACTAATCTTGAATGTATTTATCAATAAATAAATAAATGAGTTTTAAAAATAATTTTTGAATTAATTTTTAATTGTGCAATCATTATTTTTTTTATAATTTGATATATTTAAATATATATATAATCCTAGTATGGATTTTGTTTATTATTCACCGACGAAAATATTCTCTCATGGTTTAATATTATCGAATTGTAAAAAAAAATTTATCTTTAGAAACAGATTATTTAAATTTCTTGCATCAAAGCTTGATACATGTGTTAATAAAATAATAAATTGCTTCCAAATCAGCATAATAGGATCCGAATTTAATTAAGTAATAACCCAAAAATTGAATTCTGTATTTTCGTTTTTATTTATCTAAAATTAATGAAACTTCGAGCAATCTCAAACAAATAAACAGATAATCAGCTTCATCTTTTAAACCAAAACCATTCGAATACACCCATCTTTGTTATTTCATAGTTCCGTGCTCTTTATCCTCAAACAATAAATTCTGTAAGTAAAGATATCGCTGAACAAATGATCAAATATCGTGATGATGCATTTTATAAAGGACCTATCAACAACATCGCCAAAATTCATTCAGAAGTTAGAGCTTAAGAAATTTATCTTCATCATCAAATATAGTCTTATGGATTTGCATGTTCATGTTTATGTTTATGTTTGATGTGTTTTTATGTACATATGTATTTGCTTTTGAACCAATTTAATGTACATTTATATTACTTTATATTTGAGCAATGTATGTTCACTTTGCAAGTAAAAGAGATAAATAATGAACAAACGATAAAAGCAACATTTAACCTTTTATTTGATAAAGATGTTGTTGTTCAAGCTAATCATATGGTGTTATAAGTCAGCACAATAAAGAATTACTTATAAAGTAACAAATAATAGCAAAAAGTAATGCAACTAAATAAATATCATTAAGGTGAATTAAAAGATAAAAATATTACAACAACTTTCTCGAGTCATGAATATAAAAAATTTATTTGTAAGTAAATATTAACAAACACAAAAACAAAAAATAAATGACAAAAATTTAGCACACATTCTCATCGTTCAACCATGGAAGTTTCAGTAAATCAGCAGCTGACATTCTTTTTGATGGATTTGGATGAAGCATTTTGAATAGAAAATCATTCACTTTCTCGCGTTCCTCATCAAACATTTCACGATATTGAGTTCTTCTTCGTAATTCTTTTTTGAATCGATTTTCAAATGCACTTCGATTATTTCTTGTAAAAATTGGAAAAAATTGATAAGGCTTTTCAATATATGAATACCATTCACGAGGAAAGAATCCAAATATTCTTTTCAATTCATTAACTTCACTTTGATCATCGATATAAAATCTGGATGCAATAAAATTTCTTCCAGTAAAAAGCTGAATAAGCTGAAATCGTTGTTGTTTTTAGCATAAGTTTTTGAAAAGAAAAAAAAGCTTACAGTAACTCCAAGCGACCAAACATCATAGGAATAGGTTATTTTTGCGCCAAAGAAATATTCAGGTGGATGAAAACCATATGTACCTGTCCTTGCTCGTATTCCTTCTTCCTAAAAATCGATTGATTTAGATTTAAATGAAAATACTTAAAATAAATTTACCAAAGCATTATCAAAATCAATCAACTTGAAGTTCAGCTTATTCGTCTTATCATTGGTTTGAGAAATTTGAAGAACATCCATGAATTCTTTGAACCGTTGCCTTCTTTTTTGCGCTTTTTCTTCAGAGATTTGCTTTTGTTTGCAAGTCATTCGAAGAGGTTTTAAGCTTTTGCTAGATTTTCGTATTGCTTCCACTTGATCAAAAAAATATTTCTGTGAAGTACATGCAGCAATATTCTCGGGTTTGATATCGGAATGAATAAATTTGCAATCATTATGAAGAGTTACTAAGGCATTGAGAATATTCTTTGCAATAATTTTGATTACACCATTTGATAATCCACCATATTTCTCTGTTTCATTCATCAACATTTTAAGATTTTTTCCCAATGGTTCATATACAGCTCCATATGCTTCTGGAATAGAATCATGCCAACGTATTGAATCATAAAAACGCATAATATTTGGATGTTTAGGAGCTTTTTCTTTAAGTATTTGATGAATCTAAAAGAAGAGATCATAAAACTAACATCGCAATTATGTTTTAGATGGTTTATTTGGTGTTAATTGGTACATTAAAAAGACTCAAAGACTTACAGTATATTCTTCATTGTTAAATTCATGCCCATATATGAAAAGTTTCATAGCTTTGAAGTCTTTGCTTTTGAAATCAACAACCAACCAAATAAGTGAAAATCCACCACTGCCAATTTTTGTGATAAAACCATAATTATCCCTAAAAAATACCAATTTTTATAAAATATATCCAGAAAAAAAACTTACCGTATTAATGTACCAGGTTCATAAATAGGTATTGTTTTTTCATGAAATCTTTCAGGATCTTCTGGATATTTTTTAGCATTTTCATATAAATCCAAATTGCAATGTTCCACAGTTATTTCAACACCCACAGTTTTCTTCCTATAAAATAATATTAAAAGTTTACAAGAAAATTATTTTGGCTTTCAAGTTTTTTAGGTGGCCAAGTAAAAATAAAATCGAATAACGCCTTACCATCCTGATCGCAAAGTATAACCAAATAAATTCGTCATTATCATCCATTAATTTTTCGTTAAAAAATATTAAATATTTGATTTTTTTCGAGAAAATTTTCCGATGAGAAAATTTTACGATTGCGAAAAAAATAAATTTGCATAATTTTATTGCTTATTTTTTTTCAAGAAAAAATGATAGATTGTCATCGAAGTCTAAAATGATGAATAAAAAAGGAATATTTTTTGAGAAGATACATACTTTTTTAAAGGTTAAAATATTTATCATTAGCATATTTAAAGACCCTTTTCACAAGTTTTTTTTTTGGTTTTTTAACTACTTTAAAAAATGCCAATATAAATTTTATATTTTTTATTTTACACCACAATAAAAATAAAGGAAAGAAAAAATGAGTTTTATCAAAAAGATACAAGAAAGACTTGGTTGCTAAAAGTATTTATTTATGAAAGCTTTTTTTTTTGCGAATTTTGCGGTTATATTTTTAAAACATAAGAACAAAATTTCATAAGAATATTTCTAACTAATTATTTTTACACAGATGGCGTCGTTCAGCCCAAAGTAAAAAAATGAAAAAAAAGTGGCATAAAGCGCAGCACGCAAGGCGACGACGACTATCAAAAGTTTAATAATTTTTTATTTTTTTGTTGCTGTTTTTCTTTGAAAATTTACTCTTTTTTTAACAACAAAACGAAACCATGAATGAGCGTATTAATTAAATATTATACAACAAAAAAGATATGAGGAAAAATGATTTTTTTTACAAAAGTTTTTCTCACAGCTTTTTTGACATTGCTTTTTTCTGTTCCATTTCCACAATTTTGGTATTTTTATAATTTTGAGAGATTCAGATGATAAGTTAGTTTTAACAGAATGTAAAACTTTTCATTTACTTTTTTGCTCGTTGAAGTTCTTTTAAACTATTCCAGTTTTTACAAGTTGAAAAATAAATATATGGTGGAAAATAATTTTCTTTAAAACCAGTCGCAATAATTTCATCAATAAAATTTTGTAATTGATTTTTATATTCATTTGAAATATTATACATAAAAGTAAGATAAAAATGCGTTTTTGGTTGGTTCTAAAATTAATATAGCTTCATTATTAATGAAAAATATTTATTTATCTGATTTTAGATATCCCTGTTTTTTTGGATAAACCATCAAAAAAAAGAAAAAAAAGTTAAGGCTTACTTTTATTGCGTCTTTAAAAATTTCAAAATCAAATATTTCTGGAATTCCAGTTACAAGGAATTCTTTGAGATTTTTAAAATGTGGAAATTCAATTAATTTCCTTGCGGTTTCAGCATTTATTTTTAAACTTTCGTTGCAATTTGATCTAAAAAATATTTTTTATGATTAAAGCAGCAACGAAAAAAAAAGTTTGAAAAAACACACATTTTAAAATATTCAATATTATGAAAATATCCGAATATATCTTCCAAAGCCATTTTTGTTGTTGTTCCATCACAACAATTTAAAGCAGCTGATTTGCACATTACAAATTTTTTAATATTTTTTACATTTTTTTCAAATAAAGCTTCATCAAATATAAAAGAAAAATTATTCAAGAATAAAGATGGAATATAAATTATTTTTGGAAGTAAATCTTCAAAACATTTATATTTTGGATTATAAATATTCAAATTATCAGTTACCCAAAATTTGTTCGTCATTGTTTTTGTTATTTCTTGGTTCGTCGAAATAGAAAGATTAAATTTGTCTTCGCTATTATTATTTAAATGTAATTTAAAAGAAAATAGACTCATATTTTTAACAACAATCATACGATTTTTGAAGAAAAAATATTTACAAGTTTTAATTAATTTTTCATATCCCATTGGGGAACTCGGGTGCTTGATAATAAAATTCATTGTATCTCGAGGAAGGGAAAAACATTGGCGACGAGGATTTTTGAAAGTAAAATTTTTGTTATTTGAAAAAGATTTTTTTGAAATAGGAATTTTACGTTTCATAATTGGAGTTGGAAAAAAAATAATAATTTGGAATAAAAAATAAGTCAGCCACAGTCGCTTTCAATGAAAAATCTAATAAAGAATGAATAATGCAAGCCAGTACAAGTTTTTCTATGTTGGGCAATTTTTCCATGATATCTTCAAGTTGAACTAAAGCATCATCATCTTCATCTTTGATTTCAACGTCACTGAAGTACATATTCTTAATTGTATCAGAAGAAGCCAGCTTTTCATAATCTTTCAACGATATCTTTTGTTTAAGCACAAACAAATCAGAGATATTGCATGAGCCAATATATTTGAGCAGCTTAGAAAAAACGGAGTCATCGCCAGCATAATATTCAGTTTTGCAATTGAATGGATCATCATCGAAGAAGGTAACAAAACCATCCAGAACCAACTTTTTTGAATAATAATGCACACCGTTAATATATAGACTGGAATATAAACCTTTTGTGCAAATTTTCAAAGGCTTTTCATTTTCATCAAAAGAAGAATAAGCAAGAAAAGAATGACCATTTTTGAGTTTGATGAGCTTTTTAATAACATTTGGATTTTTTTTCGGTGGCTTTGATGATGAAGTGAGTTTTTTGGTTGTTAGAGATGAAATCTGGAAATTTATTTGATAATAAGCAACAAACAAACAAAATGCTTACGGTAGTAAAAGGTAGGCGAGCAATTTTTTGCATTTTTTCAACGAACATAAAGCTACTTGATTTAAGTTTACCATCATGAACTTTGAAATCATCTTCCGATTCAGCTTCCAAAGCAGTAATTTTAGCTTCCATAACTTTCTTTTCAACATCGTCCATGTGCTTCTTTTCCAAGTTTGAAATCTGAAAAACGAAAAGGTTATAAATGCTGTTTGCTCTGTCAAAAATTACGATTATCATTGTTTGTAAAACACGTACTTTAGTTTGTTGTTTATCAATTGTTGCTTTGAATTCAGCATTTATTTCATTCAAGCGATTATTTTCAGCTTCGATTGATTCCTTTTTAGCTGCAGCAACACCAAGACTAAGTTCATGTTTTTTGACGATTTCTTTCATTTGAATATTTTCGTTTTGCAGCCGAGCATTTTCATTTCTTAATTCAATGTTTTGAAGTTCGTTCAAGTTTTGAAGTTTTCCATCAAGTTTGTGGAGTCCTTTTTCTTCCATTTGTTGAAGTTTATTTTTCTTCTTTGTTGCCATCTAAAAAATAGTCAAAGTAATCACAAAGTTTAAAAAAGAAGTTATAAACAAACTTACAGCTTTGAGAAGCAAACAACCGAGAATGTTTCAATCAACCGTTCACTTTCACCGGAATGTAAAACTAAGGAGAAGAAGCATGATTGAAAAAAATAAAGAAAAAAGCAAGAAATTATTATGCAAAATTTTTGCAATTAACAAACTTCATATTTTCATTTTTGAAACGCAATGAAATCATTATATGTACATATGTATTTTGTCTTGATAAACATGTAAATAGACCTGATGTTGGGTTTTGTTTATTTGTTTGGTAGTTTGTTGCAGACATAAGAATAACTTTAGTTAAAAGCTTTGACACACGTATTTGTGAATCTTTTTGATATACAACAATCATAAATGGAAAGTTCGATAAATAACAAAGGTAGTAAAGGTATAAAAATAAGTTTATTTATAAAACATACAAACAATATTAATAAAGAAATTACAAACAATAGAAAAGAAATATTTAGTACTTGATTTCAAGCATGTTGGCAGGTACACGAAAATTGAGCATTTGTTTCATTTCATTAAGTTTCACATTATCATTGCTATGTTCAGTAAGAAAGCCAAGAGTAAAGCGAGCATTGGAATGGTTCTGAAAATGGAAGATAAAATTAAACCATGATGAAAAACAAGTTTTACATACCTTCATGAACTTAAGGAAAGTTTCTTTATCAAAATCTTGATAGTTGATAGAATCTAAGCAGAATTCTTTAAGCATTGCAAATGCTGGAAGCTTGAGGAGTTTCTTGAATGTTTCATTGTGGATATTACCAAGACCCAAACTAAAACATGCTAATAATAATTTCATAAGGAAAAAAAGAAACTTACTATGCGAATCTTTCAATCTTTGGTAATTTTCTGATAACTTCATAAAGAGCAACGCGATATGGTTATTGTTTTAATCTTTTGTAATGCATCATTTTCATTTTTGTTTTTCAGATTTCTGATTTACAACAACAACTTGAATCTTACCGTATACTTCGTGATGGAGAAAAGAAATATGCCAATACTAAACTTGCTGGTTTGGAAGCTTTAAATAAGGGACACCTTGAAAATGTGAGTATATCAATGTTCCTTGCGTTAATTATTGATTATTTTACAGATTTCAACTTTAAAAAAGCAACAAGAAGCTAATGTTCAAGCTCATGACAAAGAAAAGAAGCTTCTTTGCTCTAAAATTGCCAATCTGGAAGCGACTAACAAGAGACAACTTAAAAATGTTAGTTCCAATAATTATTCGAAGAAAGTTCTCGAAGAAAAAATAACACGGTTAGATCAAATCAATACGGAACTGATGCTAGCAAAAACTAAATATCTCCAAAAGGTAAGAATGTTCCTACCTATAAATCATTTTTACATTTTTCTTTTGCAGATATCTGATATGGAAAAACAGCAATCTAGTCTTGATAAAGCTCTTACAAACGAAAGGGAAAATTTTTGGGCAAAAGTTGCTGAATTGAAAGCAGAAAACAAGAAACACCTGGAAAAGGTATAATACTTTGTATTTCTTTCATTTATCAACTGTATGGTTTTCAGATTGCTGCTTCGGAAAAGCAAAAAGAAGCTTGTCGGCGTGGCGCTTGTAATGGAAAAAAGAAAGTCGTTGAAAAGAAAGTTGCTGAAGCTAAAGTCGTTGAAACGAAACCTTTCAATTCACAACGTCTCATTATTAAGAAGTTATGTAAAGTCAAAAACTCAAACAAATGGCACGTAAATTTGGAGAAAACTTTTGCAAATCTTTCCACCGCTGATTCGAATGATTTACTTTTTGATGATATCGCTCCTGGTAATCAACTGGTTCTCAAAGGAGTTGTTTCTCAATACGAAAGTGATCCTTTCAAGAATAACTTTAATGATTGTTTATGTAATAAATTAATGGTTTCAAATATGCTTACAAATGTTTTCTCATGTCAACTTACTGAAATTTATCTTTGTAATCAACGTTTAACATGGAAGGAATATCAAAAACTTATCTCTTCTAAAATCATTCAAAGCTTTTATTTCTCTGGTGGTAAAATATTAACAAGAAAAGGTGATGGTTGTGCTCTACTAGAAAATATACTTATAAGTTTACCGCAAGTTAAAAGATTCGCATAGTAAGTTTTTTTTCATATGCAACTCTATTTATATTTGTTTATTTTAGCTTACGCATCGGTAATTTTTATAAGGCAACTTTTAAAAGTCTTACGAAGCTCCCAGTCTGTTCAAAGCTTCAAGAATTCAAGTTAGACTATTTAGATTATAAGCGTTTTAATGCTGAAAGTTTTCTTATGTTTATGAAGGTATGTAAAACTTGTCGTTTACTATTTTTTTACTCTCACTATTCTCCTATTTCAGAAATATCCTAATGTTCATATTACTCTTGGATTTCTTACTGAATATTGCAATGACATGTCAAAACTTAATACTCTGAAACAATTACTTTTATCTCGTGCACCTGCTAACAAACTTGAAATCAAGCTTAACTAATTATGTTTTCTTTATTGTTAAAACTTTTTTTTTCTTGTTTTTATGTTATGAATAAACTTTCTTTTATACCTTTACCTTTGTTAATTATTGAATCTTCCATTTTTTGTTGTTGTACATCAAGAAAATTCACAAAAACATTTGTCAAAGCTTTTAACTAAAGTTATTCTTATGTCTGCAACAAACTACCAAACAAATAAACAAAACCCAACATCAGGTCTATTTACATGTTTATCAAGACAAAATACATATGTACATATAATGATTTCATGGTGTTTATAAAATGAAAAAGGAGACCGATTATTAACCAATGATTTCATCGATACCAAAAAAAACCTTTATGTTAGTTATTTTTTCTTTAGTGAGACAGAAATGCGTTGTTTTTTTTTGGCATAGTTTTTCTTTTTTTGGAAAACTTTTTGATTTCAATGGATGGTCAAAGAAAAAAAGTTTTTAGTTCGTTGCCATTTTTTCTTCCAAATGCAAGCAAGCAAACAAGAAAGGCTGGAATAAGTCTCTTTGGCATTTTTATTTTATTGATTGAACAAAGTTAGGTGCTTGGACAGGAGTCCTTTTTTGTTCAAATCAAACTTGTGACATTTAAGCGCGACTAAAAATATTTTTGATTTATGGGTTTTGTTTTGATTGTTTTTTAAAAACATGATGTGCGATCGCGGCAGCGATCACATTCCAAAACATCCTTTTTATTGCTGATTCATCGCTCTCCGTTAAAAAGAGCGTTAAAGCATGCTTTTTCTTCACTTGTGAACTATCCATCTAAATGTAACCAGCCGATCGGCCGATCTGGGCTTAATAAATATTGAAACCAAAGGACTTAATTTTCCTACATTTTACACATGAAACGAAAAATTCTCTTTGAAGAATTTGGTTTTGATATTCCATTCAAAAAGAAATATACTTTTATTTCTCCAAATTTTCAAAACTTTTCAATTCCAAGAAATATTATTTATTATATTCTTAAAAATCCAAAATATTCGATTGGATTCAAATTAATGGAAACATGCAAATATTTTTATTCTAAAAATCCCATCATTTTTATTGGCAGTATCATGGCAAATAATAACACCTGGACGCTTTATTATAAACAAAAAATGTTGTGCATAGATTTTTATTATATTCACGAACTCGAATGCAAAATTTAGATTGAAGGAACTTTATTTTGCTTCACAACTTTTGGAGCTTACATTGATATCCTCGAAAAAATAATTTTTTGAAGTGTCTAGTATAACTTTGCTTTTTGATAATTTTTTATTAATCAAAAATTTGAATGGTCTCAAAAAAATTAAATTTGCTTTTCAAGAATAAATTATTCTGATGGATCTAAAGTTCCTCTTGAAACAATATTGGAATTATTCCCAGAAATCGAAATAATTATGGGTTTTAAAGGGAGTGTCCCAAACGATGAGAATAATTTTACTACGACGGGTGTTCCTAGCCCGAAAGTTTCATTGTCTCAAAAGCTTACAAAGTGCTACGAATTTTTGTAGCTTTTTGTAGCATTTAGAGAAAATTTCGTAAACTTTTGAAAAAACTTTGTAAAACTTTGTTAGACTTTGAGACAGTGAAGAAAAACTTTCGGGCTAGGAACACCCGCTGTAAGGGTTTTCTCATCGTTTGGGACACTCCCTTTAATTAAATCTCAACATATTGTTTTTTGGAAGTTTTTTATTTTTTTTATTACTAACAAAATAAATTTAATAAAAACAGTTTTTTTTGTGTCAAAAACAATTTTTGATTGTTGAAAACATTACATAATTAATTCATGCGATTTGAAAACATTTAATTAAAGAAATGAAATCATAGGAATTTAGTTTATTCTTCTCGAAATTTAAGAGTTTTAAATGTTTCAAGCTTCTTTTTTATTCACCATCAATTCGAACTTCAAAACTTCGATAACAATTTATGCTATTTTGCACCACCAAATTCATATGGCTTTAGTGATCTTACTTTTTTCGTTGTTGTTAACCCTGTTTCTTTTGATCCATCTCCTTTCGGCGCCGCGTCAGGATTTGGAAGAACTTTGATAAATCCTTTAAACCATTCTTCAATATGATTATCAGAATCAAATAAAAACCAATGCAATTCAGATGAAACCATTTTAAATTATAATTTTTTGTTCATGGTTTTTTAATTTCACATTGAGCTAAAAAAATATGCTCATAAAATTCTATTCACAGAGCAATATTTTCTAAGTAAATTATCTTTCACAAAGTAGATTTCAAAGAAATATATCTAAATTAATCAATCTCTAAAACTACGTTAATAAATAATTTACAATTTTAATAATGAATTGTTTATGTTAAAGGATTTTTAAGAATATAAAAAGCAGGTGAAAATATGTATATTATTCAAATCGTAAAATTCAAGACAGTTGAAGAAAAAAAAGTCGAAAACCCCTTTAAGTTTGTCAAAACAAATAAAAAATGTCAAATAAAATGAAATGAAAATATAACTTTCACATACAAACATTTTGGTGTCAAATTTTTATATTACATAAATTGTGTGTTATGGAAAGTTTAAAAGTCTCTTCACTATCTCAATGGGAAAATTTAACCGTTGATGAATTAATTTATCCAAATTTTCAATACTATTCTCGATGTTTTTTGGATTTTGTGTTTTTAATTTCAACATTAATGTTTATATTCGCTATTTATGTTATAATAATCAAATCCACAAAAGCTATGGGAATATTTAAATATACATTAATTTGTCAAATGTCTGGAAATATGATAGCTGAATTATATATTTTTTTAGTTAACCCTATTTTAATATATCCATTTCCTATGGTGGCGTCCAACACATATTTTCCAATATCCCCACAATGTCTTTATGTTTTAGGGATTATTATTGTTTTTGAAATAGTTGAAACTGCAGCTGCATTTATTCTTGCATTATGTTATCGAGTATATGTGATTTTTAACGTATCTTATTTATCAAAGAATTTACTTTTCTGCATATTGATATTTTATATACTTTTGGTATTTTTTATATGTATCTCATTAATTTGTTAGTTTATTAATTAAAATACTTAAAAAAAATATATACTTGCCTTTTTGCCTTTTTAGTTCCATTTTACTTTGCACATTGTGATCCAGATGAAATGCAAAAAAAATTTGAATATAATATTCCTGCATTTATTGAAATTTATAAAGTTTATCCAATTACTATTACTATATTATTAAATGATTCAACAACATTTTATATTAACAGTTTTCTAGGTTTAGCTGTTTTTTGGATTATTGGCGCAGTAATAGTTGTTATAACTTTAAACATACTTTTTTATTATCAAATTAAAAAAGTTAGAAAAACTGTTTCAAAAGAAACTTTTGCTTTACAAAAAATGCTTCATCGGTATGTAAAGAAAAAAAATTAACACTAGGATTAAACGAACATAGTCTCATTTTGGCTTTGTACAAAAGCGTGGGAATTTCGGATTTAAGTGTAATGACAATTAAAATAAAAAGTTTCCGCGCTTTTATAAGAAGCCAAAATGAGACTGTTTGTTCCTTTATTTATAAATATTTCTGCTTTAGACGCTTAATAACCAAAAATTTTTGAAACGTTGCTTAAAATTTAAAAAAGTTTTCTGTTTAATTTTTTTTTAAATTACATTTTATTTATATTTTTCATTTTATTAAGAAACATTAGTGACAGATTCTAACCACATCTATTATATATATTGTTTTTTTTAGATCCCTAATGATACAATTATTAAATATTTTTATTTTTCTTGTTTTCCCCTTATCTTTTATGTTTTTAAGTTATTTCTTTTCACTTTCTAATTGGTTTTCAAATATAAACATAACATTTATATCTTTACATATTATTGGGGATATTGCAAGTTTATTATATTTTATTAAACCATATCGAATTTATGTTAGAAGCTTATTTTTACCTAACCTTACTCTCCATCGAATTACGCCTATAAATACTCCAACTGCCAACTTTTAATATTACATATATGTATTTTTTTTTGTTAAACTACCCTAATTCTTTCTTCATTTTTTGAGAATTTTTATTTTCTAAATATGTTGTTGTTATTAATTCCAATGTCTCAATAATTGCATTATTTTATTTATTTATTTATCTATTAGTTAAATGACTTTTTATTATTATTATAAAGATTAATTAATTCACGTTGTTTGAAAACATTTAATAAATTAAATGTAATCATAGGTATTTTGTTTAATGTATCTTTTGAATCGAGAATTTCATCAATAAAAGCGTCAAGTTTAACTGAGTAATCGAATCCAACATTAAAACTAAGATAAAAATTTGTTTTATTTTGAACCTAAAAATAGTATAAAAACTTTTAAATTTAAGAATTGAATAATTATTTTTTCTTACCTTTAAAAATTCATAAAAAGGTTCTAAATTAAATGAATCTGGAATTTGGTAAAGTGAAAAATTAATGAAAAAATATCCACTTTTGAAAAGTTTTATAAGATTTATTGATGTTTCATGCGAAATAATCGAAGGCGTGAGTACACTGAAATTGATTACAAAAAAGTTTACTCTCTAAATAAATGAATTCTTCTCTTTTTTGTTTGTTTCAAAAAATCCTCAAAGAATGGTTTCGATAACAGTTTTTTTTTGATGATTTTTTTTTTGTTGAAAAGTTTTTAAAGAAAAATCTAAGAACGAAAATATTTTAACCAAAATAAATACTTACTAAGAAAATTCTCGAACATTTGGTAAACATTCAACAATTATTTCCAATTCAACCATTGTTCCATCTTCATTATATTTAATTGATACATTTTCATCTCCAATAAATTCTTGAATTGTACAAGACGAAACCAGCATTAGAAAATCATTGAATAAAATATTTTGATTTTTTAAAGTCAAAGAAATAATATTAAATCGAAATGGTTTTAATGAAAGACAATAAAGTGAAACCTTCCATTCAAAATTTCCAGTAATCCAAATTTTTTTTGTAATTTTTGAAACAGTTTCGTGAATAAACCATTTCTTAAAATCCGAAGACCAAAAATTTTCAAGTTCAACAAAAATTACTTGAATTTTAGTATAAAAATGTTTACAAGTTTTTAACAATTTTTTATAAACTTTTGGAGTCATCGAAGCTCGTGGACATGTTTCTATATGGCGAATACACGTTGTTGGAAGAGAAAAATTTTGACGATATGGAGCTTTGAAAGTGTAAGATTTTTGTTGAATAGCGGGCGAAATGGAATTCATTTAATGGCATTAAAAAAAATCGACAGGACTTAGGTTGTTTTTGATGAAAAATAAATTTATGTGATTTGTTAATCAATAATAAAAAATTATTGGGGTCATGCAAAAATTGTTTTTCTTTTGTTATTCACATTTTGCCCTAAGAGACTATACCACTTAGAATGAAAAATCGAGATAAAAATCTTCAAAAAAAGGCAATTTTTATTTAACCAAAAAAAGAAGACAAAAGCATGAATTTCAAAAAATTAACGAAATTTTTCATATGAGGGTCTATGTGTTCGACGATTTCAGGCTCTCGTAAGATTACGATCCTTATTATTATCTAATCCATGGAATGAAATCATAGGTATTATTTTTATTGTTGATTTAAACCTTAAACATTCATCAATAAACGCTTCAAGTTTTTGTTGGTATTCAACGTCGTCAACTTCAAAATGTAAATAAAAAACAATCTTATTTTGTTTCTAAAATTTAAAATTTTTAAAAAAAATCTGAATATTATTTTTTTTGTTTCATACCTTTAAAAATTCAGCAAAATTTTCAAAATCAAATGCTTCTGGAATATTCATAACATAAAAGCTTTTGATAAATGATTTCGATGAAATAAAAATTTTGAGAAGATTTTTGCAAATATTTTTTGAGATAAATGCCGGACTTTTGTTACTTATTATACTGAAATAAAAAATATATGACTCAAACAATTTGATTTTCGTTGAATTTTTTTTATTAAAATACTTTAACAAAAAAATTTTGACTGTGAAAAAAAAGAGAAAATTTGAAGAAGAAAAAAACTTACTATTTAATTTTTTTTACTTTCGATAAATGTTCAATAATAACTTCAAATGGAACAATGGAATTATCGTGATTTTTAATAACTAAATCCATTCCACCCGTAAATTCTTCAAGAAAATCAGAAGAAGTTAAAAATTTAAACTCCTTAAATGAAAGGTGTTGGTTTTCTAAATATAATAAAACAATATCAAATCGAAATGTTTTATTGAAAAATGAAGAAGAAATAAAAGAACCAATTCTATCAAAATGCCCGCAAAACCATATTTTACTACGAATATTTTTCACACTATCCTTAATATACCATTTTTCGAAATCTGATGGCCATGTAGGGTCGAGTTTAACAATAACGACTTGAATTTTTGAATAAAAATGTTTACAAGTTTTTATAAGTTTTTGATAGACTTTTGGTGTCATTGATTTTTTTGAACATTTTTCAATATAATAAATAATACTTGATGGAATTGAAAACTTTTGACGATATGGAGCTTTAAAAGTGTAACTTTCGTTTTCACGTAGATTGAGAGATGAAAAAAAATCCAATAATAATAAAAAGCTTTCCTGAAAATTATAAAAAAAAAGAAGAAGAAAGAAACGCTTGAATTTTTTTTGCAGAATAATAAAAAAATTTGTTCAGAAAAGCAATGCCCAGCTCTGAGCAAAATATCCCATTTGATTGATCTTTGTCTTAACATTTTTGATATTCGCGGTAAAAGCCAGAGTCAATAACAATTAAACAATAGGCCTTCTTTACCGGATAAAACAATCAATCATTAAAATATTTGTACAAACAAAAAACAAAAAAATTTTAATGAGAAAATAAATAGTTAAGAAATTATTTTATAATTTTTTGTTTTGTTTAAAAGTGAGAAATTAGAAAAGAAATAATTATGCTATATTTTTTTTTATAACCCCTCGGCTTTGCTTTAACTTATTAAATCCAAATAAAACTCTTTTCTTAAAAGCAAAAAAGACAAAAGATTAAATTCTATCCATCTATTTTGGATTTTTCCATGATTTATGTATTGCATTAATTAATTTCTTTTTGGTTGCTTTCTTTCTGTTCGAGCTTCGAACAAAGATTCTTTTTTTTATTATTTATAAAAATATATCTTTCGAACGAACAAACTTTTCTTTTGCCTTTTTTTTGTTCCCCAAAAATAAATATTTTTTAGCTTCTCTTCTTTCTATTTTTTAATGTGTTTTTTTTTCTTTCTTTTTTTTGCTGTTGCTGTCTGCGTTCATGTGTACTTAGATCTTTCTTTCTTTCCTGCTTTTTATTTCAGTTCAAACAACCCCCTATTTTTTCCTGTTCCTCTGACGTACATACGTATGTTACATCACAAACAGAAAGAAAAGAAAAAATAGTTCATTCGCTTTTTTTCTTTATATTTTTTCTTTTAAAAAAATAAAAATAAAGGTTTTTCCTTTTTCCTTCGTTTGAGCCAGTCAGTCAATTGTCGGCCGTCGGCAGTGCACAATTTTTTTTTTCACTGCCAGCACACGGCCAACGAAGAAGAATTAGAAAGAAAAAAATATTTTTTTTAAAGATAGTAGAAAAAAATATATAAGAAAAATATAAGCTCCGAAGCATTTCACGTCTAAAAGACTAGCGGCGGCGGCTGCTTGCTCGGTTGCTTTTATTCTTTGGCTTGCTTGCTGCTAGGGTTTTTCTTTCCTATTTTTCATTTTCTCTTATATATTTTTTTTTCCTGTGAAGAAAGAAATGAAGACAATTTTTTTTGAGTCGTCCAATGCAATGGTTGGTGCAAAAACAGCGACCAACAACAAGGACGAAAAAGACAGGACGACGACTGCCACGACTCTCTCTCTTTCTTTATTTTTCTCTTATGTGTGTGTGTCGCTTTTCTACCTATAAAAAATTTTTTTCCTATTGCTGCTGCTGATGGGAAGGAAAAATAGAAAAAGAGAAAAGCTAAAATAAAAAAAGCTTTAAGCAGCAGCAGCGCTGTGGTTGGGGTGGGTGCACCACAAACAAGCAAAAAAAACTGTTAGAGAGGCTGCTGCTTTTGCTCAGGCTTCTTTCTACTTTTTTTTCAATCAATTTTCTTCTTTTCTTTTCCCCGTTTAAAATTTTTCATGTGTTTTATTCTTCTCATTTCTTTTTCTTGGTTTAAAATAATTTAATTATCATCAGTAAAGAAAAAAGCAGGCGCGCTATATTTGATTTTGCTAAGTAAAATGCTAACTCAAAATTTTTGAGAATTATTAAACCCATTTTTTCATTGAAGCCAGCTTTTTTTATCCCATTGGATTATTTTTTTGAGAAAGAAGTGTTGTTGTTTAATTTTGATCAGGTGAGAGACAGAGACAGAGAGATGATACCTAGAATTATAAAACTCAAGAGGTTTCTTTCCGTTTGCTTTTTGTTTGTTGCTCATTGACTTTATTTTCTTTTTAAATTTTATGATCAATTTTTTAAAGTTTGTTTGCTTTTTTGATAAGAAAATCGAGCCAGTCGAGCGTAAAAAAAATAATATTTAGTTGTTGTTGTTATTATTTTGTCCCAGGAAGTGCCACCACCATTCATAGCAAAAAAAAATTGGGCGGTATTTTCTTAATTTTTTTAAAATTTTTTCATCGAAATTTTAAAAAATCTTTTTTTTAAATTATACCTAAAAATCCGGGGCAAATTATTTTTTTCTTTTTCGTTGTTGTTGCAACTTTTTAAAATATTTCATTGACACACTTTTTTTTAATGATGAAACAAAACACCCCACATTTTTTTCTTTCTTTCTAATTTTTTCTCGATCATTGAATGGAGATGAATACTTTTTAAAAAGATTGTCCATTTTCTTCTTCCTTTAATTGACCATGCATTAATTATTTAATTAATTAAGTTTAAAAAATACAGGAAATAAACCCATTTTTTCTTTGAAACTTTATCTGTAAAATAAAACTTTTTAGTTCAATTACATCATCTTCTGTCTCGTCTTCGAAATATTTTTTTGCGGTTTAGGTGTTACAAAATAAGTAAACTATTTTTTTTATGACACCACAAATATGTATTTTTGAAATATCTAAAAATATATTATTTTGGCAGATTTTTTTTGTAGATAAGGAAAAAAGCTCGGCAGGCTTTTTTGAAGAATATTTATTTTTGTTCGGCGAAAAACAAATGTTTGGAATGAGACAGGTTTAGACTGAAAACATAATTTTTCTAATTTATAACAAAATTTTAAAAAATATATAAAGATTTACATCCTCCAATCATGGCAAATAATAACACCTGGACGCTTTATTATAAACAAAAAATGTTGTGCATAGATTTTTATTATATTCACGAACTCGAATGCAAAATTTAGATTGAAGGAACTTTATTTTGCTTCACAACTTTTGGAGCTTACATTGATATCCTCGAAAAAATAATTTTTTGAAGTGTCTAGTATAACTTTGCTTTTTGATAATTTTTTATTAATCAAAAATTTGAATGGTCTCAAAAAAATTAAATTTGCTTTTCAAGAATAAATTATTCTGATGGATCTAAAGTTCCTCTTGAAACAATATTGGAATTATTCCCAGAAATCGAAATAATTATGGGTTTTAAAGGGAGTGTCCCAAACGATGAGAATAATTTTACTACGACGGGTGTTCCTAGCCCGAAAGTTTCATTGTCTCAAAAGCTTACAAAGTGCTACGAATTTTTGTAGCTTTTTGTAGCATTTAGAGAAAATTTCGTAAACTTTTGAAAAAACTTTGTAAAACTTTGTTAGACTTTGAGACAGTGAAGAAAAACTTTCGGGCTAGGAACACCCGCTGTAAGGGTTTTCTCATCGTTTGGGACACTCCCTTTAATTAAATCTCAACATATTGTTTTTTGGAAGTTTTTTATTTTTTTTATTACTAACAAAATAAATTTAATAAAAACAGTTTTTTTTGTGTCAAAAACAATTTTTGATTGTTGAAAACATTACATAATTAATTCATGCGATTTGAAAACATTTAATTAAAGAAATGAAATCATAGGAATTTAGTTTATTCTTCTCGAAATTTAAGAGTTTTAAATGT
Source organism: Panagrolaimus kolymaensis (assembly GCA_028622995.1). Taxonomy (NCBI): domain Eukaryota; kingdom Metazoa; phylum Nematoda; class Chromadorea; order Rhabditida; family Panagrolaimidae; genus Panagrolaimus; species Panagrolaimus kolymaensis. Next base: position 1,296,706 of record JAJQJQ010000029.1, on the reverse strand, counting down.
TTCAAGCTTCTTTTTTATTTACCATCAATTCGAACTTCAAAACTTCGATAACAATTTATGCTATTTTGCACCACCAAATTCATATGGCTTTAGTGATCTTACTTTTTTCGTTGTTGTTAACCCTGTTTCTTTTGATCCATCTCCTTTCGGCGCCGCGTCAGGATTTGGAAGAACTTTGATAAATCCTTTAAACCATTCTTCAATATGATTATCAGAATCAAATAAAAACCAATGCAATTCAGATGAAACCATTTTAAATTATAATTTTTTGTTCATGGTTTTTTAATTTCACATTGAGCTAAAAAAATATGCTCATAAAATTCTATTCACAGAGCAATATTTTCTAAGTAAATTATCTTTCACAAAGTAGATTTCAAAGAAATATATCTAAATTAATCAATCTCTAAAACTACGTTAATAAATAATTTACAATTTTAATAATGAATTGTTTATGTTAAAGGATTTTTAAGAATATAAAAAGCAGGTGAAAATATGTATATTATTCAAATCGTAAAATTCAAGACAGTTGAAGAAAAAAAAGTCGAAAACCCCTTTAAGTTTGTCAAAACAAATAAAAAATGTCAAATAAAATGAAATGAAAATATAACTTTCACATACAAACATTTTGGTGTCAAATTTTTATATTACATAAATTGTGTGTTATGGAAAGTTTAAAAGTCTCTTCACTATCTCAATGGGAAAATTTAACCGTTGATGAATTAATTTATCCAAATTTTCAATACTATTCTCGATGTTTTTTGGATTTTGTGTTTTTAATTTCAACATTAATGTTTATATTCGCTATTTATGTTATAATAATCAAATCCACAAAAGCTATGGGAATATTTAAATATACATTAATTTGTCAAATGTCTGGAAATATGATAGCTGAATTATATATTTTTTTAGTTAACCCTATTTTAATATATCCATTTCCTATGGTGGCGTCCAACACATATTTTCCAATATCCCCACAATGTCTTTATGTTTTAGGGATTATTATTGTTTTTGAAATAGTTGAAACTGCAGCTGCATTTATTCTTGCATTATGTTATCGAGTATATGTGATTTTTAACGTATCTTATTTATCAAAGAATTTACTTTTCTGCATATTGATATTTTATATACTTTTGGTATTTTTTATATGTATCTCATTAATTTGTTAGTTTATTAATTAAAATACTTAAAAAAAATATATACTTGCCTTTTTGCCTTTTTAGTTCCATTTTACTTTGCACATTGTGATCCAGATGAAATGCAAAAAAAATTTGAATATAATATTCCTGCATTTATTGAAATTTATAAAGTTTATCCAATTACTATTACTATATTATTAAATGATTCAACAACATTTTATATTAACAGTTTTCTAGGTTTAGCTGTTTTTTGGATTATTGGCGCAGTAATAGTTGTTATAACTTTAAACATACTTTTTTATTATCAAATTAAAAAAGTTAGAAAAACTGTTTCAAAAGAAACTTTTGCTTTACAAAAAATGCTTCATCGGTATGTAAAGAAAAAAAATTAACACTAGGATTAAACGAACATAGTCTCATTTTGGCTTTGTACAAAAGCGTGGGAATTTCGGATTTAAGTGTAATGACAATTAAAATAAAAAGTTTCCGCGCTTTTATAAGAAGCCAAAATGAGACTGTTTGTTCCTTTATTTATAAATATTTCTGCTTTAGACGCTTAATAACCAAAAATTTTTGAAACGTTGCTTAAAATTTAAAAAAGTTTTCTGTTTAATTTTTTTTTAAATTACATTTTATTTATATTTTTCATTTTATTAAGAAACATTAGTGACAGATTCTAACCACATCTATTATATATATTGTTTTTTTTAGATCCCTAATGATACAATTATTAAATATTTTTATTTTTCTTGTTTTCCCCTTATCTTTTATGTTTTTAAGTTATTTCTTTTCACTTTCTAATTGGTTTTCAAATATAAACATAACATTTATATCTTTACATATTATTGGGGATATTGCAAGTTTATTATATTTTATTAAACCATATCGAATTTATGTTAGAAGCTTATTTTTACCTAACCTTACTCTCCATCGAATTACGCCTATAAATACTCCAACTGCCAACTTTTAATATTACATATATGTATTTTTTTTTGTTAAACTACCCTAATTCTTTCTTCATTTTTTGAGAATTTTTATTTTCTAAATATGTTGTTGTTATTAATTCCAATGTCTCAATAATTGCATTATTTTATTTATTTATTTATCTATTAGTTAAATGACTTTTTATTATTATTATAAAGATTAATTAATTCACGTTGTTTGAAAACATTTAATAAATTAAATGTAATCATAGGTATTTTGTTTAATGTATCTTTTGAATCGAGAATTTCATCAATAAAAGCGTCAAGTTTAACTGAGTAATCGAATCCAACATTAAAACTAAGATAAAAATTTGTTTTATTTTGAACCTAAAAATAGTATAAAAACTTTTAAATTTAAGAATTGAATAATTATTTTTTCTTACCTTTAAAAATTCATAAAAAGGTTCTAAATTAAATGAATCTGGAATTTGGTAAAGTGAAAAATTAATGAAAAAATATCCACTTTTGAAAAGTTTTATAAGATTTATTGATGTTTCATGCGAAATAATCGAAGGCGTGAGTACACTGAAATTGATTACAAAAAAGTTTACTCTCTAAATAAATGAATTCTTCTCTTTTTTGTTTGTTTCAAAAAATCCTCAAAGAATGGTTTCGATAACAGTTTTTTTTTGATGATTTTTTTTTTGTTGAAAAGTTTTTAAAGAAAAATCTAAGAACGAAAATATTTTAACCAAAATAAATACTTACTAAGAAAATTCTCGAACATTTGGTAAACATTCAACAATTATTTCCAATTCAACCATTGTTCCATCTTCATTATATTTAATTGATACATTTTCATCTCCAATAAATTCTTGAATTGTACAAGACGAAACCAGCATTAGAAAATCATTGAATAAAATATTTTGATTTTTTAAAGTCAAAGAAATAATATTAAATCGAAATGGTTTTAATGAAAGACAATAAAGTGAAACCTTCCATTCAAAATTTCCAGTAATCCAAATTTTTTTTGTAATTTTTGAAACAGTTTCGTGAATAAACCATTTCTTAAAATCCGAAGACCAAAAATTTTCAAGTTCAACAAAAATTACTTGAATTTTAGTATAAAAATGTTTACAAGTTTTTAACAATTTTTTATAAACTTTTGGAGTCATCGAAGCTCGTGGACATGTTTCTATATGGCGAATACACGTTGTTGGAAGAGAAAAATTTTGACGATATGGAGCTTTGAAAGTGTAAGATTTTTGTTGAATAGCGGGCGAAATGGAATTCATTTAATGGCATTAAAAAAAATCGACAGGACTTAGGTTGTTTTTGATGAAAAATAAATTTATGTGATTTGTTAATCAATAATAAAAAATTATTGGGGTCATGCAAAAATTGTTTTTCTTTTGTTATTCACATTTTGCCCTAAGAGACTATACCACTTAGAATGAAAAATCGAGATAAAAATCTTCAAAAAAAGGCAATTTTTATTTAACCAAAAAAAGAAGACAAAAGCATGAATTTCAAAAAATTAACGAAATTTTTCATATGAGGGTCTATGTGTTCGACGATTTCAGGCTCTCGTAAGATTACGATCCTTATTATTATCTAATCCATGGAATGAAATCATAGGTATTATTTTTATTGTTGATTTAAACCTTAAACATTCATCAATAAACGCTTCAAGTTTTTGTTGGTATTCAACGTCGTCAACTTCAAAATGTAAATAAAAAACAATCTTATTTTGTTTCTAAAATTTAAAATTTTTAAAAAAAATCTGAATATTATTTTTTTTGTTTCATACCTTTAAAAATTCAGCAAAATTTTCAAAATCAAATGCTTCTGGAATATTCATAACATAAAAGCTTTTGATAAATGATTTCGATGAAATAAAAATTTTGAGAAGATTTTTGCAAATATTTTTTGAGATAAATGCCGGACTTTTGTTACTTATTATACTGAAATAAAAAATATATGACTCAAACAATTTGATTTTCGTTGAATTTTTTTTATTAAAATACTTTAACAAAAAAATTTTGACTGTGAAAAAAAAGAGAAAATTTGAAGAAGAAAAAAACTTACTATTTAATTTTTTTTACTTTCGATAAATGTTCAATAATAACTTCAAATGGAACAATGGAATTATCGTGATTTTTAATAACTAAATCCATTCCACCCGTAAATTCTTCAAGAAAATCAGAAGAAGTTAAAAATTTAAACTCCTTAAATGAAAGGTGTTGGTTTTCTAAATATAATAAAACAATATCAAATCGAAATGTTTTATTGAAAAATGAAGAAGAAATAAAAGAACCAATTCTATCAAAATGCCCGCAAAACCATATTTTACTACGAATATTTTTCACACTATCCTTAATATACCATTTTTCGAAATCTGATGGCCATGTAGGGTCGAGTTTAACAATAACGACTTGAATTTTTGAATAAAAATGTTTACAAGTTTTTATAAGTTTTTGATAGACTTTTGGTGTCATTGATTTTTTTGAACATTTTTCAATATAATAAATAATACTTGATGGAATTGAAAACTTTTGACGATATGGAGCTTTAAAAGTGTAACTTTCGTTTTCACGTAGATTGAGAGATGAAAAAAAATCCAATAATAATAAAAAGCTTTCCTGAAAATTATAAAAAAAAAGAAGAAGAAAGAAACGCTTGAATTTTTTTTGCAGAATAATAAAAAAATTTGTTCAGAAAAGCAATGCCCAGCTCTGAGCAAAATATCCCATTTGATTGATCTTTGTCTTAACATTTTTGATATTCGCGGTAAAAGCCAGAGTCAATAACAATTAAACAATAGGCCTTCTTTACCGGATAAAACAATCAATCATTAAAATATTTGTACAAACAAAAAACAAAAAAATTTTAATGAGAAAATAAATAGTTAAGAAATTATTTTATAATTTTTTGTTTTGTTTAAAAGTGAGAAATTAGAAAAGAAATAATTATGCTATATTTTTTTTTATAACCCCTCGGCTTTGCTTTAACTTATTAAATCCAAATAAAACTCTTTTCTTAAAAGCAAAAAAGACAAAAGATTAAATTCTATCCATCTATTTTGGATTTTTCCATGATTTATGTATTGCATTAATTAATTTCTTTTTGGTTGCTTTCTTTCTGTTCGAGCTTCGAACAAAGATTCTTTTTTTTATTATTTATAAAAATATATCTTTCGAACGAACAAACTTTTCTTTTGCCTTTTTTTTGTTCCCCAAAAATAAATATTTTTTAGCTTCTCTTCTTTCTATTTTTTAATGTGTTTTTTTTTCTTTCTTTTTTTTGCTGTTGCTGTCTGCGTTCATGTGTACTTAGATCTTTCTTTCTTTCCTGCTTTTTATTTCAGTTCAAACAACCCCCTATTTTTTCCTGTTCCTCTGACGTACATACGTATGTTACATCACAAACAGAAAGAAAAGAAAAAATAGTTCATTCGCTTTTTTTCTTTATATTTTTTCTTTTAAAAAAATAAAAATAAAGGTTTTTCCTTTTTCCTTCGTTTGAGCCAGTCAGTCAATTGTCGGCCGTCGGCAGTGCACAATTTTTTTTTTCACTGCCAGCACACGGCCAACGAAGAAGAATTAGAAAGAAAAAAATATTTTTTTTAAAGATAGTAGAAAAAAATATATAAGAAAAATATAAGCTCCGAAGCATTTCACGTCTAAAAGACTAGCGGCGGCGGCTGCTTGCTCGGTTGCTTTTATTCTTTGGCTTGCTTGCTGCTAGGGTTTTTCTTTCCTATTTTTCATTTTCTCTTATATATTTTTTTTTCCTGTGAAGAAAGAAATGAAGACAATTTTTTTTGAGTCGTCCAATGCAATGGTTGGTGCAAAAACAGCGACCAACAACAAGGACGAAAAAGACAGGACGACGACTGCCACGACTCTCTCTCTTTCTTTATTTTTCTCTTATGTGTGTGTGTCGCTTTTCTACCTATAAAAAATTTTTTTCCTATTGCTGCTGCTGATGGGAAGGAAAAATAGAAAAAGAGAAAAGCTAAAATAAAAAAAGCTTTAAGCAGCAGCAGCGCTGTGGTTGGGGTGGGTGCACCACAAACAAGCAAAAAAAACTGTTAGAGAGGCTGCTGCTTTTGCTCAGGCTTCTTTCTACTTTTTTTTCAATCAATTTTCTTCTTTTCTTTTCCCCGTTTAAAATTTTTCATGTGTTTTATTCTTCTCATTTCTTTTTCTTGGTTTAAAATAATTTAATTATCATCAGTAAAGAAAAAAGCAGGCGCGCTATATTTGATTTTGCTAAGTAAAATGCTAACTCAAAATTTTTGAGAATTATTAAACCCATTTTTTCATTGAAGCCAGCTTTTTTTATCCCATTGGATTATTTTTTTGAGAAAGAAGTGTTGTTGTTTAATTTTGATCAGGTGAGAGACAGAGACAGAGAGATGATACCTAGAATTATAAAACTCAAGAGGTTTCTTTCCGTTTGCTTTTTGTTTGTTGCTCATTGACTTTATTTTCTTTTTAAATTTTATGATCAATTTTTTAAAGTTTGTTTGCTTTTTTGATAAGAAAATCGAGCCAGTCGAGCGTAAAAAAAATAATATTTAGTTGTTGTTGTTATTATTTTGTCCCAGGAAGTGCCACCACCATTCATAGCAAAAAAAAATTGGGCGGTATTTTCTTAATTTTTTTAAAATTTTTTCATCGAAATTTTAAAAAATCTTTTTTTTAAATTATACCTAAAAATCCGGGGCAAATTATTTTTTTCTTTTTCGTTGTTGTTGCAACTTTTTAAAATATTTCATTGACACACTTTTTTTTAATGATGAAACAAAACACCCCACATTTTTTTCTTTCTTTCTAATTTTTTCTCGATCATTGAATGGAGATGAATACTTTTTAAAAAGATTGTCCATTTTCTTCTTCCTTTAATTGACCATGCATTAATTATTTAATTAATTAAGTTTAAAAAATACAGGAAATAAACCCATTTTTTCTTTGAAACTTTATCTGTAAAATAAAACTTTTTAGTTCAATTACATCATCTTCTGTCTCGTCTTCGAAATATTTTTTTGCGGTTTAGGTGTTACAAAATAAGTAAACTATTTTTTTTATGACACCACAAATATGTATTTTTGAAATATCTAAAAATATATTATTTTGGCAGATTTTTTTTGTAGATAAGGAAAAAAGCTCGGCAGGCTTTTTTGAAGAATATTTATTTTTGTTCGGCGAAAAACAAATGTTTGGAATGAGACAGGTTTAGACTGAAAACATAATTTTTCTAATTTATAACAAAATTTTAAAAAATATATAAAGATTTACATCCTCCAAAAATAACCCGACTTTGTTTATTTTCTTTTTCCCTTCGATACCAACTTTTTTATCTTGAATCACTTTTTGTTTACCTTTTTTAACCTTTTTTTTCTATGTTTTTGATAATTATGAGCCACAGAAGTAATGTTCTTTTTTCTTTTCCTTCGAGACCCTACATACAATATTTTGACTCATTTTTTATTTTTTTAGTTCCTTTCTAGTTACAATTTTTTTCATTTTCGTTATTTTATTGTTGTGCCTTTTCTTTTTTCTGTTTTGTGTTATGCCTTCTATTTCTTTTTCTTCTTATTAATCATGAGCACCTGAGTCACTTTGATATTTATTTAATTTAAAAAAAAATTTAATCTTTGCTTGATTGAAGCCAACAATTAATTACAATCAAACAAACATGCCCTTCAAAGAAAACTAAACAGCTGCTTGGTTTTTACAGTAGGAGGCTATTAACTTTTTACACCTGTAGGGAAAAATAATAATGTATTTTTACTTTAATCTTTGTTTCTATGTTAGCATTATTAGATTTTTATTTTGTTTTTGTGTATGTGTTTTCATGCCATTTTACACCCGCCTTCAAACAAAAAAATTGCCCAAAGGTTAGGAAAAAGATGGAAGAGAATTACAAAACCAACACCATCGCTTGCTTTTTTTTCTTACATTTTTTTTTAGTTTTTTAGCTTTATGTTAATTAGAAAAAAATTATGATCTCTTAAATTTTCTATGGTCTTTTTTTGGTTTCTTTTTTGCATTTTTTAATTTTAAATTATTTCAAATTTTATTTTGCTTTTCTTTTTCGAGCTTTGATTATTCATAAATTTTATGGGTGCTTTTTTTATTATTTTAAATGGCTTTATTATTATAGCTTTTTTCTTTCTTTTTTTCTTATTTTCAAAGAAATGAAAAAGTGCATGGTTTCCATTTTCTTTTCTTTTTTCTCATCGATTCATATGGTAAAATATTATTACGCTTTTTTCCTTGCTGCTTTGATTGTATTTTGAAACTGTTTTTTTACTAGAAAAAAGCTATTATAAAAGTGTTTCGCTTTGGAAAAAATTGGTTAATGGAAATTTTAATAAAAAATTTGTAAAAAAAAAAGTTGATTACAATAACTTTCAAAAAAATTTATTATTTCCATTTTACTTTAATAAGCGTAATTAAAACCGTTAATAAAAAAAACAAATTTTTATTTTTCATGAACGTCACTAAAGATAAATTAGGTTTTCCCTCATTGTTGTTTGCTTTATTTTTGTTATAAACGCTTCCTTATCCAAAGGTCAAAGTATCTTTGTCCCTAAAAAAGGTCAAAAAACGAACAAACAAAAAAGACAAAAAAAAATTTATAGTATCTTTTTTGGGACTTTTTTTATCTTTTAAAAACTAATTTGTCATATTTTTAAATATTAAACAATAACAATGGCTTTTCGCTTTATTTTTGGTTCTAAATCCTTTGTTGTTTATTAGCCCTTCTTGTTGACCGAATTATAGCATTAAAAAAATAATTTAAATGATGTGGCGGCTAAAAAAAGAGAGGGCTTTTCAAAAGTCTTATATGGTATTAGTATATTAATTAAATATGATTTTAGTACGCATTTAGACTTTTGTTGAGTTATTAGTTTAGTGATTCCAAGAAAAAAATTCGAATTAAAAATTTTTAGCTTTTCCCTACGAGACAGCGATCAATAAAATTTTATGTCTGTCTATTTCATTGGATATTCAAAACTATTTTTAGAAGAAAAAAATAAAGTAGGCGCCAAAAACATATAAAAAATCTTGACGTTATGTTATGCTTGAATGCAAAAAAAAAATTTTTTTATTCTAAAAATGGACAAATTTATTTTTGGTTGTTGTTTTTGGGCTGGCATTCTTTTTTTTGAATATGAAAAGCAATTTATCTTATTCTGATTTTCGTATATTTTATTTTGTTGTTTTTGAGGCGCCAAATAAAAAACATTTTAAAAGCTGTATTTCAGAATCAAATTTTTTTTTCTATTTGCGCCATCATAGATTCACTATGTTTTATGTCACAAATTTCAAAATATTATATTTTGTTAGACGACAATTGGAGTCATTATTACCGCATTCCATTTTTTTTCTATTTTTAATCTTTAATAAAAATTCCAATTAAAGCTAATTGTCTCGTTTTTTCTCCTTTAAAAAAACTAAAAATAACAAAATATTTACTCACAAATTTTTTTAAAGTTTATAGATTCATAAAGCCACCTTTTCCTGGCCTGTTTTTCTTTTCTTTTTTTATTCAGTTCCAATTTTTAAGATCAACACTGCTCGACTCGACTCTCATTATTATTGTTTTTTTTAAATTTTTTATTTACCTTTATTTTTTATTTTTCGTGCCACTTGGCTTTATTTTTACTTTCTCTCCTGGTCATCATCAACATCATTTTTGCTAGTACATTTTTAAACGATAACAAAAGGAAGAAAAAAAGGATTTTAGAAGATTGGGAAATCCTTGCTGCTTTTGTTTTTCTTTAAATTTTTTTAAAGCTGCTAAACTCCGGCCGGGAAACAACAAAAAAATATAATGCTTTTTTCATCATCACTATTTATTCGATTTCTTCCATCGCTTGCTTTTCCTAACAAAACAAAAAAAATGGATGTCAGCTGTTTTCATTATGTTTTTTTTCTTTGACTTCAGTGCAACTTGGAGAAGAAAGAAAGAAAAAAAAAACGAAGGAAGGGAATCATTGCTTTAGTTTAAGAAAAATATGGAAAAATAAAAGCTTTTATTCTTTCTTCTTTTCATCGATAAACAAAAAAAATAAATACCACGGAAAATGGAAAGAAAGCATACTGGCTTTATTTCTCATCCTTTTTTCTTTAATTTTCTGATAGAAAAAAAGTTTAGCGGTTTCGGGTTGTTTTTTTTTTTTTAGAAAATTTAGCAAAAAAGCTTGAAACGGATATATTTGGTTTCAATTTTGTTAAATAAAGTTTTCTTTCATTCTTTCTGAAATCTTATGACATTTGGTCTATAAGAGAAAAGACTTTTTTTTATTATTTCTGAGTAAATTCTGTCGTTAATAAAATCTTTCTTCAATTTAGTTTGTGTTTTTGATTTCGATACGCTTTCCCAAAATTTTATAAATTTTTGTTTTCTAGCAAACTTTTTCAAGGATTTCATTTTAGAAAAGTTTTGGCCTTTAAAATTCTTATTTTAAGTATAGTTTAAAAAAAAACGGCTATAATTTTCAATCCATTTTGCTATGAATATTTTTGCACTTTTAAAACCATTTCATTTTTGGTCGTGATCTGTAAACTTTGCTCAAGACGACGACAACTCACTCACTCTTCTTTTCAAAAAAAAAACCCCTTATTTTTTATGAGTGTCCGTCCTCATCAACATCTTTGCGTGGTTAGGAATTGTTTGGGGTTGTTGAGTCGTGGACAACAAGAAACCCAAAAATATAAAAATAAAGTAAACTCTCCTACTTTTTTTTTCTTCCACGATATTTTTTATTTTCTTTATTTTTCATTACATCTTTTTCTTTTTTGAAATTAAGCGTTTAAGAAAAAAAATAAATTTCGTGAAATTAATTTTTTTTAAATTTTATGATCTTTTTTTTTGTTTGAGTTCATGGCTTATTTATAATTTTTTCCAGTTTTTCCTTTCTTTAAAAGAAAGTGGTTTTAAAAAAACTTCGTTAAAAACACGCATTAGTTAGTTATTTTACTTTTTATTCTTTGAAAAAAAAGGAAAAAAATATGCGAAAGTCGTCATAGAAACTATTGAAAACTAAAAGTTTATTTTTGTTCCTAAAAAAAGAAACTAAAAACAGAAAACGGAAACATACATTCATATAGAGTATGGGAAACTCATTAGTAAAACTGAAAAGTGTATATTTGTTTGTTAATGTTGCTTTTTTGCGATTTTTTGAATTTTGATTTATAAAAAAAATGGATCTGGTTTTTATGAGAAAAAGATATAACCAAAATTTTGAAATTAAAAATATATATTAGTTGGGAAATTGAAGCCTAGAGTCTCACCACAAAAATTTAATTTTTAATCTTCTTTTTTGGTTTTCTGATTGCTCCAAATCAAACCAAACCCATAATGACGCAACGCAATCTCATATTTTAAGTTCAAAGACCTAAATAAAAAGTGGCGTTCAAAAACGTTTAAAAACAATTTTTTCTATTTAAAAATAAAAAACTTTGCACTTTTGCATCACTAAAAATTTAGTCAGGAAAATAACTAATGATGTTCGTTCGCAACGATACATATGTATTTATTTATTTATTTATGGAAATACACTTACTTACTTTAGTTTAATTTTTTTAAGCCTTCTCTTACTTATCCTTCTTTTTTTTGCAAAATTTTTACGTCATTACATTTTTTTCTCGCTTTCATCGACCGATTTACAAAAGTTTTTCTTTTTTTTAATAATAACAGATTTTCCATTTTCCCATTTTTGTTCTGTTTATTTATGTATGTACATAATCTATATTTATAAGTAGTAAGGAGAATTATGGATTTGAATTTTGAGCTATCGTATACTTCTTTCTTTTGTAAGCTCTTACGGTTGCGTCAATTTGTAAATTTTTTTTTAGAATTGAGCTGCTCCACTAAATTTTTAGATCATTTGTACTATAAGCCGTAATTTTTTTTAACACGGAATCATGAAGGGAAACCTTTATCTTAATTTTATTTTCGTTTTGTAACCCTGAATAATTTTTTTCGTTGACATTAAAATCACTTCTTTTTAAATGATACATTAAAAACAGACCTTGATTTTATCTTTGACATTTATGAATCATTTTTATTTCAATTTTTAGCCGTATTTTTTCGTGATTAATCCTTTTCTTTCTTTTTTTTTATTTTGGAAAAGCCATTTTCTAAAAGTGATTTTGCTTTCCATTCTCTGGCATGTTTTTGGTTTCATTTGTTCGATGGAACGGCGTGTCGCGATTCTAATTCACTTTTTTTATTCGGATTTTTGATTTTTTTGTTATTCAAAATTTAAATATTTTCCCTTTTTTTAGAATTACTTGATGGGTGTCGTGTAGCCCATAAGGATCGGACTTTACGTTCTAGATCCATATTGGGCGATTAATAATATCATTAAAAAATTATTATTATTATTTCTGCAATTTGGAAAAATTAATTATTCAAAGTTACTCAAAGCAACGTCTCAGGAAAATTAAATTGTTGCAAAAAAATTACCGAAAAAAAATTTATTTCATTTAATGTTATTATTTATTCAAAATTTAAATATTAATAACAACAACAAATACGAAAACACATGGCTGCTAATGATCAACAAAGTAATAATAGCATTAGTGGAGGAGACGACGAAACCAAGTGTTTATTAACTCCAAGTGCATTTAGAAGTCATAGCTTTTCATTCATGACGGTAAGAAAAAATTTTTTTAAGTAATGAAAATTAATTTTGTTATTAAATATTTTTTTAATTTTCCAGAGCGAATCTGAACTTCGCCAGCATGCTAATGATAATGATGATACACCTGCGCCTTGTCCATTATATTCTGCACCAATAATTTATAGTGAACCCACCCTTATTGATGCCCAAATTCGAGCGGGTTATATTAATTATGTTCTTACGGGAGCTTTATCTGAAACTGCCTTACCATTGGTAAGTCATAAATTTTTTTAGTTTAGAAACCAAAAAATAAAAACATACGATTGAAAAATAATTTTTTTTTATCGGCTGCTTTTAAAAATAAAAATTTTTATCGTTTTCTGACGAATAAATATTTCCAGATTATCCAACAACAACAACTCCATCAAGCTCAACAAGATCAACGACAAGACCATGAAGATCAAGACCAAGATCAAGATGATCATCAAATCGATGACACCCAATCAGTTCAAGATTATTATGTTCCATCAGGAAAGAAATTTTCTGTCAGCCGAAATTACACCCCAAAATCATCCATGTTTTTTTCAAATTCTCAAAGTCAACGTTCGGTCATAACTAATATGGGTTCAATCATATTTGGTCCAAAGCAATCATTTTCCACAAGGGAAATTCATCAACAGCATATGCAAATCCAAAAAAAATATAGAGAAAAAGAAAAACAAAAAAATGTTACAGATCCAATAGATTTTGAGGGGATTTTACAAATTATAGGTGGATGCACTTGGTGGCAAATATGGGTTTATCTTCTTATATCATTTCAACAAATTCCTCATGCTATGTTTAATCTATCTGTTGTTTATATGATGGTAAGAAAAAAATTAATTCTCGCTGCGAGACCAATCAATTGAAAAATTTCCCTCCGAGACAAGTCTTAATTTTTTTCCGATTAGGGACCAATTTTTGGATTGAGATATAACTCTTAGCTAAAGTTTATAGCGACATTAGTTTTTAACCTCAAAAAATTAGTCTCGTAACTAATGTTGTTTATTAATAATACAAATTATTTTTTTAGTATCAACCAGATCATTGGTGTCAAGTTCCCGGGTTTAATGATACTTCCATAAATGGTACATCATATTTATGGAATTTTCGTGATGCAATGAATTATTCAATTGTATATCCAAATATTGGTAATAGGCAAAGAGATGTAGCAGATTTTCATGATCAAGTAAGTTTTTTTTAAAATCATTTATTTTTTCCTTTAAAAAAAATATTCTAATTTTATTAAAAAGAATTCTATTTGCAAACAAAAAATTTATGATTTTTTCGAAATTTGAATAAAAACATATTTCTTTATTTTTAGTGCCATTATTATAATCGAGGCGCAGCAAGATATGATGAACTGCGAAAAATGAGCCTTGAAGATGCCCAAAAATCAGTGAAAAATGAAGAGGTTGCAGTGGTTCGATGTGAAAAATGGATATACGACGACGATGTCATGAAAAATACTATTGTCACGGAATGGGATTTAGTTTGTGATGATAATTTTAAACGGGGCCATGCTCATCTTTCATATTCCGTCGGGTTTTTATTTGGCTGCTTATTGGGTGGATTTGCGTCGGATCGATTTGGACGAAAACCAACGATAATTGGTTTTGGAATTTTATCTTCCATGTTTGGCTTAATTTTACCATATTCCACATATTTCCCTCTATTTTTATTTATACGTTTTTGTGGGGCTGTGTGTAATGAAGCAGCCGATTTAGCCGCGTATATTTTATGCATGGAAATTACTGGGACTCATTATCGCGCCATGGTTGGATCATTGCTTCAAGCTCCATGGGCTGTGGGTTATGCATTTTTAGCTCTTATAGCATATTTTTGTAAATCATGGCATTATGTTCAATTAATTACTGCATTATTACATACGGGTTCAATATGTTTAATATGTGTCTTGCCGGAAAGTCCAAGATGGTTAATTGTTAATAATCGATTAATTGAAGCTGAAAGATATATTCGTAAAGCATGTCGGTGAGTAAAAAATGAGACAAATAAAATGTCAGAAATTAGGTTATAAAAATATTTATTTCATGCAACATGCAAAGGTTTTTCTAAGAATTTGCATTTTTTGTAATGAAAAAAATTTGGGAGATTTTTTGTTTTAAACTAAAATTAATTTTAAGAAATTTTAAAATTTTTTTTAATATTTTTTTAGTGAACCTCCATTCCCATTCAATTATTTCCATTTTAATAAATCCAGCCTTCCATGCGATTTGGAACTCAAGCGTCATTCAGAACGAGCTAAATGGATAAAAGAAAATCAACGGGCTAATATTTTCCACATATATAAATCTCGTCCACTTTTTATTCGAACCATTATTATTTGCACTGTATGGATTGCAACGGCATTAGTTTATTATGGTTTAGTTATAGCTTTATCCGATCAATCCGCGCCCGGGAGAGTATTATTTAGTGGAAATTTTTTTGTTAACAATGCCGTCGCAGGAGCCATAGAAATTCCAACACTTTTTGGTTGCGTATATTTAATGAAATTTGGGCGTAAACGGTCTCAAATGATTACTCTAATTGGTGCAGCCATTTGTATTCTATGCGCCATGACTGCAATAAATAGTAAAAGTCAAGCCCTTTCACTTATATTTATGTTATTATCTAAAATATTTATTCAAGGCGCTTTTAATGTTTTATATATTTTTACATCTGAAATGTATCCCACGGTTATTAGAAATACTGCAGTTGGATTTAATTCGATGGTAAGTAAATTGTTAATTTTTGTTAAAGAAATTTTTTAAAAGTATTTTATGAAAAAAGTTTTTTGTTTGTTGATGGGAATCAGGGCATTTGATCTGTAAACAAATTATATTTGACATTAGCGATACCAGAAAATTTGTCGAACAACAATAAATTCTAAAAAAAATTCTAAATAATTTTATTATTGTAAAAATCTAATTTACATTATTTTTTTATCTGAAAATGCAGAAACTGATTTTTTTGAAATACGCGAGTTTTGTCTTCGAAAATCTGTTATAAAACTAAACTTATTAATTTTATAGAAAAAAATATTAAAAAGTTTGAATATTAATTTTTTTTTACATTTTTAAATCAAGAATGTGCATTCCAGTTTGATGAATATTTTATTTTTATTTTTGTTATTTTTCCTTAAAATTAATTCATTTTTTTCTTATAGATTGCTCGCTTTGGTTCAGGAGTATCCTCCTACATCGCCATCCTTTCTGATGTTACTCTCCCTATAGTTCCAATGATAATTTTTGCGGTATTCTCACTATTTGCTGCAGTTTTGGTACTGCTGTTGCCAGAAACTCAAGATCAACCCCTGCCCGAAACTTTTCAAGACGCGGTTCAATTACTTCGTGAAAAAAATCCCTTTCAATGTTACGGATTTGGATGGAATAAATATTCATTTTCCATTGCTGATGATTGTGATAAGCCCGAATCAGTCACAGATATTGGAGGAGCCACGAGGACCAATAGTCGTTTGGGTGATGATGATGAAGGTTCATCAATGACTCCAGCTTTAAATGATAGCACTTCGGTACTTTCCCGCCGAAGATCCGAGACATTCACAGAATTGCCAGTTATTTTTGAAATGCCTTCATCCGCTGAAAATACGATCACAAGCCAAAATCGACCTGAAGCTTTAAGAACTTTGAGTCTTGGAATTAGTAATGCAACAACAACCAAAGAAGATAATAAACCCGGAACAAGTGGCGGCGAAGATTCTACGGAACCACGAAAGCGTAAAAGAGGCTTGGTTGGAAACAGTCGAAAAACTTCAATTCAATCAAGGGTAAAAATTTTTTTATAAATAAAAATAATTTTGAGAAATAAAAAATATAATATTTTTTAAGATAAGCAAAGCTGAAAGTTTACTTCGAGATTTAGCTGAAATTGATATGCCTGATCCAGAAAAAATGGATGAACCATTCGATGATTAAATTTTAAACAATTATTTTCCTAGCGCATGGAAAATTTTGTTGTTATAGATTATTTTTCTCTCTCACATTTTCTCAAAAATGTTTCTCCCGGTTTTAATAGATTGATTTATTATTATTACTTCGAAATTATTCACTCTGTTGTTCCTCGGCTAAATTTATTTAAGAAAATCTTCCATTTCAGGAAACTTTATCATCTGATTTTCATTGTGCCTTTTTTTATTATCAAAAAAAAGTTTCAAAATCTGACCGGCTCAGATTTTCCAAAAAAAGCATTGAAAAAAATCCTAAAAAACGCGGGAATGACATTTTTTAATTTCTCAATGCGGTGTGAAAGTTTATTTAAATTTTTTTATGAACACGAGTATTTTTGAAGTAATATTTATTATTTGTCTCATTTTTTTTTTTGCTTTCTTTTTTTTCTTATCAAATTTTCTTTACTATGGCATAATTTGCGAGTTATTTTTTTACTTCATTTCTTCTGTGGCAATGCTATTTTTATTTTTATTTCACTGTTGTTAAGTTTCATTTTGTTCAGAAAAAGAAAATAAAATAATATTAATTACTTTTTAAAAGCTTCTCATAACCGAAAGTTAGTTAAGGCGCATCCAATTTTCATTTATAATTTGCCATAATTCCGGGACATACGTGTTGTTGTTCATCTTCATTAAAATAGCCATTTACTTTTTTTCAAACTCCAAAAAACTGGCATTTTGTTTTGATGCATTTAAAGAATATTTTCGTTGGTTTTTTAAAAACCATGAATTATGATGCTAAATAAAAAAATTTTTCTATGTCGTAATAAGATCTGATAAATCAAATAAACATTCACAAAATATTCAAAAAAAATCGATATAAAGGGCGAAAGATAAAAAAATGCGATAACGCACTTTGGAAGAAGAAGAAAAAAATACAAGTTAGAGAAACAGGGTCGGTCATCGTCGCTGAAATAAAAATAAACATCTTTGTGGCAAAAAAAAGACGATCAAGTTCGCTATTTTGGATGTCTTTTTTGTTTCATTTTGTGATCATCTTTTTTTCTTTTAAAGAAGAAAGTTTCTTTATTTATTTCTATTGTTTTTATTTTTTTGAATATTTGTGATATTGTTTTTTTTAAAAGATTTTTTACAAATGTTATAGCTATGTAGCAACATTACTTCTATGTGACTATTTACAACATTTTCTATTCTCACAATTCTCGTTTTCATTATGTCATTAAAATAAAACAATACGATTTTTTTTATATTTTTCTCTTAACAGTAATTTGAAACTATCAAATGCTGGACGCCAGCAGAGTACTAAATAAAATTTATAAAGCATCTTAAAAGAAATCAACCGATGCGTCTGAAATAAAAAAAAACAAAAATTACGTTATGTATTTTATTTGAAGAAAAAAAAAATTAAAGAAAATATTATTATTTATTTTCATATCAAAAAAAAAAATATAAATCTGAGAAAATTTTGGATAAATGCTGAACAAAAATATTGTTTATTCATTTTTAATGATTTTATTTTGGAATTAGTTTTTTTTTTTTGAGATTTTTTTTAAGGCCATAACAGTCTGCTACTATTTTCAATGTTGATTATTATTTTAGTTTTTTTAAAGATTTTGTTGTTCTTTTTTTGACTTCGATAAAAAGAATTAAGAGAGATTTGTGAAAAATGTACAAAAAATTAAATTGTTTGGTTACGTTCACCCATCATACTTTGGTAATTAAAATTTTATTTAAATATTTCCAATTTTTTTGAAAGGAAAAAATAATAAAATTTGCTCAAATAGATAAAACAACTTTCCAACGCATTTATAATCAAAAGACAAGAAAATGAAAAAAAAAAATGCTGACGTGATAAAAAACATTTTATTTAATATTGAATAAAACTTTATAAAAAATATTTTTATGAAGGAAAAAAACAATACAAACCTTTTTTAAATATTCAAAAAAAATCAATAAACAAAAAAGAAAAAGATGCGTCGTCGCTTTCAAAAAAAAAATCATCACAGCAACGAAAAACTTTTTTTATTGAAAAAAAATGAACAAAGTTTCTTTTTTTAGTTTTATTAACGCAATTTTTTCCAATTTTTTAAAAGCTATGTTCATAATATTCTTTTCTTTTTTGACTTAATTTTTTTTAATATTTTATACTTGATTTTTGCTTTTCTTTTTTTACTAAATATTTAATTTATTTAAAAATAATAATACTCACAAAGTTTATAAATTCTGCAAAAAATAATAGTGTAAAAATTAATTTTGGATATAGCTTTGAAAGTTTTTAAAGAAACATCTTTTTAAAGATTCATACTTAAAAACATGATTCCTGAACTAATCAGAAGTAAATTTATGAATTAGTTTATTTTGTTAACGGTAAATGGAAACTGATGGGTGCAATTAATTTTATAAATAATAAACCGCCTTGTTTCTTGGAGAATAATATTGTATCAAAGTGTAACATAATTTTTTACTGATTTATTGATGCAATTTAGAAGGAAATAATCTTCAGGAAAGTTTATTACAAAATCCTAAAAATTTAACAGTATTAAATACTACTAATTCATGACCCCTACATAGACTAAAAAAACATTTGAGCAATAAAAAAGGTACAAAAGACATACCAAATATTGTTTATTTTAGTTTTTTTGACGGAATTAACTGAATTGGAGTAAACCATATTCTCTCTTATCAAGTTTTGTGACAGCTGTGTACTAGAAACTCATGAAGTAGGCTAATAAATAAAATGAGGAGTTGCCGCGATTATGTAAATTTACACGTTTTGGAAGTGGAATGAAAGCAAATATAAATAAGTATCAAAGGAAAAAAGATATTGAAGATAACGATTTTAGTAAGCAAAAAAAAGTTTCAATTTTTTTATATATTTAGCCTTTAGCTCAAACAATCACACCAGTAGAATTAGAAGAATCTGATCATGATGAATATTTTCTTGAGCAAATGTATAGCCAACTTATATCAAACGAAAATAAGTTTTTTTAAGGCAATTTAAGCTTGGCTGTGATTGTACAAACACAAGTTAAAATTTCGACTGTTAAAAGCGTCAGTAATTCTACGACACGATGCTATCTCAAAATACCAAAAAATCTTCTCAAATAATAATAATATTATTGCTAAAGCTTACTTTATAGTGAAAGAAAAAAATCAGGCAAATAATTAAGAAATCATGTTTATATACAAATAAAACACGAAATAAAATATATTGCAAAATAAATAAGCTGAAATTTTCAAGAAGAAATTGAAGGGAAAAAAACGATTTTGCATAATCCATAAAGTTTGATATGTTCCTTTAATTTGTCCCTTAAATCTAAGCTTTGGAGGTGGAGTTGCATTTGATTTAATAATATTTTCAACATAATTATTTAATTTGGCGATGTAAGATTCTGATAAGTTTTTGCTGAATCTAAGTTGACATCTTACTTGAGGGTTTTTCTAAAACAAAAATTTTTAAGAATTTATCTTTGGTTAAAAAAGTTCAATCAACTTACTTTAATGAATTTAGTAAAAATTTCAAAATCAAAACCTTCTGGAATATTTAGGAAAGTGAAAAGCTCGAGATTTTTGAATTGAAGAAATTTAGTAAATGCTTTGGCGGTCGATTGGCTGATAACTGCGTCATCAGGGTATTCACTAGAAAATAAGAATGGATTATATATTAAAAATATGCAAAAACTAAAAGTTCCGAGTTTTAAAAACTTACTATATAAATTTTTTAACATTTGGACATCGGGCAAATATAACTTCTGGTTGAACAAAACTTCCATCGCTGTTTTTCACTATGGTTTTTTCAATGCTAACGCGATTGAACTTTTTCGAGGTTGTGAGAAGCAAAAATTCTTTATAGCTAATAATTTGATCTTGGATCAACAATTTAGTAACATCACATTGAAAAAGTTTTTGACATAAATCAGAAGTGATATTTGGATTAATACCATTATGGATATAGATATCAAATTCTTCTGTAATCCACAGTTTATATTTAAAAGTTGATGGATCAATTTCATAAAGAGCCATATTAATATTTTCTGGGCAAATCACTCTCCATTTTGAAAACCATAATGAAGAAAATCGTAAATGATGAACAGCAATGATTGGATATTTGACGCAAAAATATTTGCAAGTTTTACAGAGTTCCAATGACTTTGAATATTTTCCAACGTAATGAATAAAAGTTAATGGAAGAGAAAATTTCTGAGACGAAGGTGAAAATAAAATGGAATTTTGCGGTACAGGAATGGGTTGACTTCGATTCATAATAATAAATTTATAAAATTTTGTAAAAAAAAGACGATAAAAAATTATAGATAGAAAAGTTGAAGCAATGCAGCTATAAAAATTTTCACTTATAGCAACAATCAATGATCGACTTTTTTTGCCAATAAAATTTTTTGTTTGTTTGCTTTTTTGAAAGGTTTTAGGCAAAGTGCTTCTTCAAGGATTGATTAATCAAAGAGGATATTTTCCTCCATACATTTTTTTAAAAGGATCGCAGCTTTCGATTCAAATAATACATTCAATCTACAATGGACCATTGAGAATAATACCTTTTGTTGTGATAATATTTTTGTAAATACATTTTGTTTTCTAAAATATTTTGTAGTTTATCTTCGTCGGAAACAAATAAAGATTAATTTAATTTTGAGAAAAGTTGGAGCGAACATTTGTTCTTTAATTCGTAAAATAAAAAAAGCTTCAATGTTAGTCAAACGTTTCTACGACGATTTTTTGCAACCGCCGCCACTCTTTAAAAATGTCAAAGTTGCTGCATTCGCTACAATCATCAAAAAAAAAAAGAAGAAATTTTTTTCAAACAAAACACACTCTTTATTTCTTTCCTTTTTCTTTGTCTTTTTTTTATAAAAATGATTAATGTTTCTTTTTTTCTAAACCGAACAACGATTGATTCTTTTCCTTTTTTGAATTTTTTATTGATTTTTTTCTTCTTATAAAATAAATTAAATATTTAAACTTATTTTTAGTAAAAATTCGGCATTAGTTTATAAAATCATAAAAGCACACGATTTAGGCCATGAACATAAATAAATAAATAAACTTTCGTTGTTAAAATATAAGGTATTTTTTGTTCAAAAACAATAATCGAATGTTGTCCAAAAAGTTTTAAGTCTTAATGATTGCTGTGAAGACATCTTAAAACTCAAATAAAAAAATACTTCTTTGAAACAGAAAATTTCCATACATTTGTTTTAAAAAAAGGGTAATGGATCTTTATTACAGCATTCTCAACTTTTTTTTTTGCGGCAAATGTGTAACAAAAAAAAAGTTATAAAAAAAATATTGAAAAAAAGTTTGTTGGAGGCTAAATTCTGCATACTTTATGATCTCAAAAAAAATGCTGACGCGATTATGCGAATTTTAAATATTTTTTAGTTCATTTTTTTCTTTGGGAATTTTTGATTTGCGAACGATCATTTTCAATCATTTCTTCTTTCTTTCGTCTGTGATTGCTGCTGCCGCTGCTCGTCAAAATCATTTCAAAATTTGTTGGAAATCTTACAAGTTATGGAAAGCTTAAATCAAAGTTTTGGTATCCAAATGCAAGAATTAGCATCAACATCATCATCACCTACTGCTCTTGCTCATGAAAATGGAAATATTTCTCTTTCAATTTTACAACCACCGTCCGAAGAATCTCAAGAAATTCAACTTTTGAAACATGAAGTTGCTGTTTGGAAATCCTCTCATAATGAAAATCTCAAAGCTGTAAATTTTCCTTTTGTTTAATCCATACCTATTTTATTCCATTGTGTTTTAGATGGCGATTTTGGAATCTAAGAACTATGAACTCCATCACTTGCTTCAAAATGATATTCAAAAGCTACGAAATGAAGTCGCTCAATTTGAAAATGAAACTTTGAATCATCAAAAACTTAAGGAAATTCAAATGTTTGAAACTTCTCAAAAGCAAGAACTCAAAAGCGGCGATGAAGATGCTGAGCATATGAAACAAATAATCGCTGATTTGATGGCAACGGTTGATAAGCAACGTGAAATTGTGAGTTACTTAACTAACTGATGAGCATGCCGTAAAATTGAATGTTTTCTTTATTTGTTTATTGTTTTACAGATTTCTGATATGGAAAAGAAACACGCAGCTGATCGTGAATGTTTTGAAGATGTAACAAAGATTTTGGAATCTGATATAGCTGCATTGGAATTGAAGAAAGATGAAGAAAAGAAATCATTCGAAGCAAAGATCGCTGAAATGGAACAACGCATCGCAGATTTACATGCTATTAACAAAAACCTTTTGGATACTGTAATTTTTTCTTCTTTTTTTTCTTGGTTTTGACAATGTCATTTTAGGGCAACAAAGTTGGTAATACTTCATTTGTTGAAACATTCAAAAGCGAAGGAAACACCAATGTTACTGAACGAATTGAAAATGATCAACATCTGGTTATCAAAAAGCTTGTCAAACTTAAACAAGGAACTTCATGGCATGGTTATTCGACGTTGAATGGATATGAAAAACCAATCAAAATTCGCTGTGATGAAAATGGCAATTTATTTCTAAATAATATCAAATCTAGCAAGAAATTGATCCTTGAAGGCGCTATCACCTACTTTAATTCTGATCCATTTAAAGGTAAAGCTGAATGTGTTGAGAATAACGCTCTAGTCTTCGGTGATTTGCACTATAATGCTCATGCGTGGAATATCACTGATCTATTTTTACATTCAAAATTTCTCGGTTGGTCTATTTTTCAAGATATTGTTGCTTCTGGATCAATTAAGAAACTTTATTTCACTGATATCATGATGCGTGATATTGATGGTGCTATAATTCAATTAGAAGATATTATGGAAAAGCTGCCAAACATTGAAAAATTTAGATAGTAAGTTTTTTTGAAGACAAACAATTGTATACACGTCCATGTTTTTAGTGATGTGGTTGGTACAAAATTCTTCAGTGTTAGTAAAGAAACATCAAAAAATCTTGTCGAACTTCCATGTTTTAATTACCTTCAAATATTTCAATTATACAACATCGTTTTTGAAGAATTTGATGCTGATGGTTTTCTTGATTTTATGAAGGTAATTCTTTTCTTACACTTCATTCTTTTTTGATATGTTTACTATTTTAGAAGCATCCAGCTGCGAAATTTACGCTTTCATTTCGTCCAACATCTTGGTTAAGAAAAGGCTACGTTATGGGTCTCAAAAATCGAATGCTTAAATCTTGTCCAACTCCAAAGAATCTCACATTTAAATAGATTATTGAAATTATCTTTATCTCGTAATAACATTTCTTTTGTGTCTTTTGAATAAATTCTATTATCCAACACTTTTTTTGTTTGGGATTTTCCATTAAAAAAATTTTTGTACTATAAAAAAATGTGAGATTTTTGGTAAAAGCAAAATATAGTTTATCTTTATTTTTTGTTCTTTTGATGAATGTCTCTTTGTTTTTTGTTTTGATTTTTGATTTATTTTAAAAAAATATTCCTGAATCTTTTGCATTGAAAGATCACCTCCTTTGATTAATGCTTTTTACATGCTTTTTTCATATTTTTTACATGATAAAATAAAAGATTGTGTGATATAAAAAAGCGATCGATGAACAAATAAATAAAGAAAGAAAGAATGGTTTTTCTATTATTTTTTTCTCGTTTTTTATGTAATCTTTTTTATTCTGCTTGTTTTTTTTTAGAAAAAGAAAATGTGAAAGTGAAGCAAATTTTTTCTTCGTCGCATTTTTTATTGAATATTTTAAAACTTTTTTTTTATTGTTTAATAAAGCGTCTAAAATTGCCTAAAATTTTGTAATAAAATATTTTTGATGATTGAAAAGGGTTTTCCACAAATAAAAAAAAATAGGAAATCATAATTTATTATAAAGTACCAATGAAATTTCCCATGATCAAAAATGAACACCGACAAATGTCAAGAAAAATATCAGTGTCAAGCCTATTAATTGCATAATCAAATAAAATATAGGAAAAGTCCAGGTAATAATAACCAACGAATTACATTAATTATGAGAAGAAAAAACTCAAACAGAATTATTGATTTGGCTCAGAGCTCAGGCAAGCGTTGCTATTTTCTTTCAAACTTACATCAGCTACAAACTTGATTAAAAACAAATTTTATAGCAATTAAATATTATTTCCATTTACCATTATTAATTTTTATTTTTCTATCGTTCCAACATAATAGATGGAAAGCGGATTGTGAAATATTTACAAGCAAATATTTAAGTTATAAAATTTTTATTTTCATTTATATTTTACAAAGTCTTTTTTCGTTTTAAATCTTTTAAATGAATTTTTAACTTTTAAGCTCTATTAAATAATACAAATGTGTATTTTTTTAGTTGAAGGTTATTTGATTTTATTCAGAAAATAAATCAAAACTCGATTAAAATATTCAAAAAATCTTTCAAAAAGCATGAATAATGAAGCGAACAACACAAACAAAAAATGCTACTACCAGAAAAGGGTATCTCGTTGTTTTCTGCCACTGCAGAGAAGAAAAAAATCAATTTCTTATCATATTTTTATCAATCTAAGATGGTCGTGATCAAATTTTTTTAGTGTTTTTCTTTAGTTTTTTTTCGTTTTAATATTTTATTTTCTCTTCTTTTTTATTGTTTGTTATAAGTAAAGATGTGGGTTACAAATGCCTTAAAATTTTTGTCGTAAATTTATATACAAAAAACTTGCTAATTCTTAAATACATATTATGCAATATAAGTAGACCACGATAAATAAAAGTTTAATATTTTTTCTTCATTACAGTTTCATTGAAGCCTTATCCAAAGCAATGGTTTAAATAAATTTTGTAATACTACCAAATCCGTCACATTTAGATGAGAAAATAAATAAAAGAAGAAATGACTAAAAACATTTACATGCCAAATATTAAAAACCTAGTATATGAAAAAGTAATTACTGCCAATGCTATTTTTTTATAGTGGGAAAAAAATCATAGATAAAAATAATGAATCATTTTTATTCATAAAAAACTAAACAACACAAAATAAAATAAAACTAAAATTTTCAAGAAACAATTGAAGGTAAGAAACGATTTTGCATAATTCTTAAAGTTTCGTATGTTCCTTCTTTTTGTCCCTTAAATCTAAGCTTTGGAGGTGGAGTTGCATTTTTTTTAATTACTTTGCTGACATAGTTGTTTAATTTGACGATGTAGGCTTTTGAAAGATTTTCATTGAATAAAAGTTGACATCGTACTCTAGGATTATTCTAAAAAATGCAATTAAAAAAATTAGGGCTTTCCTGTAAATAAATAGTTAGGCAAACTTACTTCAATAAATTTAGTGAAAACCATTAAATCAAAACCTTCGGGAATATTAAAGAAATTAAATGCTCGGAGATTTTTAAAACTAGAAAGTTTGGTAAATGCTTTGGCAGTGGTTTGGCTGATAACTGCGTCGTCAGGGTATTCACTAAAAAAAATTGCAAATAAAAAAACCAAAAAAAGGAGTAAAAACATACTATAAAAAATGTTTAACTTTTGAACATCGAGAAAATATTATTTCTGGTTGAACCAAACTTCTATCGCTATTTTTTACTATGGTTTTTTCAATGCAAACATCCTTGAGATTTTTCGATGATGTAAGAAGCAAAAATTCTTTAAAGCTAATAATTTGATCTTGGATCAATAATTCAAAAATTTCACATCGTAATATTTTTTTACATAGGCCAGAAATAGCATATGGATCAATACCATTGAAGCTATAGATTTCAAGGCTTTCAGTAATCCAAAGATTATATTTAAAAGTGGATGGATCGATTTCATAAAGGGCCATATTAATATTTTCTGGACAAATCACTCTCCATTTAGATGACAAACTTGATAATTGTAAATGATCAACAACAACTCTTTGATATTTGAATCCAAAATATTTGCAAGTTTTATGAAGTTCCAATGATGGATTTGAAAATTTTCGAATATAATGAATAATTGAAGATGGAAGAGAAAAATTTTGTTGAGAATGTTGCGGAAGTATGATCGTATTTATAGGTTCAGGATTTGGTTGTTGATTTCGATTCATCATAATAAAATAAATAATTATTTAATTTCTGGTGAAAATAAAAAAGAAAATTGAAGCAATGCAACTATGAAAAAATAATATACAATAATGAGTTTCGTTGCTAAAAAACCCGAATGAGAAATTCTTTGTTTTTGTTTGTTTGCTTTTATAAAAGGTTGAGTAAAAGTGTCGCTTCAAGGCTTGATTAATTAATCAAAAAGGCTATTGTTTTCATTAGTCTTTTATTTTTCGAAGAATGATCGGATCTTTTGCTCCAAATAATGCAATTAATTTCACCAAGAAATATGGATTAATGGGAATCATACTTTGGTGTTAATAAAATTTTTAGGCTTCTCCAAGAAAAAATATAAATTTTTGATAGTTTTTTGATTGAGATTGATGTTTTTCAAAAGCAATATTAAATTTTTTTATTTCCATAAAACTTTTGATGAATTTTAGATTCATAAACAAATTTAATTTTAAATAAAATAATGGTAAAGATTTTTACGTTAAGGACTTGTTAAGTAAATCCTTCATCATGTAAGGTTTGATTCGTTAAAACAAAAACTTTCATTTCCAATAAAAAAAATACATAGATTTTACAAAAAAGAGAAGAAATTTTTTAATTTTCATATTTTTTGCTGTATTTATTTTTTAAAGTTTTACTTTTTTTCACAAAAAACAATATTCTTTATTTTAAAATATTCATAAAAATAAAATCAATAAAACAATGGAAAAAAGCTGCGCCACTTTAAAAAGCAGAACTGCGGAAAAGTTTTTTTTGTCGAAAAAAGCAAACAATAGTTCTTTTCTTCTTTTTTTTCTTTTTATCAACGTTATTTTTCGCATTCATTTTCAATCAACGTTCGTTGCATTTTTTTTGCATCGATTTTTTTGTTTTTGAATATTTTTTTTATAAACATTTTTTTTTGTTTTAAATTTTGATTTTTTTTTTATTTGAAAAGGATAAAATTCAAGAATTTTAAAATACATAAGATTTAAAAAAATGAGAATGAGTTTTGAACACAACTTCATTAGTTGGTTAACTTTTTAATATAAATTTTAACAAACCTCTTTCGTGAAAGAAGCTAATGCCTTCATTGATTTACAAACATGCTTATCGGAGAGCTGATTCAAGAAAATATTAAATAAAAAAGGACATTGGGAACTAATGGGTCCAATAAATTTGATAAATGTTAAAGAAAATATATTCGAACAATTTGAAAGTCAAATAAAGCCTAGCTTTTTTTTATGAGATTTATAAAAAAATCTTTGTTTAAATTTGCATAATAGAATCTAAAAATGTTTGAAAAAAATTCTTCACACAGGAAAAAATCATCAAACATTAAACTAAAATTTTCAGTTTGATCGATAAAAAAAAGCAAGAAAAGATAGAAATCAAAAAATGTTTATTTTTTATTGATAGTTTTTTGAAACAAACTTTCTTTTTTTATCTTTTTTTTCTACAGCCGAATTCAGTCTTGTCTGTTTTTTCTTTTTATTGATTTTCATTTTGAATATTTTGTTTTACTCTTTTTCGTTTTAATTTTTTGTTTATAGAAAAATTATTAGCTTAAAAAATTAATTAATAAAAATGTTGTAAATTAAAATAAACTTTTTTATTTGAAATATCACACAAAAATAAATAAAATCAGAAGCATTTTTGGATAATCTTGACAAATAATATTTTTTTAATGCATTTTGTTTGTTTTGCGAATATCACTTCATTTTTATAACAGCAGATTGTAGCAGAAAAGTAAACAAGTAATGTTAAAATTAGAGTAAAATTTATTTTCCAGAAACACAGATCAATGACGTCAAGTTTAAAAATAAGAAGAAAAAAATGTTATTGCCTCTTTATTTTTTTCCACGTGAAACCAAATAATGATGATATGCTCCATGTTGGTTCTTTTTGAATGCATCATCTTTATTTGGTAATAAAAGATAATCCGCAATTATTTTTTCCATATAAAATGGAATTTCATTATCGTTTAGAGTTTTGATTTCGATTTCAGATAATACTCCTGGCGCTCGGGCACTTGCTAAACCCATAGTAAAATTTTTATATTCATTTTTTTGGATTTCAGTGCTGAAAAAAAAATTTAAAAAAATATAAAAAAAAGTTTTAATAGTCTAAAATAAAAAATGCTTACAAAAGTTTAGCATTTCCATCGCCTGCTTTTATAATCCTTATATAATAATCAGCTTGTTCGGGTAAAAGAAAAAGAAGGACATTCCAACCATAAAAAGCTCCATGATTCATGGATAAAATATTTATTCTCCATCGATAACAACTTGTAATTATCATTTCTGCAATTGGGCGCTCGGAATCTTTATAACCACTCATACTTATTCGTTTTCTTTTAGATTTGGGATTTCCATATTCATAATCATCGGTCTGCAAAAAAAATAAAATTAAATTAAAAAAAGGCTGTTTAAAAAAATTTACATTTAACCATTGATCCTTCCTAGCACACGCGATTATATAAGTGGAAGGAACAATAATTTTTCCACACGCTAGAGCAGTAATTAATTTTTCTGATCGAATAAGAGTATCACAAACGACGATATCAGCGATGGGTAAATTAGTGGTTTCATTTAAATTTGTACTACCTCCTCCTTGAATTGCTAAGACTTGTTCTTGAAGTTTGGCTCGCTTCTAAAAAAATAAAATAATAATAAACAAGCATTTTGCAAATTATTTTTCCGAATTATTTTTAAAGATAAAAAAAATATACAAACCTTGCTTTCGACATTTGTAAAAATGACATGTTTATTGAAATTATTATTACTTTGATTTAATATTGCCGGTGCGTTTGCTGCTGCTGCTGGGTTAGGAGCAGTTACGGTCGGTGAAGCTCGTGGCTGCTGTTGTTGGACTTTTGATGATGATTTTGAAGCCGCTGCCGCCGCTGCTGAATTTGGATTTTTTGAAGTAGCAGCCGAGATCAGCTTTTTTATGGCAAAATTCGAGTTAGGAGAATTACAAAAATCTTCAATAGTTTGAGTTGCATTTTGTGCCAATGGAGCTGCTACTTTGTTGGGTTTTTGAATCGATGAAGTAATTAATAATGGAGCTTTTAAAGGTCCAACATTTTTAGACGAAGTCGTTTGAGTTATTTTTTGTGGAATATTTTTTGTTGGTTGTGTTTTTGGATTATTTTTTGGTGGTATAATTTCTATTACCTCTACATCATCTTCAATAGGCAGAGAAGAAATAACTTTTTCGACCAAGGATTGTAAAATGGCTTTTTTGGTTGCAGGTTGTGGAGGAGGTTCTTCGATGACTGGTATTGGAGAATTAGAAATAGTTTGTGGTTTAGTAACAATTTTTTCTACAGGTTGTGTAACTAATGGCTTTGCAACAACAAAATTTTTTGGTTCAAGATCTTTAGAAGAATTAGGTGTAATTTGTTGAAGAAAATTTTCTTTAGAAAATCTTGAAAATGGATCCACTGATTCTACATCCAATTCAGCCAAAGCTTGAGTATTTGGATTAAATGTTAAATTTGCTGTTGTATTTTGATTAAATCGAAGCATATCTTGAGTTCTGCAAACAAAAATAAAGTTGAAAAAATGATTGGAAAAAAGTAAAATTATAAGCTTACGAATATCGTCCTTCCCAACTAACTTCAGCAGGAGCTAAATTTAGTGATTCATCAGCTTCAAAATTAGCATAAGCTTGATTTTGTCGTCCAGAAACATTTGTATCAGCCCATTGTGCTGATTTTCGAGTTTCAAGTGATGGAAAAAGAAGGTCATTTTTATCAGATAAAAAATCTGTTACTGAATTGCCTATAAAGTTTTAACTTTTAGTTAATTTTTTTCATCCAATTTTTATAACTTTTTTTGACTTACTCGAAAGAGCTTCACACCGTTTTAATAATTCTGGAGGAATTGTTTTACATAAAGATGGTTTTCTAATAGGTGCTTCATCTTCTGTAACTTTTTGTGTATTTTCAACTTCCTTTCCATTTCCTGTATCAAAAATAGACTCATTTCCAATATTTCTATTTCCGCCATTTTCACTTGTGGCAAAATTAACTAAAGCATTTTGGCTGCAAGAAATATCAAAAAGTGGTCTCCTTAAAGGACTTTTAAATCCATGATCCACGGGTTGTTTCCAAATTGTTTGATCATGCCAATCTCGAACATCTTTTTCTTGATTACCCATCGCTTTCTCATAAAATGAATCACTTGGACAAGAATTTTTTGCCATTTGTGCAATAGCTTTTGCAAGTTTTGTTGGACTCTAAAAATTAATTTAATAAAACAAAAACTTTAAGGAAAAATAAAAAACTTACAATGGTTGGAGAATTAGGTTCAGAATCATCAGGAATATTTTCACGTAATTGAGTAAAAGGCAAATGTAATTTAACTGGGCGATTGCCGCTTATATATTCGGTTATTGGCATGGATAAATTATTCAATCCTTCGTCGAAGTCAAAAGAATTTTGACGAACATTTGTTATTGGTCTTGAAGGAGACGAAGTTTGCGGAATTTGTGACACTTGAGAATCTTCAAGATTAATAATTTCATGATTTTTAAATGGTGGCTTTTCTATTTGTGCCGGAATTGGGAGTTTTTTCTTTTGATTATTCTCTTCTTCAGTAAGATCCACGACAACTGGCTCTTTTTCTGTTTCCACCCTTCTTTTCTTCGGGATAATTCCATTTTCATCTTTCAAACATGGATGAATGTAATTTTCGATTGCAAGTTTTTCTTGATATTTTACACAATCTATTAACCATTCACATCGAATTATTTCAACTCCATTTTTAGCCGCATTTCTCAACAAACTAATTTTCTCAGTTGAATAATTTTTGGGTGGAAGAATTATATGAGTTGGATTATCATCCATTTTATCAACGATTTCACAACCCGTACAATTTGCAAGTCGGAGATATGATTGTTTTTGCTCCACAGAGATTTCGAAGAAATATAATCGGCAATCCTAAAAACAAAAATAATTTAGAAAATGGTTTAGCGAGAAAAAAAATTTTTAGCTGCCACAAACCTTCAAAAAATGACTATCACCATCTTCAAAAAGAGACATATCAAAATCCATTACAGGATCATCAACTTCTGTAAAAGATTCCATTCGCGATGCATTTCTTTTTAATCCCCCATTTTTCGTTTGATGTGTTTGTGATTCAACGATTTCAATAGTTTTTTCCCCATCAAAACTTTCAGTTCTTTGCAACGTTGTAGCTTCAGACATTTCCGACAACCTCGCTCTAACTTCTCTTGAATTAGTTAAATCTTTAAAAGTTAAAATAGAAGATCTTATATTTTTTCGATACACTTCTTCATTTGTTTGATCTTCCTCCACTATTGTTAAACATGAATGAATATAATCTTCAATGGGGAGTTTCTTTTGATATTTTACGCAATCAATTAACCATTCACATCGAACAATTTCCACATGAGCTTCAGAAGCTTCTTTTAAAAGAGTGAGTTTGGTTTCAGGATAATTTCCTGGTGGAACAATGATATGAGTTTCGCCAGCATTTAATTTCTCTGCTATCGTACATCCTGTGCAATTTGCTAATCGGCGATATGCACGTTGTTGTTCGTTTGTGACTTCAAAAAAGTGTAAACGACAATCCTAAAACTTATGGGTATAATAAATAGACGCCAAAAAACGGAAATAAAAAACTAACTTCTAAAAAGTCACAATATCCATTTTCAAAAAGAGACATATCAAAATCCATTACAGGATCAGAAAGTTTTGTCATCGCCGTCGCTGCTGCTGCAGCTTGAAAAGAATCCTGTCGACGAAAACTTGCATTTTTATTAAATGCTGAAGTTTTAGGATGATTTTTATCTTTGGAAATTTTTGTTGTTTGTGAACTTCCTAAAGCCGCAGAAGTAATAGCTTTGCGAAATGGAGGATTTCCACCCAAAATTGATGTCGTTAAAGCGGTTGTTGTTGAATTTCCTTGTTGCGTGGAAGCAAAAAGAGCACTAACACCTGGATCATCCAAAGTTTTATTTTGATCATTTTGGGTGGAAGTTTTTTGGCCAGGAAAATACTTATCTTCTGGCAATCGAGCTTTCTAAAAAAAGCAAGCGATTAAAAAAATTGAAGTTAAAGACTTTTTTAAAAGCTTACTAAATTACAACTTTTTGTTAACCATTTCATTGTAACAACTTTAACTGTTCCCCATTGAAGAGCTTTACGATATTTTTCTCCTGTATTAGAATCGATAACTAAATGAGTGCATTCTTGACGATCCATATTTCCATTAAACACGCCACCATGATTAACAATCAGTTGACTAATTTGCATTCGAACGTCTCCGTTAAACCCGGAAGTGGAAAAATTGCATCCAGCAAAAATGGGAACTATATAATCTTCGATTCGATAATCATCAGAAATGGATAATGAACCATTTGTTGCGGCATTATAAACAAATTCAATCCAATCTGGAGAAATTATGGGAATATTATTTTTTACAGCTTGCTGAAAAAAGGGAATTATAATAACAGAAATTTGTTTTTAAATAAAAAAAGTTTGAAGTTAGTTACTCGATATTTTTCTGATGAAGGATCACACTTTCTTGCAATTAAATAAGTTGTATCAGCTTTCATCGCGCCTGAAGCAATTCCACCAAGTTGTTTAATTTTTTCAAAAAGAATCGGCTAAAAAAAAGCAAACGAGTTTAAAAAATTCTCAAAAAACAAAAAGTTAGTTAACAAACAGACTCTTTCAACAATATTCAGTCCAGTCACAGTAATATTATATCCCAAAAAATGGAGGGCAAGCAAAGGATGAGGAGTTTTAGGAATTTTCCCCGAATCCGTTGTTAAAGCCTTTATAATTGCTAATGGCCCATATATTCTTGCTTCAAAACTTTTTAAATGTTCATAAAGTTCTCCATTAAATTCGGGAATAATATAACTAAACCCCGGAAATTTTTGTGATACAGCTAAAACTTTTTGAACATTGATTGTTGCGACTTTGGCTTTGGATTGTTTTAATAACTAAAAATTTATTTAATAAAATAATTAATTTAATACAAAAAATGAAAACCTTAAAAGCTTTATCAAGAAGTTGCCTCAATCGATCATTAATATTTTCTTGTCCATCGCTAACAACCAAATAAACTTTTTTAGTTCCAACTTGGGT
This sequence comes from Panagrolaimus kolymaensis, assembly GCA_028622995.1. Classification (NCBI taxonomy): domain Eukaryota; kingdom Metazoa; phylum Nematoda; class Chromadorea; order Rhabditida; family Panagrolaimidae; genus Panagrolaimus; species Panagrolaimus kolymaensis. The sequence goes on along the minus strand of JAJQJQ010000029.1, from coordinate 1,262,878 downwards.
TGTACTGCCAATTGTGGAACTAAATGATGAATTATTTTCATCAGCCATTTTTATAATTAAAAATTATATATAAAAAAATATCGAATAATTATTTTTAAGAAAGTAAGTAGACAGGCAGACAGACGACGACAATCAATAGAAATAGAAATCACAGCTTTTGTATAAAAATTAAAAAATGAAAAGTGCGCCTTTTCATAAATTTCACTGGCAAAGTGAATAAAGACGCCAAATTTAAATATATTTTTTTGCAGCTGTTGTTAAAGGAACATAGCTATTTGATGCCTTTTTTCAAATTTCATTTTCCCGCAATTAACCTCAAGCGTAAAGATGAAGCGAGCTTTTTTCCTTGCAAGTTTACTGTATTACACGGAAAAAAGCTCGCTTCATCTTTACGCTTGCGGGTAATTGCGGGAAAATGAAATTTGAAAAAAGGCATCAAATAGCTATGTTCCTTTCAGCGATGGCAGCCAATAGACAAATCTGTCTATCGCAACCGACAGCCCCACACTTTTTTGGGCCAGACAACGAAAGAAATTTTTTTTTACCGTGTCTGTCGGTTGCGATAGACAGATTTGTCTATTGGCTGCCATCGCTGGTTCCTTTAATTACGACCTTCAAGAAATTAAATAAATCAATCAAATTATTCCAAAAGGTCAATCTTCTTCAGAATTTTTTGATAATGTGGGGAAAATTAATAAAAGTGTTCATTTTTGTTGATGAAATAAAAACTTGATGATTTATTTTTCAAACACAATAAATTTTTGAATTTAAGAAAATAAATTCTTTCCTTTTTCTTTTGTCGACTTCAATCATACTACTTTGATAATTTCTTTCTAAACTTTCAAATGCCCGAACTATCCAAAATATAGCAATAAATGATCGTAATTCGGTTAGTGGTTTTGGTTTTGAGTTATAAATTAGTTTTTAAAATTTACTTTTGAAGTTTGTTCTGAATATTTTTTTAACATTAATGTATATTTTTCAAATATTAAATTTAAATATAAGCATCGAAAAATAAAAAAAAAAGAGTTATAAAATATTCAAAAAAAAATATAAAAACATTATAAAACATTGTTGAGAGAGAGAAAAAAGAAAATACATTCAATAATGCAACAAAAAAATTAAAAAATTTTAAAGGCGACAAACGAACCCATTTTTTTCTTTATTCATGATTGATTTTTTGGACTCTTTTCTTTTTATTTACATTTTTTTTAATGTTGCGAACTGGCGGTGAGTTTATTAATTATGTATTTAATGCAAAAACAATGGATTCATTCAAAAGAAAATAGAAGCAACAACAAAATATACTTTCTTTTAGATACTAATTTTTTTTATGTAAATGTTTTTGACATGAACAGGTTCTAAGAAATTATTTTAATTTCATTTATGCATTGGAAAAAATCTGCTAAGGCAGTGTTAAAATTTTTCTTTGTGATTTTCTCTTTTCAACGTATGTAGCTTTTAAATTTGTATTGAATTAAGAAAAAAATAATGAACTCAAATTTTGTAAGCCATTTTTAATTAAAAATTTTAAAAAATAAAACAAAAAAAGATAAAAAATTCAAAAAAAAATTTATTTAAAAAAAAAAATGGCTCTCTCGCAGCATTAAAAATCTCTTTCAAATACCAAAAACACAAAGTGTTGAAAGAACAACTTCGAAGAAAATTTGTTTTGTTTTTTTCAAACAAAAATAAAACAACATTTTTTCATTTTCGAGGCTTTGATCTGTTTTCTTTTCTTTTTTTAAACAAGCGATGATTCATTTTTTTGCGAATCGGTTCAAACGCACTTTTTTAGTTTTTTTAAAATTAAAATTCGAATGCTTTTCAATTTTGAAGAGAAAATTTGAAACTTTTCTTGACGAGTCACCATTTTTTTAGATTTATACCTATCTTGGATTAGTTTGATAATTTCCGTATCCTGTTATAATACCATATTGTTGGGGGTTTTATATATGAAAACCATAAATTACAAATAAATGAAAAATTATGCATTGAATTAATATTTTTATAAATATATTTTTGGGTTACTTTTTGAACTAAATTTTTATCAAAATCAATTTTTAAATCGAAAAAAAATGAATGGAGAAAACCCAAAAAACATTTTTTTAAAATATTCAAAACAATTATTAAACGAAGATGAAAAAAAGCAATGAAAAAACAAAATGGGACTGACAAACAACATTGTTGTCAAAAAAGGGTGTTGATGATTTTTTAAAAAAATATATACAGTTTTTTTGCTGCTTCTCAGAGTCGTGTTTTTAACAAAGTGGGGAATCTGATGGTGACTACCGTTTACCAAAATTTTGGTTTTTATCTCAAGATACAGCAAAACATAGAATTTGTCACTCATTTGTGTTTATAACTTAAAGGTAATCAATAACGGGGTTTAAAACAAATATTCGAGATTTTGTCTTTTCGATATTTGCATTTTTCGATAATGTGTCCGTCCATTTTTTGACAAATTCGAGGATCTTAATTTTCGGGCTATGATTGCTGTCGTCGTCTCATTTTTATGGTTTAAAAAAAGCAACAACAAAGTAACTTTGGCTTTTCATTGATTTTGTTAAATTTTGTCATATTTAAATAAAGCTTATTTATTTAGCCCATTAGTTACTCCTCTTCTCAAAATTAAGATATTACACTTTTAACCATAATACCTTCGACAAAGGAATCCCTTAACTTGACAAATTTTCAACAAATTAATGATAATTAAAAAATAAACGAAAATCCTTTTCGTGTTATAAACAAAAAAATTAATTAATGCCAATTTTTCTTGGTATCATAATATTTTATTTTACATCTTTATAAAAAAATAAGGGAAAAAAATACTTACAAATTGTAAAAAGAAAAAATCAGCTTTGTGCCGTCGACCTCTCTTCAAGATATTATTCATATTTGTTATTCCATTGCTGCTTCCTCAATGGAAGTTAGGCTCTCTCTCTCTCATTTTTTTCAATGATCACTATCACTTTCAAACCCTATAAAAGCTTCACCGCTTTTATCTTTAAAAACACTTCGTTTGGGAACATAATTTTGTAATGACAATTTGAATTTTATAAATCACAAAAGTTAGCCTTTTCGCGATATGTGCCATTGTAGTTGGTATGTAGCCGATTTATTCAAAAATTACAACAACAAAAAATCTCCCAATACAGCTCATTCAAACTTCTAATCTATATTACTTATGGATGAAGGAATGAATTTCATCAAAGAAGCTGCTCTTTTCGGTATCATATTATCGACTCTCAATTTTCGTTACTAACAATGCTGGCTGCTACGTGTCTTTAAAAACGTTAGAGATAACATAGCGAAAATGCTGAGTTATGAGGAAATGGTCTGGGTAAATAAACATAGTTAAAAGTTATTTTATTACAAGAAATGAAATTTAGACAAAACATGAAAAAGTATGCAAACAAAGATAAAATACAATCAAGCACAAAGAATCAAAATAAAGTGTAAGCATGAACAACAAGAAGCAAACAGACAAAAGCAAAGATAATTAAATTATTCCAATAACAAGAGATTTAGGATATGGCTTCAATTTATCCTCGCTGAGATAAGTAGTAACAATTCTTCGAAGAGAAGTTTTGACTTTGCTTTCAAGTTTTCTAGAGAAATCAAGTGTAAAGCTGGTGTTTGGATGAGCCTGAAACATAAAGCATGAGCGAAAACCTCCAACACCTCCTCCACTTACCTGAATAAACTTTGCAAATTCTTTGAGATCAAAACAAGATGGAAGATTTATAATTCGGAATTCTTTAAGATTTTCAAAGTCTTTGAGATGGACAAGATTTGATGCAGTTTCGCTTGTGATCATTTCATCCTTAACAGGACCAACAACACTAAAAACAAAATAAGCTTGAAAAGAATCAAAGATAATAAACAAAGACTTACAAATTAATTCGTTCAAGATTTGGAACTTTTTCAAGCATATCTTCAAAGTATCGACCAACCCCAGAGACAATACAAGTTTTGTCAAAGTCCAATTCTATAGTACTTTCAGGCGATACGAGCTTTAAATAATCTTCATAATTAAGCCATTGATCAGCAAGTCGAAGCTTTGATATCTTGCATGAATGAAACTTGGTAACTAATAATTGTACAATGCTTTTGAACGCATTAGTATCGAAATGAGGCGACCATGTATTACAAGCAACATCAAGAGTTCCATTAAGAATCACTTCTTTATTCTTCAAACGTTTGAGACTTGCAAGTTCAGGTTTTTCATTATCATCAGATGTTGAATGGAATTGACAAAGATCATCAGTTATTTTAAGTTTTGTAAATGTTGAAGGCTAAAAATGAAAGAGTATGTATGCGTATTAAAGTAATGAAAATTAAACCTTTGTAGTAGCTTTATTACCACCTGAATGAATGCTGATTTCAATGACCGACATGTCATTATTTTGCGTGTCAAAGGTATCAACTGGAGGAATATGTTCGCTATCACTGATATCCATAATCGAGTGTTCATTGGCTGGTTGCTTTCCCATTTGAAAGTTAGAATGATCAAGTTCGGGTGATTCATAAAATCCATGATCAGCAGTTACACCAGCTTTATGTTGCATTTGATTGATCTGAAAGTTTAATACATTCCAAAAGAAAGAAGGTTAATGAAAGTTACATCTGGTTCTGATGTTTGTGTAGCTTCTAACATTTTAGTTGATTTGGTTCTTTCTTGGTCGAGTTGCATTTTCATTTCATCAATCTATAAAAGCAACAATACAGTAAGTAAAATAAATCAGTTAAATGTGAAGGGAGAAATTACATGTGAGTGTAAAGCAGCTATTTCAGTTTCAAATGCTTGTTTTTCTTCAATATGAACATCTTCGGCATGATAGACTACTTGAATTTCAGCTTCCAATTCTTTCACATATTCCTGTAATTCTTGGAAACGTCGAGCTTTTTCCTAAAAATAAACCAAAAATTACATATTTCTGAGACAATGAAAAGAGTTACCATATGAATTTGAGTTTCCAAGTTTGCATTCTCCAATTTCAAAATCAAATCTTCATTTTCTTCTTTGAGTCGACGAATCTTACCAAAAGCAAATGATGTAAACTTGATCACAGCATCCATTTTGTTTTCTAAAAATGGGTTTTATTATTGATAAAGAAAACGGCAGAACAAAAAAAAAAGCAATAATCATTTTTAAGGGCATTCAAAAAGAATCAAATGGCAGAAGCGCAAGTTCGCGAGTCAAAGAAAACTTTCTCTCTTCCTTTTTTCTTTGCCACGCATTTTGGCGAATTTTTTTTTTCAAAAACTAATACGAAATGATGGATTATTTGTACAATAACATACCAGATGCAAACAAACGAGGTGATGAGGGCGATGACATTAAAATATGTAACATATTTTGAAGAGAAAATGAAAGCATAAAGTTTTATTTGATCAAACAACATAGAAATTTTTTGGGTAACAAAAGCTTACAGCTTACTGTATTCCCTGTAGGACTCAATGTGCCTAAAAAATGGTCATGCTTCCATTTTTCGGGTGATCAACAGACTACAAATATTCATTGTTCCATTAATTAATAAAAAGACATTCATTACAAAAACAATTTGAAGTATTTATTTAAACCTAAAATCATGATGTAAATCAACGATACAAATAATAAACATTTTTCGAAGTTATAAATAGAGACATTGAGAATTTTGATATTGTTGGTAACTTGAAGATGGAGATGATTCTAAGCATGACTACAATTGATATCTTCTTCTTCGTTGTTATTAATCTAAAAATTTAACGGTTAACATCTTCCATGGATAAAATGCAGATAAGCATACTTTTAATCGTAAATCAGCTAAACTTTCTTCCATATCTTCAACATCAGTTTCCAATTTTTTCTTATCTTCTTCAAGTTGATGATTCTGAAAGTTGAAAGTTTATGAGTGCGTTCGAAAAGGTTACAAACATACAATTTCAGTAAGTTGAGCATTAGCTTCTTGCAAATCAGAAACATTTTTACCAAAATCAGCAATCTGAAAACTTGATAGGTTGACATAGAAAAGAATATAGGAAAATAAGAAAACCATTACCGTATCAAATTGTTCTTGTAAAGCAGTTTTCAAATGAGCATTAACTTCTCTTAAACAAATTATTTCATCTTGTAATTCTCTTTTTTCTTCTTGAAGAAATTGTTGCATTTCATGAAACTGAAAAATGAAAGAAATAAGTTAGAAGCATAAAAGAAAGAACAAAGCTACAAAAACTCATCGATAAACTAACCATTGATTTAACTTCAGCATAAGTGCCTTCTTTTTTAGCAAACAAATTCCAAAATCTTTTCATAAACGATTCAAAGGTATAACCACCACCATTTTGTTGTTGAGCATTATATGATATTGTTGATGGTGGTGGAAGAGGAATTTCTTTTGCTTCTTTATCATTGATTTCTTCTTTGGAATCACCAGATGCTTCTTCATTTGATTGAATAATCATTTCTTTTGGAACGATACCACGATGATCACCAGATCCTCCATTTGGAATAATCATTTCTTCTGAACCATTACTATGTTCACCAAAATTTTCATCATTTGGAAGCGATGTTGAAATGGATGGATAAAATTCAGCAACGTTCATTTTGATTTGATTATCCATTGATAGAGGTGGATGAGAGAAGAAATGTTGTCGATGATTGAATGATTAACTAACTACTTGGTTGATTAGGATTACCTGAAAAATGAATGAAATTAACATGATTATAAAATACAACAACATAAAGCAAGAACAATGAAACACGCGATTACAATAGATAATTTGCAAAAAATGAATCATCCAATAAAGGTGAGAGCAAAAACAATCTTATTAAAATCCTAAATTATCATTTCTTTGCACATCGATGTGCAAACAAAAGTGTTCACTAATTAGAAGGATGCTTGTTAGCTAATAGCTATGAAAGAAAGAAAGAAACAATAACTTAGTGCGAAAACTATTTCATAAAAAAACCATTTTTATGAAAAGCAAAACTCAAAGTTACAAGAAGAAAAATGGAAGCGACGAAGGAACGAAATTCAACAGAAAATGAAAGCGAAGATGAAATTTCTTTGCCTCCGGTTTACGAAGATATTGAAAATTCTCAAATTGAAGAACATCATGAATTTCAAGAAACTATAGCTTCAAAATGGATGGCAAAATTGTATCCATTACTTTGGATTTTATTGAATTCAGTTATTGTAATTTTAGCAGTTGCTTTAATTATGTTACAAGATGGAAAAAGAGCGATGTTAGGTTGCCGAATTATTGGGATAATTGGAGCAATATTTATGTTAGCTACTTCAGGACGGATGGTTTGGATATTCTTTAAAGGACGAACACATAATAATTTTCATGGTAAGCTAAAAAGTTCTGTAAAGAAGTAATGCATTAATTTTTAGCAAAGAAGCAACTACCCATAATGATCGGATTCTTTATATTATTTATGACCTTGATTGCTTTATATGGACATTACTCAAAATTCACAAAGTTACGAATATTTTGGAATTTTGATTTTGTTTTACATTATAATTATCGAGACTTAGAATTAGCATTGGATATTTTTTACATCCTCTGTGTGATTCCTTTTCTTATTATTCAATCGTTATATTTATTGTTTGTGGCGAGAGTTTATGGATCATCTGATAATTGGGTAAAAGCTGAAAAACAAGTCATATTAGTTAAATTACAATACATATTTATAAATTTTAGTTTTTCTGCTCAACTTTATTTATAAATGCCTTACAAAATTGGTTATTGGATTCAACCATAGTTCACACTGAAATGTGCGAAAAACTCAGCCAATATGAAGATTTAGTGTGTTATAAATATATTCATTATCAAACATCCATTGAAAATTTAACTGATCCTCAAAAAGAACTTTATTATTCCATCGTAAGTGCAACAAATTATGTAGCTTACTTGATACTTAATTTTTAGAAAGATAACGAAGCTTTTACATACACAGTAAACATGGAATTGCTTATAGCTTATATTGGGTTGCTTATGTTCTTTGCACATCGTCGACATCATCATGAAACTTTACAACAAAGAGAAGATGAAATCAAACCAAAAACTTGGTATGCAAAAACGATACTAACATTTTGTTTTATTGTACTTTTCACTATTCCATTATATATTATTTATGTCATTCCAATCATTGAAGTAACTAAACAAAACTTTTGGATTCGTTGCAGTCAATCAATAGCAAGATTATTAGTTCATTCATCGAATTTCGTTTTAATAGCTTATGTTAGCTGGTTCCTATTCAAACAGAATTTGAAGCCTCATTGGCCATCAGAAGCAGATATTATGATTCTATGGGCTGCATGGATTGTAAGTTTCATCAGACTCAATGCAAATACAATAACTCAAATAATCTTTCTTTATCCTAATCTGAATGATATCGAATTGATCACCTTAATCGTTGCGGATGTGAGCAACTTCTTTGAAACAATTGCATTTTATTTATTAATATTTTTGGTGGAACACTTTCTTCTCATCGCTGAAAATTCGTCAAATATAAATACACAACCTTATTTAAGCTCTTTCGCATTAACGTTCCTTCCCTTATATTTTTGCGTTGCATTACTAGGATTTACAGCTTACTATATTGTTAACACTTTTCACTATTTTCCTCAAAATGTTCACAACACTTTTGGACTAAATTTACTTGTGCTATTTGAATCATCCTATCCTACAACCATACTTTTCACAATGACTGTATGCCTATGTTTTGCTTCAACCATGGAAACGCTGTTTCAAAATGGATATTACCGATTTCAAATTACAAACATAGCAAACGAATAACATTATTATCACTTTTCATAGATACTTCGAAATAACGTGTAACAATCAAAAGAAATAAACATTTAAAAGAAATAACTTTATCACAACATTACATACATAAAAAAAACAACAAAAACTAAAAGAAAGTCAAAACATAAATGCATTCATATCATAGAAATTGATACAGAGCATTCACAAGTAATCCCTTTGATTATGTCGTCGTTTATGTTCCTTCCTTTCCTTCTTCTTCTCTTTCTTCTTTTGCTTCTTCTTCTTGTCTTTTTCATATTCTTCTTTAATGGCTTTACGAAGCTTCATTTGAATGGCGGGATTTTCATAAATATCACGTTGACGTTGTTCTTGTTTAGTCTGAAAATTAGCAAAAGAGAAATCAATAAAAGAGGAAAAATAAACATACCTTAATAGCAACCAATGGATCTTCATGCATAACCACATCAAGCGCCAATGCCGAAACTTTGTTATTCCTATTTGAACCGTGAGTAACAGATTTAATAAATGACTTTTCAATCGCTGCTTCACGAGCTTTTTCGGTATCTTCTCGAACGACATCAGAATAAAGATCAAATTCTTTTGTGATTCTTTTACCAGTTAAAAAATCTTCTCGATTCACATCAGCTTTGGCACCATCATACATCCATTTGATTTTTGGGCCATCATCCATCGTTGTTGTTGATAAATTGAAACTTGATAAACCAATAAACAATAAAGGATCAATCAAAGAAAATTTTGCGACGAAGGAGAAAGAAAGAAAGTTGATGAAAAAATGGAAATGAAAAAGCTTTCAAGCAGAGGAATGCCTGAACGTAAATTAGACACATGTTGCCACAAAAAATTTAGGTGCCTAAAAAATGGTTCAATCAAAATTTGAAAAAGCATTCAATCGATTTTTATGATCGATCAACGTTGATGAAGTTAACTTTATTTATTAGGGTATTTTACGCGGTGATTTCCTGATATCGTCAAAGACCATGTCCTTGATAATCAAAGTAAAATTGCCTCTGCCATTTGAGTATTATCAATTTGAGCATAACTTTCCATTCTTTTGCCATTGAGCTTTTTTAGACAACGGTTTTTCTCCGTCTTTGATGGTGATTTCTTTCCATCGTTATTTATCCCTTCATTTATTTTGCGTTTAAAGGGACACCGCAACTTGATGCCTTTTTCAAATTTTAGAAAGCGCGCCATTACACGCAAGCGTAAAGATAAATACTGTATTTTACGTGTAATGACAGTATTTATCTTTACGCTTGCGTGTAATGGCGCGCTTTCTAAAATTTGAAAAAGGGCATCAAGTTGCGGTGTTCCTTTAAACAGGGCTTTACCTTATTATTATCTGAGATTTCCCACAACTTTGTGTTATTTGCCCATCAATTTCATTACTTCCTAAATTTATTCGTTGCTTTTGTATTTACTTTCAAGCAACTTTTTTGACATTAAATTGCGCCATTTTCTGTGATGGAAATAAGTTTACTATGTTGCTAATAGGGTTGGCAAATGTTAATTAACCGGTGAATTTACCGGTTAATTAACCGGTAAATTAACCGGTTAATTAACCGATTTTTAATTCACCGGTAAATTAACCAACCCTAGTTGCTATAACTGAACCCGATTCTTTCAGCTTTTGCTATTTTTAAACTTAAAGATTTTTGTGTAAATGTAAAATGATAATTTCAACCAATTCAACATCAACAAATTTTAGAAAAATGATTTTATTCAAAAAAACATCCCAAAAAAGTAAGGACATAATCATCACAAGCCATATGTACATCAAATATGAATAAATTAAAAATATCATTATCAAAAATGATTTTCAGAAAAGCTTCAAATTGTTTATCGACGTGCAAAAGCTTTTTGCATATCCAAATTTGAACATGCTGCTTTTTTTCGACGTTGACTAAGATTATCTTCAAGGCTTGAACTATCCATTGCCGAAATAATCAAGGGCCTAAAAATTATTAATGCAAAATTAGTAAAGGGATTATAATGTCCATAAAAATGAGTATCTTACTTAATAAACGAAGGTCCAGTTTGAGAAGTTTTTTCTGATTCTTCTAATTCTTTTTCAATTTTTTCTTTCATTTCTTGAATTGATTTATCTCGTTGTTGATTTCTCCAATCAACGTTTTGCATCATTTCTTGACGTTTTCGCTCCATTTCAGCTTTTTTCTTATCTACAGCGGAGGTTGAAGGTTTTTCATCATCGCTTGGATCCGGGGATGATGTTGAAGAAGAACTCGATGACGATGGTGATTGACGTCGTCTTTTATGTTCAGAAGAAGCTGGTGGTGGAGATCTTCGCCGACGACGTTTACGATCTTCTTTATCATCTGAGTTAGATGGAGAACGTTTATTATTACTTCGTCGATCACTTTCACGCCTTTGTTCTCTTTGAGGTGGTTCTTTAGAATGAGAAATTATTTTTCGATCAATAGCAGCAGGGGAATGTCGTGAACGTCTTGGAATTGGACTTTTTGGGGATCTTTCACGTCGGGCAGATGATGTTTTTTGGCTTGAAGAATCGTGCCTTTTACGAATTGGAGATTCATGTCTTTTACGAATAGGTGAATCATGGTGTCGACGAGCAGGAGGAGGAGAATCACGCCTTTTACGTACTGGTGAATCGTGTCTTTTACGAATAGGCGGCGAATCAATGCGGCTTCGACGAGATGGTGGTGGACTTTCATGTCTTCGATTTCGCCTTGGACTAGGAGACTCATGACGTCGAGAATGTTGTTGTGGTTGACTGGTTTTACGAATAGGGGAATCATGGCGTCGTTGTTGACGACGAGGTGATGGACTTCTTTCTCGATTTTTGGAATGTTCATTAGCAGTGGAATGTTTACGGGATGAAGAAGGTCGAGGAGAGCTATTTCGTCTTTCTAAAAAAATTTGTAACATTAACCTTCAAAGAAAAGGTCTTAAGATATTTACCTTTAGGTCGTTCAGGTGATGATGCTTCACTACTACTTTCAGATGATGAAGAATGCTTGCGCTTATGCTTCTTTTTTTCTTTCTTCTCTTTTTTCTTTTGCTTCTTCTTTTTATCTTGTTCATATTCTTCTTTAATGGCTTTACGAAGCTTCATTTGAATGGCGGGATTTTCATAAATATCACGTTGACGTTGTTCTTGTTTAGTCTGAAAATTAGCAAAAGAGAAATCAATAAAAGAGGAAAAATAAACATACCTTAATAGCAACCAATGGATCTTCATGCATAACCACATCAAGCGCCAATGCCGAAACTTTGTTATTCCTATTTGAACCGTGAGTAACAGATTTAATAAATGACTTTTCAATCGCTGCTTCACGAGCTTTTTCGGTATCTTCTCGAACGACATCAGAATAAAGATCAAATTCTTTTGTGATTCTTTTACCAGTTAAAAAATCTTCTCGATTCACATCAGCTTTGGCACCATCATACATCCATTTGATTTTTGGGCCATCATCCATCGTTGTTGTTGATAAATTGAAACTTGATAAACCAATAAACAATAAAGGATCAATCAAAGAAAATTTTGCGACGAAGGAGAAAGAAAGAAAGTTGATGAAAAAATGGAAATGAAAAAGCTTTCAAGCAGAGGAATGCCTGAACGTAAATTAGACACATGTTGCCACAAAAAATTTAGGTGCCTAAAAAATGGTTCAATCAAAATTTGAAAAAGCATTCAATCGATTTTTATGATCGATCAACGTTGATGAAGTTAACTTTATTTATTAGGGTATTTTACGCGGTGATTTCCTGATATCGTCAAAGACCATGTCCTTGATAATCAAAGTAAAATTGCCTCTGCCATTTGAGTATTATCAATTTGAGCATAACTTTCCATTCTTTTGCCATTGAGCTTTTTTAGACAACGGTTTTTCTCCGTCTTTGATGGTGATTTCTTTCCATCGTTATTTATCCCTTCATTTATTTTGCGTTTAAAGGGACACCGCAACTTGATGCCTTTTTCAAATTTTAGAAAGCGCGCCATTACACGCAAGCGTAAAGATAAATACTGTATTTTACGTGTAATGACAGTATTTATCTTTACGCTTGCGTGTAATGGCGCGCTTTCTAAAATTTGAAAAAGGGCATCAAGTTGCGGTGTTCCTTTAAACAGGGCTTTACCTTATTATTATCTGAGATTTCCCACAACTTTGTGTTATTTGCCCATCAATTTCATTACTTCCTAAATTTATTCGTTGCTTTTGTATTTACTTTCAAGCAACTTTTTTGACATTAAATTGCGCCATTTTCTGTGATGGAAATAAGTTTACTATGTTGCTAATAGGGTTGGCAAATGTTAATTAACCGGTGAATTTACCGGTTAATTAACCGGTAAATTAACCGGTTAATTAACCGATTTTTAATTCACCGGTAAATTAACCAACCCTAGTTGCTATAACTGAACCCGATTCTTTCAGCTTTTGCTATTTTTAAACTTAAAGATTTTTGTGTAAATGTAAAATGATAATTTCAACCAATTCAACATCAACAAATTTTAGAAAAATGATTTTATTCAAAAAAACATCCCAAAAAAGTAAGGACATAATCATCACAAGCCATATGTACATCAAATATGAATAAATTAAAAATATCATTATCAAAAATGATTTTCAGAAAAGCTTCAAATTGTTTATCGACGTGCAAAAGCTTTTTGCATATCCAAATTTGAACATGCTGCTTTTTTTCGACGTTGACTAAGATTATCTTCAAGACTTGAACTATCCATTGCCGAAATAATCAAGGGCCTAAAAATTATTAATGCAAAATTAGTAAAGGGATTATAATGTCCATAAAAATGAGTATCTTACTTAATAAACGAAGGTCCAGTTTGAGAAGTTTTTTCTGATTCTTCTAATTCTTTTTCAATTTTTTCTTTCATTTCTTGAATTGATTTATCTCGTTGTTGATTTCTCCAATCAACGTTTTGCATCATTTCTTGACGTTTTCGCTCCATTTCAGCTTTTTTCTTATCTACAGCGGAGGTTGAAGGTTTTTCATCATCGCTTGGATCCGGGGATGATGTTGAAGAAGAACTCGATGACGATGGTGATTGACGTCGTCTTTTATGTTCAGAAGAAGCTGGTGGTGGAGATCTTCGCCGACGACGTTTACGATCTTCTTTATCATCTGAGTTAGATGGAGAACGTTTATTATTACTTCGTCGATCACTTTCACGCCTTTGTTCTCTTTGAGGTGGTTCTTTAGAATGAGAAATTATTTTTCGATCAATAGCAGCAGGGGAATGTCGTGAACGTCTTGGAATTGGACTTTTTGGGGATCTTTCACGTCGGGCAGATGATGTTTTTTGGCTTGAAGAATCGTGCCTTTTACGAATTGGAGATTCATGTCTTTTACGAATAGGTGAATCATGGTGTCGACGAGCAGGAGGAGGAGAATCACGCCTTTTACGTACTGGTGAATCGTGTCTTTTACGAATAGGCGGCGAATCAATGCGGCTTCGACGAGATGGTGGTGGACTTTCATGTCTTCGATTTCGCCTTGGACTAGGAGACTCATGACGTCGAGAATGTTGTTGTGGTTGACTGGTTTTACGAATAGGGGAATCATGGCGTCGTTGTTGACGACGAGGTGATGGACTTCTTTCTCGATTTTTGGAATGTTCATTAGCAGTGGAATGTTTACGGGATGAAGAAGGTCGAGGAGAGCTATTTCGTCTTTCTAAAAAAATTTGTAACATTAACCTTCAAAGAAAAGGTCTTAAGATATTTACCTTTAGGTCGTTCAGGTGATGATGCTTCACTACTACTTTCAGATGATGAAGAATGCTTGCGCTTATGCTTCTTTTTTTCTTTCTTCTCTTTTTTCTTTTGCTTCTTCTTTTTATCTTGTTCATATTCTTCTTTAATGGCTTTACGAAGCTTCATTTGAATGGCGGGATTTTCATAAATATCACGTTGACGTTGTTCTTGTTTAGTCTGAAAATTAGCAAAAGAGAAATCAATAAAAGAGGAAAAATAAACATACCTTAATAGCAACCAATGGATCTTCATGCATAACCACATCAAGCGCCAATGCCGAAACTTTGTTATTCCTATTTGAACCGTGAGTAACAGATTTAATAAATGACTTTTCAATCGCTGCTTCACGAGCTTTTTCGGTATCTTCTCGAACGACATCAGAATAAAGATCAAATTCTTTTGTGATTCTTTTACCAGTTAAAAAATCTTCTCGATTCACATCAGCTTTGGCACCATCATACATCCATTTGATTTTTGGGCCATCATCCATCGTTGTTGTTGATAAATTGAAACTTGATAAACCAATAAACAATAAAGGATCAATCAAAGAAAATTTTGCGACGAAGGAGAAAGAAAGAAAGTTGATGAAAAAATGGAAATGAAAAAGCTTTCAAGCAGAGGAATGCCTGAACGTAAATTAGACACATGTTGCCACAAAAAATTTAGGTGCCTAAAAAATGGTTCAATCAAAATTTGAAAAAGCATTCAATCGATTTTTATGATCGATCAACGTTGATGAAGTTAACTTTATTTATTAGGGTATTTTACGCGGTGATTTCCTGATATCGTCAAAGACCATGTCCTTGATAATCAAAGTAAAATTGCCTCTGCCATTTGAGTATTATCAATTTGAGCATAACTTTCCATTCTTTTGCCATTGAGCTTTTTTAGACAACGGTTTTTCTCCGTCTTTGATGGTGATTTCTTTCCATCGTTATTTATCCCTTCATTTATTTTGCGTTTAAAGGGACACCGCAACTTGATGCCTTTTTCAAATTTTAGAAAGCGCGCCATTACACGCAAGCGTAAAGATAAATACTGTATTTTACGTGTAATGACAGTATTTATCTTTACGCTTGCGTGTAATGGCGCGCTTTCTAAAATTTGAAAAAGGGCATCAAGTTGCGGTGTTCCTTTAAACAGGGCTTTACCTTATTATTATCTGAGATTTCCCACAACTTTGTGTTATTTGCCCATCAATTTCATTACTTCCTAAATTTATTCGTTGCTTTTGTATTTACTTTCAAGCAACTTTTTTGACATTAAATTGCGCCATTTTCTGTGATGGAAATAAGTTTACTATGTTGCTAATAGGGTTGGCAAATGTTAATTAACCGGTGAATTTACCGGTTAATTAACCGGTAAATTAACCGGTTAATTAACCGATTTTTAATTCACCGGTAAATTAACCAACCCTAGTTGCTATAACTGAACCCGATTCTTTCAGCTTTTGCTATTTTTAAACTTAAAGATTTTTGTGTAAATGTAAAATGATAATTTCAACCAATTCAACATCAACAAATTTTAGAAAAATGATTTTATTCAAAAAAACATCCCAAAAAAGTAAGGACATAATCATCACAAGCCATATGTACATCAAATATGAATAAATTAAAAATATCATTATCAAAAATGATTTTCAGAAAAGCTTCAAATTGTTTATCGACGTGCAAAAGCTTTTTGCATATCCAAATTTGAACATGCTGCTTTTTTTCGACGTTGACTAAGATTATCTTCAAGGCTTGAACTATCCATTGCCGAAATAATCAAGGGCCTAAAAATTATTAATGCAAAATTAGTAAAGGGATTATAATGTCCATAAAAATGAGTATCTTACTTAATAAACGAAGGTCCAGTTTGAGAAGTTTTTTCTGATTCTTCTAATTCTTTTTCAATTTTTTCTTTCATTTCTTGAATTGATTTATCTCGTTGTTGATTTCTCCAATCAACGTTTTGCATCATTTCTTGACGTTTTCGCTCCATTTCAGCTTTTTTCTTATCTACAGCGGAGGTTGAAGGTTTTTCATCATCGCTTGGATCCGGGGATGATGTTGAAGAAGAACTCGATGACGATGGTGATTGACGTCGTCTTTTATGTTCAGAAGAAGCTGGTGGTGGAGATCTTCGCCGACGACGTTTACGATCTTCTTTATCATCTGAGTTAGATGGAGAACGTTTATTATTACTTCGTCGATCACTTTCACGCCTTTGTTCTCTTTGAGGTGGTTCTTTAGAATGAGAAATTATTTTTCGATCAATAGCAGCAGGGGAATGTCGTGAACGTCTTGGAATTGGACTTTTTGGGGATCTTTCACGTCGGGCAGATGATGTTTTTTGGCTTGAAGAATCGTGCCTTTTACGAATTGGAGATTCATGTCTTTTACGAATAGGTGAATCATGGTGTCGACGAGCAGGAGGAGGAGAATCACGCCTTTTACGTACTGGTGAATCGTGTCTTTTACGAATAGGCGGCGAATCAATGCGGCTTCGACGAGATGGTGGTGGACTTTCATGTCTTCGATTTCGCCTTGGACTAGGAGACTCATGACGTCGAGAATGTTGTTGTGGTTGACTGGTTTTACGAATAGGGGAATCATGGCGTCGTTGTTGACGACGAGGTGATGGACTTCTTTCTCGATTTTTGGAATGTTCATTAGCAGTGGAATGTTTACGGGATGAAGAAGGTCGAGGAGAGCTATTTCGTCTTTCTAAAAAAATTTGTAACATTAACCTTCAAAGAAAAGGTCTTAAGATATTTACCTTTAGGTCGTTCAGGTGATGATGCTTCACTACTACTTTCAGATGATGAAGAATGCTTGCGCTTATGCTTCTTTTTTTCTTTCTTCTCTTTTTTCTTTTGCTTCTTCTTTTTATCTTGTTCATATTCTTCTTTAATGGCTTTACGAAGCTTCATTTGAATGGCGGGATTTTCATAAATATCACGTTGACGTTGTTCTTGTTTAGTCTGAAAATTAGCAAAAGAGAAATCAATAAAAGAGGAAAAATAAACATACCTTAATAGCAACCAATGGATCTTCATGCATAACCACATCAAGCGCCAATGCCGAAACTTTGTTATTCCTATTTGAACCGTGAGTAACAGATTTAATAAATGACTTTTCAATCGCTGCTTCACGAGCTTTTTCGGTATCTTCTCGAACGACATCAGAATAAAGATCAAATTCTTTTGTGATTCTTTTACCAGTTAAAAAATCTTCTCGATTCACATCAGCTTTGGCACCATCATACATCCATTTGATTTTTGGGCCATCATCCATCGTTGTTGTTGATAAATTGAAACTTGATAAACCAATAAACAATAAAGGATCAATCAAAGAAAATTTTGCGACGAAGGAGAAAGAAAGAAAGTTGATGAAAAAATGGAAATGAAAAAGCTTTCAAGCAGAGGAATGCCTGAACGTAAATTAGACACATGTTGCCACAAAAAATTTAGGTGCCTAAAAAATGGTTCAATCAAAATTTGAAAAAGCATTCAATCGATTTTTATGATCGATCAACGTTGATGAAGTTAACTTTATTTATTAGGGTATTTTACGCGGTGATTTCCTGATATCGTCAAAGACCATGTCCTTGATAATCAAAGTAAAATTGCCTCTGCCATTTGAGTATTATCAATTTGAGCATAACTTTCCATTCTTTTGCCATTGAGCTTTTTTAGACAACGGTTTTTCTCCGTCTTTGATGGTGATTTCTTTCCATCGTTATTTATCCCTTCATTTATTTTGCGTTTAAAGGGACACCGCAACTTGATGCCTTTTTCAAATTTTAGAAAGCGCGCCATTACACGCAAGCGTAAAGATAAATACTGTATTTTACGTGTAATGACAGTATTTATCTTTACGCTTGCGTGTAATGGCGCGCTTTCTAAAATTTGAAAAAGGGCATCAAGTTGCGGTGTTCCTTTAAACAGGGCTTTACCTTATTATTATCTGAGATTTCCCACAACTTTGTGTTATTTGCCCATCAATTTCATTACTTCCTAAATTTATTCGTTGCTTTTGTATTTACTTTCAAGCAACTTTTTTGACATTAAATTGCGCCATTTTCTGTGATGGAAATAAGTTTACTATGTTGCTAATAGGGTTGGCAAATGTTAATTAACCGGTGAATTTACCGGTTAATTAACCGGTAAATTAACCGGTTAATTAACCGATTTTTAATTCACCGGTAAATTAACCAACCCTAGTTGCTATAACTGAACCCGATTCTTTCAGCTTTTGCTATTTTTAAACTTAAAGATTTTTGTGTAAATGTAAAATGATAATTTCAACCAATTCAACATCAACAAATTTTAGAAAAATGATTTTATTCAAAAAAACATCCCAAAAAAGTAAGGACATAATCATCACAAGCCATATGTACATCAAATATGAATAAATTAAAAATATCATTATCAAAAATGATTTTCAGAAAAGCTTCAAATTGTTTATCGACGTGCAAAAGCTTTTTGCATATCCAAATTTGAACATGCTGCTTTTTTTCGACGTTGACTAAGATTATCTTCAAGGCTTGAACTATCCATTGCCGAAATAATCAAGGGCCTAAAAATTATTAATGCAAAATTAGTAAAGGGATTATAATGTCCATAAAAATGAGTATCTTACTTAATAAACGAAGGTCCAGTTTGAGAAGTTTTTTCTGATTCTTCTAATTCTTTTTCAATTTTTTCTTTCATTTCTTGAATTGATTTATCTCGTTGTTGATTTCTCCAATCAACGTTTTGCATCATTTCTTGACGTTTTCGCTCCATTTCAGCTTTTTTCTTATCTACAGCGGAGGTTGAAGGTTTTTCATCATCGCTTGGATCCGGGGATGATGTTGAAGAAGAACTCGATGACGATGGTGATTGACGTCGTCTTTTATGTTCAGAAGAAGCTGGTGGTGGAGATCTTCGCCGACGACGTTTACGATCTTCTTTATCATCTGAGTTAGATGGAGAACGTTTATTATTACTTCGTCGATCACTTTCACGCCTTTGTTCTCTTTGAGGTGGTTCTTTAGAATGAGAAATTATTTTTCGATCAATAGCAGCAGGGGAATGTCGTGAACGTCTTGGAATTGGACTTTTTGGGGATCTTTCACGTCGGGCAGATGATGTTTTTTGGCTTGAAGAATCGTGCCTTTTACGAATTGGAGATTCATGTCTTTTACGAATAGGTGAATCATGGTGTCGACGAGCAGGAGGAGGAGAATCACGCCTTTTACGTACTGGTGAATCGTGTCTTTTACGAATAGGCGGCGAATCAATGCGGCTTCGACGAGATGGTGGTGGACTTTCATGTCTTCGATTTCGCCTTGGACTAGGAGACTCATGACGTCGAGAATGTTGTTGTGGTTGACTGGTTTTACGAATAGGGGAATCATGGCGTCGTTGTTGACGACGAGGTGATGGACTTCTTTCTCGATTTTTGGAATGTTCATTAGCAGTGGAATGTTTACGGGATGAAGAAGGTCGAGGAGAGCTATTTCGTCTTTCTAAAAAAATTTGTAACATTAACCTTCAAAGAAAAGGTCTTAAGATATTTACCTTTAGGTCGTTCAGGTGATGATGCTTCACTACTACTTTCAGATGATGAAGAATGCTTGCGCTTATGCTTCTTTTTTTCTTTCTTCTCTTTTTTCTTTTGCTTCTTCTTTTTATCTTGTTCATATTCTTCTTTAATGGCTTTACGAAGCTTCATTTGAATGGCGGGATTTTCATAAATATCACGTTGACGTTGTTCTTGTTTAGTCTGAAAATTAGCAAAAGAGAAATCAATAAAAGAGGAAAAATAAACATACCTTAATAGCAACCAATGGATCTTCATGCATAACCACATCAAGCGCCAATGCCGAAACTTTGTTATTCCTATTTGAACCGTGAGTAACAGATTTAATAAATGACTTTTCAATCGCTGCTTCACGAGCTTTTTCGGTATCTTCTCGAACGACATCAGAATAAAGATCAAATTCTTTTGTGATTCTTTTACCAGTTAAAAAATCTTCTCGATTCACATCAGCTTTGGCACCATCATACATCCATTTGATTTTTGGGCCATCATCCATCGTTGTTGTTGATAAATTGAAACTTGATAAACCAATAAACAATAAAGGATCAATCAAAGAAAATTTTGCGACGAAGGAGAAAGAAAGAAAGTTGATGAAAAAATGGAAATGAAAAAGCTTTCAAGCAGAGGAATGCCTGAACGTAAATTAGACACATGTTGCCACAAAAAATTTAGGTGCCTAAAAAATGGTTCAATCAAAATTTGAAAAAGCATTCAATCGATTTTTATGATCGATCAACGTTGATGAAGTTAACTTTATTTATTAGGGTATTTTACGCGGTGATTTCCTGATATCGTCAAAGACCATGTCCTTGATAATCAAAGTAAAATTGCCTCTGCCATTTGAGTATTATCAATTTGAGCATAACTTTCCATTCTTTTGCCATTGAGCTTTTTTAGACAACGGTTTTTCTCCGTCTTTGATGGTGATTTCTTTCCATCGTTATTTATCCCTTCATTTATTTTGCGTTTAAAGGGACACCGCAACTTGATGCCTTTTTCAAATTTTAGAAAGCGCGCCATTACACGCAAGCGTAAAGATAAATACTGTATTTTACGTGTAATGACAGTATTTATCTTTACGCTTGCGTGTAATGGCGCGCTTTCTAAAATTTGAAAAAGGGCATCAAGTTGCGGTGTTCCTTTAAACAGGGCTTTACCTTATTATTATCTGAGATTTCCCACAACTTTGTGTTATTTGCCCATCAATTTCATTACTTCCTAAATTTATTCGTTGCTTTTGTATTTACTTTCAAGCAACTTTTTTGACATTAAATTGCGCCATTTTCTGTGATGGAAATAAGTTTACTATGTTGCTAATAGGGTTGGCAAATGTTAATTAACCGGTGAATTTACCGGTTAATTAACCGGTAAATTAACCGGTTAATTAACCGATTTTTAATTCACCGGTAAATTAACCAACCCTAGTTGCTATAACTGAACCCGATTCTTTCAGCTTTTGCTATTTTTAAACTTAAAGATTTTTGTGTAAATGTAAAATGATAATTTCAACCAATTCAACATCAACAAATTTTAGAAAAATGATTTTATTCAAAAAAACATCCCAAAAAAGTAAGGACATAATCATCACAAGCCATATGTACATCAAATATGAATAAATTAAAAATATCATTATCAAAAATGATTTTCAGAAAAGCTTCAAATTGTTTATCGACGTGCAAAAGCTTTTTGCATATCCAAATTTGAACATGCTGCTTTTTTTCGACGTTGACTAAGATTATCTTCAAGGCTTGAACTATCCATTGCCGAAATAATCAAGGGCCTAAAAATTATTAATGCAAAATTAGTAAAGGGATTATAATGTCCATAAAAATGAGTATCTTACTTAATAAACGAAGGTCCAGTTTGAGAAGTTTTTTCTGATTCTTCTAATTCTTTTTCAATTTTTTCTTTCATTTCTTGAATTGATTTATCTCGTTGTTGATTTCTCCAATCAACGTTTTGCATCATTTCTTGACGTTTTCGCTCCATTTCAGCTTTTTTCTTATCTACAGCGGAGGTTGAAGGTTTTTCATCATCGCTTGGATCCGGGGATGATGTTGAAGAAGAACTCGATGACGATGGTGATTGACGTCGTCTTTTATGTTCAGAAGAAGCTGGTGGTGGAGATCTTCGCCGACGACGTTTACGATCTTCTTTATCATCTGAGTTAGATGGAGAACGTTTATTATTACTTCGTCGATCACTTTCACGCCTTTGTTCTCTTTGAGGTGGTTCTTTAGAATGAGAAATTATTTTTCGATCAATAGCAGCAGGGGAATGTCGTGAACGTCTTGGAATTGGACTTTTTGGGGATCTTTCACGTCGGGCAGATGATGTTTTTTGGCTTGAAGAATCGTGCCTTTTACGAATTGGAGATTCATGTCTTTTACGAATAGGTGAATCATGGTGTCGACGAGCAGGAGGAGGAGAATCACGCCTTTTACGTACTGGTGAATCGTGTCTTTTACGAATAGGCGGCGAATCAATGCGGCTTCGACGAGATGGTGGTGGACTTTCATGTCTTCGATTTCGCCTTGGACTAGGAGACTCATGACGTCGAGAATGTTGTTGTGGTTGACTGGTTTTACGAATAGGGGAATCATGGCGTCGTTGTTGACGACGAGGTGATGGACTTCTTTCTCGATTTTTGGAATGTTCATTAGCAGTGGAATGTTTACGGGATGAAGAAGGTCGAGGAGAGCTATTTCGTCTTTCTAAAAAAATTTGTAACATTAACCTTCAAAGAAAAGGTCTTAAGATATTTACCTTTAGGTCGTTCAGGTGATGATGCTTCACTACTACTTTCAGATGATGAAGAATGCTTGCGCTTATGCTTCTTTTTTTCTTTCTTCTCTTTTTTCTTTTGCTTCTTCTTTTTATCTTGTTCATATTCTTCTTTAATGGCTTTACGAAGCTTCATTTGAATGGCGGGATTTTCATAAATATCACGTTGACGTTGTTCTTGTTTAGTCTGAAAATTAGCAAAAGAGAAATCAATAAAAGAGGAAAAATAAACATACCTTAATAGCAACCAATGGATCTTCATGCATAACCACATCAAGCGCCAATGCCGAAACTTTGTTATTCCTATTTGAACCGTGAGTAACTGATTTAATAAAAGATTTTTCAATCGCTGCTTCACGAGCTTTTTCTGGATCATCTCTAACAACATCGGAATAAAGTTCGAAATCTTTAGTAATTTGTTTGCCAGTTAAAAAATCCTCTCGATGCACATCGGCTTTTGTACCTTCATACATCCATTTTATCTTTGGGTCATCAGCCATTATTGGTAAAAAATAATGAAGGAAATAACTAAAAATATGCGAATCAAAGAAAGTTTTCTTGAAGGATAAGAAATGGTTGGTTGATTGATGAAAATGGAAATAATAAAAATTCAAAACGTTTCAATGCAACCAATTGTCTTGTTGCGTTTTGCCAATTCTTAGATAAATACATTTTTCAAAATATTATTACTTCAAGATTAGCATACTTCATTATTACATTTTTTGTATTAGCTTTTTTGATGGAAGCGAATCCATCAATTGGTGGCTATTATCCAACACAAAAAAAGCTATAAAGCAAATGCGTAAATTCAAAAGTGTGCGAGAGACTTATGTTTTAAAACGAAAAATCCATTCCGCGATCCTCGTCTTTCAAAGATAAAAACTTGAATGAAAAACATTTTTAGAAAAAGCTTCATTCTTCTTTCATCACTTTTTTCGTTTTCTTCTTCTCCTGTTTTTTGGTTTGATTGTTTCGTGTGTTCGTGCTCCTTTATTTATTTATTGTTTTTCTAATATCTAGCTTTCAATAACTTATAATAAACTTTTGTTTTACAGGGTCTCATCTCGCTATGAAACGAATAAAAAATTCCTTGTCATGTTTCTCAAACAAGTCTTCGCCTAAAGCCAATGTCATCGATCAATCAACTTTAGCTTCGTCGTTCACTGAAATCCTTGGAAATGATCCTCAAAAAGTTGGATATAAGAAATCATCGAAGTCAAAGAAGAATAAAGTCATCATTAGTGAATTGCAAACTACCGTATGTTTTGTTTGAAGTTATATGCATCTCTTTTCATATTCGTAGTTTTCAGATATCCAATTTACGAAATAACCAAGACGAAGATAAATATGGTATTGAAGCTCAAATTGCTGGAATTAGAACTGCCATCAATGAATTGTTAATGAACCGCGAATCTGATCAAGCTCTTGGTGAAGCAATGAAAGCTCAAGTTGATGCTATGGAACAAAGCCTCGTTGATATAAAGCGAAAGCGTGATGCTGATATTCAAACTGTAAATGATGCTATGAAAATTTTAGATGCGAGGATCGATGAAATCGAAAGGAAACAAGAAGCTACTCGTCATGTACATTCTGAAGAAAAGAAAGATCTTGAAATTCAACTTGCTTCATTAAAGGATGGTGAAAAGCGACATTATGATGAGCTAGCTGTACACAAAGAAAAGAATCAAGCGCTTGAAGTCAGAGTAGCTGCTTTGGAACGAATCATCTATGAAATGAACACGGTTGTTTTCAAAAAGCTGGAACTTCGGCAGAAAACCCTATGGCATGGTTACTCAACATTGGATAAGCATGTAAGACCAGCAATACTCTTCATGACGGATTCGAACGATTTGACTATAAATGGCGTTACTTCTCATAAGAATCTGATTCTCGATGGCGTAATTTCATTGTTCGATGATGATCCATTCAAAGTTAATGCTCGTTGTTGTTATTATGATCAACTTGCTGTATCAAATATTCTTGGAAAAGTTCATTCCTGTAAACTCTCGGACTTATTCTTATACAATCAGCTCTTAACATGGAATGAATTTCTGATGCTTGTCTCATCTAGTATGGTCAAAAATGTTTACCTTTCTTTTGTATGGATCAAAGACGAAAAAGATGAACTTGTTCCACTTGAATACATTCTTTCATTACTGCCCAATATCGAGAAGTTCCAACAGTGAGTTACCACATTCTTTTACCATACATATTATGTTTGTTTTTTTAGCTTTGTTGTTTACAATAGCACGCATGCTTTCGAAGAATCTAGTGTTACTAAAGAAACTTTCAAAAAGCTTCTCCAACTTTCACCTTTCAATAACCTTCAGCTCTTCAAACTTGTGGATGTTTCGCATAAGAACTTAGATATTGATTCATTTTTTGAATTCATGAAGGTAATCATCCTCATTTTTTTATCTGTTCTTTTCATTGCTTTCTTTTTCAGAAACATCCAAAAGCTGAGTTTACTCTTGCCTTTCGTCGATTAAATATTTCCAAAGAAGAAAGAGCCGAATGTGATGCAATGAAACAAAAAATGATTGAAACTTGTCCAACGCCTGATCAACTTAGAATGTAAGAGATACCGTTAAAATTTTTGATTTTTTCTTTTTTTGTTTGTACTTTTGTTTTTTAAAATTTTTGTGAAATAAACTTTTTTTACTGCAAAGTGTGTCTGTGGCTTTTACAACATTCTTGATTGAATGTTACAACCTTTTGAATGGAACAACATTACTTCTTTCAAAGTTTTGGAGAAAATTGCAGTACCAAAAGAACCAAAGATTTACCATGGAAATTAGTTGGCATTAATTATTTTTCGATGACATATGATAGTATCTTTTCACAGGATTTACGATGAAGTTAATCTTACGTAGATATTACTCCTCCAGCTATCTTCTTGCAGCGTCTTTATTTTCATGAGTTTGGGAAATGCAATTTTTGAACTCTGTTTTGTTTGCAACTATAATTTGTAAAAGCTTCTTTTGCTAAACAAGCATTCATTAGTCCAACTTCTTTCAGTGATTTGGAGTGAAGTAGTTTTCTTGTGAGTTTATAGTTAGTTTATTGTTAAATAAATTTATTTTATTTCTTGATAACAAAAAAGTAATAATTAATTAAACTTTGGAATTTTTACTAACTCGATTTTGGCATATTTGTTTTTCACTTTTCGTGGATATCAGTTCTGTGCTGCTACTATCACTATTACTCGACGATTTTATTTTCTTCTCCACTTCGAGTGGAATCATTTTACGATAAAACAAAATCCATGAAGCTGCAGTAAACCCAAGGACAAAAATTTCTAATTTCCATGTAAGTTTTGGTCCATAAAAAATATATAAATTTCCTAAAGCAAATGAACCCAACATTCTTGCAATTCCGCCTGAAATTTGAAATATTCCTTGCATTGTTCCTTGTAGACGTGGACCAAGTATTGTTGAAAAAAGAGTAAAAAGTGCAACATTTAAAGTTGGAAATGCTATTCCAATAATTAATACATAAAGGGAATAATAAATGTAAACATTAATGGGGCTGAGTTCTTGACACCATGAAAATCGAATATTATCACAGCCGGCATTATTAGTTTGGGTGGAATTGTCGTCTTTCATTTCAACTTGACCGGGAATGAATGACCATGAATACGTAATGAGATAAAAAATAATTAGAGCTTTCAATGATCCAATGCAAACACATCGAAGATTAAAACTGGAAAAAAAAGTTGGCGATAGAAATTATTTTTTAACCAAAACAACAACGACGCCTGCTTAACTTTCCCTGAACAAAATGGGTTTATTAAAAACCTGGACTTACTTTTTAAAAAGATTAAAAGTAAATGCAAGACAAACTAATAAAGTTAAAATGCTTGCACCCATTTGTGAAGCAGCCATATATTTAACTGCTTTAGTTTCAGAAAAATTAAACATATGTTGAGAAAATGCGCTACCAATGGTTTCAATATTTGTTAAGAAAAATGTATGAGCAAATCGAGTTAGGAGACAAATTAAAACTGCAATGAAATCATAATTTGGGATTTCTTCCGCGTTGGAAGATGGAGTTTTTTGACTTTGAGCTGCTTCTGCGTCGTCTGGTACTTGAGTATTTGGAGTTTCGACTATGCCTGCATAAAATTCTTTAAAAAATCCATAAAGAATTGCAATTCCAGCAAGATTTATAATTATTGCACAATAAGCTGGCCCAGTATAAATATTTAATTTAAAATATTTAAATATTTGATATCCCGGATATCCAAGTGGCGAAAACATGAGTTGCAACACAGGACCCAAAATGGCACTAATTGATTGACCAACAGAAAAATATCCAATTGATTGACTTCGATCCTCGATGGCGCTCGCAGTGGAAGCATAAAGTCTTAACATCGCTGAATTACTTGAACCTATTCCATCCAAAAATCTTCCAAACAATAATAAATATTTGGGTGAAAATGAAAATGAAATAAATGGAAGACTCAAATAAATTAAATTTCCAGAAATGAGAAATAAAAAGCTAACGAAAATTGGAAGTTTCACTTGTTTGATTTTATTTGACCAACAACCAAAAATTGGAGCTGATATCATTTGTCCTATTGAATACATAGCCATTATGTAACCGAAAAAATCTTCTGTAGCAGTTTTGTCAATCTAAAAAAATTTTAATTATTTAATGCAAATTTTGACAAAAAAAAAATTCTGCTCGGGGCTAAAAATTATTTTTTTCTCAAAGCTCTAAAGTTGATTTTTTTTTGAATTGCAAATTTTTTGAAAATATCATAGGTGGTGGTTGAGGAAATTTTTATAACTAACTTACTGTAATTAAATATGGCCAATAAGCACTAAATAAAATATAATATGGTATGGCTCCAACAAAGGCTAAAAAAGTTGCAATGTAAATACTCAACCAATTTGTTTCTGTTTTTATTATTGTTGAACATTTTTCTTGACTATCATTTGATATTCTTTTTTCACATTTTTTTGAATCGATGACTTTCATTTTCATCAAGTTTGAAAATATTGATTTGAATCAGTAATAAATAAAAATAATGACTTTTAAAAAGTTAATTTTCCAATAAAAAAAAGATTATTAATTTTTGGAAGTTGAAACAAAAGACAAAAATTATTATAAAAAAAAGTTCAAACGATTTTTTGTTTTTGTGGTTACTTTTTTTTCCTTGCGCATTATTTTCTTTTTCTTTTCCTTGTGATTCTTGAAGGTGTAATTAATTGATCTTTGAAGAAAGGCAATTTGATGATGATGAATGGTAGTAAAGATATGATTGATTGAAAGTTTATTTTTGAGACTAACCAATGATGATATAAATCAATGAGTGCAGCACAAATTAATATTTTTTATTTTTCCGTTGCTATTTTTCCTTTTTGGATGATCCAAATTATCATGTTTGTGATTATATATTTAATATTTATTATGGAATTATTTTATTATAAAAAATTATATGGAAGAAGCGTAGCTAAAAAAATTAGGAAATATGTACTTTTTATGTTTTTTTTTTCGTTTGGAGTGACAAATAAAAAATTGAGAATCATAAAAATTTTGTTTCTATTCTCGGTGAGAGACATTATTTAATATTGATTAATTCAAATCCAATTTTTAACAATTTACACGATTCTTGAAGTTGAATTTTAATTCTTTCAGTTTCTTCTTCGTTAAAATCATCAAATAAACAAAATCCAAGTTTATCAACAACTTTCTCTTCAATTTCTTTTTTGATTATTTTTAAATGTTTTTTGATTAAAAGAGCCATCAAAAAACTTGGTGTTGATCGCTTTCGAGTATTTCCATGAGTATCAAATTCTAATAAAATTGGATGTTTCTCATCTTTCGTAATTTTAAATTTCCATTCATATTTATTTTCACCCGCTAAACAACAAATATAAAATAAGATTGTAGATTTATTCTTAGCCAGCATAAAACAATAATCACCACACAAAAATTAGAAAAGTATCTTCTTGAAAGCGTACAGTAAAAGTTTCTTTTTCGTCGCTTAAAATAGAGATCCTCAATGTATTAATATGATAAAACTCGATATAATAGAATAAATTCATTCGAAAAAGTAATTGAAAATTATTTTTCATTCGACATAAATGTCATAAAATTGTGTAAAGAAACTGGCCAGAAAATTATTCACAATAATTATGATGATCATAAGCTTTCATCCATTTTTTAAATTAGCCCTTTAGATAATAAAACTTTAAACCAAATTGATGCATCCTGGACAGCAAAATATTTTAATTAAAGTTATGAAAACAAGGAATAGCAAAGCTAAGCAAACTAATCTTTAAAATATAAAAACTTAATGACCAAAATATTTTAATATATTTAAAGTTTAGTACGCTACAAATTCGTTAACTAAAATTCAAAATTATTTTCAAACAGCCTTTTTTAGAAAGATCTTTTTTTAAAGTAATCAAAATCCTACGTTAAAACAATGCATTTTTTGTTATTAGCTTTTGTAAATTTTTTTTCCTTGCTTCGATTTTGTTTCTTTGAAGAAAAAAAAAACCAATCGTTTCAAACATTTTTTTGTTATTAATGCAAATTTAGAGCACGAATGATGTGATTTTTGTTGCCATCTAAAAAGCTATATAAGCTTTTCTTTGACATTTCATTATTTTTTTGTTGATCATTCGTGCTTGCGTTCTTTGCTTCTTGCTGCTTGGTTGATTTTCGTCGTCAAAAAATGAAGGTCGTCGTCGTCTATGCTTTGATCGTTTTTGCTGCTATTCTCATCTTTATTCCATTTTCTCGTGCTAAACAATGTTTAAAAATAGATTCATGTTTTACAAAGAAATTTAATGCAACTTGTATGTCTTTTGGAAAGTTATATATAAGGGTTGTTTAATCATTTTAAACTTTTAATTCTGAAAAAACTTAATCTTTTTTTTTGGCTCATTTATATATTATTGATCATTTATGTTTTCTTCACAAATAATCTTATCTAAAATTTTAGTTCCTGACCGTGAACATGTTAAAAATGTTGAATGTGATGAATGCGCTTCTTGGTACTGTCTTCGTAATGGTGTAGCATATAGTGGGTATGGATGTAAAGGTGATGGTAATATCTGCAATGATGGCAAAAATCAAGATGGAGATTCATATTTTGATGATAAAGAAAATTGCTATTATGCTCATAAAACCGACGTTGATAGAAAAGACCCATTCACCTTTGTATGTTTAAAATTACTTTATTTTAACTGTATTATTACTTTTATTTGTTTTAGTGCATATTTGCTTTAGAAAGACTTATTATGAATGAAGGTAAATGCACTCCTAATGGTGGATCAGCTTCTGATGGATCAAAATCTGTTACAACTACAAGCAGCAAAGATGAAAGCAAAACTGTTGGTATTTCAACTATCGGTGGAATGATGCTTCTTGGATGGATTTTCAATCGCTTTTAATGTCAAAGTTTACCAACAAACAATGCTTGATTTTGAAAAACTTATAAAAACTTGCAAATATTTTTATTTCAAAAATCAAATAATTACTTTTAAAAATTTGAAATTTAATAATTCATCATTTTGCGAAGTCCATCAATTAAATGGATTTGATTCTGCCAGGGCAATAAAAAACTTTCCTAAAAAAATATGGCTTCATGAATCTTTGGAAATTTTTATTAATGGCGAAGAAAAAAATAATAAAAATATTGCATCTTTTTTAGTTGAAAAAAAAATTTATCGATGTGATATAACTTTTTTGAATTTAGTTGAACAAAGTTTAACTTTCAATGAATTCAAAATATTAAATTCAAATGGAAAAATTACTTTTTTAAAATTTTATAAAACTACCGTAACCAATGGCGACGGTGATGGAAAAATAGTGCTAATTCAAAAATTAATTAAAATTCTTCCAAATCTTAGTAATTTACAATATCGAAATTTTGATGGCGAAGATGGGAGACAATTGTTTACTTCCAAAACGGCTGAAAATTTTTTGAAGCTTCCACATTTTTTTAATTTGAAAACTTTGAAACTCGTTAATGTTCCAGAAACTTTTAATTTTGAAGTTTTATTTGAAGATTTAAAAAAAGTAAGCAAAACAACAAAACAAAAAAAATGAAATGAAAAAAAGGTTTTTTTAGAAATCATCCAAAATAAATATTCATCTTGATTTTTATCTTTTTATTTCAAATTCCTACAAACAAAGGCTACAATATTTTGTAGATAATATTCTTGCAAATAATGGATTAACAACAACAACAAAAACAATTCAACAACCACCGCCGTTTATATATTTTCTTGGAATGGGTGAAGCCAAATTTCAAGCTTTAAATCGATTACGGCTTCAATTTGAGAAGCAACAACACCAGCATCTTTGAAAACAAGTGGCGCCAAGGGTTTTTGTTTTTTGTGTATAAAGGTTAAAAAAATCAAAAGAATAAATAAAATTTTTCTTAAACTTCTCTGTCATTATTATTAATACATACAAATGTCACCTCTGATTGAGATCAGAGTAGTTATGTAAAAAAAATTTTTTTAGTTTTCATTTTACTTTCAAAATTTATGTATCTGTGTTAATTTTTAGATTCAACAAAATTACCTTGTTGCTTTGGTTATTTTGAAATCACCGCAAAATTTCTTGCGTAACGTTTCGAAAATCAGAAGCAACAGTAAGCTAAACTTTTGCCGCCAAAAAAAATTCTTTGCTTATTGACTTTTTTTTTACAAAAACTCTTTTTTGCTCCAGCACTTTTGCTTTTTTATGTTCTCGCTAGTTACCTTGTTTATTCCGTGTCCGTTTATTATCTTTAGTTTTTGCTAATAGTTTACTAGCGTCTCTGTGTTCCCATTTACTTACTTTCATTACTTTTTATCAATACAAAATATGTGTTTCGAGTTTCGCATTGCATACTTGTAATAATTTTTTGTATTATCTCTTCCTTTTTTCAGGTTTTCAACCATTTTGTTTAATTATGGAAAACTACAACCAACCTACTCGTAAAAGATCTCGATCTTCAATCGATGGCCAAGAAAGCATTTCATCAATTGCTGCCTACGAAGTTCTTCTTTCATATGTCCAATCTAAACATGATGAGAAAGTGGGTGAAGTAAGTTGCTTGCTCATTTTAAAAACCATTGTACCAAAAACTTTAATTTTTATGTTTTTAGATAGCAATCTTAAAACAACAACATATAGAACTTCAAAAACACGCTGTTCAACTCGTAAAAGAAAAAATTCAATTGAAAGAAAAACAAAAGGCTGATGATCATTGTGACGGTTCAAAAGATGAAAATGTTACAATGAAGCAACGTCTTAATGAAATGGAAGCTACAAACAAGAAACATGTTGAAAAGGTGAGTCATTCTCTTTACTACCATGTTTTACCGATTTTCACTTTTCAGATTTCTGGTTTAGAAAAGCAGCGAGAAGTTGATCATCGTGTCCTTCATGAACAAAAGAAATCCTTTGGAGATGAAAAAGCTCGTATGCAACAACTCAATGCTGCTTTGGAAGCAAAAGACAAAGAGAATGTTGTTACAGTAAGACCAGTATATAATTTCCAAATATCTATATAACTCATGTTTGTTTTTCAGATTACTGTTTTGAAAAAGGAAAAGGAAGCTAGCCACCAGACTCAAGATGGAAAAAAGAAAGCTATGCAAAACGAAATTACTCGTTTGAAACAACTCAATGCTGCTTTGGAAACGAAAGACAAAGAACAACTTGAAAAGGTAGGAATTGAAAAAAAAAAGTTATTCCATCTCACCTTCGTTTTTCAGATTTCTAGCTTTAAAAAGCAACAAGAAGACAATCATCGTGGTCGAGATGAACAAAAGAAAGCTCTACAAAATGAAATTACTCATTTGCGAGAACTCAATGCTGCTTTGGAAGCAAAGGATAAAGAACATCTTGAAAAGGTAAAAGCTATATACAATTAATGACTGTCTTTCTCATTTCTGTTTTTTAGATTTCTGCTTTGGAAAAGGAAAAAGAATCAAGCCGGCATGTCCGTGAAAAGAAAATGGAAGATTCTGAAGCCGAAAATGCTCACTTGAAACAACGTAATGCTGATTTAGAAGCTAAATATAAGAAGTACCGTTCAAAGGTTAGAGCTGTATAAAAAAATTACATATCTTTACTCGTTTTAATTTTCAGATTTCTGATTTACAAAAGCACCAAGTATCTTCCTCTAAACAATCCCATGCTGATTCAAAGAAGATGCCTGAAGGTAAAGTTTCTCAATTGGAAAAAGTCAATGGTGAATTGGAAGAAGAAACAAGTAAGAAACGTGTTCAAAAAGTGAGTGTTTAGAAAACTTTTACACCTTTACTTTCATTTTCTTTTTTTAGACTGTTGATTCGGAAAAACAACCAGAAAAAAAGCGCAGTGCTGCTTCTGATGGAAAGAAAGGTGAAACTCAAGTTCCTGAAAAAATGCCTAGATCTCATTCTCGTAAAACCCAAGGTAATCCTATCGTTGACCTCGAAGGAGCAATAAATTTGTTGTGAATAATTAATTTTATTGATTTGTTAACTGTTTTAAACTTTTTATTGTTTGTTTTCATTTTGTTTTGAATTTGTTTATGTTATTGAATTCTCTTTTGTTGGTTTTTGTTTTACAAAATAAACTTCGTTTTATATCGGTTTTATGAAGCTGTGAAATAAAGAGAAAAAGAAACTCTTTAGTTTGTTACTATTAATTTCATATTCTCCATAAATTATTTGATGTTACACATTTTTCTTACTATTTTGAAACGCCGCAAAATCTTTGCATCATGTGTCCAATTTCAGCAACAGTAAACTGCACGTTTACAACCCAAAAATATCTCTGATGCTTTTTTTTTGCGAAACAAAAGTTTTGTTTTTGCTCATTTTTTCTAAACTTGAATATCTTTTAGTAGCAAGAATTGTTTTATGCCGCGTGTTCCATTTTTACGATAATTTGTTTTATTCATCCTTTTTATAGCCTTTTCAAAGACTTTTGGTTAATCATGGAAAACAATAACCAACCTAGTCGCAAAAGATTCCGATCAACATCAGATGGTCAAGAAACATCAATTGCAACATACGAAGTTGTTCTTTCATATTTCCAATCAGAATATGAAAAGAAAGTGGGTGAAGTAAGTTGCTTATTCATTTTGTGTACCAATAGCTTTAATTTTTATGTTTTTAGATAGCAATCTTAAAACAACAACATCAAGAACTACAAAAACATGCTGTTCAACTTGAAAAAGAGAATATTCAAATGAAGGAAAGCATTCAAAATCAAGGAGCCAATGATGAAGTTTCAAAAAAAGCTCTCAAAGATGAAATTGATCGTTTAGAACAATACATTCCCGAATTGGAAAAAACAAATCAAAAGCAACTTGAAATGGTAAAAGCTTTCACATTAGTTTTTCATTGTATACTTTTGCTTTTTAGATTGCTGATTTACAAAAGCAACAAGAATTCGATCAACATACTCATGCTGATTCCAAGAAGACGATGGAAGCTAAAATTGCTCGATTGGAACAAGCTAATGCCGATTTGAGAGCTACAAATAAGAAGCAAAGTGAAAAGGTACATAACAGTTTATTCTTTATTTCATTTTTTACTTACTTTTTTTTTGGCTTTTAGATTTCTGTTTTGGAGAAACATCCCAAAGATGGCAGTCAACAACAAAAAGAAGTCGATCGCCCAGCTCAAACACCATGGTGGAATGATGATGTTCGAATTTGAAAAGAAAAAAAAGTTAACTCTTGTTACCAACAGAAGCAATAATAATGTTTGATGAACAAAAACTTTATTGCTGCTTTATTATTGACTAGTTTGAACTTTTTATTGTTTGTTTCATTTCATTGTTGTTTTGTCGTTTTATAAATAAATTTTGTTTTATATACCGTAGTTTAGAAAAGCATACTGAATAGTAATCTATGGTAAGAAAGAAAAGGAAGCCGCTTAAAACTAATCAAAGTTAAGGAGAATGAAAAACAGCGAGAAAGCATATGTACCTATTTGCTTAAATAAAGTTCACTGGTTAAAGAATGGAAAGTTTTGCTTACATGACAATGACAATTTTACTTTGATTTATCAAGGACATGGTCTTTGACGATAACTGGAAAAAACGTCGTAAAATACACTAATAAATAAAGTTAACTTCATCAACGTTAATCGATCATCAAATCGATACAATTCTTTTTCAAATTTTGATTGAACCATTTTTTTACCTAAATTTTTTTTTGGCAACATGTGTCTAACTTTCGTCCATACTTTCCTCTGCTTGAAAGTTTTTTTCATTATCATTTTTTCATCAACTTTCTTTCTTTCTCCGTCGTCGCAAAATTTTCTTTGATTGATCCTTTATTGTTTATTGGTTTATCAAGTTTCAATTTATCACACTTATCAACAACAACGATGGATGATGGCCCAAAAATCAAATGGATGTATGATGGTGCCAAAGCTGATGTGAATCGAGAAGATTTTTTAATTGGTAAAAGAATCACAAAAGAATTTGATCTTTATTCTGATGTCGTTCGAGAAGATACCGAAAAAGCTCGTGAAGCAGCTATTGAAAAATCTTTTATTAAATCTGTTACTCATGGTTCAAATAGGAATAACAAAGTTTCGGCATTGGCGCTTGATGTGGTTATGCATGAAGATCCTTTGGTTGCTATTAAGGTTAATTTGTTATTTCATTTTTTGATTTCACTTTTGCTAATTTTCAGACTAAACAAGAACAACGTAAACGTGATATTTATGAAAATCCTGCAATTCAAATGAAGCTTCGTAAAGCCATTAAAGAAGAATATGAAAAAGATAAGAAGAAGAAGCAAAAGAAGAAAGAGAAGAAGAAGGAAAGAAAGGAACATAAACGACGACATAATCAAAGGGATTACTTGTGAATGCTCTGGATCAATGTCAATTTCTATGATATGTTTACAAATACGTTTTTACTTTCTTTTAGTTTTTGTTGTTTTTTGTGTGTATGTAAAGTTGTGATAAAGTTATTTCTTTTAAATGTTTTTCTTTTGATTCTTACACGTTATTTCGAAGTATCTATAGAATTGATAAAATTGTTATTTTTTGTTACGTTTGTTATTTGCAATCGGTAATATCCATTTTGGAACAGCATTTCCATGATTGAAGCAAAGCATAGGCATAGAGTAACCATAAAAAGTATTGTTGTTGGAGAGGATGATTCAAATAGCACAAGTAAATTTAGTCCAAAAGGGTTTTGAACATTTTGAGGAAAATAGTGAAAAGTGTTATCAATATAGTAAGCAGTAAATCCTAGTAATGCAACGCAAAAATATAAGGGGAAGAACATTAACGTGAAGGACCTTAAATACGGCTATGTGGAATTACAATTTAAGAGTTTGAAATATTGTTTTTGCTCTTTCCTTTGTTTGATGATTCATTGTCGATTCTTTCGTCTTGCAAATTATGTATCGTAATCGTGTGTCTCATTGTTCTTACTTTATGTTGTTGTCTTTGATAATCATGCTAATTTTATTCATTTTTCAGGCAATCCTAATCAACCAAGTAGTTAGTTCATCATTCAATCATCGACAACATTTCTTCTCTCATCCACTTCAATCATTGGATAATCGAATCAAAATGAAAGCTGCTGAATTTTATCCATCCATTTCAACATCGCTTCAAAATGAAAAAAATTTTGGTGAACATAGTAATGGTTCAGAAGAAATGATTATTCCAAATGGAGGATCTGGTGATCATCGTGGTATCGTTCCAAAAGAAATGATTATTCAATCAAATGAAGAAGCATCTTGTGATGCCAATGAAGAAGTAAATCCTGAAGAAGCAATAGAAATTCTTGCTCATCCACCACCGCCATCAACATCATCATATAATGCTCAACAACAAAATGGTGGTGGTTATACCTTTGAATCATTCATGAAAAGATTTTGGAATTTGTTTGCTAAAAAAGAAGGCACTTATGCTGAAGTTTAATCAATGGTGGGTTTATCGATGAGTATTTGTAGCTTTGTTCTTTCTTTTATGCTTCAAACGTTCTTTCATTTTTCAGTTTCATGAAATGCAACAATTTCTTCAAGAAGAAAAAAGAGAATTACAAGATGAAATAATTTGTTTAAGAGAAGTTAATGCTCATTTGAAAACTGCTTTACAAGAACAATTTGATACGGTAATGGTTTCTTATGTGCCTATATTCTTTTCTATGTCAACCTATCAATTTTTCAGATTGCTGATTTTGGTAAAAATGTTTCTGATTTGCAAGTAACTAATGCTGAACTTACTGAAACTGTATATTTGTTTATAACCTTTTGAAACGCGCTCATAAAAAACTTTCAACTTTCAGATTCATCACCTTGAAGAAGATAAGAAAAAATTGGAAACTGATGTTGAAGATATGGAAGAAAGTTTAGCTGATTTACGATTAAAAGTATGCTTATCTGCATTTTATCCATGGAAGATGTTAACCGTTAAATTTTTAGATTAATAACAACGAAGAAGAAGATATCAATTGTAGTCATGCTTAGAATCATCTCCATCTTCAAGTTACCAACAATATGAAAATTCTCAATGTCTCTATTTATAACTTCGAAAAATGTTTATTATTTGTATCGTTGATTTACATCATGATTTTAGGTTTAAATAAATACTTCAAATTGTTTTTGTAATGAATGTCTTTTTATTAATTAATGGAACAATGAATATTTGTAGTCTGTTGATCACCCGAAAAATGGAAGCATGACCATTTTTTAGGCACATTGTGTCCTACAGGGAATACAGTAAGCTGTAAGCTTTTGTTACCCAAAAAATTTCTTTGTTGTTTGATCAAATAAAACTTTATGCTTTCATTTTCTCTTCAAAATATGTTACATATTTTAATGTCATCGCCCTCATCACCTCGTTTGTTTGCATCTGGTATGTTAATCCATTCAAAAAGCGGCATTTCGTATTAGTTTTTGAAAACAGATTCGCCAAAATTCGTGGCAAAGAAAAAAGGAAGAGAGAAAGTTTTCTTTTTGACTCGCGCACTTGCGCGTCTGCCATTGGATTCTTTTTGAATGCCGTTAAAAAGGATTATTTCTTTTTTTTGTTATGCTTTTTTCTTCAATAATAAAACCCATTTTTAGAAAACAAAATGGATGCTGTGATCAAGTTTACATCATTTGCTTTTGGTAAGATTCGTCGACTCAAAGAAGAAAATGAAGATTTGGTCTTAAAATTGGAGAAGGCAAACTTGTACATTCAAATTCATATGGTAACTCTTTTACTTGTCTCAAAAATATGTAATTTTTGGTTTATTTTTAGGAAAAAGCTCGACGTTTCCAAGAATTACAGGAATATGTGAAAGAACTGGAAGCTGAAATTCAAGTAGTCTATCATGCCGAAGATGTTCATATTGAAGAAAAACAAGCATTTGAAACTGAAATAGCTGCTTTACACTCACATGTAATTTCTCCCTTCACATTTAACTGATTTACTTTACTTACTGTATTGTTGCTTTTATAGATTGATGAAATGAAAATGCAACTCGACCAAGAAAGAGCCAAATCAACTAAAATGTTAGAAGCTACACAAACATCAGAACCAGAGGTAACTTTCATTAACCTTTCTTTCTTTTGGAATGTATTAAACTTTCAGATCAATCAAATGCAACATAAAGCTGGTGTAACTGCTGATCATGGATTTTATGAATCACCCGAACTTGATTTTTCTAACTATGAAATGGAAAAGCAAACAGCGAATCGAATCTCGATTATGGATATCACTGATAGTAAAAATATACCTCCTGTTGATACCTTTGACAACGAAAATAATGATATCTCGGTTATTGAAATCAGCATTGATTCAGGTGGTAATAAAGCTACTACAAAGGTTTGATTTTCATTTCTTTAATATGCTTACATACTCTTTCATTTTTAGCTTCCAACATTTAGAAAACTTAAAATAACTGATGATCAGTGTCAATTCTTTTCAACATCTGAGGAAAATGAAAAACCTGAACTTGCAAGTCTCAAACGTTTGAAGAATAAAGAAGTGAGTCTTAATGGAACTCTTGATGTTGCTTGTAATACATGGTCGCTTTTTTCTCACAGTAATGCTTTCAAAAGCGTTGTACAGCTGTTAGTTTTCAAGTTTCATTCATGCAAGATATCAAAGCTTCGACTTACTGATCAATGGCTTAATTATGAAGATTATTTAAAGCTCGTATCGCCTGAAAGTACTAAAGAATTAGACTTTAAAAAAACTAGTTTTGTTACTGGCAAACTC
Source organism: Panagrolaimus kolymaensis (assembly GCA_028622995.1). Taxonomy (NCBI): domain Eukaryota; kingdom Metazoa; phylum Nematoda; class Chromadorea; order Rhabditida; family Panagrolaimidae; genus Panagrolaimus; species Panagrolaimus kolymaensis. The sequence goes on along the minus strand of JAJQJQ010000029.1, from coordinate 1,223,800 downwards.
TTTAATATCACTAGAAAGGCATGCTTTGAAGATTTGCTTGAGAAAGTTCCTAATCTTGAACGAATTAATTTGTAAGTTTTCCTTTGTTATCTTTCAAACTATTCAAGCTTCTTTTATTTTTAGTGTTGTTGGTCCTGGTAAAGATGAAATGATCACAAGCGAAACTGCATCAAATCTTGTCCATCTCAAAGACTTTGAAAATCTTAAAGAATTCCGAATTATAAATCTTCCATCTTGTTTTGATCTCAAAGAATTTGCAAAGTTTATTCAGGTAAGTGGAGGAGGTGTTGGAGGTTTTCACTTATGCAACATATATTTTTCAGGCTCATCCAAACACCAGCTTTACACTTGATTTCTCCAGAAAACTTGAAAGCAAAGTCAAAACTTCTCTTCGACGAACTGTTACTACTTATCTCAGTGAAGATAAATTGAAGCCATATCCTAAATCTCTTGTTATTGGAATAATTTAATTATCTTTGCTTTTGTATGTTTGCTTCTTATTGTTCATGCTTTCACTTTATTTTGATTCTTTGTTCTTGTTTGTTATCTTTGTTTGCATATTTTTTCATGTTTTGTCTAAATTTCATTTTCTTGTAATATAATAAATTTTTATTTTTGTTTATTTACTTTGCTATTCCTTCTAAATTCTAGAGTTTCTCAAACACATATCAAACACGTTTAAAGACACTTAGCAGCAAAGTTAGGTACAAAAAAAGTTGATTCCCACAATGTGATACCGTTAATGTTGTTTGAGTGATGGAATTTAATTTTACCTATGAATTGAAAAAGATATTTGATAAAATGTATACGGAGTTAGAAATTTTCACGAGATCATCTTCTTCAGCTACCTTCAAAAAAAGCTAAACTCTCCTTTCGTTCGAGAGATTTCACCTTTCGACAAGGTTTTGCTGCTTTGTAATAAACAAAGGTCTCTTTTTCTTTCCCATTATGTTTATTTTTTTAAACACGTATTTTTTGTTGTTTTTTGTTGTTGGTGTTAGTTTATTGGTTTTCATCGATAGCGATTAGATCCTTCAAGGAAAGCTAACTAACATTTTTTTTTCACACATCGCAGAAGAAAGTGTTACACTTTTTTGTTGTTGTTGCAAATCCATCAAACGCTTGCTTTTCTTTCTCTTCTTTTTTTTTTTTGCTTGGGCAATCTTGTTTCTGAATATTTTATTGAATATATTTTTTCCTAATTTTTTTGTAGCAATTTTATTTTACTACAAACAAAAAATCTAATAAAAGAAATGAAAGTTTTTAAATTTTAACATTTTTTTTGTTGTTGCCTGTTTAATATCCTTGCTTCTCTTCGGAACCCAGGACCATCATGCTTTAATTAGAGAATACATCGCTCTTTATGTTATTGACCATCGTAATTTTACATGCATCCAAATAAATAATCATTGGCACAGAGTTCGAAGACATAATAAATAATATCTGAATGATAAGTATTAAATATCACAAAGCTATTACTGATTTAAGAAAAATGAGAGAGAAAAAATGATAAAGTTTCATCCAACCATTTTTTTTTTACTCTATCGAGAGCTTATAAATTTACTTTTCTGTTTTTTATAACTTTTTTTTATATCTTTCTTTACAAAGAAAAAAACTCATCCATTTATTTATTTAAAACTAAACAAAATCTATCTATCATTGTTATCACCATCAAAGATGCATGAATTCATTTCAAAGTAAGTAAGTAAGTACTATCTTTTTTTTTAGTAAATTTTCAACAACAAAACGAACAAAGAAAAGTTTTTTTTACTCAAGCCAACTTTCTTTTCCTTCTATCTTTTGGATATCCAAAAACCCAAGAGACCTATAAAAAAAACAACAATTTTTTTTGCGTCGTTAACTAAAAAGAATTTTTTTGTCAACTAAATATGTACCATTTTTTTTAAGAGTTGTAAAAGTAAGCATATAAGTAAGTAAGTAACTTACTTCTTGTTGAGTCATTTTTCTTTTCATCCTCCATTTCCTCGATAGTGAGTTTCTAAGATATGATGCTCAGCTCCATTTTTTTTCTTGCAAAAAATTGAGAGAAGAAGAGCTATCATTTGTTTCCTCCAAAAAAAATAAGCTTTGCGACACATGCTAAAAACCGATGAATTGACAATGTTTTTTTTGTTGGCTTCTCGGATGGGCCATCTTCTATTTTTTTATTTTTTTAAAAAGGCTCTTTATCTTTTTTGAGAAAAGTATCTGTCTCAAAAAAAGAAGATATAAAGCTTTTTTTTGGGTGTCTTCAGAAACATTTAGGATATTAGTTTTTTTTATTTTTCTCTGTTTTTTTCTTCTTTTCTTCTAAAAATGGAAGAAATGTTTTTAGTATTATTAATTTTTATAAGTACTAGTTCCTTAATTTCCATAACTTCAAGTGAAGCTGCAATGTTATATGAATTTCGTGAACATTTGCCTCCAACATCACAAAATTTAAAATCACATAAAACTTGTATTGGCGGTAAAAATATTTCGAATGATTCAACACTTAATTGTCATGCCGCTAAATTTAATCGATCTATGGGATTGTAAGTTAATTATTTTCATTTATTTATTTATTTTAAAATTTTATTTCATCGAAAGTCTTAATTCTATTTCCATTATATACTAAATAATAAAGCCCATCTCTTCACAAATTCCGTTGTTCAAAAACAAAAAAGATTTTTAAAGAAAAAATCAAGAAACCGTTTTCCCGTTAAAAATTAATTTTGAGATTAATTTATTACACAAAAACGAATTAACTATTCTTATTTAATTTTTAAAAAACTAAAATAAAAAAAGTGTTTTAAATATTCAAATAATCAAAATTAAAGGAAAAATCAAATAAAATAACAAACATTTGATAACAAAGGTTTGTTTGTGGGCAAGCAAAAAATTTTTTTTCAATGATGGAAAGAAATTTTTTTCTTTCTTTTACTCTTTTTTTGTTCTTATCACTTAATCAATGCTTTATCTTTATTTATTTTTTTTTTGTTAGATTTTTTCTTTTAAAAAATTAACTCTTTAAAACCAATTCCCTAATTTTTGTTTGAGTTTGTTTCCAGAAATTATTTTACATTTTATTTAGTTTTGCGTCGCGACCCAAATGCTTTGAAATCTAATTTAATTAATAAAATGTGCAAAAATAAATTGACAAAAAAATATATTTATTTACAATAAAAAAACTATAAAAATGAGTAAAAAATAAATGGATTAATTTTTTGAGAGAAAAAAACAGAAAATAAAATTAATTTTTTTTATTCTTTCAGCTTTAAATCATGCTCTCGACATTCACATTGTTATTCTTCGAGAGAACCTTCGGATTGGTGTTTAATTAGTAATAATTTTATGTGGACGTACGTTTTACAAATTTTTCTTTACTTTTGATAGTCAAAGATCTAATTTTTCCCCCTAAAAAACTTTCAGGAATGCTGGCTGCCATTGTGACAAAAAAATTGGTTCATGTTTGATTGAAAGATATTCAAGAAATGATTATCAATTGCAATGGGCATATTGCGTTCCAAAAACCGAGTTTTATTGTGCCACTCGTTATTATAAAATTAAAGCCACTCTTACTTAATTCTTTCAAAATATTTTTGTTTATTTAATTCTTAATTTTTTTTTTTTCAAATTTTAAAAAACTGCCTATTAAATTTTTTATATATCGCGAAATTATTAATATAAAATTTATTATTAAAAATCTTTAAACAAAGAAATTAAATTTATTCTGTTTTATATTAACTTTTAAACAAGAAAATTTGAAATAAAAATAAGAAAAAAAGTGATTCAACCATTTTTTAAAAAAGACGCGAACCAAAATAAAATTGATAAAACTTATGGATGGAAAGCTTTCGAGAAAACAAAAAAAAATTGATTCGCTTTGAATTTTGATAAGTTATTTAGAGTCAGTCAAATCAATAAAAGTTGAAGAGAAAAAAAAGATAACAATCACTTTTTTTTTCAAACACAAAAAATAAAAAGTTTTTTTATATCGAAAAATTTTGAAGTTGTTGACAAAAATAATCGATTAATTTTTGTTTATTATTAATTTTTAAATAAAATTGTTTATTATTGATTTAATTAATAAAATGAAGATGGAATGTTTCGAATCAGCCTTTTCTCCCTTGACTCTGCATAATTCAGCGGCGGAACTTGAAATTTACACTTTCAAAAAGCCTCGAATTCAAAACTTTTCTTTTCCATCAGATGTTATTAAATATTTATTAATTAGTAATCGTCATTCTAAAGCTCATGGAAAATTAATTAAAACATGTAAATATTTTTTTTCTAAAAAACCCATTTTTGTTGTTAATAATTTAATTTGTTCCCATACCAAAAATGAATGGAAAATAATAATTGGAAGAAATTTTAATCTCAAAAGTTGGTTAATCGGTGAATTAGTTATTCCATGGAGAGCTGTTGGTCGTTCAAATATTGTATCTAAAATTATTTCAAATATTTATCGATGCGATTTAACTGTTTTACATTTATCTTTTTTACAAATTTCTTTTGATGAATTTGATTTTCTTGTTAAATCAGGAACTTTGGAAATTATTAATTTTAATGATGTGACTGTTGTAAAATTTAAAAATGGCGACAACGACGGCGATGAAATAATTTCGTTACAAACTCTTTGTAAATATTTACCAAATATAAAACAAATTACTTAGTAAGTTATTTTTTATATTCTAGAAATAACTTTTTTTGATTGATATCTAAATTTTTAAATTTTTTCTTTCTTCATGTAACTAGAGATAAATAAATTTTTTTAGCGCCTCTAAATATGAAAACATTGAAAAAATATATTTTCCTTTATTAAGAAACCTTCAACTTTTTCATTTACATGTTGATTTTAATTTTTTTTCTATTGATGTGATTGATAAATTTATTAAAGTGAGTCGTCAGTCTATCTTCCAAAATAACAAAACATTATAAAAATAAAATTTCCTTAAAAGATTATTTACATATTTTATTTATTTTTTTCAGGAGCATCCAAAGGCAGATATATTTATAAGATTTTCAAATACTTCATCAAGAGATGAGAATTATTTCTCAATTGAATATAAAAAGCTCCTTCAAACTATGGTTGATAATATAATTAATTTTGGTGTAACAAAAGATTATTTTCCACCTTTAATTCAATTTTGTGGACAGAGTAAAGGAACTTACGACGCTTTATTTATGCTTCGTCGAGCTTATTTTCAAATACAAAAAAGCAAATAAATTTAAACTAAAAATTTATCCAAATTTTTTCAGTAATTTAAGTGCCATCAATTTCATGAAACTCGACCATCATTAAAAAAGCATTAATTTTTTTATTATTTATAAATTTGTTACAATTAAAGTTTTTGATTTTATAAGATACAAATTAATAAAAAATAAGTTATTTAATAATTATTGTTTTTTAAATTTCGTCACCACCTTTCTTCTATTAGACAGAAAAAAACTAATTAAACTTCTGTTTTCATCCGACGCGGAAATATGTCATTTTCTCATATTCTTATTATTTATAATACATTAAAAACACTAAAGTTGCCTTTCATATTTTTTAAAAGAAAATCTTTAATCTACAGTAAAAAAGTTTTTTATTATTTTTTTTTCGTGATGTAGCTTTTAGTCATTTTTTTCCAAATTGAGAATGTTTGCTTGTTTTTTTATTCCTCTCAATGAAAAACATGCCTAATTTAATCCCATTCATATTTAGCATTATTTATTTCGGAGAAAAAAATTTTTTTACTTACGCACGTTTTTGTTATTTTCAAAATGTCAAAATAAATTATGAATACATAGAAATATCAATATAAAGTTTCTTTTAAAGATTTAATTATTTGAAGAAAAATTCTATTGAATTTTTATCATTTTTATAACACATGTTTTGACTTTCGGTTTTTGAGCATTCTTATTTTTCGCTATTTAAAAAATACCATATCCTTCATTTTCCGTCATTTGAAAAAGAAAATTTATCGTTTTCACATATATTTTTTTAAAGCATTTCTAGAAAAAGAAAAACTATGCCCAGTGCAGTATTTAATATTATTTGGCCATGTATCGAAGTTATAGTTTATTTATTTCATAGTTTAATGTTGATTTTGCTTATTTGGGGAAAAAATACCAAATTTAATGGTCCATTTTTTGATATATTTCGAATTTTAATGGTTGCGGATTTAATTTATTATTTTACTGTAAGTTTTTTTTGGATGAAAATTGTTTTTCAATCTAATTTTTCAACAATCAATTTTTTAGTTAAATGTTGGAACTCGATTTCCACGATGGGGATTTTTTATTGAATTTTATTTAACCCATGATTTTCTTGCAACCATAGTTTTAAATATTTTATCTTACATTGCTTTGGTTCAATTTGTGGGTCATTGTTTTTTATCCTTTAATCGTTTTATATTACTTTTATTTCCGTCAAAATATTCAAAGGTAATTATTAAAAATAAATTTTTAAACTTCACTAATTTCAAAATTTTTTTATAGTTTTGGGAATATCAGTGGTATACTGTAATAATAATAATTTTACCATTCTTTCATGTTTGTTATCGCCTAACAGCACAAGCAAAGTATTCAATTTTGGGAACTGGACAAGTTTACACAAATTGGACGAATCAAGAATTATATTCGATTACAACAAAAATAAGTTCGATGATTTACATAATAGCTACATGTCTGGAAGGAATTTTTTCGGTATTATCAATAATAAAATATTATTCCCTTGGATATTCAGCAAGTTCAAAAATTAAAATTATGGAAATTCGATTGCTTTGTAAGTTAGAAATCAATCATTTTGGCTTTAGTTTTTTTTTATTTTAAAAAAGTTGCGAAAGTTAAAATATTTTTTATTTTTAAAGAAAAAAAAACTCGACTTAATTGCTGTCAATTTTTTTAGTCATTTCCTGCATAATTTTTATTGCCCAATTAATTCGAAGTATCTATAGTTTTATGCTACCATATTTTGCTGGAAATGAAAGCTATATCGATCTTGCTGCTTTGGTTCCCGTTGTAGTTGATATTGGTGCTTGGTCACGAAGTGTTTCATTAATACTTTTAAGGTTTTTTTCTCAAAAAAAAAAAATGTTTAAAATTCCTTTAAACTTTGTATTTTTTAGTTCTACAGCAAGAAAAGCATTTGCAAATATGTATTTTCCATGGTCAGAGAAATCTGTTATCCATGTTGCATCCACCAATGTTCATCACGTTACAAAAATTACTTAATTTTAAACGCATATCAATTTAGTTGAAAAATATGTAGTTTTTTTTATTTTATTTTCAACTAAAAAACTTTTTTCAAGATCATTTTAAAAATTTAATAATGAGGTCCGATCGTTATCGAAGCTGAGAAAAAAAAAATGTGCTGACTACATTTGATTAATCTGAATTAGTTTTTCATTTTTTATTATTCGCTACTGTAAACTTTTTTTCTCGTTTCAATTTTGTTTCATTGAAAAAAAACCAATAGTTTCAAACACTTTTTATTATTGATAAAAATGCAAATTTTTAACCCAACCTATCATTTTTTGTTGCCATCAAAAAAGCATACAAACTTTTCTTTGACAAATTATTTTCATTGTTTTTTTGTTGATCATTCGTGCTTGCTTTTTTTGCTTTTTGCTGCTTGGTTGATTTTCGTCGTCAAAAAATGAAGGTCGTCGTCGTCTATGCTTTGATCGTTTTTGCTGCTATTCTCATCTTTATTCCATTTTCTGGCGCTAAGAAATGTTTCAAATATGATACTTGTGAAACAAATACGTATAATACATCTAGTAAGTCTTTTGTAAAAGTTAAAGGTTTGTATAATTTTTTAATTTTAGACAATGTAATAATGGAATGTGTGGAATGCGTTCAATGGAAATGTCTTCGTAATGGTATACTCTATGGTGGTCATGGATGTAAAGGCGATGATAATATCTGCAAAGATGGCAAAAATCAAGATGGAGAATCATATTTTAATGCTACAAATTGTTATTTTATTCATACCATCAAACATGATACTCCATACAACGTTGTATGTTTAAATCTTCTTTATTTTAACATTATTATATTTTTATTTTCTTTAGTGCATGTTTCCTTTTGAAAAATACATTTCCAAGGATGGTGAATGCACTCCAAATGAAGGTCAAACATTTTCTAACAATAGTTTATCAATTACAACTTCAACTTCTGGTGAATTAACTTCTGATGGATCAAGTACAAACAATAATGGTGGATCAGCTTCTGGTGGAACAACTACAAGCAGCAAAGATGAAAGCAAAACTGTTGGAATTTCAACTATCGGTGGAATGATGCTTCTTGGATGGATTTTCAATCGCTTTTAATGTCAAAGTTTACCAACAAACAATGCTTGATTTTGAACTTCTCTCTTCTTTGTCTTTTTCTTTAATTGTAAAATGTGATAATAATTAATAATAAATAATATTTATGTAAACACATCTAGTGCTGAAAGGTAAACGAGCAATGCTTTGCATCTTTTCAACGAACATAAATCCACTTGATTTCTTTTTACCATCAAGAACTTTGAAATCATCTTCAGATTCAGCTTCCAAAGCAGCAATTTTAGCTTCCATAACTTTCTTGTCAACAGCGTCACTTTGATTCTTTTCAAAGTATGAAATCTGAAAAAGAAGAAAAAGGGTTATAAAAGAATGATGTTTGCGTCTTTAATAAAAACAAGATGTTTACACGTAAAGCACTAACTTTAGTTTGTTGTTCATTAATTGTTGCAATCCTTTCAGTAACACGTTGATTCAATAGAGCATTTTCAGCTGCAGCAACACCATTTTCACTTTTCAATTGAGCATTTTCATTTCTTAATTGAATATTTTGAAGTTCATCTAAGCTTTGAAGTTTTCCATCAAGATGAGAAAGTCCTTTTTCATCCGATTGTTGAAGTTTTTGTTTCTCAAAAGTTGCCATCTAAAAAGTTGTCAAAGTAATTGCAAAGTTTAATAAAGGACGAATAAATAAACTTACAGCTTTGAGAAGAAAAAACACAGAAATGTTTCAAGCGTTCACTTTTACAAGAATGGAAGAATAAGGATGATAAGAAGCATGACTAAAAAAAAGATTTCCATAAAAAATTATGCAAATTTTTGCCAATAAAAATTTGTTTTCTCTTTTCTCTAAATTTTTGTAAGCATATTTTCGTGAAAGAAAAATTTTGCTTGCTTTTTCTTATAGCTGTTTTTACATTTTTAAAAGTGTTTTCTCTAAAAATAATTTTTACCCCAATAAGTATTTTTGTAAGCTTTTTATTAATTAAAAAACCTTGCATTATTTTTTTATTTACAATTTCGAAATTTCCCAATAAAATTCTCACACTTTTTTCAATCGTCAAAAACGAATTTATTTTTATTATTCATTCCTTTCATGAATATGAATTTGAAATACATATTTTGAATTAAGCAAGGAAAAATTTATAATCAACTTCAAGTGAATAAATGTCTATAAAAATTAATCATCCTTCCTAGTAATTTTCATTGTGCATTCGTTCGTTCGTTCGTTAATCACTTGGAAATCGATCATGGGAAAATTGGAAAGAAAATGAAAAAATTTGCATTAAAAAATGAATGAATGCGCAAGGAAAGAAAATCGCGTTTGCATTTCTTTAAAAAATGAAGCGTGATGAGCGGTCGTTTGTTTTTTGAGGAGGCGATTGGTGTTATCCAATGATTCAATAACAAGAAAGAGATCCAAGGCCCCAAATGCAAGAAAGAGATTCAAGAACCCAATAGGAATAGGAGGATCCAAGGAACCTTAAAAAATTTTTTGACATTAAATAGTTCAAAGATAATATAAGATTCTATAGTAGTTCGCATGCTTTTGATTCGTTTAAAGGTATCGTTAATTTTGGAATTAATTGTCTAAGACCATGGAAAATTTAAATCTCATTTTTTTATGTATATTGCTATGAAACAAGTTACATCGCTGGCCGAAGGCCGGCGGAGCTTCTAGTATAATTTAAAAGGTGTTTTTTTGCTTCTGTGCACTTTTTTCTTCCTTTCTTGCATTTTTAAGAGCCATCAATGATTGTGTTGGAAAAAAAATGTGAATAATATTATAAACAAAAAAAACTTCGGGAGAAAAATTTAGCTTCTTTTTTTTTGCAAGTGAAGAAAGAAAAATCCAACTGCTTTTTTTAAATGTAAGTTTTGAATATTTAATTTCCCCTTTTTTATTATTAATTTTTAACTTGTTTTTAAAACTAAAATCTGTAAATGATTTTCTGCTGAAATGAAAACCAAGAATTTCTTTTTTTTTTTAAATATAAGATTCCCACCTATTGTTATATCCATTCTTTGAAACAATTTCAAATGGTATATCCATCAAACTCCATAAATTAAAGCTAATATTTCAAGCCACCCTTTGATACTGAAACATTCTGGAAAAATATTAATAGTTTTAGAGGCGTCGAAATATTGTTTTTTTTTTGTGAAAAATAATATGTGTCGAAACAAACAAACAAAATTAACGTTTTTTTAATATCGATTTTCAACAATTTTTGAAAAATTAAATTTCTAACAAATTTTTTTTATGGATAACATAAGCAATTTTTGTGAGCAAAAAAACGTCGATTATTTTTTGTTTTCTATTGATTAATGATGCTTCATCGATGATAAACGCGATAGAAAAATATGACTAACATTTTTTTTTCTCCGTCAAAAAAAGAATTTTGTATAAAACAAAGTAGTTGCTTTTTTGATGAAAATTTTTTGTTGTTCTTGAATATTTTAAATAATATTTTTTTTTAATTTTTTTAATGCAATTTAGTATTTTTTCTTGTCTCTTCTCTCTTTTTTTTAAATGAGATCCGTACAAAACTAAAACTCGGTATTTGTAAAATATTACAAACAAAAAATAAAAGTTTGTATGTTTTTTAAAAATTCTATTGTCAATAGGATACACTTCTCAGATTGCTATGGAGGAACATGTATCAAAAGTTATGCTACATGCTGCGAGAGAAAAATTTTATTACTCGAAGGAAAATATATTTTAGTGTTTTACAAGCTTTAAACAAAAAATGGAATAAGTAAAAAAGATTAATAAAAAAACTATTCTAACTCAATATTCAGAGGAGAATTTAAGAATTTCTTATTAAATTTGATAAATTAGCATAAAAATTTTTTTATCAGGTTTAAAACCCAAATTCAAATATTTGCTTTAATTTAGAAAAAAATAATGACGCAATTATGGATCTTTGGATCTTAAAAATGTTTTATTTCATATTAAAGCTTCTTTTCTTTAAATTTAAATTTTCCATTGACATTAGTTGTTTCTGATTTCTATAAGATTTTTTTAGAGTTAAAAAAATTACATGGTCAGGTGAATTTAAAGGATTTAATGTAATATTCGCTACATCGGATACCAGAGAGGCAACTCAATTGATATTAACGATTATTTTTTTAAAGTCTTAATTTAATAAACTGCGTCCGTTTTTTTGATTCGAGAAAAATTCACTTTTGAGACTTTTAATTTTAGCGACTTTAAAATTTAAAGTTTAAACCAAAAAAACAAAAAACGATAAGTTTAAAACATTCAAAAAAATAAAATAAAATGAAGCAGCAATCAATAGTAAAGTAAAAAAGAATGATAAAAAGCAATACACAAAATTAAAGTGCAACAACAGCTGCCTGTTTCTTCTTTTTATCGTGTTTATGATATTTTTCATACTTGCTGTTTAAAAAAAGCAAAACGATTGAAACCATGAAGAAAAAAAAATTAAATTAGCCATAATCATTCTCATTTGAAAATTTGAACATATCGAAAGCAAACTTGACCACATTTTTTCTTGTTTTGTAAGGTTTAATCCTAAATTTTATATTTTCTTTCGTTTTTTTTTGTTCCATAACATTAATGAAAAGTTTTCAATATTTTTTATCGATAAGCGGCCTCCATTTTAACTCTAAAACCAAAAACTGTTCGACTTTTAAGAAACAACAAAAATAAAAAATTGTAAACTAGTGAAAATTTATTTAACCAAACAAATTTCTAATCTTGGAATTGTGTAATCATCGCTTCAAGCCATAATCTCAGCGCATAAAATACAAAACAAAATAGAAAAAAGAAAAGGATGCTAACGAATAATAAAATATAAACATAAAGCGATCAGGCGATGATTGAAAGCAATTTTTATCGATGGCATTTGCTTGAGTCATCGATCATCAAACATTCCATGATGAAATCTGCTTATTGCAAAGGAATGTGAAGAATATTTGGTGGGATGGATGCAAACTCCATGAATGTGTGTTGAGTGCAAAGAGGAAAAAATGGGACAAGTTTGAACAATTACACATTTTTCGTTACAATGTTCAAATTTGGGTTAATGGTTTTAAATAAGAATAAGAAATAAATAAAAAAAGGCTAATAAAATATTCAAAAATTTGCTGGAAAAAAACAACGAAAAAAAACCTATGAAATATTTGTTCAACAAAGCAGGCAACGAGCGGGCAAAAAAAAAGTGTACATAAAAAATCGATAAAACGGCTATTTCCCTATTTTTTTTTGTTTGTTTTATAATGTCTTGTTTCATAACTTTTCGCGATCGCAATAAATAAAACAAGAAGAAACACAGAAAATCTTTGGTTTTGAGTTGCTTAAAAAAACTTTGGGTTGTTGTGTATCACAAAAATAGAATATTGTTTTTCCAAGAAAACCAATTGCATCGATTACAGTAATCAAAAAAAAGCTAACAAAAATAGTTAATTAGATATATATGTGAAATCTTTTTTCTAAACACCTTTATAAAAAATTAAAATTCTTAATTCAAAAAATTTTAAATCTTGGCGCGAAAGCTTTTTAATGTTACAGTAGCGAAGTGAAGGCATTTCTAAATCCCAAAAACGAAGCCGAATCTTTGTCTTTCACTTTTTTGTTTGTTGTTTGAAGTTTTTCACGTTTCCAACTTTCAACAATTGTATCATCTCAAAATATGAATTATGTTGATTCATATGCTGCTCATCAAATTGAACGTTCAATTGTGGCAATCATTGATAATAATGATAAAAAATTTCGTCGTGTTGAAGCCGATGCAATTACAACTTTAAGCAAGGTAGTAACATCGTATGCAAATAATATTCTAAGAAATGCTAAACGTTATTCTGAACATGGTGAGTTAACTTTTTTAATTATTTATTTAATAAAGTGATTTGCTTTGCTTCGAGTAGCTTTAGAAAGCCTTTTACTTTTACTTTTTACTAACTTTTGACCCTTTTTTTAGCTGGAAATGAAACTCTTACAATGGAAGATCTCTTTGCTGGTGGTGAAGATTATGGTATGAAAGCTTCTGATCTTTATAATTATACTCTTGTTAATGCTCCATTCAGCCTTCCACCTGTATGTCAAGCATTTTTATTATTCAATAAACTAATTAGTCACTTTTTTTAGCTACCATTATTTCCTGTTCAAAATGACAGAAGCGTTGAATCATTTACTTTTCCGCCTGTTGTTGGATCAACTGTCGTCGATCATCTTCATACACCAAATGCTGAAGCTACTCAACTGATTGGTAATCAACTTTCAAACCATCTTCTTTAACTAATGCTTACTTTTATAGAAAATATTTTGTTAAATGAAACACCTCCATCATCTTCTGGTTCTAACGAATCGATCAGTGATCTTCCAACATTTTTACCACCTTTTCCAAATTCGGTACCAAAAAATATGATTCATCCGCCAATTTTACCCATAAAAACAATGTAAGTTTAACTTTCTTATTGCCATGTTTTCCATTAAGTAGCTTTTGCTAAAATGTTTGCGTTCGTTTGTCGATCTTTCGTGTGACATCTTCTTTTAAGATACATGTTTATAACTTTCATCACATGCTTTTTTTAGTGTTCGTCGTCCATTAGACGTAACTTTTGATGAACTTCATAATGATAAAACTCCAGTAGATCTAACACCATTAAATATTCCGAATCTTGGTGGAACTTTTCAACTATGGACTCTACAAGAATCTGAATCTTCCATTAAACCAAATCTTCATCAAAGAACAACAACAACCAAAAAGCAAAAATCGCGTGTACGAAAAGCTCCTGTTCAAAAAGCAGTTGCAACATCTCGAAAAAGTGTTAAAAAGGGATCAACTTCAACGATGTCTAATGTTACTGCTGCTGCTAAACGTCCACCCCGTCATTCATCTCCAATCAAAATGGTGTTTCATCGATCTGCTCCTGAAACTTTAATATCAGCTTCTTCTCAACATGGTTATGAAGTAACATATAGTTCAATCAAACCAAATCTTCATCAAAGAACAACAACAACCAAAAAGCAAAAATCGCGTGTACAAAAAACTCCTGTTCAAAAAGCTGTTGCAGTTTCTCGAAAAAGTCTTAAAAATGGAGCAACATTGATACCGTCAACTTCAACTATGTCTAATGCTGCTGCTGTTAAACGTCCACCACTTAAGATGGTTTTGCGTCGAACACTCATTAAACCACCACGTCATTCATCTACAAACAAAATGGTATTACGTCGATCTTCTGCTCCTGAAACTTTAACTCAACATAAATATGAAGTAACATATTGTTCAACAACTGCTAATATTGAAGAAGAAGATCAAGGTCAATGAATGAATGAAAGATGACTATGTTTTCCTTTTAGCTAATAATTATTTCTTGTGTTTTTTCTTTATAAAATTTTTAGTGTTAATTGCTTCTTTCTTTTTTAATTTGTTGTTTACTTTCATTGTTTGTTTCAATTAATTGGTGTAATAAAATAATTTTATAATCATATTTTTGTGTTGAATAATTTACTTGCATATGGAACTCTCTAAAAGTTAAAAACAGAAGATTTTGGTTGACCAATGAATTCAAATTTGCGCATTTTATTATCATAACTTCGCTGAGTGTCATTTTGCGAGGATTTCACAACGAAAAAGAGTGATCCTCAAAAAAAGCTGATTCAAGTTTCTTCTTTCTCACTTTTATTTTTTTCTTTCGAAAACTTTGCGTCTTTTGCTTCAATAATTTTCTAATCGGTGCTTTTTTGAACTTCGAATTATTTGACTGCCATCTTTACGTCTAACTTTTTTTAAAAGTCATATCACCATTTTCCTTCATTTTTTGATCTCATTCTCTCGTGCTTCGCGTTTTTTTCATTTCCTTGATATTTATTAACTTTCATCATTTTTTAGCATGGCAACCCTCCGAAAGAAACTCGTTATCGTTGGTGATGGAGCTTGTGGTAAAACATGCTTGCTCATCGTATTCAGCAAAGATCAATTTCCTGATGTCTATGTTCCAACCGTCTTTGAAAACTATGTTGCTGATATCGTAGTTGATGGAAAACAAGTAAATTACTTCTTTTTGTGTATGGATGATAATGAGAAATTTGTTTCAGGTCGAACTTGCTCTATGGGATACTGCTGGTCAAGAAGATTATGATCGCCTCCGTCCTCTCAGCTATCCTGATACCGATGTTGTTATCATGTGCTTTAGCATCGATTCACCTGATTCTTTGGACAACATCAATGAAAAATGGATTCCTGAAGTATGTTTCATTCATTTTCCATATCATTGCCTTTATAAACTTTTTACGTTTTAGGTTCGTCATTTTTGTCCCAATGTTCCCATCATTCTCGTTGGAAACAAGAAAGATTTGCGCGATGATCAACGTACGTCTCAAGAACTTGCACGCAACAAACAACAATTCGTCACTCCTGAACAAGGGAAAGCAATCGCCGATCAAATGGGAGCTTATGCTTATCTTGAATGTTCTGCTAAAAGCAAAGAAGTAAGTTATTTCTCTTTATTCTCATTGCTTGCTTGATTAATCATTTATTTTTTAGGGTATCAAGGAAGTCTTCGTCAAAGCAACTCAAGCATCATTGCAACAAAAGAAGAAAAAGAAGCGAACCTGCAACATTATATGAGCTCTTGATTTTCAATGATAATATTGCTGTATTTGAACATTTCAATCCTCTTGTGTTATTGTACTTTCATTAACTAATTTTTGTTTTATTATTTTATTGATGTTGTTTTTTTGATGAAATGTTTCTTAATAAATCTTTGTGAAATTATTGTTTTGCTTTTGTTTGTTGTTTGATGGAAGTTTATAATTTTGTAGTTGTTTTTTTGGGAGTGGGTTCAATTTCTTCATGAACCAACAAAGCTTCTCGTAAACAGGAAAAAGCGTTTCCTTACAGTTTGAGACGTAAGCGGTGAACAGAGCTTTTAATCTTTTAGCGATGGAGGAGCTTTTTAAATGGTTATTTCAGAAGCATCACATCGAATACTTTTATGAAATAAATCACATTCATTTTGAGTGTTGAAAACTGCAAACATAAATTTTTATGAATTATGAAAGTATCAATGATAAGGAAGGAATGGTGCTTCTAATATTTGCAAATTCTGTCGAGCTATTGTTTAACATTGGCTTTAAGGAGAAAATAAAAAATTTTGCATATTTACTTTTTCTTTTGTTATGCAATTTAGAAAGCATTTTTTGGTAACTCTCAACGTGGTAGTTTTTTTTTTTTTTTTTAAAACGAACCAAGCATCCTAATTTTGTAAATAAATATTTTTTAAAATGTGAATAAACACTTTTTTATGGGAAGATAGAGGAATTTTTTGATTTCAAACAAAAACAAAAAAATTATTTTTAGTGATAGTAAGCAAACATACATGCATTTTGGGTATGTGCGTTTGTAGGTAGGCTGATTGTTTGATTCGATAACAATGAAAAATTGTCATGCGTAATATTTTTATTTATTTCTAAAAATTTCAAATAATTACTCCGTTCTTTTTTCTTTTCTTTTTTCTGATATAAAATAAAAGGAGAGAAATATTTTTTTGTCGGAAACTACAAACTAAAACTTTTCAATTTTTATTATCAAACACTAAAACAAACGGACGAAAGCATCAAAATTTGTGAGTCACAAATTGTGTGACTATTAAAAAAAAATAAACGTGTTCGACCAACATTTTTTATTCGGTCATTTTTTTTTTGAATTGAATTGAATGGAATCGTGCGTGCTGCGTCTTCTTCGCTGAACCATAAATAATTCAATTTCATGATAAAAATTGTTTTCTTTTCTTTCTTTTTTTAAACTTAAATTCAGTATGAGTAATTTATTTTAGAATGAATAAGTTTGGTGCTGCAATATTTTTAACTTTGTGTTGGTTTATAACTATTTTAAACGCGGAAGGTAATTCTAAAAAACTAAAATTGTTTAACAAAAACTAACTAAAATTTTATTTAAGATCCCCCAGAAATTTGGAAAGAGCATTGCTTTGAACACGACCAACAATTAACTCGAATTTATTTTAATGACGACGTAGCCATATATTTTGATAAAAATGTTAATCATGGAATTACATGGCCAAATAAATATTTCACTGATGCATGGAAATATGTTAAAAAGGTATATGGAAATTTTGGTGGCGATAATCGTCTTTATGCTATATTTCACGCAAATACATATAGTGGAGGCCATCCCCATACTATCAATGATGAAAAGGGCGATTATCGAAGTGTAATAGATTGTGGAAAATCAGGCGGCGATAATGTTTGGGGTGTAGGAGATGGAAATGACTTAAGTATACCCACTCATGAAATGGCTCACATAGTTGAATTTTCGGCTCATGGACTTAAAAATCAACCTGCATTTGGAATTTGGGGAGATTCAAAATGGGCTGAAATATTTATTTATGATGTTTATAAAGGGATTGGAAAAGATAAAGAAGCTCAACAATGGTTTGATTCCATGCAATCCAGCACCGATAATTTCCCGCGATCTGGAACTCAATGGTTTAAAAATTGGTTTTATCCTATTTATACTATGAATGGCCCAACTATGGGAAGTTATACCTTAAATAAATTTTTTGTTTTGGTTTCAAGAGATTTTCCCAAAAATCGTGGATCCATGAATATGGGAGAATTCATAAATTTTTGGAGTGGCGCAACTGGATATAATTTGAAATCCCTCGCCACTTCGGCTTTTGGATGGAATTCGACGTATGAAAATCAATTTGAACAAGCTAAAAAAGATTTTCCCAATATGCCTTATGACAAATTTATTTTATTTTATGATGATATCAATTTCAAAGGAAAAGTTAGTTATCAAAATCTTATTGGACGTAAGTTTCTTAAAAAATCCTAAAAAAAATTTTCATCGCTTGCTTTTTTTTCTTCAGAATGCTCGAATGGCATCGTTGATACAGGTTTTAATGATCAAACCAAATCTGTAAATACCAATGGAATGTGTGTTCGAGTTTTTGATGACAAAGATTGCAAAGGCAATTCCAAAGTATTTTCTGATGATCCCAGAAATGAATGCGTTCATTCTGATTTTGGCAAATGTGGTTTCAATAATAAAGCATCCTCTTTTAATAATTGTTAATAATCTGTCAAAATAAATAGAGTTTTGAATAATAATGACAAAAGTGATAATGTTAAATCGCAAGTAAAACTTTGTGTCAAAAAAAAGAAGAAAAGCGTAAAAAGAAATTTATTCAAAAATCAAAAATAAACTGAAAATTTTATGATAGTGTTTTGATGTTTCTTTTTTAATGCTCTTGAATCCCGATTGATAACGTCCTCTAACTTTTTTTAAAATGGCGTGAATTTTATTGACGGACTTTGACCTTGCTTTTTTTGTTAGAAAAAGAGAGTCAATCAAAATTATTAATTCCTCTTCAGCTGAATCGGCAGCTTCTTTATTAACTATTTTCTTGTTTATTGGGAATTATTAAAAAGAAAAAGAAAAAAATTAAAATATTCAAAAAATTGCAACAGCAAAAAATAAAAAGACAAACATAATTTTTTTTAATATTTCGTAAAAAATAGCGTCGGCAATGAAAAGAATACAAAAAAATCGATTTGATGATGAACTTTTTTCTCCAATGTTTTATCTTTGGACACTTTTTTTAAAGGTTGCTGTTGTTCGGCGCTTTTATAAAAAATAAAATAAAAGAAAGAAAGAAATGTGCTTAGGCTTTTTTGTTTGAAGTTGTAAAAAAAATCATAAATTCTGCGGACATATGTGTTTTAAAAAATATTTTTGGATTTTGTTTAAATAAAAAAAGTCATAAAACAATGTCATAAAATTTTAATGCCATTTCGGTAAATATGAAGTTCATAGAGATAAATTAGGAAAACGCTTTTGGATTAATTCTTTGTTGCTAAACCTCAACAACGTTACATTCAAGGCACATTAAACAATGGAATATTTATATTTCCTTATTCATTCCTGCAAAACCTGCAAAGTATTAAGCCTGAAACTAAATTTGAAGGCAACATAAACGTGAATTAATACACGACTTTCTGCTCCACGTTAAACAACATTCAAGCCAGTTAAATATCATTCAAGCCACAATGTCATGCCCTCAAGCTATTCCAAAACTTCATGGAGAAAAAACTATATAAGCAGCAACATTCATTCCAACTATTGTCGAATGTTTCCATTCTAAAGACTCTTCCAAGTAGAGCATAACCACTGGAGGCAAAAGCCCAGTGAGATAATTAGCTAGCATTTATATATGATTATGTTTACTTAATTCTCCCTTTCATTTGTCCCCGTAAATCTGTACAGTAGGATGTTTATGTATTTTATGAGTATAATAAACCTTGTCATTGCAAACCAAGATCGACTACCCACACCTCGAGAAATTCGTAGGCCGGACCGCAGCGTGCACTCTGTATATGCCGGGACCTCATATTAGCACAAAATTATAAAATGTTTGATTAAATTGGAAAATATTCAAAAGAAAAAAATAATAATAAAATATTCAAAAAAATTATCAAAAAATATTTATGACGATTTCAAAAATTCTTAAAATTCTAAGACTATGAAAGTTTTTCTTTCAAAGTAAAAAAAAGAAAGAAAAATCTGTGAATTTTCAAGCATCTTTAAGCAAGGAAGCTTTATTATTATTTTTTGCCATATATTACAAAGGAAAAAAATATGGAGTAAAAACAAAATATATGTTTTCAAGGCAAATATGTTTTGAAGTGTTGTGAAATTGTAAATAGCTCATTTGCAAAGAATGAGTAAACAAAAGCAAAAAATTGATTTGAGGGAGATACTCAAAAAAAATATATTGTTATTACTTTCATATGCAAAAACAAAAAGTGTCAATGCAAATAAGGTCAAATCATTGACGACGTCCAAAGTTTTCTTGGAAAGAATTAGTTTTATTCATAACAACTTTTAGATGCAGCATTTATTTATTTATTCTATTACTATTTATTTTTTAATTATTTCCAATCAATGACTTCTCCAATTGCTAAAAGCTGCAAAAAGGCTTTTGGAACAACAAGTTTATATAAAATTTTTGAAATTCCTAATGGAACTATTTTAACTCCAGAAACTCGTAAGTTTTTTGTTTGGTTGTTTTTATATGAAATTTTTTTGTTTATTAATTTTTTAGTTCATAAATTTTGGATTAAACAATGCCTTAAATGGCACTCAGATAAACACGTTGATGCAAAAGCAAAAAAGAAAGAAGATGCTCGAATTAAATTTGCATTAATTGAAGAAATTTATATAGAATTAAAAAAGAAACACTTTCCAAATTTATGTAAGTTTTATTATTTTGGCGCTTTGCTTTTACAATTTATATATTTATTTATTTTTGCAGCAGATAAAAATGAAGATGACAACAACGAAGAGGGTGCTCCAGGCGGCGGCGATGATATTATGCATGATAATTTTGAAGTTTGGAAAAAAGAAAATGAGTATGAAATGGAATTATTAAAAAAGGAAACCTTTAATCTTAAAGAGAAATTGGAAGCATCCCGGGAAACGGTACTTTAAAAAAAGCTTTTATCTTCACTTTAATTATGCGAACCAAAATAATTTTTAGGCCTATGAATTCGAAGATAAAATTAAAGATTTGGAAGAAGAAATCAAGGAATCGGTAAATCTTATGCTTTTTTGATAAACGAATAACTTTTGATTTATAGAATCACCAGCATGAAGAAGAAATTAAATCCCTTAAAGCAAATGTTACCGAACTTATGGCAGCTCAAAATGAAAGTTTTAAAGATTATTTTGTACAAAATAAAAAAACAATCGAAGAATTAAAAAATTCCAACAACAAAATTTTGATGGAAAATGTAAGCATTTTTTAAAATTTATAAGTTTAAAAAAACTTTATAGAATCATAAAAACGAAGAAGAAATGAAATTATTAAAAGTTAAAGTTGAAGCAAGTGAAGCTAAAAATGCAGGGTTTGAAGCTCGAATAGAAAAATTGGAAAAGATGATAGATATTTTACAAACTTCCATCAAAACACTAACGGAAAATGTAATGTTTTTTAAAATTGTTTTTTTACCCAAGTTTTGAATGTGTTTTTATAGAAAACCCAACGTGAAGAAGAATCAAAATTACTAAATACTAAAATAGAAAATCTTGAAGCTGAAAATGCAACTTTAAAACATGACTTTCAAGAAGAAAAAGAAAATACTCGCATTCATTTTGAAAAAATGGAAAAGACGATCGAAACTTTAGAAACTTCCAACAACAATAATTTTATGAAAAAAGTAACCCGTTTTAATATTTAATACTTTAAGTCTCCTAACTAAACCAAATTTTTTAGAGCCACCAACAAATTGAAGAAATGAAAGCATTAAAATCTAAGATGGAAATATTTGAAGTCGAGAATGCCACTTTGAAACGCGATTTTCAAAAAGAAAAAGATAATTCTAAATTTAGTTTTAAAAAATTTGAACAAGAAATGACTGAAATGCGTTCAATGGTAAATTCTTTAAAAATGGAATTTTTTCTTTTAAGAAATAATATGTTTTATATTTATTTTTCAGATTTTCGAAATAAACCAAAAAGAAAATTCATTAAGTCTTTCAGCAACCTATGATTCAGAAAATTTGTTTGATAAAAATGAATTTCTAGAAAACCAAAACTCTCTTATTTTTAAACCTAAAAGCAATAATGAAAACATCAACAATCCCTTAAACAAAAATGTTGAAGTTGAAGAAACCATACATATTTTTGAAAACTTTGATGTTCATAATCCAGCAACTCCCCATACTTCTTCAAATCAAAATGAATCGATCGTTCATAGAGTAAAAAAATTAATGCCTTTATTTTTTAATTGATAAATATATATATATTTTTTTTATTTAGCTAAGAAAACGAAAACATCCATCACCCAAACAACAACTTAAAAATATTCCAGTTAAAAAGAAATCAAGATGGGGCCCACAAGAAAATAATAATAATAAAATAACAACATTAAATAATGTTGAAAAAAACAACAATCGCGATCGAATTTTAAAGGTAAAAAATTCTTAACTTTAAAAAAGTGAGATTATTGTTTTCCTTTTTTAGATCCAAAAAAGCAATATTCCAAATAACCCTAAAATTGCATCATCAAAAGAAAAATGTCGAATATATTGGAATGGCACTCGTCGGGCTGCTTCTCAAAACCCAAAACAACGTCGTCGTCGAGTATTAAAAAAACAACAAAGCCATCCACCACTTTTTTCTATTCAAGCTTCTTCTCAAAACCCAATTATTACAACTCCAAGAAATATTCCTTTACCGCAACAACAACATCGATCTCCGTGTACAGCTTCAACTTCTGAATCTTTATACATTTTTTCATTAAATAATAATTCTTCGACGGCGGCTAAATTTCAACTAAACGAAAAAGCTTTTTTCTTTCGTTAAATTTTTTTTAAATCGAATTATACTATTTTTTATTTATTTTTTTGGAACGTAGCTTTTATTGACTTTTTTATAATCCATTTTATTTAATAAAAAACAAAAAAATAAAAAAGCAAAATTAAAGTTTGTATCGTTGAAGATATGCGTCTCGAAGAGTAAGTAAAGTTTGATAGGTTCCATCTTTTTGTTTGGAGAAACTAATTAATGGTGGATAGTTATTTTCTGTTACACCTGCATCAATGATATTATTAATAAGTTCTTGATGCTGAATTCTATATTCGTCATAGAATTGTGTTGTTTGATTTTTTGGTGAAAACTTTAATAAAATATCTGTTTTTGGATGTTTCTAAAATAAATAATTTTAAAACTTTTTACTTTAAAAAAAAGAAAGAAGCAAACTTGAAGAAATTCATTAATAACTTCAGTTTCAATATTAATTGGAGCATTCTTGAGATAAAAAGCTTCGATGTTTTTAAAATGTGGCAAATTGGTAATAGTTGTTGCGGCATTTTCTTCTCGACGGAAGACACTAAAAAAAGTATTCTCGTGAATATTGGTTACATGTTAATTTTTTTTGAGATATAAACTTACTAATAAATTTTTTTAATATTGGTTAAATATTCACAAAGATTTTGAAATGATACAACCTCTCCATTTTTGCGTTTTATAATCGCATTTCGAAAATCAAATATTTCTAGAAAATTTGAAGAAACCAAGAAAATATATTCATCCAAAGAAAGAGTTTGGTGGGTAAAACGCAAAATTTTTATGTCGCTTCGATGAAGTTTTTGAATTATTTTTGACGCCGCATTGTCAACATGAGCATAAAATTGAGGATAAATAACAAATTTGCCTGTTAACCAAATTTTGGATTTCGGAACTCGTAAAATTTCGAGTATTAATTTTTTATTGTTTGTAAAACAATCAAGATTATGAAGAGGGATAAAAGGCTTTTTGAAGAAAAAATATTTGCATGTTTTGATTAATTTTCTATGGACTTTTGGGTAGCAATTGTTAATTAGCATAAGTTTGATAACATCTGACGGAAGAGAAAAGGATTGAAATCGAGGAGAATAAAAAGTGAAAACTTCGGTGGTATCATTCATATTTACAAGGGAACGGATTAGCATGTCTAATCGCTGGGGAGATTTGGCCTATACCAATCGATAGAGCTCAAAAAGTTAGACTATGGGCCAAAATCCTAGCTGCCCACCAATTCAAAAAAAATTAGTTTCGTCAGATCAAAGTTGATCAAAAATAACGAAAAAACCGTCATTTTTTCGATACTTAGAAAAATTTTCAAGGTTCAACAAAACGCCAAAAAAAAGAAAAGAGATTCAAAAAATGACTGAAAAGGGAAGAAAAAAGTGAAAAAAGTTTCTAAGTCCAGGAAATTTAAACTTTGACCTGGCAAAACTATTTTTTTTTGAATTGGTGGGCTGCTAGGATTTTGGCCCATAGTCTAACTTTTTGAGCTCTATCGATTGGTATAGGCCAAATCTCCACAGCGATTAGACATGCTAATCCGTTCCCTTGTTAGCTTGGAAAAATTTGATAAGGAATTGGTGGCCATATTTTTTTTCAATTCAAAAATTTAATTTAAAAGCTTTTTTTGAAATAAATTTTAAAAAATAGTAAAAACTAAAATAAAGAAAAGTTTTGTCAAAAAAGGTTAACAAAAACAAATTTAGCGCGCAAAAAAATGAACCACAGAACAAAAAAAAGTTTCTATTCTGCTGCATGGTCAAAAATGGAATGTTTTGTGTTTGGCAAGCAAGGGTTTTCACGAATCTCTCCACTCTCGCATCATTATTTATTAAGGTCAAACTTAAAACAAAAGAAATTCTACCATGGAAAGTTAAAAAACAAAAAGGATCAATATGGATCTTTAACTCAATAAAAGTAAGGAAATCAATAAATGAGGCAGCATGGAATTGCAAATTTTGCGGCCAAAAATTTTTTCCTTGTTTAAAAACAGCTAAAGGCAGGTTTTCAGATTCAACCTTTGGCTTTTATTAATACATTTGATGTTGTTGCATTTTGTTTACATTTTTTTTATATTTAAAATACTACAAATTTTTTTAAACAGTATTTTATTTTTATTTTTTGGTGTAAATTAAAAAAAAACAAAATAAAATAATTATAATAAAGCCATTATTAAAGACGATGTCGTTGAAGATATGCTCGACGAAGTGTAAACAAATCACGAAAAGCATCCTTTTTTTGACCAGAAAAACTAATTAATGGTGGATATGTTTCTGTTACACCAGCATTAAGAATATCATCAACAAGTTCTTGAAGCTGAATTTCAAAATTTGCTTGATAATTGGGAACACTCGAGAAATTTAATGAAATATCTGTTTTTGAATGTTTCTAAAAGTAATAATTTTAAAAATTTTTACTGAGAAAAGAAAGAAGCAAACTTGAAGAAATTCATTAATAACTCCAATTTCAATATTAATTGGTGCATTCTTGAGATGAAAAATTTTAAGATTTTTGAAATTAGGTAAGTCTGTAATTGTGTTGGCTTCATTTTCCTCAATACTGAATGCACTAAAATAAAAATAATGGCTATTCAAAATTTTTGAAGGAAAAAAAGCTTACTAATAAATTTTTTTAATGTCAATTAAATATTCGCAAAGTTTTTGAAAAGGAACTAACTCTCCATTCTTGTCTTTTACAGAGATATTAAAAAAATCTATTAATTTTAAAAAATTTGAAGAAATCAAGAAAACAAATTCATCCAAAGAAAGAGTTTGATTTGTTAAACGCAAAATTTTTACATCACATCGATAAAGTTTTTGAATTATTCTTGATGCTGTATTTTCACATTGAGTATAAAATTGTGAATAAATAACAAATTTTCCAGTTAACCAAACTTTTGATTTTGGAGCTTGTAAAAATATGATAATAAAATTTTTATTATTTGCAGCACAATCAAGATTATGGATATGGAAAAAAGGCTTTTTGAAGAAAAAATATTTGCATGTTTTAATTAATTTTTCATGTGCTTTTGGATGATGAAGATTACTGTGAATTATATAGTAAATAATATTAGATGGAATAGAAAAGTTTTGAAATCGAGGTTTTTCAAAAGTATAATTTTGAGAGCAATAATCCAAATTCACTTTCGAAAAGGTTGCTACAGAATTAATCGCCATGATTTGAATAATTCTGAAATTTAATTTAAAAGCTTTTTTTCTTCACATAAATTATAAAAAAAGGAAAAATAAAAGAATGGAAAGCTTTGTCAAAAAGCGAGCGATTGATTAAAAAAACTTTCGCGCGCAAAAAAATTAATGAACAGACGAACCATAAAAAAAAATTGTATTCAGCTGCGAAATCAAAAAAAGCAATGGAAAGATTTGTGTTTGGCAAGCAAGTGGCCCTGAAAGCTTTCTACGATTCCATAATTATCGAGGTCAACTTAAAAAAACATTAACCTTTTGATTGTGTTTGGAATAAAAAAATTCAATGCAGCAATTATATTGTATTTATGTAAGTATGACGAGAAAAAAAAACAGTATAAAACAAAAGTGACCATACATTTAAAAAAAAATAATGTTTTTCGTGCATCAAAACTAAAACGAAAATTGAAAGAAATGATTTCAAAGGTAAGGAAATTTAACAGCCACAATGCTTTCTTCCTTTGATACGATTTTTAATGCTTTATCAAATTTTTCTTGAAGGCGGATTGTGTACGAAAAAAATATATGTTCGTCTGGAAGAGTTATATATTTAATATCAATATCAGTTTTTGGATGATTCTGAAATAAACTTAATAAATTTAAAAATTATGTATTAAAAAAAATTGAAGCATACTTTAATAAATTTTTTAAAGACTTTATAATCGAGAGAATATGGTAAATTAACAACTCGAAATCGTTGAAGCCTTGTAAAATTTGGAACTGGGATAATTGATAATGCACCAGTTACATTTGGATTATACACACTAAAATATATAAATAAAGAATGTAAATTATTTTTTAAATATATACTTACTAACTAAATTTTTTAATATTTGGTAAATATTTACAAAGTGTTTGTAATGAAACATATTGCCCTGAATCCGTAATTGAAACCATATTTAGATTAATGGATTCTAAAGTAGTCGAAGAAGTAAAAAAAATAAATTCATTAAATAAAATATTTTGTTTTGATATATCTAAGACAGTAATGTCACATCGAAAAATTTTTTCAAAAATATTTGATAAAGGAAAATATGTATTTGTTAATAATGAAGAAATAAAAAATTCGCCAGTTAACCAAATTTTGGAGTTTGGAACTCCAAGAATTTTGAGTATTAACTTTTTTCTCAATGCACCAAAATCAAGATTATGAAGAGGGATAAAAGGCTTTTTAGAAAAAAAGTATTTGCATGTTTTGACCAACTTTCCGCGAGCTTTGGGATTGCAAATGTCATTTAACATAAATTTAATAACATCTGATGGAATAGGAAAGTTTTGAAATCGAGGCTTTTCGAAAGTGTAAGTTTGAGTTAAATCAGCCAAAGCTTGTTGGAACAAGGTTCTTTCGCAATTAGTTGAAGTCATTTTGGTATAAATCTTAAATTTGATATTAAAACAAGCACAAAAATCACCTTATAAAATATGGAAAAAATAACTTTGATGACTAAAATAATAATATGTAAGCAGTGAATAGCAATATTTTTTTTTAAAAAAAAAGACTCGATAAAAAATTTGGACGTTGTTTTTGCGCGGGAAAATGAATGAACAAAAAAAGGAACATTTAGTTTTTTTATTATTGGCACAGGAAAACCATGAAGGGTTTTCAATTCGTCGAAGAACAATTCAAATCGATAATAATAATAAAAAATGGCGAGGCACATTTTATAAAAAAAAATTTTCTGTTTTTCTCTTCCAAATAAGGTTGTCGAAGATTTAATTATTTTTCCAGAAGTGATTGGATTTTGTTTATCAAATTCTATTAAAGGCGAGAGCATTAAAAGTGAAATCTTGAGGGATATCATCCAAATTCAGCCGAGTAAATTTCAATACACGTTTAATCTTCATGATTTCTTTAATTATGAAATTAAATTTAAAATCTTTTTATCATAAATAAAAATATTGTGAATTTAAAAATTAAAAAATTAAGTCCTAGTTATGCCAACAAAAAAAAAAGATCAAAATAAATTTTGGGCGGGAAAAAAATTAACTGACAACCACCACCTCTCTTGATTTTTATATATTCGAAAATGGAAGGATTTGCGTCCTTCAAAAAGACGCTTATAAAGTTTTCCACCTTTCCCGAATTTTTTGAGGTCAAATTGAAACGAAAATAACTTGTGTATTTATTGATTGTACTGGTGTATAATTTTTTTATGCAACGAAAAAACCCAAAAATACTTTATTTATTTTTTTTCTCACGAGCGAAAACTTAGCTGTATAAAGAAAACTTTTTTATTTTTGAGTGCGGAATTTTGTTCGACTATGCTTAAACATAAAATTATGGCGATTTTTAGTGTTAAAATATTTTAAGTTGTTCGCATTCAATGATGGCGACTTTTTTCTTTTGATTTTCTTTGGGATTTTTATAATAATTAAATCATTACTTTAATATGCACTAAATTTCAAGGACTTCAAAAAAGTCAAATATTTACAAAATATGAAAAAAAAGCATTAAAAAATATTCAAACTTTGCTTAAAAAATAAAGAACCAAAAGCTTTGAAAAAAAGAAAGTCTTCATCAAACCGAAGTGATGAATACAAAAAATTGCAAAAGTGAAAAAACTGAAAGAATAAAAGATTTTTTCGCGCCCAATTTTCTTTTTAATGTTTGTTATTTTGTTTTAAAAGCAGCATCGACGATTAAAAAAAAGAAAAAGAAAACGCGAATGCTTCATTATGCTCGATTTATTTGCAGATGTTTGTTTATTTTAGTTTACTTAAGATTTTCTAAGAATATGTAAAAACCGAAAAATAATTAATTTGTAATTTTTATATTTATATTAATAATAATAAAAAAATGCAAGAACAGTAATGTTAACTTTTTCATAGTGGATATTTTTGAAAATATGCCTTACGAAGTGCAATCAAAGCATAAAAATTTTCATTATTTTGTCCATAAAAATCAATTAATGGTGGACATCTTTCTGTAACACCTCCATCAAGAATATTATCAACAAGTTCTTGAAGCTGAATTCTATATCCATAAAATAGATGGATGTTGTTGTTATTATATGGAAGAGCATGAAAATTAATAATTATATCAGTTTTTGGATGAGTCTAAAATAAAAAGATTTTAGTTCCAAATAAATTTTTATTCAAAAAACTTACTTGAATAAATTCTTTTAATACTTCAATATTTAAACCATAAGGTAAATAATTGAGTTTGAAATGTGAAAGATTTCTTAAATTTGGTAAAGAAATAAGCGAAGCTGCACTTTCAGAATGATTAAAGGAGCTATAAAAATATTTAAATAATTCTGTTTTTAGAAAAAATTCAAATAAGAACTTACTAAGTAAATTTTTGAATATTAGGCAAATATGTTTCGCTAAGAGATAAAACAGAAACTTTTTCATTATCCCCATTTTTTACTTCAAATTTGAAAAATTCGACGGATATCAAAGTTAGTGAAGAAGTTAAAAAAATAAATTCATTCAAAGAAATGCTTTGAATGGACAAATTTAAAATTCTTATATCACAACGGCAAATCTTTTGAATGATTTTTGATATGGGATATCTAAATTGAGCATTAGGAAAAAATTTACCAGTAAACCAAAAAATCTTGGTTTTTGTAGGTAAAAGAAATTGTCTAATTAATTTCTTATTTTGCGGTAAACAACCAAAATCATGAATATGGATAATAGGCTTTTTGAAGAAAATATATTTGCAAGTTTGAATTAATTTTCTATGAACTTTTATATGGTTAAAATAATGGACGATTATATAATAAATAATATTAGATGGAATAGAAAAGTTTTGAAATCGAGGAGCATTAAAAGTGTAAGCTGCTTTTTTATCGTCATTCATAGTCAAGTTTGAAAAGTTTGATATACAACAATTATTCATTGGCGCCATTTTTTACGGAGACTAAAAAATTTGAGTTTGGAAGGATGAAAAAAAACAATTTAAAAAAAGCTTAAAAATAAATAAATAGCGAACCAACTAAAATTATGGCAAAAAAAGCGATGATTGATTGAAACATTTTTTCGCGCGATGGGAAAAGACGAAGAAGAAGAAGAAAATTTGCATGCAGCAAAATGGCCACATTTTTGTTTGTTCTGTTTGAAGGAAAGACATAAAAAGGGTTGCACCTATCCAACATTATTTAGGTCAGTGTTTTATTGATTTGCACTTTTGGTAAAATAAATAAATTTTTGCTTTTCATTGCAACAAAAATGCCAAACAAATTTTTCTCTAATTTTTAGTACATAAAAAAGTTTTTATTTTGTTGATTGTTGCTCACTTTTTTTCTGAACTGAATTTACTTCTTATCTTCAAAATAAGTTTGACGAAGACTTAATAATTTTTCAAAAGTTATTGGATTTTGTTTATCAAATTCTATTAAAGGTGGCGGATGACAAAAACTTAATAAACCAACAGAAACAATGCCATCAACAAACATTTGAAGTCGATTGGTATAGTCTAATGAAAGGTAACTACAAAATCGAAGATAAAAATCAGTTTTAGGTTGTTTCTGAAAACCAAATTTATCGTAGAAAAATAAAATAAATCTTTGATGCAAAACCATACTTTAATAAAATCATAAAATTTTTTAATATTGAAGGTTTCAGGAATTTCACAAAGATAAAATCTTTCAAGGTTTTTAAAATATGGAAGCTGAACAATTTTTTCTGTGGTTTCAGTGGAACAATTTGGTTGATTGTCACTAAACGAACTGAAAAAAAAGGCAATTGTTTGGGGAATGTTTCAATTTTAGAACTCCAATTTTGAAAATGAACTTTGCTACATTTGTATCGAAAATGATAATCTGCTTCTCAACATTAAAGTTTATGAACAAAAGTTTTTGCATTAAAAAAAATAAGCTTTTTCTTTCGAAAAAGCCTTCCAAAAATTATGTAAGACTCATATGAGCCCACTTGCCCGGAAGCGGTTAGTAAAAGGCGAATCGCTTATTCGTTCAACGACAAGTGAGCCAGAGATAACTTTTTTTATTTAATAGAAATATTTATTTATCATGAAAAGAAGAGGAAAAAGGAGTTTTATTCGGATGTGAGACAACCTAAGAAAAAGATATTTCTTCCTCCCTTTTTTTGCTTGCATTTTTTTGCAAAAGTCAAAAACTTTTTTTTTCGTTGTTTACTTTTTTTTAAAATAAAAAACTTACTAATAAAATTTTTTAATTTTTGGAAGTCTTTCAAGAATCTTTTCTAAATTTGCCACTTCTCCATCTGTGTTTTTTACGATGACATTATCAAAATGAAAAGTTTCAATAGTTCCAGAAGAAATAAGAAAATTAAATTCATCAAATAAAATTTCTTGATTAATTAAATGCAAAAAAGTTATATCGCATCGATAAAATTTTGGAAACAAATTCGATATTGTTTTTTCATTAATTGCAGAATTAACAATAAAATCTCCAATAATCCAGAATTTTTTAATCCAAAATTTGCTGCTATTAATAATTTTCAAATTGGAATTTTTTGAAGGAATTTTAAAATCTTCGACGACTATCACATAATTTTTAGAATAAAAATATTTGCATGTTTTAATAAGTTTTTCATGAACTTTTGAATTCTTATTGTTTTTGTTAACGAAATTTATCACATCAGATGGAAGAGAAAAATTTTGAAGTCGAGGAGAATTGAAAGTGTAAATTTCATTTGGATGGAATAATATCTTGGACGTCGTCGTTGCCAATGGTTGTTCGATTGGGCCCTGTAGTTTTTTTCTTTTCATTTTATAATATCCAACAAAATAAAAATAAAGTTGATCGTGGATTTTCTCTACAAAGGAATAATTCTAAAAATAAAGGCAGAATAAAATTAAAAGTTTGACCGAATAAATAAAAGGTAAATAGTTCTAAATTTTTAAACCATTCTTTATGCTCCAAATAATAAACAAAAAACAAACAAAAAAAATCAATAAACCACGCGGAATTGCTTTTTTTTTATTTATAAAAAAAAGAAGGTTAGTTAAACAATTGGTGTTTTCCATTTTGCTTGCGTTATTAGTGAGTGCACAAATCAGTTTGTTGTTTGTCCGATCTATGCTGCGGCTAACAAACTACATAAATCATTTGAAAGTAATAATAAATAGAGGTTGCTTCATTTTGTTTAAAAATGACTTCATGCTATTTTTTTTTTCTTCAAAATCTTAAAGTTTTGGTTTAATTGCCTTTTATATAATTAAAAATCGATATAAACAAAAAAAGAAAAAAAGAAATCAGCAACAAAAAAAGGTCATTGATGTTTTTAAAAGATCACTTTTTCTTTTTCTTGACTTTATCGATTATTTTTAACTTTTAATTTTACATTGTCTCTTTTTTTGTTTTGTTTTTTGTCCTTCGATTAAAAAATGTAATAACCGAAATAAAAAAATATTATGGAAATAATAAAAGACAATCATCGTATAATTTTTGCTGTTACTGGAATTAGTCTTGGTGCAGCAGCAGTTGGAATAATTGCGTTTGATTATTTTCTTAAACGCTATCGTTATTGGAATAGCGAATTTAAAGAAGTTGGAAAAGTTAAAGAATTATTTATTTATCCTATTAAATCTGGAAAAGCTATGAGCGTAGGTACTTTGAATTTATACAAGATCCACTTTCTTTATAATTTTCGTTACAAATTTTTCTTGTTTTTTAAAACTAAGTTTTTTTACCATTAAATTTGTTAATTAAAAACCAGGTTTCTGACACTAACTTTTTTTAAGGTTCCTTGGTTCGATTGCAAGAAAAATGGAGCAGAATTTAATGAAAATAAAGATCGACATTTTCTTATCGTCGATGAAAAAACGAATCATTTATTTTTAAGAGCTAAACAATATCCTAAATTAACTTTAGTGGAATCAAAAATTGAAAATGGAATTTTATTTGTAACTGTGCCAAATAATGGAAAATCAACGGTGCAAATAAATTTAAATAAAATAATTTCTAAAAATGATATTCGAAATGCAATGTAAAAAATTTGTTTAAGAAAAATAAAAAAACAATTTCTCGTTTTTTTAGTTTGCATTTCAATCAAAAACAAGAAGGCTTTGATTGCGGTGATGAAATTGGAAAACTATTAACAGATTTTTTGGAAGTTGGAGATCGACGAAATGTGAGATTACTTTATTTTGTGGATGGATTAAAAACTGAAAGAGATTTTACAACAAATCAAAAGTTTTGGATTAATCCAGTACCAATTTTAAGAGATCACGTAAGTGGCTTGCTTTTTTAAAGAAAATGCAAGTCTCGAATAATTTCTTTGAAATAAAGTTTTTAAATAATTAAGAAAATTTAGAATATTTTGAGTGGCTTTTTTTAGAAACTTTAATGTAAAAAAAGCTAGAAGCAAAAAATTATAATTTTCAAGGAACATTTAAAAATATTTCACAGTCGTTTGCTTTTAGAAGAATTTCTTGCTGTAAACGAAAATTTTTATAATCCCCGCGAATTCGCAAATTTTTAACTAAGATTTAGTTACTTTTTTGATAGAATTTTTTGTTGTTTTTAATAATTTAGTCTGTTATTTAGCTCGCTTATCAAGATCTCGCAAATTTTATGCTTACAACCCAATCTTCGGTGGACGAACTTAACCATCGCCTTTGCACTTTTAGCGACGATGATGACGAAAATAAATGTCAAATTTCAACTCGAAATTTTCGTTCCAATATTAGCATTGAAAGAACTAAACCTTTTGATGAAGATTATTGGTTGGATGTAAAAATAGGTGAAAATGGCGAATTTTCGTGTTTTCGACCTTGCACTCGTTGCATTGTAACTACCATAGATCCAGATAAAGGAAGTTTTGTAAAAAATATGCAACCTCTACGAATGTTAAAAACTTATCGATTAGTTCCTGAAAAATTAAGAAAGATGTATGGTGAAAGTCCAGTTTTTGGGGTTTATATGATCGCTAAAAATGAAGGTGGAAAGATTAATATTGGAGATAAAGTTTTTGTTCGATATAAACACACACCATTTTAATACTTAAGTAAATCATTTATCAATAAATAAATTTTGCTAATTTGGATTAAATAAAATAAAATAAACGTGTTCCAAATCTTAATTTTTTGATTGCTTGATTTTGAGAAGAGAAAGTTGATGAAAGTATGCTCTTAGAGGCCATTTGTCGCGCAACGAGGTTTTGGTTTGCAATTTGCAAAGCTTTTTTTTCATTTTCTTTTCAATAGTAAAAAAAAGTTTATTCGTCTTCGTTTTACGCTCTGTTTTTATTTTTTCTTTCTCAAATGCTTTTTTCGAGTACCGTTATTTATTTTATTCTCCCGCGATTATCATAATTTTTTGCAATAATTATATTTATTTCTTTTATAGTTATCAAGATGAATGCCAACGCTGCCGATCGTGATACAACTGAATCAACTTTTGTTCAACAAATGCCATCAATCGAAGCAACAATTGAAATGAATCAAGGATCAAGAGAACTCAAAGTTTCTGAAGATAAATTGGAAAATGCTGAATTGCGATTCCGAAATGAAAAGGTATGTTCTTTTCTAAAGATAATGAATGATATATAAATTTTTAATATATTGTAGATTTGTGATATGGAAAAGCAACACGAAGCAAGAATAACTCATTTGGAAAATGAATTGAAAGCTGAACGCAAAGAAAAGGTAGCTCTTCAAAATGATCTTTTTCAAGCTCAACAACGCATCGCTGATTTTGAAAAACAACATAAAGAAGACAAAGCTAAATCTGGTGCTTCAAGTTCATCAAATGAAATCGAAGATAGCAAAAGTTTGAATGGCGATGATGGTCCTCTCGTTATCAAAAAACTTGATTATTCTATTGGTTCATGGTTTGCTTATTCAACGTTGGATGAAATGGAACTACCAAAAACAATTCGCTTGAATAATCATTCAAAATATTTACTTTTTGATTATAAAAAAGTTTCAAGAAAATTGGTTCTTAATGGAGTTGTCAATCAGCGCTATGATCTTGTACCATTTGTAATTTCTCATCTTCTCAAACATGTTGAATCCTGTAATCTCACTCATTTGGACTTGCGTTATCAGAAAATATCATGGAGTGAATATAAAAAACTTGTCTCTGCTGGAAATGTCAAAAATCTCTCTTTAAAAGAAGTTGCAATTAAAAAACAAAATGATACATTCGCTTTACTTGAAGAAATTATGAGAAAGCTACCTAATATTGAACAATTCGAATGGTTAGATTTTTTTTTATTAGTTGATTTACCTTTTTATCTTTTTAGTTCATTGAATCGTATTTCTGAAACCATCAAACTTACAAAAAGAACCTTTACAAATATCCTCAAGCTTCAAAAATTCGAAAATCTTCAAAAGTTTAACCTGATTGGAATTACTTTTGATTCATTTGATGCTAATTCTTCTCTTGATTTTATGAAGGTAAACTAAACTATTTTCATTTTTTGTTTAATCGCTATATATCATTTTTAGAAACATCCTGACGCTGAATTTCGTCTTTCTTTTCACTATCATAAAGTTTCTGAAGAACAAAAAATTAAAATCAAAGCTACCGCCGCAAAACTTCGAGAAGCTCATCCTGATAAATTAAATATTACTTATTTCCCACGATACATTGTTTTTTAATTGTTGTTTCAAATGTATTTATTTCTCGTTTTGCTTTATTTGTTTTGCATAAATATTTTTGTTTTTGAATTTTGTGTTTTAAAACATATTTAAACTATTACGCAGTATGAAAAAAACAGGAGAACACGATTGAAAAAACGTAATTTTCTTTTCATTTTCCCAAATATTCTTCAAAAAACTTTGTGATTCATGTAAATTTTGATTTTTTCCTTTTCTTTTCATTTTAGTTTTTTCTTTTCTTGTTTGATCATGAAAAATGAAAGAACTAAATTAAATATGTTTATCGCATACAATTTTATCGTAAAAACAAACGAAATATAATGCAAGTTTCATACTATAATATCTCCAATTACATGCAAATATTTCTTATTTCACTCGGTTACTTTCAAATCGTTGCCTTAGTTTTATTAGATTCTTAACACATTGTTTTATCGATATTGGAGAAGAACGATTTTTTTACAGCCACATAATCGCTATTAAAATTAATTGCATCTTGCTAAAAAATTTTTGGTACTTTTTGTATGGTTATTGAACGTTTAAAAATTTTTAAATTTTATTGTTTAACAATTTTTTTCATTCGATTGCAATTTTGTTGTGACTCGAAGAACAACACTAATAAAATCCCGCATCGACGTGCAGTTACTCATTGCTGAAGCTGTGAACAACCCAACCATTATCATCTGAACTTGCTGCTGGACGAGAACGATTTAACAAAAGTTATGCAAGAAAGAAAATGAATAGTTCTTAAAATCTTTTTTTATTTTTGTTTCGTTTATGTAATTTTTTTTGTATTTGAAAATGAATAAAAACCAAAATTTTGAGATGAAAATATTGGAATATAGCTTTGTTTATTTTATTGGCAAACATCTGAATTAAATGGAAAGTGTTTATTTGTTTGTCTTTTTTTGTACAAATTATTTTTACTTATATTATAAAAAATAAAAAAGCAATTTTTACAAAGAAAATATTTACAGTCATTTTTTTACAAAAAAATATGGGTAAAAAAGTTAAAGTCAAAACTGTTTAATCCTAAATTTATTCATTTTTGCCATCTCCATGTTGTGCTTGTTGTTGTTCTTTTCGATCATTAATAAACTTTTCAACGACTCGGTTGTATTCGTCAGAGCCAGGTCGAAGGCGAAGAGTTTTTAATAACGCTGGGAGCTCATTATCTTCTGGTGGAGGAGGAGGAAGTTTATTTCCACGTGAACGTTTTTCGCGTTGTCCTTCTTTTTCTTTTTTGTCATTAATAAATTTTTCTACGACTCGATTATATTCTTCTGAGCCAGGTCGAAGTCGAAGGGTTTTTAGCAAAGCTGGGAGTTCTGCGTTTTCATCTTGGCTATGTTCAGAGCGTTTTTCCCGTCCATTTTCTGAAAATCAATAATTTTTAGTTTTTTTGACCTTTTCAAAAGCTTGAGTCTGCCTCAAATTTTTTTGGCCAAAAAAGCAAAGCTATGACTTCCTATTCAACTTACCAAGATGACCATCATCATTTTTATTATTAACAAGATTGCCACCATGTCGATTCTTTTTATCATTAATATATTTTTCAATCCATCCATGAATGAGATCATCTTCTTTATCGGAAATTTCAGGATGGTCTTTCAAAGTTTCTTTTTCATCTTCGCCACCGAATTGTT
Source organism: Panagrolaimus kolymaensis (assembly GCA_028622995.1). Classification (NCBI taxonomy): domain Eukaryota; kingdom Metazoa; phylum Nematoda; class Chromadorea; order Rhabditida; family Panagrolaimidae; genus Panagrolaimus; species Panagrolaimus kolymaensis. Next base: position 1,186,831 of record JAJQJQ010000029.1, on the reverse strand, counting down.
GTTGCTCTTTTCTTTCGTTAACAAATTTTTCAACGACTCTATTATATTCATCTGAGCCTGGACGAAGTCGAAGAGTTTTGAGTAAAGCTGGAAGTTCACCTTCGTCATCTTTTGGTGGAGGAGGAAGTTTATTTCCGGGTGATCGTTTATCTCGGTCGTTTTCATCATCAATTATTGGTTTTTTATTATCGCTTCCAGATGGATGACGATTTTTTCCAATCAAATTTTTACCGGGTAATTGTGGCTTATCATCGTCATCTTTATCATCAGTGGATCGTTTAGGTCTGCCATCAATGGGTTTTTTACCGACATTAATTTTTTCACTTCCAACTTTTTTCAAATAATCCAATACGTCACCGTTTCCATGGCCTCCATTTTCAACTGGCTTATTATCTTCTCCATTATTTCCATGCTTTTTCAAATTTTGCTTTTCATCTTCTTTTCGATCATTAATAAATCTTTAAACAACTCGGTTGTATTCGTCGGAGCCTGGACGAAGTCGAAGGGTTTTTACCAAAGCTGGGAGTTCACCTTCTTGATCATGGTTTTCTCCACCTTGGTCGTGATGAGCATTTACTAGGGATCTTTTTTTATGGTCCTTTCCACCAACTAAAATTATTTTATTTTTATTTTAGAAAATTAGCCAAAAAAAATATTGTCATACCTGGATTTTCAGGATCAACATCCACACCAGAGCCAATGGGTGCATCATCGTCTTCTTTTAATTCTCTCTTTCCAAAGGTTCCAAGAATTTTTCCATTAGGTTCTGGAACTTGTTCAATATCTCGAATAACATCATCAAGATTTCCGAAATCAATTTGCATCGAGTTTTGTATCAAAGCGACGGCCACACAAATAAAAATTAATAGCTTCATTTTTTTCTTCTTTACTTTTAAATTTAATTTAAAACTTTTTTAGAATAAAACTCAAAAAGTTGTTGAATTTACTCCCGCCAAAGCTGCTTCTTTTATACCAGCGTTTCCTCATCGTCATCCCCCACAAATCGACTGATAAGGATGTTTTTTCAAGTTATTTTTAGCTTTATGACTTATTTATTTTTGTATACATTTATTTTTTTTCTAGCGCCTTATCAGTTGAGAGGTTATGAAAAAATCTTCAAAAAAACATTTTACCGTGTGTGTGTTTATAGCAAACATCAGAAGAAGAAATAATATTATACAGATAAATAGTTTACATTTAAGCTGAATACATCGAAGCAAAAAAAAGCAAAAAAGCAAAAAAGCAAAAACAATCAACAGTTTTTATGAAATTTTTGACATCTGGTGCATTACCATGGTAAATAAGATATATTTTTTTAATTTTTTGCATTAAAGGTCAAAATAATATTTTTCTAGAATCATCACTTGTTTTTTGTTGATTGATTAAAGCTTCAAGCTTAATAAATATTTTACGCGCGAAAGTATTATTGATGTCTTTAAAATTTATTCAAAATAATAAAAAAGAAATAAAGATTTATAAATGAAAGAAGAAAACAACTAAAATTATTTCATTCGATTCGATTTAATTTTTTTTTGCTGTCGACGACGCTTTTCATAAAACTGAAACCTTAATTCATAAACCGCTTTGAATTGTTCTTCACTGTACCCAGGAAATGAAATTTTTGGTGGGAAAAAGTAATCTTTTATTGAGCATTCAAGAGTGTAGTCAACAAACTTTTGAATTTCTTGAGCGTAGGTTGGTGAAATCGTTTCGGAAAAAAAGAGATTAATTTCTGTTATTGTTTGAGTCTAAAAAACTTAGTTATGGTTATAAAGAAAGAAACAAAGAACCTTACTTTCATATATTCAGAAAAGCATTTAAAATCAAAAGCTTCAGAAATATTTCTAAGGCTCAGGAGATGAAGATGTTTAAAATTTGGACATTTCATAATTAAGTTTACAGTGTCGCGAGTGTATAAAGAACTTTCCGTATGGCTACTAAAAATACATATTTTTCTTTAACTTTTTTGCTTTGCTTAAAAATCGAAAGTTTTAAAAAACTTACAATTGAAATTCAGAAATTTTCGGAAAAAGTTGAAAAATTTCTTCCGGTGCCATTATAGTTCCACTGGCTTTTATAATAGTTACATGACAGAGATTAAGAAATTCAATATTCCCAGTGGAAGAAAAGATTGAAAATTCATTAAAAGTTAGATTTTGATTTTCAGCAATTAAACTTCTTGCATCACATCGATAAATTTTTCGTGATAAATTAGCCAGATCATGGTTAAAGACATTTGTTATATAAATAAAATCTGTGATCCAAAATTTGTTGAAATTTTTATTTATATATTTTGCTCTAATTTTTTGGATAAAAAAAACAAAAGAAAGCAGATCGAGAAGAAAAAAATCACAGTAACACAATTTATTCAAAGTATCGGGTAAAATGATTACCGAATTGAGATGTATCAAAAGAAATTCCATTTCTGTTTTTAAATTCAATTCTTTTTAAACGCATCGCTTCACTTTTTTCTTTTTTCATTCCATAGCAGCTTATAGCAGGTAAGGGTACATCCTCGATTGTCCAAGATGCTAATAATTCATCAACAAAAATATCAATTTCTAAGTTAACTGAAGCCCCATCAAAGGAAAAAATAAAAAATGTTGGCTGATGCTCAGATTTCTAAAAAAGAAATGTTATTTTTTTGAAAGTGTAAAAAAAAATAACTCTAAAAAAAGAAAGAAATTCTGTGATATTAAACTCATCAAAAGCAAAAGAGAAAAATGCACAAGCTTTAAGCTTTGTAAAATTCAAAGCATGTGCAACTTTTAATGATAATCTGGGCTCGTTAACTTTAGGCATTGTTCTGAAAAATAAATATCAAGCTGAGTTTTTGACGTTTAATGTTAGGTTTACTTACGTTAACAAATAATTCAAATTTGGAAGAGGTTCAAGCAACTTTTCCAATGTAACAATTTCACCATTTTTATATTTAATGGTGCTTTCAAAATTATAAAAGTGAGTAATATTACGCGAGGAAGTTAAAAATAAATATTCATCATAGGATATATCTTGTGATGACGGAAGTGTCAAATGTGTTATATCACAAGAATATGTTTTTTCAAGAATGCTACTAGCAATGTATGGAGCCTTATAATAATTTGATCCTACATGAAATTCACGAAATAGTTTTAAAAAGGTGGTTGTTTGTAAATGATTAAACTAAAATATTGGAAGTTAATAAAAAATTTAAAAAGCCTTTTTGATTCTAAATTTGATAGGGTTAAAAAGGCAATAAAGCTGTAATACTTTCAAGGGCTTTGAATATGAGCTCAAAGATTTTGTGAGGAGGTAAAAAAAAAATAAAAAAAACTTACAGGATATTTGGACCGAAGTTGCAAAGTTTTTGAATCAAGTTGAATAAATTCGTAAAAAACACCGTTACCACTCTCTGTACTTTTTGTATTAATTACCATTCGTGCATTTAAATAAAAATATTTGCAAGTTTTTAATAATTTTAATAGCAAATAGTTGTTTGCTATATAATAAATAATATTTGGTGGAATAGAAAATGATTGAGGGATAGATGAATTTTTTAACGAAGTTTTATAGGAATCAGCATACATAGGAATGAAAGTGATTTCAACCATTATTTATTAACTGGTAAAAAACTTTAATAAAAAGTTAATATAAAAAATATCCAAATGCTTTTTTATGAAAGAGTTTGGAAATTTGTGGTTAAAGTTAAATCAAACCTTTGCCAAAAATTGTTTGTGTGTGACAAAAAGGAAGTTGTTTTTCACTATGGACTTTGTCTCTTTTTTAGCCTAGGTCATTCACATGCCAAAATTATGAAATATAATAAAAATCAATCAAAAAAATGCAAGTGAAAAAAAAGGCAAACGAGCAATGAATGCATTTTGTGAAAGAAATGTTTTTATTATTCTTAGAGGTCAACAGCCATGTACCTTAATTCTTGAAATGTGAAGGAATACTATTTTTTCTCAATAAAAAAACATAAGAAAAATTTAAGCTTGTTTTTTTAATCGAAAAGAATCTTTTTTCTAATTTTTTGAATTTAAACATAGGATTTTTTTCCTAAACAAGTCCAGATTTTTTTTTGGCACTGTTGCTACTTCAATTATTTTTTTCAAAAAAAAAACAAAAAAATATTTATTTACAAATTTTTACAATTCACTAATAAAAGTGCATAAAAATTATAATAAAAATTAAGAGTTTAAATAATAAATTTTAACCAAATATTGCATCAATAATTGAACCAGGTTTATATGAATTTACTATGGATGATCGTTTATTAACTTTTTTCTCATCTTTTGGAATTTCTTCTTCTTCCGCCACTCCACCATTTTTATGGACATTATGGTAATCAAAGCTTTGACCATTTTCAGCATCCACCAAACTAAGATCTCGAGCAATTCGATTTATTAATGGAATATATGAAGTAACATTTTTAGTGACTTTTTTAATTTTTTTAAATATTCCTCGCTTTTCTTTTTCTCCAAAAGGTTTACTGAAGTCGATATCTAAAAAAAACCAAAAAATTTTAAATTCTAATAAAAAAAATTTGAATAATTTAATTATTTACCAAAATCAAATTCAAGTTCACCAACTTCAGCCCCAATTTTTCCGAGATCATCTTCCAAAGCTTTCATTGCTTCATCCAATGTTTCAATTTTAATTTTATTTAGTTTTTCTTTAACTTTTTCTTTCTTTTCTTCAAAAATAGGTTTATTTTTTCCAATCAAAAAAGGTTCTTCACTGTTTTTGTCTTTATTAATGCTTCTTTTTGTAAATTTTGAAACAATTGGAAAAATATTTAAAATTTCTTTAACAATATTTCCAAGTTTTTTAAAAAATCCTTTAAAAGATCTTTTTTCTTTTTGAGTGAATGGTTTATCGTCGTCGGAGAATGTGGGTTCTAAAATGTTTTTTATACCAATTTTTTTCTCTTAAAAATGAAAAGTTTAAATTTACCTTTATCATCGCTGAGTCCAAGTTGATCTAAATCTCCGCTAATCCCAATGAGATCAGCTTCCAATCTTTCAACATTGTCTGCTACAGTATTTTCAATTTCTGCATTGGAAACTTCAATTTTTGATTCACGCTTTTCAATTCTTTGAATTCCAGGATTTCCTAAAAAATAAAAGGACTCATTTTCGGCTTAAAAACGTGAATTAAAATTTATAAAATCAAATTACCTCTTTCCAAAATTATTTCACCCATTTTTGGACGAAATTCTGGAACTTTTACTTTTCTTCCACCATTATTTCGGTCCCTTGGAAGAGAAAATGAAAGGTCAATAAGCAATAATAAAAATAATACACTTAAAATAATTAACAATCTCATATTTTTTGTTCAAAAACAAAAATAAAAACAAACAAAAAAACAAGAATCAATTGATTTGAATGAAAAGCGAAGTTGTATGTTGTTGCTTTTATACATGTGTTTGACCATGAACATCAACCTCATTCCCTTCCTTAACTTAAATTTTTTTATATTGATAAGAACTATGTATTTGCTTTTTCATTCATTTTGTGCGTAAACAACCTCAAAAATAGTAGTTTTTTATTTATTTTATTTTTGAATAGTTTAAAATTAAAATTTTGCTGGTTAGATTATTTTTAAATATTTAAGCTTTATAAAAAGTGTTATCAAATTTTTTGATAAAACAAACAAATATATTATCAAAACAAGTTAAATGTCAAAAAATAAATTCGAAAAAATGTGTATAATATTTGTTTTATTTTTTACGTCATAAAACTAAAGCAAAATAGTGTACATACATATTTTGGAATCCAAAAAAAAGAAAGATGTTCATTCATCGGAAAAATAATTTTCTGATTTCTGCGCTCTTTTTTTTTAAACTAATAGTTAATCTTCAAACAACCACCACATTGCTGAGAGTTGAATACAAAGAAAGTTTTTATTATGCACAAATTACAGTTAAAAAGAATTTATTCAAAACACAGAAAGTTTTATTACGAGATAAAAGACAATTGATATAATCAGTTTTTAATATTTAAATGTGAGCTTCTTATGAGATGGACAAGATTTGAGCATTCGAATTTTGAGAGCCATAAGATAACTTTTTGTTTTCATAGTTGATGGACGAAATGAGAGAGTAAAGTGAGTGCTTGGATGCTTCTAAAAAATGTTTACATATAACAAATTAATGAAATGTAAGAAACGTATTATTACCTTCATAAAATCAAGAAAACCATAAGGATCAAATTCTTCATAAACGATGTTGCACAATTGAAATATTTTGAGGTAATTAAAACATGGAAGTTTGGCAAGATTTTTTGATGTTTCTTTGCTAATACTGAAGAATTTGTCTTTATCAACCACATCACTAAAAACGTATAGTTAAATATAAGATTGTTCGTCTTTAAAAAAACATACTATCTAAACTTTTCAATGTTTGGCAGCTTTTCCATAATATCTTCCAATTGAATTAATGAGCTGTCATCAAAATCAGTTATCAAGATATTCGAGAAAAAAAGATTCTTAATTCTTCCAGATGCAACTATTTTTTGAAAAGTACTCCAACGGAGGTGTATCCAATGTAAAGATAGATCAGTGATATTCCAAGCATGAACATTAAGGAAGAAATCCAACACTTTAACATCATGCTTAACAAAACCAACATTGCCATCAAATGGATCACCATCGAAGAAAGTAACAAGGCCATCAAGGATTAATTTCTTGCTAAATTTGACATTATTTAGAATCAAATTTTTGTTTTCATCACAGCGAATTTTTAGAGGTGTTTCATCATGATCCAAAGTTAAGAAAGCTTTCCAAGATGTTCCAGTTTTGATTTTGACAAGCTTTTTGATAACCAGAGGTTCTTCATTTTTAATTTGTTCAGTACCAATGTTGTATACGACACTTTCGGTTGATTCACTAGATGAAGTACTATCATCTAAGAGATCGAAACTTTCAATCTAAAAGCAATGGAATGATATAAAAGAAAAGGTTAAAAAATGAAAGTTACAGTATTCAAAAGGCTTTTGTTAATAGCTTTTAAATCAGCAATTTGTTGTTCCATTTCAGCGTTCTTTGCTTCGAATGTTTTCTTTTCTCCGTCTTTCTCCAATTCCAATGCAGCGATATCAGATTCCAAAATCTTTGTTACATCTTCAAAAGATTCACGATCAGCTGCGTGTTTCTTTTCCATATTAGAAATCTGCAAAAACAATAAACAAATAAAGAAAACATTCAACTTTTGTAATAAATCATCAATTAAGTAACTCACATATTTCATCAACTCATCAATTATTTGCTTCAAATGACTTTTCTCTTCATCCTCTTCATCGCCGTTTTCGAGTTCTTGCTTTTGAGAAGTTTCAAACATTTGAATTTCCTTGAGTTTTTGATGATTCAAAGTTTCATTTTCAAATTCAGCGACTTCATTTCGTAGCTTTTGAATATCATTTTGAAGCATTTGATGGAGTTCAGAATTCTTAGATTCCAAAATTGCTATCTAAAACATTGGAATTAATAGATATGGATTAAACAAAAGGAAAACTTACAGCTTTGAGGTTTTCATTATGAGAGGATTTCCAAAAGGCTACTTCATGTTTCAAAAATTGAATTTCTTGAGATTCTTCAGATAATGGTTGTAAAATTGAAGAAAGAACATTTCCATTTTCTTGAACAAGAGCAGTAAGTGATGATGCATGCATTTGGATACCAAAACTTTGATTTAAGCTTTCCATGATTTGTTTGATTTCCTGCAAAATTTGAAATGATTTTGAAGAGCAGCCAGCAATCACAGACGAAAGAAAGATGAAATGATTGAGAATGATCATTCGCAAATCAAAACTGAGCAAAGACAAAAAAATGAACTTGAAAATAATGAAAATTTGCATAATCGCGTCAACTCAACTTTTTTTTGTGAGCTTACTTCGACAACTGATTTAGCATTCTAAAAACATTTTTTTCTTTGCTTTTTGTGATGAGCTCCCTTTTTATTGCTACACACATTTGCCGCAAAAAAACTTTGAGGTATGGAAGTTGAATAATTTTTTTTTATTAACAAAAGGGTGAAGATTTTTTTATGTTTTAAAGAATTATTTTTATTTAAAGTTCAATGTTAATCAAAAAAATGAATAATTATAAAGTTTATGAAAAATATATTATTAAACATTAAATTTATACAACAAAAAATGTTATTTTTTTTAAATAAAATTATGTAAGTTTTTCATATTTTGATGCTTATCATTCTTTCTTTGGGCATCGTTTCTTTCCAGAGCAAGGCGTAGTAGCATTTTTATGGACATTTTTTGCTTCACCAAAAACGCCACCTTTAATTTTTTTGCTTCCATAAATGGGATTACCATTTTCATCCACGGCGACGACTACTCGACGGTCCAAAGCTAAATTTTTGAATGGGCTTTTGTCTTCTGAAGTTGAAGCTGGAATGACTTTGATTGAATCGTTATCAACATTTTGAAGGTCATCTTCTTCTTCGGGAATATTTCGAGTGATTCGAGGGATGAAAGGAATAAATGGAATTATTTTTTTGATTAATTTTTTAACTTTTTTGAAAAATCCACGCTTTTCTCTTCCCATAATTTGTTGTTGTTTTTCTGAAGCATCATCTAAAATAAATTTTTTTTGTTTGTTTGTACATATTTTTATTTTAAATTATTGAAAGCAAAAATTTTACCTTCATCAAGGCTTATTTCAAGTTCTTCAGCTTCAACACCCATTTGTTTCAATTCTTCGGCAAATACTTTAATTTGATCATCGAATGCAATAGTTTTATCTTTGGTTTCTGAAACTGGCTTGTTTTGGCCAATCAATGGTTGTCGTTGTTCGTCGCTATTTTCGTTTTCAATGCTTCGAGTAAATTTTGAAATAATATCTGAAGGAATTCTTAATAATTCTTCGATGGTTTTTAAAAGGCTTTTAAGGAAACGTTTTTCTTTTTGGGTTAATGGCTTATCGTCGTCATCATCGAAGTCAATAGAAAAAGCGTCTAAAATGTTATTGTTTAACTTCTAAATTAGTAATTATTGGCTCACCATCATTTTTATTATCGAAAGCGAGTTTCTCCAAATCACCGCTAACACCAACAAGGTCAACAACTTCCATGGTATCTGAATTAACTGGACCAACAGGTTTCTGCGTTGAGAATTGAACAAACAAAATCAAACAAGAAGCCAAAATTAACAACAGCTTCATCGCAGCTTTTTGAAATAATAAAATCAGAAGAAAATGGAAAGAAAGGTCCATGAATAAACTAAATTTCTTGGTCATTTTTATACTCATTTTTTGTCGCGATCGACTTGGGGTTCCCGCTAAAAAATTGATAAGGAGTTTGTTTTTTCCGCAAACTTTTCCAAAAATACTTTTTTATGTATTTTAAATTTTACTGTTTATTTTTTAAAAATTGAACTTCCATGGTTTATCTTTTTTTTCGGTTGATAAGGAAATTAGAAAGAAAAAGTAAAGCTAACATTTTTTATGTACGAATTTGATCATTGCTTAGTTTTTTATTATTTAGTTTATTTAATTTACGTCAGCTTTTCTAAAAATCAACATAGATAAAAAAAATGTATATAGTTTTTTTTATTAATTGCGTCAAACTCTAAAAAATCAACATTGATAAAAATTGGCGGTGTTGTTTATGAACTTGAAAAAATTTACTTCGACTCGATTAAAAATAAATATTTTATTACTAAAAATTATTATTAGTACGAATAAAATTTTTTTAAACAAAATAAAATGTAAAACGCATATTTTTTTTAACATAAAAAAAGTTTAAACAATTATAATTTTACAAAACAAAAAGTTAAATAAAAAAATATTTTAACCCAAAAGCAAAAAGTTAATTTAAAGAAAAAGTAAAAGTTTTTGTTTATTAGAAGTTTTTTTTAAAATAAAATGCAAAAATCCTGGAAAAGTTAAAGAATTTGATGAAGAGCTGAAGTGAGAAGATTGATATCAGATCGAAGTGAATTAACTGCAAGCATAATGGAACGTTTATTATTGAGAACTTCAACGGTTTCCGTGTATGGATTATATCGAACAATAAATGGACGATTCATATTGTTTGTGAAGGTTCTAAATAAACAAAATTAATTATGCGAAATTTAGAGTTAACTTTTTTCTTTTTTTTTTGCGGGTTATTTTTGGAAATTTAACCGAAGCCAAAAAAAATTAAATTTTTCAAAGAAAAACTTACCTTAATTTTTGTTGAGCTTCATCAAAATTTCGTGTGTAAAAATAAGCATCTTGAAAAGTTGTAATTAAACATTCTTGTTGAACCACGCGATCGGGATCAAATCGAATTATTTCTGTTTTCCCCTCAATCGCATGTTGAAGTTCGCCGGCGCTTGAAAGCAACCCAGCTCCATAAATTTTATATTTGGGTTTATTGGTTTTAGTTTCATGCCCAACGCAACAAAGACCAAATTCAATGGAAAAAAAATATAAAGTTGCAAGCTTTTTTAAATCCTCTTCACTCGTTCCCAATGAAGCTAAACCAATTTCTTGAGAAAATTGGGCGAAATCTGGATCAGCAAACAAAGCCATATGTCCCATAAGTTCATGAACCGTGTCACTAAAAAAATTATCAAAAAAAAATATTGGAATATTTTTTTATTTGTGGCTATTGAAAAAAAAACATACGGTTCAGGAGTATAAAATGGATCAGCATGATGTCGAACATATTGGGTGCAATTAAAAACGCGAAAAGCTAATCCAGCGAGAAAATCTCTGGCTGAGAGATATCCAGCAACTGGACGAAGTCGGAAACCAGTCTTCACTGAAAAAAAAATTCTTCTAATTTTTGATTTAAAAAAAGCAATGTTTTTACTTTTCAAAAAATTTGAAATATCTTCCAATTGTGGAATATTTTTTTCTGAATAACCGCAATGTTGTTCAAGTAATTCAAAATTTTCCAAATATTCTGTGCACGCATGTTTCATATGTAATTCACGAAGCTTTCGATAAATTACGCCCCAAGTTGCGGTTTCTTTTTCAGTATATTCCACTCGAGGAATCGGTTGACCTCTGAAAGCAAAAAAGAATTTATTATTTTTCTTTATTAATTAATTTTTATTATTATTTGTAAATTATTTATGTGGGAAGCAAAATAGGAAGTTTTTTAATGGACGAATTAAAAAAGTAAAAAACAAAACATTTTCTCACCGACAAAAAAAAATTGTTTTCAGTACATATTTTAGGCAAAAAAACAAAAATACATTTTCAAGAAAAATTTTAGGAAAAAAATAGACACAAAACAGCAAAATTCATTATTCCCAACTTTTATATTTTTATTGTCCGGTTTTTATTCTTAAAATGCAGTATAGCAAAAAAGCATTTAAAAAATATAAAATTTTAAGCCTTCAAATAACCAAATTTTTTAATTCTTAAAAAAAGTCATATGCAGGAAATACTAAATACATTTAACTTTTGAATATGCATATTTTTTAGATTTTTTTTTTAAATTAAAAAGCGTTTATAAATTTTTAAATATTTCGCTACCAATCTGGGACTTTTGATAAATGAATTAAAATTAAAAAACCAAAGCTTACTGTTTATAATTTAACGCGATATCAGCAAACAACATTCGTCGTTTTCGATATTCTTCGTCTTTGAAACCCTTAAAAAAATCCAATACTTTATTTTTTACTTTTTCCCTCAACATTTTGTTTTTTGACTCACTGGATGATCCGCATCAAGTCCATCACCATACATAATAACTCGACGACAACAAATATCTAAATCATAAACGGATTTGGGAAACCATACAGATCCACTTAAAGCATCCGCTGAACCAGGATCACTAACTTCCAGCGCTCCTTTTGGGGTGTAAGTTCGATTGAGTTCAATAACTTTAAATCCAGCATTACCAATTTTTTCCACAATTGGAATAGTTTCATCTTCAATTTCAAGTTCAAGAAAAACTTCTATTTCATTTTTAGATTTGGATTTAGGATCTCGAGATTCAACGTGTTTGATTTTGGCACTTTCCTAAATTTACATGGTAAAACTTTTTTTTGACAAGAATTTTATAAAAAAAGCTTTGCTTCATTTTTATCTTTTCATGCAGAAACATTTTCTGGATTAATTAACTTTTTGTTTTATAGGGTTATAAAAAAGTTTTGATGGAATTGAAAAGAAAAATTGTATAAAAATTTACAAAAATGGCATCGATATGTCTGGGCGTTTTGATTTCATCGCTAAAAGCTTACTGGAATTGCACCAAGAATTCGTCGAAAAGCATTATTAACATTGATGGTTCGAACGATCAAACTAATCGTTTTTATTTCATCTTCATCATGTTCATCAATTGTTAATTGACTTTGTAAACACTAAAAATCAACAACAATTGGATGTTTTCCTAGTTAAATAAAAATTATTTTACTTTGATTGCACGCATATCATCTTCAGGAAAGAATGGAAGTCCAACGCTTCCACTTCGACGAAAGCGTTTTTTAAATTCCTCCACAGGTTGCTCGGTTCTGAAAAAAATTTAGGGATAAAAAATAAATTTAATTTTGGGTGAAATTTGGTTACCGTGAGCTTAATGTTCTTGTTGCAGCGGGTTTGGGATTTTGATTGTAATACAAAAATTTTAATCCTCCTGCCATAATTATTTTGAGCCAACAAGCAAGCTATCGTGAAAATAAAAATTTGATTCTGAAGTTTTTATCAAATTTATAAAGCGTTTGGTAGGAAATAAAAATCCGGTTTGGAAAATAAAAATAACTTTGTATTATTATTTTTTTAAATAAAAACCACGAAATAAAGAAAGAAAATAGTAACTGAATGAATAATAATATTCAGGGAAATAAAAAGTGCATTTGTGGAAATTGCGTTTTAAAAAGAATTATATTCAAAAAAAGTTCATTAAAATGTAGTTTTTAAAAAAGGTCCAAAAAAGAAAGTAAGAAAAAATATGAAATGCGTAACTTTCCAATCCAAACAAAGTTTTAAAAAGAAAAGTTATTCTCAGAACCCAAAAGCAAAATGGATTTTGGTTTTTCAATAGTTTTAATAAAACATTAACATAACAAAAAATATTTAAAAGTACAGAGTCACGAAAGCTTAAACCAAAAATGCCTACTGTATCTCAAATTGGGGTTCAATGTTTCCCCAAAAATTTATGCCACATCCCACTCTATTTCGCGTCAACCTTTTATATAGAAACGTGTAACCATTAACAACATTACGTCATTTGCGTGGTGGGAAGAAAAATACAAAAAATAAAACATGAAAGAAAAAGAAAGAAAAAATAAATCCAAGCAACTGTGAAATAAAAACCAAAAAAAGGAGAAAAAAATATACTCAATTTTTAATTATGTAAACACACACATATTCGAATCCGGCACAGAAGCATCCTACGCTAGCTAAGCTTCTAGCTTTTACACTTCATTCATTATTCTCATCAAAAAATCTATATGAAGAAAAAAAAGAGTAGCTTCATAGCAGCATAAAAAAAACCCAGCAAAAAAAAGAAGGATAAATGTTGTTAAAGCATTGAGTAATAAATCAGAGACAAGACAAGAAGAAAAAAAGGTTCCATTTCCTTATTTTATTTTCGTTTCATCAACAAAAAAAAGGTTTTTGAGGCTTCTGCTGAAGCTAGAAGCTATTTGTTTTTTTATTGTTACATGCTTACTTATTTTTGGTTGTTTGAGATTTGTTAATAAAAATATGGAAGATTGCGAAAAAGAATGAAGAATGCAAAAAATGGGAAAATGATATTTCTTTTTTCTTTTTCTTTTTTATTGGAAGCAGCAAGGTCGAGAATATGCAATACAAAAAATGGTAAAGTTTTCGAGGGAAAGTTCAAACTTATTTGAACCTTGCAACAAAAAAACCTTTTTTCTTTTCAAAATAAATAATTTGAAAGTGATTTCTGGTTTATTAAGATCCAAGACAAAGCTCACGAAATGCGAATAAAAGTAGTTTGAGAAATCCAAAAAGCTTATTAAAAAATAATAATAATAAAAAGTTTCTAGAATTCACACATTATTGAAATCCATGAGCTTTCATAAAAATTTGATGCTAAAATGGAAAAATAAAAAACTATAGAACAAAAAAAGTAAAACTCAAACCATTATGAGAGAATAAAAAAGTTTGAAGCTTTCAACAATTTTTTTTTCGTGAGAAAACGAAAAATAAAGAACTAAACACACCGTTTCTTTAAAAATTAAATGGATAAAGTAAAGAAAAAATATGGATACTTGACCTCAACAAAAAAATCTTTCATCGTTTCAATGGAAAATAATCCTCACAAATAAATAATTTGCATAAAATTTTTTTCATTAATATTAGTGATTTAAAAAAATTTGTTTGAGATGCATCAACTTTTGATATCGAAAATTAGCCTAATTTACAGATCCAAAAAATTTATTGCCTTTAAAGTTGAAATATTATTTGCATAAAATTTTTATGATACAATCTTTTTTGCCAATCATTATGTATTTTTAAATTCTTGAGCTATGGTGCTTTTCTTTGTCATACTTGAAAAATTAAAAATAATAAGAATAACAAATTAATTACTTTTTTTCGTTGAGCTGTTAAAACTAAGAAAAGAAATTTCAGCTTTAATTACTAAAAAATAAATAAATTACAAATAGTATTTTAAAAGTAAATTTGCGTTATTGCTCTCTCTTTTTACGCGTGATTTAAGTAATCATGATGACTGTTTTCTTTTTTTTAATTTAAATTTTTAACAAATTTAAAACTTAAAAAAAAATGGTAGCAATTTATCAAAGAACAAAGTTAAATTTATTCTTGTTTTTTAGTTATGGTATCTTTTCCGTCTGTTTATAAATAAAAGAAATTTTGACTTTAATAAATGCAAATTTTCTCTCCCGGTATTTTTAGTTTTATCTTTTCTCGTTTTCCGAACTCCAATGAAAAGAATAATAATAAAAAAGATTTGGAAATAAATTAAAATAAATTTTCAAGATTTTATTCAAATCATTTTAAAGTTTAAGAATTTGAGAATTTGAGAAACCAATTATTTTTAAAATTATTGGGTTCTTTTTCTCGCGTTTTATTTATACTAAATAAAATGTTATATTAAAACCAACTTTATTATCAAAAATTTATAAACCATAATTAAATATCTGATATATGCTTGCTTCTAAACCAAAAACAACTAAACTTTTCATGTCTGTATTTTTTTTATCTTTCGAATACTTCCTTCTTTTTTCACCCACAGCTTCATTTTGAAATTATAGGTATCTTTGGTATTATCAAGGGGAAGAGGAAACTATTTCCGTAAGGAATTATTAGTTGCGTTTGATGCCAGAGACAAAGAAAATCCACAGTTTTTTTTTATTTATCCTTTCTTTTTTTCGATTCTGCCTCACCCTGATGAATAAAAAATTAGTTGGAACAATGCAAACTTGTTTTTAGCCAGCCTTCTCGTCACCAATTTTATATTTCAAATACATAATGAATATTTGAGTTTTTCTATTTATTTTTTTTATTATAAACTCAAAGTTCGAATTCCCTGGACAGAAAAAAAGAATTTTAAAGTTCAAACTTAAAAAAAAGGCGTCGAATTGCGTAATGTCTGTCTCATTCATCGCTAACTAAAAAAGCTTCTTTTTTCCATCATTTTTTTGTTTTCTTTTTTTCCACTTTTAAAAAACTAGGCCATTCATTACTTGCTTACCTTTTTTTTAACTGTGAGAAAAAATAAGTAAAATTATACTTTTCCGCAAAAAAAAAACGTGACAGTAAATAAATATTATACTAAACGGCAATGAGAATTAATTCTTGAAAATATTTTAACCATATTTTTTATTTTATTTTTTTATTTCTCACAAGTTCGACGCTGTTTTTTTTAATGTAATCGTTTTTCGTTTTTAATAATCTCTTACTTTATTCTATAAAAAATTATTTTACGCGCTTTTGTAATTTTATAATTTTGATTGTTACTAACTATTTAAGGCGAAGAAGCTTCAAGATCAAAGCTATCCGAGGAGCTTAATTAAATAAAAAATCATTGTTTTTTTCTATTTTTTACCTTTATATATTCTTTTTTTAATTTATAAAGATAAACTTGTTTTTTGTAGCTATAGCTATGGATTTCAAAATTACACATACTCAAAGTGTATTTTTCACCATCGTAAATATAGCTAATATGCTATTAGCCGTGACAGCATTAATAATATTTTTTTATTATATTAAGACCAAACCTGATAGTTATAAAGTATTACCGAGAAGTTTGAGGTAAGTACATATGTGCTTTAAAAGCAAAATAAGTATCAAAACAAAATTTTAAAAAATGTATAATTATGAAACTCTTCCATTTCGAACCAACATTGCCCTTTTTTAGGTCCAACAAAAAAAGATTTTTAATAAATAAAACTTATTTAATTAATTATAAATTCCTATTTTTCAGATTATATTTATTAACTTGTACCATTCCGTATAGCCTTGCAACATGTTTGGCATCAATATTTCTTTCAATATTTTATTTTACATTTTCTGATGAAACTGTGATAGAAATGAAACTATCAAAATTAATTTTATCTTTTTTTGCTCAACAATTTCGTGGAAGTTTATTGCTGCTTATTATAGAACGAATGGTTTCAACTATTTATCTTGAAAGATATACTTCTGGAATTCGTGTATTTATTATTTTAACATTTTTTTCATATCTTTTAGCGATAATTTATATTTTTCCGAGTGGGGCTTGTAAGTTTTTAAAAAGTATATTATTCACAAATTTGCAATTCAAAGGAGTTTTTCTTAATGGAAAAAAGAATTCGTAATGTTTGAATTTTAAGATACATATTTAAATTTTTTTAGGGATTTTTATTGAAAGTTTTAAAAATGTATATTTTGCTCTGGTTTATGCTGATATCGCAGTTCATGTAATAACTTTAATTGCTGGTCAACTTTTGCGTGGACGAAATAGGCAAATGTATAAATTACTTGCATATCGAGTAACTTTGAGACAGCGATGTCAGGTAATAATCATTTTTTTTGAACGAGGAAGTTTTTTAAAGTTGAAGTTTGGAAGAAAAAAATATGTAAAACTTCTGCAATAATAATTAATTAATTAAAAAGTTGTTACGCCTATTAATGCTTAATTAATTAAGTGACTTTGGTTCTTGGTTTATGACCATCTAAAAAAATAACAATGAAAATATATTTTACTGTAAAAGTATTGAATTTTAATTATGAAATGCATTTTTTGCCTATTTTAAAATAGTCTGTCCAAAATTGGATAAATTTTCAAAATCTAATCAAGGCTGTTTTGGCATCGACAGTAGCTCTAAAATTAATTAGAAAATAATTTTTTTTTTCAAATAATTTTTTTTTTCAGATCTTAGAAAACATCAAAGTTTTAACATTTATATTTTCTCAAATATTTATTTATGCTACCGTAGCACCCATTGGATTGATAGCAACGTTAATTTATAATTTAATTACGGGCAGGGCTGCTCCAACAGCTTTGTTTCTTTTGGTCTGTTTTTATTTTAATTTAATTTTTTTTTCGAAGTTAAAATCATCTAATTTTCAGACGTATAATTTATCATTCATTTTAATTATGGTTAAAGATTTAAAAATTAATTCAAAAACAAAGAATACAAAAATCTCAGAAATTCATAAACAAAATCCAACCGTTTTAAGTCCATTGGGAAAGAGTTTACCCACGGCGATAACAAATGATAATTATTTTAAAGGTTTAAAAGAACAATGGAAATAAAAAACTTTTTTTCTTCTGTGGCCTTAAAATGAAAGTTGGCTGGCTGCACACTCCTATAATAATTTTCTGAAAGTCTCTTGAAGAAAGCCGGTACGAAACTTAGCACAATTATATGAGAATTCCAGAAAATTTTGACAGTCAAAAACCAAGGAAAATCAAAGATAATAATTGCAAAAAAAAGGATTAGAATAATTTTCATAATGTGATAACTTTGTTTAAAAATATGTTAATTTATTTTATTTTTCATGTAAATAATAAAACTTTTCTTTATTTCATTTTAAAAATTTAATTTGTTTTTTACATTTCTTTGATTAATTTTTAAATAATGAATGACGCATAAACTAATTAAAAATTAAATATACTGTATTGTTTTTCTCAAGAAAATTACTTTTTTTCTCTCTTTTTATTAACATATTTATTATTATTGGTAAAATTTTAATTTAAAAAAAAACAGGAAAACAACAGAAAATAATAATATTATTATTTTTTCTTAAAAAAACAAAAACTTAAAGCTGCAGCTAATTAATTACTTTGACGTATGCTTCTGCAAGGTAAAGCCGTAAAAAAACACATTGGATCTACTTTGTTTGTTGATCGTTCAAAAGATGAACTACGAAGATTGTTTAAAAGTGAACGCAAATTTCGTCTGTTACCGTCACGGCTTCGACGTTGTCGTTGTTGGGGTTGGTCAACCTGCATAAATAAAATAAAATAATTATTTAATTTGGAATTAAGAATTTAAATTCAAATTCCTAAATTTTTTGTATTTTATGTGAATATTTTTTCTATTGAAGATAATTCGTTGCTTTGCGATCAGTTGTTTTTGTGTTAAAAATTTAAGCTTTTATTTTTTTAAGTGCAAAATTCTTTGGATAAATCCAAAAATTTGTTTTGTTGTTGTTTTGATCATTTTTTACGCAATGGATTTAATTTTTAAGCAGATTTCATTTTATGTGTGCCATTTTGGCATATTAAAATATATGCGATTGATGGTCTTTTAGAGATCCAAAACATTAAAATTAAAATATCAAAACTTTTTTGCGGTAAAACAATTTTAATTTTTTTTCTCTTCAAAATCTTTTAAGACTTACCGTATCTGTTTTTTGTGATATCACGGATGATTCTTCTTCAGTTTCATCAAAAGGCAGTATTGAACCGAAATTTTGATTTATTTCATAAATGGCAGGCGATGATGGTCTTTGATATTGAAATTCGATAGGAAATTTTTGTACTAATTTAAAAGCGGATGAAAGTGATAATAAAGCAGAAATGCAAAGAAGAATACCGAATAATTCCATCTTTTTTTAGTTAATTAATTGGAAGGGAAAAATATTTAAACTACCTAAAAAACAAGTTTTAAAGTTTAAAAAAATTATTTTGGCATAAACATAAAAAACAAAAACATTCTTCGCGAGTTTAAAAAAAACAAAGAAATCATGAAATAGCAAAAACAAGAATAACGTATTTTTTATATTATTAATTTATAAAGTTTTTTTAATAAATGATGTGGTTCCATATTTTTTTTACGCCTATTCATTGTTAGGATGGCAAAAAGACAAAAAAAAAGTTTTTTGTTTGAAAAAATTTGGTAGCTTCAGAGGGCTTGCTTGCATGCTGTCGTCGGACTCAAAAGGCTACAAAAAATGCAGAAAAAAAGAAGAATAATAACAACAACAAAAAACAGAATAAAAAAAAACAAAGCAAAAAAAACGTAGAGGAAGTTAGATAAATTAAAAAGAAAGAAAGGAAGGAGATCAGCAAATAAAAAGAGGGATAATAATGTCTATAAAAAAATTAAGGCTAATTTCTTAAGTATCAAAAATTAAGATTTTTTTTCATTCATAAAAGTTGCATGATTCCCAAAAAAAGAAAGAAAGGCTATAATCTCATCAAACTTCAAGATTTTTTTAAATTTGTGTTTTTATTATGTAAAATATTTTCTATAGCTTTTATTAGACCCACGTCGTCGTCGTCTCATTTATGAAGAAGATTCATTCATACATATGTGAATGGATGACGCAGGAAGAAAAAAAAGATAAACTTCCGATTTGATATAAAAAAAATATTTGTTAAAAATACATAGGAAAATTTTCGCCCCCTTTTTCGAATGACAGTGGAGGCAAAAAGCTTTCATGTTTAATTTCAATATTAAAAAATTATTATTTATTTGGAATATATATATGTTTTTTTTTTCGTGATAAAAAATACCCGCCTTTTTTTATCCATTATGAAGAAAGCAAGAAACTTTTGTTTTAATGGGTTTCCATAACTTCAATCATTCAAAAAAGTTATTTTTATTTTATTCATATCAAATCACGCAAAAAAAAAAGCTATCGGGTATTTATGATGATACGAACACGCAAAAACGCAAAATACAGACTTAAAAATTCTTTTTTATTGCCATTGTTTTAATAAAAAAACAATAAAGAATAAAAGTATGGTTCTATTATTACTTTTTTTAAAGGCCACACAACACACAAAAAATTATTTTCTTTGGAATTATTTTTTTTGTATGTTTTTTATTTGAAGAAAAAAGAATAAAATGATTCTTATTTTATAGTTGGGTACTGTAGCTTTGGCTACACGATATAGTCAACACTCAATAAAAAATTTAAAAAACTCTAAAAAATAAAATAACAAAAAAGTAAAAAAAAAGATACAGTATTCTCCTTTCCTTTCAAGCTTTTCCATAATAGAAAAGGATCTCAATTGAAAATGTAAACTCTTCATTTTTTCTGCAATAAACTCCTTTCTTATATACTCCAAATTTTGAATAAAAACAAGATAAATGAATGAATGACGGATGACACACATTTATTATTTATTTAGGAATCAAAAACCCGTGATTATTTGAGAAAACGTAATAAAAATTAAGTTATTAACTTTTTTTAAGAATTTCTTGATGATTTAATGCTTGGTTAAATTTTCGTGATTTTGTCGTTTTTGAAAACAAAAAATATAAAAAAATGAATAATTATTTATCTCTGCCAAAAATGAAAAATAATTCAAGCAATAAAGAAAGTAAAGTTTTGTCGTTTTCGAAAAAAAGAAAATGTAGCACGAAAACTTACTCATCAACGTAGGAAGAAAATAAAAACAATACGAGCGAATTCAGAGTATTTTAATAATGAAAATTTATCTCATCATAATCTTTTCTGCCTCGGTAAAAAAAAAACTATGCTGTATAAGTTTGAAAAAAAAAATACTTTTAAAATGTACAGTAGCCTTAAACAATTTTCATCCTACTAAATAAATAAAAGTTACGTAAAGGTTGTTTACTTTTTAATAATTAATTAAAGGTAACGCCCATCGTTAAAGCTTTATTTTTTGAAGAAAAGAAAATTTTATGTATGTAGTCTGAAAAAAGGATAATTAGAAAAAAAAACAAGCAAATTAGACTACGCTACGTTAATTAAAAGCTTACCTCTTGGAGGGTCTAAATCACGTGGGTAAATTTCTCATGCTTTTTTAGAAACTAAAAAGTACTCAAAATCTTTCAACAACAAAAAAAAAATAGCAATCTGCTAAAAAAAATTTTCTTTTCGTAAATATTTTTTTGGTTGTTTCGTTTTTGTGGCTGCAAAAGTTAAAATAAATATTCAAAGATTGAGATTTTTTTGATATACATAATTTTTTTTATCGTTGGAACTAATAAATTTGCAACAACAAAAAAACAGATATTTACATTACAAAAATTACATTTTAAACTACAAGAGCTTTCAATTCAAATAATGGAATCCTTTAAAAATGAATTTTTAACGGAATTTCAAAAAAAATTCTGTAGCATATTTTTGGTTTGGTTTTATTTTTTAACTACAGAAACATTAGAGGATTTTGTTTATTTTTTGTCTTTTAAACAATCAAATTTTTTTTTGTATTTCTTAAACACTAATCTTTTACACCCTCCACAAATAATACGAAGAATAGAGGTTAACCCAAATCAAAAAATAAAAAAATCTTTACTGATGACGAACTCATATTTCACCTCTTTCTATTTTTTTTGCTAAACAAATATTAGAGAAATGTTCTTATTCAATGAAGCAGCAAACTTCCTACACATATATTTCCAATATTATTATTATTATTATTATTATTATTATTATTATTGGGAAAATATCAGGGCCATGTCATCTTCAACAGAAAAAAAAACTAAGACGTAATTCTAATCTCGAGAATAAGAAAAAAATAATAACTTAAGAAAATATTATTCTTTTCTTAGAGTTTAATTAATTTTTACTTTAATTTGACCTAATATATATATATATTTTTTTTCGGTGATGCGCATCATCCAAAAAAATATAAAGTAAAGGTGCAAACAATTTTAGAAAGTAAATCATCTTAAAAAATGGAAAGGCCAAATTCAGTCATTTGTAAAAAAAATATATACGTATAAATTATTTTTGATTAAATTCATTCAAAATCTTTGGTTTTCTTAATTTTTAATGAAATAAAAGTTCAAATTAATGCCGAAGCTAAAAAAAGAACCCAATGCCATCTTTCTTTTTTGTTTTAAAAAAAGGATTAATTTTTTTTTCTTCTTCTTTAAATCTTTAAATAAAATAATTTTACACTATATAAGAGCTAATCTTTTATAGGATTATAGGTACATATTTGCAAGTTGCAACAAATTTAATATAGCTATGATGAGATTTTATAAAGTGGAATTAAAAAAAGGTGCCAAAAGATGCACCGAGAAAATATCAAAATTTTGTAAATGTAAAAGTTTTAAACTTTAATACTATATGAAATTTTGCAAAAAAGAAAGAAATAGAAAATATCAAATATATTTATTTTGAATTTTCTAAATTAAAAAAATATGCTGAAACTAATCTGTAAAAAAATACAAAAGTGGAATTAAAATTTTATGCGCATAAATTTTGTTGCTAAAATTTTAAAAAGAGTGATGCGGGATTTAAAAAAAATAAATGAACCTAGAATGCCCTTAAATATGGAAAATATATAATCAATTCATCCAAATTTGGAATAAAACTTTAAAAAAAACTAAAAAATGCAGAATCCCGCCAAAAAAAAATTCTATAAAGTTTTCCTAAACTTCTTTAACTAAGAAACTATTTCCAACGAATGATAACATTCCTCAAAATCTGTGTACTTTTATATACAACCTTTATTTATTTGGGAAGTTAAAAACAAAAAACCCGGAAGGACAAAACAAAACTTTTTATTGCGTGGCACCAATAACTACAGGCATCCACGCGAATGACTAAAAAACCATCACAAAAAAGTTAAGAAAACTCCAAAAACAAAAACAAAAGACAAAAGATTTAGGATTTTAAGCGTCATGAATGTTCGTGTTAGCTAACTATCATTATAATTGTTAAAAATAATAATAATAAAAAATATTGGAGTAAGATATAATTTTTTTTTATGATGAATAGGAAAAAGAAAGTTCGTGTAGTCCTTAAAACAAAAAAAAATACGCTGTATTATTACACTTTATAAAACGCGATACTACGGCTTTTATAGAAATGAAAAAAAAAATGTTACCGTAATTTGGAAGAAAAATTTATGGAGTAATTATTAACATGTTTTTTTATTACTCATTGGTTGATAGAAGAAAAAAATATGTAGGGCGGCCATTTATTTTTTTGTAAACATTAGAATTATCCCTTGAGAGTGATTTAATTGAGGCCATTATTTTCCATTTTTAAATTATAGTTTTTTTTGATAAGCGTAAAAAAATGAGAAGAAAAGTTCAAAAAGTCAAACTTGCTTCTTTTTTTTATAATCACTCATATGCTTTGAACTTCTGGGCTTTGGGTTGTGTTATTGGAGAAGTTCATTCATGATAGGCGCCATTGAGAAACGCAATAAAGAAAAATGATACAAATTTAAAATTCAAACAAAGAAAAATGAATTTTTCATAAAAACATTTTGGTTATTTTTTTGTTTTTTCAAAAATAAAAACGAAACAACAAAAAATAAAATAAAATGTACGGTAGCTTTGAGAAATGTGAAATGTGAAGAGAAGCCAAAAAAATAGTTTTCATAATTTCGAAGTTTTATTAATTATTTATTCATAATGGTTTCTTGGTTGTTTTTGGTGTGTATAAAGTTATTATTAAAAAGTATGGTTAAAAATTAAACTAAATCTTTTAGAATATATTTAAAAAAAAGAAGAGAAGCCAATGTTGACCGATTGTTTCTGATACTTTTTTTCCTCATTTTATAGCCTTGAAAAATACTGTAACTTTTTTTTAAAGTGTCAAAACTAAATAATTAATCAAAAAACAGAGCTATTTTTTAAAGGTCGTGCTTTAATTAAAGATTAATTATCTTTTTTATAAATTGAATTCTTTTTTTAGAATATTGACATTCAATAATCGTATTTTAAAACGACGCAAAGATTTTATTAAATAAAATAAAACTTAATACCGATAATTTATTTCATTATCAAAAACTCTATATTTTTTCGTAGTTTAAAACAAAAAAAGACTAATTTTTTAAATTATTATTTAGTCATATCAATAATTCTGGATAAAACGATAGCCATCACTTCTGCCAAGATTGGCACCAATAAAAAGGAGAACATAGTTACTCCTTGTCCTTCCTCTCTGTCAAAGTATGGTATTTATATAGAAGTTCAGATTTTCATTAATACTTTTTTTATATAATCCGAACCATCTTTGATATAAAATTAAAAAGGAAACAGATTAACTATGCTTAGCCATCTTCGTTTTCTCAAAGTTAAAAAAAATTTTAAGTTAACTACAATCCCAAAAAAAAATCATATGGTTGAAGTTAAAAAAAAAATTTGCGTAAGCAAATCCTCTTCTTTTTTTGAAGTAAACAAAATTTTGACCACTTTTTTTTCTTGCTTATTCAGTTTTTTGATTTCTTATACATAGGTTTGCTCATTTTTAAGACCTTGAAACCGAAATCAGCTTTTCGAAGAAGTGATGGCGTAAAATATTTGCTGAAAAAAAATAATACAAAAAACAAAATGCAATGAACCAATGATTCACTATTTTTGACATGTGACAAAGGTATATGAAAAGAAATATTTTTTAAAAGACAAATTAAGTTTTCTGCTGAAGAAACGTGAAATTTTTATTCAGCATAAATCAAACAAACAAACAAACAAAAAATTCTCATAAAAAAGTTATAATTATTATTTTTCGATAAAGCAACCAACAACCGTAGTAATAAATAATTCCAAGCCAAGCAAGCTATCTTTATTTTTTGTTTATAAACATACTTTACACATGAGAAAAAAAAAATTTATTCGGTAAGGCACGCATATATTATAGTAATACCTGAGACGTAGAATAAAAATTATTCATCTGTCTGTCTATTTTTGCGGGGTTAAAACAGAAATTTTAATTTAAGTCATGAGATTTTTAAAGGTCGTTGTCTACAGTATCTAAGTTAATAAATAAGTAAGAAGGTAAGAAAAAAATATATCTCAAAAAACCTTATGCATTTGAACACTTGAATATGTACAAATATACGAGTCTATTTTGGAGCTCACGGTGTACTTTTTTTAATTCATTTATTTATTTGCATAAAAAAAATTAGGAATATTCCAAACGAAATTTTTTTTAACGTTAATCAAAAAAATATTTGTTCTTTTTTGTTGGTTTTATTCATTAAATACGTGACATTTCCAAAATATATATATATATATTTATTTATTTTCTGTTCATCAAACTCAAATGCCAAAAGATAAAAAAATATTCGTGGTTCAAATTGAAAATGTCAAAAAGTGGAGCTCATTTTAAATAATTATTATTATATAGTTTGCACCAAAAACCCAAAAAATTGCAATTATTTATTCGTAGACAATGCTTCTTACTTCCATGGCCACCACGGGCGCCAAAGATTAAGAATTAATAATTAATTTATAATTATTATAATTTTTTTCTTTGGTTTGCAAACTCCAGTTTTTAAGTAGACTTAATTAATTAAAACAAAAAATAGTTTCGGACCAAAAAAACACAACACATATACGTGACTTTATGAAAAAAAAATTGTTTGAGCTGATGAATGCATTTTTGAAAAATTATATTTTGGGGCTTGGACTACCGTAATTTTTTTTATAATTTTAAAACAATCATTTTTAAAAAAAATTTGATTATACGAAAGAATATTTCGTCTCCATATACGTAAGCTACAGTAGTCAACAATTTTTCTTTTGCTTAAAATTAATTTTAATCTCAAAAACTTAACTACGCATAAATAATTTTACTATGATTCATCTCTCATTCACATGCTTTAAGTATTTTTTTAATTTCCTCGAGACTTAGACGGTGACGCAAAATTATTTAAAGAATTTTAAAAAAAACTTTTACGTAACAAACTAAAAAGTTATTGACTATGCTTTAATTCGAATTAATTATTAAAATGCAAACAATTTAATTCAATTCTTCTTCACTTTATTAATTAAACCAATAATCAAAAAGGTCAAAAGTCGATTGTTTTTTTGCAATAACTAAAATTTTTTGCAGTTTTTTTTTTAATTTCTAAATTAATTATCATTTTATTATTTCTTTTCTGCAACAATATTTTTTAGCTAAAATGAAGTAAGTGTGTCTCATAGGGGTTTCTGGAAGGAAAATTTATTTTAGAAGCAAAAAGTTTCATTGGATAGTTTAATTTTTAATTTCTAGACTTTCATGTTAAAAAATCTATGGGGTTTCTCTTTACATTAGGAACCAACAAAATAGTGTTGAACAAATGAAAGATAAAAAATTAAAAATTTCTTAGAAAAGTTTGCAAATTCGCATTTTGATTTCAAGTTTATAGAAACGCCATTATTACTCGAAGTTGCTTGCTTTTCTTGTACTTTTAAATATTTTTCAACCTTTTTTTGTTGTTCTTGCTTAATTTCTTCCGCTATAAAAAAAATATATATTTATACATATATTTTACAACGTCACAAATCATCTGCTTCTTTTTTTTTTCTTACATACATATATATTAGTAAGCGGTCAGCAAAACAATTTTTTTCTTTTTTCTTTAATTGACAAGTTTTAAAAGTGCGTTGTTGTTACTCACAAACACACGCTTAAAGTTAACATAATTTTTATTGAATGTCGTAATCATTTTTATAAGAATTTTATGCGATTAAAAAAGGGATGACACATGTGAAAGTATTTTTTACACGATTTTTAATATTAGAGGAAAAATTTCGTAACAGGGGCTTGCTTTAGTTATGATAAAAGATTTTTTCTCATTTTGGATTCAAACCTTGCTCAAGAAAAAAAAAAGTGATGATATTCTTTTCGCAATTTTCAGACAGTTGTGTTTTGATTTCAAAAAAACTTTACATCATTATCATGAGCGAAGAGATGCGATCAGTTCAAAAAAAAAGCTTAACAACAGCTGTTTTGAGAATGAAAGAGAAAATTGAAATCGATTAGGCGATGTCGAAAAAAAAATAATCAAAGAGAACAAAGCCTTGCAAAAAATCAAAAAAAAATGTGAGAATGGTAAAAAGGGAGTTCAAGTCAAAGTCACAAGGTCAGTTAGAATCAAAAAAAAATTAGTCGGTCGCTGCCACTATAAAAAATATATTCATGTCTTTCTCAGCTCAACAATGTTCAATTTGTATGAATCCTTTAGCAAATTTTCCAATCGCTACAATTCCATGTGGACATGTATTTCATTTTAATTGCATTCATAATTGGCTAATAGTAAGTTTTTTATTTATTTCGGACCGCCAAAAAGTATTTATTTTTAGAACTCAAATATTCAAACAGAAAAAAATTGTCCCAGTTGTCGAACGAGAGCCAAAATTTACGATGTTATTCGTTTATTTGGAATATTTGAAAAAGAAGATTCAGAAACGGTATAAAAAAAATTAACCAAACTTTAAAGAAAGATTCAAAACAAAAAAAAATTTCAGGAAAGAGAAAAAACAGATGTTTCTCAAAATAATGATGAAACTCAGGTTTGGAAAAAAAATGGAACTTTTTTTCTAGAAAAATATTCTTTTTTTATTTTTAGCAACAAGCTGACGACAAAAAATTTGAAGAATTAGCAATTTTGCGAACAGAAAACGCGGCATTAAAAAGGGATATCAAAATATTGCAAGTAAGTTTCACTTCAAACTTTTTGATTACCAAACAGCTATTTTTCTAATCAAAAACTGGGAACGGCTTAAAATAGCCAGGGAAAAAATTAAATGAAACAATATAAAAAATAATAATAATAAAACTTATTTTATTAAGAAATAGTAAAACAACGACTCTTAAGAAAAATAAAAATAAAAGTTTTATATACATTTTTCTTTGGATTAAAAAAAAGTTTCTATTTCCTTCTTTCTTAATTTCCTTTTAAAATAAACCTTAAAATAAAAAGAAGCGACTAGAATTTAAAACATTTTATTTCCTCTTCTTCTTTTTTTTGGTGAAGAAGAAGATGGATGAGATTACGTGGCTTTTATTTTTTTTCCAGACTAAAGTTAGTTGTTGACTTTTAAAATAGCCGACAAAAAGTCAAAATTATAATACTCCTTCTTCCTGATTAAATAAATATATGTATTAAAAAAAACATACATATCTGATGTCATTTGTTTTTTTTTATTACTAGACAGATGGAGGAGATGATGTATGGGATTGATAAAAAAAAAAAGTAAGAATGAAGTAAAGATTTCACACAAATGATAGTAACGCTTTTTTTTTTAAAGGAAAAACGATAGTAACACTTCGAAGAAAAACAACAAACGTTTTTTTTGTAAACAAAATTAATTAAACTTGTTTGTTTTGAGCTAAAAAAATTCTAAGAAAAAATAGTACATTTATTTTATAGTTCCTCATTGCTTCGAATAAAACACAGATATTTTATTTCAGGATGAAAGTGAACTTGCCGCACAAAAATTAGAAAATGACCAACTCAAAGAGGAAGTGGAAAGGCTTACAAATGAAGTAAGATTTTTATTTTTATGAAAAGCGAAATTCGATATTTCTTTAATGGTTGCAAAATTAAAAATCTTACAATTTTGTTCTATAAAAACAAACATAGTAAATATTTAAGGTTCGAACTAAAAATCAAGAATTAATGAATTGTCGGTTAACGGTAGCGGAATTTTCATTATTATTGCCTCGATTAGAGGAACAAGTAAGTTTTTTTTCTCAACGAAACAAAATTCTTGAAAAACAGTCAAAATTCTTAAAATCAAGCTTTCGAAGTTAGAAAAAAATATATATTTTATTGTATCAAAAAATTCGGAAATTTTTTCATTTTCGAAAGGGAAAGTTTTATTCCATTGAAATTTTTTTAGCAACGTAAATCTACCGCTGAATTAAAACAAGCGATAAAGCGTTATGAAGAACTTCGAAGAGACCTCGTGAAAACTGAAGATAAATTATTGGACGAAGCGGCGCACCACTATCAAAGTCAATGAAATTAACGATAAATAGTTTTGTTTATAAAAATCTTTAATTTTGATTTTTTTTTTAAATATTTGTTATTTAGCTTGCAGCTACCATAGTTTATTAAGTCTTAAAAATAAAACACAAGTAAATTATTAGAAAAATAATTTTAATTAATTAAGTCCATTGTTTTCGAAGTTGTTCAAAATAAATTTGTCGTTGAATTTCACCAATATTTGTCATAGAAATTTTGGACGATCTCCTGAAAAATTTAAATCATCTTTTTTTACTTTTTTACATTTTTAAAGCCAAAAAAAACTAACCCTTTAAATATTCTTCTGTATGGCAATAAAAATACCAAAGAACTTATAAGACAATTTATTGCAGTAATATTATCAAAAATTCCAGCCCAAATAATAACATTATCGTCATCGGTTCTGAAGAAAAAAATAATTTAAATTTTGAACACTGAATCCCAAAAAAGAAAATTTAAAAAAAAAACTTACGAAGAATGATAATTTGCTGAAACAAAGAAAAATGTTGGAACCAGCGAAATTACAAGATAAATAGAATATGTGAAACATAAAATTGCGAGAAAACGCATGGTTAAAATATTTTCTTGTATTTGAAATCGTTTTGATAAAGTTGTATCCAAAGTATATTCGTGTAATTTGCGTTTATTAAATTTAAATAAAAATACAAAGCTCTGAAGAAAGAAAGAAAAAAATTAATAATAAATTATTAAAAATGGTCCAAAAACGGCATCGATTGAGTTACAAAATTTGGAAATTTTCAAGTAAAAAAAGTAAGGGGAATTTTGTAAATTTGAAACTTTGAAAATTTGGATTCGAAACAGGCCTCTAAAGCCGATGAATAACAACTTACAAAAAGTGCAACAAAATCAAGTCCAAATATAACTGTGATTAATACCAAAATATTCACTACTCTAAATTGAGTAACAAGAATAATTATTATTGTAATAATCCACTGAAAACAAAAAAAATATAATTAACTAACGTAAAAACCTATTCCAAAGAAAACGTGCCAGATTTTTTTTGGTTTTTTAAAATAATTTAATACCTAAATAACTTACAGGTGAAACGATTAAAATAATGGATTGTTTAAAAGCAAAATAATTTTCATATTCTGCTGCTTTTATTGTACTTTGGGATCTCTCGAGCAAAATCATAATTAAATTAACTGTAAAAAATTCAAGTAAACCAGCTCGAATGCTTTCAAAAATGTTTGAAAGTTCATTGGATAATAATTTATTTCGATTAAAAGTATTTATTAACATAGTCAATCTGAAATTTTTTGGATAGCCATAATAAAAACGGTTATTTTTTTTTTCGAGAAAATAAAAGCTATTTGAGTTTTGTCTGGCAATGGAGCAGAAAATTTTTGTGTTTAAACTTAAAAAAAAACATTTTTTTAATTGTGTAAATACGATTTCAAAAACTTTTTAATTTTTTAAAGGTTTTATTTTTTACTTTCATTTTTATATTTAAAAAATGTTAATAAACTTTTGAAGTTAAAGAAACAAAAAAAGCTATAAAAAATATTTTCTTTTGACTCCTATGCAAAGGATAACCAAAGCATGGGGTGGCACTTTAATAACTGATTTTGTGAATATTAGCAAGTTTGAAGTGGTTTTTATAAAAAAAGATTTTTGTTTATTCAAAAGTTTATTCAAGTTTGTTAATTAGAATTTTTTTAAACCATTTCCATTCAACAAAAATAAAAATTTCTTTAAATTTTCAATATTTATTTATTTTTGTTCACCGATGCATGAAGATAAAAAAAAGTGCACCTTTTTCGCTTCCATCATCGTCATTGATATTTGTCAAAATAAGGAGAGAAAAAATAAAGATAAAAAAAGGTGCGTAAAATATTTTTGGCGTTGTTTTTCTTTAATGACAAAAACAAAAAATTTGTACATCATATTTTTTTCTCCGTTTTTTTTTCATTATTTAAAAATATTTAAAAAATCATCGTTCATTTATCAAATATTTTATCCCATATTTTTTTATTATTCCAGTTAGAAAATTAGAAAATATTATTATGGCGATCGGTTTTGATACTATTGAATCTTTAAGTGTTACACAATTTGAAAAATTAAAGAATAATGGAAATTCATTTTTTATTGCTCGAATTTATCGAAGTAATGGAAAAATTGATGAAAAAGGTATTCAAAATATTGTTAATGCAAAAGCAGGTTTGTTAATTTCTTAGAGGTTTTTAGGCTAAAATAAAGTTTTTATTTTTTTTATTTTTAGCTGGTTTTACTGATATTGATGCATATATATTTCCATTTGTTTCGTCTACTGCTCCATCGGCTTCCACTCAAATTATAGATACTTATAATGCCTTAAAATCTCAAAATATTGCCATCGCTAATATTGGAAGATTATGGTTGGATATTGAAACAACTCAATCATGGTCCCAACAAATCCAATCAAAAAATCGCCAATTTATTTTGGATATGGCAAATACAGCAACAGAAAAATTAGGATTTCAAATAGGAATTTATTCAAATTCAAACAATTGGTCTTCAATTGTTGGAAATTCATGGGATGAACTTTCAAAAAAATATCCTCTTTGGTGGGCAAAATACAATAATACCCCAGATTTAACAATAGGATGGAGTTCATTTGGTGGATGGTCTCATCCTTTCATGCATCAATATATTGGAGATACATATGAATTAGGTCATCGAATTGATAAAAATTTTAAGTAAACTTTTTACTTACTTGCTTGTATCTCTGTCCCTTGATTTATTCTTTATTATATTTGCTTCAAAAAATTTAAACTTTTGAGCTATAAATTTTTTTAATCAATGAATGTCTTTAAGTTGACAAATATGATGGCTTCCATAGAAAAGTTAATCATAGGTTGAAGCCCTTTTATGTCTATCTAATTATTTTTGCTCCCGTGCCAGACCAAACTCAACTTTTTATGAAAAAAAAAAAGGTTTTTTTAACAAATGAAAATTTGGGAAAACAAAAAATCAGAAATTTTTTATGAACCAGTTAAATCAAAAAAAAATTTGAAAGCGCGTGGAAAAATTTATTATCCAAAAAATCTTCGATTTCCAGACAAAAAAAACTAACCTCACTAAAATAAAGCAAATATTACCAAAAAATTGATTAATAAATAATATTCTCAAATTTGGGTGGAATTTTTTTCCTTTAATTATTATAATCAAAGAGACTAAAGTCACAAATAAAGCAACCACCAACACCGCGTCTTCAAGCAAAACAACCACCGCTACGTAAATATTATTTTTAGTTATATCACCATCATCTAATTTTCTTAATGACATTTTTCTAAAAAACTTAACTTTTTTAAATATATCTTTTATTAAACAAAATTTTAACAATAAAATGTGTCAGACACGAACGAAGCAAAAAAAAAATGTTGCGTCGAAAAAAAAATTCTGGGGTTTTCTTCGAATATGAAAAATTTAATGAATGGGTAAAAGCATAAAATTCGAACTACTTTAATAATATCTTTATTTTAAGTTGTTGAGTTCAAATGTTAAAAAAAAGATATCGTAAAAATAATGGCCCCTTTTGGGCATTTCTTAAAAGAGAAATAATGAATGTGGAAAAGCACCTTTAATAAACGAGGAAATTAATGGCCTTGACACAAAAAAAATTTTAAACAAAAAATTGCTACTTTTATTTTTATTTTTTAAAAAGAAAGGAAATTCAGCCACTTTAAAATGAATTTGTTACTTACTTATTTGGGACGATAAAAATTAAAGAAAATCCCTTCTAGGCTTATTGACTTTTATTTTGGCAAATAAAAAACACACAAAAATTTCTCAAAATTTTAAATCTTTTAAACCCACGGGAAATAATTATTATTTTAAAGAGTTTAGTTCGTAATTTAAAAACCCCAGAAAAAAATTGTTTAGTTGAAAGTAGGGTTGGTGATGGTCGCTCGACCGGTCGCGACCGGTCGATGAGGTTGCTGCGACTGGTCGCGACCGAAGTTGCGACCGCTACAAAACCTTACAAACTCTTACAAAAGTATTACAAAGTCTTACAAAGTTTTGTAAGACTTTGTAAGGTTTTGTAGCTGTCGCTCGACCGGTCGCGACCGGTCGGTCGCGACCCCAACCCTAGTTGAAAGAAATGTTTACACAAAAAAAAACCCACACAATTTACACCTGCTTTAATAATAATTGAAACGTTATTTATTATTTATAATTTACTTTTGTTGTTTCATTTAACTATAAAGCAAGCATTTTATCATACTTAATCCAAAAAGGTGGACAAAAAAATTAAGCAGCGTATGTGTAGTATCATGCTATAAACAGAAATCATAATTCGCTTGAATTATAATTCTAATACCTATTTTGAAAAAATATTGGAAGGCAAACTTTTTGCATTTTTTGCAAAAAAAAAGTTTCGTTTCTTTTTTTTAGGAAATAAATAAAACACATTTCTGCAAATAAGCATTTTAAAATTAAAAACAAAAATAGCAATTTTTAATATAGTAACACAGTAATTCTTTTTTTGAAATTCATTTAAGACATGAAAAACTAATTTTCATAAAATTACGTCAGAAAGCCTTTTTGAGTAAATAAATAAATGCATCGTAAAAAAACAAATATTTTCAAAAATTAAATTTTAACAAACAAATGTTTTCTATAAAGCAAATTTGTCATAAAGAAAATGGAAGAAATTTGTCCAAATTAATTTGCTAAAAAAAATTGCGATACTTTACTTTATTTTTCTAAGAAAAATCAAATGCAAGTAAATGAGATTTCTCAAACTACTTTTTTATTATATTTTAAAAGCTACTAAATTGACTCACAAATTAAATTCAAAATCACCAAGAGCAAATTTTCTTTTTGATACCGTAAAAAAATGGTTTTAGAACAAACATAAACGAATTTTACTCTTACTTTATTCCAAAAGCCGTTTATTTAAATGGCGCACTTAAATTTCTCGACGACGACAAAAAAAAAATGGGATGTAATAACAATGTTTTAAAATTTTAAGAAAAGTCAAAGGTTTTCTTGTTAAACATTTTATTAAAGTCCATAATAAAAAAAAGAAGCAATTATGAATGTAATTTAATTTAAATAAAAATTGATACTCTTACAATTACAGCCTTTATTTTTTTAACAATTTTTTGTTTGTTTGAACCTGATCTATTTAAACGGATTGTTAAGGCTATCATTAAGACACATAATACAAACAAATTATTGTAACAAGGGTGACACAAAAAAGTTCCTTTTTTTGCTCTACAATTACAAAAAACAACGGCGGCTGCTAAAAAAAGCGTAAACTTTTTTATTTCACATTTACAAAATTTATTCTAGACTTAATATATTCGTAGAATTCATAGAATATTATCAGAAGGTAGCAAAAAGGTTATGAAACTTCCGTGTAATTATGGAAAAGACAAAATTGTCAAGAAAAAAATAACAAAAAGAGTGGTTTTCAAAAAATTACAATATCTTGTTGATTTCGGAGAGTTAAAAAAACAAATAATTTCTAAGCAAATTTAAAAAATTAAAGATAACCAAAAAAATGGAAATCAAAATGCAATATCTCTTAATTGCACATCCTTCCATTTTCTTTGTTAAAATAAACTAAATAAAAAAACAAATCCAAAGTTTTGAAGGTTGAAAACAGGATAAAAAAATTATGCTTATCAAACTTTACATACACACATACATATCTGAATGCTCAAAATAACCTTTTGTAAGTCTCGATGGTCAAAATAAATTAAATTATAAAAAGTAAAAAAATGCTAATCGGGTTAAGCAAGTTCGTATTAAAAAAAAGTCCAATAAAATTCCATCAACTTCTAAATACTTTGTCAAATTTGATATGAAAAATAAATTAGAAATGTTAAAAACAAATTGAGAAAAAAAATAACTACTTATTTTTTAGTGAAAAAAGGCACAAAAAGTTGTTATTAACACATAAAAAAAGGAGACGACATAATCCAATAAACCAACAAAATAAAAATATTACAGTTGCGCACATTAAACAAATTATCTGTTTTAAGCTTTGAAAAATAAATAAAAATGCTTTTTAGAAAATTTCATTAAACTTTTATTAAACGACTTTTGAATGCGGATGGAAAAATATAATTCACCTGTTTTGGAATAAGGAAAACTTGTTAAAGTTATTAACTTTTGCAATAAATTTTTTATAATTCGTTCGATAAAAGGAGTTTAAAAAAAGATTAGAAATACAAACAAACATAAATCTTAAAAAGCAATAAAAAAATACAGTAAGAAAAAAAAAGAAGTTTCACATATTTTTGTAAAATGAGTAAACGCAACTACACTCAACGCTTTTTATCGTGGCAATCAGCGATTTTGCCGCCAAAGAAAAAAAAACTGAAGAAGTTAAAAATTTTGTAAAGGTTTTTTTAGTCGTTTGAAACTATTGTATTCAGCCATTATTTTTTTGCTCTTCTGCTTTTCTTTGTTGCGTGCGTATTTTTTAATTCACTTTGAAGGTTTAACTAACGCATTTATTTTGCAATCGATGATCGTTATTGCTTCTTTTTTTTGCCATATTGTTTCGCGTTTATGAATTAATTGATTCGCATTATCATTTTTGTTAGTAAAAGCTTATTTTTTAGATAAAAATGGCGTTGGTAAATGAAATGTCATTTTTTGAACGAATGATGCCTCCTGCATTTGTAAGTTATTTTTTTTTTGTTGCATAAACTTATTCCATTGGTTATATTTTAGATTTTCAAGGCTATAAAACTATATGAAATAAAGAAATATGAACATGATCGAGTCAAGAGTGAAAATAGAAAGTTGAAATCGAAGGTAAAGCTTTTGAAACACTTTCAACACAAGTTAAAAGGTATTTTTAGATTCAAGAAATGGAACAAAAAGCTCGTGCTGGTGAAGAAGTAATTGTAAAAATTAAAGCTGTATATGATCACATGAAAATTTACGAGAACGAATTGAAAAGTGAACTTGTAACAATGACTGCTAAATACGAGCACTTGAAGTTGGATCAAGGCGAATTGAAAGGTGAATATGCAACAATAAAAGCTGAAAATGACCGAGTAAAGAATGAAAACACCGAATTGAAATCAAAAGTAATCATTGGAATAACTTCATAAACATGCTAATAGATTATGTTTTAGATTGCCGAAGCTGAACAAAACTCTTGTGATACAGAAATACGCATGAAAATGTCTGAAAAATGTATGGAAGAAAATGTAGCTAAACTTCAACAAGATCACAATGACAAAGTTAGTATACTTCTTTGTTTACAACTAAAGCTTATGTTGGATTTATAGATACTTGAAATGGAACAACGCCTTCATGAAGCTGAGAATAAGATTGCTGAATTGAAAATAACTGTAATGAACTAATATCATGTTTTACCATATCTTATCTTGATTTTTAGGTTGCTGAAGCAGAACAAAAAGCTCATGATGCTGAAGAACGTCAAAGTGAACATGAAGCTTTGAAAGTTGAATATGAGCGAGTTAAGAAAGAAAACTCCGAATTGAAGCCAATGGTAAGCTTTTGAGAAAGTTATAAACATAAATATATTGCTGCTTTTAGGTTCACCGAATCGAACAAGAAGCTCTTATTACAAAACGACGTAAATTTGAAGATACATCAATAAAAACTGAAAATGATCGATTGAAAATAGAAAACAACGAATTGCAATCAAAAGTGAGACCTTTTGAATAATCTTTGACTCAAGCTATGATTATTTCGTCTTTAGGTTCTTGAAATGCAACAAAAGTTCATTGATGTTGAAGAACAGAAGAGAGTTTTCAAAGAAAGCATGGAAGAAAAATTGGCTATACTTCAACAAGATCAAAGCAAAAAGGTAAGCACATACTTGAAACTTTACTGAAAACTTGACGTTTATTTTTAGGTTCATGAAATGAATCAACAACTTCGTGAAGCTGGTGGAATGATTACCGAATTGAACAAGATTATTGAAGAACAATCGGTATTACTTTTTTAAACCATAAACAAATTTTTATCATTTGCTTCTTTACTAATGAATCATTTGTTCTTCAGATTCGACCATGCCAACTTTGTAAGAAGAGCTTTTACATCCGTGCAAATAATGGTAAAATCGTCAGTGGTGAAAATGGAACTCTTTCAATGGCATGCAATCGTGGTAAACCTTATGCTCAAACATATTTTCATATTGAACAATTTGGTAATTCAAAGATCGCATTAAAATCAAATGGAAAATATGTTTCTTGTGAAAATGGAAAAGATTCGATGAAATGTAATTCCGATATCGCTGGCAATTGGCAACTTTTTGAATTGATCCTTCACGATGGCAACGAATTTTCTTTGAAAGGCAATAATGGCAAATATGTTTCTTGCTCTGGTGAATATCATTGTTATTTACGATGCAACGCTGAAAAAATTGGTGAATCTGAGATCTTTCAACGTTTTTATGACATTTAACTTTTAACTTTTTTATATATTTTTTTGTTGTTGTTTACATTGTTTTCTGTTTTGTTTATTGTTTATGTTTTCATTTTGTATTTTACCTTACTTTTGTATGAACTTTTTGATAAAAATTTTGCTTATAAACTCACTTTGGTTTTGGGGAATCAAGCAATCGTGACCTTTCATCCATTTTCAACTTCATGTACCTAAATTTGATGGAAAATTAATCGGTTTCTTTACATAAGTATATCTCCTCCCTCTATTGTTAGCTTGTACTTGAATCGATCCCTCTGCTAACTAACTAAAAAAGTTGTAAAAAAAAACAAGTACTTGTCTTTTGTTTTAACTCGCCTAAAATGATGAACGATAAAAAGCATTGCTTCAAAACACTGTAAAACAAACAGCTTTATTAACCTAAATCAAGAGTTAATTTACTAAAAGTATGTAAACATCATTTTCAAAGCATCCGCCTAAAATATTCATCACCGCTTTTGGCGCCAAATATTTGCAAAGCCAGAAAAAAGTTGCAACTTTGAAAAAGTCTTTGTTTTCATTTGAAATCAATTTTATCTGTCATTTTCTCGTTGTTGCTTCTTTTAGCTTCATTTTTTTTTTGCAAATCTGTTGTTCGCGTTTATGTTGTTTCTTTGAATATTAGCTACCGTTAGCTATGTGAGTGTTGGTTTTGTTAGAGGTTAAAATTTTCGCGTTTACGTTTTTTTTGTCGTGTGTTCATTTTTATTTGCGTTATTCGAAATTGGTATCTTTTAGAGAACGGAAAAAAATGTCAACGTCAAGTATGGATGATCCTTCGTTTTTGGAAAACTTGCCTTCACAAGTAAGCTATTTCATTTCTATTTATGTGCTAAATTGATGATTTTTAGGTAGCAAAGTTAATACAAGAACATGCAACAATGAAAGCTGAAAATGATCGACTCATGCATGAAAACACCGAATTGAAATCCAAGGTTAAATTTTGAATTACTATCAGCATAATATAGTATTGTTATTTTTAGATTCTTGAAGCAGATGATAAAGCTCGTGATATTGAAGAATTGAAAAATGAACTTGCAACTATGAAAGCTGAAAATATTCAATTGAAGATTGAAAGCTGTGAAAACTGTTATTTGAAATCAAAGGTTTGGCTTTGATAAGGTTGTTGACATAAGCTTATGATCATTTTAGGTTCATGAAATGGAACAAAAAGCTTGTGATAACGAAGAATGGAAACAAATGTTCGAAAAATTTGATAAACTTCAACAAGATCAAAAGGCTTTTTACTTCAAGGCAAGCAATGGCAATATTGTTAGTATTGAAGATGGATTATGCTATATGACCGATGATCAAGACGTTGCTCTTGCGTACGAATTCTTCTTTGTTATGGAAAAATTTGGTCATTCAAAAGTGGCTTTGAAATCAAATGGAAAGTATGTTTCATCTGAAGATGGAATTAAAGAAATGACTTGTGATCGTGATATTCCATTGGAATGGGAACTTTTTGAATTGATCCATCATGATGGAAATGGTTTTTCATTGAAAGGAAACAATGGCAAATTCGTTTCAAACAGAGATGGTCATTTGTACTGTGATGCAGCTAATATTGGTGAAGATGAAATCTTTCATCGTTTCTATGACATCTAAATTTTGATGCTCTCTTTTTCTTTTGTTATTTTGAGATTATGTTTCATTGTTCTTGGTTTTGTATGATTTTTACAAACTGTTTGATTTTACTGTTATCCATATGTTTCAATAAAACCTGTTTATAAACACTTTCGTCTAAAGCATACATTATTGCATGCGGTCTTTTTATTTCGTTTTTATTTGATAATCTTATGACTCATTTGACTTTTGTTTTGTTGTTATACTTGGCTGATTATAATGCCAGTAGGTTAAACAGCGAAACGAACTTATGAAACAAAATGATTGTTTAACTCTTCGAGCAGCTTTTAACTTAACGCATTAAGGAAAAGCTATATCACGCTGTGAGATACTAATTCGAAGCTGATGCTTGCAATAGTTTATTTAACTCAAAATTATTAAAGGTTTTTTTAATACACTTTTTTTTCTCAGCATCGTCCACAAGTACGAGTGCATTGTTGAGTCATTAAATTATAGTAAACTTGATCGTTGCAGAGATAAGACATTGAAACGCATTGAGTACCAGCGGAGTCAGAACAGGCTGAAAATTTGAGTTTTCGATTTAAAAAAATCTAATCATAGAATGACTAACTATTAGCTGCGCCACTACAGAAGTTACAGGTCAATGCGCATTTTTGAGTCATCAATTCTCGATAAACAGAATCGGTGCATAATTTTTTGTTGGTAACACAATTTGTCGCAACATCAAGGCCTTTAAAAAACAAATTTAGCTTGATTTTAAAAAAAGTCGAAGCTTACACTTAGCAGGTGTGGGAGTTTTTGTTGTAGGCTTTGGTGTAACGATTGATGGAAGAGAAGCTGCGGCATTAAGGAAAGGAGTTGTAACTTGAGAATTCATACCACAAAAATTTTGTCCACGACGGAATCGAACGAATCCATTTTCTCCCCAATCGGTACCTGAAAGAATCAAAGATAGGATTCTTTATTTTTCAAAAGCTTTGACACTTGTTTACATACCCCATGAATTTTTAGCAATCCAATAATCTGCTGTATAACCAACAATAACTAAACCATGCCCACCAATGTTATTGGCTGCACATGCACCAGCTGGCATATCCAAGATTCCAGAACTGTATGACATGAAAGCTTTTGGAACGTTAAACACCATTGTAGCAGGGCCATAATTATATAATTGAGTGGCAAAAGTGGATTCATCATTTCCATAATAATGATATCCGCCAACATAGTATTTTTGGTTATTGCATGCAGTGGAACATGTTCCATTGGTTGCAGTGTAGGGTTGACAAGCTTCCGTTGTAATTCCATTGGATTTTACATAATTGAGAGTTTGGATGACATCACCGCCATTGCATTTGCTACCATACGTGCTGCAACTAACTAAATTTTGTTCAGATAAATCAAGGGATAAATTGTAACGAAGAAGGTATTGAGATTCGATTGAAGCTGCTGCAGTAAAAGACCAACATGAACCACATTGTTGTTGATTTTTGATTGGAGTGACTTTCCCTAAAGTTCGGAAATCATAGGATGCTGGAGAAATTTTATCAATAATGTTATTGATAGCGCTGCGTTTGTTTCGAAATATTTCGAGGTTTGTTGGAAGTTTAGCACCAAGAAACTAAAAAACATTACTGGTCTTAATGGTTAAACTTTTTTGACGCAAATATGGATGATGTAAATTCAGAGCAACAACGGAAAGCTTTACCTTTTGTTGTTCTTCGGTGGACATGAGAGAGAATTTGTTGAGAGCAAACTTGGCATTCTTGAATTTTGATTGGAATTCTTTCAAATTTTGTTTGGATTTTCGAAAATGTCCTAGACGTTTTGAAACTTCGCTTGCATTCGAAAATTTCATTTTGAACTTATTGGCCAAATTTGTGAATTCCTGGGAATCGGGATCGGTTTGGTTTAGGTCCTTCGAAAAGTCAACGACGCCGCCAGCCGCCTCCGCTATATCAGCAGCGACCACACTCAAAGCAACGACAAAGAAAGCATTGAAAAAGAGAAAAACCATATTCCTCCCGAAAATTTATAATTACTCGACATTTTTCAAATTATTTTTATATCAAAATTTGAGAGGAATTCATTCGGCCCCCATAAAAAGATGAGTAAATATCTTTTTGCATTTATAGATTAAATTTTTTGTTGAGTCATATGTCTGACATTGCTTGAACGTTTCCGGCTTTTGTACATTTTTTCATTTCGAATGGACGACAACTAAGCAAATAGTTATGAAAATGACTTTTTATTGACATTTTAAATTTTTGTTTCATAATTCAGAGAAAGATAAAGAAGTGGTTAAAATAATTTCCTCTTTCAACTCCCTAAAATGGTGGATAAATACCTTTCTTTTTTTTATAAATGGATTTATTTATTTTTTTGTGTGGTATTTGAAAGCTGAACCTTAGAGCATTCACGGCTTTTTATTTTTTCCTTTAAAATTAGCAACCATACAAACACGTTTATGAAAGTGACTTTATTGAGATTTTAATTTTGTCTTTCTTGTTTGATTTAAAAGTTTGGATTTGCGATTGCAGGAGGCATTCTTTATTTAAAATGAAACAATAAAAGTGATAACTTTAACAAATACACCAAATATCTGTTAGCTTTGAATATGTCCAACTGCAATGAATTTGGAATTGTCGTTAGTTAAATAAGTACTCATATTTTCCTATAAACGAAAATATAATCCTCAAATGTTACTATAAATTAATTCCGTGGTTTAAATATACTTTTTTTATCGCATAGAAATGAGCTTTGCCTCATTCTTCATATCTTTGATGAATAAAATCTTTATTAAAAAATAATCAAAAAAACATACCAAAGTGACAAATAAATATAAAACAACAAAATAAAATATCAAAAAAGTTTAACTGTCTTACAATTAAATAAAATATAAATTAAAAATAATTTGTAAATTTGGGTTTTATTAAAAAAGATTTTAAACTTTTTGGTTTTTGATTATTTGTCTGTTGATGCTCAAGGAAAAGATCTCGTAATACACGGGTTTCGATACCGTTTAGTAGGTCGCCCCAAGTAAATTTGAATAAAGGTGGAAAAAAAGATTCTTCTGATTCAAAGATGGAGTTAATAAATGTTATCATTTGATTTTCGTAATTATGTGAGATATTTCCACTAAAAATTAATTCAAAATCTGTTCTTTGGTTTTTCTGAAATAAATAAATATACTAGATGGAGAAAAATTTAATAAATAATAAATAATAAACAAACCTTAGTATATTCAGAAAAAGTAACAAAATCAAATAATTCTGGAAGAGGACCTAATTTTAAATATTTAAGATTTTGAAATATTGGATTTTGTATAAGATTTTTTACTGTTTCAGAATTTATAGGGGATGAATTGCTACTATTCCATTTGCTGAAGAAAAAAAAAGTTGGTTAAATGAAAAAAAATCTATTTTAAAAAATTTACTTACTAAATAAATTTTATAATTTTAGGAAAATAATTTAAAATTTTTTCCAAAGGCACCATTGTCCCATCTGAATATTTTATATTTATATCTTCAAACCAAACTTCATAAACATAAGGAGAAGAAGAAAGCAATAAAAATTCATTGAAAATAATTTCGCCCTCTCTGATACATATTTTTTTAGCGTCAAATCGATAGAGTTTTTGAAAAAATATATGAATATTTAAATTTTTAATATAGACTTCATCATTTATCCAAATTTTGTATGGAGAATTCCAAATGCACTTAACATCAGGTCTTTCAAGAATTTCAGGGCGATCAATAAGAAAAACAACCCAATTATCACCAATAAGCACAGGATTTTTGGAGAACAAATATTTGCAAGTTTTTTGTAATTTTTCAAATCCTTTTGAAGATGCGAATGGATTTTTGGTTATATAATAAATAATATTTGAAGGAATTAAAAATCGTTGAGAACGAGGTGAAGCAAAAGTATATTCGAAGCTATTCATTTTTTTATTATATCCAAGATCACCAAGCCCAAATAAAAGAAAACCAGATAAATGAAATTATGGTTATCGCAAAAAAATGATACAATTTTGGGGCTAGCCATAAACAAATCCTTTTAAATCAATAAAACCTTTAAGTTATAGTTTGTTATTCAAGAGTTTGCTTGCTTTTGAAAGTTTGACCTCAAAATAAAAATGCAAAAATAAAAAATAAAATCAAGGGTTTAAATGAACCAGAAAGGTTTTGTGTTTTTTACTTTATTGTTTTTATAGGTTAGAAAATTTTATTTTGAACCTCCATTAAAGTTGTTACACTTAACTCACAAGACGTCAAAACTTATCAAGCCATAATAATTAAAAAATAAAAATTTTGACAAAGAAAATTGCATTTTTTTTATAAAAACTTTTTTATTTCAATAAAAAATGAAAACAAAAAAGATTGAGAAATTTTCTCTAACAAAAGCATTTTTTTTTTTAATATGAGAAAGAGAAGCATCATTTTATTTTCTGATCCTCAAGTTTTTTGTTTTTTTTCCGATGTAAATGTTTGTGGGATTTTTTTCTACAATTTTTTTATATCCATCCACAGTGAATTCGTGTTAAAGTTAACTCATTCCACAAAATAAAGTTTTGACAAAGACACATGATTCTTTTTTAAAAATTTATTTTACGAAAAAATTGAGAACAAAAAATTCTGTTAAATTTTCTATAAAAAGCAAAAGCAAGTTTTTATTTTTTTAGTGACCATAATACTTTGAAGGAATTCTTGACTTTGCTAAAATCGAATATTGTAATTCTTCCATTTCGTCTAAAATGTGTCTGTCAATTCCATGAAAAGAAATTACGGGAATTAAATATGTTTTGTCAGTTTTAGCTAAAATGAGCGCCCAATCAACAAAAGTTTGGAGTTGGTTTTTGTAATTTTCAGAGATATCATCGCGGAAAGTTAAATGAAACTGTGTTTGTTTATGTTGCTAAAAAACATTTATAAAAAAGTTAAACAGACAAAAAGTATATACCTTCATAAATTCAGAAAAGGTTACAAAATCAAATGTTTCTGGGATAGGTTTTAATTCAAAAACTTTAATGTTGTTAAATTTAGGATTTCTCAAAAGCATTTTTACTGTACTTGTAAAAATGGGTAGTTCCTGTCTATTACATATGCTAAAAATTTAATTTTTATTTGATTAATATAAAATTTGTTGAAAACTCACTAATAAAATTTTGAAAGTTTTGGAAAAACTTCAAAAATTTTTTCAATGCTCACTATTGATCCATTAGAATATTTAACAAGCACATTAGTAAAGGCAAGTTCAATAAGATGAGGAGATGAGGAAAATAATAATAATTCATCAAAACTAAGATTTTGATTTATATATAAGGAATGGGCTTCAAATCGATAAAGCTTTTGAATTAATTTTGGTATATTTGTACTTTTATAAACTATAAGTTTATTTGTATTCCAAATTTTATATTCATCATCAAAAATATTAATAATAGAGAAGATTTCTTTAGAGACAATATTAAATATTTCAATTGGCGAATTTTCAACGAATTTAAACAAATCATCTACGATAACCAAAGGATTTTTAGAATAAAAATATTTGCAAGTTTTTTGCAATTTTTTATATCCTTTTGACGAGCTTGGATATTTAGTAATATAATAAATAATATTTGATGGAATTGAAAAATGCTGAGGAGATGGTGAAGCAAAACTCCATTTCTGGACAGAACTTGGGTTTAATAAATTCATAATTAATTTTTTCCAAATATCAAGCTAAAGGTTTC
The DNA here is from genome assembly GCA_028622995.1 of Panagrolaimus kolymaensis. Classification (NCBI taxonomy): domain Eukaryota; kingdom Metazoa; phylum Nematoda; class Chromadorea; order Rhabditida; family Panagrolaimidae; genus Panagrolaimus; species Panagrolaimus kolymaensis. Next base: position 1,142,069 of record JAJQJQ010000029.1, on the reverse strand, counting down.
GATGAATGAAAAAAAAAAGAATGGCAAAAAAATGAACGAAATGGTTGCGACGCATAAACAAAAAATTATTTAATCCATAAATTCCTTTAAGGATAATTCTCAAACTTTATTTATTTTTCTAAGGCCAATGCTTTTTGTTCCTTAATGATAAATATATTTGACCCAAATTCCGTTTGCGCTGATTATGGTTTACCGAAATATTTTAACCCTTAAAATTGTTTATAAACATTTTCTTTGGATTTTAGTAAGCTGAACAACGTTAGAATATCCCAGCTTTTGTATTTCCATCTTGAATTGACTGGAAGCAAATATGAAAATGATTTTATTGTCAACAAACAAATTTGTAATTCAAGTTTGATGATTGAAGAGTTTGAATTTGAAATTACAAGTGGAATTTTTAGAAAAAGAAGAAACTCTCGATAACTTTAACAAATATTCATAATACTTTCTTTTTTTTAGGCTTAATTTAAAAGAACATGAATAAAAAAATATACCTTTTGTTATTGATAAATCAAATTTAGGTTGAAAATATAAAAAAATTCTTTTGGGAAATGAACTAATTGAAAATCAATTGAAACTTTAACGTTGGATGCTGCCATTTTTCATTTTAATTTTTTATGATCTTGTTGTTTAATTTTAACAGATTCACACTCAATGCGACCCAAACGATATCCCAAAGCTTTTGAAGCTTTACAACATTTCATTAGCTTTTTTAATATTCTTGATTCAGAATTTTCGATAATAAATTGAAAAATGGGTACGGGAAGTGAAATATTTTGAACAATTTGAATTGATTGAAAACACATTTTGATTCTGAAAGCAAATGATAAAAAAATAAAAGAAATTTATTCAAAACAAGAAAGAAAAAAATGAGGATGTTCATAAAAAACCGAATGAAAAAAATAATAATGAATCCTTCATACAATTAATTTTTATTGCATATGGATCATTAATAATCATAAAGGAAGAAATGGAGGAAATTAAAAGCATAATTCTCAATGAAAGAAAGCATGAATGATTGAATAAAAAAATATTCACAAATGCAAGGTCATAACGAATGACCTTAAACTAATATATTGAAACTATCAAAACAATAAGACAAAAAAGCTGGATATATTCATTTTCTGGCCGGCCGAAAACTCATTTATAAATAAAAGGGAATCAATAAAATGTAGCTCGCAGAGAATAAACATATTGCCTTGTTTAACAAACAACAGGAGACCAATTTTTTTAAAAACGATAAATTTACATTTAAAAATCAATTTGGTCTAAAAACTAGCAAAACCATGACATCGAAAAATAATTTTTACATGGATATCCTCCACTACATCCATCATAAGTGGCATTTATAAATTCAATGATTATGGAACGTCATTACATAAAAGAAGAAAATATAAAAATATTAAAACCTCTGAGTGAAATGCAAACCATTGTTTCAAAGTTTTGTTAATGTAAATATAAAAATTTATTTCTAACTCAAAAACAAAACAAATTAAATACATGGAAATTGATATAATAGTTTTTATATATATAATAAGTAATATCGCTATCGTAGGTGGTCGTCACATAGATATTAAAAAAAATCAAAATTGATAGTAATTGATAGTGAGATTTGCAAAACTATTTCCAATAATTCTTTTTACAGCTTTTTTAAAAATATTAAATTCATTCTGACGAAAGCCTCTTAAGAAAAAAAGTTGTATAATCTTCGCATCAGAAGATAAAACCCTTTTAAAATATTCGCAAACAATATTTGGATCGAGTGTGCCTCCTTCAATTTTTGGAATATATAACACGAAATCTTCCAGTTTGTTTTTGAATTGAATTTGATTAAGGCGGATAAAAGTTTTTGAAGAAAATGTTTCACATTTATTACAATAGCACAGCATTCTAAGTTGAGGGCATTTTTTCAAAATTGAAATAATACTCACGGGAGTTTCATCTCCATGTCGCATATTTACATGGTATAAACTTAAGTCTTCAATCTTTCCGCCATTTAATAAGAAGCTGATTTCATTAAACTTTATAATTACATACCAGACTGATAAGCGCCTCAAATCACAGCGATAAATATTTTTTAAATATTTTCTTATTTGTATAAAATTGAAGTCATTAATTTGTAAAGAATTAATATACCAATATTGGAAAGGCTCACCCAACTTTTGATAAGATAATTTGGCTGTTGTAATGTAAGCAAGTTGAGATTTATACGAGTGAGCTCGATCATCAACAATTATGACTTTAGTTTTCCATAAAAAATATTTGCATGTTTTTTGGAGTTTTAGCAATAATTCAGGTGAGGCGCAATTACTAAGCAAAGGAATTAAAACATCGAATGGAAGGGAAAAGGATTGGCGAAGAGGAGAGACGAAGGTATATTTGGAGTTCATGGTAGCCATCTAAAAAAATATTTGAATTGAAATAATTTAAAAAAAGCTGACGAGTGATGAATGAAAAAAAGCAATCAAGCCAATTATTTGTTCAAAAAAAGGTTGCATTTCTTGGAACGAAATCTTAAAAGCACCTGAAAATAAGACCCTTTGAAACAACTTTAAAATATTTATTTTTTTGCCATTAATTAAATCATGAAATTTTTCGTTATACCAAACACAAAACATTAATAACTTAACAAGATATATCTAGCTATTTTCAGTTTACCTTACACTGAAAAAAAAGATGGGCGAAATTCACAAAACAAAAAAAGTGAATTTCAAGATATTATTTCATTGAAAGAAAAAAAGTAGTAAGAATACATATTAAAAATTAAAAGATTTTTTTAAAAATATATATATGCATCAAATTTATTCGAAAAAAAACAAATAATTTTAAATAATCAAAAATGTTGAGGAAAAAAACTTAATGAGAAGTGAAAACTTTTGATTACAACAACGCTGATGTTAAATAACCATTTGGTTTTACAGAAAACTCAAAAATTGGTCGTTCTTTTCTTGGTTTCCATATTTCGATTTCTCGTTTGATGGCTTTTACAAAATTCACAAGTTCATCAAAGTTTTGGTCAAAATAATTAAAATGCAAATAAATATGAGCTTTTGGTGCCAAAGCTTTCTAAAAAATATAGGGTAAAAGTTTTTTTTAAATAAAATAAGAAAAATTTTACTCTTAAAAATTTGATTAATATCTTCGCATCTATGGGTTTATTGGTACGTGATCGTGATTCGTTTGCATCTGAATTTTATCGAGTTAATGATGAAAACACCGAATTGAAATCAAAGGTAAGGCTGCTGAAAAACTTTAAAAACAAATCTTATGGTTATTTTTAGCTTCTTGATCAAGAAAATGAACTTGCAGCCGAAAAAACAGAAAACGTGCAATTAAAGCATGAAAAGAACGAATTGAAAAGTGAACTTGTAACAATAATTGCTAAATACGAACACTTGAAGCTGGACCAAGGCGAATTGAAAGGTGAATATGCAGCAATAAAAGCTGAAAATGACCGAGTAAAAGCTAAAAACGGCGAATTGAAATCAAAAGTAAGCGTTGGAATAACTTCATAAACAAGCTAATGGGTTATTTTTAGCTTCTTGATCGAGAAAATGAACTTGAATCCTTGAAATCTGAAAATGTTCAATTGAAGGACGAAATGATCTTAAAGGTAAACGTTTGTTTTCAAAGTAGTATGTAATCTTATGCTTAGTTTTAGGTTGACGAAGCTGAACAAAAGGCTTTTGATGCTGAAGAATTGGAACGTACAAATGCAGCAATGAATGCTCAGATTGGTCGACTGAATAATGAAAATACCGTATTGTATTGAAGTCAGAGGTTGGTGGATCGATAACTTTAAGCATAAACTTATTACCATTTTTAGGTTCGTGAAATTGAACATGAAGCTATCATTAAGCATACAAGGACTAAGGTTGAAAATGATCGATTGAAATCAGAGGCAAGTTTTTTAAATGACTTTGAAACTCTATTTATGGTTTCATTAGAAGAAAAGAAGAAAAAATATGATTGATAAAGGGGTTTTTTTACATATCAAATCCCAATGACCAACCAATTCGATTAGAAGTTTCACATTTTCCTTACAGTATTTATATTATAATTTTAGGAATAGTTTATTAATCTATCTTTATTTCAATGAATGCAGGAAATTCAAACAACAAATAATTACTCAAAAAACGAAGCTATTTTTCGAAAATGGCATACTTTTTATAATCAATTTTTGCCTGCTTTTCATGGAAGACGAACATTAAAAACTAAACATTTCTTTTGAGGCATATAATGATTCCAAAATTCTTTCACCTCATTCAAATCCCCGCTTTTAGCACGATTTAAACTAAATGTCAAGCGAGCTTCGTTGTCATCATCTCTATCAAAATAATATTGACATTCATTTCCAATGCAAGGATCTCTATCGTTCCTTATAATCATCCTAAAAATCAAAATAATATTTAGTTATTCAAGCTTAACAAATATATTTGCTTTGTAAAAATTAATAATCATTTGAAGAGAAAAATTTTATTGTTTTTTAAAATGATTTCGTTTTCAAGGATTCAATTAAATTCATAATAATAATAATAAAAAACTCACCTGAAAAGATACACATTTGGTAGGTTTTCGAAAGCTATAACAACTGGATTAAAACCATATTCAAACATTGACAAAACTTCAAAATGTTTGATTGAAGATGTTGTCAAGTAAATTAAATCGTTTTTGCTTAATTTTAAAGAACATGAATAAAAATATATTACTTGTGTTATTGATAAATCAAGTTTAGGTTGCAAAATATAAAAAAATTCTTTTGGGCAATGAACTAATTGAAAATCAATTGAAACTTTAACGTTGGATGCTGACATTTTCCATTTTAATTTTTTATGATCTTGTTGTTTAATTTTAACAGATTCACACTCAATGCGACCCAAACGATATCCCATAGCTTTCGAAGCTTTACAACATTTCATTAGCTTTTTTAATATTCTTGATTCAGAATTTTCAATAATAAATTGAAAAATGGGTACGGGAAGTGAAAAATTTTGAACAATTTGAATTGATTGAAAACACATTTTGATTCTGAAAGCAAATGATAAAAAAATAAAACAAATTTATCCAAAACAAGAAAGAATAAAATGAGGATGTTCATAAAAAACCGAATGAAAAAAATAATAATGAATCCTTCATACATTTTATTGCATATGGATCATTAATAATCATAAAGGAAGAAGGGGAGGAAATTAAAAGCATAATTCTCAGTGAAAGAAAGCATGAATGATTGGATAAAAAAATATTCACAAATGCAAGGTCATAACGAATGACCTTAAACTAATATATTGAAACTATCAAAACAATAAGACAGAAAAGCTGGGTATATTCATTTTCTGTCCGGCCGAAAACTCATTTATAAATAAAACGGAATCAATAAATGTTGCTCACAGAGAATAAACGTTTTGCATTGATTAACAAACGACAGAAAACCAATTTTTTTAAAAACAATATTTATAATTTTTTAATCAAAAAATGACCTAAAGCATGACATCCAAAAATACTTTTCCTTTGATATCCACCTTAACTGCCATATATATGTGCCTAAGGCATTACCAACGGAAGTATAAGTGTCATATATTGCAAAAAATAAGATTCATTATTATTTTAATGCCTATTTTACAATGATAATAACATTTAAAGCTATGAATGGCTCAAACAATTTAAGTTTTCCACGAAAAAATGAAAGTTTCTGAAAACTATTGTGCATTAATATTTTTTAATCGTCCTTAAATATTTTTATTAAAAAGTTTTTGGAATTGGTTGTATTGTTAGGAGAAACACCCAAAAACGATTTTTTAAAATTACCCATGGGTCAGAAAACTACTACTTCTCAAATCAACGTTTTTGCCTAAATTCAATGTGCTCGAAAACTTTTGAGCGCTAATCTAAATATAAAATATTTTAAGTTTCATTTTTAATTTAAACTCTTGCATCAAACGAATTCGTTAGGTATATTACACATAGCTTTTAAGAGTTTTGAACTGCAGCTTTTTAATTTGATTATTTGTAAAAAAAATTCTAAAGACATATTGGGAGACACGGGAAGAACCGACTTTAATTAGCTATCGTTTTCATTCAAATAAATCTTTGAATTTTTAGTTAGAAGCAACCAAAACAAGTTTTAAAATGTTTATAACTTTTGTCCAAAATAATGCTCTTGCTTAACTTATATTCAAACATCCCGCGTAATTGCCGCGAATCAACTCTACCATGCAACCGTCTCTCTGCATGTTGCTCGCAGGCCTACAAGTGATTCAATGCTATCTTCTTCATTCTTGTATTTCTAACTTTCTAACTTTGTACTGATTCAGTTTATGTTGTGATTTCAATAAATTCTATTTTTTCCCTTCCCCTTTTCGCCGATAAAAGAACCTAAAGATTTCATTCTTTTTCTTTTTCTTTCTCATCTTAATAAAAAAAAATTCATTAACTTTTTTGATAATTTAAACAAAACCTCTTTTCATATAGTTTGCCTTTCTTTGAACGCTATCGTAAACATCGCGTTCTTTTTTTCTCGTTTACTCGTATTATTATAATTTTTTCAGTTACTAACTTCGTCTTACCTTTGCTGTAATTCAAAAATGTCTAACCAAGCTTCAACATCGTATGAAAAACAATGTGAAACAGAAAACAATTCAAAAGAACAAAATGATGAAAGAGAAATAAAAGAAGCTGCACCAAAAGTTAAAGAATTTCAACTTTCCTGCACAATTTGTGATAAAGAAAAAGGAATAAATGATATGGTCCAACTTTTGCCATGCAAGCACAAACTTTGCGATAAATGTTTAACCAAATACGAAGCTCATGGCATCATATTTTGTCTTAAGAAGCAACTTCATTGTCAAACCAAAGGAAAATGGTCTTGTGGAACTGGCACGTGCTCTCATCATGATTTAATTTTCCGAAATCACACACATCCAAAGAACAGTTGTATTGAACCATGGCAAGTACTTTTAATTGTTATACCTTTTTAAACTATTGCTTTCAGTGGACGCTGCTGTAGTGCCGAACCTTCTCCAGTTTATGATAAAGATCCAGACTGTGATGCATGTTCCGAGGTGGTTTCTCTAAAGACTGAAGAATTAGATTGTCTATCAGCTGAATATATTTGTGATCAATGTGCAAAACCGACAGAAAGAAAACGATGGTAAATCCGTTTCTCGCTCTGGTGAATATCCATGTTAGTTACGATGCGAAGCTCTGAACCAGAAATCTCCTTTTTTTTCTATGACTTCTCACTTTTGTATATTATTTTTTTTTTCTACGCTTACATTGTTTTTTTTCGATTCATGTTGATTTTTATAGCCTTTTTTTTGTATATGCATTTAGTTTTTGATTATGCTTGTGATAAACTTTTCTTGAAATTTGCTGTTTATTAACTCTTGTGAATGTTTGCAGAACTTAGTTTTTTTTCGTTGTTAGCAACTATTTTTTAATTACAACCATTTTTTGTTGATTTTTTACAATTTTACTTTGAAACGTCCCTATTATTACCGACCTTTTTGCTTTTCACATTAGCTCATTTCACTTGAAATGGGTCTAAACAAAGAAGAAATTAGTGATTTACTTGCCGCTGCAACTTTTACAATTGTTAATCCAAAACCATCAGCTGAAGAATTAAAAGAAGCTTATTTTTCTTATATTTATCCATATGTCTTTCAGATTCAACAATTCGATCGAAATCAACTTTACCAAAAGCGTTTTTACTTCAAAGCAAGCAATGGCAAGATTGTCAGTGATGAAGATGGATTATGCTCAATGAAAGCTAATCGAAATGCTGCTCGTGCTCATGAATTCTTTATTATGGAACGAATCGGTGATTTCAAAGTTGCTTTCAAGTCAATGGGAAAATACATGTCTTCTGAAAATGGCTATGAAAAGATGCATTGCGATCGTCGAAAACCCGATGAATGGGAACGTTATGAAATTATCCATCACCATGGCAACGCTTTTTCATTAAAAGGCAATAATGGAATGTATGTTTCAAACAGAGATGGTCATTTGTACTGTGATGCAGCTGGTATTGGTGATGCTGAAACCTTTCATCGTTTCTTTGACATCTAAATTTTGATGCTCTCTTTTTCTTTTGTTATTATTTTGACATTGTTTGGTTGTTCTTGATTTTGTTTCATTTTTTGATTTTGTTGTTATCAAAATGTTTTAATAAAAGTTGTTTATAAACAATGGTGTTGTATTGGAAGCATAATATTGGTCAGGCGGGTTTTGTGTTTTCATATAATTTAGTTGGCTTTTACTTAATGTACAAACAAAAACGATACTAAAAACAAGTAAAACTGAAGATTGCACAAACACCGGAAAATAAAAATATCACAGTTAAATAAGGATAAAAGTTTTAATAAATTACATAAATACAAATAGCACAAATATGTTAGTTTACAAACAATTTACAAGGATTAAGAATTATGAGATTTTTCACTTTCTTCTAGCTTTTGTTCTTCTTCATCAAGCTTTTGAAGATCTTCGTTTGATTCTTTTGAACGTGGAGTAACTTTAACACCAACAGCTTCGAGCACTTCTGTCAACTTTCTTGAATAATCCATGTGACCTTTGATAATGTGAGAGAGATTGAAGTTTACAATTTTCTTTTCTGTCTTGCTATGAACTGGTCCTGTTCCAGCGATGGTAAATTGAACACTCATAGTTCGATAGATAAATCTAAAAATGGAAATATGAAAGAGGGAAAGATGGGTTCATTAAGAACTTACCTTAACAACCAATCAGTACTACAATATCCATTAATCACTCTTCCACCAACCACTGTGCACATTTGTTCCCATTGTTTAGCTGAAGCAGATACAGGAGCACCAAGGAGTACAACATCTTCAATAATTCCCATACAATCTGATCGTTTACTCATAGCTAATAGACAATGATAAATAACTCGAGCACCAAGTGAAAATCCAATAAGAGTAATGGGACGTTTTCCATGATGTCTTGCAAGAAGAATATCAGCTAAATGTTCACCAACTTCAGTGGCACGTGAAACACAAACATTCCATGGATTATCCAAAACACTTGAACATGATAAAAGTGCAACTGGCCATGCAATGGCTGAAACCAATCCAGCAAGTGCAGTTTCCATAAGAGTATGTTGAATTGCATAACTAACAGCGAAAGACATAAGATAATCGATTGCTTTTCCTAATTCTAATAAATATTTTGATTCATATCGAAGAGTATATTGTTCTTTTGACATCCATAAATGTCTCCATTGATGTTGAAATGAATTTTCTGACATCTGAAAAATAAACAAAGATAAGAAAGATGAAAACAATTATCCACAAGTTGAAGGTTATCATTTTCTTAAACTTTTGTGATTTGACAAGTTTAACCGTCCAAGAAAAACACTCACATCATCAATCCATCCACTGACAGTTAGAACAACATGTAAGCTATTTTCATCCGATAATGTTTCAACAGTAAATTCTTCGATAGCTCCAACACGTTTATTCATTTTATATCCAGCTAATCCAGCACCAGCTACACCAAAAGCTGAACCAAGAACAGCAGCACCAGCGGTAGTTGCAATACCAGCAGCAGCACCAGTTCCAATAACTACACCAGCTCCTGCAGCAACTAATGGAGCAGCTAATCCACCTGTTAATCCTGAAATTGAATGAATTACTAATGACCTTGAAATTATCGAATGAAGTGAACTAACCAATAATGACACCACCAAGGCCTCCAGCGGCTCCAATCATTGCATATCGTTTGTATTTCTTCATTTTGGCTGCTTTTTCTTTTTGAAGTTTGGTTTCACTAAAAATGTCAAAGTTATAAAAGGTCTTCAAACAAGTACATAATACGCTACAATATCAAAGTTTCGTGATACAGCAACCACCACTACTCAAGCATTTATAAACTAAACAACAATAAGGCTATATTTACGACTACAGACTAAAGCTTTAACAGCTAAATAACTACTAGATCCACCACTGACAAAACATGAATATTTTAAACCAACCCTTCTTCCTTTTCATGTTGTTGCTGACTCAAACTATAGAAAGTTATCATTAATCTTGGACCAAAGTTTTTTCCAAAGATGGAAAACCAACCATAATCAAAGAAATAACTTACTCGCTCTCAACATATTGTTCACTTATAATAAAATCAGTTAAAGTATCTTCAATATCTTCAAAATCATCCCATAATACACCAAGTAAAGCAGAGATATGTCTTAAAAGTACGCGATAACGGCTATCATAATTTCCATGTTCTATGATCATCATTAGCATTGAACCCATTAACATTATACAACCATGACCTTGAATATATGGATCTTTTTTGATTACCATTATTAATGAAGCTATATCATCCGTCAATCCTTCACCAGACATATGAAGTCGAAGAGAATTATTTGTTTTAGTTGGAAGATCACAATATCGAATAACAAGTTCGAGAGCATCATGTGGAAATTTTCTGAAAACAATAAATAGAATTAGTTAGTTATTAATGGATGAAAGTTGGAAGTTGAGGTAAACGAAGAAGCAGGATTTTAGCTAGCAAAGACGAAAAAATAAACAAGGAAGATAAAGACTACCAAAAAAAGTTTTGGAGTTTGTAGTATCATAGCCAAAGTGCTTTTCGTCATCCATCATTTCCTCTAAAAAAACAAACAAAAAGAAAAGTAACTTACTTTGATTTTTCATCATCAGGTTTAATAAAATCTAATCGTAATACAGTTACCAATAAATCAGCAAATGCAAATCTTGTTGCAGGTTCAAGCTTTTCTTTTAGCTCGATTGAAGTTGGTAATGATTTTGAGCGAGTTTTTGTTGCCATTGTTAATCCATCTAAAAAAAATGAAAGTTAGAAAGTTTAGAAAAAAAAAAAAAGAGGAATGAATATATTCTACCGAGTTTTTTAAAAGAAGCTACTAGTTTGTCGTTGCTGTTTTTTGAATATTAAAATAAAAAAGACGAATAAATAAATTAGCCTAACTAAAAGCTACTAAACTAAATATAAAAAATGTTTGTAAAAAACGAAAACTAAAAAAAGCAAGAGTTTTACGTTTTACTTTTTTTTTTTGTTTTGCCTCCACGAAGCCAGGAAGCATGGGAAACGAAAAAAAATAAATAAATAAATGGTGTTGCGCTTATTTTTTTGCTCTTCCTTTCGCTTGCTTTTATTTCTCCCTCTATTTTTTATTTGCAAATTTTTTTAGTTAGTTGCTTAGTTGGTTGGTGGTCACTGAACTTTTTTTTGTTGTTGCATGCGAATATGTGTTTAGCCTTATTTTTTTTAATGATGCATTTCCCTCTCTCATTTGGTTTCATTCCTTTTTTTGTTTTTCTTTTTTGGAATAAAATGAAAGGGAGCTTTTTTGGAAGATGAAAAGAGTAAAGAGGTTGAAAAGAGAAAATTGGCGTGGTTAAAGTGTTGAAATACATATATTTGAAATTAATACAGCTGTGAAACCACACGCATATTTTTTAAGGGGAAGAAGAAGGTGTTTTAAAGTTAGTTTTTTTTTTTGCAAATTTATTTAGGTGTGGCTAAAATTAAAAGACGATTTTTTTTTTGAGATATTTTTATCTAACTTTTGAGATAAGTTTTTTGCAGGTTGACAAAAGCTAAGGATATTTAAGTCTTCAAAACAATTTTTTTGGGTGGTAAAGCTTATGATTTTGGTTCCAAAAATACTTTTTTCTTTTTCAAGAACAATGGAATTACAGAAGTAAATGTTTGAAGCAAAATTTAAGGATAAATAAATTTTTTGTAAGCCAAAATTCGGTTTTATCCATTTATTTTTTTGACTTACCCAAATGTGATAAAGCTTTAGAGCTTTTTCTTGATGGAAAGCTAACATATTTTCCTGCTGTAGCTCCATTATTACCCGCTGGGCCAGTTGCTGTCGGCAACATTCCTGGCAATGATGCCGTTGATGGACATGCTGATGATATCGATGCAGTCGATGATGAAGGGGTTGATGATTGATTAATTAAACCATTTTTTAATGAACCATGCATAGTCGTCGTTGAATTTGAATTCATTATTAATATTTAATATTTAAAATCAAAAATAAATATTTTTTCATTCATCAAACTTCAAAAATCACAGAAGAGAAATAACAATGAAGCATATGGAAATATTTTTAAATTCAGGCAAATCAGGGGCAATGAAAAAAGCACACGATGCTTGTTGGCTGATTTGAGACTCCAAAAATATCGACGAAAGCAAACTTTTTTTCTTTCAATTTTTTTTGTTTGATAAGAAATAAATAAACTTACATAAAATAATTTATTTTTTATATCTTTTCCCGAATTTCTTTTCCTGAAAAAATAAAATAAAAGTTGCAACCATTTAACGAACGAAAAAACTTTCACGAAAAAATCCATATTTTTTGAAAATCGAATTTTCACGTTCACTCGAACTCGAATTTGAACTAAAAAAGAAGAAGAAATAATTTTAATTTGATTTTCAACAAAATCGATTGAAAGAGAAGACAGGAAGAAAAAAAAAGACACACACACATAAAAAAAAAGTTTTTCTTTCTCTTCTCTTCCTCCTTCTTTTTTCTCCACCATATTTTTTTTGTATGTTTATGTTATTGTTTTTTTTTTTGTTTCTGCCTTGCCTCCTAACTTTTTTCAATCGTTTCATTTTGTTTTTATTGGAACTTTGTTGAATGAGGAACAAAAAAAAATGAATTCACAAATTTAAAAAAAAAATGGAGGAGAGATCAGCCAAAAAAATGCTTGAAAAAAGGCGATTCAAAAAAGAAGGAAAAAGTTATGAAATACATAAAAAGATCAGGGGGCAAAGAAGAAATGTGAGGTAGTAGTAACAGAAAAACAATAAAATAAAAATCATAGAGAAAAAAAGGTTGGGGGAAAATGAGTACGATGGTGAAAGAAAGAAAGGTAGCTCGCTGCTTATCACTTGGTTTTGGTGTATGTATAAAGAATGTGGCTCTTTGACAAAAGAAGGCAGTTGTGAAAGAGAAAAAATGGTTTATCCAATCAATGAACCAAAATTTAAAATCGATACAGCAAATCGAAAAAGGATAGGCAGATTTGGATGCATAATTTTTGTAGATATATTTTATGCTTTCATTTCGAATTCAGGAAACAATCAAAAAATTATGTATAAATAAAAATAATTATCAAAAATTAATTAGAAAGAAGGATAAATTAATTGCGTAAAAATCAACAAATAACAAAAGAAGAGATACTCCTTGGTGGCTGCAAAAAGAAAACGCGCGTCATTTCTCTTATTTTTTACACATCCCCATTTTTTTTCACATTGTTATTAAAAAAGACACTTTGATTTATTAATGTTTTCTTCTTCTTCTTCGAATTATTATCTCTTTTTTATCTTATCCTTACAAAGAAGATATATTTTTCTTGTTGTCATTGTGTATTTTTAGGGGCATTTTTGTTATCTTTCATTTGCAAAATTTTTAGAACATGTAAAAAGCTACACATTTTTAGGCCTATCATTTTTTTATTATCTTCTTTGCTGCTGTCATCGGCTTTTACCTTTTTTTATTGAAAAGATAAAAAATGGATACAAAACCTCCTCGACTACCCTTTTTTTTAAATATCCTCTTATGATGCAAAATCCCGCCATGAAATAAAAAAAAACTAAATATCGTAACTGTATTTATTTTATTCCTTTGAAAATTTGCAACCTTTCTTCTTTTTTGTTACATAAAAAAAAGTTTAGTTTTTCTAAAAATAAATAACAAGGATGACAAAAAAAAAAGAAGAGAGAAGAATGTAAGCAACAATAATAGTTCACTCAACAAAAAATAAATATCGAGGAAAAGATAGAGCAGCAACAAGAAAATCTCGGTCAAAAAAAAATATATATCGAAAAAAAGCAGTTCAAAGTCGTTAGTCAGAGACAGTGGAATCGTCGAACCACAGAAAAAAAAGAAGATGGATGCTAAACTACAATGAAAAACCCGAAGATGATGATGACAGTCTCTCTCTATCTATCCTCTTTTCTTCATCGTTGATGAAAAGCATCAACGAAAAAAGCGACGAAGAAAAAATGTGTCTCGCCTTAAAAAAAGTGATGCAGCAAAGAAGCAAAAAAAAAAAAGAGGAGAACCTTCGAACTCTAAAGCCAAGAAGAAATAATAAAAAAAAAGTATAAACAGCGCAGAAAATAAGCAATTCGCTACAACAGCTCTTTTCACTCATTCACTATCTTTTTTCTTTATTTTTAACTGTCACCTTTCACCTTTTTTTCCCTCTCTTCTCTCTCTTTCTTATTTCTTTTTTTGTTTCGCTGTTGCATTGCGTCGTTGTTAGCTAACTTTTTATTTTAAAATAATTTTTTTGTGTCCCTCAAAAAAACTATTTTTTTTACAATAGTTTTCGCTCGTTTATTTTTCTTCGTTGGTTAATAATCAATAATAATAGAATAGGTTATTTTCAAGAAGCTCTTGGGCTTCTTCTTACTACTTATTATTGGGAGAAGTATTGTACAAGAGTAATAAGAAGAGCAGCTTTTTAGCTTCTTCTTCTTGTAAAATAATAATGACGTAAGAAATGAAAGAATTGGAGAGAAGAAGAAAAATGAAATTTGAGATTGAAAAGTTCCTAGAAGAAAAAAAAGGATGGAACCCAAAAACATTGTTTTTTTTGTTTAAGATTTTATTATTATTTTTGTTAGGTATAAATAAATGGAATATGGAATTATATAGAAAATCTCAATACTTTTTTGGGAAATGCTTTCATAAAATGAATTCAAAATTATTTATTAGGTTTTTCAAGGCTGTGAAACAAGCGTTTTTTTTTGATTGAAAATTCTAGCATTTTTCAGAAAATTTGAATTTGAATTTTTTAAAAACGATTGTAAAAGTATCAAATCGGTTTATTTACATTTGCTTTGCAATGCAATGCAAATGATAAATATTTTGAATTCTACTAACAAACAAAAAAGTTTGAATAACAAAAAATCGATTTTATTTCGCTTCATTTTTTTAAAAAACAAACAAAATTAATCATGCGTTTTACTTTGATTGCTTTCTTTCTAACAAAAAATTAAAGAAATAAGAAAAGTAAAAACATTTTTTTTTGATGACAAAAAGCTGACCAAAAAAAAATAAATATGTTGATAACTTTTAAAAACATAACTTTTTTTGCACATGTTTTGTCCCTCACCCTAATTACACGACTGCAACCAACCTCACCTTTCTTTTTTTCCTTCGTCTTTTTCTAATCACTAAAAAAAATTATTGTTGTTTCTTGGAAGTCGAAATCATTTATATTTTTTTTTGGTTGATTGATAATTTTTTTTGCACGCGTATCTTTTTTTCTTTTAGGACGATGATGATGGCGGCGTCGGTATTTTTTATTTTTTTTGTTTCTTCTAAAAAAGTTTTTCTTTTGCTTTTTGCGTGAATCATTTTTATTTCTCTTTTTTCCCTCTCTTCTCGTCTTATATGTATTTTTGATTTTTTTTTCTTCTTCTTCGTTAGTTAAGGAAAAAATAAAATCAAAAAAGTTTTTAGGCCCAACAAAAATTGGCCAAGATTGGTTGAAAAAAAGTTTTTGCATCCTTTATAAAAATTTTTAAATATAACTTTTTTTAATTCCTAAAATCTTGAAAAGTTAGTAACAGCCGTAGGGTGTTAGCTGACCGATCCTTCCACTGCCAGCTGTTTGACTGGACAATTTATATCTCTCCTTTTTTCTTAAACTTTTTTTACTGATTTTTTAAAGCTTTTTTGAGGAAATCAAAAATAATTTAAAGTTCCGAAAGTTTTAACGAACGCGGCTGTTTTTATTTGCACTTTTTTATTATATTTTTTGAGGCTATTAAAAAGACCGGAAGAAAGATTAAAAGCAGCGACTGCTATCAAAAAAATATGGATTCATTTAGGATAAAATTGATTTTTGGGATTTGAAACAAAGATCTTACATATTTAAACGAATCTCGTAATTCCTTCGCGTGGACTTTAGGAATAAATATGAAATTTTTAATCGTGATTTTTATTATTTTTATTTTCTTAATTATTGCATATTTATGATAGTAATCATTTTTTAGCTCAAAGTGCCCAATTTTCATTACTCTCCTGTATTCAGTTGCCTTATGACCACTCTTTGAACACTGGCACCAAAAACACCCTTCACTCAAAAAATAAACTTAAAATAAAAAATGCCGTGTAATTTAGTGACAAATGCTTTAGCATTACAAGAAGCATTTTCAAAAGTTAGTGACACCACAACAGGAAATGAATGGTCAGTTGTTGTTTTCGAACTCAAAAAAGACATAAATTAATTTAATTTTTTTGTTCCAATCTTTTTATTTTTTCAGGGTTATTTTTGAATACGATGGAAATTCATCAATTGTCAAAGTTGGTGAAACAGGAGGTGGGGAATTTTTTTTTAAATTTTTGAAAAAAGTCTATTGAATTTTATTTTAAATAAAAAAAGATCAAAAAGCTAGTTTGCTTTTTTCTTGCTCGGATGCTATTCTCCTGCAAAAGTGTAGTTAGTAGCTTTTCGACTTTGACTTGACTCTTCGGCTTGGAGGATGGATATTTTATTTTTTTGATCTTTTTTCCCATTTTCTCTTTCTCTTTCTCATTTTTTTTTCTTTGTTTCAAGAGAGTCAAAAAGCCAGTGAGAAAGAGTCAAGTCAGAGTTAGTCCAGTCAGTCAGTCAATTGACAGAGCTTAGAGAGGATAAGAAAAATGGATTTTAAAATATAAAAAAATTTTTTGTTACTCTTTACAATTTTCGAAATAAATGTTTTTGTCTTTTCAAAAACATGACTCATTTTAATTTATTTGGATCATTTTTTCTATTTCATTTCTATTGTTTTTTTTTATAGGCGGTGGAGTACCTGAACTCCTTCAATCACTTGATCAAACAAAAGTTCAATACGGATTTGCAGCTGTTAAATGTCCGGGGTTATCTCAATATAAAATATTACTCATACATTGGGTATCCATTTTTTAATTTTTATTTATTTTTTGTTTTATTTTTCTTACGTTTATTATCGCGTGTTTTTTTAAGATTTTTTTTGGAAAGGCAAAGAAAATTAATATTTAAACTATTTTTTCGTTATTTTTATATTCAAAATTCTAAAATTATATTTTTTGCAGTCTCTAAAAAATAGCTATTGTCCCGTCACTTAATTTTAAAATTCGTGAATTTTAACTCCCAAAAAATTTTTTAAATTCCCTAAATATATATTTTTTTTTTTTCAGCAAGGCGCTAACGTACCCGTAACAAAACTCTCTTCAACCGTTTCAAACGTCAACGATATCAAAGCATTTATAAAAAAAGTTAATATTACCGTTTACGCCAGATCCGAGGAAGACATAGATTTGGATTCAATTAAAACCGAAATAAATAAATTATCAGCTTCAAGAGAAAATACAAAAGATTCATCTAATTCAAGTTCAAGCATGTTTGAAATTCCTTCACCTTTAAGTTCGGCTTATACCCCAGTTAAGCCACACGCGGATATTGATTTACAAGAACGTGAAAAATTTTGGAAAGAGGTAAGCCATTTTTTTTAATTCTCAGAAAATGAAAGTGAATAAGTTTAATAAATATGAAATTTGTGGTTTTGAAACTAAAGTTAAGGGTTTTTTTTGCTGTAAGAAAAATGCGCTAAAAACTGGGCAAATTTTTGCGATCAAGATTTTATTAAAAAATAAAATCTTTTTTTGAAAAAAAAGTTTAAAAATAAATTCTTTAATTTCTTTAATTTTTAAATATCAAAAAACATTTCCAGCAACAACATGAAGAGGAGCAACGTCGCCGAGATGAAACAAAAAAGAATGAAGAAAAATCAAAATTATTCCAAATGGAGCGAAAACAATTGGAATCTAAACTTCATGAAACTCATTTAAATTCAGCTGCTAAAGCTCCTCCACCACCAATTTCTAAGCCTCCCGTAAATTCCTCCCAACAACAAAAAAAGAGTGCCTTAATTTCGGGAAGAACTCAAATGTTTGAGCAACGAGCTCAAGAGCTCGCAGAAACCAGGCCGGTGGTAAAACCAAAAAATTTTAAATATGAAGTTGCAATCACAAAACCATTGGGAAAAACAAGTGGAAATAAAGAAAATGGAGCAACCAGTGGAAGCAGTGGAGCAACATCCATTAATGGATCAACCGAAAATATTGATGCAACCCCAGCTAAAAGTGCAACAGAAATTGTATGTTTTAGAATTATTACAAATTTTTTAAATGTTATTTTTAATGCTAAATTAGCCCCAAAAAATTGTTAAAATTCAAGTAAAAAGGTGAGAAAAAAATAGTAAACAAAAAAACGATTCTCAAACTTACTTTTCGTTACTCAAAATCAAATTCCACTCGAAAACAACAAAAAAATTTATAAGTTTGATAAATTAAAAAATTTTTGTTTTTATAATTTAAATACAATATTTAAAAAAAATTCACAACGTCTTTTTAATATCTCACGTTTTTTGGTAAATCTTCGTAGCCAAAAATATTTGTATAAAAAAATATAAAACTTTTTTCAAATAAAAATCTCAAATTTATTTTTATTTGAGTTTATATTTTTCTCTATTTTTAGCGTAAACAATTTTCTGAAGGAGGAGGTCTAATTTCTCCTACATCTTCATCATCACCAAAATCATCCATTTCATCTCCTCCACCATTTTTACACGCAACAACAAATGGAAATGTGAGTAGCCCGCCACTTCCGTGTTTCTTTTTAGAATCTTAGAAACAAAAATAAAAATAAAAAAATAATAATTTTTTTAGGATATGCCTATGCCTCCTCCATTACCTACTTCGCCTCCACCCCCATCAAATCGAGTAATAGCATTATGGGATTATCAAGCCAATGAAGGAAATGAAATTTCATTTGATCCTGATGATATTATAACTGAAGTAGAAAAGGTTGCTGAAGGATGGTGGAAGGGTCGATCGCCAAGTGGACAAATTGGCTTATTTCCATCAAATTTTGTTAAACCACTTTAAAAAAATATTATTGTTTTTTTTGATATCGAAAAACAAAAAGTTACTATCATTTTGCCTTTATTTTCTTCTACGAAATTTTATATTTCGTGTTTTCGGTTCGAAAAATTGCGAAGATAGTAACTTTCTTTTTGCCATAAAAACAAAATAATTAATATCGTTTTTTTAAAATTTATATTAACAATAGCAAAAAATACTGTCGATTTTTTTTGCTCCGTCCATTTACAAATTTTTCATTTTGTTTTTATAGTTTAAAAACTATTATTACTTATATTATTTTTTTGTTGTTGTTAAGTCACAAGGAAAAAAGAGGAACTGGTTTATTTTATTTTATCTATGTAAAGAATTTCGAATATTTTGTGTTTTTAAGTTTGCCAAGTTTTTTTTGGTTTAAAAGGGGAAAATTTTGGCCTAACATAAGTTATAATAATCAATTATTAATAATCTAAAAAGAGAAAAAAGAAGTTTAAAAGATAATAATTTTTTAAAGCTCAAAATAAACTTTTACTGTTGCTAGTCTTATTTTTTTTAAAAATCTGTGTTTGTGTTATTTTAATTCGTGTAATAAAAAAGTAAAAAAAAATATAAATTATTTTGAAGTTTAAGCAAAAAAATAATAGTTGCAACTTTTTTAAAAGGCTTTAAATAATAAAAGTTTTTTAAAATTGAATTTTATTTTATTTTTTTGTGACAGACAAGAAAGAAAGGTGGAAGATGAAGTCAAAAAAAAGAATATTTTCAATAGAATTAAACATAAAAAGATTATTACTGGACAAAAAAGAATAAAAAAAGTTAAAATTAAACAAACAAAAGAAGGTTGCAATTTTTAAATTAATTAAAAACACTAGTAATTCTAAAAAATATGTTTCCCGAATTTTTACCACGAAAAATTTGAAATCATTTTAAAAAGTTTTAATTAATCAAAGATTTGTGTTAAAATAACAAAACTTAAATATTAATTTCGAAATCAATTTAGTCCATAAAAATAAATATTCAGAAATTTAAAAAAGTCGATTAATTTAACGTCGAAAATATTCTAATTGTGTTAGTTAATAGACAGATTCAAACCAACTGCAACAAAAAAAGAAGAAGCAAAAATCAACAAGTATCAAAAACTATTCTTCCAACAACCATTAAAGCTAAATTTGTGGAAAAAAAGGAAATGTAAACAATTAAAACTAAAAAAAAAGCAACAATAGCAGTTAGCTAACTATTTTGTGGAGTGTGTGGGAAAAAAGATAGTTAGCTGTTGGCATCATCCATAAAAAAAAGGAGGAGGAAGCAAAGGCAACAATGTGAAGAAGAAGAAAAAATATGGAAGAAAGAACGAAATAAAACAATCCTTATATATATTTTTTTTTGAGAATAAAGTTTTTTGTTGTTGAAAAAACTAACTAAATAAACACAAATTTGAATTCAAATTTTTAAGAAAAAAAGTCTAAAGTTTGAAAGAAAGAAGTTAAGCATTAACTAATTTTTCTTTAAAAAATTTTTGTTGCTAAAAAAGCCACATGTTTGAGTTTGGCTTGTTTTCTTTTTTGGTTTGTGTTAAGTTTTAAAAAAAAGGTGGTGGTTCTTGAGAATACTAAAGTGCTAATTTGTAAAAAAAGAAAGAAAAAAAGTGAAGTAACGGAGAAGAGGTTTCAAAACTTGAGAATTTAAAAAAATTTAAAAAAAAAGAGAAAGACGGATTTAGAATAAAATATTTTAAAAAATTTAAAAATCCACCACAAAAGTTAGAATTTCGAATTGGCTCTTGTGATTTCAAACTAGAGATTGTATTTTATTAAAAATCCAACAAAAGTCGAATTAATAAATTTAAAAAAACAGTCAAAAAAATGAAAGAAAGAAAAAAATTTGCAGTATTAGTTTTTTGGGTGAAGAATGTCAACGCAAAAAAGCAAAACGTAAAAATGCAATTCAACTCTATGTTGTTTTACGTATTTATACATACATATATTTTTTTCCCACGAGAGATACATACTTACAAAGATACTTTTAACTTTTATATTTTTTTTGTGGCAGCCCTAAAATAAACTATGTCTTGTCTTTTGAAAAAGTAAAATATTTCAAATGCCTTTAAGGAAATATTTAAAATGTTGCAACTTGCAAGGATTTGTTTTTGCATTTTTTGCAACAAAAAACGATTTTTAAGCTTTTCTTTTTTTTTACGATTTTCATTCCGAATTATGCCTTTGGGAATTATATGTATGAAATAAAAAATATAAAAAGAATAGAATAAGTAAAATTAATTTATTTATTTATTTTATTCATCTTCAACACCAATTTGTAAAAATTCATGATTGGTTGGAATTTTTAACTCCAAAATTGTTTGACCTTCGCTTTCTAAAGCAAATACAAATCTGAATTCGCCCTAAAAAACAATTAATTTTAAATTAAATCTTTTTTTTTTAAATTTATTTACCGAAAAAAGATCCAATAAGCTGATACCAAGAAGTGAAGGAGGTTCAGGAATGGGAAGGGTTGAATTAAATCCAAGCTTTTCTTTTAATTCATCGAAAGTGTGTTCGCCTTTTTGTTGTAAAACTTTACAAAGTTCAATACCAATAAATTCACAAAGATTTAATCTGCTAAAAATTTCTAGAAATTAGATACATGAAATAACCTTTTAAAAGACGTCTGTCTTATGAGTTGAATATTTAAAAAAATATTGGTAAAAAATGGGTGTCTAAAAGTTTTTTTTCCTAAATTATAAACATCTGCGTTTGAAAAAAATTAAAACAAATGTTTTATTGAATTTACTTTTTTGTTTTAAAAAATAAATAGTTTTTGAAAAAAGATTGCCATCTGATAATCCTATAACCTTCTAAAATGTATACAAAACTGTGTCATCTGATGTTTTTGTTTATTATTGATTTACCCCTTTATTTTGGAATTTTTCTTCCATTCTTTAAAATTTTTCAAAATCGACTAAAAAAACTAATTCTTTTCTTGAATCTCAGTGCAATTAAACAAAAAAGAAAGAAAACCGATCATTGAACATAAAAAATTAAAAAGTTCGTTAAAAAAAACCCTTTGAAAATGTCTGTATTTCTTAAATTTTCCAAATCAAAAAAGATCAAGGTGAAACTATTGTAAGAAGTTTGAAAGGCAAGAGACCATTTTTCTAATTTTTTTCGCTAATCACCTGATCGTTGATTAAAAATAAAAAATAAAAAAAGGGACTCCAAAATACAACACAACAAATTTAGTAAATGTGGGTGTCTCTTAAATTTAATGATGATTACTGTTACAAAAGTTCACTATCATTTTTTTACTTTTACAACCACCACTGCCGCCGCTGGCTTATCACAAAAAAATTAAAGAAAAATAACCTTACCAAAAATTATTTGGTAAAGCCAAATATTGGCTTGTTCCATTAAGGCACATAGCATCGTCAAAATTTGAACCATACACCGTCATTCGAAGCCATCCATCTTTAACGATATCAAAATCGCGATCAACAATTAATTTTCCTATAAAAAAATAATATTTTTTTAAATATAAACAAAAATTTTATTTTGTATTTTAAATTTTTAATTTATGGTTTTATTTTTAAAGCCAATTAAATCATTTGTTTGTTTGTTTGTTAAAATAATAAAAGTTAATCATTCAATTGTTGATCCATGAAGAAAACAAATATTTAAGTCATCATGGATCAATTTGAAAAAGCGATATCTAAAAGTCGTCATCGGCGATGACCAAAAAAATAATTGATAATAAACAAACGAAAGAGGAAAAACCAGAAAATATGTCTCAAATATTTTTTGGAAGAGGTGTTCATGAAAAAAAAATGTGCTTGACTAATTTGTTTAATAAATCTATCAATTTTTGTTTGTAGTTAGAAACTATCAATAACGAACCCACCTAACTTCTTTACAATCAAAAAAAATAAATTATGTCACTTTTGCATTTTTCATGTTTCAATGAAAAAAATAATCACAAAAATGGTAAAATTTAACAAAAATAATTTGCATTTTTTTGCTGGGAAAATTTTAATTTTTAGAAAGACTAACAAAGCCAATTTTAGTTAACAACAAAAAAAATCTTTTTCTAAATTATTTTTTGTCTTAACTTTTTATGTTCAAACCAAATAAAAAATTTAACAAACCTCCAGTAAGTTTAACCCATCCAGGCATTAATACTGTGGGCTTCTTATTTACACAAGTTGGATTTTGATCGAGATCATATACAGTACCCGTAAAATTAACAATTTTAGCTGGATAATCTTCTAAAAAAATTGCAATTATTTTAACATTTAAAAATCATGAGCTTACTATCTTTGGGTGAATGAGCGACAACAAAATTATCAACTTTATCTTTGCATGGTTGTTTTTCGGTTATTTCAGCAAAAACGACTATTTGAGTTAATAAAAATCCAATAAAAAAATATTTAAATAACATATTTTTTTCTTTAAATTTTAAGAGTCTTTTGCAGCAACAGCAGCAGGGAAAAATAATAAGCAAAAAATATTAAGAATGATTTAATCAAGAATCAACAAAAAAATTATATATTGTATTTATAATCAAAGATTTTTTGTTTTTGTTTTTTTGAAAAAAACTCTTATCAGTTAGTTATAAAGGCAATTAACCACGCAACAGAAGAAAAATAAAAATGATGCGTTCAAGAAAAAATTATAACCAAACAAACAAAAAATCAAACAAAAAAGTTAGATGATTTTTTTTTTATTTTTGGTTGGGAGGCTGAAAAACAGGATTGAAAGATGAATGATTTCAAATCACAGAAATATATAAAAAAAAATGGAAGGAAATAAAATAGGAAGGAAGGTCGGCTGGCCAACCAATAAATAAACTTCTTCTTCTTCCCTTCTTTTTTTTATTTATACGCAATATTTCAAAAAACAAGTTGCTTCCTTTTTCTTTTTCTTCTTTTCGCCCCCTTTGGTTATTTTTTTTTCAGTGCCCACTCTTATAAAAAATCTTCATGAACTTCATTTTTATTTAAAAAATTTAGCGGTAAAATTGTTAAATAATAATTTTTTAATTGATTGAGAAAAATAATTTAAAACAAACGTGTGGGATCATCTATAGAAGTACTACCACAAAAGTTCGTGAACTTTTTCTTTGGAAAAAAAATTACACGCAGAAATAGTTCGTGAACTTTTTTAATGAGAATGTCCACAAATGTCCGCAGGATTTTTTTTTTCTGCATCGTCGCTTGCTTGTTCTTATTTATTTTTTTTGTTTGAAAAGGTATATCAATTTTGTGAAGATGAGCGAATTAATTCATGGAAATATAATATATTTATTTATTTATTGTTTGTGGTTTGTTTTTTGTTTATAGTTTTTCATTTTTTGAGTGCATTTAATCAAAAATTAATTTATCATGGTCAAGGTACATTTAATTTCGATCGTAATTAAAATCGACAAAAGTGTTTTTTATCCATAAAATATACGCCTCAACGTTAAGGGTTTTGATTGAAGAAAGTAAAATTTCATATTGATTTGGTAAAGCACCAAAAACTATTTTTTCAATTACAAAATTTATTCAAAGAAAAAATAGCAAAATGATTGACAAAAATAATTAAAAAGGCCAAATAAAAAAAAGAGTAATAATAAAACGCAAAATAAATAAAGGAGATCAATAACAGACGACAGAGTATGGTTGTGGTGAATTGACATAAGTAATAATAAAATGTTTTAAACAAAGAAATCATCTTCATCATCAGAAATTTGAATTCGAGCTTTAGCCTTTTTAGGCTTGGGGGCTTCATCTTCTTCTGAATCCAATTTTACATCCGAATCATCATCATCGCTATCAGCAATTTTATATTTTTTTACTGCAGCAACTGCAGCGGCTGCCGCAGCTCGACGAGGAGCATTTTCACGTTTGATAGGAGTACTTGGAGCGCTATCATCATCATCTTCATCGTCGTCGTCTGAGAGAATTTCAATATCATCGTCATCGTCGTCTTCATCATCCGAAGATACGATTTTTCTCTTCTTTTCAGGTGCCTTGGATTTAGGCTCAGGTTTGGAAACTTTAGGTCTAGGTTTAGGTTCGCTTTTGAATTTAGTTTTGGTGTCATCTTTAGTCCGCTTAGTTGCAACCTTCTTAACTTTATCATCTTCGGTTGTTGTTGTTTCTTTTGTTGTTGCAACTTTTTTGAGCGGTGGCGGTTTGATAACTTCCACCATTTCAATATCACTTCCATCCAAAACCACCTATAAAAATAAATTTTGTTGTTTGAGTAAAAAAATACCAAACAAAAATAACTTACAATTCCATTGCTTTTATCTTCATTTTCTTCATTTGAATTTTGAGTATCATTAGCAACTTCAAGGAATTGTCGCATATCTGCTCCTTCACTTTTGGGTTTCCCTTCAGCTTTGACAACGGCTGCTTTTTTAGCTGGCTTTGCTTCATATTTTTCTTTCATATGTGCTATTGTTGGTTCAACACGAATGGCATGGGGATTAGGTTTGATTTCAGCAAAGAGGGATTCAGCTTTCTTTCCTCTACCACCTGTAGCTTTATCCTTTAAAATTTTCTTTGCAGCAATTTTAATTGCTTCTTCAATATCTCCTTCTTCTTTGCGTTCTTGCTTTTCTAAAGCTTCAAGGAAATTTTTTAAATCTTCTTCCCATAAATCGCTCCATGATTTTCCATTAAGTACAGTTAATTCAGCCTTTTTAGCTTCGGATTCAGCGAGAAGCTTGTCTTTATCTTCAGTGGATAGCTTCCACATTGCCATACCAACAAGATAATCATAATCTTGGACACGCTTTTCATTCTTTGAATCTGGAGCATCTTCATCCCCTGATTCTTCATCGTTTCCAACTTCCCCAGCCGCTTCGATTTCTTTTTTCTTTTGAGCATCTTTCCATTTTTTAACTGGATCTGGAGGGAAATTAAGCTTGACAAGTTGTTCGATAATGGCAGATTTCTTTTTATTTTCAATGAAAATTTTGTTTTCTATTTTAAGCATAATGAAACGAGCCTAAAAATAAAATAATTAGATAAACGACTACTGTATCCCGAAAAAAAAAATAAGTGACTTACTTGATGAGAAAGCCGATCACTTTGAGCTTGAAGCATTCCTTCGATATAACGCTTTCGATCAATGTAAACCTTTTTACGAACTTCATAAAATTCTCGACAAATATCTTCTGGGCAAGTAAACTTTCGTAAACATCCAGCCCCATCAAAGAGAACCATGGAAGTGGTAGCGACTGTAGTTTGAAGCTTCATAACTTTATGCAATCCTTGTGCTTCAGCTTTTCGTAATTTATCTGCAGGCAATTTAACGATAAATTTAACTGTTACATCAGTATGATATTCTTTGAAATCATTTATTTGAAGTTCAGATTTGGTGTCATTTTCCAACATAGTTTCAAGAACGGATTCTTTATAATTTTGCGTCCATGTTTTGATTGGAAGTTCAGTGATTTCAAGGGCATCATCAGAGAGAACGCTAACTTCTCCATTGCAACAGAAATGTTGGCTATCGATTTCAACAATGGTTCCTTTAAAATGTTTGTACCATGGAATTAAGCGTTTCATAGGTTCGCCACGAATTAAACGACGAATATTCTCAACAAGATCACGGGGATTATAATTTGGAACTTTTGTGGACCAAGCAGTACCAATACCTTCTGCGCCATTGCAAAGGACAACTGGAATGATTGGTGCATACCATTCAGGTTCAATACGTTGATTTTCTTCATACAAAAATTTAAGAACGTATTCATCATCTGATGGAAATAGAGCTTTTGTTACAGGGCTAAAAAAGTGAAATTAATAATCGTTGCATAGAAAAAAGTTAAGTGTACTGTACCTTAATTGAGTGAAAATATAACGAGGACTAGCCGAATCTTTTCCACCTTGAAGACGGGTACCAAATTGACCTATGGGAAGCAAGAGATTAATATTATTAGAACCAACAAAATCTTGTGCCAAATTAACAATTGTTGACATGAGTGATGCCTAAAAAATAGTATCATTGTAAACACAGCGTTTCCTTAATTTTTCTTAAACTTACTTCACCATGATGATATGCAGACATTTCACCAACTGCACCAGCAAGTTGAGCAACCTTGACTTCTTTTTTATCTGCACGTTTGAAACAAGTAAAAAGGACTTTTCGTTGACCGGGTTTCAAACCATCAACAAGACTGGGAATTGACCGTTCATTATCGGTGTTTGAGAAAAGAATAAGTTCACGATTGATGAAATCGCTGTAACTAACTGATCGAGTATCTTTACAATAAAGATAATCTTCCGTTCCATTTTCTTCACGAATTTGCTTTCGAACTTCCATCCATCGAGTGAGCCAATCTTTACGTTCTTCAATCTTTTTCTTTGAAAATGCTAGATCAATTGCATCATCACATGGTTGTCCTTTATAATCGAATTTAATGCGATGTCTAAGCATATCAGAAAAATATTCCTTAGCTTCTTTGGAAGTTGATGTTCCCAACCCTATAAAAATTAAAAAGGGATTAATGAAGAGAAAAAATAATTAAGGATGCATACCTTTGTAATATTTGACACGATAATTTTTCCAATTTGGTGTATTTTGACGCCATTCCATATATTCTGGAATACTAAAGAATGAAATTTCTTCCTTTCCTTTAGTAGCTTTAATAATGGGAGTAATAAATTCTTCAACATAATTCTTTTTGATTAAATTAGGCCAATTATAATGGATAAAGTTAATGACAAGCCCTTTAATATGTGAACCATCCATATCTTGATCAGCCATAATCATAACTTTTCCATATCGAAGAGTTTTCATTTCATCTTCAGAATTATATTTAAGTTTATATTGTAAGCCAAGAATTTTTAAGAGTGAAGTAACTTCAGCATTTTTCATAATTTGTGCATGATTGCCTTCACGAACATTCAACATTTTACCTCGAAGTGGAAAGACGCCATATCGATCACGTCCAATTACACCCAAACCAGCCACGGCTAAAGTTTTGGCTGAATCTCCTTCAGTCAAAATTAAAGTGCATAGATGAGAATTCTTTGTTCCAGCATCATTGGCATCTTCAAGTTTAGGAATGCCCTTGATTTTAGAAGTTTTTTTTGCACTGCATTTTTTATCCGCTTGTTCTTGCTGCTTGAATCTAACCCAAGACAATACTGCATCAGCGATACCACATTTGAGAGCTGAAGTTGAGAACTTTTCTGATACTGAAGCAGTTGAACCAAAGGATTTTGCTAAAGTTGTGAGGGTTTCTTTTGTTTGTGAATCAAAACTTGGATTTTCAATGAGACAATTAACAAAAACCCAAACATGATTTTTGACTTGAAAAGGTTTAACTTGGATATTTCCTTTACCAACTTTTTTCTTGATTGAATCCATCATATTTGAAACTATTTGATCCGTGATATAATCAACATGTCGACCACCTTTTGTTGTGGCAATAGAATTAACAAAAGAAACTTGTTGAAAATTCTTTTCAGAAACAGTGACCGCAATTTCCCATCGATCGTTTACAACTTCATGCGCAACTTTATATGGTTCACCATTGCTATCAGTATATTCTTTGGTGTAAAGTTCGACATATTGTTTGAAACCCGAAACTGGGATCTTTTTTCCATTGAGATATACATTGACGCCTTTGCTCGCTCCAGCTATATCATAAGCTCGTCGAGACATTAATGCAATAATGTCATCATCAAGTTCCGACATTTTAAATTTCTTTAAATCAGGGCGAAAAGTAACTTTAGTGAAATCTTCCGCTTTTGCTGCATCAATCGTGGCTTCACCATTTTTGTTCATATTATTCACCCATGTTTGTTTGAATGAACGTTTATATTCTTTGGAAGAAGTTTCAAGAACAAATTTTGTACTGAAGATATTGCATAATTTCGCGCCATATCCGTTTCGACCGCCTAAAAATTAAAGAGTTAGAAAACTAAAGCTTTGGAAGTTTTTTAAGTTTTAATGCGTACCAGTAACTTTTCTTTCATCATCATTGTAATTAGATGAAGTTAACAAAGTACCAAAGATAAGTTCAGGAACATACATCTTTTCAGTTTTATGTTCAACAACGGGAATGCCTTTACCATTGTTATATACCGAGATTTCATTCTTCTCTCTAAAAAAGTGGGTAATAATGGATTTGAAAAGAATTCGAAGGGGACAAACAGCTGCTTTAAAGGTTTATCAACCAAATAACTAACTTACTTATCAATAGTAATTTTAATTAAATTCATCTTTTTATCACGTTGTTTATTATCCGCTGCATTAACTAAGATTTCATCAAAAATTTTATATAAACCAGGAACATATGAAATTTCTCGATTGACCATTTTATCTTGCTCGACATCATAAACCCACATTGGGGCTTTGTCACAAAATTCAACGGACCCAATATATGTATCAGGTCTCAATAAAATGTGCTCCAATTGAGTTTTCTTCTGATACATGGTTTCAATCGACATTCTTTTACCTTTTTGATTGTCCAACGATTGGAACACATCCATAGGCTAAAAAAACAGAAAAACATTTTCATGGGAAAAGTGAGAGATAGATTAAGTAGCATACATTTTCAGCTGATTTATTGTTTGCAGTTCCATTGGATTTTTCTGCACCAGCAGTTTTTTCTAAAAAATGAATAACAAATGTAAATTATTAATTTTTGAAGAAAGAAAAAAGCTAAAGGAAGCAAGCATACTTTTAGGAGCAGCAGCAGCTTTAGTTGTTTTTTGCGATGAAGCCGCTGATTTGGATTTCGTCGGTTCAGCTTTCTTTGGGGATTTTGTTGAAGCTGCTGCTTTTTTCTTTGGTTGTTGTTCCTCAAAATCTGAGCCAGAGTCATCAACGAACTAAAAAACCAAATTTCTTTATATATATTCTTTTTATTGATAAAAGATTTTTGAAACTTACTGAATCCTCCGAATCTGACATAATGAAAGATTTTTGAAATTTATTAGTTGCAAAGGGTTGAAGAAGTAATGAAGAATTACGTCTATAAAATAAAGAAATATTAAAGAAATATATCGATCGATCCAAATATTAAAATTCACTAACACTACTAACAACAATGAATGAGAAAAAGCGCGGGAATGACAAAGTGAAGGTGAAGAAGCAGACGATGAGATCAATGTGCAATAATAATAATTTTGTTGTAGGCGTGCTACACGTGTAAAAACTTTGAGCATACAAAATCTGTAAAAAAAAATCAGAGAAAAATAAATTTAATTCAAAAAAAAAATAAGAAGCTTCTTTTTTAGATTTAAAACTGCTCTAAAGAAATAAGGGAGACATCAATGCTGTTTTTTTAGTTTGGCGCGAAAAAAAATAAATATAGGTGGAAATGGGAAAAATGGCGTTGGTTCCCATCAGGGATGTCCGAACATGCCTTTGCTTCGATCCGAACTTCGAACATCCGAACGTTCGGACAAACGTAAAAAATCCGAACATTAATCCGAACATCCGAACATCTTTTAAAATCCCTTTAAAAACAGCAAATTCAAACCTTTTTTTCGCCTAAAAATGGCTTAATTAAAGCCATTTTATTACTAAACCTTGACATTTTACCAAAATTTTCAAAGGATTGAAGAAAAATTAATTTTAAAAAATTTTCTTGAGTACCAAGGTTTCTTACCTCCAAATTTTATTTTAGTTTAAAATAAGTTTAAAAAGTTATGGTAACATAAATATTTGATGAAATCAACCAAAATAATAAAATTATGAAAAAAATAATGATTTTTGCTGGGTTTAAAGCAATTTTGGCAAGATTTTATGCTTATTTATATGTTCGTATTATGTTCGGATGTTTGGGGTAAAATCCGAACATCGATCCGATCCAAAAATGTTCGGCAAAAGGTTCGAACATCCGAACTTCCGAACCCCGAACTCCGAACGTTCGGACATCCCTGGTTCCCATCTGTTCCTTTTCTTAACTAAGCAACTAACTGGCTAGCCGACCGAGCAAACAATTGAAAGAAAAAATACAATGGAATAAGAAGAGACAACAACGACGGACGAACGGACGACAAAGCAAGCAGTTGGCTGGTTTGAGTCGCGGTGGATTGGGAATGTAAGTGCTGACTTACGCGCGCTTTTTTTTTCTGATGCTGCTTATTTTTTTTTTTTTGAACTATGAAAGTCTGCATTTTTATTTTATTTTATTTTATTTTAAGGATGGATGCTATTGAATAAAATGAACGGAGGCGTCGTCGCCAGTTTTTTTTTGTGACCACCTTAAAATAAGAAGGATTAAAAAAAAGCGGTAGAGTTAGTTATACAATATTTATGCAAGAAAAAAAATATGCTTTCTTTAAAATTACAAAAAAAATCTTTTCAACTGAAGCAGAATTAGTAATTTATTGAAAAGGTTTAGCGAAATCAATGAGAATAGGAACACAAATTAAACGAAGCTAAAATTTAATGAAGCAATAAACTTAAAATTCAATTAACTAAAATATGAAAATCAATCGGGAGAGAAAAGAGGCAAACAAATGAATCAAAACCTTCCAACATCTCGTTGCAATCATTTTTTGTTTTGCTTTAAAAAAATAAGGGTTTCGTTTCAATAACCCAATAACTTATGAAACTTTAGCAAATTCAATTACTTTGATCGATGGTTGTTTTTTTTTCTCATGATTTTTTAATCTTAATATTTTATTTAAATTAGACCACAAAAAAAATATACAATAATTACAAATATTTATAACAACTTTTAAACAACTTTTTTCCAAATAAATCAAAGAACTTTAAGGAGGTATACTTGTTCCATAATTTGATTTACAATTATTATTTCCCCACCATTTATGTATATCAGGAATGGTTTTTTGATATCCTTCTTTTTTAACTTTCCATGCAATATCACATAATTTGCAAGCGATATCATTTAATAAAAAGCATGAACGAGATTTTTTATATAATTTTGTCCATTTAAAGTATCTAAAAAAAATGTGTGTTTTTTTACATTTTAATTTTGGACATTTTGACCAGCAGCGGCGGTAACTTACTTTTTATATCGGTTTTTATCATTCATTAATTTTTCTAAATAATTTCCTAAATCTTTGACTGATTTAAAATCTGATGCAGCAATGATAAAAGGATTGAGTTTAGTATGATTTTCACGAATAACATTTCGATCCAAAATTATTGGAACAATTAATTTTCGAAATCTAAATAATTTTTCGGTTAAATAATCCAAACAAACAGAATTTTCAAATGCGAGAATAAAATGATGGCTGGCTAAAAATTAATTAAAACAATTTTTTGTGGAAAAAATCTTTGCTTACAAATTTCTTGAGCTTCACAATCATTATTTTTTGGACATTTGTTTTTATTGCATCCACCATATTGGGTAATATTAATGTATTTTTGTAGAATATTTACAAATATTTCACGTTTTGAATCCGTTGAACAATGACTTACAAAATATAAAATTGATTTGGTCTTGGAGTTTATTGCACTTTCGACCTAAAAAAAAGCAAAAAATTTGGGTTTAAATTTAAAGCTTTTCTGCAATAAATTTATATATTCTGATCTCGAATCTTTTAGTTATAAAAAATGCTATGTTTAGCAAACTTCCATGAATTTGTTTAAAAAAATAATAATAAAATAGAATTTTAAAACCTTAGAAATTTGGATTATTAAGCTTTGAAAAAATTCAGAAAAAAAAGTAAATTTTTTCCATCAAAGCCAAAGACATACAAATAAAAATTAAGTATCGAATGGTAATGTTTGGTGACATTTTTTAAATTAAAAACCTATATTTTTATTACCTCATTTTGATTCCATTTATCTTCATCATTTTCATTATCTAATTCTTTCAAACAATCATATGGCATCGGTAAATCACTATCCAATCGATAAGTGGCAGTTAAATTAAAGAAATTTTTTGGAACTTTTAAATAAAATTTTCTATGAGGTGGAGGTTCAAAATTAATAAAAATATTTAATCTTTTAAAATTTATTAAACTTTTTGGAGGTAGGTTTCGCAATAAACGATCTCCCATATGAAAAGTTATTATTGTTGCATTAATTGCAAAATTTTTATTAGATGTAAAAATACATTTTTTGGGACATTTGGGGTTTTCCGATTCGAAAGATTTTTTCCATGAAAATCCATTCCATTCCAGAATAATTGGATATTGAAAATCTGGGAAATCTGCGGTCGTCGTGTAAGTTGAAGATTTTAATTTAAAAATATTCTTTATTTTAAATTCTTTAATTTTAATTTTATCATAAAAAATTGTTAAAAATAAACATAATAAACCATAAAAAACTAAAAAATATAAGAAATATAATAAAATTTGATTCATGTCTTTTAATAAACTTTATTTTTTTTCTTCAGTCGTTGTTGGTTGCTATGAAATGAAATATTAAATTTTTTTTTGTGGAAGTTAGAAGCAAGCACAGTCAGAATGAGCGAGCGGTGGTGTAAATGAAGAAGAAGGCGAGGAGGAGAAGCCATTTAAAAAAAGGTGTGAACATTTTTTGATAAATAAAGGTGGAAGCGTGGTTCAACAACAAAAAAAAATTGAGGAAAAAAATTAAACTTACAAAAATTTGTTGGATTAAATTATTGAACTTCCGTTGGTTCGTTCGTTTTTCCTATTTCGCCTCCACTTTTTAATTTATAATAAAATTCTGCAACGTTTTATTTTTGTAGATACAAAAAAAATTAATAATTCATCAGCTTTTTTGTTGTTAATAAAAGTTTTCACCTAAAAATAGAAAAAAATGCGTGTTTTTTATTGTTGGTTTTTTTTCTTTGTCTTTGTTGGTGTTGTTTTTTACAAACAAATTTCTGATTTGAAAAACCATTATTTCAAGGTCTTCGAAAAGAAAAAACCAAAAAGAAAGAAAGTCAGACAATCCTTTTTTTGCTGAAACACTGCTTTTAAAATCGAGGAAAAAAAGCAAACTGATTTTTTTATGTTTTATTTTGAAAAAATAACCATTTTTGCTATTATAGTTTTCTTCTTCATTTCGCAGCATAATGATCTTATGACGACTTAGAAGGAATTTTTATGCCGCAAATTGATTTATTTTCTCAATCTTTGACACGCAAATAAAAAAGATGTCAAAAAAATGGCACTTGCCCACTTTTTTTGTTCTTTGACTATTTGGTTTGATTTTTTTTTCATTGATCGAATGTTAATCATCGAAAGCTTGTTGTGTCCATAAAATTTCTTTGTAAATTGATTTATCTTCTTCTTAAAAATCATGTTTCATCCAGCGACAATTCAACAAAATTTTACGGTTCCGGAAAATATTGTTTATTACCTTTCCAAACACCCATCCTTATTTTTAAATATTTCTCAAAAATTAATTAAATCATGCAAATATTTTCTTTTAAAACAACTCCCATTTCTCGTTATTGTTCAAAGCGTCGGTGATTCAGCAGGTTATCCATCTCTGATTTTGCCCAATGGCGAAAACGTAAAAATGAATTTTATGGAAAATAAAAAATTATGTATTTGTGGAAACATAAATATTCACAGAGAATCAAACAAAAAATTTATATCAAATTTATTAGACAAAAATATTATTTATTGCCATGTTTCAAGATTATCTCTTGGAAACCAAGAATTAAGTTATAAGGATTTTATTTTATTGACTCGCGAAAATGTTATTAGACATTTTACTTTTGTTGATACAATTGTTAGAAAAAATGAGGATGGTTCAATTTTGCCATTTGAAAAAGTTATTGAAAAATTAGTGAATGCTGAAATAATTGAATAGTGAGTTATATTTTAGTTTTTTATGGTCCAAAAAAATAAAGAAATAAATATTTTTCCATTTAAACTTTTTTAGCATTGAAAATAAACTTGGAACCACGATAACTCCAGAAACCTCCAAAAATCTATCCGAACTTCAAAATTTTATATCCAATGGTTGCAACTTTTTCATTTCTGGAATACCCGAATATTTTGATGCAAGATTATTTTGCATTTTTGCTAAAGTAATTTTTTTTAACAAAAACTATTAGAATTTTTTTTCATAGAATATTAATTTTTTAGAACTATGAAAGATGCCTATTTGATCTTGAGCGAGGAGGACATTCAAGCCTAACAAAAGTTAACCAATTTCGAGATATTTTGGCTAAACAAAAAGTTACAAACGTTTCAATTTACTAAAAAAATTCCTTCTTATTTGTATGCTTTAATAAATTTTATTAATTAAGGATCAACAATAAAAAATGTTCCATATATTTTTCTCATCAATCGTATGTATTATGTATAACCCTTAGCTTTCCAGAAGATAGTCGTCTCCAAAAGATTAACAACAACAACAGCTTAGACAAATCAATTAGATTCCAGCTGCAAAATTACAGAAAACAAAAGCAACTTCACACATTTTTAACTTTTTTTAACCATTGAGTTGTTGTTGTTGTGGATGAAAATGGCCATTCCATTTACGGTAACAAAAAAAATAAAGGTGGTGTTTTTTGGTGATTAAAAAAAATGGCCATTCTTGCTTCTTGCTTTGGAAAAAAAAGGATATCCAAAGAAAGAAAGATAACCGCAAAAATATAATCTAAAAAATACAATTTTTTGTTATTGTATAAATTTAATGTTGAATAGTATTTTTTCCTCTCAAACTTTCTATTCATTTTTTGATTTCTTTGAATTTGAATAAAAAGAAGCTACATTCAAACAAACTAAAAGCATTGAATCTGCCCAACCACATTTCGAAGTTTTATTTTTCAGTAAATGGGCAGGCTAACAAAAAAAAGAAAAGTTGACTTGATTATGCAAATTTTTATTTTCCTTCCATTCATTTTTTTTCTCTTTGTTGAATTGCGAACGATCATTTTCAACCATTTCTTCTTTCTTTCGTCTGTGATTGCTGCCGCTGCTCTTCAAATTTATTTCAAAATTTTCAGGAAATTCTTACAAATCATGGAAAGCTTAAATCAAAGTTTTGGTATCCAAATGCATGAATTAGCATCAACATCATCATCGCCTATTACTGCTCTTGCTCATGAAAATGAAAATGTTCTTTCTTCAATTTTACAACCATTATCTGAAGAATCTCAAGAAATTCAACTTTTGAAACATGAAGTAGCCTTTTGGAAATCCTCTCATAATAAAAACCTCAAAGCTGTAAGTTTTTTTTCTGTTTAATCCATAGCTATTAATCCCAATGTTTTAGATAGCAATTTTGGAATCTAAGAACTATGAACTTCAACACATGCTTCAAAATGATATTCAAAAACTACGAAATGAAGTCGCTCAATTTGAAAACGAAACTTTGCATCAGCAAAAACTCAGGGAAATCCAAATGTTTGAAACTTCTCAAAATCAAGAACTCAAAGGCGGCGATGAAGAGGATGCAGAGAAAAGTCATATGAAGCAAGTAATTGATGATTTGTTGGAAGTTGTGAGTTACTTAATTGATGATTTATTACAAAAGTTGAATGTTTTCTTTATTTTTTTGTTGTTTTTGCAGATTTCTAATATGGAAAAGAACCATGCAGCTGATCGTGAATGTTTCGAAGATGTAACAAAGTTTTTAGAATCTGCTATTTCTGCATTGGAATTGAAGAAAGACGAAGAAAAGAAAGCATTCGAAGCTAAAATCGTTGAAATGGAACAACGCATCGTTGATTTACAAGCTATTAATAAAAACCTTTTTATTACTGTAATTTTTTCCTCTTTTTTCTTGGTTTTGACAGCGTCATTTTAGGGTAACAATGTTGATAAGGCTCCTCTTCCTGAAGCAATTAAAAGTGTCGTAAACAACAATGATATTGATCACATTGAAAACGAAGAACCTCTGGTTATAAAAAAACTTGTCAAACTTCGTCAAGGAGCTTCATGGCATGGTTATTCGACGTTGAATGGAAATGAAAGACCAATCAAAGTTCTATGTGATGAAGATGGCAATTTGTTTCTAAATAATGTCAAATCTAGCAAAAAATTGATCCTTTATGGTGTTCTTACATACTTTGATTCTGATCCATTTGAAGGTAATGCTGATTTTGTTAAGAATGATGCTATAGCGTTTGGTGGTTTGCTCCATAATGTGCCTGTTTGTAATATCACTGATCTATTTTTACATGGCAAAAATCTCGGTTGGTGTGTTTTTGAAAAGATGGTTGCATCTGGAAGAATTAAGAATCTTTATTTCTCGGATATCTTGATCATTGATTTAGATGACAGCTCATTAATTCAATTGGAAGATATTATGGAAAAGCTGCCAAACATTGAAAAGTTTAGATAGTATGTTTTTTTAAAGACGAACAATCTTATATTTAACTATACGTTTTTAGTGATGTGGTTGATAAAGACAAATTCTTCAGTATTAGCAAAGAAACATCAAAAAATCTTGTCTTCCTTTCATGTTTTAATAACCTCAAAATATTTCAATTGTGCAACATCGTTTATGAAGAATTTGATGCTGATGGTTTTCTTGATTTTATGAAAGTAATAACTTTTCTTTTTTCTTGGATAAAATTTATAGCCACTATTTCAGAAACATCCAAACGCTGAATTTACTCTTTCATTTCGTTCATCATTTTCTCTGTTAAGAAACTGGCACCTTATGGCTCTCAAAAATCGAATGCTTGATTCTTGTCCATCTCTTAAGAAGCTCACATTTAAATAGTAATAATTCATTTCATAAATTATATTTATCTCGTAATAAACTTTATTTCTTTGTCTTTTGAATAAATTCTTTTTTAACTGTAACAACTATCTTTGATTACAACTTTGAAAAATTTCAACGAAAATATTACAATATGTGTAGTATGTATTTTGCGAGATAATCAAAAGAAAAATTCAATCAAATCCAATTAACTAAAATCAATCGTTGAAAAAAAGAAGCTTGAATATTTTTCAATGAACATGTTATTGCATTTTTTTGTTGAAAGTAACAAAATTTGGCATAGCGCTATTCAACTTTTTTTATGCGTGAAATGACTAAAACCTTTTATCCCAGCGCGCCATAAGGAAGGATAAACGCATTATAAATATATCGAAGCATCTGAAAATAACTCTTATGTGAATGATTTTTTCTACGTTTTCATTATTAACACTTCTTTTTTTCGCACACTTTTGTTTTGGCTTTTTTTGGTCGAAAAATATGTTTCTTTTTTAATAACAAAAAATTTATCTATCACCTTTTGGCAAATTTTTTTCAAAACTTTTTTGTTTTGTTTTGGTTTTGCTTTTTACATATGACATTTATTACTTTCTTTTTTTGGCTTTTCTTTTTTGCTTGAAATGATTGTAAACCTTTATTTTTTTCTCTTCATAAATCTGCGCACGACAGTATAAAAGAGTTTCATTATCCTTGATTTTTTTTGTTTTGTCTAAAAAAATTGTGTCTTTTTAGGGTTTTTTGTTTTAAAGAAGAAAACTTAAATATTGAAATCATTAAAATATGTTTTATAATTTTTCTATTCGTTCTTTTTTTTTTTTTATATTTGGTTGAATAATCTATCTTGGCGAGGGTAATTCAAGGCAAAGAAGCAAATTAAAAAAAACCGGCGGCATGATTAAAAAAATAAAAGCAAGCACAGTGCTATCAAGTGTTTCACGGCAAAAAAATGAAGGAAGGATAAATCGAGGCAAAATAATAAAATAATAATAAGGAAGATCCTCGACTTCCGATAAACTCCATTTTCGCAAAAAAATAACGCCAAAAAACGTTTTTATTTTACTTTGATTTATCCCGGTGCTTTGCCTTGAATTATTATGCTTTTTGCCGACAAATACTTTGCTTGCTTACTTTTTTTTCCAATTTCTTTGCCTCTTGAAAAAATACTCGAGTTCCACTATTCGAGCGTCATTAATTTTTTCCACGATTTTTCAGATTTCTAATCAAATTTGGTCGATATCTTGACCTCAAAACTATTAATTTTCATAAACAAACAACTCTGTGCCGCTTTTAAAAATGCTACCTCAAACATTTACCCAACATTTTTCACTTCCACCAAAATTCATATCTTACATTTCAAATACTTCTTCATCGCTTGCTTCTCAAAAATTAATTCAATCATGCAAATATTATTTTTATTTCAAACAACAAAAAAAAATTATTTTTGTTCAAAATCTTAATCGATTTTCAACTCAATCAAATATTGAGTTAACTTTAATTAATGGACTCAAAAAAAATTTGAGCTGTGTTAAAGAAGAAGAAAAATTATTTATTTATGAAACATTTAAAATTTTTCGTTATTCATTAAATAATAACAAAAAATTTACTTCTAATTTGCTTGAAAAAATTGCTTTTTGTCAATTAAAAAGTTTATGTTTGAGCGATCAAGAAATTAGTTACAGCGAATTTATTTTTTTGGTTGGCGGAAACAAATTAAAGGAATTCATTTTTCATGATTGTATTATCACTAAAAAATGCGATGGCTCAATTGCAATTGTTCCATTTGAAAATATTATTGAAAAATTGCCTAATGCAATTTATATTGAATAGTGAGTTTCTAAATTTCCTAAAAAAAAATTTGTTTATGATTTTTCTTGAAAAAAAGTAACAATGAAAATTTGCATAATTTTAAAAAAACTTTGAAAAATAAAATTGTTTTGGGCGCTTTTTTTATAAAGTTTTTTTTAGTTTTGATGAAAAAATTGGAGCTACTATTACTCCAGAAACCTCAAAAAAATTATCTGAAATTTTTCTCCATCGTAATGTGTTTTATATCTAAATGGAATTCCAGAATATTTTGATGCTGAAGATTTTTGCATTTTCGCCAAAGTATGCATTTTTAAACACAATTTTATTTTAAGAAAAAATAAACATAAAATTTTTAATTTTAGAAAAACTTATCAAGCTATTTTATTTTAAAAGAAAGTTTATTTCTTGGCCCCAGAATTAAGAAGCATGATTATGTTTGGAAATTTCAAAGTGTTCTTGCAGAACAAAAAATTAGGAATGTTTTTATTGATCGTGCCTGAATTTGAAATGATGGGTGCAAACTTTTGATTCAAAACTTCAGGATAAAATCTTTCTTTTCTTTCCATTTTTATTTTTAGGCTATTTTTAATTTTTTCTCGGCAGGAACATATATAACAAAATATTAAGACATTACATATATTTTTTTAAGCTTTCTTTAATAATTCATTTTTTTGTATTATTTTTTTTCTGTGTGCTTATTTTTACTTTAAAAACTTTTCATGGCAGGGATGAATATTATATGTATTATTGTAATTTTCTGTTTAAATAAACTTTTTTTGTAATTAAAACTTTCGGGAGTTCATTCACTAATATATTTTTTTCTTTTTGTCGCGAGATGCAATTCCGTAAGAGTAAAGAAAAAAATATACGTTCCAATCGTATTTTTTAACAAATATTTTTTCATTCATCCTTGATCTTCGAAGTTCGAATTCTAAAATAATTTTTTAAGTTCATTTTTTTTTTCGACGAAAATAAAAACATCTCAATCTCATCTCAAATTTCTATTTTTTTACACAGCATGAGTTTTTCTGATTCAATATAATCTCATTATACTCTGACTGGAATCGCAAATTTTCTCAATTTTTTATTCATTTCAAAGAATCAAAGAAGACGCAAAATAATAATAAAAAACTTATATTTTTTGACGTTGAAAATAAATTTTTTTACTTTACAGTTAGTTAATCGTCTTAAGACTTCCGATAATAAAAAATAAGTGATTGACTCTGTTTTTTTTGAGTATTGTGCTTTCTTCAAAAAATTAAAACCAAAAAATTGAGAAAGAAAGTTCATGATTTATTTTTTTCTCCCATCTTCCATTTTTTTGAACAATGAATGATCTCAGAAGGAAAAGAAAGAATAAAAAAAAATTTTTTTGGAAGAAAGGAAAGAAACCTGTTTATTTAAAATAATAATGAGCTCAAGTCAAAAAAATAAAATGCTCAGAAATACCAAACACCCATACATATAAATATTATTAAAACCTAACTTAAAAAAAATACCTTCGACTAAAATAAACTTCTTTTTTTTATAGTTGGTTTTGGTTTTGGACTAGCGCAAATTTCTTTATTTTGCTCTCAACCAAAAAAGAAATTTATGATTTTGGCAAGCAATAAAAAAATCATTTGTTTTGATAAAAAAAACTTGATTGATTATTTTCAAATAAAAGAAGAGTTTTTGATTGGTTGTGCGAGTTTGGGTTATCAAAACGTTTACTTTACTAAGTAGTTAATTAATTAACCTTGAAAAGGAAATAAAAAAAGCATATCGATAAAAATGAAAAGAAAAATTTGTTTCAATTTTCTTTATTTTTTGTTTGTTAATTTAAAAGTTAGCTTTTCTTCCTAAATTTTTGAAATCTATTTTTATTTACATTTGTGCCGAGAGTGAAAAAAAACTTTTAGATTTCTTTTTAAAACGTCCATAAGACTTTTTAATTTTCTTCGTGTTGGATTGTTATAAATTTTATTTTAAAAAGAAATTTTTTTTATTAATTTTTTAGGTAGTTTCATTTTCGAGAATTCAAAACCTTTTTTTCTTCCGTGTCGAAACGTATTATTATTATTCTTTATTTTTCAAACTCAAGACTCTTCAACCCAAATTTAAATCATTTTTATTTTTTTAAATTTATCCTCAATGGCTGAATTTGATTCAACCCAAACATGGCCACGAAGTATGCATCCACCCAAACTTCCCACCGAACAACAAAATCGAGCGATGGTTACTGCGACTCTTGCAAATCTCAAACATCATGCAAGACGGCGAAATAGTGTAAAAGTAAATGAATTAGTTGGAACTTTACAAGATTTACTTACAAATAATGCGAATCACGCGAGTGGAGACAATCAAAATCATTCCCCTGATGCAACAACAATGGATTTTACTCGAACTATTATGAAACCAATTCGTGAAGAGCCACATTTTGATTCGATGATACTTTGTGACTCCACAAAAGCTCCACCATCCAAAGCTCCAACACGAATGAATTCCATTGTTTCATATGCGGATGGAATAGGTTCACTCAGAGATTTACGAGATTTACCCCCCGCTGCTGCAGCTTCAGTTATTGATGATCCTGAAGAACCTGTAAGCCTTTCTTTTTCTTCTTCTTGAGTTTGGAGAGTTTTTTTTAATATTGATTTTTTGATTTTTGTTTTGATAATCAAACATACAAACATTTTTTTAATAAACAAAACAAAAAAAATATCGAACGCGTGAAAAGAAAAAAGTATTAAGAAATTTTTTTTGATGGTTGATTAAGAAAAATTGTTATCAAACCACATAAACCCGTTTTTTTTTGATTAGCTTTTTAAAAGTAAATATCGGTTTTTTGTTTTTTCATAAATCGATCGATTATGTAATTTTAAAAAGCATATATAAAAAATTTAAAGTCAAACTCAGATTTTTTAAATAAAATTTGCATTTTTTTTGTGGGTAATTGCACCTACCAAAAAAGTTATCTAAAAGAGATTAATAAAAATAACTCGAAGCTCTAAATTCCAAGACTCAAACGGCCAAAAAAAAGTTTAATAAAATACTAATTATTTTTTATTATAGTTATGGGTTCGAATATTACCCCATGCAATATTAACATTTTTAAGTATATCATATTTATCTCTTGGAGCTCAAATGTTTCGATGGCTTGACCCTGAAATTGGTAAAAAACCATTTCATATTGTATTGTTATTAACTTTTCAAATATGTTTTACAATTGGTTGGGGAAATGTTCCACCAACCACGGATTTCACTCAACTTTTATGTATTCCATATTCAACTATTGGAATTCCATTATTATTTGCCACCCTCTCTCAATATGGTCGATTTTTAGCACAAAATTATTCAATTGATTGGATTTTTTTATCCGCTGTTCTTCGACATAAAGCTAATGTTAAGGAAAAGAAAAGACAAATGCCTATTTCGGGTGCTTTTAATATGCTTGTATTGCATCAATTTATTGGAGTAATTTTATTTAATACTGTTTATGCTAAATTAGGCGTTGTAAAAGCGTGGTATTTTGTTTGGATTACAACTGCTATGATTGGATTTGGTAAGTTCATAATAAAATAAAAAATAAGGTGGCAAAGTGCTTGGGAATATAAAGGAAATATAAAGGTCCAAAAAAAACAATGGTTTTACTTTGCTTTTAAAAAATCGATCAAAAGCACTAATTTTTTGGGTTTTTTTTTACAATAGTTTAGTTTTAAAAAAAATAGCAGTCAAAATACTTGGAATTATTGGGTTTGAATAATAAAAACCTAGAAAGTCTCAAATACAATATTCTAATTTCAAAATGCATTCACAGATTCAGTTTGAATCGATTAAAAAGTTTGAGTTTCAATAACCTTTTTTTTTGCTTGACAAAACTCGCATTCCTCAAACATACCTAATAACTATTAACTTCACTATCCCATCCATTTCCTTCTTGTTGACGACTACAGTAATCCCTATATTTTTTTAGGTGACATTGCACCCGAACCAGCAAATTTATTTCATTCTGTTACAATGTTATTATATTTTGCAATTGGTAATATTGTTATTCAAGCCTTATTAATTTCAATATGTTATCACATTCAACGAGTTCATTTTATTATATTAAAAATGTATCTCTATAAATTACATTTTTATATTATTAAAAAAATTGATGAAGTTAAAGGAAATGAATGAATAAATAATAATAAAAATAAATGCATAAAAATAAAAGAAAAAAGAGTTTTGGGAAACTTTGATTTTATAAATTAATAATGCAATGTTTTAAATTAATAAAAGTTTGTAAAAATAGACAAAAAAAAATCGTTGGATTAACATTGACATTAAATTTAACCAAACAGAATAATGGAAAAATTTGAAAGTTATTTTTAGCTATTTTTTTTCTCAAAACAAACGATTAATCTTTATTTTTATGGAAAAAAAATCACAACAAAAGGACAAAAATTTGCATAACTGCTTATTGAGGATTTCCCATTATTTTTTTTCAAGCAAGCTTCTTCTTTTCATTGATTTTCCATTCTTGCAAAAGTAAACGCTTGAAACATTTCACTCTTTTCTTCTCAAAGCTGTAAGTTTGTTTATATCTTCATTTTTTTAAACTTTATGATTACTTTCATTATTTTTAGATGGCAACTTTTGA
This sequence comes from Panagrolaimus kolymaensis, assembly GCA_028622995.1. Lineage (NCBI taxonomy): Eukaryota > Metazoa > Nematoda > Chromadorea > Rhabditida > Panagrolaimidae > Panagrolaimus > Panagrolaimus kolymaensis. The sequence goes on along the minus strand of JAJQJQ010000029.1, from coordinate 1,098,154 downwards.
GAAACAAAAACTTCAACAAATGGATGAAAAAGGACTTTCTCAACTTGATGGAAAACTTCAAAGCTTGGATGAACTTCGTGATATTGAATTAAGAAATGAAAATGCTCATCTCCAAAAAGAAAATGCTCAACTGAAACATGAAAATAATGTTGCCGCAAGCCAAAATTGCCTCTTTGGAAGCTCAATCTGATGAAGATTTCAAAGTTCTTGATGGTAAAAAGAAATCAAGTGGATTTATGTTCGTCGAAAAAATGCAAAACATTGCTCGTTTGCCTTTCACTACCGTAAGCATTTTTTGCTTATTATTGAATGTATCAAGTAACTTTTCAGATTTCTTCAATCACAACCAAGAAACTCACTTCATCAAAGCCGCCCAAAAAAGATCCAAATGTTATCAAAAAGCTGTTCAAACCAAATAACAGGGCTTCTTTTCTTGCTTATCTAACTTTGGATGAAAATGAAAAGCCAAGAAAAATTCATTTCAAAGATGTATGTCGCATTTCTTCTAGTTATGATCCCGATTTATACATTAATGGTGTTCGGCATTATTCAAAGAAGTTCGTTTTGGATGGTGCTGTCACTTTCTATGATGCTGATCCATTTGATGGCAATACTGGATATTTTAATGAATATTATTCACAAAATAATGAAGACATGGTTTTTTCAAAGTTGCTTAAATATGTTCGTTCTTGCAATATCAGTGATTTGTTTTTGTATAAACAAAAGATAACTTTGAAAGATTATGAAAAGCTTACCAAATCTGGAACAATCAAAAACCTTTATTTTCTCAATGTTGAAATCAAAGATGAAGATGATGAAGGTTTAGTCCAACTTGAAGAAATCATGGAAAATCTTCCAAACATGAAAAAATTGGATAGTAAGTTTTATTAAATTTTTTATGTTCCTTTTTTATAAGCTTGATTTTAGTGGTGTTATTGGAGATAGTACATATATTAGTATATCAGAATTATTCACAGTTAGTAAAGGAACATTCAAGAATTTCATCAAGCTTCCACGTTTCGATAATCTCAAAGTTTTCAAATTATACAACATCGTTTTTGGCGAATTTGATGCTGATGGTTTTCTTGCTTTTATGAAGGTAATTTTTCTTTTACTTGATTATGGTTATTTTCATAAGTTTATAATTTTAGAAGCATCCTCAAACTCAATTTGAACTTTCATTTTATTGTGATTCGAAAAGTGACATGTCTAAACTTGAAAGCGTCAAACAAAAACTACTACAAAGCTGTTCATTTCCTGAGAAACTCACCATTCAATGATGATAATGATTACTAATCTTGCTCTTAAATCTTGTATCTTTACTTGTAAACTATGTATTTTCATTTTGTGCTGATGCTTGAATAAACTATTGTCTTGCTATGTTGTTTCCATTAACATGTTTTGTTGTTATTATTTCAAAAAAATTCACCGTCGATTACAATATCTCTTTCTGCTTTCAATAGCAAATTTTGTTTTTCATTTACTATTTGATGTGAGAATTTTAAACACATGGTGAATTTATGATTACAACTTTCCTTTTCTTTACCCAAAGTGTAACATTGAGCGATTATCATTCACAAAGGATCATAACAATCGACCTTAAAAATTTTTTCTTTCTCACAAGGTGCATCTTTCCTTACCTGCCAGCGATTGATTACTTTTATATTATTTTATTTTTTTGGTTCTGACGTCCTTTTTTTAGTTTCTTTCTTTGATCAAAAATAAAAACCAGAAAGTTTTTTATTAGAAAAATTACGCATTTTGTTTTTGATGTTACAAATTGATATTATTGATAGGTCGATATTTAACGTGATTAAACAAAAAATGCTTAAAGCTATGTTAGTTTTTTCATTATTTATTTTGGGATTAATTTTACTTTCAATTATGCAAAAAAATGATGTAAGTTTCAGTATCAGTTAGTTGGCTTCTTCGTTTACGCATACATATTTTTTGTTTATAAATTTTTTGATTTTTGTTTTCGAAGCGTTAATTACCCAAACAAAAAAAAAATATCTTTCTTACAACCAAATTATTTTTCAGTTAAAATTTCAAGATGCTTCCACTTACATTGTCATTGCTGTGGTAATATTAACTTTAATAACAGTGTTAGCAGCTTTATGTTATGCATGCAGTGTAAAAATTCATAATCGATTAAATGCTCGAATTATTGATGATCATGTATCTCGAATTGATGAACCATCAACTGGGGCACCAACAATCACTTCTCGACCCACCATGACTTTAAATCAAGATATTTTAAGAATGATGCAACGATTATCTCAATTTCCTGATTATGTTTTTCGAACTTTACCAACATATAATAAAGCTATGTTTAGTTCGGCTCCATTTAGAGTAAGAAAAACTGAAAGCATTGTAAGAAGCATTTTTTAAATTTTCAATGTATGATTTTAATTTTTGCGGTTCCAGGATCAACAACAACAACCTCCACCTGAATATGTAACAGTAACTTCGCCACCAATAAATACAGCTGATGATCCTGCGCCACCAAGTTATCACAATACTTTAAATGGGAATGCAGCGAGAGTGGCTTTTCAACTTCCATCTGGGCCTTCTTCATCAACATATTCAGTTTCTAATCATCCATAAATTTCTTTGATTTTTTTTTCATTTTCATGAAGAAGAAAAATATTGGCTGTTATTACGGGTTTTTGTTTATAATTTTGCCATATAAAAAAAATAAATATTTTTGACTAACTTTTTTATAACTAAATTTAGTATTTATGAAAGCCACAACTTTGCAAGATTTCTTCTTCTTTATTTTACCATTTTTTGGTGTCCATTTTTAATGAGTCTTTTTTCTTAAATTTTTATGCCTTTTTGTAGTTCTTAACTTTTTTGTTTACTTGCGTCAAAAAAGCCATTCGCTTTTATTTACTTTTTCTTACGCAAGTCATAAACGTTAAAAATGAGAACATAAAACAGCTGCTATGGCCGAGTGGTTAAGGCGACAGACTTGAAATCTGTTGGGAATTTCCCGCGTAGGTTCAAATCCTGCTGGCAGCGTTAAAAAACATTTTTTTCATTTTTTTCTCTTTTTTTGACTATAAAGATTTCAAACCTTTTTTTTTCACCAAAAAAATTATTTAAAGGCCATCATTGAACTAACTAACTCACACTCACTCATTCAAAAAAAGAAGAATAATCACATTCCAATTTTTTATGATAAAAACGCAATTTATTTTTTGCAACGGTCATACATACAACCAACAAATCTCGCTTTTTTCTCACATCACAGCATGAAACTCTAAACTAACTAACTAACTTCCGATCATTATCAATTTAATGAGAAAGAAAAAATAATGGGAAGAAAAACTCAAAGTCGTCATTCAACGTTAAACATCAAAGAAAAAGAGAGAGCAAAAGAAAAGTGGGATAGGCATCGTCGTCGCCCTCCATTAAAGGTTATTGTTGTTGGAGAAGAGGTAATAGTTGTGGCAAAAAAAAAAGAAAAAAGAAAAAGAAGGAGGCCATCATCATAGAAGCCATCAGTCTTTTTCCTTCTTCTTTTTTTGTTGATTTGTTGAATCAATCTTGCGTTTTATAAATGTCAGAATGAAAGAAAAAAAAAATACAGCGGCGAAGTCACTGTTGCTTCCATTGCCAGTGTTCGTTTTTTTCCATCTTCATCAAGCCTCCTTAATTTTTTTTAGCATGCATCAACAAAAAAAACAACAGCGATCACTAATTTATTTTCTTCTCTATTTTGACATTTATATTTGCATCTTTTTTCTTTTTCGGTTTTTTTGTTATAAAAAAAGGTGTCCATCATTTTTTTTGCTGCGGTTTCAAAGAGAAGCAAGCGATGATGACATGACTAGGAGAACAAAAAAAAAACACTGGTCAAAAAAGCATGCTTTTTAAGATCAAAAAAAAGCAAGCGAGCGTTTAAGAACAAAAGAAAAATATGGAGCGATGGTGGCGTCTGTCAATTTTTGTATTCGATTGCTTCTTGCTTTTTTGCTTGTTGCTCGGTTTACATAATTTTTTTATTGTTGTTTTAAAGTGGACAAAAAAATTGAGGAGAGAGAGAGAGTGAAGGAATGAATTCCTTTTTTTGCCTTATGAATGAAAAAAAAAACTTTTTTTTGTTTCTTTTGAAATTTAAAAAAAATGTTTATAAGATAGAATAGAATAGCTTTTTATGGTCGGTGGTGGTTTATAAAAAATAATAAAATAAAATAAACCATTGTTTATATAAAAAAATTTTCCATTTTGAATTTTTTTATTTTGGAAAAAAGAATTAAAAGTTTTTTGTGTTTAAAAAAAAAGAACTTTTTGATTTTTATTTTTTGAAAAAATAAGGAAGACGAAACTCAATAAAAACATTCTTCTTATTATTTTTTTCTTTCTTTCATTGGAATGTTTGTTCCTTATTTCGCTTTTAATTAATAAATTTTATATTTGATTGAATTTTTTTTTCTTCTTCTTCCTCTCGAGAATGTGGTGGGAAGACGTTTTTTATTTTTTTATATGATTAAATCTTATTGTTTAAAAATATATTTAATATAAATTATTTATGCTTGACCTAACATGTCCCAATTTTTGTTTTGCGAGTGCTTTAAAAAATTTAGTCAATAAAGCAGCTCCAACTTTCGAAAACAAAAATTTGAAGAAATTTTATTTTTGATTTTGGTTTAACAAAAAAAATGCTGCACCAAAGCTAAAAAACATAATTTTTTTAATAAATGCAAAGAAATAATTTTTTTGATTACTAAAAAACATATTTTTTTATTTATTTATATTTTGTATTTATTTTAAGCTATCTGTATTTTTTTCCTTCCTACCGGAATTTTTTTCATTAGAAGCTGATTTATTTTTAGTTCGCGAACTACGTTCATTACTTTCGTTTTTTTTCATTTTCATTTGGAACTAAAAATATTTATATTTTTTTTTGTTGTGTTTTTCCTGTTTATTTATACCGAAAAAAAGAAAGAAAAATATTTTTTGTTTCCCATTAATTCGCTTTTTTAATCCAACCACTATGTAGTTAGTTAGTTAGTTTATCGATAGATTAGTCTTTTTATTAATCAAAAAACTTTCTAACTTGTTTGATTACCGGAAATTTATGAATTTTTACTATGTTTTTTCATGAACGAAAGAGGACTAATTTTTTTTGTGTTTTCTGTTGTTGGTCCGCCTTTTAAATATTTATTTGACTGGTTCTTGAAAATTTCATTCGTAGAAATTTTTTTGAGTTTTATTGAAAGGCAGTACTTTTTCTTGCTTCTTGCTTGACCTACTTTTTTTGCCAGGTTCGAGACTTTTAGTTTGGCCCTTTAAAAATTGATTAAATCAACTTTTTTGAATCTCAGCATTTTTCTTGGGGGTTGTAAAGTTATGTATGCACTTTTTCTTATCATTCTTCTTTCTTTTTTTTGCTTGTGACATCGTAAAAAAAAATTATTTTATGTATTTTTACAACCTCCTCCAAAATAACAACATTATGTCATTCCATTCAACAGCACTTTTGCTTTCCATTTTTGACATTGATTCAAAAAAAAAATGTCAAACTGTTTTTTTTGTTGCAAAAAATTTGCTAAAAATTACTTTCAAAAATGTCATAAAAATATTGCTGCAAAACAACGAGTTTCATGAATACCAAAAAGAAATTTTTTTTTATTTTATTTTTCGTCCATTTTTTATTTTTATTTCTCTCAAAAACTCAATTTTATTTGCATCATTCTCCATCATCTTTCGAGTCAATTTCAAAAATTGCCCGTTTCGATCTGCAAAATTTTAAAATCAAAAATATCTTTTTCCTGTTATTATTTTTTTTCTTTTTTTTGACGAAACATTCAAGTACCCATATTCAAACAATCGTCGAAATAACAATAATAATAACAATTTATAATTACGTGGGTGCGCGAAATACAAAATCTTCTTTTCAATCGTTCCGGTCAATTTTAACCAAAAATAAACCCAAAACCAAAAACTAAACGAGTGAATGAAAAACAAACGGGAGAAAATTTGCGTTTTTTTGATTGTTTTTCTAAAAATCGCTCGCCATATTTTTCGAACCATCCTCTTGAAAACTGAAAACGTAAACTATTTTATTGAATGAAAAATAAAAAGAAAAAGAAAAGAAGAAGCCATTGCTAGAAAAAAAAGTAACCGATCGAGAAATGGGTTACTTTCATTTTCGGGTGAATAATTTTTTCTATGCTGCGTATGTATGGTCACCAACCAACAATCGGCTGCTTCTTCTTTTTAGCAGCTTACTAGAAAAATATATGGGTTTGACTATTATTACTCGCATTTTTTTTTTTTTTTTTTTTTTCATTATTAAAACAAAGAATGGGAGAAGAAAAAGAGCGATAGAAAATTGTAAAATGAGACTACCGACAATACAACAACAAAGATACCTTAAAGGATTTACCTCTCTTTTTTTTCAGCTATGTTGCTAGGTTTGGGTTGAATGAAAAAAAAGTAGCAAGCAAGCCAACCAGCTGACCGACCACCGTTAAAGCTGATGTTTGCTACCTAACTATTTTTTTTCTTTCTCTCTCGACGAGGGCGGTAGTAGCGGTCACTCATTTTTGTGCTGCGCGAAATAAAGGTAAAAAAAATTATTTTCATCTCCCATGTCTTTCTTCTTTTTTTCTTTTTGGCTGCTGCCGTAAAATGAAAAATGGACAAACTATACTCCCCATTCGCTTTTTTTTGACCAGCAAACCCGCGCACTTACCTGTACATAAGCTTCAGGGCGTTGTAGCTGTTTGCTTGCTTTTGGTGCTCTTCTTGAGTGGTTGGATAGATGAATGACCGACTCGGACTAACTAACTGACCATCATTACTCACACATAACATTTTTTTCTTTTTTTCATTTTTGTGACAAACCAACAAACAACAAACAACAAAACACCCGAACATTTTTTCCATTTTTTTTTCTGTTCTGCGTAAGTCAAAAAAAGAAAGGGTTTTAGTTTCTTCCTTTTTTTTAATATATTTTTGTGGTGTGTCTTTGTTTACTTACTACAAAAGCAATATATATTAGGGTTCCATCCCCCTCCCGCCCCCTAGGGGGATCCCCCTTCCCCCCGCCGATTTTTGCTCCCCGTGCCTCCCTCCCCGTGAGCCTCTGCCCCCGTCAAAAAAATGTAACACAAGGAGGAGTATGTGAAGAAAAATCCCCCGTCATATTTACAACAAAAAAAAAATTTTTTTTCAAACACCCACAGAGAGGAGTACGTGCTAAAATCCCCCGTAAAAACCTCCCCGCGGCGCGTCCTCCCCTCCCTCTCCCTCCCCGTGGACCATTCCCCCGGGGGATGGAACCCTAATATATATATCTTTTTTTCTTTTTCCTTCCCATTTCCTTTTTACAATATTTTTATTTTTACAAAACTAGCTTTATCTTTATTTTTTCTATCTTCTTTTTGCATCTCTTCTTCCTTTTCGTTTTCGTCTTTTCCTTTTTGAAAATGAAAAAAAAAATTTCACTAAAAAAATTTGAAACGAGTTTCGAATTTTTATGTAAGCTAGTTTTAAGCTAGCTAGCGAGGATATACGAAACATAGCTTTCTCGATCAAGGAGTTTTATTTTGAGTGATGGTAATCGATTTGTTACAACTAATAATTTATTTCAATACTATCATTTTCTTTGGTTTTTTCATTTTTTTTTGCCTTCATTTTTAAAGGAGAATATTCTAAATTCTAAGATTCATTTAATAATATTTTTATTATCTTTGAAATTTTTTGCCAGCCTTCTAAGATGACAGTAACACAATTATTCAAATTATTTATTTATAAATGTTACTTTCTTTTAATTCCCTAAAATTTGTTTTTCTAAATTTTTTCTTCCATTTTAATTACATTCTCCAATTCTTCTGACCCTTTCACATTTCCTTTTAAATTTTGTTTATTTTTTTGCTTAAACTCTCTCTTTTCTTTCTCTCCCAAGAAATTTGATGAAAAAAAGATCAATTCTCACTCACCACAGACTACGACGACAAAATGGAAATTTTTTTTATATGCAATATCGATCACTCTTCTTCCTTTCCATCTCCCTCGTTTCTCTTTCTTTTTTTTTTGACGCCAATTTTGTATTAAAGACGCATAAAAAGAAAAATCAGAAAAAAAAGATGAATATATTTATATTTATATTTTTATTTATTCAAGGAGTGGTGGTTATTATTTGGTTATTACGACGACGATGACAACGATGAATGGCGCGGCGCGTTTACTTTTATTTTTTTTGTTGATTACACCTTCTTCTTTATTTGATTGCATTTTTTTTTCTTTTGATTTTTTCATTAATGGAATTTTTATTTTATGAAAAAAAAGTTGCGTGAGGTATCTATGCTTGCCACAGGCAAAAGTTATATTGATACATACATAAATGAATGAAACTTTTTTTGATATTTTTTTAACGGATGTGCTTTTTATATTATTTTTTTATTGGAAAAAGTTGCGTTTATCATTTGAAAATTGGTTTTACGATTTTTTTAAAACTGTTTTAACCGTTTTCTTTTTATAGTTGGATTTTTGATTTTAGTGATGTCAGTGTACAAAAGCTTTTATTTTTATTTTTTATCGAACACGGCCGAAAATGATCGGCTTGGGTTTCATTTTTATTTGTTAAAATATTTGGTCTTTTTTCTTCGTTTTTTTTAAAGATTAAACCCCATTTTTTTGCTTTTTGTTTTTGGAACACATTTCAAATTTATAATACCAAACTTTGGCCATCGTTGTTGGCTTTTGTGTATTATTTTTTTCGGCTCAAATTTTGACCTTTCCATTTTGTTGATGATGCTTTAGTAACATATATAATTTTTTTCCTGTTATTTTAAAATAAACCAATGGCGCCAAAAGAAAGAAAAGAAGCGTCAAACCAAAAACACATGCATAATGGCACCATAAAATGTCTGTTTATTTTTTTGATTGTTAGCAAAAAAACATTATCGCCATTACCCATTTGAACAAACAAACAAAAAAATAGTCAAAACAATGGGCGTCGAAAAAAAAATTGCGAAGGTGCCAAAAGAAGAAGGAAATTATTTTTTAGATTTATCCATTAAAATTTTATTTTTTATTATTATTTTTTAAACTCTTTTTTGTTACTATTTTTTTCTACCATCAAGATTTTTTTTGAATCTTTTTTTATTTCGATTCACTATTGTCCCCAGAAAACAATAAACTCCCCACACAAAAAAATCTCGTGCTTTTATTAACTTTTTTTTTACTTTCGTTTGCATAAGCCGTGAATTTATTTATTCCTTTTTTTGTTGATATAATTAAATTTACTTCCATCATTTTTTTAATTTTTTATTTTTTTCGATCATAAAAAAACGAAATAAAATTCAAAATTCTTTATTCTTTCTTCTTATTTTTTTAGAGGAAAAAAAAGGAAGGAAAGAAGCCGACGACGACCGATCGACAACCAACAACCACATTCCTTTCCATCCATCGCCCATTCATCTCATCTCGCTTAATTATTTTTAATTAATAAAAATTATAATTTTATTTTATTGAAGCATGAGAAATAAAATTAATGAAAACGGATAATTAGTTATTAAATTAAAAAATTCGCTGATTTGAGAATCTTGCAACGAAGAAAATTATTAATATTTTTTCAATTTTATTTTTATTTTTTTTTATTGGTTTCAATAAATTCTAAACAGTAGCTGCTGCCATAATTGAGAAATAATATGTGTTGTTGTAATTCTCCAACAAGAATTTGGTTATTTTTAATTTTATTTTTATGGTTATTACTTGCATGCGCTCGACAAGTTTTTGATCTCATTGGTCGATTATGGATTCCGGTAATATTTAATTTGCTTCAGGTAAGAGCATTTTTTTGATCTCAAAATTTTTACATTCCTTTTTCTTGAAACATTTTTTATATACTAAATTTTTTTACTGTTGCTTATTTTCTGTCGATCGATCGATATTTTCTTTTTCATAAAAAATAACGGAAATGTCCAAACTCAAAAAGAAAAAAACCCGAACCAAAAAAAATTATTTATTCATTTTTTTTTTTTGAAGGCCGATCGCGATCACGATCGTATTAGCAAAAAACGGCGGGAATTATTCGCGCGTGCAAATTATCATTAAAAAAATATATATATGGAAAGGCTCAGGCCCTCAAAGTAATGAAGCAAAAATAAAAAGAATAAAAACTTTTTTGTTTTATTAAAAAAAACTTGTAATTATTATGGAAACTTGAAACCATAAAAAATACGTCCTTGAACTTTTCTAAAAAAAGAGGAGAGTGGAGGGATATAATTTTTTAAAGCTCCGGCAGTAAAAGGGGAGAAAGTTTATGATCCGATTAGAAAAATTGAAAAAGTTTATGGATCAATTTGGATAACCTTTTTTTCTCTAAAAATCGGGACTCTTTTTTTATCAAAAGTTGCAGAATTATTATTTTTCTTCTAAAAATTATTAATAAAAACTTTCTAATTTTTTTTTACATTATAATCAAATTAAATAAAAGTATGTATTAGAAAATGTTAGAATTTTCTTTTCTTTTGATTCACCCAAAAATTTTTATGACAGTTTTCTTTTTTTTGGACCCAAACAAAAGCTTTTTTTTACGATCCATAAAAAGCAAGCAAAAAAAGAAAGATTATCCTTTCTTTCTTTTTTTCATTTCTATTGATTTTCCGGTTTTTTTTATTATAACTCTTTTGAATGTCAACCAAAATCATGGATTTTTTTCTCCATGACAAAAAAAATCAGGAAGCAGTTCATTTTTTTTCTTCCTCTGAAAGGAATTACAAAAGGCTTAAAATAAATCGAAACAGTTTATTTATTTATTTTTTTTGTTAACGGTTTTTTTCCAGTTTTTTTATTTTTTTTACAATCGAAAAAAAAGTATCTCTTCCTATGATGCATCTCTCTTATCTCTTTTCGTGTGAATGGATATACTAAAGAGGGGTACTTCAAACTTAAAAATTTTTTGCGATCTAGGAAGAAAAGAGATTTATGAAATCGGATATGCTTCAACTTTCGTTTTTTCTTTTTTGTCGAAGATTTTCTGTACAAAAATGCATTATTTCATTAGCAAAAAAAGCAACTATTTGGATTTGGGAATAAGCTAAAATTAATCAACCAAAAAAGCAAACAGATGGTTTAGAAGGAAAAAAAATAATGAAAAAAAGTAAACATTTGGTTGACACATTTTCTCTTTATTATTTGTGGGATTGTTTTTTTTACTTTGATTTTTTTTTGGCGTCTGTCAGAAAAAGGAAATAAAAATGAATTCGTTTTTAGTTTTTAGTTTTTTTTGTTTTCGGCGGAAGTTTTATCTTTGATAGTAAAAAAACCAGATGACCTTTTATAAATTTTAAAAAAAAAGAAAATCAAAGCTCGCAAGTTAATTAAAAAAACTCAAAAACCTGACATTGTAAACATTAATATAAAAATATGCATCGATTAGACCAAAGCAAAATTGAGCAAATGCTTTTCGTGAACAAAAAATAATGCATATTAAAAATTAAGAAAAAATTATTAAAAAAAACCTTGCACAGAAAAAATAACATTGCACAAAATCTGGGACCTCTCCTAAAATCCTAAAAAGTTATCGCAATGAGATTCCATGGAAAATTTAATCAACTAAAACAACCATTTTGGAATACATTATTACTAAACCTTCAAACACCTAGCTTTAATGTTTAAAAAACCATCCAAATTTTTCTAGATTCTAAGTTGCATAAATGGTTTATTTGCTGCTGGACAACAACGTCTTTCATTATTATTAACTTTAACATTTTCATCCATTATTTCAATAGCTTATAATGTTGTCATAACTTTATGGTATACTGGTATCCTGGGTGATAGGAATAAACCCTTACTTAGTGCAGGAATTCCATATTCTCATAGCTTTTTTCTTCGATATACTCCTTCGTGTCAAAGTCATTATAATTTAACTACTTCGCAATGGATTCAACATACAAATTGCATAATTCCATATTATAATATTGAAGGGTTTCAAGCTTTGATACATATTATTATTGCATTTATAACTATGCTTCTTTCAATAATATTATTTTGTCAAAGACGAAATTATAATCAAAAGAAAAAAATTAAAGGTATTTATGAATCATCAAATGTTAGTGCAAGAAGTAATAATAATGGAAAACAACAACAACAAATAATGCCTAATTTGAGTAATGCTATTTATGGCGAAGCTGAAGCAAAAGCTAACACTCGAGAACTTCCACCTCCTCCTGATTCCATCAATGATATCAGCAGTGGATATATGAATAGCAGCTATGAAGCTATTGGTGGAGATAATTTAAAGACCATCTCTTCAAAGCAACAACAACAACAACGTGGAATTAGAAATATTAAAAGCAGTGATAAAAGTTCATCAAGTCGAGCCAGTCAACGACCCAAAAGTCAGGTATGTTGATTTCATTGTTAAAGCAATACAAGCAAAACAAAGTGAACTGTAATAGCGTCTCAAATAAGTAATAATTAGACTGAGAATGACCAAAGACAAGGTAAAAAACCAAGTTTATTTACAAATCAAAAAACAACAATGTAAAAATGGTCTTATAAAAGAAACCAAACAAACAATAACAAACGAGAAAAAAATGTTAACAAAACAATAATATAAAGTTAAGGCCAATCTTCAGAAGAATCAGAATGTGAAGTGATAAAAGGAGGCGATTTTCCATTGTTTTTTGAGTCAATGGTTTCAAGAGCTTTGCGGAAATGTGGTCGAACATATTTATTTTGCTTCATTTCAGCAACTTGAGGTTCAGGAGTTTTCTTTTCTCTATCACGAGCTTGTTGACTAGCTTGTTGCTGTTTTTCCAAAGCAGAAATCTAGAAAATAAAGAAGAGTAAAATAAAACTGAAGATAAAGATTACTTACCTTTTCAAGGTGCTTCTTATTTTCAGCTTCTAAAAAAACATTGACTTTGTTCACAATAGTAACTTCGCATTCGAGCGCATTCTTTTCTACAGTATTAAAATGGCGAAGATCTTCTTTTTCCTTTTCCAAATTATAAATCTGAAAATAAACGAATGTAAAAAGACAACAAAAACAAAGTTATTACCATTCCAAGCTGCTTCTTATTGATGGCTTCTAATCCAGCATCGAGTTGGATCAAATGAGCATTTTGAGCTTGAAGAGCTTTCGTCGTATCTTCTTTAGCTTTTTGCTTTTCTTTCATTTGATCATTTTCAAATTTTAGATCAATGTTTTCCATTCCAAGTCGAAGATGTACGGCAATCAATTCATCGATCATTTCTTCCAAAGTCCATTTAGCATTTCCTCTGTTGAGTCGTTGAACTACATCATCTTCGGGAAAAGCTGGTGGAACATTATCATGATTAACCAATTTTGGTTGAGGAGATCCAAGTGCAGAATTTTCATTTTCCATTTCAGCAATAGGCTCTGAAAAACAATATTATAATAGCATTCAAAATCCAAGAAAAGTAAAATGGTTATCACGCAAAAACGACTAAAGTGGATTTATGAGGGCGGCAAAAATGGAAAAATATTAAGAATCAAGGTAACACACATAACCCGCAAAGATATAAGTAACAGTACGCTATTGCGTGTAATTAGGCAAAGAGAAAACTAATAAATCTAACCAAAAAATACGTTTGATCAATAATGATTGAAAGCGATTGAATTGACTGATTAGAAAACGAAGCAACAAAAAAACTTGGAAGAAGTGAGAATGTTAACCGTGTGCTATGCTTTTCTCGGTAGGATTAAGATTGATTTAAAATAAATGCTTTTCGATTTATGTTGAACCAAGCATTGAAGTTCGTCCGATTTAAGAAATGCAACCGTTCACATTTTTTACGTTTACTAGTCGAATGCTTTAATACATACACTATTTATTAACCTATTGTTGCTTATTGAACTAAAAAATGAAAGCAAAATCATATAAACTTTAGACAAAAATGAATGATTTGTAGCAACCTAAAGACATGTTTAACAAATACATACAAAAATTCATATTAACCCGCTGTGATTTTACATAGTTCCAAAGTAAGCAGTACTAAAAGATGGTGGCAATTAGTAATTCCCTCTGTGCTTACACAAATTGCCCAATGCAACTACCAATAATTAGAACAACAATAGTTTAACAAATTTATAAATAAACGAACAAAACAAAACGGGAAAAATTGCACAAAATAAACAAACAAATTACAACATTTCCATTTTAAGATTAACATTGTAATGTCGAGCTTGAGATTGAAGGATATATTTCATGTGTTCAAATTGAGATTGGATTGAATGAGCATTGCCAGAAGCAATGAATGAAAGACTAATACGAGTGTCGGGATGTTTCTAAAAATTAGAGTTTAATATCAAAAAATTTGTGAAATAAGTAATCCATACCTTCATAAAACCATGTAAAACATCTTCACGAAAATCAGGATATGAAATACCATCAAATTTGAGTTCTCGAAGCTTTTTGAAAGGTGGAAGTTTAGCAAGCTTTTTGAAAGTTTCTTTTGAATAACATTGCATAGATAAACTAAAAGACAATAATTATTATACAGAAGCAATAATGCCAAAACTTACAATGCAGCTCTTTCAATATTGGGTAACTTTTCAAGGATCACATCAAGATATGTAAAAACAGGTTGTTTTAAGTTGAGTAAATAGATTTGGATGTTGCATAGATAAAGGTTCTTGATCAAACCAGATAAGATGAGCTTTTCCAATTCACTAGCATGCAAGTTTTGATTGTATAAAAGCAAGTCAGTAACATTACAAGAAAGCACTTTTGGAAGCAAAAAGAAACAGCCAATTGACTATAACAAAGACCCTGAGCATTGCCATGGAATGGATGACCTTCATATTGAGATATTACAACTTCAAGAATAAGTTGCTTTTGAGAAATGGCACCATTAATAACCAAATCCAAATTGAAATAAGAAAGCTTCATAGGTTCTTCATTTTCATCAAGAGTTGTATAACAAAGCCAATTCTTTTGATCGCCATTAGTGAGAAGCTTCTTACAAACAAGAGGTCGAAAAGGAGCAAGTTCAGCAACGAGTTGATTCAAACGATTGATTTCATCTTCATATGCTCTCTTAGAACCATCTTCCAAAGCAACAGTTTGGTTTTCAAAAGCTTCTTTTAATTTAAGAATCTGAAATTCCAATACGAAGTTTTGATTTTGAATTTGATCTCTTTCATTGGTCATTTTTTTATAAGCAAATTTCATGAAAGCATTGACTTTATCACCAGCTTGTTGAGTTTCATTTGGTGATGGTAAAGTTGGAGAAACAGCATTATCAAGATCAATCGATGGTGGTTGAGAAAATACATCAGCATGATTTTGATTTTCCATTGTTAGCAAAAGTTTCTGAAAACTATGTTATAAATGTTATCAAAAATGAAGTAAATATCGCGTAAAAGATGAACAAGTGGATCGCACAAAATCTAATCAAAGAACGCGAAAAAATATTAAGGAAGAAAGTCAGATTTTAGTGATAATTAGATAGGGACATAGCTAATATTTTCGGGTAATGTTTTTGACAAAAAAAAAACTGATGGCTTCTTTCAATTTTGAAAACGAAACAAAAATAATAAGACAAAAAAAAAAGGCGCGAAACTCTAACCTAAAGCTTTCGTGGTAAAAATGAAAGCAATTCAATCAAAGATTCTTCTGTTGGCCCTCTTTTATAATCTGAAAGAAAGATAAGCGATGAATTATTTTGCATCTTCTTTTTTTAACAAATATTTCTGTGATGTTTCCCTGCTTTTTAAAACAAACCACAAATTCATGGATTACTGACTCGTTTATTAATATCAGCAAGTAATTATCTCCTTTCTCTTATTCCTAGTAGTAAAAATAATAAGCATACAAGAATACGATATAAAACAAAATTTATTTATAATGCAAGAAACAACAATAAAAAATGATCAATGGATCCACGAAACAAAAACGAACAAAGGTTTTAAAAAAAACAATTAGAAGGATTGAATATGAAGCTTCCCGACTGGTGCAAGAGATTCAAGCAAACATTTCGTTTTTTCATATCTAGGTATGTCCCACATACGTTCAGTACTAAATGAAAGATAAAAATGAGCATTTGGACAACTCTAAAAAACCAAAAAAATGAATAGAGTAAATAAAATATAAAAACTTGCCTTCATAAAAGCAATGAAACTTTGAACATCCAAATCACAAATTTTACCAATCTTGAATTCACGAAGCTTTGTAAAGAATGGAAGATTTTTATAAAATGCTACTTTCCTAGTATTAGAGTTTTGAAAACTATAACATAGCAATTATTATAGGTTAAAATATAAAAGAAAAACTTACTAAGCAAACTTCTCAATATTTGGAACATTTTCAAGGATTTTTTGAACTGGATCAGCTTGATAACCTTTGAAATCAACGGCATCAAAATAAAGATTCTTAGTATTTCCAGATGATACGAGCTTTTCAAATTCTCTCCAGCTTATCATTTGATTGTATAAAAACAAATCAGTAATATTACAGGAATAAACTTTTGAGAGTAAACGAGAAACATCGAATAAATGACAGGAATAACTTTGATGCTTCCCAATGAATGGATCAGCTTTATATTGAGAAAGAATACCGTCAAGAATCAATAGTTTTTCAGAAATAACGCCGTCAAACAACAAAGTATTATCAATAAGGGAAAGATTGGCTGATTCTTTATTTCCATCAAGAGTTGAGTAACATTTCCATACCTTTTGAGATTGATTACTGACGATTTTTTTAACAACAAGATGTTCAAAACGATCATGGCTTTGTTTCATTTCAGCAACGGGAGTTTTAGAAGTTTTCTTTTCTGTTCGGTTGTTATCGTCATGAATTTTTTCAATACAAGAAATCTAGAAAAACAAAAGCGTAAAGATAGAAACAGAAAACGTTTACCTTTTCAACGTGCTTCTTATTGCTTGCTTCCAATTCAGAAACGAGTATATTTAAGCGATTGATATCATCTTGAAGAACCTTCTTAGCGCCTTCAAAAGTTTTCTTTTCTTCATCGCGAGCTTGACGATCTGCTTCTTGTTGCTTTTCTAACGTAGATACCTGAAAAACAATAAAGTATAAAGAAATCTGTAAACAAACCAAAAATAACCTTTTTAAGATGTTTCTTATTTGTAGCTTCCAATTCAGCCATAGCTTCACGCAAACGAACAATTTCATTTTCGACAGCTTTCTTTGAATCCATTTCGAAGTTTAGCGCTTCGGTTGTTTTTTCCAATTCAAGATACTTAAATCTCAATGCCATGTTTTCATTTTTAAAGAAATCTCTTTCATTTGTCAATTCTTCAACAGCAAATTTCAAGAAAGCATTCACTTTGTCATCAGTTTGTTGAGTTTCATCACGTTCAGATAAAGGTGGAGGAACATTGCCATGATCAGTCGAAGGTGGTTCAGAAGATACATCAGCATGATTTTGATTTTCCATTGTTAGCAAAAGTCTCTGAAAAATTATGACTTACAGTAATCAAAAAAGAAGAAAGCGAAGTAAATGTCGCGTAATAAAAATTCACGTAAAATAATATTTGAGTTGAAACAAAACAAGGGGAAAACGAGAAGCAATATACACATTACTCGAACATGTAAATAAATCGGTTAACAATTAGTTTTAAGAGAGAACAGATATGATAAAACTAATGAATACAGAAAATAGTTTGAACAAAGATGAGTGGCAATAAATTCAAAGTAAAAAAACAAACAAGCTTGGGCAATTTTTAGGCTTCAAAAAAATGTGAGCACACTATTTGCACGATTTTTACAACAAAAATTGAAACAAAAAAAGAGACACCACTCAAGTTTGCTGCCATCAAACTTTTTTTTCGAGGAGATAAGAAGCAAATTTGGAATTAGATATTTTTAAAAGATCAATTGCTCATGCTCCTATTCATATTGCTTCTATTTAAAATCAATAACAACTATCTAAATGTTAAAAATTTTAGGCCCAAGAATCTGGTTCTGATTATTCATCTGTAACAACTAAAAGTATGACAAATTCTTCCATGGAATCATCTTCACGTCCTCCTCCACCACCACCAATGATTGTAATTCCATCATATAAAAAGAAGAGGACATTAATAAATCGTTCAGTTTCACCCATTCGTCAACAACAAAAACATCGAATATCCGACGAAGGCTTCTCAGAAGAAGATGAAGTAACAAGGCAATATTCTAAAATGAGACATAAGTCTCAAGAAAATCCTTCAAACCGAATTCAATCCGTTGCAGAGCAACGACTTTCTCAAGCAGCCATGGAACAACAACAAATGAAATCAAAAGAATCTCCAATTCCCGCTGCTGCAACAGTTAAACAAAGAGCTGCAGCGATTGAACATCAAAGACATGATAGTGGAGAATATTTAGAATATATTCGAACTGAACGAAAACCATCTATATTAAATAATAATAAAACGTCTTCGTTAATTAGTTTTGATCCTAAAAGTAATACTTTATTACGAGTTCATGAACATATTAATGAAGATGAAGACGATGATGATGGAAATGGAAATGAGGAAGAAGAATGGTCATCCATAAAATCGGAAGACAACAATCATCGATATAAAGAAGTCGTGGATTGTGGAGGAGGAATTAAAATGAGAGCTAAAAGAACTACAAGTCAGGTGAGTTAAAATTTTAGAGAATATGCAAATTTTTGAAAAACTCTTCTTACAATTTTTTGCAGGACTCTGTTCCATCCATTCAAGCCCCAGTACTTTCCACGAGCCATAGCAATCTCGATTCTGGACATCCATCGAGTAATTCAGCGGAACAAAGTATTTCACCTGATTGGAGTCATGCGGGAATTTATCATGTTACTCAACGTCCTGCCATGTCTCCACCATTGCCTCCAGTGGTGAAACAAGAAAGTGTTGATAAATCTGATGCAATTATTGGTTGGTGTTATTTATTTTTTTTTGGAGTCCTAGAGTTTAATAAAAATATATTTTTTAGGTTATGAAACAACAAACCATGATGTTATAAATCCTTCTCAAGGAACATCCTCCTTTCAATATCAATTGCCATCCCCTCCAGTGCCGATAATTCAATCAACAGCTTTTTCCAGCCATCGACCTCAATATTCTCAACATTCTCAACAGCAACCTGGTTATTACCAGCCGCATGCTAGTAGTCATCATCAATCAGTGGAATCCATAGGAATTTCTTTATCTACTGCAATTCCTCTTCTTAATTCTTTACCTTCTCAACATACATCAGCTTCATCCACTCGATTCTTAGCTCAACCTCCTCCAATGTCAGATTATGCTATTCCCACAGATTCAAATAGTCATTATTTTTCACCCAATGATTATGGCTTAAAATTGAGATCTTCAACTTCACCGTTGCTTGGTTATGAAGATAGCAGTCATGTTGAAAGAACAACGACCACTCAATTTGATTCAAAACCATCAAATTTATCAACACCAACAACTCCAATAATTTTAAGTAACACTGGTTTACTCGTTTAAATATTTGGTTAATAAAAGCTAGAGTGCCAGAAATTTATTTTATATTTTTTATTGATACTCATTTTTTCTTCTTTTTACTTTAAACATTTTTTTTACTTTGAAAATACAGAAAGTTTTTAATAAATACAAAGAATATGAAACATGCTCTCATAAAATCCACACAAAATTTGAGTTAATTTGCAAAGGAAAACCTTTACTGTACCACTTTAATGATGGATAAAAACTTGATCATCCATCAAATAAAGAAACTACGAGATTATTAAAAAAAAGGTATCATCACATTGCAATTTTTTCATATAGTATATTTGATTCAGAAAATTTGAGAATAAAAAATGAAGAACAAATGGAATATATAAAATTTATAAAAACAAGAAAGCAAAAAAACATTACAAATGATAAATAAAAACGAAAACAATCAAACAAATTATTTATTATTGTTGACTTTCAGAATGATGAACATTGGCTTTGATAATTTTAGCAGACTTGTATTCATAAGGTTCGCAAACATGACGATTATGTACAGATTCAAAGTATTCTTTACCATCTTCTTCTTTACCATTTTCATCTTTACCATTTTCATCTTTTCCAAATCCTCCAGGGACATAACGGGGAGGTTTGTGGGAAGCACATCTTTTACAAATAAACAAGTTTGGTTTATCATTTCTACAACGAAAGAAATAGCACATCTTTCGATCATTCTTAGTGAAAGGAACAACAATTTGAACTCCATTCATCCTGGTCTTCTCTTTCTCAAAATCATATGCTTTGAAGTTATTAGGCGAGCAACGAAAATTTGTTTCTTTACTAAACGAAAAATCTTAATTAAAATTCAACAAAAATATTTAACTTACTCAGAGTAGTCTCGAGGGTCGCAAACATGATCATCATTTGCCAAAAAGTATTCTTCACCATTAGTATCATGTTCAATTGTTCCACAGACGGTGTATTTCTTATGTTTTTTATCAGAGCATCCATAACAACGATAATTTTTATTGGCAGCTTGATAATGATAGAAGTAACACTTGTTTTCAGGAGCAAAAACAACGACTTTGTCATATTTTCTAGATGACTGAAATTGGTATTCATCTTTGGCAGTAAATTTTTTTCGTTTGATTGAAGCAAAACAGCTGCGAGATCTTGATGAGATGCTAAAAAACAATAAAGACAATTCAATAATAATATATTAAGCTCACTTATTACGATTCATTCCAGTGGCGGTATTATCGCTATCACTGTAATTATCAGCCTCATCAGAATTTGATTCAGTATCATCATTGTATGTTACAAGAGAAGTTCTGCTTCTAAGCTAAAAACAAAAAAGATATATTTAATAAAAAGAATAAAAAGTTATTACATTATGAGACATAACAGGATTTTGACGAACTCCAGCAGAAGAATCAGCATTGAATATCTTATGAAGACTATCAAAGAGGTCAACACTATTGAAATCTAATTCGTCATTATCATTATTTTGTCTTCTTGAATCTTTTTTCGTCTTCTTTATAGGATTAATTGCAGCAGGTGAAGAAGTTCTTCGCTTGGCAGTCTGAAAACAAAATAGTTATTTATTGGAAATATGTTTAGATTTTTATAAAATGTTAAAATGATACCATTTGTGAAACAGGAGAAACACGAATTGGACTCTTGACAATTGGGGCTGCAACATCTTCGGAAACAGGATGATTTGGTGGAGATGAAGTTCCATTTAAAGAGCAATGATCACGAGAAAAAGAAGGGAGTTCAGCAACAGCGACTTCGGAAACTTGCTTAGCATCAACTTCTTCGTTCGTTGAGTTCTTAATAACATTGAGAGGCTCAGCACCAAGAGATTGTCGATCTTCAGAAAAACAATCAAAAGAGTTGTCAACGAATGATTGAGAAGAAAGAGGAGCAAGAGACGCGACTTCGACAGTTTGTTGTCTTCCATTAATCTAAAAAGTGAAGCAGAAATATAGTTATTGCTATTTTAAAAAACATTTAAATTATTACCTGACCCAAGATATTATTGTTATATGTAGTGATAGATAGGGCAAGTTTGTTAAACTTTTCTTTTGAAGCTTGAAGATCATGTTCCAAATTAGTAATCTAAAATTTTGAAAGTTTACTATGGGTTAGTCTAAACTTTAGTAGAAAATACCTTTTCTTTCTGTTCATCATTGAGAGATGAAGCCTGGATTCCTTCAACTTTGAGCAAATTTACTTGATCATGTAAACCTTTTTCGTTTTCTTTGAGTTGTTGATTCTAAAATAATAAAATAATAGTTACTAATATTCCATCAACATAATAATACTTACCTCAATCAAAAGTTTGCTCTTATCAGCTCGAAGAAGAGATAATTCTTGGTCCTTTTTAACAAGCACTGCTTCGGAAGCTTCTATTTCTTTTTCAAGATCACGTTTAACACTCAGCTTTTCAACTTTCTCTTTTTCGACTATCTGCTCAAGTTCATCGACTTTAAGTTTAAAAGCTCTATGCTCATCTTCGAGTTGCTTTGAAATCTAAAAAACAACAACTTTTGAAAATCATTAAAAGAATAAAAAATAAATACCTTTTCGAGATTCTTATGAATTCTAGTTTCGCAATCGGCAACAACGCGTTGATTCAACAAATCATTTTCTTCAGCTTTCTTTAAACGATCTTCGATAGCAGGAGCTCTTTCTTTTTCAAGGGTTTGTTTCATTTCATTCATTTGTAATTTTAAATCAAAAACTTTTTTATTTAGTCGATCCCTTTCTTCTTCAATCATTTCATAAAGAATTGTGCAACTAGCAAGTGTGCAACGAGCAGGAGCATTTTGAGAACTCATATTTAATAACACAATACCTGAAACAGAAAAGTGTATTAAAAAAATAGGAGCAAAAAAAATGGCAAGAGAAACACGTTTTCAAGATAAATAATTTTTTGTTTGTTGAAAAATCAAAAACCTCCAAAAAAAGTTTTACGGTAACTTGCAAACAATCGCAATGAGACTTCTAAGTGTTTCAAAGCTTTTGGTGATACTTGATTTATCATTTTTTTTGTTATGTTTTATTGTTTGAATGAATTTTGTTATGGAATTGAGAAGTCCCTGTTATTTTTAGATCAATAGAATTTAGCTTTTGGTTTGAAAATATTCCACATTTTCTTGCAACTGCTATAAAATCAAACACATTCGTTTACTTATCTTCATTCTTACCTTTATTATTATTATTTCAAAATGGTATATTTTTAAGAGAAATACATTAGCTTTTATTTTAAAAATAAATAATTGAAAAACAAAGTAAAGCAAACACTAAATTACCATATTTTAATAACCTCTGTAACTACATAATTTCATAAATGAAGGTTGTTAGATAATGAGAAAAAAACTACAAAATCGAATGCATAAAACAATGTTTAAAAGAATGAAAAAGAGATAAACTTTTTTTACATACAAACATAATAACTAAAAAAATTAAGACAAACCAAAAAATGTATTCATAATTACCTAATTCATTGACATTTATTTTAATGGATCCATTTTTCAAATCAAAGATTGAAAATATGGAAAAAGAAAGAGTTCTTTCTGTATCGATAAGCATACCACAAAAAAATGCAACACTTTCATTGAACATTTTTGATTTTGCAACTGGTATTTTAACAAATAAGAGTTTATTAAAAGTTTAAAAGTAAGCACATGTAACAGTATTCTTGCTTTCTTTGGGATTTAAGGACTTGATTCACTAAAGTTGTTAGAAAATGCTTGGTTGATATATAGCTACGATATTTACGACAAGTGAAGTTGTAAATATTAATGATTTAGAATTTGAGAAAAATATGTATGATAAATGTTGGTGATTATTATTTCGCACCTTTTATCAATGACTTTTTCTTTCTTTGGTAATAATTTAACGAATCGCTTCCCTTGCTACTAAATCTTTCGTAGTTGCTTTTCGAAGCTTTTGGTTTAGAAGTTGTACCCTTTTTAAGAAGAATTTCAATAAAAATACCCATTTCTCGAAGCCATCCATCTTAACTGATAAGTTTTATTTCTTTAACTGAATCTTTAGGTGGAATATAAATTCGATAATATGAAATTCCATTTTTGGGTCTATTATTTTACTTTCTTGAAGATTAGGTCATCAGCTTTTTCATTTTGATTTATGTTTTATAAAAATGAAGAACAAATAGAATATATAAAAATTTTATTAACACAAGAAAACAAAAAAGAAAAATTTTCAAACAATTTATTGATTAAGGTTGAACTTCAGATTGATGAGCATTGATTTTGATAATTTCAGAAGAATTGTAATGTTGAGGTTCGCAAACATGATCATTTGGAGTTTCAAAGTATTCTTTACCATCTTCATCTTTTCCAAATCCTCCCGAGACGGTATGCTTAGGTATATTACAATTTTTACAAAAATAATAGTTTTTGCGAGCGGGATTAGCAAAGAAGAAATAGCACATTTTTCGATCATTCTTATTGACAGGAACAACAATTTTGAAACCATTCTTCCGGGTCTTCGCCAACTCAAAATCATAGATTTTAATTGTAGCTTTGTTAAAGCGACGTCCATGAAATGTTGTTGAGGCACTAAAAGAAAAACAACATTGACAATTCAATAATAATATTAAGCTTACTTATGATGATTCATTCCAACGGTGGTATTATCGCTATCACTGTAAATATCAGCCTTATCAGAATTTGAATCAGTATCATCATTATATGTTACAGGAGATGTTCTGCTTCTAAGCTAAAAACAAAAAAGATATATTTAATAAAAAGATAATAAAGTTATTACATTATGAGACATAACAGGATTTTGACGAACTCCAGCAGAAGATTTAGCATCGAATATTTTAAAAAGACTATCAAAGGGCTCAACATTATAGAAATCTAATTCGTCATTGTCATTGTTCTGTTTTCTTGAAACATTTTTCGTTTTCTTTTTATGATGAATCGCAGCAGGTGAAGAAGCTCTTCTCTTGTCGGTCTAAAAATAAAATTGTTAATTATTGGAAATATGTTTAGATTTTTACCCGTGATCGAACATGGTCCTTGCGTTTAGCACAATAATCAACTCCATCTCTTCGAGGCTAAAAAACCAAATTCTTTATTTTTTTTAAAGAATGTTAAAATGATACCTTTTGTGAAACAGGAGTAATACGACATGGATTCTTGACAATAGGAGGTTCAACATCTTCGGAAACAGGATGATTTGGTGGAGATGAAGTTCCATTTAAAGAGCAATGATCACGAGAAAAAGAAGGGAGTTCAGCAACAGCGACTTCGGAAACTTGCTTAGCATCAACTTCTTCGTTCGTTGAGTTCTTAATAACATTGAGAGGCTCAGCACCAAGAGATTGTCGATCTTCAGAAAAACAATCAAAAGAGTTGTCAACGAATGATTGAGAAGAAAGAGGAGCAAGAGACGCGACTTCGACAGTTTGTTGTCTTCCATTAATCTAAAAAGTGAAGCAGAAATATAGTTATTGCTATTTTAAAAAACATTTAAATTATTACCTGACCCAAGATATTATTGTTATATGTAGTGATAGATAGGGCAAGTTTGTTAAACTTTTCTTTTGAAGCTTGAAGATCATGTTCCAAATTAGTAATCTAAAATTTTGAAAGTTTACTATGGGTTAGTCTAAACTTTAGTAGAAAATACCTTTTCTTTCTGTTCATCATTGAGAGATGAAGCCTGGATTCCTTCAACTTTGAGCAAATTTACTTGATCATGTAAACCTTTTTCGTTTTCTTTGAGTTGTTGATTCTAAAATAATAAAATAATAGTTACTAATATTCCATCAACATAATAATACTTACCTCAATCAAAAGTTTGCTCTTATCAGCTCGAAGAAGAGATAATTCTTGGTCCTTTTTAACAAGCACTGCTTCGGAAGCTTCTTTCTCTTTTTCATGTTCTAGTTTTAAAACGTTTTGTTCATCTTCGAATAGCGTTGAAATCTAAAAAAAGAAACATTTTAGAAAATCATTAAAAGAATAAAAAATAAATACCTTTTCGAGATTCGTCTGAATTTCGCGTTGATTCAACAGAGCATTTTCTTCAGCTTTCTTTAAACCGTCTTCGATAGCAAGAGCTCTTTCTTTTTCCAGGGTTTCTTTCAATTCATCCTTTTGTAATTCTAGATCAGCATATTCTTCAAGAAGTCGTTCTTTTTCTTTTCTAAGTTTGTCATACAGAATTGTGCAACGAGCATGAACATCTTGTGTACTCATCTTTAATAACACAGTACCTGAAATCAAAAATTGTAAAAAAATATGGCAAGAGAAACACGTTTTCAAGAAAGAAAATTTTTGTTTGTTGCAAAATAAAAAACCTTCAAAATTTTTACGGCAATTTGCAAACAATCGCAATGAGACTTCAAAGTGTTTCAAAGTTGTTTTTGGTGATTCATCATTAACCATTCTTTATTATGAACGCTGCTTTCTTTATTCCATTCATTTTTTTGTTATTTTTTATTGTTTGAATGAATTTTAATAAGTAAATCCATTATCTTTTAGGGTGCTTTATGTTTTGACGTTTTTTATCCCTGATGAAGAATTCCATTATTAAATTACATAGCTATTGAAATGTGAAAGAAATACAAAGAATAATTGAAAAGTTTATTATATTTTCTTGAACATAAAAATTATAAGAAAAAGTAAATACATTTGTAAAAAAGGATCGCATCAAAAACAAAGGCGATGATGAAAAGATTGAAAATTATTATGTGTGTTTACAAAAAACTTTTAATTTCCATGTCTGTCATTATTTAATTCAATTTTCATTTTCTCGAGTTATTTTTTTTTGTGGCTTTAAACTCATCTTGTAATTTCATCCATGCATTTGATAATTCAGCGTTGTATCCGCCCCATGTTACTTGAGTGGGATAAAAATAATTTGATAATGCATATTTAAAAGTAAAATCAATATAGCTTTGAAGTTCAGCTTTATAATTTTCTGAGAAAGTTTCTAAGAAACTAAGATAAATTTCTGTTGAAGTTTGGGACTAAAAAAAGCAAAAAATTATGTATATGCAATCGATCGAAATTGATTAAAAATAATTTACTTTTAAATATTCAGAAAATGTTTTAAAATCAAAAGTTTCTGGAATTTGATATAAAGTAAAAGTTCGAAGTTTATGTTTATAAAAATGTGGGCAATTGAGTAATGCTTTCGCTGTATCACGAGTATAAGCTGCTAAACTATTTGAATGGCCACTGGAATTTATTTTTATTTTTATTATTATAAAACAAATTAATTAGACACACTTACAATCTGAAATTTGTAATCCCTGGAAGCATATTAAAAATTTCTTCGACAACCAAAATAGTTCCATCAACATCTTTTCTTACAGTAACATCGATAAAATGGATATCGTTGATACCATTTAAAGGAGGAACAAAAAGCATAAATTCTTTTAATGTAAGCTTTTGATTTGTAATAAATAAACTTGTCACATCATATCGAAATAAATTTTGAAATAAAATATTAAAATTTTTAGAATCAAAGTTTCGCATTTGTAAAGAATTTATAATCCAAATCAACCCTGTAAGCCAACCGTCATTTTCGACGGTTACCACCGTCTTTTGACGGTTTTGACCGTCAATTTTTTTTTTCCAAAAACTCAAGATTATTGATAAATAAGCTATGGAGATTATTGCTGCTCTATTTTTTATAGTTGAAACCTATTTCAGAGCCTGACGGTCTCCACCGTCAACTGACGGTCGCCACCGTCAAGAGACGGTTGAAACCGACGATGCGCATTTTAGTTATGAATTTTTTTTTAAGGTTTCAAAATGATTTTTAACATTGAAAAAATATTATAAAAGCTAATTTCAAGCAATGATTAACGAGTTTTTTCCAATTCAATTCATTATTAATATCAAAAATGCACAAAAAATGTGAAATACATGTAAATTTTTTTTCTGTTTTTGTTTATTATTTTATTTTTATTTTTTTAATGCAAGATTATTTTGAACATATAAAAATGAAATACAAATATATATTATTTTTAGATTATAATATTGTTTTACCATCATTAAAAAACAAAAAATTGTTATTATAAATATGTATGTATGAGAAATATTTAAAAAATTTAAGAGTTTGGAGAAAGTTTAACTTAAAAAACCATTAGAAAATAATTATAACAATGTTTAAACGTCCATAACTTCAGGTTCTTCTTCTTCAATTATAACAGGCAAAAAAGGAGCATACTTTTTTTTAAATTTTTCCATATTCTTCATCTTTATCAACATACTCACAGTTTCTGGTGATAAAGATCCACGTAACTTCGTCGCGGTCCTTCCCAATAAAGAAAAAACCCTTTCGCTTGCGGCACTGCTTGTGATGCACAGAACTTTTCTAGCTAGGATAGCAATATGAGGAAATACTTTAGCGTTTGCTTTCCAAAATTCAATTGCGTCGGCATAATTGTAAACAATGCTGTTTGATCTCAAGTCAAGGTAGTTCTCAACCTCAACATCGGTTGGATAAGTTACAATTGTTTGTCGATGCTGAGTAAAAGGGGAAGGAGGAGCCGCTGCATATGGATCTTCTACCGATTCATCATTGCTAACTTTATGAACCCATTTCTTTAAAGTTTCTATGGCCTGTAAAACATTTATTATTCCTATCAAAATTTATTATAATATAGTTTACCGAAGGGATAGAAATTTGTGGAATTTCAAGAATCTTATCTTTGTTTAGTGGATCGAGCAGCAAACCCAAAATATAGTAGTCAGATTTTGCAAATAATGTTAATTGATAATCAACGACTTTCAAAGCAGCTTGGGCCATCGCTTTTCGATCAGCATTATCATCTTCAATTTGGTCGACAAAAAATTGTCTTAAACGATAATATTCAATATAGACTTTGTTTATTGTTGGAGAAGTTTCAGACTAAAATTTTAGTTATATGAAAAATTCAGAATGAACATAGGGAAGTAAGTAAAAGACATACTTGGAAAAGAGTAACTGCGTCTTTAATCGGTTCTAACAATTCTGTATATGATTTTAAAAGAGGCAAGGTTGAACGATATTCTTGAAGTGCTTCTCGATAAACATATCGACCATTAGCAGAATAGCTATAAAGTTTAGTATTAATTAAATCCATTTGTTGTTGATTTAATTTGGTTAAGCTTTCTATTGAGCGGAAACGGGACAACCAGCGGGTTTCAGTGAATTTGAATAAAGAGCCACCAGCTTTTGATATTTTGTTTTTTAACCAAGGTCGAGAGCTAAAATAACAAAAATAAATAAATATTAAATAGCTTTTATGATGGCTTACTTCACTCCCTTGATTATTTTCATTGACATATCCAATTTTTTTTCAATTAATGTTAATCTTTCACGAGTAGTAACATCTAATTGAAATTCTGCTGGCAAGTAGTTATTTTTATATGGGCATACGGCCCTTTTGCTGAGTAAGTTCAACAAATGGCAAGTATCATTCAAACGAGTGTATTCATTCAATGCTCTTACGATATTACTTCCCTGATCACTCGTAATTACAATATTATTCTTTAAAAGTTCCAAAGTAATGCCATGTTTTTCTAAAGTCTGAGTTAAGTCATCCAAGACTTCATGACTTTCTGTGGTTTCGGCAGAAAATTCATGAAAATCCAAAATCCAATTTTCAATTTGCCTACAATTCAAAAATCAATAATTTATGTTAAAGAATAAAAGAAGAATATTTACCAATCTTCTGTAGTAAAATGGATTGTAACTACAAAATACTGAGAACCTTTGGTACCGAAGTCAAGCGTCAATGCAGCTCCAAATTTTTTAACATGATCAAGGATATGCTTTGAAAATTGGGGTTCCATTGTTTTGACAAAAGCTTTGCAATAATTTTTAACAGTTTGCCTGGAAGGAATAAAGCCCAAAATTGATGGATCGTTAGCAGGGATCACTTTGTTACGTGCACAAGAAATACCATAATCAAAACTGCAAAAAAAAATTTAAAATTTTAGTAAAATATTGGATTGTTTACCCTTCGCGATATATGCTTTCCATCAAGTTTTTAAGCCCATTATGTTCAACTGTGGAAAATGGGACAACGTCAGTTGCAACCATAAAAGATAATAACTCTGTTAGTTTTAACTTTAAATGAGCTGGCGGTTCAACATCTTCTTGATTTTGATTTTGGTGTACATTTTTTTCATGCGAGCTTTAAAAAATTTGTTATAAAAATTTAAGCTATAGTTCATTTTTCACCCACTTTTTTTTAATACATATTCATTTTATGAGTTTAGATTAATAAATGCCAAATTATAAAAAAGTTTAATCTAATTTTTATATGTAGAGCCTTTTAAAAAAAACGTAAAAAAATAAATAACAATAAGACAGTAATGAACTCAAAAAAAAGTATTAAAAAAAGTTGGCGCTAAAACGATTGAACCAAGCCCTTTTTAATGTATGCGACTTACTATAAAGTTTGACGACTGGTAATAGTTGCGGCAAAAATATACTTGCATTTAACACACGTTACCGCGGCTTCTTCCTTTGTTTCCTTATAAACAATTTTTTGACATCCAGCATATATTTTTTCTCCGAGTTCAAGGATTCCATTACGAAGCGCTTGCAAAATTTCATTTCTATCGATCGATGTAAGTTTACCTTCGTAAACTTTATTTCGGCTCCCAGGAGTAAGGCTCATTTTAGTTTACCACAATTTTAAAGCAAAATTCATTTACCAAGAATTACTAAATATAAAAAATCAAAAAATGGCTTTTTTGGCTTTTATAAACAATCGTTATATGCTATTTCGAACAAAATTTATAAAAAGTCATGCTGTCATATGTCGATGCCCTTTTCGAAGGTTGTTTACAACTTTTAAGAAATTTTATCTTATGTTGATTTTCATTCTAGAAAGAAAAATATCGAAAAATATTTGGTGTTTTATTTTGTCGGCGACTTTTCTTTTGCACAAAAAAAGGATGTGGATAAACATTTTTGTTTTTCGTCTTATTTATTATTTTCCTTGAAAACTTTTTAAAAGAAAAAAAAACCTTTTAAAGATCCTTCGACATTTTGATGATATTTATATAGAAGTAAACATGTGGCATAAGGAAAGTGGCGTAATTTTTCGGTCGTTTATATTTCATTTTTATATGTTCAAAATAATCTTGCATTAAAAAAATAAAAATAAAATAATAAACAAAAACAGAAAAAAAATTTACATGTATTTCACATTTTTTGTGCATTTTTGATATTAATAATGAATTGAATTGGAAAAAACTCGTTAATCATTGCTTGAAATTAGCTTTTATAATATTTTTTCAATGTTAAAAATCATTTTGAAACCTTAAAAAAAAATTCATAACTAAAATGCGCATCGTCGGTTTCAACCGTCTCTTGACGGTGGCGACCGTCAGTTGACGGTGGAGACCGTCAGGCTCTGAAATAGGTTTCAACTATAAAAAATAGAGCAGCAATAATCTCCATAGCTTATTTATCAATAATCTTGAGTTTTTGGAAAAAAAAAATTGACGGTCAAAACCGTCAAAAGACGGTGGTAACCGTCGAAAATGACGGTTGGCTTACAGGGTTGATGACAGTAGCCGCCATTAATACCTTTAATACCTTTACGGCGATATTCTCGTATTACCCATGAATCAATACTATCATGCGAGAAGTCATCATAATTATTTACCATATCTGCAATAACAATGGGATTTTTAGAATAAAAATATTTGCAAGTTTTTTGCAATTTTTTATATCCATTTGGCAAAGTTGGAGTTTTAGTAATATAATAAATAATATTTGATGGAAGTGAAAAGCTTTGGGAACTTGGAGAATTAAAGGTAAATAACATGCTAGCTTTTTTTGATAATGAATAAATTGTTTAATCGTTTTATAATTACTCCTTTCTCCGATAATAAAAAAACAAAATTGAAAAAAAAGATCAGTATCAATAATGAAAATAATAGCATAGCTTCACTTTGCTTATTTTAAAGCTCTTTGCCATCTTTTTTAGGTCATTAGTTTTTAGGAAATACTTGATCCCGTAAAGAATTTCAATGCAATGATTAAATATCGATTAGCAAGCAAGCAAAAGGCTTGCTTTCAATTGTAAAAAATCGATCATCTCTGCCTTTGTTTATTATTAACCTTTGATATTTCGTATAAAAAAGGTTTGTAACATTTGCGATCATTCTTCTCCATTAAGGTCGACATAAAAGGTAAATCAAACTAACCGTTTGAAAAAGGCAAAGATAAGTCCATTTTAGTAAAGGGTAAGTACATAGAGAAAAACATATGAGAAAATGTTTACAGAACAATACAAAATTTATTTGCAAAACAAAACAAAAAAATATGAAAAACTTGACAAAATGAGAAAAAAATGCATTTAATATTTGATTTCAAACTGATTTGGTGTTGCACGACTTTCAAGTAATTTCATAGATTCAAGTTGAGCATGATCATAAGTGCCAAAACCAAAAGAGAAAAACGAGAAACTAAAATGTGCATTTGGATGCTTCTAAAATTAGACAAATTGAGTAAATAATAAACGAGAGCATGAAAACAATTTACCTTCACATAATAAAATCAAAAAGTTTAGCAAAAGACAAAAGTACAAAACAAAATATATTTACAAATCAAAAACCAACAACGAAAAGTGGTCTTACAAAAGATCCCAAAAAACCAATAACAAACAAAAGAAAAGTGTTTAAAAATGGTTGACAAAGCAATAATGAAGTTAATTACTATAAGACAGAATTTCAACAAAAATACCCATTTCTCGAAGCTCATTTTCGCTGATAAGTTTCATATTTTCAAAGGAGTCTTAAGGTGGAAAAATAAATTCGATGATATGAAATTCCTTTTTTTTTTTTGGTCCATCTATTTAACGTTCTTGAAGATTGGGTCATAAGCTTTTTCATTGTGATTGATTTTATGTTTGAAAAATGAAGACCAGAAAGAATATATAAAATTTTATTAACAATATACAAGAAAACGAAAAACATTGAAAAATGATAAACAAAAAACTTCAAACAAATCATTGATTATAGTTGACATTCAGATTGATGAGCATTGATTTAGATAATTGTAAGCTAAAAACCATCAGAAGGTTCAGCATTGAAACTTTTATAAAGATTATCAAAGAGGTCAACACTATTGAAATCTAATTCGTCATTGTTTTGTCTTCTTGAATATTTTTTCGTCTTCTTTTTAGGAAGAATTGCAGCAGATGGAGAAGCTCTTCTCTTGTCGGTCTAAAAATAAAATTGTTAATTATTGGAAATATGTTTAGATTTTTACCAATGGTCGAACAGGTTTCTTGGGTTTAGTACCATAATCAACACCATCTCTGTGAGGCTAAAAAAACCAAAATGTTTATTTTTTACACAATGTTAAAATAATACCCGAGTAATACGACTTGGAGTCTTAACAATAGGAGGTCCAACATCTTCGGAAACAGGTTGAACTTGTTGAGAAGAACTTCCATTTGAAAAGCCATGTTCACGAGAAAAAGAAGGAAGGTTATCAACAAAGGCTTCGGAAACTTGTTCAGCATTAACTTCTTCGTTTATTGAGTTCTTACTAGCATTGAGAAGTTTAGCACCCAAAGATTGTTGATCTTCTGTAGAAAAACCATCAAAACTTTTATTTTCACCATTAAGAGCAGCTTTTTCCTTTTCCAAGGTAGAGATCTGAAAAACAATAATAAACAGCATAAAAATGAAGAAAACTCTCACCTTTTCATGCTGCTTCTTATTTGATGTTTCTAATTCATATTGGGCTTTGTACAAACGAATTATTACGGCTTCAAATGTTTTCTTTTCTTCATTACGAGCTTGACGATTTGCTTCTTGTTGCTTTTCAAAAACAGAAATCTGAAAAACTAAAGAGTACATTAAGTAACAAAGAAAAATTCACCTTATCAAGATTTTTCTTATTTGTAGCTTCCAATTCAGCCATAGCTTCACGCAAACGAACAATTTCATTTTCGACAGCTTTCTTTGAATCCATTTCGACGTTTAGCGCTTCGGTTGTTTTTTCCAATTCAAGATACTTAAATCTCAATGCCATGTTTTCATTTTTAAAGAAATCTCTTTCATTTGTCAATTCTTCAACAGCAAATTTCATGAAAGCATTGACTTTGTCATCAGTTTGTTGAGTTTCATCACGTTCAGATAAAGGTGGAGGAACATTGCCATGATCAGTCGAAGGTGGTTCAGAAGATACACCAGCAAGATTTTGATTTTCCATTGTTAGCAAAAGTCTCTGAAAGAATATAAAGCTGAATCGATGTTGAGCACAAACGGTAAATTGGAAGAAATTTAATCGCAAGAAAAATTTTAAAAAGTGGAAGAAAACACCGCAAAATATTTGAGAGAAGTTAATAATGGACTTGGATTAATAACACGGATAAATTCGCGATCGTCAGAAAATACAATTGATGGAAACTTATGGTTTTGATGATTATTCGAAAACGAAGCAATAAAGAAGTGAAATGAAAAAAGGAACGAATAGCAACCAGGCTTGGGCGGGAATCCCGGATCGTGTTCCGGATTCCCGGATTCCGGACCAATTTTTCGATAATTATTCCCGTCCCGGATTCCCGGATTTTATGTCCGGAATCCGGAATTAATAAGAATAAAGGGAGGAGTACATATTATCATTCGAGTAATCATTTTCTTCAAAATTTCCATGAAATATCACCAAAACTTTTTGGTTATCTGACAAATTATTACTAAAAAAACACTTTTTTCTCAAAAAAATTTAACGCTAAAATCCATAATTGGTTAAAACGTCATGTTTTTTTAAAAATGCGTCTAATACATTTTTTTCTGTTTTTAATTAGAAAGCATTTGGTTAAAAAAAAATTAAAAAATGACAGAAAATTAGAATTTTTAACCACGTTATGAATTCCCGGATCATTCCCGGATTCCCGTTCCGTCCCGGACTTTTTTGCGGGAATCCCGGACTCCCGGATTCCCGTCCCGGAGTTTTCATTCCCGCCCAAGCCTGATAGCAACTGTAGCCTAAAGCTTTCGTGGTAGAAATTAGAAGCAATTGAAATAAAAGCTTCTTGCTTTGGTACACATTTTTTACATTTGGAAAAAAGGATATGCAAAAAATGCATTTCTTCATATTTTAACAAGTATTAGATAAGCTACCTCTCAAAGTTTTAGTTTTAAAAATGCAATACAATACAAGAGTAATTATATTTGAGGGAAGAAGAACCATCAAATAAACGTGGAACGAAATAAGTAAAAAAGGAAGAAAGTCAATTCATAAAAAAAAAATAGAGTGTCTTGAAGGATTCAAAATAAGTGTGACAGTTACGACATGGCAAAGACGAGACCGACAATTTGCGCTTAATTTAAAGAAGAATAAACTGTAATATCATAAAATGAAGGAGCACACTGTTATCAA
The DNA here is from genome assembly GCA_028622995.1 of Panagrolaimus kolymaensis. Taxonomy (NCBI): domain Eukaryota; kingdom Metazoa; phylum Nematoda; class Chromadorea; order Rhabditida; family Panagrolaimidae; genus Panagrolaimus; species Panagrolaimus kolymaensis. Next base: position 1,063,371 of record JAJQJQ010000029.1, on the reverse strand, counting down.
ATACTAAACTTATTGCATTGCAAAGTGGCACTATAAAAGAAAAAAAGAAGACAACGAAGTTAAAATAATATATTTTTTGGATCACATAAAGAAAAAATACAATCAAATCAATACATAATAATGTCACTACAATAGAAATACACAAGAACATTAATTAAACAAAGTAAAAACTATAGTTATTTTAGTTAAACAACAAGAAAAAGCTCAACAAAAAGCATAAAAGGTGGAATGTGAACTAAATCACTTTGTTTCATCGACATCCTTCTTTTCTTCTTTGTGCTTTTCTTCGGCTGTAGCATTTGCGTTATCTTCATTACCAGCAGGAACAGAAAGCACCATTGGCGGCTTTTCATCTTCAGCTAAAAAAATGAAAGAATATATGGTGTGTTATATATCAACAATAAGCTTACATTCGTTTTCTTCTTCCTTTGCATTTGGAGATTGATCATTTGGTTTTGCAAAAGTTTCATCACATGCAGTATACGCAACTTCAGAGCACATCTTGATTGGATTGGATGGTTGAGGATCAGGCACTGGACGAGTAACTCTTGCATAATATTCTTCAGGTGAATCGCCAAGAAGGTTGAGAATCAATATAATTGTCATATTATCACATCCAAGACCACTGAGTTCACAATCAGGTGACAAACATGAATCAAGTATTTCTTTACAGATCTGAAAATAGCAAATTAAAAGAAGAACAAAATGAAAAGAAACAAGAATGCTTGCTGCTATTGTTCAACAACTACTAAATCAACAAAACTCACATCTTCTGGTTCCATTTTCATTTGTAAACGTGTTCGAACAAATTGCACAACTTCAGCATTGCTCAGAACATCCCAAATACCATCACAAGCAACCACCATAAATTCAAGATCCTTTGTAATTTCAAATGAAGAGACATCAGGATAAGCTACAAAGGTAAAAAGCTATTAGAATTGCATGAAAAGAGACAATGGAGAGCTTATCAGATACACAGAACATACATAAAAGAAAGAAAGAAAAGAAACATACCAGTAACCATTTGATCTTTAGGCAATTTTGATGAATTACGTTTGTATGAATAATCTCCAAGAGCACGTGATAAAGCAAGACTTCCATTAACTCTTTTGAATTCGATCCATCCTCCAGCTTCATGGATTCGTTTTGATTCACCTTTATTGCAAGGTTTATGGTCATAACTCATCGGATATTCAACACCGTTAATACATGCAACAGCTCTTGAATCCCCGACGTTACCACAATATGCTATGTTGTTCTTTATCAAGACGATGATCGCGGTAGTACCAGACATTTCTTCTTTTATTCCTTCATCAATCTGCATTTGTTCATCAAGTTCAAGAAATCCATGTTGCATAGCTTCTGGTATCTTGCCTTCTTCTGAAAAAAGAAGAAGAGCAAGTTATAAAACGACCAAAGAAGCAAATGAACATACTATAAAATTGATTGTTGACGATTCTTTTGTGTAAATGTGTTCCAGCGTATTCTGATACTTTAGCACCACCATGTCCATCATAAACAGCAAAGAAAGCAGCTTGTTTATCATCAGGTAAAGCGAGTAAATGTGTATGAGCATCTTCCATATCTAAAAATAAGCATATTAAAGGATTAACTATAGCTAAAATAAAACTTACTAATTCGCCATCCTTGCATACATGAACTTCCAACTTTGTATAAACCATTTTCACATGAAGCTGTTTCCTTTGTTTTTATTGGTTCACCAAGAGTTTGTCCCATCGTTAATAATTGAATATTTAATAATGATTCAACTAAATTAATGACGATTAAGCAATTTGAGTAAGAAGATGTAAAGAAAATTCACGCGTTTGAGACAAAAACAAAAGCAAAAACGAGAGAGAAAAGGAAAATGAAAAAAGCAGCGAGAAAATTTACCGTAAACCAAGGTTTTCGTGACATGAAAGCAAAGAACTCAAATTTGGATTTTATTTTTTACTTTACTTCAGCATTGTAAAAAGGGCAATTATCATTTTTAGTCCGCATTATTTGTAATTAATGGTGAAAAACACAATGAGAAAAGAGAAACCAAGTTTATTCAAAAATCAATTAATAATAAACAAACATAATAAAATTAGGAACTACGGAGGAAAGATACATTTAATATTTGATTTCGAGCTTATATGGTGAAGCACGACGTTCAAGCAATTTCATAGATTCAAGTTGAGTTTTAGAATAATTACCAAAACCAAAAGAAAAAAAAGAGAAACTAAAGTGTACTTTTCGATGCTTCTAAAATAAGACAAATTGAGTAATAAACGAGAGCATGAATACAGTTTACCTTCATAAAAGCGAGGAAAGAATCAGCATCGAAATCTTGATAGCGGATCACATTTAAGTTGAATTCTTTAAGCTTATAAAAATATGGAAGTTTTATAAGGTTCATGAAAATTTGCTTTGTAACATTAAAATAACCAAAGCTGAAATAAAGAAATTACTTAAAAGAGCCTTAAATAAAAATAGGATAGAAACTTACTAGGCGAATTTTCTAACATTAGGCAATTTTTCCAGGATGTTTTCAAGAGGCACAGCAACATCATTTTCGTCTTTGATTTCAACGCTAGAGAAATAGAGATCTAAGACCCTTCCACCAGAAACAAGCTTTTGGTATTCCATCCATGTTAAACTTTGATTCGAAATATACACAGCAGTAAGGTAGCAGGAATGAACTTTTTGAAGTAAGCGAGAAATGCTATGACGATCATAATAGCAGAAATCAATGTTGCCAATAGTAAAAGGGTTAACTTCGTATTGAGAAATAAAACCATCAAGAATAATTTGTTTTTGAGAAACGGCACCATTAATAATCAAACTGGGATCAATCATTGAAAGTTCAGCAACAGGTTGTTCATTTTTATCATCATAAGCTGAATAGCAATGCCAAACCTTCTCACCAGAATCATCATCAGCATCATCGTAGCTGATAAGTTTTTTGAAAACATGAGGTTGTAAATCAGCAAGGCTTTGTTCCATTCGGGCGATTTTTCTTTCTAACATTTTTCTTTCTTCTCCACATTTTTCTTGAGTGAGTTGTTGCAAATTTTCCAAAAGAGTAATCTAAAAATGATAAAAACCATAAACAAATGATAATTGATAAACTCTCACCTTTTCAAGCTGCTTCTTAATGCTGACTTCTAATCCCGCATTAATTTGGATCAAATTATTTATGGTGCCTTCAAGTCTTTTCTTTTCTTTATCATGAACTTGACGATCTGCTTCTTGTTGCTTTTCGAACGTAGATAACTGAAAAACACTAAAGTATAAAGAAATCTGTAAACAAAGCAAAATTAACCTTATCAAGATGTTTCTTATTTTTAGCTTCAAATTCAGCATTGACTTCACGCAAACGAATATTTTCGTTTTCGACAGCTTTCTTTGAATCCAATTCAAGCTTTTGTTCTTCCATGGTCTTTTTTAAATGGAGATTCTTAAATTCCAATGCAAAGGCTTGTTTTTGAAATTCATCTCGTTCTTTTGTCAATTTTTCATAAGCAAATTCCAAGAAAGCAATGACATTGTCATCATATTGTTGAGTTCCATTTGATTCGATCAAAGATGAATAACCATTCCCATAAGCATCCACAAGTGGTTGAGATGACCCATTTCCAAGAGTTTCCATGTTTAGCAGCAGCTTCTAAAAAATCAACCAAACAAATAGAAAACATTAAAAATTACAGAAGAGTGTCACGTAAAATAAACACACGCAAGTTTGATGAATGACTAATTTGGAAAGCAAGTCTTTCCTTCCTAGTAATTTTGGTTGTGTGTCTTTTCGCACTTGGAAATGCTTCATGGGAAAAGAGAAAAATAAATGAATGCATAAATGTGGATGGATGTGCCAGTAAGGAAGCTTTCGTTTGCATTGCATAAAAATGAAGCGCTAATGAGCGGTGGTTGACTTTGAGTTGTTTTAAAGGTTTGGGATCCTTGAAAACTATTTAATAAGATCCTAATTGAGGGTATGCTTAGAATTAATGGCAATGGATTAGTAAGCTAAGAGAGATGTGGGAGGAAATTTGGTACAATCTTTGAGGATCTTAAAGAAGTAAATTTGACCAAGATGTCGCGGAGTTGAGGATCTCATAATTAATGACAAAATTTTTGTAATAATTTGCATAAAACAAGTGTCAAGGCCGTCCGGAGACCGACGGCGTTTCTAGTAATGAAAATAAAAAGTAATAAATAAAGTTAACTTTCTGAGAAAAGTTTAAACGAATAAAAAGCTGAGACAAGTAAGAAAGAGAGGAGAAGAAAAGTAAAAGTTTACAACTAAAAACAGAGAGCATATATGCATGTTTAAAATTTGCATAAATCGAAACCAAGAAAGCGCTTTTCCTACAAAAAATGTAATTGCCTTGATCAATATGAAGCGAAATAGTATGCTTACAGCTTTTAAAAACTCGTCTTTCCACAGGAGCTTTTAGCACAAAAACAAAATGGTGAATGGATAGAGAAATAGTGATATTTTAGTGGTAATTAGAATGAGAAAAGTGAAATCAAATTTATTCAAAAATCAATTAATAATAAACAAACATAATAAAATTAAATAAAGGAACTACGGAGAAAAAATGGATTTAATATTTGATTTCAAGCTGGTGTGATGATGCACGACGTTCAAGCAATTTCATAGATTCAAGTTGAGTTTTCGAATAATTACCAAAACCAAAAGAAAAATACGAGAAACTAAAATGTGCGCTTGGATGCTTCTAAAATTAGACAAATTGAGTAAATAAAAAACTAGTGCATGAAATAATTTACCTTCATAAAAGCGAGGAAAGAATCAGCATCGAGATCTTGATAGCGGATAACATTCAAGTTGAATTCTTTGAGCATCGAAAAATATGGAAGTTTGATAAGGTTAGTGAAAGTTTGCTTTGTAACATTAAAATAACCAAAGCTAAAACAAAGAAATTACTTAATAGAGGTAAAAATAAGACTTACTAAGCAAATTTTTCGATATTTGGCAATTTTTCAAGGATATTTTCAAGAGGCACAACACCACTTTCGTCTTTGATTTCAACGCAAGAGAAATAATGATTTTGGACCAATCCACCAGAAACAAGCTTTTGGTATTCCATCCATGTTAAAGTTTGATTCGAAATATACACACCAGTAAGATAGCAGGAATGGACTTTTTGAAGTAAGCGAGAAATGCTTAGTCGATCATAACACCAGAAATTAATGTTTCTTGTAATAAATGGATTATTCTTATATTGAGAAATGGAACCATCAAGAATAATTTGGGAAACTGCACCATCAATAACCAAACTGGGATCAATCATAGAAAGAAGAGCAACAGGTTCTTCGTTTTCATCATAAGTTGAATAGCAATGCCAACTATTTTCACAACAATCGTCGCAGCTGATAAGTTTTTTGAAAACATTAGGTTGTAAATCAGCAAGGCTTTGTTTCATTTGAGCGCATCTTCCTTTTAACATTTCTATTTCTTCTCCCCATTTTTCTTGAGTGAGTTGTTGCAACTTTACCAAACGAGTAATCTAAAAAACAATACATTGCATAAAAATGAAGGATAAAATCTCACATTTTCAAGATTTTTCTTATTGATGGCATCTAAGACTGCAATGAGTTTTTTTGCACGATTGATTACACTTTCGAGAGCTTTCTTTTCTTCATCGCGAGCTTTACGATCCACTTCTTGTTGTTTTTCAAAACCAGAAATCTGAAAAACAACAAAGTAAAAAGAAGTGTTGTACAATAACAAACAAAAACTCACCTTATCAAGATTTTTCTTATTTATAGTTTCCAATTCAGCCATAGCTTCACGCAAATGGATAACTTCATTTTCGACAGCTTTCTTTGAATCCAATTCAACGTTTAATTCTTCCGTTGTGTTTTCCATTTCAAGATACTTAAATCTCAATACCATGTTTTCATTTTTAAAAAAATCTCTTTCATTTGTCAATTCTTCAACAGCAAATTTCATGAAAGCATTCACTTTGTCGTCAGCTTGTTGAGTTCCATTGAGTTCTATCAAAGATGAATTGCCATTCCCATCAGCATTCACAGGTGTTTGAGATGACCCATTTCCATGATTTTGATTTGCCATGTTTAGCAACAACCTCTAAAAATTGAACCAAACAAATAAAAAGCATAAAAATGATTGAAGATTGTCTCGTAAAATAAACACACGCAAGTTTGATGAATGCCTAATTTGAGAAGCAAGTAATGAAAATAAAATGCAATAAATAAAGTTAAATTTCTGTGAAAAGTTTAAACGAATAAAAAGCTGAGACAAGTAAGGAAGAGAGGAGAAGAAAAGTAAAAGTTTACAACCAAAAAAAGAGAGCATATTTGCATGTTTAAAATTTGCATAAATCGAAACCAAGAAAGCGCTTTTCCTACAAAAAATGCAATGTCTTTAATCAATATGAAGTAAAATAGTAGGATTATAGCTTTTAAAAAAAAGCCAACAAAAATTTGAGGAGAACAAACAAGTGAACAAAATATAAACTTTCTTAAAGAAAAATATTGAACGAAAGCAATGTGTTTTCATCGCTGGCTTTTTCTAACTTTGATATGCGGCTCAAAAATAAAAAGTAAATGTATGAGAAAAAACAAAATTTATTTACTCAACAACAACAAATATGTAACAATAAACAAAAGTGAGAAGAAAATGCATTTAATATTTGATTTTAAACTGATTTGGTGATGCACGATTTTCAAGCAATTTCATAGATTCAAGCTGAGCATGATCATAAGTGCCAAAACCAAAAGAGAAAAACGAGAAACTAAAATGTGCATTTGGATGTTTCTGAAAGTTGAACGGTATAAAAATGTCAAATGTAAAACGAAGATATACCTTCATAAAATCAAGAAAAGAATCAGCATCGAAATCTTGATAGCGGATAACATTTAAGTTGAATTCTTTGAGCATCGCAAAATATGGAAGTTTGATAAGGTTAGTGAAAGTTTGCTTTGTAATATTACAATACCCAAAACTAAAACAAAGATATTACTTTAAAGAGGTAAAAATAAGAAGGAAACTTACTAAGAAACTTTTTCAACATTAGGCAATTTTTCAAGGATATTTTCAAGAGGTACAGCAACATCATTTTCGTCTTTGATTTCAACGCTAGAGAAATAAAGATCTTGGACCAATCCACCAGAAACAAGCTTTTCATACTCCATCCATGTTAAAGTTTGATTCGAAATATACACACCAGTAAGATAGCAGGAATGAACTTTTTGAAGTAAGCGAGAAATGCTTAGTCGATCACAATAACAGAAATCAATGTTGCCAAAAGTAAAAGGATTAACTTCGTATTGAGAAATAAAACCATCAAGAATAATTTGTTTTTCGGAAACGGCACCATCAATAACCAAATTGGAATCAATCATAGAGAGAAGAGCAACAGGTTCATCGTTTTCATCATAAGTTGAATAGCAATGCCAACCATTCTCACAACAGTCGTCGCAACTAATAAGTTGGAAAACATGAGGTTGTAATTCAGGAAGATTTTGTTCCATTTGAGCGATTCTTTTTTCTAACATTTCTCTTTCTTCTCCCCATTTTTCTTGAGTGAGTTGTTGCGAATTTTCCAACCGAGTAATCTAAAAAACAATAAATAGCATAAACAAATGATGATAGATAAACACTTACATTTTCAAGATTTTTCTTATTGATGGCATCTAAGACTGCAATGAGTTTTTTTGCACGATTGATTACACTTTCGAGAGCTTTCCTTTCTTCATCACGAGCTTGACGATCTGCTTCTTGTTGCTTTTCCAACGTAGATACCTGAAAGATAAAAAAGAATAAAGAAGTGTCATAAACAAACAAAAATTCACCTTTTCTATATATTTCTTGTTTGTCGCTCCCAATTTAGCATTGGCTTCACGCACACGGATAACTTCATTTTCAAGAGCTTTCTTTGAATCCAATTCTACCTTTTGCTCTTCCATGATTTTTTCCATTTGAAGATACTTATATTCCAATACCGCGTTTTCTTTTAGAAGTTGAGATTTGTCATTTGTCAATCTTTCATAAGCAAATTCCAAGAAAGTATTAACATCGATAACTTGTTGAGTTCCATTTGGTTCAATCAAAGATGAATTGCCATTCCCATCAGCATCCATGGGTGTTTGAGATGACCCGTTTCCAAAATTTTGATTTGCCATGTTTAGCAAGAGCCTCTAAAAAATCAAACATTCATATAAAAATAACGGAAGAATATCTCGTAAAATAAACACGCGCAAGTTTGGTAATTAGTATGCTAAGGTGAGAGTCGAGTAAAAAATATTTTTCTGAGATAAGTGGAATGAAAAACAGGAAAACTAATAAAAGCGGAGAAAGTACATATGTTACGATTTAGAAAAAGAGCAATAGAAAAAAGTAAAATGTTACAAAAAAGGAGCATGTTTTCAAAATTTGTATAAATCGAAACAAAACTCTCATTTTTTCCAAGCATGTTGCAGTTTCTTTAATCAATGCAAAGCATAGTAGTAAGTATCTTTCTTAAAAACATGGGCATAGATAAATGGAGTTAGAGAATGTGAGCAACTCGATATCAGAAGCATAAAAAAATGGAAAAACTTGTCACTTATTTTTGCTATGAAAATTTTCTGTTTTACCTGAAAATTCGGATTATTGTAATCCGTGTAAGATACAGCATGCTTTGATTTCATTGCTAAAAAAGAAAGTCCTTCTTCAATCAAGAAAAATGAACGTTGTTGCACTTCAATTCCAAATAAAAATTATAGCATACATAAAACGAGATACATATATTTATAAAACAAAAAATAAGAGATATCGAAAGGCACATTTTAGTCTTTCATTTGATCATGTTTACTTTGATTATAAACCGAAAGGTTTAGTGTTTGAATTTGCTAATTATTGCGATTTTGCTTGACCAAGTTCGAGTTACACTTGTTACTAAATAGTTATCGAAATCAAATTCTTGATTACCGAATCAATGATGTTTATCGAAGAAAAAGGAAGGCCTTAACTTTATTATTGCTTTGTTATTAGCCACATTTTCTTGTTTGGTTTAGTTTGGTTTCAGTGACCTTTTATAATAATAAAGCCTCTTTTTTTGTTTTATTTAGTTTAGGAAGGAATTGCTTATTAGCTTCAACGAAATCATAGTGTTATTAAATTTTATTATACAAAATTATTTGAGTTAGATAAGCTTTTAAAAAATCTTAATATGAGTTTCATTATCTCCGCAATGGAGAAGGAGATGGAAGAATGTCTTCGACCAAAGTATGCATTTCGAATATTTTTAATTCCCGCTTTTTTTAGATATTGAGGACACAAGAAAAATGCTTTTAACTTTGCTGCTTTTTTTCAATTCTCTCCGTCTTCCTTCTTTTTTTCTTTCCTCCTTCATTGATCTCGTTTATTTTAGAAGTTCAATTTCAATTTCAACTGTTACAAAAACAATGTCGTCGTCAAATAATGACAAACAAACTAAAGAAGTTGTTGATGGTTTTCGTAAACTTCGTGAACATCAAACTCAAATTGTTAATCAACTGAAGATGATTGAAGGTGATTTACGTGAAATTTAGTAAGTTTCTTTCTTTCATTCATTTTTGCTTTTTTTTCTCCATTCATCCATTCTTCTTCCTTTCTTTTCAGTGGTGTTATAAACGTACTAAAAACGTTTGATCCTTCTCGCAAAGTATTATATCGACTTGGTGATACATTGATTAAAGCTGATGTCGAACAACATCTCAAGGACAAAACTGAACTCTTTAATGCTGTAAGTTTTTGATATATTCTTTCGCACTCATATCTTACTTTATCTTCTTCGTTTTTTAGTTGTCAAATGAAATGAAGCAAAGCAACCGAAAATTGGTAGAAAAATCAGAAGAAATCAATACCTATCAAAGAACTCATAGTATTCGCGTTCTCACTGAAGATGAAATTCATGAGTTGGAACAAAAGAATCAAATTTCCTATCAAAAATATTAATGCATGTGTTTTATTTTGCTTTTTTTATGTTGTTAAACGTATATTTGTTTCTAATGAATAAATTGCTTTACCGCTGAAATCGCCGCTTTTGTCATTTTACAACTTTATTGGAAGATCAAGATGATGCTTTAGCTACTTTGTTAGTTTGTACTGTTAGGCTCTGAATTAAACACACGATGATGATACAGAACCACCCAAAGTGAATAGCATCAAACACTAAAACCTTTCATTGCAAGGCTACGATCACTACAAAAAGGGCAGCAGCATCAACCAATTCTAACATCGAAACCATGGTTCATTCTCAAAACATAGCATTCACCTCCATCGTGGAAACCGCATCCCAAACAAGCTTAACAAACCACTATAAAAGCAGCTCGTTTACCACTCATTATTCATTCGAAGGAAGCCGCCAGCCAGCATTCTCAATGGACGAGCAACAATGGTTATCACGAAACCATCTCTTACTAATTGTTTCATAAGCTCCATATTTTCGGGCAAAAGATGAACATGCCTGCGAAACCCGAACTAGAAACCTGTTGAAAATATCTTATCCAAATCATTGACCATCACTTCGAAATTTGGTGATTATTAATTATTTGTTTGAAAGCTTTTTATTATGCAATTGTTTTTCTGCGTTTTAATAAGAAAAAATTTAGATGTGATTAGATGAAGTGTGGTTGTTGTGTTTGTAGTTATTTGCTATTCTTCTGGTTGTTTTGTTTATGGTTATCCGAAATTTCCATACATATATGAAGTAAACAGTTTTTAACCATTAACCATTTTTGTTAACGATTTAAGCTACCAACTCCAATGTTTTCGCTATCTTCAATCATGATGTCCTCATTTCACAAACCTTAAATCCTGATCCCAAGTGCCACCTAATCGAATTATGGATAAAAATATTTTAAAAAAATGGAAACTAAAAATGTGGTGTCATAAACTAAAAGATAATACATTTACTTATTACAACATTCGTTCAAACAATAAAATATAACAAAAAAAAATGAGTGGAATAAAAAGAAAGCAGCGTTCATAAAGAATGGTTAATGATGAATCATCAAAAACTTTGAAATACTTTGAGGTCTCATTGCGATAGTTTGCAAGTTAGCGTAAAACTTTTTTTTTAGGTTTTTGATTTTGCAACAAACAAAAAATTTTTATCTTGAAAACGTGTTTCTCTTGTCATATTTTTTCGCTCATATTTTGTTACATTTTTCTGTTTCAGGTACTGTGTTATTAAATATGATTGCTCAAGATGCTCATGCTCGTTGTGAACTTCGTTATGAAATGATTGAAGAAGAAAGAGATCGATTCCGTGACAAAAGCGTTGATTTAAAGTTACAAATGAATGACATGAAACAAACCCTTGAAAACCAAAGCGTCGCAATCGAAGATGGTTTAAAGAAAGCTAGAGAAAATGCTCAGTTGAATCAACTCGTCGTTGCTGAATTCAATGCTACAATTGACAATAATCTTGAAAAGGTAATTATTGTTTATTCTTTCTTGCTTTTAAATAATTTTTGTTTTTAAGATTTCACGCTTGGATAAACAACTCTTAGATGAACAACTTAAAGTCACTGAACTTGAAAAAGTGAATGAAGCTTCCAAAACAGAATTGGTCAAAAACAACGAAGAATTATCACGTCTTCGAGGTGATATGAACAAACTTTTGAATGAGGTAAGTATTATGTTGATGGAATATTAATAACCATTTTATTATTTTAGAATCAACAACTCAAAGAAAATGAAAAAGGGTTACATGGTCAAGTTCATGGACTCAAAGTTGAAGCAACCCAAGCGTCATCTCTGAATAATCAACAGCAAGAAAAGGTATGATACTTTTAAACTTTTAGACTTACCATTAGTACACTTTCAAATTTTAGATTACTAGTTTGGAACATGAACTTCAAGCTTCAAAAGAAACGTTGAACAAAGTTGCTCATCTGGTAATACTTTAAAAGTTTATTCAAATAGCAATAACTAAATTTTGCTTTATTTTTTAGGTTAATGGAAAACAACAAACTGACCATGTCGCTCCTGTTAGTCCTTTTTCTTCTCCATCATTCGTTGACAACTCTTTTGATGGTTTTTCTACGGAAGATCAACAACCTCTTGGTGCTGAACCTTTCAATACTAGTAAGAACTCAACATACGAAGAAGTCGATGTTGAACAAGTTTCCGAAGCCGTTGTTGATACCCTTCCTTCTTTTTCTCGTGAACCTGGATTTTCAAATGGAAGTTCATTTGCACAAGCTCAACATGTTTCCGAAGAAGTTGCAGCTCCAATTGTTAAGACTCCAAGTCGTGTTACTCGGGTATTATTTTAACATTATGTAAAAAATAAACATTTTGGTTTTTTTAGCCTCACAGAGATGGTGTTGATTATGGTACTAAACTCAAGAAACCTGTTCGACCATTGGTAAAAATCTAAACATATTTCCAATAAATAACAATTTTGTTTCAGAATGACAAGCGAAGAACTTCTTCACTTGCTGCAATTCATCCTAAAAAGAAGACGAAGAAAGTTTCAAGAAAACAGAACAATGATAATATTGAATTAGATTTATATAGTGTTGGTCCCTTTGATAGTCTTTTTAAAATATTCGATGCTAAATCTTCTGCTGGAGTTCGTCAAAATCCTGTTATGTCTCATAATGTAATAACTTTAAGATCTTTTTATTAAATATATCTTTTATGTTTTTAGCTTAGAAGCAGAACATCTGTTGCTGTAGCATATAATGGTGATACTGAATCAAATTCTGGTGAAGCTGATTATTACAGTGATAGCGAAGATACCACCATTGGAACAAATCGTAAAAAGTAAGCTTAATATTATCTTTGAATAGTCATTATTGTTTTTTTAGCATTCCATCAAGATCTCGTAGCTGTGCCACTAATTCAATAAAAAAGAAATTTACTGCTAACGAGTTCGAATTTCAGTCATGTATTATTCATAACAAAGTCGTTGTTTTTGCTCCTGGAAACAAGTGTTACAACTATCATTACCAAGTTACCAATAAAAATTATCGCTGTGGTGGATGCTCTGATGGTCCTAGAAAAAAATTCACCGTTAATGGAACAATTGAACATGATGATAATGGTGAAAAATACTTTTGGGCATATGATGATCATGTATGTGAACCTCATGACTACTCTAAGTAAGTTAAATATTGTTCTTTAATTCTTATTACAATTTTTTTTAGTGCCCCAACAAGATTTCGTGGACATCATGTTAATAAAGCTACAAGCAAGATCTATGATTTTAAGTTCGCGAAGACCTTACAGAATCGAGTCAAAATTGTTGTTCCTTTCACTAAGAATGATCGAAAAATGTGCTATTTCTTTCTTTGTAGATATGATAAACCAAACTTGTATGTTTGTAAAAGATGTGCTTCTCACAAACCTCCCCGTTATGTCCCTGGAGGATTTGGAAAAGATGAAAATGGTAAAGAAGAAGATGGTAAAGAATACTTTGAAACTCTACATAATCGTCATGTTTGCGAACCTTATGTGTACAATCCTGCTGAAATTATCAAAACCAATGCTCATCATTCTCAAATTCATCCATAATAAATAATTTGTTTGAATGTTTTTCATTTTTTGTTTTGTTTGTTGTAATAAATTTTATAATCCATTTTGTGTTCTTTTTTGTTCTCAAATTTTCTGTATTAACCTACTAAAAAGTAATGCACAATGTCAAGGTTTTATCGATAGCTGTCTTCTGACCTTTTTAACATGTTCACAACCCAGCTCACTTGCTTATTTCAAAACAACAAGATATATGTGAAGGCGAGATGAGATAACTTTACAGAAACCTAACATTATTTTTTTTGTTATTTATTCCTTTTCAAAGTGATACAGTTAAGTTTTTTTTTTCGAATTAGCTCAAATTTTGGGTGGATTTTATGAGAGCTTTATTTATTCTTATGCGTTTTCAACAATGATGGACTACTTCACTTCTAAAAAAAAAATTTTTTTTTGCTTTGCTTACATAAAGCTATTTTTGTAATCGTAGTTTATAAACAGTTTTCAGAAAGAATATTTTATATAAAAAAACATAATAATAAAAGTTATTTACAATCTTTGATATAAAAAAAAAATCATACATAACTAAAATATGAATAATTGAAACAGATTGGATGATGGAATATTTTTTTGTTCCATGGAAACATAAAAAAAATCGTTGTTGTTGTATTTGAAATAATACATTTTAAAGATCAATAAAAGAAACACATAAATGGCAAGGTAAAGAAAAGGCAGGCAGTAAATATATTTTTTGTTTTGTTTAGTTTTTTTTTTTTGGTTTTTGGCAGTAACTTTGTTACTTTTTGGTTTATGTATCAAAAATTTTTTTGTTTCTTGTGAAAAATGATTTTAGCTAGCTAATCTATGAAAAAAAGGAAAAAACTGAAGGAGCAAAAATAAAAATACATATTTAAAGCAAAGATTTTTAAGCCCAAAATTTAGTTTTAATATTCACAGCTAATTTTCCACTCAAATCTTTAAACCATTCAGCCATTTGCTTTTTAAATTCCTCCACATCATCTTGATTGAATTTTCGAGAGGAATCTGAATATGATGAAGAAGCATCATCACCGCCGAATTTATTTTGCAACCAATAAACCCAATTATTTTTTCCTCGCCTTGCTAGTTGTTCAGCGGATTTTAATGGGGCTGGAATGGCGATGGCTGAAGTACACGCTTCATGCATGTAACAAAGTGAATTGGTTAAATTAAAAATATGTTCTAAATTCGTTGAAAATGGTGGATATTGAAAGATCACAGTTCCCACGGTTGGTTTTGCAGTGCCCAAAAGAGCCTTTTGAGCAACCAAAATAAATTCCGGATATTCTGGATTGGTGCCTCGCTGGCTTGTAACTGTTCCGGGTGTAACGTTTTGAACTGCTGCAGGTGTTCGAGAATCAAACTTTTCCAATTCACTTGAAGGCTTAAACATGCGATGATTGGTTTTTCGTTGAATTGCAACCACGGTAATTTTTGGCATAGATGGAATTCGATTTTTTTGATAATAATATTCCACAGCTTCCTTCAATATTTTGCATTCGCATTCTTGAATTTCAGAAAATTGGCCTTCAGAAACTCCCGATCGATAAATAATTAAATAACTTGGATAAAATCCATTCTTTTCATAATAATTATCGATGGTTCCAAGAACTTTTTCAGCGAGAATTTGAGCATCAACAACGATGGTTCCACCATTTTGAAAGAAATATCCTCCACAATCTGATGTTGCACCTTTATCCACGGTGGCTGCAATGCCAACACACGTGGGTTCCATGGTTTCTTTTCGAGAATTTTTATCTATAAATACTCGAGGCGGATGGGACATTTCGATACCAATAATCAAGGCAGTAGAAAGGATGGATTTACTGAAAAATTATGCAAAAAAAAATTAATTAAGTCTTGAAACATAGGTGCTAATTTACGAATGAAAAAGTTTCAAAATTTCAATCAAAAATTTTTTTTACGTTTCTTATAATTTTTACTTTGCGATTTGCAACTTGGAAATCTTTTTTTAATTAGCGATTTACAATTTGGAAAACTTACAGATAATCAACTTTTTGTCCATTAGATGCTGTAACCATCATATTTGGATTAGCCGCGATAGTATGATTCTTGCCTCCAGCTTTTTTATTTAATTTTTGTAAAATATTTTTCAAAGTATCCGGGCCTTTAGTAGTTGATTGAATTTTAACTTGTTGAGTTGGAATACCTCCTGGAATTTCAGCAAATTTAATTGCTTTATGCACTTCGGCGCTATCTGTGATAAAGAAAAAGAAAGTAAATCCATCATGAGCTAACGATCCACATAAATCTTCTATTGCAATTTTATCCGTTTCTGAATTCAATCGAATATATTCCCATCTTTCTATTTGCATACCAAATTGATTTGCCATTGTAACTAAGCGATAAGCGAATTCTCTAAAAATTAAGAAATAAAAAATTCATAAGTTACTTTGAGATTTTGTAATTTTTAACTAACTTACTCGGTTGGGACTTTATTTCGTCCTATAACAGCCATTTTTCGAATATTTGCGGGTTCAAGTAAAATATGACTGTGTTCATTCATACTCCATGCAGATGATTTAAGTTCCAATTGTTTATTTGAATATTGAACAGCTGGAGGAAATAATTCTTGACCTTGAGTTTTAACAAATTTTCCAGCTTGAACTAAACGAATTCCAGCTTTTAGAAGCCATTCATTTGAATTATATAATTCAACTTCTTCTGATTCATTTTTAATTTGTTGGGTTAATTCCGCGGGTTTTTGTTGGCATTGTCGAAGCATAACTTGAGTCTAAAAATAGCCATATTTAAGTAAACATAGGGTTTTTGGAATATATAAAAAAAACTTACTAAAGCTGGAGTCATTTTATTAAAAGCAACTCGTTGGCCATCCATAACTTTAAGGACTTCTATTGGAAATACATCACCATGTTTATTGACGGTTCCACTAATACATGGAAATCGATCATATCTCAATCGTTTATGCTTGATTTCTGCGTAATAATCTGCCACACTTATATCTCTGGCTTCTCCGGTTTCATTATTTTTCAAAGAAAAAAAGTTACTAAAAAATAAAAAATTTTTTTTGTTAAAAAAATCTTTAAAGAAACTTAAAAAACTCACTCTCGAGCTGAAAGACTTGTAACTCTTGTAATTACAAATCTTCGATTATTTTCAAGATGAGTTGTTTCAACAGCTAAGTTTTTGAGTTGCTTTTGTAAATTTTTCCAATTATTTGGATTTTCCAAATCTGATTCTCTCCAACGATTTTCATCCAAAATAAAATCAATTAATGGCACAGGTGTATAAAAAGCTGTTTTCTTTGCATCCACTTGAACCATCATTTCCACCGAATCACCCTTTTCAGTTGCGATGGCTCTAGCATTTTTTTGAATGCCTTCTTTCAAACAATAATTTGATTGATTTTGAACAGGAATATTGGAAAGTTTTCTAAACATTTTTTGACCAAAAACAAAAAATTCGGTGAGTTTGCTTTGATTTGTAAGAATGTTCACATATTGTTGAATGGCTTGCCGTTGAACGACATTCGCTTCATTTGAATATTCTTTAGGATGGATGATTCCAGCCTTTTGAAGAACGATTTCAATAGCAGCATATCTTCCAAGGTAGCTCAAATGACTGAATGGGAAATCTTTCTAAAAAAAAAAGATTTATTTTTAGTTTATAAATTTGCATATATAAAATAATTTTTTTAATACCCTTTCAATTTTAAATTCACGAAATTCAATTTCACCAAGCAAATCTATGGAGCAATAAAGCATTTGGCTCCGATCAAAAACAAATAAAGCATCGTCGTTGTCTTGATGAAAGAAGGTGGAATTATCTTTCAATAAAAATCGAAAAACTTCACCAAGTGCATCGAATTTTGCATTTCGAGCATAACTAAAAAAAATAAACTTTTATTACCTCAATTTTTAAGCGAGCCAAAAAAAAGAAGGGTTACTTACTCATTATCAGCTGATCGAGATAAATCAATGGTTTTATCTGGCTTTCTTGCAAGCCGACCATTAAATTTCATTTCATATTGATACATGCTTTTAGCGTTTTTTAAATTCATTGCAAATCCATTTAATTCTAAAGCCACTTCAGCTTTGGCAGGGAGATTTTTTGGAAGTTGCGCATCTTCAACAATTTGAAGTTTTTCGATTGCAAGGATATCAACTTCGGTGACATCATTTCCACCACGACCTCCGCCACCTCGACAACCACCACCTCGATAGCCTCCACGATCTCCGCCTCTGAAGTTTCCTCTGCCACCACCGCCACCTCGATCATAGCCACCACGAAATCCACCACCACCACCGCGATCACCTCCTCTGAAGTTGTCACGACCTCTTTGATTTGTGTCATATGGTTGATATCTGTTACTGCTACTTGCGGAATCTCGAGAGGAATGGAAGTCACGGGAACGATTTTCATCTCGATGTGGATCACGACTATAGCTTCGACTACCATCTCCACCGCCGCCGCGTGAATCACGGAATCGATCATCACCACCACGGGAATCACGACGGTCATCTCTGCGATCACCACCACCAAAATCACGAGAATCTCTTCCACCTCGATCATTATAATCACCACCACGGGAATCTCTGCTTCGTTCATCACGAGAATCTCGGCTATAACTTCGTCCATCTCCACCACGATAGGAATCACGGCGATCATCACCGCCGCCTCGGCCTCTATCACCACTTCCACCATTGCCACCTCCATGCCGTGAATACGATGACATGGTTGTTGGTTAGTTAACTGAAAAATTGGGAAATTTGAATATATACTTCAAAGCCACGGAAAAAGTTTAACGAAAGCAAAGAAAGAAAAATCAATGAAAGAAAAAAACATATATATTCACGAAACTTTTTTTGTTTATCGAGCAAAGCAGTTTTCT
The DNA here is from genome assembly GCA_028622995.1 of Panagrolaimus kolymaensis. NCBI lineage: Eukaryota > Metazoa > Nematoda > Chromadorea > Rhabditida > Panagrolaimidae > Panagrolaimus > Panagrolaimus kolymaensis. The sequence goes on along the minus strand of JAJQJQ010000029.1, from coordinate 1,044,985 downwards.
TTAACTTTGGAAATAAGAAAAAAAGCATAAAGATGTTATTACAAAAGCTGTGGAAGAAAAAAATGAAACATACGAACAACAACATCCGTTTTTATCTCCGATTTAGATCAAATGCTTGGTTGCTAACAAAGTTTTTTTTGTTGCCAAAAGCAAGTAACCAAGAAAAAGTCAAAAAATAGCTCCAAACATTTTTTTTAGATTTCTTTGCGCGGGAAAGAAAAAATGTATCAATTATTGGTATAGGCACGCAAGTATTATCCTTACTTAAAAAAGTTATGGGGGTTATGAGGAGAGTAAAGACAACGACGACATCTGGTCAGCCGCTGCTTCAAAAAAAAAATGGATAAGAAATTTGTGAGTGACCTTTTGCGCAAAAAAAAAAAAAATAAGTTCACAGCAAAAAAGAAAGAAACGGTTTTTGTCAAAGAAAAATATAAGAAAAAAGAGTGTCTGTCATTTGCATAAATAAAAAGAAAAGAAAAAAATAGGAGTTTAAAGTCCAACCAACCGACCAAAAAAAAATTGATAGTAAAAAATGGAAGGAATGAGTCTTATCAAAAAACAAAGAGAAAACTTTTTTGTATCATAAAAAAAGACTGCAAAAAAGTGTTCTTTAAAAAAATGTATGTAGCTACAAAACGTTATTTATTTTTTTTATTTTTATTGCAGGTCCCAGAGAAGTGAGTGATCGAAGCCAAAAACGGGTTGTTTAAATGTAAAAGTTTCAATTTGGTAATATTAATTAATTATTGAAAACCACGATCGAATTCGATCTGAAATGTTAATGAAAAAATAAATTTTCCACCTTTTAACAAAAATGTGTTTTTTAACTATTGCAAATAAGTCGAGAAAAAAAACTTGGATTTGTAAAAAAGCAATAAATAGCCAATGGACTCGATTTCTTTTAATTTTTATTATTGATTTTATTTCAAGAAAAAAATTACGCTCACGGAAGAAAAGAAAAAAAAGTTTAACGTTAAACCACGCGGAGCTCAAAAAAAGAAAAATAGACACGTTTAAATTAATGGCAACAAAAAAGAAAAGAAAAGAAAAAGAAAGATAGTTATTTTTTTTCTTGAACAAAAATAAAAAAAACCATTAAAAGTGTCAATCAAAAAAAAGCTAAGAAACTAACTACAACAACAAATAGGCAAGCAACAAACATATAAAGTTCATATACATATATTCTTTCTTTTTTTATTTCATTGCTGTGCAACTTTTCTTTTTTTGGCGGACATCCAACCAGTAGCAACAACAGCAACCAAATGCAGCCGCAGCACCATCCTTCGACCGACCAACAATGTACATAAACACATTTATTTATGTTTATGAAAGAAGAAAAAATGTTTTCGTTTGAAGAAAAAAATATAATAGCAAGTATGGAAGGAAGATGAACGCATAAAGAAAAGGTGCAAAAAAAGAAAGAAAAACAAATTGAATGCTTGCGAGCAATGAAAATGGCAAAAAATACTCTAAAGGCAGATCAGGTGAGGATGAAATGAAAAGTTTATGGCTTGGCTTGACTTTGGTTTGTAACAAATTAGAAAAGGTTTGGGTTTGTGAGTCATAAATATGCATTATTACACATATATTTATGGAAACTAATGGGTTTTTTTCGAAACTAAAAAAAGAAAATGCCCTGAGAAATTAGCGTCGAAAAGGAAGATCAAAATGCCTTTTTTGGCAAATGTTAGAAAAAAAAAATATATGCACGCTTTTGAAAGGTATGAATAAAATATAAAAATAAATGTCAAAATTTAGTAAAACATTAAAGGATTAAGATTTTAAAAAGTCACAATATTTTTAAAAGTTTGTTTTTTGTTTTACCATTATTACATAAAGAAATTATTGTTAAACTTTTTTTTGATGCGAATTTTAGTTAAATAAAAGCAAAAAAATGCAAAACAAATTTGAATCGAATCTTCTTTATTTTGTTCTAATCATTTTAAAACCTGATCTGGTTGATATATAATAAATTTTCTGTTAATTCATAAAAGTGTGTTTTTATTTTAAAATTTTTATGCGTCGATATGATTAATTCTCAAAATTCCACATTTTCTTATATTGGTTTTAATAATTTGAAAAATACAGTAAAAAAATGCTTTGGGTTAATTAATTAATCTGATTTCTAAAAAAATAGTTCTGTTTTTCAAAATTATACAGTTACTGCTTTGTGCAAAGATTAAACAAAAATCATTATTGGTAATAAAAAAAGGTTTACTACATTCTAAAAAAAAACACATATGTGCAAACACAATTCATTTGACTTTCAAATAATAACAAAAAAAGCTTTTTCTTTTTCTTTTTGTTTGCAGTCACGAATAACAATTTTTAAAAATCATTATCCCTGCAAACCCATAAACACAGTGAAAAACAAATTTAATTCAAAATATTAAAAAACGAAAGTCTGAAAATGGCTGATTTTTTTTGTTTTTGCATTTTTAATTCAAAAATCAGATCAAAAAAGCTACAAATAAATATTTATTCGAAGTTTTTTCGAAATCGTACAAAATATTTTTAATAATATTTTTCTTTTAAAAAATATTTATCCTGAATTTATTTGCTTTGACTTTTGTTTCGATTGTTCACAAAGCACATGGCTTCAACCAACAAAAAATGGATCACAAGTTTGATCAAATTTTTTTGTATAAAATGCAATTTTCCACCAATGATTTTTTCAAGCTTTTCCAAAAACAGTTTTATTCAACTTTAATTTTATCCTTTAACTTTTGATTTTAAAAAAAAATGTCCAAGCTTTTCATTTTTTTCCTCGCAGCAACAATTATTTTTACGATTGTTCTTGCTGATGAAATTGAACCCAATGAAGCCCTTATTGATGATGATTGGGAACCAATGAATCTTCCACCTGAAATGAATGATGATATTGCAATTCGTGAAAAACGAAGTGGAGCTCTTTGCAGTGTGTCATGTGGAATTTGGAGAGGTGGTAAATGTAAAAAAGCTAAAGGACATAATTCCATTCCATGTGGAAATGGATGGGTTTGTGTTTGTAATTAATTTATATGTGAAAATAATGTATGCGTTTTTCGGTAGTATAAAAATATATAATTTTTTGATTATTTTTTATAAACATTTTTGTGTAAATAATTTTTTTTAATGTTGCAAATAAAGATTAAATTTAAATAAAAAAACTTTTTTGTTTGTTGAACATTTGAACTGAGTGAGTCTATTTTGAGCTGATTTCAAAATGCCTACAAAACAACGTAGGAAGGTGAAACACTTATTTTTTTGTTATTTTTTTTCTTATCAGTCTGTTATTGAAAATATAAAACTCTAAGAAACAAAAATGATAATAAAAAAATAAAAGAGAGCAACAACATGTTTGTAGGAGGGAAATACCTCCGGAAAGATGTCATAAAAATTGAAACTTTCTGATCAAAAAAAATGCTTGTTATTGTTTTTTTGTTTTTTTGTTTTTTTGTTGATTCTTTTACTCCTGGTTACTCACAAGTCAGGCTCCACTTCGTCTTTGTCAGGAGATGATATTTTGAAAGGATATTTATTTATGCCTCTGTTGACGTCAAAAATTACAGAAAACTGATAAGATTTGCTTTTTTGAAAACGGTATAAAAGCAATTTACAATCATTGATTTTTTCAAGCTTCTGCTCCAATAACTTTCAATTAAATTTAATATTCCTTCAAACTTTTTGTTTTTAAAAAAATGTCAAAAATTATCATTTTGTTCCTTGCTGCCTCCGTTATTCTTTCCACTATGGTCCAAATGATGCCAGTTCAAGAAAATGTCGTTGATCATCCAATTGTTCTTCCTCAAATACTTCTAAATAATGGCTCACAACAACTTAGTGAACAACAAAAAAGTGGAGCTCTTTGCAGTATCTCGTGTGGAGTTTTTAGAGGTGGAAAATGTGTCAGTGCTCCCGGACATAATTCCATCCCATGTGGAGATAATTGGGTTTGCGTTTGTGATTAAAAATATTTAAAATAAAAAATGTATATTCCCGTATATTCAAATTCTGTATTTATTTTGTTAAATAATTTTTGAAAATTATATTTGTGTTTGTAAATTAAATGTCAAAAATTTATTTGTAATAAAACTCTTTTTTTTAAATATTCTCTATAAAATCATAATTAACGCTTTTGATTTATTATGAAACTAAGTATGTATCTTTTTTCTTGTTTGGAAAAAAGTGGATTACCAAAAAAAGAGCTCAAACATTTGGAATTTTTTGTCGCATTATTACCGCATTAAAAAGTATTAAACAAGGGCAAATTGTAAATCACCCTAAAAGTTCATCATGAAAGCGGCCCTTTGCAAATGACAAATGGCGAAACTCAAATTAAGCAAAATATCTTATAAGAAGAAAAAAATGTTTAAAAAATAGTAAGAAAAAAAAAACATATGTACAAAAACAAGCAACAAAAAACTTGGCGCCATTTTTTTATAGCTTTAATGCCCTTGAAGCCATGGAAAAAAACGAAGGAACAAAAACAAGTTTTTTGGAGAAATAAATGCTACACCCTTTTTTAGCTTAACTTTTAACAAAAAAAGAAGCTCTAAATATGTGAATATTGTTGTCATTTCCTTGCTAGTTTTAATTTTTTTAAATAAGCCATTAATTAGCCATTTAGTTTTAATAATATTCCAATTTTACAGAAAACAAATCATGGATTTTAAAGCTAAACATTTGGCTATTCTTGAAAAATATCAGCAAATGGCACAAAAAGTTGAAGAATTAACTATGAAATTTGAAAATGCTAATTTGGAAATTGAAATTGAAAAAGTAATTTTATATATTCTAAAAAATATTTTTTTATTAACGTTTTTTAAATATTAAGACTCTGAAAGAAAAGGCCCTTCGTCGATGTGTAGAATATGAAAATTATGTTAAAAACCTTGAAACTCATATAAAAGAATCCTATGAAATCGAAGATAAACTTAAAGAAGAGGTGGATTTAAAAGAAAAGTTTTCCTTTAAATAAAAAATATTTTAGATTTCTGAGCTAAAAAAGCAGCTAATTGAAAAAGAAAATGCAGAACAAAAAATTTCTGCAAATAATAAATTGGAAGCTTCGGTAAATTATTTAAAATTTGCATTTTTAAAGTTAATAAATAAAATTTAATTAATTTTTTAGACGGCTGAAATGAATCTCAAAAAAAATATCTCTGATCCTCCTCACTTTCTTGATTTATCAATTATTGAAAATATTTATTCGTCCACTGGAAAATTAGGTTATGAAAGCGATGATTCTGAAACAACACTTGAAATAAAAAACTCAAAACTATCAAAATCAAAAACACCCCAAATTATAAATGTGGAAAATTTTAAATTAATTACCACCAGCGACAATAAAGAATGGGTTTCATTGGAATATTTGGAACCTGGAAATCCAAATTTTTTTCGTAAAATGTTTTATGATAAAATCTATGAAAGATTTTTTTGTTCACATTGCAATGAACGCGGCAAACATGTGATTGGAGTTTTGGATGAAAACAATAATCTTCAATTAAATATGGCACATATTTGTGATCCAATGCAAATTAAAGCTCCAATGGAATTAATTAAATTACCAAATTATAAAATTACAAAATCCCGTGAATTAATTATTATTGTTCCTTCTGAAGATGGTCAAAAATGCTGCTACCGTATGAAATATAACAGCGCTCTAAAACATTTTATTTGTGAAAATTGTGCTTTCAAAGGTGAAAATGTTACAGCAAATTGCCTCAAAATGAATGGAAAAAATGTTATAAAATTGGAAGTCAAACATATTTGTGATCCAATTGAATACATTAAAAATTCAGAAGAAAATGCTTGAAAAAATAAATTTGTTTGATAGCTTCATAAAACTTTTTTGTTTTTTTTTTAATTTCCATTGAATTTGCTCTAAATTTTTTGTAATTTTATTTTAAAATAAATAAATATGGTAATTTTTGAAAGATTTGATTTCAACTGAGATTTTTTTTGAGGCGATTAACTAACAGACCTCGAATTAATAATTAAAGGGGAATTTTTTAAAAAATCCTAGAAAGAATTATTTAAAGAAAAAAAACAAGTAAATGGCGCCAATTATATATTTTTTGGAGGTGATCGAATTGAGAAGAAAATGAAAAGAATTAATTAAGTTGATGATTATTGAATTTTAGAAATATAAAAAACCTTAGTTTTCTTATATATATATATATTTTCTTCTGCTATCAAAAAATCAATTGATTTTTATTAACAAAAATATTTTTGTTTGATTTAAGAAAGATTATCAATTTTTTACTTTTATTTTTCTTTCTAAAACTTTAAAATATGGATATTAAAATTTCTGAAATTCTTGAAGAACGACAAAAAATGCTTGGAAAAATTAAGGAATTAACTATGGAATTGGAAAATGCTAATTTGAAAATAGAAATTGAAAAAGTACTTATAATTTTAATTTTATATTCTCTAAAATCTTTTATTAATTTTGTTTGTTTTGTTTTAAGACTAAAAACCAAATTGCTCTTCATCGATGCTCCGAATATGACGATTATGTAAAAGAACTTGAAGCCCATATAAAGAAATCCTATACCATCGAAGACAAATTGCAAGAAAGAGTAGGATTTTAGTCAATTTTAATCAATAAGCTTGCTAATTTGAATACCATTTTTAGATTACTGATTTAGAAAGAGAATTGGTTAAAGAAAAAGCTGCTAAAAAATTTGCGAATGATGGAGCACAAAAAATTAATAATTATCCTGAAGTGGATTTTGACGGTGAAGAAGAAGATATTGATCCTGGACAGTTCACTGATAAAAAATTTGGAGATTTTAATGAAGAATCTAAAAATATCTCTGATGATGATGACAAGGAAAATGCCAAAAAGCGGTAAATACAGAAAGATTACCCATTTCTATATGTTATCTTAAACCTATTTTAGGTTGGCACCTCCTAGACGTAGTCAAAGAAGCGGATCAAGTAAGCGATCCTTATTTACACAAGCTTCTGGAGTTGCCAAATCAAACGCAACCCAAGAATTATCGTCGCCATCCTTGCGTAGAGTTCGCAAAAGTGTTGTTTCAGCGAAGCTCAAGAAAAATGAAAAGGGCGAAGATTTTGTTGAATTAAACACCAGTTCTGAACTAACAGAATGTAATTCTCAAATCATTAAAGAAAAACAATTTGAGAAAGAAAAAGGCGTCCTCAAAAGATTTGAAGATGATGATAGCCCAAGAAAAATAAATAATCGTCTTCAAATTGATTTTTACAACGAGAGTGAAGATGATAGCGATTCTGAACAATTCGTTGTAAAGCCAAACAAACCAAGAACAGAAGAGGAAGACGAATTGCGGTTTCAAGAAATGATTGAAATGGCGGAAAAAGAAGAACGAGCTAAGCAAGAATTGAAACGCCGTAGAAAGACTGAAGCTTCAGGCGAAGATCCTGAAATTATTAATGCCCCCAATTTTGAAATCAAAAAAGCCGGTCGATTAATTAAAGAATTAATTATTTTTATTTCGTCTGACGACGACGATGAGCGAAAATGCTATCGAATGAGTTATAACCTTTCAAAACAAAATTTTATTTGTGATAATTGTGCTTCGAAAGGTAAAAACGTTATTGCAAAACGCGCCAAAAACAATGGAGCTAATGTTATTAAACTGGAAGCCAAACATATTTGCGATCCAATTAATGATCAATAAAGAAAATGCTTGAAATTTGAAAAATCTTTTTTGGTTGCAAACTTTGTTTTTATTTTATTCAATTTATTTTTAAATAAAAAAAAATTTTTATTTTGATTTCGTTGATTCATAATTTTTGTTGTGTTTGTACAGCTTTGATATGGCTTGCTTACTTTGCTTTTTAGTCTATCACTTTTTTTATTTGTCAAATAAACTAAAGATTAAAAGTTAAAGCATGCATGTATCTTTTTTTATTTTTAAATTTGTACCATCCATCCTCAGTTCCACTAAACACAAAAAAAATAAACAGATGCTAGTTATCACGAAAAAAAAAGATTTCACCGCCATTGCAACATTACAAAAAAAAAGAAGAACAAATAGCAAATAAAATTAAACTTCCTCAATCAAACAAAAAAATGGGTATAAAAAGGGTAGCTTTTTGTATGAACAAAATCAAAACTATTTATTTCCTTTTTCATTAACTTTGAAATTTTTTTAAAAAAAATTGTCAAAATTCATTATTATATTTTTCGTTGCTGTTATCTTAATTTCTGCCTTGGCAACAACCAGCAAAAATTTGATGAATTTCAACATGGATCCAGCAGCCACGGAAGATGATGGTACTCATATTCGAGAAAAACGAAGTGGATTCCTTTGTAGCCTTTCATGCGGTGGTCGCGGTGTTTGTGTCAAACGTGCTGGGGCAAATAATTTTGTTTGTGGAAATGGATGGGCGTGTGTTTGTTAATGATTTGATTTTTTTTTGTTGATAATGTTATCGTTTTTTTGTAATTGTAATTTTGTAATAATAAAAAAAATATTTGAAACTTTCACTCACATTTTTTTTAATGCACAAAATTGGAGGAAATACTTTAAATTTAGATAAATAAAAAAAAATATGTTTAAAAAAATCATATATAAAGATTAATAACCGACTAAGAAATAAAAAGTAAAAATTTATGCAAACTTTAAGTTTAAAAAGTAAAAATGAAAAAAAAGTAAAATAAAGTTTCATTTTTTCCGAGCATGCTAAAGTAAAGAAGACCCCAAGTTTTTAATAAAATAGTTATTAATGAATTTTTTTTACACTTTAAAATATTTAATTATATCAAGTAAATGAGGAAAATTTTTTAAGAAAATTTTACAAATTCCACCAGACCGGATTTTTTAAAATAATTAATAATTAATATTTTATTTGAATCCAGAATTTTTACGAGATATGGTTTATTATCTTACTATATGTTTTTTTTAAATTATAAATAAGTGTTTAGGAATAATACTTTTGAAATTTTTAAACACATAAAAAAATTGCATTTCACGAACAAATAAGTAATATTAAGTTATTATTTTAATAAATAGACTATAAAATTTTGATGTTTACACAGGAAATAAAGCCTCCATTTGTTCATCTCTAAAAAGAATATGTATTATTTGTCTGTATCACTTTGCACCATTTTGTTGTTGCATAATTTAATCCTATTTTCACCACTTTTCACAAACATCTGCTGTTTGCCTTCCTTAAGAATTTTATTTTACAGCTATTTCAACATTAAACAAAATACAATTAAACAATAAATAAATTTAAACTTCCTCAATCCAACAAAAAAATTTTTGTATAAAAGAACGGATTTATTTTTGTTTTCATCAACCAAGCCTTTAATTTTTTTGTTTGTCATTTTTAAATTTCAAATAATTTTTAATTTTTAAATATTAAAAAAATGTCAAAATTATTCCTTTTTGTCTTTGCTGTCGTTATTCTTTTTGCTATCATTGTAGCTAATTCAGAAGAAGAACAACTTTATGAATCCAACAACAACAATTCCAGTGGTAATATTCGAGCAAAACGAGACATTGCATGCTCTGCACTTTGTTTAGGCCGAAAAGGAGTATGTCAAAAAGCTTCAGGACATCAATCACTTGCTTGCGGACGAAATTCTGTTTGCGTTTGTAAATAAATATTATTATAAATGCTTTTATTTTTTTCTTTAAATAAATACTTTCATGTTACATATTCAAAGAGTTTCATATACATTTTAAGCTTGAAATAAATCTATTAAAAATCAAAACAAGGAAACACACAAAAAGTGTGAAACATTTGAAGAAAAAAAAACAGTGCCTTTCAAATGCCAATATAAAAATGATGTTGTATTATTTGTTCTTGACCAAGTTTGAGAATCAACCTTTGAGACATAACTTAAAAATAAATAAGGCTGAAAATTTTTTTGTTGTTGTTGTGTGTTATTGTTTTGCAAAATTTTTTTCTTCGATTGGTTTTTGGTTTGATGCTATTAAACCAAAAAATGAAGGAAATGTCATCGAAACAAAAACTTTGTGATTGTAATGAATATTATATTTTTCAAGATGGAACAAATGTGGAAGTAATGAAACAACACGAGGTTAGCTTTTTGAATGGTGTAAACTATCAAAATCTAAATTTGTCAAAGCTCCTATGTTTTTTGATTAATAAAGTTTGATCCAGTAAAATTTTAATCGTGAAATAGTTTCACTCCTTCAAATATGAAATTTCACAATAAAATTTTAACCCTCTAAAACTGTTAAACATTTTTTTAGGTTAATATGAAAGCTTATTTTGACTTTGTAAGAAATTGCACTCTATGGGTTCAATTTTGGTTAAGCGGACTTATATTTTTAATTTTATATGAATCTCCGCATGGTGAATGTCGATGTAGCAAATATTTTTTTGGTAAATCTGAAATTTATACGAAATGTATTGCTTCGATACTTTTATTATTTCTCTATGCAATCGCAATTATTTCATATTTTTGCTATTTTTATTTTTGCAAAAAATATATTCCAAAATCACAGTGGAAGCAGCTTTTAAACAAATCTTTTAAATTGAAAATATTACACACTATTTTTTTCATTGCTTTTTTTGTTGTTAATATTTTTATTGGAAAGAAATGCTTTAAATAAAATTCTTTCTAATTTTTAAAGAATAGACTTGTTAAAAAACGTGGAAAAAAATCTTAGATTTTTTAGCAATTATTATTGTAAAAAATGAAATAACCAAAAAAAACCCTTTATTCAGTTAAAAGCGATTTGGTAGACTTGGTTCATCGCAAAGCGACTTAAGCCTCTCCGCCACGTCAAGGCGTCTACCATGGAGAGGAAGTATTAAATGTAAAATTATTATTGACATCTGGTGTTAATCAAGTGATAACTTGAGAGAGAATATATGAAAAATATATGTACATAAGTAAAGCATTAGAACAAATTGATAGCAATTCAAAACTGAACGTTTGATAAAAGAAAAAATGGAACGATAATAATTGCTAGTTAAAGATGAAAGTAATAAATGAAAAAGAGTAAAAAAAAGAAAAATTTCAAGTTAAATTTATATTTAAAAAATGGGAGAAAAGACGAAACTAAAAAAAATTAGGCGTTGAAACATTTCTTTATCATTTCAACTTAGACAAGAGTACCAAGATTTGGACCAGCTAAATATATTCAAGAAATAGTAAGAGAGTAATGCAAAATGTTTTTTTAAAAAGTTTTCATGTTTTTAAATAATAAATAAAAAATAAAGCTACCTTCTAATAAGTGTTCATCACGTGGTTGCAAGCATGGTGGAACAACTTGGATTGCTGCATGTTGATCAGCAGCCTGAAACGCTACAGCAGGTTGTTGTTGTGGTAGCGGAGCATCATCGGTGTCATTTCCTTAAAAATAAATGATTGCAAAAAGGTTTAATGATTTTTAAAAAATAAATATGAATCACATTTTTGTCTATTAGTAGAGATAAATAAGTAAAAGGCAAACCTATTCCGACGTCAATAACAATAGAGCTAATAAAAACAAGCACAATAGCACCAAAACTTTCAACTTGATCAGCAAAAAAAAGGTAATCAAAACACCATCCATCTAACAAGTCTTTTAAAAGAGAGAGAATAGATAGGGTAATAAAAGTACCGAAGAAATGTGTTTTTGACAATTCAACTCTCCATGTTAACCAAAGAAACCAGGCTAGGTAAACAAATTCAACCAAGAGTAAAATAGAGGCATAGATAATGTACCAGTCTTGGAAAGCAGTTATATTGGGGTGAAAAGATGACATAACAAGTATTGCTAATGCAGGAATGGTATCAAGAAGTGTATAAGAGAAAACAAATTTGATCTTTTTTGTAATTTTCTTTCCTATTTCAGCTTTTTTAATGACCAAAAGTGCCTAAAGAGAAAGAAACGTATGTAATAACATCAAGATTAAAAAATTATATGAGATTTTTGGAAGAAACAAATAAAAATGAATAGACTCACAGCATAAAATGAAATATGTAAAGCCCAATATAGTATTTTTTGAGCAGTACAATTTGGTGATGGATGGAAATAAAGTTGATTACCATCGACACGATATCTTCCAGATGTGTCTTCTAATTGTGAAAATGAATATGGCATTTTAAAGTTCATCATGCGAGCATGAGAAAATTGAATCATAATTGATAGCATAGCAAGCAAGAGCAAAACAGCCATCTTTGATTGAGAAAAATGAAGAAGATAAAATTTTCAAAGGAAAAAGATTTTTAAGAATGGAAAAGCCTTATTTATGCAAATATTTTATTTAATGCATTCTATTTTTTGTAAAAAGTTTTAATGAAGTAAAGAAAATAACAATAATAAACATGATTTGTTGATTTGTTTGGGCTTGGCTCATAAGTTAACTATTTTCTTTTATCGAAAGAACTTTTTTTAAGTAAATTCCGTTAGAGTCTATCGAAATCAAATGACCTAAAACCTTTTCAAAAAGACGTAATAGGAAACCAAAATATGCATATCATCATTAATTCTTCTTTTCTTCTTTTTTTTCGGACGATAGTAGAAAGAAACTAATTAAATCGGTATAGTCAAAGCAAGTCTTGTGTAAACTGGGATCTTTACAGATTTTGTATTAAAATTTTTTAGATTTGTTTTTTTATGAAATTTATATTATGATGTTATTAGAAAAAAGTAAGAGAATGAAATTTGGCAGCCTTCCAATATTGTGCTGACATGTTTTTGAAAAAATGATATTGATTAATTGATTTTTTGCAACATCTTCTTTTCTCACTTATTTTTTTATTTTTGCTGGCCAAAATAAAACATCTAAAAAAATTTGTTCTAATTACATACTTTCAATTTAATTTTTCATTGAGCCACTTCGAAAAATGTTTGTGAAACAAAGACTCTGTGAATGTGAAAATTTTTATGAAATCCCAAATGATGCAAATTTTGAAACTATTCAAACCCAAAGAGTTAAATCGGTATGTTTTTAAATTTAAACATTAATAAAACAGGATTTTTTTAGCACGATATTCAATTATGTTTTCAACTTTTGGGAATATGCCTTTATGTAACTTTTTTTCAACCTTGTGTTGGTTTATTAATTATTTTATACTCTTACGAATCTCGAATTCAACAATGTTATATTAAATATTACTTTGGTAACAACGAGTTAAATGCAAAGTTGGTAATATTTTTGATTTTGACATTTATTCATTTTTTAACTCCATTTGCTTATCTTTGTTTTTTAAATTATACCAAAAAGCATATTTCAAAAACAATTTGGAAATATTTGTTAAAACTAACATTAAAAATAATTAAGTTTCATGATTTTGGATATATTATTTTAATTGTAATAATTTTTTTTGCTGGTGGACATTGTTTTACATAAAATATACTTTTTAATTAATTTTAATGAGTTTTATATTACTCCAAATTGCACAAAAATTAAATATAATCTAAAAATAATAAAAAGTTGCAGAATATTAAAAATAATTGAATTAAGCAAAATTTTAATATATGAATGTGCATGCATTAAATTAATGATAATTGGCCACCCAATAATGCAATTTCTTCTTTCATTTCATCAATGGCATCAACCATAACACATTTGGCATTAAAAATAATTTTTTCAGCTAATTTTATCCGAACTTTTCCATTTAAAATTTCAGAAAGTTGTGGAACAGTTAATCGGGAAATTGCGCCGACAGTATTGGCTTTAGTTTTATTTAATGAAAATGCCATGGATCGAGTCATGCCATCAATAACCATAAGTTGAGCAATATCTTCATTTCCTGCACTTCTCATATAATTTACCAAATCAGGTAATAATCCTTTTAAAGGCCACATAACATTTACATGCTAAAACATAAATAAAAAAAGTTTATCAAAAAGCAAAATAAAAGGCGATCCATTTGGCGAACTAATTTTTGACGGATTTGATGGGGTCTGACCCATCAAAGCTTCAGCATTACGGCATTTTTTCGTTTTGCAATTAAAAAGCTTTCTAAAATTGCAAAAAAAAATGTAAAAAAATAGTCTCAACTTTTTTTTTGAAGTTTTTTTCAAGCGTTTTAGAAAATTGTAAAAAAAAGCGAGTTTCGTTTAGTGTCGTCGGAGTAACTTTGTCGTGCTTAGATATACAGATTTGGAAAAAGAGCAAAACAATTAATTACCTCAGAAAATCTTCCCAATGCTTGAACTCGATAACACATATTATCATAGGTTTGTTGAATCCATCCAACTTCAATTTTAAAATTTTTTGAGCAATCATAAATGCACGTCATTCCATATTTGCATAAACGATTAATTAAAAGTGCAGCAAAAAGACGCATTTCTGTTTCCGATGGAGAAGTTTTATCTCGTTGATGTTGAAAAATAATATTTTCAACATCTCTTTTTCCTCCACCAAACATTTTTTGATCGCTCTCTTCAAGTTTGAGATACTAAAGAAAAATTTTTTTTGATTTGAAAAAAATTAAAGAAAAATTACTTGTTGCCGATAAACATCCCAATCGGGTGTCACTTTAATATCAAATGGAATACAAATATAAATAATGGAAAATCGAGTTTTGAATGGAATTCCTAATTCAAAATGATGCAAAAAATGTTTGACAAGAATTGGAATTTCTTGAAGGGTTAAACCCGAATGAAATTTTCCTCGACCATAAAAAGTTAAACCAAATTCATACTGAAAAAAATGTGTAAAAAATAATTTACATAAATTTTCGCTATTTTTTTTCGTTACTTGAGATGGTTGAGTTAAAAATTCATTTTTAACCAAATAATTTAATGCTTCCATAAGTAACTCATCAACACTTTCAATTTGTTCTTTTTGAATTGCAAATAAAGTATATTGAAGAATATTTTTGAGTTTAGGCAAAGAAGTAAACTAAAAAATTACTTTTTTAATTAACGAAAAAACGGTTTAAAATTTAAATAACCAACTCCATCGCCAATTAAATCCAAAATAAATGCACCCAAATTTCCAGAAAGTTGAGAATAACAATTTGGAATGGGTTCTTCGGAAACAATTTTAATCTAAAAATTTGAATAATTTTATTTTTGGGATTTTGATTACAAAAAAAGCTTACAACTTTGTCACGATCTTCATTAACTGCAATGATATAACATTCCCCAATATCATCAAATCCTACACGTCCAGCTCTACCAGCCATTTGGAGGAATTGCGATTTTGTTAATAAAGTGTTGCCAATTTTGGGTGAACGAATTATAACCCGACGTGCAGGAAGATTCACTCCAACAGCCAAGGTTGAAGTTGCACAAACAATGGAAACGGCGCCGCTCTGGAATTAAAAATGATCAAAGTCTGTCTCAATTTCAAAAAATTTGCTCAACAGCTATCGACACCTTTTAAAAATATATTTTTCAAGCAATTAAAAAATTAGAAACTTTTAAACTCTAAAAAAAGAAGGAAATAATATAAATTTTTAAAAACAAAAAATTATCAAAAAAAAAATAGTTTTCATGATACGGAGAAATTTTTGTGATTTACAAAAGAAACAAAAATTCATTTTTAATTTTTTTTCAAGCACAAATTTTTTTTTACAATCCACTTTTTTTTCTTCAAAAAGTAAGCTTTTTTTCTGATTCACTTTCTAGCTGTAAACTATAAAGTCGGACTGCAGTAACATCAAATAAAGAAATAAGCCCTTACATGAAATGCAGCTTCCACGGCTTGTCGTTCACATGTCATTAACCCTGCATGATGATAAGCCACACCAATTCGAATTCCATTTTTAAGAGCTTGAGCTGCTTGATTATCGGTTTCTGCTTTTAATTCATCCACAATTTTTCCTCTTTCTTGATTTTTATTACTTTTTAATTCCCTTAAAAAAAACGATAAATTTTGTTTTATTTTATAAGTTTAAAAAAGCTATTCTTCTTACTGTGAAACTTTATTTGAGAATAATTGGCATAAATTTTCGCAAGCTTGTCGAGAAGGACAAAATATTAATACCGAATGTTTAGGAACAATTTCCAGGGCAAGTTCAATCACTCCATCTGGATCAGATGAATCGTTCTAAAAAAACTCGCATTTTGAGTTTTGTAAAGAAAAAATTATCTTTAAAAAAACTTACACTTTGAAGCTTTCGAACAGGTGTAAGACTTTTATCATCATTTTTATATTGATTTACAGTTTTTCCATAAACTACATATTGTTTAAGTTCAATGGGTCGAATGGAATTATGATAATGAAAAGCATGAAGGAATAAAGCAAGTTGTTCAACATTTCCAATCGTTGCACTCATACCAAATATTTGACCTCGAAAAATTTGAGCTGGTTGATTTTCAACAGCCGCGGCATATTTGACAATTAAAGTTTCGAGAGTTGCACCTCTCGTAGGTTCACCAATCATATGAACCTGAAAAAAAGTTGAAAAAACTGTCGTGAGATTTCCCACCAAAAAAGTGACTTTGAATATTTTTGGAAATATTTATTTCGTTAAAAATTGTAAAAAAATTAAAAGAAAAAAGCTAAGAAAAGAAAGTTTTGGGTTTTTAAGAATTTTTTTGAAATTAAATAAATTTTTTTTAAATATTGGATTGAAAATGATTTTGTTAACAAAAAAAAATAAAGGACTATTCTTAGTGATTTTTAGTCACATTTTTCTTGATAGTTTGTTACTCATTTTTGTTTCAAAAAAAACTTTTTTCTTTGAATTATAAAAACTTTTAAAAAATGATGTCTTTTTTTGTAAAAATTCATAGCTTACTTCATCAATAACAAGCAAACCAATATATTGAATTTGATTTTTTTCAATTAAAGAATTAATTAATAAACTGGCTTTTTCAATGGTGCAAACAAATAACGATTTATTATCTTGTCGTTTAATCGGTGGAATTCGACCTTTACTTGCCGCATATTCTTCAATTCTAAAACCAAATTGTTCAGCTAAACCTTGCAAAGCCAAAATCTGAAAAAAAAAACATTTTTTTAAAATTGAAAACCTTTTTAAATTATATTTCAAATTTGTTTTACCTTTTCTTGAACCAAAGCAACGAAAGGCAAAACCAAAATAGCTCCACAATTTTTTCTTAAAATTTGTCGTAAAATTAATATTTCTGCAATCAACGTTTTTCCGCCTCCCGTTTGAGCGGTTAATAAAGCATTTTGGCCTTGAACAAGGCGGTGATCATTGAGAAATTGCTGTTGCCAAGCTTAAAAATAAATAAATCAATCAAAATTATTAAATAAAAAATTTAATTTTTGAGAAAAGAAAAAATTGGAAGAAAATAACCTACAATAAAGTGTTTGAATGTTTCGAATTCTTTTATATTCAGCGAGGTGGTATTGGCTCAATCCAGCTATTTCACTATTATTTTGCATATCGAATTTTTTTAAAACACGGATTGAAAAAATAGTTTTATTTTTATTTGAGAAAACTAAAATTGGACAAATTTGAAAATTAGATACTTTTTAATTGTCGATTTCAAAAAAAAAATTAGCGACACTATTTTAGAATTTGAATTTCAACGTCGCCAAGTTTACAGATAAAAAAAGCTTAAAATAAAATAAGTTTTTTTTAAAATCAAAAAATCAAATTAAATGTTTTTTTATTCGAAACAAAAAATAAAGCAAGCTAACGTTCACAAAAAAGCGATGTATAAAAAAAAAACGTTTAAACATTCCCACTAAAAAGATTGGAAAAGTTTGATAAAAAAAACTCCCGATCTGTTTTTGTGGTTGTGAAAAAAAATTATAACATCAGCAAAGCAAAAGCAAAAAAAGCAGGCAGGTTTGTGAAAAATAAAAGCCACAAGAAATTTTTTGTTTCGACAGAGAAAAAAAAATTACACCTTTTGCGCTTTCGTCAAATGTCAAATTTACAAGAAAAAATGCAAACGTTTTTTTTATTGCATTTTTTTTTATTCTTTCGTAATTATGTATGTTGTTTAGCAAAGGACAAGAAAAAAATATAAAACGGATGTTTAGACTTGGCTCAAAAGATCGTCATTTTCTTGCATCTAAAGGAATTATTTCGAAAATTCATTTATTTAAACTCCATTGGATCAAAATGATATAAAAAAAAATCGAAAAATGGTTAATAAGAAATATAGATTTGCATCTTTATTTAAATTGTTTTCTTTTTATTTTCAAAGCTGAAATGCCAAACATTTCAAGTGTGTAACAAAAAAAACTTAATTTGCAATGGATCTCTAGATCACTGAAGAAAGAATTGTTATTTTTTTTCAAATGTTTTTAAGTTAAGTATCGTGTTTCTTATTTAAAAAAATGAAGTTGAGTGGAGATTACTGTTTTTATTTTTATAAAGGAAAAAAAATTAAGGAAAATTTGGAAAGAAACTAGAAAAAGAAATTTGGTAACTTTTCAGCTGAATGCATAAAAATATGACAAAAAAAATCATAAACTTTTTCTTTCAGACTCATTTTTATTTGGTGTATGTCAAACTTGAACTTCTAAAAAAACCTTTGTTGTTAAAAATTTTCTATTTTATTTTTGAAAAATAGACATCTAAAAATGTTTCCAAAACAAAAAATTAGTGATCGCGAAAAGATTTTTTGTCCTTGTTGCAAGACTTAGTGTTGGGTTATTAATTATTTTTTACTCTTTCGAATCTCGAATTCAACAACAATGTTATATTAAATATTACTTTGGTAACAACGAGTTAAATGCAAAGTTGGTAATATTTTTGATTTTGACATTTATTCATTTGTTAACTCCGCCTGCTTATCTTTGTTTTTAAAATTATACCAAAAAGCATATTTCAA
Source organism: Panagrolaimus kolymaensis (assembly GCA_028622995.1). NCBI lineage: Eukaryota > Metazoa > Nematoda > Chromadorea > Rhabditida > Panagrolaimidae > Panagrolaimus > Panagrolaimus kolymaensis. Next base: position 1,026,326 of record JAJQJQ010000029.1, on the reverse strand, counting down.
AAACAATGTGGAAATATTTGTTAAAACAAACATCAAAAATAATTAAGTTTCATGATTTTGGATATATCTTTTTTATTATTTTAATTTTTTTGGCTGGTAGAAATTGTTTCACATAAAGCCTTCTTTTTTCTTCTTTTTTTTTACAAACTATAACAGACACCAGACTAAAAAAATAACAAAGTTTGCAGCTTTCCAAAGGAAAACGATACGTAATTTAGAAAACTTATAAAAATTAACTCAAAAATTTAAAGATAAAAAAAACATTGGTAGAATTTTATTTTCGTTATGAATGTTTTTAAAAAATGATCAAAGCTTTATTTAATTTCGATAAAAACCCATTTTTATTATTGATTTTCATAATTTCCCTTTATTAAAAATAAGACAAAAAAACCAAAATTTTTCTCCTTCGTTTATTTTTTTCTCTGATACCATATTTTTTATTTTACAACTCCATAAAAACTTATTTGACTTGCATTAATTAGACGTATTTTTTCAACTCATATTTTTATTGACATTGTTAGCAGTTATTATCTCATATAATGGAGAAATCATCTCATTAAAGAAAAATTTGTGTTTTGTTTTTAAGCATATCTAAAATATGGAAGGCCAGACATATTTTGTTGCATCGTTGTTTCTCAAATTTGGTTTTAAAAAAAATATATTTATTACTTAAACAATACTTTAATTGCCAATTAAACGAAGAAAGCCTTTTTTTCAGTCGACTTATTTATAAATACAAATAGCGAGAATTGATATTCTTCTTTATGAAATAGTATAGAAATTTTGGAAGAAATTTGTTCAATTTCAATAAAACGAAAAAAAATTTGCATAAAATAAAATTTAATTTTGCCCCAAAACAAAAGCATTTTGAACAAAAAATGTAATTAAAGGAACAGTCTCAGTTTGGCTTTGGACAAAACCCGCGAATTTCAAATTTACGTGTAATGACAGTAATTGACACGTAAATTTGAAATTCGCGGGTTTTTGTCCAAAGCCAAACTGAGAATGTTCCTTTAAGCAAGAATGTTTTATTGCTTTATTATTTTTGCAATTTTTGATTTACGATATCTTTTAAAACTTTAATATTTTTTTACATCATTTTTGCTAGAATCTGATTTTGGCTCCCCGCCATTTGATCGAAACCCAATTGCTCGAGAAAAAAAAATCGAAACTCCATTTGATCGAAAGGTCTCGATGGGTGATTCTTTGTCTGTTTTTTACTTACCAATTTATATTTGCCTCTTCATGCCTCTTTAGGGCGATAGCGATCCATTCTGTGAGGCCATAGATGATTTACATAGCTTCCTTCATTCTTCGAAAACTTGTTGTAACGGGAAAAGAAGACGCCACGATATGATGGTTTAATGGCAACATTAAAAAGTAATTTGTTTGACTCCCTCCCTCAATCAAAAAAAAACTACAAAATGTTTCATCAGATGCAGCTGTGTCTTTTACAATGCAAAAAAAATCGAGTCAAACCAAGGTTTTCCCGCCATTTAAAAAAAAAAAATTTTCTTTGAAAAATCAAGAAGAAGAAAAAATCGATCAAATGTCCTTTCAAAACTGTAAAATTCAATCTAATGGCCTTTCGAGGACTTGTTTTTTCGATCAATTGGCCCTTTTGTGAAATTCGAGCAATTGGGTTTTCGATCAAATTGTTTTTCGATCAAATGGGTTGTCTCCTCTGATTTTATACAGAATAAGCTCTGATGGAATCGCACTAAATGTAAAATATATTTATTAAATTTTTTATAACAAATTATTTTACAACAAAATTATTTAATTTTAAATTTTCAATAATCAAATAAAAACCCAATTTTACATAAAAATTAATTATGTTTATAATCGATTCCATTCGTATCTCTCCAAATGTGACCCATTTCAGTATCACGTACATTATTATCTGGTGTAACAATAATGCTGCTATTATCTTTCCTAGTTAAATTATCATGAATTGTAATTAATTGGTCATTTTGTTGACTTATAACAGAAATATAAACTGTTGCTCGTTTAACCCATGTACCATCAAAAAGTCCTACAGGTGGTTCAAAAACCAACATCTCTCCAGATTGAATTGTACAATAACCTAAAATTAAAAAGTAAATATTTTCTTTTTTGTGTATAACTTTTTTTTTTGAGATTTACCTGCTCTTAAAACTTTATCAACATTTTCAGTATATTTAATTCCACCATATTTGCCTCCAAGTTCAACAATTATGGATGGAATAACATTAGTATCAACTTTGACATATATCGCGTGAGGACTTGCATTTGCAACATGTGTTCGAGGATGAGCGCCAAATAAAGGCATTTTGATGATAGTCAATAATTTCGACACAACTCTACACCTCAGCGTCAAAATCAAAAAAAATCTAAAAGTTGTTTAAATTTTTTTTTGATAGTCTTCTTAAATAACAAGAAGAGGAGGATCCTAATAAAAATTTTGATAAAATTTATCTTTCACATCTATTATTTTTATGTACAACGCATGACTTTGTTAGGACAACTGATAATACGGCGCCGCGTCAATGTCAAAATATCAGTAAAACGTCGTAAACATCCGTTTACATCATGCATATAATTTTAATTTATTTAATAAATATTTATAAAAATACTTTTAAACAAGCGTGAAATGAAAATTTTATGGCTTCCACTTTGATCAGGAAAATTTATTGCAACTAATCACATTTCTAAAAGTTTAAAATTTCTTGGCTTTAGACTTCTTTCTTTATATTTTATTTTAAAACTGCTAAAATATATTAATTTTTACACATTACACAAAACTACAATTTTTTATAAAAATATTTACAAAGCAAAGTCCGGGATGGATCAACTTTATTTTTGTCCATTTGCAACAAAATAAAATAAATTTTTGATTAATTCAGGATTCTTTGATAATTCTTTCATTAAAAATCCTTCCAATGCATTTCCTGGCTGTCCTTGTTGTTGTGTTTCTTGGCCATCATCATTTTGCTCTGGCAATTTTTGTTCTTCTGAGTGGCGGATTTCAAAATTAGGCGGTGGTGGAGGAGGTTGAAAATTAGACATAAAACCAGTGTAAAAAAATCCATTTTGTTGGGGAGGAGGATAAAAAATATGTTGTTGGATTTCTTCAATTTGTTGTTGTTCTTCATTATCGGCGTTATTGTCATTTTGGTTTTCATTGGGAGTGTCATAATGAGTGTTTAGCATTTGAACTATGCCTAAGAGAAGTTGATGGGTATCTTCGCTAATACCACCATCGTTTGGGGGTTTTGTCTATAAAAAAATATTAAAAATTATTAAAAATGGTTTCTAATTATGGCGGCTAATATTGTGCATCTGGCATTTATGTTGCAATAAAAAATTTGAGGAAATTTGTAATTTCAGGATTTTTGCTTTTTGAGAATTTTTAAAAGCATAAATAAATTCAGAACAAATATTTTTGTTTCATTTATTTTTTTAAAACTATTTATTACCACTTTTTTAACGATTTCCGCTCCATTTGTTGGTTTCTGATTAACATTTTCTTTAGCCTTGGAAAAATCCAAAATTGCAGAAAATCCATTTAAACTTTTTACAATATTTGGGTAATCAGCGACTATCTCTGCTCCAACAACAGAAAATAAAAAAATTAATAACAAAAATTTTAAACCCAACATTTTTATTTTCGTTCTCTAAATTTTAAGATGACGTAAATAAGAAAAAGAAAAAAAAACTGTTGCTGATCTTTTAACTTTATTTTATTTTTTTGCAATTTCCTTTTATACCCTCAAGAAAACTTGAAAGAAACCATAAAAGAAAGACATAATTTGTGACTTTTGTGTCGTTGTTTTTTTTTCTTTTCTTTTACCACAAAAGTACAAGTTTTTTTTTGTTGGCGAACATCAAGATCAAATTGAAACAAACGTCATGTCTTGGTAGCGTTGAACTTTTGCAAATGCAAAAACAAAGATAATTACTATTACTATATATTTTTTTAAAACTATTTATTTTCAGTTACAGAAGTGACACGATTTATGAAGTTTGTTGTGTCATTTTTTTTGTGATCAAATTTTTTTTTGCAAAATAAAGTAAGATTAGACTTTTAATATTTTTATTTTCTTCGAGTTATGACCGCTGCGGCAAAAGTCATTTCTTTACATTCATTTTCATTATTTTAGTTTTCTAACATGAAACTTTTTTCTTTTTTAAATCTGAAAATTGATATTTTAGAAATATTATGAAAACTTTCTATCACATTATTGATATTAAAATCCAACCATCATACATACATAAATTTTCTCTTAATCTGTTAAAGTTTTCGTAAATATTTTTTTGCTATTTTTTTTTTTATCAAACATAAGTTCCATATTATTAATTATACAGGGGAGTTTTAACATTTTTGTTTTTTGTTTGATCTTTTTTTTTGACATAAAAGTCGCACCAAAATTAAAAAATTTTGCTATTTTTTCCAAATACAAGTTTCACAACAAAAATGAAATTTACTTTTGTCGCTTTTGTTTTATTTATTTGTTTAATTCAATTAACTTCGAGTTTTATTATTCGAAATAATAATAATGAAATGATTCATTTCTCAAACATTTATAAACGGGTACTTCGACAAGCTGCTCCAAATCCAATCGATACTGTGAGTAATTCCAATTCCGTTGAGGATCCTAACAAACCAAATTCACCTGAAGACAATGACAAAAGTTTAGAATCATCTGAAACTCAAAAGCAACGAAAGAATATTTAATTTATTTAATTGCTCTGATTGAATCGGCACTAAATGTAAGATATATTTATTAAATTTTTATAGCAAATTTATTTACAACAAAATTATTTATTATTAAATTTTAATTAATCGAATAAAAACTAAATATTTCATATACTATTTTATGTATGTTTTAGTTTTGTCCTTTTAGATTTCATTCACAAAAAAAGTTGTTTTGAGTTTGAAGGTTTTATTAAACTAAATTTTTTCATGAATATTTTATTCATTTTTTTCTTTGATTTTTTGTGTTCTTTATTTGATGATAAATTGATAATATTAAAACCACAATCAATAAACTCTTTGTTCAAATTTAAATATTTTTAAATTCCCAATCTCTTATATCGCCTGAAGTAAATTTATTTAAACCATTTACAGAAAAAAATATATATAGAAAGATAGAAAAAACCACCGTATAACATGAAAAAATTAGCATATTAATGAAAAACATTACAAAAAAATTTAAATTTTTAAACATAAAACAAATAAAAAGTTTTTTTTTTCGATTCAAAAAAGCAGGCAAAAATTTTTTTTATATTTAATTTTTTGTTTATAAAAAAAAGAAAGGAAGAAAAAAGGCCAGAAAATATCGAAATTGATGAAAGCTCTTTTTCGGAAAAACTCTGGCGGCAGTTATTCTGGCGGGAATAATTTTTTTTTGTTAGCTAACATTTTTCTAAGAAAAAACTTTTATTTAATCGAAAAAGGTATTATAATTTTTTAGGAATTTAAAAAAAATAACTAAAAAAGAAAGGATTTTTGTTTAAAAAGAATCTCAAAAATTTATATTTTTTTTCTAGCGAGTTTTAAAATTTTGTTTAAAAAAAATAGGATAAAATTAGGCGATTTTTTTCTTTTTTAAAGAAAAACCAAAAAAAATGTTTAGTTTTGTTATTTGTTTGTTGGACGGCATTGTTATTGAACTTTGATAGGGTTGTTTTGATGTTTAAGTGTGATGATGAGGAGCGCTATCAACAATTTGAATGCCAGTAATTTCAACATCTCCACCAATTTGGATTCCATGAAGATCGTTGGGTTCAGTTCGGTGAGCATAAGTGGCAAAGCGTTCACCATTGAGGAAGATCTGTAAAATGAATGAATGAGATTACAAAAAAATTAAATCAAAGCTTTATACAAAAATGTTTCAAATTTTCAGAGATTCTTATAATTTTGGAGAAAAATGGGATTTATCACGAAAATTTTTTTTTACAAATTTTCTGTATCATTTAAATTTTCCGAAGCCATCAATGGTATTTTTTAACAAAAAAATTGATAAATTTAAATATACACTTTTTATTTTAAATTTTTTAGTAAAATGAATCTCTTCACTGAAATTGGTGATAGCTCATGCTTATTATTATTTTTGCCAAAAAAAAAAAGAAAATCTATTTATCAAATTTAAATTTTTTTAATTTCGATCAAATTTTAAAAATGAAAAATGACAAGCGTTTTTTCGGTCAAAAAATATACATAATTAAAATGTTTACTTACTTGGAATCCATAAGCTTCATTATGAATTTCAAGATCAAATCCGGCAGCCTTTTCTAAAGTAAGTTTGCCTTCACGTTCTTCATTACCCCATTCATTTGAGAGTAAAGAGTTTCGAACGATAGCCTTTTCATCAAATCGAGGATTAAAATGAAGAGCGATATCACCATTTTTCTTTAATAAATTGATATGGAATCGTTTGCCCTTCTTTTCGGGAGTTCCATAAATGACCAAAGTTTTGCCAGGTGCAATACCTTCCCCGGGAATTCCTGATTCATATGGAACGGGATAATATCGGCCTCCCCAATGAATATGGGTGATGAAAACATCTCCATCAATGCTGAAATGAGAGATGGATGAAAGGGGAACTCGATGTTCATATTCTTTAATTTCTTTTTGATCAGCAAAAATTTGGAATTTGCTGTCGTGAGCTCGAATTCGGATGTCGATGTCATCTCCACGTTTCCATGGGTTGCTAAAAAAAATTAGGAAAATTAATGGTTTATCTAAAATGCAAAATTTTGGTCCTAAATGGAAATTTAAATATTTTTTATGGTTTTTTAATAACCCAAAATCTCAAATAAAAAATAAAAGTTTCGATAATAACTGAGAGTCTGGAATCAAAAAGTTGTAAAAAAAGCTATTATAAATTAAATTTTTTATTAAAAATGCAAAATCTTTTTAATTTCCATGGCAAATTTTTTTATTTATATTTCTTTTATTCTTTAATTTTGCTTTTTTTTTCGTCGCAAGGCTCCACGTAATTTCGGTTAATTCTAAAAAGCTTACCTTTTGCGTTCTTCTTTTCCCCATTCACCTTTGCTAAAGGTGTTGAAAACAATTTTGCCTTCATCAAATCGAATTGAAATATGAAGAGGAACATCATTTCCAGAGAAATCAGCGGAAGCAGTATGAAGATTAACGGTGAATCGAACGGAATCTTCCGCAGTTTTACCTTTAACTTGTAAAGTTTGTCCAGGTTCGAAGGGTTCGGTGAGTTTTGATCGATAAGGAATGGGATAGTTAGTTTCCATAGCTGAAATATTTGATGGATATCCTTCTTGAGTAACTACGGTTTCAGTATGGGTATGGGTGGTATGATGACCGCCGTGATGTTCTTCAAATGGATTGGGATCGGAAAGAATTGGATTTCCGTGTTCGTCAACTAAATAAATAAAATTATAAAGTTATGATTATTGAAACGAAATAAAAATTGATAAATGCCTTAAAACGAAAGTTACTAAAAACAAGATTTCAATGTTTCGAAGAGTAATACACGAAATTCGTTAAAATCAAAAAAGAATTTAAGAGTCAATTTAAACAATTCTAAAGTGTAAAATTTTTCTGGAATTAAAACGAAAAAATGATAAAACTAAAATTAAGAAAATTACTTTTGTTTTAGAAGTTTATAAATTTTCTGGGTAATTAACATTAAGGGTTCAAAGTTTTGTAAAAATTAAACTTTATTTTTAGCTTTTATTTTTAAAATAATATAAAAGAAAGAATTTTAAACACAAAAATTAAACCAAGCAACCTTAATTACATTTTATTTTCCAATAAAGTAAAACTAATAAAAACTACTAATGCCCCAAAGCAATCGTAAAATTAAATAAAACACTTCTTTCTTTAAAACGCTCTCAAAAATATACTCCCTATTAAAACTTAGTCATCGTAAATTATTTTAACACTATTTTCTTTAAAAAATTATGAATCACTAAATAAGATATTTAAATAAGGAAAAAGAAACCATTATTCACGCCCAAAGTTTGTTTTAATTCCATAACAAAAAAAGAAAAGAAAAACCAAAAGATTGGCACGAAGCCAAAGTGTAAACAACACAAAATCTATGTATGTCGAAAATGAGCGAGAAAAAAAATTTTAAAAGAAAAAGGACACGAAGAAGAAAAATGAGAGGAAAAAAAGAGAGAGGGAGGGTGGAGGGAAAGAAGAAGAAATGAGGAATATGACCTTCACAACAACGACAACAAAAAGAAAAATATATATAATGGCGAGTGACAGACAGGCAGCAGCCAAAATAGCAAGCGACGAGCATCAATAGTCCGTCAGTAGTCAGTAGTTGTCAGAAAAGCAAGCAGCGGGCAGCAATAGCAGCAGTGGTGGTGGCATAAAAAACGAGCCCTGTCGTTAGTCGCCGCTGCCGACGCTGCCGCAAGCAGTAATAATGAATGTTTTTGCTTGCTTGCCTGCTTGCAATCGCAATTTAAAATTTTTGCAGCTGGACGCAAGCCAAGTCAAGTCCAAAGAAAATAAGCATCTTTCCCCTCCTCAAATTTTATTTTAGTTGTTCCCTTTTTGCTTTTGGCTTTGGCTTTCTCTCTTTTTTTATATTTTAAACATCAAAAAAAAAGAGGACGCTACTTTTTTTCTTTTGAGCTAGCTTCCTCCTTCGCTTTTTTTATTTTTCATTTATTTTTTCGTAGTGTGTTCGAGAAAAAAAGAGAAAAAAGAGTAAAAATAAAGATTGCAGAAGCATGAATGCCAGATAGATTTTTTGACCGAGGAAGAAGAGCATCTATGTAATCGCTTTCTACTTGAACTTTTATTTTGGGTTCAAGTAGCACACAACGATAATCAAAAAATATTAATTAGCATACATATTCAAAAAAGATATAATTTTTGATGGCAAAAAAAATCAAAAATCGTCGTATTCTTTTTCCAAAAAAACGAAAAATAAAAATTGAAAAACACATGCAAGACACAAATAAAAAAATTTCTTTACTTTTTGATGCGATGCGTGTGTTTGTCCGAAAAATAAGTAAAAACGAGAGAGAATGAATGAGTGAATCGCTTCCTTTTTATGTTTCAAGTTTTATTCTTTTTTTTGCTTCAGTAACTATGTGCTACGCCAATGACTACCGCCTATAGGCTATAGCATCGAAAATGAAAAAAATATTTATAAAGAGAGGGACTAGGTTAATATACATAAAGAAATGTGTCTGTGTCGTCGTCGTTCTTGCATAAATAAAAAAATCTATCTATCCTATGCATATACGTGTATGTATGCTCTGTGCGTAACAAAACAAAACAAAACAAAATAACAACAAAAATAATAATAATAACGTTGAGTTAAATTGCATGTTTGCTGGCTGTTTTTGATGGTGTTGTTGCAAATATGCGTGCTGCATCACTAACTTATAATTGCAAAAAAGAGTAAAAATAAAGTTAGAAAGGCAGAGATATGAAAAATTCAAATTTTTAGAGAAATTTAAAACAAAAAATTAAAGCAAAACATTTGGTGAAAAGATTTATTTTTTCCATAAAGTAAGTTAATAATTTGCATATTTCTTCTTCTTTTTTTCCTGGTTAGACAGAATATTTTGTTTTTGTTTGAGGTAAAATTACAATGATACTATTTTTAAACCCTTTATAAAGTTTTTCTTTTCAGTTCGTTTAAATGGTCAATCATTGAAGTCCATCCTTCATTTTGGATGGCATTCTTTCACTCCTTTTGAAGCACCGAAAATGTATCGATCCCTAGAGAGAAAGAGCTAAGCGGAGGCGATGAAAAATGAATGATGATTATTTTCTATTTTTGATTTCTTTAAAAAAATAAAAAAGTAAACAAAAAGAAAGAGACTAAAAAGTTTGAAGAAGCGCAATACTTAAAATAATAAGTGGGTAATTGTTTGAGGTTGTTGTTAAGTGGATTGTTCGTTCATTTTCTTTGTTTTTTATTAACGACGTAATTAGCTGGTAATCAGAACACAAGTTCGAAAAAGCTGGACTTTTGGCGTTAGAAAACAATTTTGACTCCAGATTTTTTTTAGCGAGGATTCAAAAATTAAAATTTCTGTGTGATTGAAATATTCTATATTTTTGTTGTAAAAATCTAAGAGACATTAATTCTGCAATTCTGAGCTTTATTAACCAGGATAATCGCCAAAATATATTAACACTTATCATAAAACAGCTCCATAATACTCCAATCATCCATGCAATTTTTATCCCGCAATAAAACTTGTTTTTATTTTTTTACCCTTAAAACTCCCATTGAAAACACACAAACACAAAGTCTCTTCTTTTTTTTCAACTTCGTCCACAGACAAAAAAAAATATACCATTATTATTAGTGATGGATATTTTTTTTCTATTCTTTTTTTTTTGAAAGACCAAATTCCACCGGAAAAAAATAGAATAGAAAAAAACAGGTAATGCCCTTCAAAAAAGTAAAAAAAAATTTTTAAATAAAAATGGTATGCACAATTTAAAAATGTGTATTATAAAAAAAAAGACACAGAGACGAAGGGATTGGAATGAATTGAATTGAATCCCTTTCCTTTCTCATAAATAACAACAAAAAATTTAGAAGAAAAAAACGAGTTTTGATCAAATAAAATAAATAAAATGAAAAAAGACAAAGAGAAGTTATGCAAGTTAGAGGACGAGAAAAATAAATTTATGGCCGAAACAAAAAAAAAAATGGACGAGATAATTTAAAACAAATTAAATAATGAAAAAGGAAAAAAGACAAATTATATTTAAAAATAATTAAGATCGCAAAAAGCAGAAATGAAAGAATAATTAGAAGCTTGTGTAAAAGTGGACGAGAATGGTTTCGTCAAGACAACCAAAAATCGTTGGAAAAAATTTAAAAAAAAATAAAAATTCGCAACATTTTTCGTATGTTCACGTTTTTGTTTAAATTATTTTGAGTACATTAAAAAAATGCGCATCAATTATAAAATTTGGATCATCATAATCGAGCGAGCAACTGCGGAAAGAGGCGATAATCTCTTTTTTAGTTTTATTTTCCCGCATTAGCGACTCATAAAAATAATTATTTTTATTGCTTTGTTTTATATTTTTGATATTCTAAAAACATATAGCGAAAAGTGATGAAGAAAGAAAAGAAGTGAATGATATTTTTGATAAGTATTTTGGCTCATTGCCGCGCCGATGACATCCCTTCTTTTTTGGATGATAAAAAATGAGGCCGGCGACCGGCTGAATTTTATTTGTTTGATATCTTTTTGGAATTTTTTCGAAAACGTGAAAACATTTTTGTTCTTCTATTGTTTATATTGAAATTAGATATCTGAAACAAAAAAACAAATTTGCACGTAGATGGACAGACGACATACATGGCTTGCTTTTTTACACCAATGTTTTGGGTGGAGAAGGAAAAGTGCATAAAGCTAGGCTACTACTATGTTCTTTTAAAAGCATAATTTAAGTGGATAAAAAGCTCAATGAAAACAATAAAAATAGAGTTAGCTGATAAAAAGAAGAAGAAGAAAGTCAATTAAAAGTTTTTTTTATTGATTGCACCTCGGAAAATTGAATTAAATGGTCAAAGATTTAATGATAACAAAAAAAGAAAAGTGCAATGTATAAAATTGAAGTTTTCTATTGCGGTTATTTTCCAGCGCATACATATATAGAAAAACTTTGAACTTTTATCAGTCTTTTTTTTTTAATTCAACACTTTAAAAAGGCTTTTGACTATAATTATTTTTTGAGTAATCTAGAATCAAGATTTTCGAAGCAAGAGCCAAATGATTTTTGTTTTCTCACAACAATTTTTTTTTGTTTTTAACTTCACAACTTCTTTTTTTTTGTTAGATCCACATTTTTTTATATTATTGTTTGTTTGCATTAAAATTCCTTTTCCCCTCTTATCAATCTAATTTCATCTCATTTCTCTAATTTAAACCGCAAGCAATCATTATTCAACAAAAAAATAATATCAATCAAAATAAAAAAAAGAAGACAAAAATGAAAAATTGCATCAATTTTTTATTTTTTTGGAAGAAAAAAAAGTAAAGAATGGAATGTGGCATTATAAAAATACTAACAAACAAAAAACCTGCTTGGTTCAATCGGAAATGACAAACGTTTTTAAAATGAAAAAATTATTTTAAACCCTCTTTTTTGGAAATTTTTGCAAAAAAATAACCCAAAAACAAAACAAAAAAGTTGAGTGAAGCCGCAATCAACGAAAAAATATTTTAATCCAATTTTTTTCAAATTTAAAAAAGTCAAGTTTTTATCCAAAATTTTTTTTTATTATTTGAAAACGACATTTCTTTTTAATTTTAATTTTAATGAGCGTCCATCGAAAAACAAAAAGGCTTTCATTGCATTTCAAAAAGCGGTTTGCAAGAAAAAAATTTATGCATGTAAAAAAGTGTTTTAAAAACCTGAAAACAAAATAAATTCATAAATATTTTTAAATTTTTATTTTCAAACGTTTTTCTCTTTTTTTCTTCATATTTGCTTGTTGTTCCACTTGTTCTCGTTTCAATTCAAACCAAAAAAAGAAAAGAAAAGAATTAATGAATGAATGAAACCGCAAAAATATGGTGTCGACGACGACGACAGGAAATAATAACAAAGAAAAAAAAAAGTTTAGTTCATTGAAAAACTAAAATCAACAAGAGAAAAGCGTTCAAAAATATATATAATAAAAATTTTGATTTAAAATAAGTGAAGAAAATTTCAATAAAGTCAAATCAAGAGTTAAAAAAAAGTGATAGGGAATAACATAACTAAAACTCGCAAGTCTTACCCTGTAAAATAGTTAAAATTATAAATTTTGCTCATCAAGATTCTTATTTTATGTTTCAAAATTTTTTTTGGGATAAAGGCCCTAGATAAAATGCAGAAAGCCATCCATGACATCGATATAATCCTATTAAGCCTAATGTTTTGCCTTAATTTTTTCTAATTTTTATCTCAAACAGTTCCCATTAACAAAGTTTACCACATCGTTAATTAATTACAAAAGTAAATATTTATGCATGAAATAAATTTTGAGACAGGCAACTAACAAACAAACAAAAAAACACTACTAACGAAGAGAAGAAAAAAAATTCCAGGAAAAGATAGATTTCGCTTTTTTCCCTCCAATTTTGAAGTTTCTGGCTGCTCTAAACATATGCTGCAATGAAGCTGCTGCGATTGTCAGCGACGTTGTTGTTGGTTGTCGGTGAGCTCTTTGACAAAAAATAGAAAAGAAAAAAAGAAATAAACATAAGCATAAAAAAAAATATGAATGGATGAATGAAAAAAAAATAAATATAAATAATAGGAAAAGAAAACACAAAAGTTGTAAGATTTTTTTTCTTCTTCTGAGACTTGAAACTAGCTTTTTTTATTTTTTTACTATGCTTTATGTATTTTTTTGGAGGGAAGAAAATTGATCAATGAAAATGTCTGAAGGCAAAAAAATGGAATTAAACGAAGGTTAAAAAGTTTTCTCCTTTCTCTCAAAGGCAAAAAAGACTTCAAAAAAATTTACTCTTCCAAAAATAAACAAATTAGCTTTTTTCATCCATCATAATTTTTTGCTCTCACAAAAATCTTTTCGATAATAATTATTTTTTTCTAACACCTCAAAATATCTGCCACATTATATGTATCTATCTCTTCCATAACTTGTCATTTTTTTTCCTAAACCATCATAATTTCTTCTCTCTCACTCTTTTACTAATCTCAAAAACATAAAAATCTAACAAAGAAAAAATCATTCAAATTTGTTCGTTTTTCTTTTCACTTTCTATCACTCAATTTTTTTGATGCTTCACTTCAATCAACAACAAACATATTTTAAGCTAAAAAAAGTGAAAGGCAGAGAAGCAAAATCAAAATGCAATTTGTTTCTTTTTTCGCCGTGAGTTAAGAACCTTTTTTTTCTTTTAACATTTGCTTTTGCATTTTTTCGTTTGCTTTCTTTTAAAAAATGTCAATGCAAAATCTCAAATTTTAAAATGAATGAATGAAGTGATTAAAATTTAAGAAACAAAGAAAAGAAAATGGATATTTGAGAGACATATCCGATAGATGAAAAAAAGGGATCAATTAGAACAAAATGGAAAATAAAAAAAGGATTATAAAAGCAAGCGATCAAGAAAATAAAAGGAAACTAAACTTTGTTATTAAATTCGAAAACTTCGAATAAAAGTTGAACAAAAAAAGTTATAATTTGACAAAGATTTTATTTACTCATAAAACATTTTAGATATATATTTTAAATTCTTTTTCTATGGCATCAATTTTAAGTTTAAAAAAAGCCGGGTTTTCTTTTTGAGTATTTTTTATATGTAATGTTTATAACCCGAGAAAAAAGGCTCCCGTGGAAAGACTCGAAGGCTTAAGAAATTAAGAAGAATAAAAAAGGCCACAAAAAAACATCTAAAATTTTATGGGTCAATAAAATTTGAAGCTATGCACGGTTTCAACTTTAACCAAAAAAAACTTATACAAAAAAATTTAATCAAAATGCCGCCGCATATTTCCAGTATTTCAGAAGTTGCAGCTGTTAATGCTTAGACACAAACTAAAAGATAAAAGCCATAAAAAAATTTAATTGCCGCTATATTTTACTTTTTTATTTTTTTTGAAGACCCACTTGCAGCAGATGTGGGTCATAGCTTAACAAATAAAAAAAGTTTTATGTATTCCTAACAAAAGTTTGAAGGGGGAAATTTAATTTCCATTGTGTGTGCCATTCAGAGAGTTTTCGAACACTTACATAAATATATGCTTAATTATTTCCAAATTTAGAAGCAATTTTGTTTGAAATAAAAAAAACCATTAAAATAGTTTAAATTCGTCTGCGTTTTTTCTTTTATTTCTAGCAATAGCAAAATTCGTTGTCACTCGAACGGCTTTTTTGTATTGAAATTAAAATTCTCGTTTTGCTAAATTTTTGTTGTTTTTTGGTTTTCTATGTCTGACTTTTATTTTTTTGATGTTGTAAAAACCCTCTTGAAAGTAATTTTCCATTTGTCGTCGTCGTCGGTTTCACCTTTTTGATCACCATCAACTTTCCTTCATTTTTTTCAAGGACAAATCAATGCACAAAACAACAAAGCAAAAAATAACTACTCTTACTTACATTAAACCTTGACTTGACAACAACGATAATTAGAAAGAATGAAAGGAAAAAAAAGAAAGGCATAAAAAAAGACGAAAGAAAGAAGTTAGAGTTGTAAAAAAAACTTAAGAGTTTTTTTCTTCTGTATTTTTGCAATGACAAATTTTATGATGCGTCGTTGTACTACAAAAAAGAATCTTCTTGATTGATTCATGGTTTTTTTTTGGTTCAAGATGCAACCAAAGAATTATAAAAAAATGGCAGGAAATCTCGAAAGAAAAATGTTTAGAAATGATTAATTAAAATCCAAAAAATTCCAAAAATGGAAAAATCCATTCTTAAAAAGAAAAATTTGTTACCCGAAGTCACTCCACGAAACTTCAAATTAATTATTTATGAATTCTCTCATTGATTTTCGTCTTTTTATAAATTTTTTTTGATAGTTTATTAAAATTTTTCCAACGATTATTTTTGTCAATTTTTGCTATTCTTTTTTTGTTGCTGTTGTTTGACCTTTGATAAAAATGAGTCCAAAATAAAAAAATGTCAAAAACAATTACTAATCTCTCCATTTTATTATTTATTATTATTACTGCATTTTTAGTTTGTGTTTCAAAAAAACTATTTTTCTCTTTGATTTATTTTTTTGTGTTTTGGCAAAAAAAGTGACAAAATCAATAAAATGCTTTGATTCACCAATTTTTTACTTTTACTTTTTATTTTTATAATAAAAAATGTTTCAATTGGCAATGATGTATTTTTTTAAAACTTGAAACAACGAAGAGTTGTTACACACCCAATTTTAGTAAAAATAAAACTATTCGAAAAATTTGGGCATTGCAATTTAGAGTTTTAGTTTTGTCCAAAAATAAAAAAAATTCACAATGTTTTTCAAATTTTTTTCTTACAAACTCGTTTTTATTTGGCGTTTTTGCATTCTTTATTAAACTCTTCTTCTTTTTTTTTGATTTGACTTTTTGATTTCTAAGATTTTTGACAACAACCACAAAAGAATTCATCATCTTCACTTCTTCAATTTGGTTGTACATAATTTTTTTGGAAAGAAATAAAAAAAACTTATAAATTGAGACATTTGAAAGAAATTTTTTTGTTCATACCTTTTTTTGAAGAGAATGAATGAATCGAAAAATTGTTTCACAATCAAATCTAAATTTAAAATAGTAATAAAATAAAAATGGTTTTAACCACCAAAAATAAAATGTTGCAACTTCAAACAAAAAAGAATAGAATTATTTGTGAATTGAATTGAAACGTTTTTAGAATGTTTTGAAACCCATAAAATTTCTCTTGCAACTTTATCATCCAATTAAACGCAATTTTCTTTAATCAAACAAAAAAAAATAGTGCATTCCTTTGTTTCATTATTTTTTTCGTTCTGCAGAAATAATGAAAAAATAAAATAAAAAAAAGGAAAGTAAACAAGCAAAATAAAAGCAAGCGATGGTAATGAAGCTGATAAGATGCTGCTGCGCCTGCCTGCATGCGTGTGCGTGTGTATTTGTTTACTTACATGATTTTTTTTTCTTTTTTTGAGTTTGATGCTTGCTTGTACATGTTTTTTTTAAGTTGGAAAGCTTCTTTCTTGCTACTGCATTCTGTTGTTAAACGGATTAAAAGGAGAAAAGACAAAGAGGAAATAATTTCTAATTTCCTTGCTTCAATAAATAAAAAATTGCAACAAAAAAATCTCTTTTATTTTTTGTTTGATTAAGAATTGGATGGAAGAGAAGAAAGAAAACCCGGGTAACAAGCTTTATTAATATTTTTTTATTTAGCCGCCATTTTTTTTTTTGATAAACAATAAAACAAAAAATAAAATGGATTCTTGTGTAAATAATACTCAAAGCTTTTGAGTTTTAAGAGAGAAGCGTGTTATATGTGTGTTTTTTTTCTGGGCTTGATTTAAAAATATTTGGGAGAGCTTTCATTGTTTGATCGGTTACTTAAATAACCATGAGACTGGGGCTCTTGAAACAACGAAAAATAAGATTTATCTATCATATATTTTTTTAAACAAGAGTTCCTAAGAGATAAACCTCAAAACACATTTGAAAATAGAATATTTTTGTTTTATTATGTCTTGCAACGAAAGTTTATTATACTCACATATTTTCGTGCAAAGACATAAAAAAACGGAGAAATTAATGTTATTACTTTTTATCAATGCTATACAAGGTTTGCCTAAAAAAGGCTCACATAAAAAATGTTGATTTTTTTGTTTACGCAAACAACTTTTTTTTTCGATTCACCTCACCGCAGCAGATGTTGCAATTTTCTGCGTTTCGCGTAAACAATAAAAAAAAATAACCCCTTCTGGCATAATTTTTCGCTTGCTTTATGAATTTTTATTTAAGAAAAAAAAGAAAGGTTGTTTTCTTATAAAAACAAGTTTGTTTACAACGACGCAAAAAAATTAAAAAATGAAATGAAGCAAGAAAGAAAGACGTGCAAAATCGGAAAAGATCAGAAACATACTTTTACAAAACAAAAAAATAAATGAATGTTATTTTGTTTTTATTTTTTTCAGATCAAAAAAGACATTATTTGTTTACTACGACTTTTGGCGCTAGCAAAGATATATTATAAGGAAATGCCAAAAGTGAATCAACGATGATTGATTAAAGCTGACGACTATCGTTTTTTGATTCATACAAAAAAATAGTGAAAAATTTATAAATCTAAATTATAATTAATAGATAGAATTTTAGTTTTCGGGCTTAGAGTAACTTTCATTCTAAGAAATTAGATATTCATAAATTTAAGAATAAACCTACCAAGATGAACATTATGTCCAGGACTTCCGAATTCGTCAGACATGATGATTGAAAATCAACGGGTTAACGATCAACGATATGGATCAAACGAAAAAGTATGAGAGATAAAACCTGTAATTAAAGTAATCGTTTTGTTGGCTTCAAAAGGTCAAAAAGCATTCTAAAACACGAAAATTTCTAAAATCACGAAAAAAAATCACGATAAAATAAAAATAAAGCACGTAAGTTAGAAAAAAAAGTTTGTTAGAAGCAAAATTATTTTAACTCATTTTCTTTAACCTCGGATATTTAATATGCCTCATATCTTTTACGTTTGTTGCATCCATGACACATCGTCATCAACGTCAAAAAAACTGAAAATGAAACATTGACAACAACAACCCACCTAATTTTTCTTCTTCTCTCTATTTTAACCAACCAAAACTAACTAAAGCCAAAAGGAAAAAAGAAAAAATTTAACCCTTAACCCTTTCGGTTAAATAACTATTTTTTTTTCTACGTTTCTTTTGTCGGTTGATACTTTTATTTTTTTTCCTTCTTCATCATCTACCTTTTACTCGCAACAAGCAACAACAACTCACTTTTTTTATTGAATGAATGAGAGAGAACTGACAACAACGACAAAAAAAAGTTAACAAAAGAAGAAAAAAAAAGATGAAAGAGAATGGAAAAAAAAAGTGTTGAACGTAAGTAAAAGAGTAACGACTCCCGTTTTTTTTTTCTTCGTTTGTTGTTGTTTCAAATGTTTGTCGTCGTCGTAACCGTCGTTCATGAAGTAAATAATAATATGGGGGAAACACACCGGTGTGTTGTTGTTTTGTGGCAGTAGTGAGGGCTTCCAAAATATTTCTAAACGCCCTTTAGCATTTTTTTTTTCTTTTTGGGGAAAAAAAGAGAGAATTTGTTGGTTGTTGCTATATTGCTGTTGCTCAAAGGGAACAAAAACACAAATACACACAAAATAAAACAGAAGAACGAAGACAAAAAAATCTCTTTCTCTTT
Source organism: Panagrolaimus kolymaensis (assembly GCA_028622995.1). NCBI lineage: Eukaryota > Metazoa > Nematoda > Chromadorea > Rhabditida > Panagrolaimidae > Panagrolaimus > Panagrolaimus kolymaensis. The sequence continues at coordinate 1,007,470 of JAJQJQ010000029.1, read as the reverse complement.
TTTTAATAAAAAAAAAAACGTTAGTGTTTGTTGTTTCTCTCCTCCCACTTTTTCTTTTAGTAGTTGTGTGAGTTTTTGTTGTTTGTCGTCGTCAATGATGCAAAAAAGAAAAAATGAAAATGAGCAGGGCCCAAATAAATAAATAAATAAAAATTAATACTCAAAAAAATATATTGAAACCGGGGGAATTTTTTTTTTTTTTTGTATTGCAAAGTGGAAAAAAATGGTGAAATTAAAAAACTAAAAAAGAGAAACAACAGACAGGAAATTTAGAGAAGAGTATTATTTGTCTCCGAAATTAATGTATGTAAATGATGATAAAGAAAAAAGGGGATTAGTTTTTAAGCTTTAAAAATAACAAATTCAATTGGAACAGATACTTTTTTTGTTTGTTTGCTGCTTTCTTCTGTATGAAAAAAATTGCTGGATTATGGAATCATTCATTTTCCATTGGTGATTTAGAAAAAAATTACAGTGGCATTCAATAATAAAAAAAATTTAAAATATTAATTTTAAAATTAAAATTTCTGATATCTGGAACGGAAATTTTCGGATATTCTAGAAGTTACACTTTTACTTTTTTTTACTAAATATCAATCTAATAGAAATAACAAAAAGCAAAATTTTGTCTCTCAGAAATTTTATTTTCAACAAACAAACAAAAAAAATAAACTGCAGCGACGACAACTGAGCGGAAATTAGAGAAAAGTAGCAGCAAAAGCAACATCAAAAAAAATTTTGTTGTTTGTTTCAACAAAAAAAACTTCAGCAAAAAAAATTCTTTGCAATAAAAAAAGAAACAAAAAATGACTCATAAAAAAATGAAGAAGGAAGGGAAGAGGATTAATCATTAAGAGCATAAAAAAAGTTAGATAGGCCTTACTTTTATTTTTTTAACAAACATAAAATAAATAAAAGTAACTAACTAACTAACTGAAAAAAATTGATACTTACTTTTTTTTGCTTTGCTTTTCTGATATATTATATTTTATTTTTGAGTAAGTAAATGAGTAGGAGAACAACAACAAAAAAAAATACATGGAAAGAAAAAAGAGAGGCATTCAATTTTTTTTGATCTGCTTTAAAAAAATTTGAGGAAGGAAACGAAGAAGAAAAAAATAAGTAAAAAAGTAAAGAGATACATGCACGCAAACAAGCTTATTTTGAAGCTAATAACCTAGAAGAAGAAAAAAAACGACTGTCGTCGTCGTCTAGTAGGCGGCGGCGGTCTGGGTTTACTGTTTTTTTTTATCATGTTCAAGGCTTAAGTGCCTAGTACTTTAATTTCATTTGGTATGTAAATATAGTAAAAAATGAAGCTAGAGAAAAGCAAAAAACTGCTAGTAAATCTACAAACCCAGTATTTTTTTAAAGGGGAAATAGTTGCTTAAAGGAATGTATTCCTGGAATTGTCGGCACGAAAATTTAATACAAAAAATAAAATAAATAATAAGAAATACATTTTATAGTTTTTTTGGGTTTTAGCCATTTATAATTTTTTTTCACCTGAAAGTAGGTAAGCCAAAAATATTTTAAAAGAAAGTTCCACTTTAAGCTGCCATTCCTATATTGCAGAAATGCATTTTCTTTCATTTTTCTTCAATAAGCTAAATGAACAAATGAACATCTCAACAACTGCTGTTAGTAGTGGCTTAGATATGTATAAACTAATCATAAAAAAAATTAAATTATGTGTATATCGCTTTTGCAAAAATGCAGCAGCATAACAAAAAATAGAAAAAAGTTTGCCTTTCTTTATTGATTCAAAAAATACTCAGAAAAACCTTAAAAAAATTCGCTTTGAGACTCCTTGGAATTACTCGAAGCAGATATAAAGAAAAACTTTCGGGTTAAATTATTGTAAAAAAAACAACTAAAGAGTTTGGATAAATCAAAAAAAGCTGTCTCCAATAATAAAAAGTTTTTCGAGTCAATAAAAATTTGAGAAAATAAAAATAAAAGAAGTTTCACATTTTTTTCATCAAAAAAAGAAGGAAATAAATAAAAATGCAAAACCAACAACAAAAGCAACAAAGAAAGCAGCAAGCAAGCTATTAACCAAATAGCTAAAAGCAGATGGCATCGCTGTCGTCGTTTTTCGAAAAACTCTTCAACTTTATTTCTTCTTTTTCTTTAGTTTCTTTCTTCCTCTTTTTTTTGCCGTTGCAGTTTTAAAACCAAAAAGCTGGCACTAAAGGAATAAAAGAGTCAGAGAGAAAGACGGACTTTCATTTGTGTTTCGTTTCACAAACAAAAGAAGAAGAATTTTCTAGCTTTTTTTGTTGCAGAAGAATAGAGTCATTTTAAAAATAGCCACCAAGCAAAAGAAAATGTCGTAGTTTTTTTTCTACGATGAAAATATAATATTATTCATTCGTCCTCTTTTCAATCTTTTTGGCTTTTTTAAAAATAAGTTGGTTTTGGACTTTTGGACTTTTTTGAATGATGATGAATAGAGGGAGATAAAGAAAATGAGAGAATAAAGAATAAAATGGCATAAAAGAAAGAAAAATAGCCTTGGAAGTGAAAAATGGATACTATGGTTTAAAAGTTGCAAAGCTTCAAGAGTAAAAAAACTTTCTTTAAAGTTGCAATTTTCGAACGCGAATTAGCAATAAAAAGCTGTCAAAAGTCTTGGAGGCGAAATAAATTACTAACCAAAAGTCTTAGTTATTTATAAATTTGGATCTCGTTTTGATCGATTCGATTGAGAAAGGAAAAAGGGAAAATATTTTTGTGAAAGCGTTTTTAGTCGCTGTTTTTTTCTTTGTTTTTTATTTTTGTGAAAGACATTTATTTCTCAATATTTAAACAGCTTTTTTTGGCAATAGTTTTTGTTTTTGGTGTTTTTTGCTATTGAGAAATAAAAGCTTGAATCATCGAAAACAAAGTGAAAAAAGCCCGGAAGTTTATGCATGAATCATTAGAAAATTGCACTTACATAAAAAAAATTGAATCATCAATTAAAGTTTCAAAATAAACTTTTTGATATTTTATTTTTAAAACTTTTAAACTCAAAAAATAAGACCGGTACAAAATTTAATTATTATTTAGCAATTCATACTTTAAAGAGAAAAACAACAAAATTTTTATTTTTAGTTTCGTCGGTAGCGGCCAAAAAGCTTTATAAAATTCGTAAAAAAAAATTTGTATTTTTTCTAAAATAAAAATTAAAAATAAAATGCAAAAAAATTTTACGAAAAAATATTATCTCTTTTCTTTTTTTTTCATTGACATCTTTTCAAAATTTTAAATTATCTTTCTTTCTTTTTTTTCTTGACACATTTAATCAACTTTTTTTTTTGAAAATTAAGATGATGAGATGAGAAATATAATCATGATGAATAAGGGACAAAAAAAAGAATGATGGATTAGTTTTCAAGTTTCTCTTCATTAAAATTTTTCTTTTCTATTTTTTTGCGATAAATAAAACAAAAATTTTCAATCAAATAAAAACTTGAATTGTGAATCTTTTTTTGTTTGTACATAAATAATTCACAAAACCGTACTTTTTTTAATTGGAAAAAGAGTTGATAAAAAAATACGGGTTTTAGAACCAAAAAAAACAATAAATAAAAATTATTATTATTAATAAGGGTTTTGATTGTAACAATTTTAAATAAGTTTTTGTCATCAAAATTATTGGTTTTTGGTGGTTCAAAAGTACAATGTAATATTTAGTCCAACAAACTATTGTTAATTTTCTATTTTTCTCTGGAGTGTCTAAAATAACAAAAACATGCAAATTTTTCAAGATACAATTGTCTTTGGGAAACGAAGGGTTTGGTTGTAAAGAAATTTAATCACAAAACAACTGTCTTTTAAAAATTATAAACCCCGAGCTTAGAAGAAAAAAAAACTTTCATAATTTAGTTTTTTTCTGTTTTAAAATAACATACTGATGTAGCCCGACTGCTTATGTAAAAAATCTATGATTCTCAAATAACATAAAAAAAGATTCAAACTCAAAACTTTTTTTTTTCACTTTCGCCTTGAATGATCAATTCAACAAACTCAAAACTCAAAGCCATCTTCTAAGACATTATAATGCAACATTTCAAACACACAAAAAAGCAAGTCCCCGTCAATCCATTCTCAAACAAAAAACAATCTGGAAAAGAGACGAATGAGAATAGTAAAATGTGAAATTCGATCTTTTGCAATTCTTCCCAAACCACCGCACTTTAAAATAATTTTTTTTTTTTACTTAGGAACATTCTATTTTCTAACCAACTTTTTTTTGTTCATTTTAGCTTTCTGTCTCTATTCATTAAAAAAAAGTTTTTGAAAAAGTATAATAATGCAAACAAACCTAAAAAACTAACTTACATATTTTTATTAAAATGCAACCTTTTTTTATTATTAGTTTGAAAATGAAAATCGAAAATACGCTAAAGAAAAAAATATCATGAATAGGCTTTTACAGTTCCGACGAAACTGTTTTTGATTCTATCTAATCATTTAAATCCAAGTAAAACAATAAACTTAGAAAAGCTTTAGTTTTATTTTTGGCAAAAATAATTTTGTCCTATTTGCAACCAACATTTCTATCTTTTTCTTTTTACATTGAAGCCCAAGAGAAACAAGCTAAAAAACGACTATACGAAAAACACCTTTTTTTCTTTCTCACGAAAAATGCAAAGAAGCTAAAATATACGAAAGCCAAGAAAAAAAACTAAATTTAATCAACGCAAAATAATAGAAAAGACTATGGAATGTTTGAAGCTCTCCTTTTCATCTTGGTAGTAGCAAGTGCCAGGGGCTTAAAATGGTGTAAATAATAATATAAACTAAATAAAGCCCATTGATTTTTTTTCAAAAGGACAGAGAAAGAAAAAAAACATCTTTAAACATAAGCCACTTTTGTCTGTTTATATACTAAAGGTGACAGACACTGTTTATTTTTTTCTTCTTTGGAAACTATTAGCAACCATAAAATTGAGAGATTAAATTTTTTCGTTGGTTTTGGCATTTATGTGTGTATGTATTTTTTTGTTGTTGCTATTTGCACGGTTTATTGACGAGGAGGTGTCAGACATTTTTTTTAGTTTGTTTGAAGAAAAGTAATTACTATTTTTTGAGTTTGCAAAATTCCCAACAACAAAAATTAAGAAAAGTATCAGAAAAGAAAACTTTTATTTGTAAATAAAAAAGAGCGGAGTATCAATGTACATGACAAATTAAATTAAAGAAAAAAATGGGTTGAACGAAGGTTGAAAGAAAACTGGGGAGTTTTTTTTTAAATTTATTTCTTTCCTAGTAATCCACCAAGAGCGCCAAGAGATGCACCAATTCGAGCACCTTGCATTGCTCCATTCATAGCTCCATAACCCATTCTGCCCATTCCCATTCCGCCCATTGGTCCATACATGCCTGAAAAAAGTTATATTAATTTCGAAATTCATAAATTGTCGATACTTTTAATCCTAAAACTTTTTTAAGCCTGAAGCGAAAATATTTTTTTGTTATCAAAAAAGTTCTTTGTTTGACAAAAAAAAAATGCAGATAAGCCAAGAAATTTGTTATAAAAATCTAACAACATACCTTGTCCATAACCATATCCTTGACCTGGATACCCACCATACATGTTATAACCCCATTGAGCTGTGGAACATGAAATAAGGGCAAAAATAAGGCAAAGAACCAAAACTTTTTGCATCATTTTTTTTAAAATTTGGAATTAGAAGATCGAAGACGTAACTTAATTTCTGAACTCTTTTCTTTCCAACTTTATATACAAATTTTTTTACTTTACGATCATCAAAGTTTTAATTCATTGTTGCACTCCTTGTTTGTGTTTTTTTTTGTTTTGTTTGTTCCATCACAAAACAAGTTTGAAGATGATTGTTTTTTTGTTTATGATTTTTTAATTTCCTTTTACTTTTGCCAACAAATAAAAAATTTTTCTTTTCTTTTCTTTATTGGTGATCATTGATTGCGAACCCACCACAATCGAAAAAAAATAATAAAGAAAATAATTAAATTTATCAATAAATAAATCAAGGAAAAAGTTCGATGAACAATAACCCTTTTCCCCAAAAGTCAAAATAAAGGTGTCTAACACTTTTTGATCCACTGTTTTAAGAATGCTTTTTCTTTGTCTAAGAACGTCAATGTTTTTGTTTTTTGGGGTGTAAAGTTAATAACTAAAAATGCTTTTCTTTGTTTCAAAAAGAGACCTGAAATTTACCTTAAAACATCGCCGCCTGCTTGTTTTTGTTTTTTTGATCTATAAAAAACGTACAAACTAAAGAAATTACGAAATATAACTTAATTAATTAATTAATTAATTATGTCGTCATTAAACTTCTTCTTTTTTTTGGTCAAGTAAACAAACAAATTCCTTAAAAAATAAATAGTAAAAATGAAAGAATATCAAGAAAGAAGAGGACGTAGTGTACCAAAAAAAAATAATAAGTCGTCGTCAGTTGTTGATTGTGGTTTTTAAAACTTTATTTTTACTATGGTTTATATAGTTTAATACCGATGGAAATTTCTGGAAGAAAAAAAATTGGTTAACACAAATTTTTATATTATTAAATATTTTGAAAGAAAGGAAAATTCTTAGTTTAGAGAAATCAAAAACACAAAATGAAAGTTTTAATAATAAAAAAAATGGAGGGTTTAAAACTGATAGGAAAAAAAGTCACAAAAAAATACACATCACTTGTTGCAGTAGCTCAAATGTTCAATCCAATAAAAAAAAGAAGAATGATATCACTAAAACCCATCTCGCTTACTCTATAATGCAATAATTTATTTATGCAAATTGTAAATCCCTTAAAGCTCCCATGAAAAAAAATCGTCGAGAACGTGAATGCAAAGTTATTAAAAAAGTGATGTGATAAAAAAGATTATACAAAATAATAGTACAACAACAATGATGAAAATGTAAATCAGCAAAAAGAGATCCAATATAAAAGCCGCATTTGTACATAACAAAAATCATATTCATAGTTCCAACAGCAGTTTTGGAACCAACCAAGTGATTTCAAAAAATAAAAAAAAGATGGAAGCAAAATTACTTCTTGCCCTTCTTGTTGTTGCTCTTTTAGCTTTTTCAAGTAAATTTTAAATCTTTAAAAAAATTTAACTATAAATTTGAATATTATTTTTTTAGTGGCTAAGGATGGAGATAGCAATGGCTCGGATTCTGGTAGCGATTCCACCGGAAGTTGGGGAGATTCCTTTGAAAACAAGGATGAAGATTGTGATCGCTTGGTGGATGGTTCAGATGATAATGAAGGAAAATGTGATTTAACTGATGGACTTGAAGAAGTTCCAGATAAAGTTGATTGCACTCCAGAACAAAAAACAACCATAATTAATTGGATCACCATTCTCAAATCACTTCTTTCCGTTAAAGTTTCTATCGAAGAACGTTTAACCATCGCCCTTTCAAGCATCCAAAAATTCCAAAGTGAAAATCCTGATTGCTATGAACTTATTCAATATCAAAATATTTCATCATGGGGCTATCTTGTATCTTTCACTAAAGTCGTGGAATATAGACAATCCACCAAAATTGAATCGATTATGACTTTGGATGATGAAGATAATTGTCCTTTGTTTGAAGCATTGATGAATGGCACGGATGGTTCATATGAGCAACAATCAGCTTGTAATGCTTTTATCAACGAAACTTTAATTGGAATTTGTGGAAATATGTCTTTGTCCGTTACTGAACGAAGCGTATTAATTTATCAAGCTATCTCAGAATTTTTCGCTATCAATTCTGAATGGCAATCATCATTTTTCCAATTTCAAATTTCTGGGTTCGGAAGTTTCCAACAATTTTTTGAAATCACTCGAACATATTATCAAAAAACTCAAGTCGATGTTATTCTTGAAGGTGAAGCCTCGGAATGTTCATTTGTTGTTTCATTCAAAAATCAATTAGAAATGATTAAATCTGATTCATCCATTTCAAGCACAGTTAAAAAAACTTTAATTCAATTTGAAGCTCGAATTGAGCAACAAATGTCATTGGTTATTTCAGGAAAGGCTCGACTTTCAGTTATTATTAAAGAATTCAATTCATTCTTTAAAATTTATACCGATGAAATTTATGTTAAATTACTTTATGGAATCAGTATTAATGATTTTGGTAGCTTTATGGATCTCATCTATTGTGGACCATATAAAAATGGACCAAACCCCAAACCCACTATGCCCACGATTGGCACTCCTAAACCAACTTGCAGTTGCACATGTTCACCAACCACTATTATGCCTTAAAAAACTAAAAGAAAATCGAGTCATTCAGAAATTGTGTTTTGTACAAATTTCAATTTTTTCACTTTGTTTATAGTTTTTTTCTTTGTTTCAATGTGAAAATATTTATTAGATGCATTAGAAAAATAAAATCGAAGATTTAAAAACCCATAATACAAAATAAACAAAAAAAGTGTTTAGAAAGAAAAGAAATCTTAAACAACGCAGAACTTTTATGAGATATACATACATACATTTAATGAAGCAGGTTAGCATGAGGCTCAAAAAAAGGTAAAGGTATAAAACTAAGTTTATTCATAAAGCTAATACCAACGAAAAATATGTTCACTAACATAAACTAACAAAGGTTCAAAACAAAAACATTTAAAATTCAATTTCAAGTTAAGGAAAACTCGGGAAATCATCATTTGCAAATTGCTTTTTTCTAAGCCCTGTAAATTTTCAATAGTTTGCAAACGGTTGTCTTTGAAACACATTTCGCCCATCATTCATTGAACCTTTGCTTCAAATGTTTAGCATAAATTACAAACAAAAAAATGTTAAAGCTTTTACAAAAAGCATTGTACACAATATTTTGTTTATTGTTTTACATATTTCATCAAAGCGTCGATGGACTTATATAAAATATTTTTCGTTTCATCTTTATCCTGCCTTTTTCTTCTTCTTCTTTAGCGCGTGCTTTCACATTTATCCATCTTTTTTTTTCTTTCTTCACAAATCTTACTTTTTTTAGGTAATATTTTTTTCGTCCGTTATGGATGATCATCATCTTTCCCGTTCTGGTGCGAAGCGATCTCGTTTAGATGATACATTAGATGCCTTACCAAGTTTTGTATCAACTTTTCAATCAAATTCTGATGCTGTTATTGCTTCATGGAAGTCTGAATATGAAAAGAAAGTGCAAGAGGTTAGTTAATTTTCTTATCTTTATATGGTTAAGTTTTATATTTTAGAAATGGGCATTGGAAATAAAGCATAAAGAACTTCAAAGCAATCATGATGATCTCAAAGACAACGCTGATGACCTTCAACAAAAGAACGTGGAATTACAACAAGCATATGGGGATCTTCAGCTGCTGTTCAATAATCAAAGCTCGCATATTTCCCAACTTCCTAATGAAAGCGAAGTATCTCGTTTGAATGAAACCATTACAGGAATGGAATTCGAAGCTAAACGGCATCTCAGAAAGGTTAGTTTTTCTTACTTGTTAGAGTTTTAAGGATCATACTGTTTGTATATTTGTAACTTACATATATCAATGGTTTAGATTTCTGATATGGAAAACCAACGAGAAATTGACAAAGTAAGAAGTGCTGAATTGGAAAAAACACAAGAAGATGTTCGTAAAGCTTTTGAAAAGGAAAAGAAGGATCTCCGAGAAAGAGTTGAAAAACATATCAAAGTTTTAAGAGAAAATCATCAAAATGAAAATACTCTTCTCCGCCAAAAGCTTGATAGAATGAATGCAAAGGAAAGGGATCGTGATCAAATGGTAAGTAACTAGTTTCTTTATTTGTCAAAAGTGAGAGGGAATAAGGTGGTGGTATACATATTATTACTTTTTATATTGATAAATCAACAAAAAGACAACCTTAATTTGCACATTACAGATTGATGGTATGAAGAAGCAACATGAAGTCGATAAAGCTAAACTCGCTGAAATGGAAAAGAAAGTGGAAACTGATCGTAAAGCTCATGAAAAAGAAAAGAAAGCATTATTGTCAAAAATAGCTGAAATGGAACAAAGCGATGCCTCTCCATCAAATGTTAAAACGAATACGGTTATAATGAATTCTTCCATTGTCCATTCTGACGCAGTACGTTTTGTAGAATTTATGCATTTAAAAAAGCTTGTAATGTTATTTTTTAGGCTTCATCATCCGTCAATCCTTGTGCTATTGCAAAAACTTCAAATGCTAATGATGATGATCATCTTGTTATCAAAAAACTTTTTCATGTGAAAGGTGGACTTGAATGGAAAGCTTATTTAACATTAAATGAAAAAGAAAAATCAACAAAAGTTTGCATAAATGGCTCCAATTTAGTTATTGATGACAAAGTTGTTTCCAAAAAGTTGATCATTGATGGCCTTCTCTATCAATCCGAAGTTGATCCATTCAAAGGCTTTACTCATAATTACAATCGAGTATATCACATATTTATTTCCCGCCTTCTTTGTCAACATGTTCGTTCCTGTAATCTTACTAATGTATTTTTAAGTAATCAGCAAATGTTATGGATGGACTATGTGAAACTTGTTTCAGCTACAAAAACCAAAAGTCTCTATTTTTCAAATGTTTGTATTGAAAAAGAAGATGATTCATTAGCTTCATTTGAAGAAATTATGGAAAAGGTTCCTAATATTCGAAAAATTGCATGGTAAGGTTTCTTTATCTTCACTAATGTGCAATTATCCTATTCTTTTTAGCGCATTTCATCCTACTGAGTCTATCAAACTTACAGAAGAAACCTTTACAAAACTTGTCGAGCTTCCAAGTTTCAAAAATCTTCAAATTTTTCGTTTATATGGTATTACTGTTTCTGATCCATTTGATGTTAGTTCTTTCCTCAAATTCATGAAGGTAAACTCGCCATTTTGATTGTTATTAATATTTATGTACCATTTTTAGAAATATCCAAACTGTCATTTTACCATCTCATTTCGATATGATAAAAGACACGGTTTAACTGAGAGAAAACGTTTTGATCCCATCGTCAAAAAACTACGTAAAGCTTTTCCATCGGATGATAAACTTGTAATTGTAATGTAATTATCTCTCGTTTTGTTATAATAATAGTAATTTATATGTATTTTGATTGTTTGTATTAATAAATAAACTTAATTTTGATTGTTAGAGAAACATTAGAAAACTGGAATCTCAAATATAAACAAACAGCAGACAAGAATGTGTAGCGATTTTTGATGCCATCTAAACATTTTTAACCTATGCTAATACTTGATTCGTTATTCCTTCCAGCAAGAGGATGTTTTTCAATGAAATAATACACAGTTTAAAGTGCCTTGAAAAAAGGCGATTCACAATATTTAACAAGCAACAAGAAAAAAGAAAATAATATAAAAAGTATAAAACAAAGTTTATTTATAAAACAAGAAACAATAACGAAAAGTGATCGACGGATCAACAAAACAAAAGCGAACAAAGGTTCAAAACAAACAAAAAAAATTAGAGGCTTACAATAAGAAGCTTTCCAGCTGGTGTACGAGATTCAAGCTTACGTTTCATTTTTCGATAGTGTGCCTTGACATGGTTCTTACAATTAACAAGAAGAAACTCAAGATGAAAATGAGCATTTGGATGTTTCTAAAAATGAAAAATGAATAAAATAAAGAAAATTTGTTAATTTTACCTTCATGAATGCAAGGAAACTTTGAGCATCAAAATCATGAAAAGAAATTTTACCAATCTTGAATTCACGAAGTTTTGCAAAGACAGGAAGCTTGAGAAGATACTCAAATGTCTCATTTTTAATATCGGAGTAACTGAAAAAATCAATAAGAGAATAAAAATAATATAAAAAACTCACTAATCAACACTTTTAATGTTTGGTGCATATTCTAGGATCTTTTCAATAGAAACAAGATTATTCTTTTCATCAATAATTTGATTTTCGACATATAAAGATATGTAACCATTTTAGATGAGACTAGCTTTTCAAATTCGTTCACACGCAACTTCTGATTGAATAAAACCAAATCAGTAATATTACATGTTTGAACTTTTCGAAGTAAATGTGAAACATCGAAATGACCATTGCATTTATTGACATGACCATAACAGAGAGGATCAGCTCCATAATGAACAAGAAAACGGTCAAGAATCAAGTTCTTTTGCGAGACGATGCCATCAATAATCATATCAGAAATTAATTCAGAATTGGCAATCCAAATAGTTTTAGGCTTTTCATCTTCATCCATAGTTAAATAACCAAACCAAACATTTTGATTTTTATCATGTAGAAGCTTCTTAATAACAAGTGGTTCCAAATCATCAAGCTTTGATCTCGGTTTAGCAATTTTACTAGCATGCTTTTCTTTACGTTCACCTTCTTGATGCTTTCCCAAAGCTGAAGTCTGAAAAAACGAGAGTAATGAAAGAAAAAATATGAAATGCAAATGTAAAATCGTACCGTTTCAAAAGTTTTTTGACTTGGTTCTTCAACTCCATCAATCCGTTTACGAGCGATATCATCATCAAAGCCACCATTTTGCTTTTCTTTGACTTCTTTCAACTGAATATTTTGAAATTCAAGTACAAGCTTTTCGTGATGAAGTTGAGTGATTTCTTGGCAAAGTTGATTGATTTTATCGGTTAAACGAGGAACTTCGTTTCTATAAGCAAATTCCCAGAAAAGTTCATTTGTTCCTTGAACTTCTTCAGTTTGAGTCAAAGTTGATGAAACCCTTTTTTTATCATCTGCAGGAGATGATGAAAGATGAGAGCCATTTGCAGGATGTTGATTATCGTTATCCATGTTTGCGAAAGCTTCTGAAAATAAAGAAATGTAATACAAGTAAGTACATACATAATAAAACGTAATGATATCGCGAGAAAAAAGGCAAGAAAAAGTTGAAAAGAACGCATTTAAGAAATACAAATCATCGTAAATCTAAGAAGATAATGTGATGCCGTCCGTTGGATGGTTAGAAACAAAAAGGAGAATAATAAAATAATAACAGCTAACAAGAAAAAATGAAGGTAACTGCAAATCCTAATTGTAACAAAAAACAAAAAGCAAACAAGCAATCAACGAAAAATTGGATCCCGCGTAAATTACTGTAAACTATTATTCGCTTAAAGACCTAAACAACCTATGAAACTGAATTGTGTATTTGTGAACACCTAAGAGCTCGCATAAAATTTAAGAATTCAGAAAAGATTACAGTACATAAAACAAGATTTATTTAATAAAACATATAATATACAATGTTAAGTGATCAACAAAAGAAAAGACGAAGAAAGATTCCAAACAAAAAGAATTAAGAGAATTTAAGTTGAAGATTGCTTGATTCGTCTGCATGAGATTGAAGCATACGTTTCATTTTTTCATATCCAGGCCTGTCCCATATACGTTCAGAACTAAATGAAAGATGAAAATGAGCATTTGGATGATTCTAAAAATAAAAAAGAGAATAAAGAAAAACGAAATATGAAAACTTGCCTTCATGAAAGCAAGAAAACTTTGAACATCAAATGCAGAATATGGAATCTTACCCATCTTGAACTCAAGAAGCTTCGTAAAGAATGGAAGTTTGTCATCATTGAATGTTACTTTCTTAATATTAGAGTTGTGAAAACTAAAACATGGATATTAAAAAAGAATAAAATATATAAAAAGCAAAACTTACTATGCAAACTTTTCAATATTTGGAACTTTAGAAAGAATACTTTGAATAGAAGCACATTGAAACTTTTCATCTATGATATCAGTGGCATGAAAATAAAGATTCTTAATAGTTCCAGAAGATACAAGCTTTTGAAATTGTTCCAAGCTTAAGGTTTGGTTGTGCAAAAACAAGTCAGTAATATTACAGGAAAGAACTTTTGAAAGTAAATGAGAAACATGGTCTTGATTAAAACAATAAGCATTAGGACGAAAATTGAATGGATCAGTTTCATATTGAGTTACAAGACCATCAAGAATCAATTGTTTTTCACAAACGTCACCGTCAACTAACAAAGTGTTATCATCGAGGGAAAGATTGGCAGATTCTTCATTTCCATCAAGAGTCGAGTAACATTTCCAGACATTTTGAGATTCATTAATGACGATTTTCTTAACAATAAGAGGTTCAAAAGGATCATGGCTTTGTTTGATTTCAGCAACGTGAGTTTCAGTAGTTTTCTTTTCTCTGCCACGAACAAGAGGACTAGCATGTTGTTGTTTTTCCAAGTCAGAGATCTAAAAAATAAAGTAGTGTAAAGTAAAACTAAAGATAAAGACTTACCTTATAAAGATGATTCTTATTTTTAGCTTCTAATTCAGCAATGGCTTGGATCAGACGATCATTTTCTTCTTGAAGCGCCCTCTTTTCAGCATCATGAGTTAGTAGATTAGCTAGCTTTTCTTTTTCCAAAATAGAAATCTGAAAAGAAAAAGATAATGAGAAGAAGAAGAAAAAGATAAACGTTTACCATTTCAAGTTGCTTCTTATTTTTAGCTTCTAAATCAGCATTGAGTTGTTTGATACGAGTAATTTCACTTTCGAATGCTTTCTTTTCTTCATTTCCAAAAAGACGATCAGTTTCTTTTTCCATTTTCAAAGTTGAAATCTGAAATTAAACGAATGTAAAACGAAGACAAAGCGAAGTTATTACCATTCCAAGTTGTTTCTTGTTGGTTGATTCTAAAACAGCAATGACCTGGGCCGAATGATCTTTTTCAGCTTTAAGAGCTTTCATTGTATCTTCTTTAACATTTTGATTTTCCTTCATTTGATCATTTTCAAATTTAAGATCAAGGTTTTCAGTAGCAAGCCGAAAGCGTTCTGCAATCAGTCCATAGATCATATCTTCCAAAGTCCATTTAGCGTTTTCATCTTCGAATCGTTGAACATCATCAGCTTCATGAAAAATTGAAACAGCATTACCATGACCAGCCAACGGTGGTTGAAGAGATCCAAGCACAGAATTATGATTTCCCATTTTAGCAAAAGACACTGAAAACAATAATATAATAATAGGAATCAAAACGCAAGAAAAGTAAAATGGTTATCACGGAAAAACGACAAAATTGGAATGTTTGATAACAAACTAAAGAAGCTACAGGATTGCACATAACGCTGAAATGTGGCAAGAAGAAACAAGTAATAGTACGTTATGGTGAGTGATTAGACAAAGGCAAAAAAACTAATAAATCCAACCAAAAAAATATGATTGAACAACATTGATTGAAAGTGATTGGACTTGACTGATTAGAAAATGAAGCAACAAAAAGACTTTGATGAAGAAAAAAAAACGCGAGTGGCTTTAGCAAGCTTACAATTTCGCTGTAGGAATTTTATTTGATTCAAAATGAATGCTTTCATTATTGCATTTTTTCATGGAATAAATTGCATCAAGCTCAAGTTAGTTGAGGCATTATTACATAAGTAGCATAACATAAACATTAACCACTAAATAGCAACTAGAACTACATACACAAAGAACAACAGTATAAAACAAGATTTATTTATAAAAACGAAGAAAACGATAAATCCTTTCTTCTCGAAGCTGATTGATTGATTACATTGGTTAAATGAGAGACTTCTTTTTTATAAGCAAATTCAAATAAGGCTTCATTAGGTAGTTAGTTGAATTTCGGAAGATACCATTATAGTTGCTGTAACAAAACTTCCATCAAGAGTTGGTGGAATTTGGGAAGATTCGTTAAGAAAATTTTAATTAACACCATTAAAGAAACGCATTTCACTTCCATCAAAAGCATACTAAAATAATCTAAACAATCCTTAAAACAGAACCATAATAATCCAATAATATTTTTAGGATTCTCTAAATTTGGGTCCTTAAAACTATTTTTAACGATCTCCATATATTTAGAACATCTAAAAAATAAAAACCATTTATCACCGATCCATTCAGAGAATTGCATGCAAACGCAAGCTTCCTTCAACGTGCGTGCGTTTATTCACATTTATGCGAATTTCTTGCTTTTTTTCCACATAATATTTCCAAACATAAAATAATGAATACATAGTGAAAACAAAGAGCTATGATAATAATAAAAAACAAGAATGCGATACAAAACCAAGTTTATTTAATAATAAAACAAAACAAAAAAACAACAATGAAAAGTGATCAATGGATCAACAATACAAAAACCAAGAAAAAGAAAAAACAATTAAAATTTAAGTTGAAGTTTGTCGAAGGTGCCTGCATGAGATTCAAGCATAAGTTTCATTTTTTGAAATTCAGCCATGATATTAAGTCCAATATAATGAAAAGTAAGAGTAAAACGAGCACAGGGATATTTCTGAAAAAGGAATAAAATAAAGAAAAGATGAAAATTTTACCTTCATGAATGCAAGGAAACTTTGAGCATCAAAATCATGAAAAGAAATTTTACCAATCTTGAATTCACGAAGCTTTGCAAAGATAGGAAGCTGAGGAAGATTGTAAAATGTTTCTTTTTTAATAGTAGAGTTGTGAAAACTAAAACATGGGAATTAATATGGAATAAAAATTATGAAAAAAAAACTTACTATTCGGACTTTTCAATATTTGGAACATTTTCAAGGATTTTTTGAACTGGATCAAATTGGTAATCTTTGAAATCAACGCCATAAAAACAAAAATTCTTAATAGTTCCAGAAGATACAAGCTTTTCAAATTCTTTCACACTTAAGGTTTGATTGTGCAGAAACAAGTCAGTAAGATTACAAGAAACAACTTTTTGAAGTAAATATGAAACATTGTATCGGCTTTCACAATAATGGCGAGGATGACCATTGAACGGATCAGCTTCACATTGAGAAAGAATACCATCAAGGATCAATTTCTTTTGAGATACGTTGCCGTCAACCATCAAAGCGTTATCCACGAGGGAAAGATTGGCGGCTTCTTTATTTCCATCAAGAGTTGAGTAACATTGCCATACTTTTTGATATTCATTAAGAAGAACTTTCTTAACAATAAGAGGTTCAAAACGATCATGGATTTGTTTCATTTGAGTAATCGTGGCTTCAAGAGCTTTCTTTTCTTTTTGATCACTTTCTTGTTGTTTTTCAAGACCAGAAATCTGAAAAGAAAAAGACAATAAAGAGAAGGGAAAAACGAAAAACGCTTTCCAATTCAACGTGCTTCTTATTGCTTCCTTCCAATTCAACAACGAGTTCATTCAACCGATTGATTTCATCTTGCACAACCTTCTTAGAACCATCATCTTCAAGACCAACGTTATGAGTTTCCATGGACCCTTTTCCAACTGCAAATGTTTTCTTTTCTTTATCATGAACTTGACGATCTGCTTCTTGTTGCTTTTCCAACGTAGATACCTGAAAGATAAAAAAGAATAAAGAAGTGTCATAAACAAACAAAAATTAACCTTATCAAAATATTTCTTATTTGTAGCTTCCAATTCAGCAATGGCTTCACGCAAATGAATATTTTCATTTTCGACAGTTTTTTTTGAATCCATTTCAACGTTTAGCTCTTCCAAGGTTTTTTCCAATTGAAAATTCTTAAATTCCAATACGAAGTTTTGATTTTGAAGTTGATCTCTTTCATTGGTCATTTTTTTATAAGCAAATTTCAAGAAAGCATTGACTTCGTCATCAGCTTGTTGAGTTTCTTTTGGTGATGGTAAAGTTGGAGAAACAGCATTGTCATGATCAATTGATGGTGGTTGAGAAGATACATCAGCAAGGTTTTGATTTTCCATTGTTTAGCAAAAGTTTATGAAAAAATATGATTTCCTATTTCGTAATTTTCATTATGCGTTCGTTCGTTTGTCATTTTGCGCTCTGAAAAGTTTCAAGCGTTAAAAGAAAATAAATGATAAAAATTTGCATATAACTGGATGAAAGCGCTACGAAGGAAGCTTTCGTTTGCATTGCATAAAAATGAATCTTTACTGAGCGGTGGTCAACTTTGAGGTGTTTTAAAGATTTGAGATCTTTGAAAACGATTTTATAAAATCCAAATTATTAGGATACGCTTAGAATTATTTTATTGACAATTGATGAGCAAGGTAAGGGAGATGTGGGAGGAAGTTTGGTACAATCTTTGAGGATCTTAAAGAAGTTAATTTAGCTATGATGTCGCGGAGTTGAGGATCTGATAATTAATTACAATTTTTTTAATAATTGCATAAAATAAGTTTCATGGCCGGCGGCGTTTCTAGTACAATAATTAAAAAAGGAGAAAGCAAAGTAAATATCGCCTAAAAAGGGAAATAAGTAGATAGCATAAAATCAAAAACCAACAAATCAAAGAACGCTAAAAATATTAAAAAAGAAAGTGAGATTTAAGTTATAAATAATTAAAGAAGGATGTAGCTAATATTTTTGGATAACTGTTTGACAAAAAAAATAATGGCTTATTCAATTTTTGTAAACGATACAAAAAAAGACAAGACATCAAGAAAAAAAAAGCGCGAAACTATAGCCTAAATCTTTCGTGGTAAAAATGAAAACAATTCAATCAAATGTTCTTCTGTTGGCATTCTTTTAAAATTTGGATGAAAGGATAAGCGATGAATTATTTTGCATCTTCTTTTTTAAGAAATATTTCTGGAGTGTTTCTGTGCTTTTTTAAGATAACCACTGATTCTTGGATTACTGACTCGTTTATTAATATCAGCAAATACCTTTTTGTTTTCTCTAAATCTCTCATTGTAGTAAAATTGATAGACAAACAAGAACACGAAATAAAACCAAGTTTATTTATAAAACAAAAAATAATAATGAAAAGTGATCTATGGATTAACAATGCAAAAACGAACAAAGGTTCAAAATAAAAAAAATTAGTAAAATTGAAGGTGAAGCTTTCCGGATGGTGGTGCAAGAGATTCAAGCATACGTTTCATTTTATCATAACCAACCTTGTCGTCACTATAACGAAGCAAAAAAGAAAGATGAAAACTAGCATATGGATGATTCTAAAAATAAAATTGAACAAAGTAAATAAAATATATCAAAACTTGCCTTCATGAAAGCAAGGAAACTTTGAACATCAAAATCATTATAAGAAATTCTACCAATCTTGAATTCACGAAGATTTGCAAAAAAGGGAAGCTCGAAAACATTTCCAATGCTTGATTTTATAATATTATAATTATGGATACTAAAATATAGTATATATTAGGGAATAATGAAGAAAAAAACTTACTAAGCAAATTTCTCAATATGTGGAACATTTTCAAGGATTTTTTGAACAGGATCAAATTGATAATCTTTGAAATCAACGGCATCAAAATAAAGATTCTTAATAGTTCGAGATGATATGAGCTTTTCAAGTTCTTTCAAGTTTAAAGTTTGGTTGTGTAAAAACAAGTCAGTAATATTACAGGAAAGTACCTTTTGAAGTAAATAAGAAACATCGTGTCGACTTCGGGAATAACTTGGATGTTTGCCAATGAATGGATCAGCTTCGTATTGAGATACAACAGCATTAAGAATCAAATGGTTTTCAGAAATAACGCCGTAAACCAACAAATTGTTATCAGTGAGAGAAAGAGTGGCAGATTCTTTACCTCCAGCAAGAGTTGAGTAACATTTCCATACCTTTTGAGATTGATTACTGACGATTTTTTTAACAACAAGAGGTTGGAGATGACCATGACCTTGTTTGATTTCAGCAGCTTGAGTTTCAGAAGTTTTCTTTTCTCTGTCACGAACAAGAAGACTAGCTTGTTGTTGTTTTTCCAAGTCAGAGATCTAAAAAATAAAGAAGTGAAAAGTAAAGCTAAAGATAAAGATTACTTACCTTATAAAGGTGATTCTTATTTTTAGCTTCTAAATTAGCAATGGCTTGGATGAGCCGATCATTTTCTCTTTGAAGCGTCTTCTTTTCAGAAGCATGAATAAGTCGATTAGCAAACTTTTCTTTTTCCAAAACAGAAATCTGAAAAGAAAAAGACAATAAAGAGAAGGGAAAAACGAAAAACGCTTACCAATTCAACGTGCTTCTTATTGCTTCCTTCCAATTCAACAACGAGTTCATTCAACCGATTGATTTCATCTATGAGAACTTTTTTAGAACCATCATTTTCAAGACCAACGTTATGAGTTTCCATGGATCCTTCATTCATTTGTTCATTCACGTACTTCAAGGCATAAATTTCATTTTGAAGTCGAATGTTTTCATCAATTTTTTGTTTAATAGTGTATTCCAAGAAACCATTAACATCTGCCAACTGTTCATTTTCAGGAGATACCGGTAAAACAGCCTTAGGAACACTTCCATCTTGAGTTGGAGGCATTGGAAGAGAATCAATTGCAGCAATATGGTAAATGCTATCCATGTTTAGCTAAAAGCTTCTGAAAAAATGACAAATATTAAACATGCAAAAAAGATAACACGTTATATACAAACGGAAAATAGAAGGTTCCTTATACAAATAAATAGACAGAAATAACAAAACGATGATTTAAACACGAAAAGACGATAGTGAGTTATCACAGTAAATGTTTTTCAATCAATAAAAAGGCTTTTTCAAATTTTTGATAAAAATCTTCTGCTTTGGTAATTTTTTATGCAAAACAAAAATAAAAGTGGATAAGTTCAAAGTTTTTTTAACAAAATTTTTCGAAACAAGGAAAATTACAGTATTCTTTTTTCGTTTCGAAATCACTGGGTTTTCAATTTCTTGAAAATAACGAAAAATATGAGAAATTCCATAATTTTCGTACTTTCCACAGGATACATTTATAGGCTACTTTTTGTTTGCTGCTTTCAAAGTTTGTAACGTTTTTGTAAAGTAAACTTTGTTATTTTTGAACTTCACAAAATCTTATGTGAAAATACCCAGCATCAGCGTCAAATGCAATAAACTTTTTTTAAAATCTTTTGTTTGAGATTTTTGGTTTTAATCGTCATTGAAAAAAACCCAAGGTTGACCCAACTTGAAATATTTTTTAGTAACACGGAAAGCATTATTATTTATTCTATTGTCAAACAAAAATTGAAACTACATAAATACATAGAAATTCGACAAAAAAAAAGGTTTAAGTTTGAGTAAATTTTTGATACTGATTTCAACGTTAAAAGCGGGACTTTTTTAACTGCGTAAATAATTTGAATGTAATTTGTTTAATTCATTAAAAATACTTTCATTCATTCCACGGATAGAAATAAGAGGCGGGAAAAATGTTTTATCCAATTTTGCACAATCAACTAGCGATTGCACAAAATTTTGAAGTTGGATTTTATAGTTTTCAGAAAGATTATTTCCAAAAATTAATTCTATATTTGCGTCTTTTTTCATCTGTAAAAGAAAAAATTAATTTGTTTTAAAATGGTTTTAAAAAAAATAATGGAAAAATTAACCTTCAAAAATTCACGAAATGTTACTAAATCAAAAGTTTCAGGAATACAGCTTAAAAACAAAAATTTAATATTATGGAAATTCGGATTATTCAAAAGAATTTTCATTGAATTTGGATTGATAGGCAGCAGAACATTATGATCGAAAAAATCACTATAAATTTGTGGAATATAAATATAATATATAAAAATCATGGGGAAACTTACTAACGAAAATTAATTAACTTTGGAAAAACTTGAATTATTTCTTCAATTGCTACATTTTTTCCATTTGAATGTTGGATTTTAACAACAAAAAACAAAATCTTAGAAACATAAGGTGAAACTGTGAATAATAAAAGTTCATCAAATGTAAGATTTTGTTGTTGAATATCCAAGTGTATTGCATCGAATCGAAAAAAGGTTTGAAATAATTTTGGAATATTTACATTTCCAAGGGTAAAAAATTTATTAGTATTCCAAATTTTGTATGATGCAATGGAAATATTTATATGGTGTAAACGATATCCATCATTTTTTATTCTTAAATTCTTTTCTCCACCTGAACTACTTTTATAAACATTTTCGGCAATAATTATAGGATTTTTAATGAAAAAATATTTGCAAGTTTTTTGCAATTTTTCATATCCTTTCGAGGAACATGGATATTTGAGAATATAATAAATAATATTTGATGGAAGTGAAAATCTTTGAGAAAATGGGGAAGTAAAGTTGTAAGTTTTAACAGAACTGTAATTCATTTCCCAGAGATTCATAATTCTTAAAATTTATAAATCCTATTAATAAAAAGAGAGAGTAGAGAGAGGAAAAAACTCATGGTCCAAAACGCAAACAAAAAAATCCCTTTTTTAAATCAATAAAATTCTAAAGGCTGCACTTCAAGTTATTTTTCTCAAATTAAAAATGCAAGGGTCAAAATGAAAAGAAAATTTTTCTTTGCAAAGCTTAACTGACTTTTTTTTTTGAAAAGTGAGAATGTCCAATTTTAAACAAAATATAAGATGACATATATTTATAATTTAAAAATAAAATAGGCATAAAAATGAAAGAAAAATAGCAACAATTACAAATACCTTCAAAGAAAGAAGATAAAAAAATTAAACACAAAAAATTACTAAACATTAACACAAATTTTTTGCCAAAATGTGAAAGTTAATCCATCATGAATTTGGAAACATTTTCTAATAGTTTTGCTATGGTAATTTATAATAAAATGAGGTTCATCTATAAATTCTTCGGAAATCTAGAAAAAAAATATTTTTATATAAATTTAAAACAAACACTTTTTTAGAATAAAAAAGCAAGCCACTCACATATGCAAAATTTCCAATAAAAGAAGGAACATAAAATTCAATGCTTCCTTTGACATTTTTCGAAAACATTTCTTTAAACAATGATGGATGTAAATTTAATAAAGTCTCACGAAATTGATGATACCAACGTTGGGTAACAGCAACTTCAAACTTAAAAACCAAATTTTGGAGTTTAGGAAAATGAAAAGAAATAAATGAAACAAAATTTATAATATTTTTGATAGTAAAATCACAATTAAATTTTCCATCCACAATAAGCTTTTCCACAGAAGTAATATTATTGATGCTAAAAATAAATTTATTTATTTAAAAAAATGTAAGGACAGAATTAAATAAAACTTATGTCAATCGTACTTTTTGGATTCTGTTGTTGAACATAAAATATTAAAAGCTTGACAAAGAGGCGGCATAGTCAGAGGTTCATCAAATTGTGAAGAAAATTTCCAATCAATATCAGTAATTTTAAGTTTGTGACAAGATAATGGAATCATAGAAATATCCTAAATTATTTTTTTATGGTTTTGGATTGATTAATATTTTTTTTTGATTAAAGACATACGACTTACAAATTTGGACATGTCATATTTATAATTTCAAGGGTTTTCAATGATTTTATTCGTTTATAATAATATGGAGCAATGGGTTCTTTAAATTCAGCTTTCCTCAAATCTAAAAAAGTAAAAAATTATAAATTAAAAAATTTAAGCAAAACAGTTTAATTTTAAAAAAATTCTATGCGACGCAAAAGCTCTAAAAATTGTTTAAAAAAAGCTTTTGTGTTTCTGGCTTTTCACTTTGAAGTTTTTAGAGTCGTCCAAAAGGCAAAACTTTTAATGCAGCTTTCATAAAAAAAATTAAATACCGACGATTTATATAACTAAAAAAGTAATTTAAATCTCTTACTTTGACCTAAAAGATAATCCAAAACGTCATGTTCAAAAACTACACCCCGAATAGAAAATCCAATATCAAATTCTTTAATATTTGCACCGATCGAAATTAATATTGGCCTCAATAATGGAAATTTAACTAAATCAAAACTTAAAGTTTTATCGGGCTAAAAATAAAAATTTATGACTATTGGTTGTTAAAAAAGCAATTATATGGACTTACTAAATTTGCAATTAACCTATTTTTATCAAATGTTGCCTTTTTTGCTTCACCAAAATAATTTAAAGCTATGGAATAAGTTTCTTTTCCAGCTAACATAAAATTAATCAAAGATAAATTATTTGTAGCAAATTTTTTCTTAATTAATTCTTGAAAAATTTCATAAAGGGTTTCATGATCGAGCTTTAGCAGCATTTTTTGTGGAACTAAAATTGTAAAATCTTTGAAATTAGTTTATAAAAGTAAAAATTAAGATACATTAATTTTTTAAAATAAAATAATATTTTTCACGAATTTTAAAACGAGAAAAATAAAAAAATCGATAAAAAAACAATTTTTTCTTTTTATGGAATCAAAAACGAGAATCAAAAAATTATTTTTTGAAATGAGCTTTTTATTTTTTTTTTTGCACAAATAACATAACGAGAAATTTATACCTTTTTTTTCTTTTTTCTGTTATGGTTGTAATCTGTTTTATTTTCTTATCTCTAGATTTTTTAAAAATAAAATCGTTTTTTTTTAAATTTTTTCTTTTCATCGATTTTTTTGTTTGTTTGCGATTATGATTGAAAATCAAAAAATCATCAATGACAAGTTTATTAATCGATAAAGTTTTAAGGCAAATAAATGCCAAGTAATTTATTCATTGTTTTATCTAAAATAACTTTCCAACCAAGAGTGACAGGAAATTATATAGTTGGTTTGATATGACAATCAATTTCTTATTTAAAAACATTTTTCCCTTTTCCTCAAGTTGCGCGCGCCATTTTCAATGAAATTTATTATATTAAATCCAAAAAATTTGTATGCAAAAAAACAACAATGATGAAATTGAAACATTGAAACAAATTTATTTAAAATTATATATTCAATAATGGGATTCATTTAATTTTTTATTTAATAACATTTTTTTCATTTTTTGAATAATTTTAAAAGCTTCTCGAAATTTTTTGAGTTCATTAAAAGGTATATGTGTTGTTGTTCCATCAGCTCTTAGAATTTCTATCATTGGCGGAAAATATGATTTATTAGATTTCGAATAATTTATAACTTGGTTAACAAAGCTTTGTAGGTGGGCTTTATATTTATCAGAAATATCACTGCGAAAAATTAACCAAAAATCTATTTCTTTTTGTTGCTAAAAAACAAATTTAACTAAATCAATCATTTCTAAAAAAATAAAAAAACCTTTGTGAAAACAAAAAAGTTAGTTAAATTGAAAGTTTCAGGAATTGGTTTAAGTTGAAAATATTTAAGATTTTTAAAGTTTTGATTTTCCATTAATTTTTTTACAGTTTTTGCAGCTACGAATAACGGGTTATTACTGTTGCTAAAATATATTATTTTATGATTGGAAAAGTTTCGTTTCATTTACGAGTAAAAACTTACTATGAAAAGTATCGAATTTGTGGAAAAGCTTTAATAATTTTTTCAACAGGTACAATTAATCCATCCGAATATTTAATAACTAAATTATCAAATCCTAAACGATTTAGAAACGGAGATGAAGAGAATAATAAAAGTTCGTCGTAATTTAAATTGCTTTCAACGACAATGAGAGTTTTAACATTTAATAGGCAAAATTTGTTGAAAATGTAAAATATATTTAAACTCGAATCACCCATTCCGCAAATAAAAACATCACGAGTAACCCCAAATTTATATGCTAAATTTAATATATCTTTAATTTCATGGCATTTATTACTGCCATACCATTGAAGGCTGATGATATTAGGATTGATACGCAAAAAATCTGCATAAATTATAGGATTTTTCGAGAAAAAATATTTACAAGTTTTTCGCAATTTTTCATAACCTTTCGAGGAACATGGATATTTGAGATTAAAATAAATAATATTTGGTGGAAGTGTAAATTTTTGAGGGCACGGGGAATCAAAAGTATATAATTTTACCAAATCGGAAGACATTTGTTTCAGTAAAAAAATTCTTTCCGTTTTTTGGGTTTAAATAAATCAGAAAAAAGGGGGAATGACTTCTTCTCAATGCAGCCAAGTATAAAAAACAATATTAATAAATCAATAAAGTTTTTAGGCCAAACTCAAGTTGAACTTTTTTTCTCCAAAGGCAACACTGAAACCAAAAGGTCAAAACTTTGTTGCTTTTAATTGACAAAAATTATTTTTGTATTGAAAAGCAAAAACAAATTAGAAAAATTATTTACACTTTCTGCAACAATAAAAAGAAATAAATGAACAAAGAATTCTTTTTTATTCGTGAGTAAGAAGCAATAAAATAAATTTCAATAATAAAAAAGCACAAATAAAAAGAATGGTTTTACAAAAAAAAATTGAGATAATTTTAAAAATGTTCGTTATACTTCTTACAACATCTATAATTAGTTCGTAATTGTTTTAATTCTTTACGAATTTCATCATCCGTTCCATTAAATAAAATAAATGGAGGATAAAATAATTCATCTGTTTTTGCATAATTAATTATCCATGAAACAAAATTTTGAAGTTGGATTTTGTAATTTTCTGAAAGATTTTTGACAAAAGATAATGTAATATCTGCGTCTTTTGTGATCTAAAAAATAATTTTTTTATAAGCCAAAAAAATATTATCAAAAAAGCAAACCTTCAAAAATTCACGAAATGTTAATAAATCAAAAGTTTTAGGAATATATTTTAATCCCAAACTTAATTTTTTGAAAATTTGGATTTTGTAATAGTTTTTTTACGCTATCTAATCGAATAGGCAAATATAAATTTTGAACGAAACTATAATTTTTTCGATATATAAAAAAACTCATTGTAAAAACTTACTAATGAAAAGTGGTTAACTTTGGAAAAAGTTCAAATATTTCTTCAATCGTCACTTTGGTTCCATTAGAATATATAATATTGACATCATAAAATAGGATTTTAGAAATATAAGGTGAAGCTGTAAAAAGCAAAAGTTCATTAAAAGTAAGATTTTGATTTCGAATTTCCATGCGGCTTGCATCAAACCGATAAATGTTTAGAAATAATTTTTGAATATTTATTTGGTTAAAGATAAGAATATTTTTTGTAATCCAAATTTTATATGGTGCCTTTGAAATGTTAACATCGTGATAACGAGAAAAATAATTGTCACCGGTACCCATTTTTAGATTTCCTTCTTCATCCTCACCGTCTTTAAAAACATCTCCAGCAATAACTATAGGATTTTTAGAATAAAAATATTTGCAAGTTTTTTGCAATTTTTCAAACCCTTTTGAAGATGTGAATGGATATTTGAGAATATAATAAATAATATTTGATGGAAGTGAGAAATGCTGAGATTGGGGAAGAGATGAGGAAAATGTATAATAATAAGTATAGTGATTTAACTTTGTTTTGCGCACATTTAAAGCTTCGAAAGAAGCCGGAATCATTTTGCAGTAATATAGGCTTCTTTTTTTTATTAAAAAAATATAATAGTTTATGAGTGCAATATTTTTGGCACACAAAATAATTCAAAATCTATAAATATGTTTTTTTTCGCCAAAAATCAAAATAACTTTTTATCTCAAAGAGAAAGGCTAAAACCAAACAAAGAGCGTGACAAAAAAATGGGACAAACAAACTTTTTTTTAATAGAATTGGAGGTCTTTTTTCTCTTTTATTTTCGGAACAAAATGTTTGCTTCATTAGTTAAGAATTTTTTGGTCAGTTTTTAAAGAAAAAAAAAATAATTGTGCTTTAAAGGTATTATTGGTTCAAAAGGCTATATTTATGCATGGTCCCGAACAGGGATGAGCGGAATTCCGCTTCCGTTTCCGTTTCCGCGGAATTCCGTGGTTTTTTTGCTTCCGTTTCCGTTTCCGCTTCCGTAAAAAAATATTTAAATTTCCGTTTCCGTTTCCGCTTCCGCTGTAAAAATAGCGGAAATCTTAAACGGAAGTGCTTTATTTTTTCACAGAAAAATTACAGAAAACTTCACCTTTTGGAGTGAATTTTTTTATTTACCAACTTTTTTATACCTAATTTTTATACTTACACGGTTTAAATGTTGCTAAAAAAGCCGCAAACATGCTTGTTTGAGTGTTAAATGTTATCAATTATTATTCTTTGAAGTCAAAAAACTTCGAAAATCTCTTTCATTCAAATTAATCAGAAATAATTAACCAATATAACATAAGCATTCAAAGAGCAACCACATGTATATTTTTCGTTTCTATGATACATTGCAAATAGGAGTGAGCATAAAACTATACTAATTACAATAATATGATATCAAAAAGTTTAAAAACTTATTTGTGAATTTTTTTTTAGAGGTTTTAGGTTATTCACTTTAACCAAAAGTATTTTTTTAAAGAGAAAACAATATATTAAACTCTGAGCATTAAGAAACCAATTTCAAAAGAAAAATTTTAGAAAGCAAATTTTAATAAGAAAAAAAAATTCCGTTTCCGCTTCCGTTTCCGCGGAATTCCGCCCTTTTTTCACTTCCGTTTCCGTTTCCGCTTCCGTAGAAAATAATTTATATTTCCGCTTCCGTTTCCGCTTTTACGGAACTGCCTTAGTTCCGTTTCCGGTTCCTTCCGTCTAAGGAAAAGTCACTTCCGCTCATCCCTGGTCCCGAAAAGTATTATTCTCTGAAAAAAATCAAGCTATGTTTATTTTCTCTTAAGAGAGGTTCTATGAGATGATTCAAATCGAACGAACCATTTTTTTTCAAATTTTTTTTCTGTTTTACTTTTCCGGTAATTTACGATGTAAAAAAATTATTGGTGTCAAGATTTTCCTCAAAAAGTGAGCAAGATATGCAAATTCATGATATTGAAGTTCAAACCATGCATTAACTTCTAAAATTCGGCAAAATTCACCCATGAAGCATAATAATTTGATTTTTATCCAGTATTATGTAATCGATTGCGGGCTAATTTATGGTGTATACCATATATTTAAGTATTCATTAAAAATGAGGAGAAATTTGCATATTTAAACTTCAAAATGATGCCATTTTCCTCCCTTCTTCCGGACAAAGCTATACTATACACCATAATAACGCCCAGAATCTCTTCATTTTTATTGTATAAACATTATAAAAGTAAACCATATACTTTGAGATTTTTGAATTTTAGAATGCTTGCGATTACCTTTTTTAACGGGTAAATCCATTTTTTCTCTTTCTTCCTTTGGTTTTTGGCATTATGTTCAAAATTGTTTTCATGGAAGAAAAAAACTGAAAAAATGGATTTACCCGTTAAAAAAGGTAATCGCAAGCATTCTAAAATTCAAAAATCTCAAAGTATATGGTTTACTTTTATAATGTTTATACAATAAAAATGAAGAGATTCTGGGCGTTATTATGGTGTATAGTATAGCTTTGTCCGGAAGAAGGGAGGAAAATGGCATCATTTTGAAGTTTAAATATGCAAATTTCTCCTCATTTTTAATGAATACTTAAATATATGGTATACACCATAAATTAGCCCGCAATCGATTACATAATACTGGATAAAAATCAAATTATTATGCTTCATGGGTGAATTTTGCCGAATTTTAGAAGTTAATGCATGGTTTGAACTTCAATATCATGAATTTGCATATCTTGCTCACTTTTTGAGGAAAATCTTGACACCAATAATTTTTTTACATCGTAAATTACCGGAAAAGTAAAACAGAAAAAAAATTTGAAAAAAAATGGTTCGTTCGACTTCAAAATCTTTAAATTTACTCGTAGAGTCTCTCTTAAAGATACAAAATGGGCTTAGATGAATTAACTTTAAATTCAACAGAATATACGTTTGCTTCTCCATGCACTCAAAATTTTTCCATTCCATCGAGTATTATTTATTATATTCTGAAATTTCCATGTTCTTTTAAAGGTTATGAAAGATTGCAAAAAACTTGCAAATATTTTTATTCTAAAAATCCTTTAATTGTTGTTGAAACCTTAAGTAATTGGAAAGAATCGAAGAATGATAAAGAATATGAAACAAAAATTAGGCATCATTCAAGTTGGCGATACTTTTCGATTAAAAACTTTGAAAACATTTCATATAAAATTTGGATTGTTAATGAAAATTATAATTATAAAGGAAAAAATATATCAAAATTATTCCAAAAAATTTATCGCTTTGATGCCAAAATCCTTTCAATTTATTATCAAAATATTAGCTACGATGAACTTTTGTTATTCTCAACATCTCCATACCTATATAAAATGTGGATTCATAATGTGAAAATTCAACATTCAAATAATTCATTTGTATCAATTCACGAAATTTTTGCTATTTTTCCAAAGCTTACAGATTTTTATTAGTAAGTTTTTTGTTATTTTTTTCTTTCAAATAATTTTCGTTTTCTAGCTATTCCAAAGACGATAATCCTGGATTTATTACTTCAAACACCGTAAAAGTACTTTTACAAAACCCAAATTTTCATAAAATTAATTGTCTAGAATTAAAACCTATTTCAGAAACTTTTGATTTAGTAAAGTTTTTTGAATTTATGAAGGTTAATTTTTGCATTTTTTGGCTTTAAAGAAAATAACGCACACTTTATTTTTTTAGGAAAGAAAAGACACAAATTTTGTATTAAATTTTAAAAATGAAGCTTCGGAAACATATAAAAATCAAATTCAGAACTTTAATTACAGGGCATTAAATTTGGGAGAACTTGATAATTCTTATTTTCCACCTATAATTACGTTTCCAGGAGAAAATTTTGAAACAATTAAAAAAATATATGAATTACGTTCAGAATATAAAAATAGATTTGGTTAAACACATGGGTCTATTTTTTACATTTTTTGTTAATTATTCATTGTTCCAAAAAAAATTGTTATAAAGATAAAAGGTATTAAAATTTTGCAAGTTTCATTTGATTCATAAAGATAGCATCCAATTAAAAAAAAGCTTAAATTTAATCGTATATTAAAAAATTTTAATTCTCAAAATTAAAACAACGAAAATTTAGAAATCTGCATGCCAAATTCTTTGCAAAAATCATCAAATGTCCAAACTTATATTCAATGATATCAGCCCAATCCTTATCTTCATCTTCTCTGTTTTCACAAATTGATTCCACTCCATGACAATAACACGAAAGTGATAACAATGCTTTTTTTCTAACTTAAGTTTTATCTTGCTATGTCTTGTCATTCCTAGCTCGAAATATTCGATTTACCAGAAAATTAAACCTTAATTTTTATCATTCAAAATTTATTATATCACAAAAAATAAATAAATAGCAAAAATACACGAATAAAAAAACATATATATATAAGCTTTAGTAAAAATTTTATAAAAACATTTTCATTATTTTAAAATGGATACAATATTATTCCGGATATACTCAGATCGTAATTTGTGTAATTTATTAAGAGTTTTGTCATCCATTCCAATAAATAAAATAATTGGTGGATAAAATAATTCATCCATTTTTGCATAATTAATTATCCAAGAAAGAAAATTTTGAAGTTTATTTTCATAATTTTCAGAAATATTATTTGCAAAAAGTAATTCTATATTTGAATCTTTTTTCACCTAAAAAAATAATTAATTTAAATTTAAAAATCAAAGTTAAAAGAACTATCTTTTAAAAATTCTTTAAAAGAGACTA
Organism: Panagrolaimus kolymaensis; assembly: GCA_028622995.1. Classification (NCBI taxonomy): domain Eukaryota; kingdom Metazoa; phylum Nematoda; class Chromadorea; order Rhabditida; family Panagrolaimidae; genus Panagrolaimus; species Panagrolaimus kolymaensis. The sequence continues at coordinate 976,251 of JAJQJQ010000029.1, read as the reverse complement.
AATCAAAAGCTTCAGAAACATATTTTAAATACAAACGTTTAAGATTATGGAAATTTGGATTATTCAAAAGATTTTTCATTGAATTTGAGTTAATTTGTAACATTTCATTCCATGCTATAACGTCACTAAAAATTTGTTTACTTAAATTATATAAAAAAATCTATTCTAAAAAACTTGCAAATAAAAATCGTTTAATTTTGGAAAAACTTGAAAGATCTCATCGATTGCTACTAATTTTCCATCAGAGTCTGTAATATTTACCCTAAGAAAGAAAATCTCAAAAATATAGGGAGAAGAAGCGAATAATAAAAGTTCATCGAAAGTGAAATTATGGTTATTAATATTCAAGCGTCTTACTTCGAATCGACAAATTTTTGGAAATGACATTTGAATATTTGCTTTTTTTCAAATAAAGAAAACTGATTTGTGATCCAAAATTTATCTGCACAATTCGAAACGTTAATATTATAGTAATCGTTTATGTCATCACTAATATCCCATTTAAAATCATCAATATACACATTTTCGGCAATAATAATTGGATTCTTCGAATAAAAATATTTGCAAGTTTTTTGCAATTTTTCATAACCTTTTGAAGATGCGAATGGATTTTTGAGAATATAATAAATAATACTCGATGGAAATGAAAAATTTTGAGGGCACGGATTAACAAATGTATATAATTTTACCAAATCAGGAGCCATTTTATGAATCAAGATAAACAAATTTTTATTGACCAAAGACTAAGTTATTTTTTTTTTGATGAATGAAAAGTTTTAGTCGTCGCATTACTTCACCCACAAACAAATAAATGAATCAATAAAAAATGTTTTAAGGCAAACTTCAATTAATCTTTTTTTTCTTTCTAAAGGTTATTCACAACAAAGAAGGAAGGCATTGTCGCGGAAAGAAAATTTTATGAAACTTTTATACTTTGGATTATACTTTTATTGACAAAATAATTGATTAAAGATATGAGAAAATAGTAAAATAAATATAAATTTTTACCAAATCTATAAACTTTTTATTTACAAAAAAAAATGGCCGAAATTTTTCTAGAGCTTCCTAATAATTTAATTATCCACAATAATAATAGTAATCATAATAATAAGGATAAAGGCTACGTTCTTGTAATTCCTTGGTTTTTGAAGGGACTTTTTTACGACGTCATTCGCCCTTTGGCTTTGTTCCATTTCCAGAAACAACATTTGGGCTTCCAATAATTGTTCCATTTCCATTTTCCATGGGTGAATGTGGAAGAGCTGCAACTGGGGCGGCGTCAATCATGAAAGTTGCCAAAATAACGAAGAATACAAACAAGGAAAATAATTGTTTGAACATATTTGAGAGACAATAAAGATTTGTTTGAAATTAAAACTTTAGAAGTTGTTGTATTTCTGTGATTTTGATCGTTGCTTTTATATGTTTTTCAAAAAAGTGTTCATTGTTTTGAAAAATATTGAATTAATTAAATCTCTTTGATTTTAATAAATTTAATTCAAAATGACGCTGGTTTTTGATCAGAAAAAATATGATTTAAATTTTTCAATCATACGCCTGTGTCGTTTGTTGTTTTGTTTTAATAATTTTTTGCAATAAAAAGTAGTCAGGCCTTTTTGCAACCATTTTTTTATATGGTGTATCAGCATTTGAAAATTATACTCCTACAAAATACTGTAGTCACCGATATGCCATAGGAAAACTAATATTTGCGTTTTTTAACATTTATTTTTTAGTAAATAAAATGTTTTTGTTTGGTCGATTTGACGTCAACAACAAAAATATTTTGGATAAATTTATTCTCTTTTCTTCAATAAATTAACTCTTTTCATTTTTTGTAGGCCAAAAACTCAAAGCTTTAACTCTTGTTATTTCATGGCAGCGGATTCTTGTGGCCTAATTTTTTGTTTTTCTCTCTAAAAAATCCAAAATATTTCCTTAAAGAAATAAATTTGCTCTAAGAATTTTCCTTTAAGATATTTATGGGTTTACAAATTTATTATTGTTGTTGCATTAAAATTATGGCACGAATGAAGACCCCAATCTTCATATAGTTAGTTTAAGGCTCTCAGTGGTTGAAAAAAAAACTTATAATATTTTCTAATATGAATCCTAATTCTGTTCATTCATACACTTTTGCTTCCCCATATCCTCAAATTTTTTCCATTCCATCGAGTATTATTTATTATATTCTCAAATATCCATGTTCCTCAAAAGGATATGAAAGATTGCAAAAAACTTGCAAATATTTTTATTCTAAAAATCCTTTAATTGTTGTTGAACACTTGAGTAATTCGAAAGAATCCAAGAATGGTAAAGAATATGAAATAAAGCTTTGGCATCGTAACAATAAAGAATATGTCTATGTTGAAAACTTTGAAAATGTTCCTTACAAAATTTGGAATATTAAAGAATGCTGTAATTATCAAGCAAAAAATATTTCAAAATTATTCCAAAAAATTTATCGCTTTGATGCCAAAATCCTTGCAATTGGTAATTAAAATGTTAGCTTCGATGAACTTTTGCTATTCTCACCATTGCCATACCTCTGCAAAATTTGGCTTGATGAAATGAATATTTGTCACTTAGATAAATCTATGGTACCAATTGAAATTTTTTTTGATATTTTTCCAAATATTATAGATTTTTATTAGTAAGTTTTTTGATATTCTTTTTTCTTTCTTAAAATCATGGTTTTCTAGCTATTCCAAAGAAGGAAATTCTGGATTTATTACTTCAAACACTGTAAAAATACTTTTACAAAATCCAAATTTTCAAAAAATTAAACATTTTAAATTATTTTACAACATTCCTGAATTATTTGATTTTGTTATGTTTTCTGAATTTATGAAAGCAAGTTCTTTTATTATGTTTAATTTTAACTAAATTTATAAGCATACTTTACCTTTTTAGGAAAGAAAAGACACAAATTTTGTATTATTTTTTAAAAATGATCCTTCGAAAACCTACAAAAATCAAATCCAAAACTTTAATTCATGGGCACTTGATTTGGGAAAACGTGATAAATCTTATCTCCCACCCCTAATCTCGTTTTCAAGGGATGATTCTGATATAATTAAAAATATATATAAATTACGATCTGATTAAAAAAATAAAATTCATAGACTTGGTTAAACGGTTTTTTTGTTTTTTGTCAATTATTCATTGTTCTAAAAAAACCTTTTTTTGTTATAATATTAAATTTATTGAAACTGTGTGAGTTTAATTTTATTCATAAAAGTTTAAATAGCATTCGATTAAAAAATTTCCCTATTTTTAAGGCAAATGCAATAAAAATACGGAAATTTGCATGTCATATTTTTACAAAAATTTAATGTTCAAACATGTATTCTCGGGCGTCAGCCCAATCCTTTTCTTCATCATCGTCTTCATCAGCTTCTTCATCGGTTGATTCTTCACCATTAATTGTTCGAACAATATGTCGAAAGTGATAACAGCGATCTTCATTTTCTTCGGTCTCATCTTCTTCGAATTTATGATACAAATAATCAAATACATCTTGATCAGTGACATCAAAATTTTTTTTAAAAACTGAAAGAAATCTTTTTGCATTTGGAATTTTATCAAAATTTTCTGCAACTATTGCAATGGGGTCAGAATTTTGAGCTAAAAGATCCAAATATTCTCGATCTTTTTTATATGCCCGTTGTACGGCATCCATTTGATAACCATTTATATAAGCTTCAATTATTTCGTAAATAAAACGTAATCGCCCCATTTCCTAAAAAATTAAAATTTTATAAATGAAAAAGAAAAAATATTATTTTTTTAAAGTTATCATCTTAAAAATCTTACGTCAATTCTCCCAAGACTTCTACAATTTCTTTCAGCGTGATTTTTCCTTCTTTAAATATATTAAACACTTCTTCAGTTAAAATTTTTGGAAACCGTTCTTTTTCTTCACCCAAGATTTCAATGGGTATTTCATGATTTTTCAACATTTGAAAAATTAATAAATCCTCTGATTTTCTTTCAAAAATATCGGTTTTAATTTGTTTAGCATTAACATTTCCCAAAATTAAATTAGAAATATATTCGATATTTTGATTCTCGTCAAGCTTAAGTTTAAGGACTTTCTCAAAATCTCCGTCAACAACTTGCTCCAAAATTTTAAAAATTGTTGCCTGTTCTTTTTTATTATACGTAATTCCGCCATTAATGAATAAATTCGTCCACCAATTTCGATGATTGAGATGTGATTGATTAACAAAAATTTGTAAACTATCTAACATTTGTAATTTAAAATCTGCTGGAACTGTAGTTATTAATGGATTTTTATCACTGAAATAAAACGATGGAGGGTCACATATTAGTTTTTTTTCTGTTACAGCTTCGCTTTTCTTTTTCTGTTTTCTTTTTTGATCTATAGCAATTTCGATTTCATTCCCACGTATTCTATATATATCGGTTAATAATATAGCTGATTCAATTGCAGTTCCACCACCTCTTTTGTGTTCAGGATCGATGAAGCTTTCTTTTAATGTGAGACAATTATCTTCAATCAAAATACATGTATTTGGTTCGGGAAAGTAAACACCTGATGGAACATATTGACTTGTAGCAAATCGAATTGCTCTATCCAATTCACTCGCAAGATTGAACCTTTCATTTTCTTTTGGAAATACATAACCTGTAGACATAACAGTATATAATTTTTCATGTTCAATCAAAATTTGCAAATAAGCACTATAAATACCATTGAATGAAATAGTATCAAAATCAATTAAGCTTAAATATATTGCTTTATCCTTATTTTCTTTTCGAAAATTTTCCACGAGTTCTTTAGTAAACTTATGATTTTTTGCATATTCACGAATGTGTTGAAAAGGAATTATTTTTCTTTTCTCGTTTACATCAATTGATTCAGCTGTTATACGAAATTTTTCTGCAGCTGCTTTGTTAATTCGTTTAAGTTTTTTATAAAAGGATTTAACTTCAGCATATTCAACTTCTTGATTATCTGATGTTCGTATCCATGGATATTCCCAATAAAAACCAAAAACTTTGTGATGAATAGTACTTTTAATTATGCCGTTTAACGCTTCCATCAAAGAGTTGTTAACTTTTCCACTCAAAGATCGCATTCGATTTAATCCAATGCTTGCGGTAACAAAGTGTTGAACACATGCAAAAGTAAAATCTCCTTTTTCAAGCATAAAAGAATTGTCACTCCATTCAAATCCAGTGGTTTCCAGTAATGATAAAAAAATTTCAACTTTTCGATTTAATGTTGGAGTAGTTTGTTTAGCAATGACTGGTATACAACGGCATTTACTCGGATCATATTTAATTTTATATGGATGGGTTGTTTTGTCAGTTGGATCAGTTATAACTTTATCTATCATTTTTCTGGAAAAACATAGAATAGCTGAGTTCATAATATATGTATTTAAGTCCTTAAAAAACTCGCGAGTGTTTATTTTTGAAGGGAAAAAAGTTTGTGATATATTTGGTCTTTAGAATTTTTACGTATGTATTTTTTTAAAATTATTACAATTAATCGGAAGAAATATTTTAGGGCTTACCTTTGCTCATTTTTATTTTTAATATATTGTACATCCTTAATAAATTCTTCATCATCAGAATCTGGTAAATAATAATAATCCTTATCATTCACATATGCTATGGTGTTGATTACAAAGCGTGCTGGAAGTAATTCGGAATTTTTCCGCTTGTACGATTCAAGAAGAAGAAAGTGGTCATTCATTTTAAAAGTTTAAAAATTATTTTTTTTAAATAAGTTTTTACGTAAACAATGGTGGCTGCGAAATTGTAAATCAACTAAACATAACGCTCAAAAAAGAAAAAAAAGAAACATGAAAAGAGTGTGTTTAAAAATTCTAAGAAACGCTCTTTTTTTATTACAAAGCATGAGAAGCTATTCCTGATTGCATCATGCTTTTTTTACTAATATAATTCAATCGATTTTTTTTGGAAAAAATGGTTCTCTTTTGCACTTTTTTTAGAGCGTTCTTTGAGACTTATAAAAATGAATTTTTTTTGTAATTCTTTAATAAATTTCTTAAAACATAGCAAAAAAATAAACAAATGTCACTTAGGTTTTACAGAATCTTGATACGTTTTGATGTCTTGATGTAAAAATTTTTATAAGCATTATTTTAAAACAAAAAACTTTTTTGCATTTTTTACATAAAAAATTATTATCTTTAATATTTAAAATATCGACATCTTAAGGATATGAAAGGGATATTGACTTTAATTATTGTGGAGTTACAGAAACTTGATAAGTTTTGATGTCTTGAGGATTAAGAGTGACTTTGGTGGAAGCTAAAAACACACACATTTAATTATTATGATTTTTTTTAATTAGACTCACTACTTCCAGAAATAACCATATTTCCACCCAAAGTTAATTCTTGAGCTGAAACAACTTTAAAATTCTTGAATAAAGTTGTTAATTCCACGGTTGCAGGTTGAGAGAAAATTGAATCTTCATCTTTCGCAAAAATATGTTCCAATCGAATAAGCAAAGTATTGGAATCCAATTGTTTGAGGGTTAAAAGATGAACATTTTGAGGCAAAGTTGTGGCCAACCCCGAATATGTGGTTTCATATTTGCTTGAATAATTTGGAACATTATCATAATTTGAAAATGAAATAATTGGAGAATGGAAAATTTCAAATGCCGCTTCTCGATGTAACATTGAAATGGATTTGGGATCAGAAAAGAAAATTCTATGCTTTCCTCGAACAACCAAGCCTCGTCCATCCCTTCCAGGTTCATTAAGGGCTTCATTAACTCCCCAACCATCATCATAAAAATTTCTTCGATGAATAAGTAAATCAAAAGTGGAATCAATAATGGATCCTCCACCTTGAGATCGATCAGTTAAAACTACAAATGCAGTTTGATCGTCTTTCAACATAGCTCGGGAATTGATGGGATAAGTATTAGCTGCAACGGATTCCTAAAAAAAGGTGGTTAAAAAACGAAAAATAAATTAAGAAAATCCGGAAATTTAATGAAACTCAAAAATTTTTGTAATTACAAAAGAGGATTTTTTATAGTTCGTTTTTTTTATGTTAAAAATTAGCATAAATTTTTTATTATAAAACTTATTTTAGATATTTTTCAAAAAAACTTTGGCCAAAAATTTTCTCAATAAAAAATCTTGAATTTCCTTTTTTTTTTGAAAATTTTACCTTAGAATTATCAACTTGAAAATCTTCATTATAATCTCGAACTCTTTTAATCATTTGCCTTCCATTGGAATCAGTATAGAATTCACTTCCACTTTTAATTGATGGAGTTTCATATCGAGCAATAACTTCTCGGCCATATTTAAGTAAGCCTTCATCGGTTTCAGGAATGGGTCCTACAGTCCATTCAAATTCCACAAAAGTTTTATTTGGAACTAATCGAATTGTTTGTGAAAGCCAATCCGAATATACTTGTCTCGCTTCTAAATATGTTGTGGAAAGGGAAGGTTGAGCATTGATGGTTTCGGGTGTATTGACTTGAGGTCGGAAAATATATGCACCCGATGCAGCTCCAATATTATCGTGTCCTTTATACGCGAGAAGGCTTTGTTTTAATGGATAAGTTTTTCCTGTGGCTTGATTAGTGACAGACGAAACTAAATTATTGCCATCGAAGTTTACTGTAATTATTCCATTTGTGAAAGAAGAGGCTTTGGGTGATCTAAAAAAATTGACTTTCTAAATCATCAAAATTTTAGAAATTATAAATTTACGCTTTTGCTTTTTCTTCTTGATGCATTTTCACACCCTTTCGCAAGGATTTCGACTTCGATTTTAATGTTGATTTTGTTTTAGATAATCCCTCGATGAAATATGTTTTAAATCCATTTGCAGGTAAATCAGCCATAAATTGTAAATCATATGGAGAAATGTTGGCATTGGTAAGTTGCTTACCATTAATGAAAGAGGGAAGAATCTATAAAAAAATTGGAGTTTTTTTTATAAGAAAGAAGCAATTTTTCTTCAAAAAAAGAAAAAGTTTTGTCTTTGCTTTCGGCGAAAATTTGCATAAATTTTAGCAATTTTTATTTATTTTTTTTCATTAATAAAATTGTTTGAATTTTTGTCAAAAAAAACAAAAAAAATCAATCAAGTTTTTGTTCACAAATGGAATTATTTTTCTTAAATTTTGAAAATAATTGCTGGAATTAAGAGAGACTCTACGAGTAAATTTAAAGATTTTGAAGTCGAACGAACCATTTTTTTTCAAATTTTTTTTCTGTTTTACTTTTCCGGTAATTTACGATGTAAAAAAATTATTGGTGTCAAGATTTTCCTCAAAAAGTGAGCAAGATATGCAAATTCATGATATTGAAGTTCAAACCATGCATTAACTTCTAAAATTCGGCAAAATTCACCCATGAAGCATAATAATTTGATTTTTATCCAGTATTATGTAATCGATTGCGGGCTAATTTATGGTGTATACCATATATTTAAGTATTCATTAAAAATGAGGAGAAATTTGCATATTTAAACTTCAAAATGATGCCATTTTCCTCCCTTCTTCCGGACAAAGCTATACTATACACCATAATAACGCCCAGAATCTCTTCATTTTTATTGTATAAACATTATAAAAGTAAACCATATACTTTGAGATTTTTGAATTTTAGAATGCTTGCGATTACCTTTTTTAACGGGTAAATCCATTTTTTCAGTTTTTTTCTTCCATGAAAACAATTTTGAACATAATGCCAAAAACCAAAGGAAGAAAGAGAAAAAATGGATTTACCCGTTAAAAAAGGTAATCGCAAGCATTCTAAAATTCAAAAATCTCAAAGTATATGGTTTACTTTTATAATGTTTATACAATAAAAATGAAGAGATTCTGGGCGTTATTATGGTGTATAGTATAGCTTTGTCCGGAAGAAGGGAGGAAAATGGCATCATTTTGAAGTTTAAATATGCAAATTTCTCCTCATTTTTAATGAATACTTAAATATATGGTATACACCATAAATTAGCCCGCAATCGATTACATAATACTGGATAAAAATCAAATTATTATGCTTCATGGGTGAATTTTGCCGAATTTTAGAAGTTAATGCATGGTTTGAACTTCAATATCATGAATTTGCATATCTTGCTCACTTTTTGAGGAAAATCTTGACACCAATAATTTTTTTACATCGTAAATTACCGGAAAAGTAAAACAGAAAAAAAATTTGAAAAAAAATGGTTCGTTCGATTTGAATCATCTCATAGAACCTCTCTTAAATCACAAAAATGAGACTCCTTGAAACCTGTAAACTTACCCATGCACTTGCAACTTCATTATTATTTTCATCAATCAAAGCAACCATGGGTTCATAAATTGGAATTCGAATTAATTGAGTTATAGGTTGACTGTGACCATTCATCACCAAAATGCTAAAACCATTTTTATTGGTATTACTAAAATCACATGAGCTTTCATTTAGTTGTCGACAAAAAACTTGAGTTGGATATAGTTGGGTGTTGCCTTTAATTTTTTGTGAAATGGCTTGCACTGATTCTTGAAAGACTCCTTCAGCTGCGGTCCAACCTTGGAGGAGACGATAATTATAATCTTGGGTTACATGTTCCTTGCAGGTTCCTGAAACAAAAAGTTTTTTATTAAATTCGTTAATGGATAATTTTGGTCCTAGAGCGAAATATTTTTAAAGTTTATCTTTTCGCGTTGGAACCAAAAAGATTTTTAATTGATTTATTTGCAAAAAAGATTTTTATTTTTTCGCTACGGTAAAAGTGTCTTTGGAAGACTAATTACCTGGAACAGCATCGTGATGTTGAGCCAATCCACAAGCTCGTTCCAATTTTTCTTCAGGAGTATTGTGTTCATTTCTTTGAGATGGCAATGCAAAAGCATTAAACATTCTCATAGTATTCATAATATTACTACTTTGTCGAATTAAACCTTTGCTTGCTGGTTTCGAAGTAAAATAGCCCGTCCAAAAAGAATCTGTGCCACTTGCATATGGAAAGAAATCCGCTGCTTTCTTTGTGGTCCATGAAACTCCTGCAGCTTGAACGGCTTTGGTATAACATGCGGGAGTGGAATAAAAAATATTATAATCAGTTTTATTTCGAATAACTTTAATTAAATTATCCATATTTCGAAAATTTCGTTCAGCATTTTGATAATGGAAATCGCTACCCATTGGAATGAAAACATGTTTATGGGGTTGAGCGGGAATCTAAATTAACTTTTTAGAAACATTAAAAAAAATGTAAATTTGGAGTACTCGATAATCATCAACATAAGCTTTAAATCTTTTAACGATATCATCAACATTATAATTATCAAATTTGGGATTTGATTGTACAGGAGGGTCAGCACAATCTGCATCAAAACAAAATGTTGGTGGATCAGTGTAAAGATTAATCAAGGAACCAGTGAATAGCTTTCGAGTTGCTAAAAAGTTTTTAGATAAGATTTTAATTGGTTAAGAAGAGATTTGTTTTTTTTAAATAATGCCTGATTTTAAAATTCAATTTCGGCTCGGGATTAATTTTTTCGATTCTTAAATATTTTAGTTCTATTTGCTTTAATTAATTTTAGAAAAAAAAAGAAATTTTTGAATTAAAATGCTTCTTTTTATGTCTCATTCAGAACTAAAATGTAAATTATTGAACTATGTTTTTGCGAAAAAAGCAAACGAAATATGTCAAAAAATTTGTTACTAAAAATGAATCCGGATAAAAAATCACCAAAAAAATAAAGAAAAATGTGAAAGGAAATTTTCACTAATACTTTTTATAAAAATTTTCAAAACCATTAAACTTACGATTTTCGGTTGATGGATACCAATCAAATTCAAGCTTCTTATCTTTCACTCGAACATCCTGTTCCAAATGATGAATGCGTGCAACATAAAGGGCTTCATAACCAAGCATAGCCAAAATATTTGCATGTTCTCGAGAATGTCCAAAAGGATCGAGTTGCCATCCAATTTTAGGATGGCCACAAGTATTTCCAAAAGTTGCATTTAATTTTCTCAAACCCAAAGTATATTGATCGATGAGATCAATATAATGTGAGGCACCTTCATCGGGTTGAACCCATCCACCACCAGAAAATTCAAGTTGTCCATTTTGTACGAGGCTAATCATATCATTTATTTCAGTTTGACTTCGAGTTTCAAGCCATCGAGTAAGAAATCCAACTTCGGCATAAGTGAATTTTCTTTCAGGATTTCTTTTAAGAGCTTCAACCACCGTGTCAATAATATATTGGACTCCGTGATGTTCAAGTTGAGCATTGGCACCGGTGAAGTAGTCATCCGCGGTTTTAATCCAACCCATATCATCATGGGTATGGGCGATCTGGAAATTTAATTTAACGGCTGCTACTAATTTTTAACAAAAAAGGTTCTTTTTTTAGTAAAACTTATATTTAACATTCTCAAAACCTCCTTACCAAATGAACATTAACTTTTCCATCATTTGTGAACGCTGGACAATTATCCCATGTACATTGATCTCCATTTATTCCACCAATAATAATTCCAAGGGTTAAAACTAATAAAAATGCTGCATTCCAAACCATTGCTTCTAATTAGTTTTTGGTCGAAACAAAACAATAAAAATGGAAATAATGTTTTTCCTTTCCTTTTTTTTTTGAGTTTTTTCTTTCAATTTTTTTTAGTCTAATTTGATGCTTTATCAGTTTTTGTTTTAATCAAGTTAATGATTGTAGCCATCAGCCACTTAATAGCCATTAAGTTATAGTCGTCAATAGAAAGCAAAAGCATTGATATAATTTTTTTTTATCAAACACAACCAAGGAAAAAATCTGATTGCTACTGACTGCATGGTTGGTAGTTGCTGGCTTATATTTAAACTAATAAAAAAAAGGGTTAAAATACACTTGGACCTTTAATGAACACAAAAACGCATTTTTTGTTTGTTATCAAAAAAAAAATCGAAAGGTCCATCAAGGGCCAAAAAAAATGTATTTTAAAAATTTATTTGGGAAAATTAAAACCAATTTTTTGGTTTTTTTTTACAATCCACTTCGGCACTTCTAATTCGAAACTTGAAAAACATTGTTTTTTAAAAATTTGAAATATTGTGCCATTCTTCTATCTTTGGAACATTCTCAGCCTTTTTTATAGGAAAAAACATTTATAAAAGAACGAAATGAATGGATTTTTGCAACCAAACGCAGTAAATAAAATTTTTTAATTAATAAAGCTTTAAAAACATTACCATTTGGGATTACTATGTGATTATGCTTTGAAAAACTCGACTACAAAAAATACAAAAAAAAATTAAGCTTTATTTTCATCTACAAAAAAAAAACAAACAAAAAAGTGCTAATATAAAAAGTAATAGTGAAGAATTTTATTTTATTAATTCATGGATTTGTTATTCTCATAAATATTAATAATTAAATCCATGTTTTTTAAGGTAATGATATCGAAAGGTGTAAATTTCATTAATTATTTTCGGATTATTTCCTGGAAACTTAATTAAAGGTGGAAAAAATGCTTTATCTTCTTTTCCCATTTTAATTGTCAATAATGTATAATTTCGAATTTGGTTTTTGTAATTTTCTGCGAGATTATTTCGAAAAATTAATTCAAAATTTGTTTGTTTCTTTTCCTATAAAAAGAAAAAAATTGGATGTATTTTTTACATATTTTTGAGATCTATAAAAAAACTAACCTTCATAAATTCAGAAAACTTAACAAAATCGAATAATTCAGGAATAGGATTTAATTCCAAACGTTTAATTTTTTGAAAATTTGGATTTTGTAAAAGTATTTTTACGGTGTTTAAAGTAATAAATCCAGGATTATCGTCGTCTTTGGAATAGCTAAAAAACTATAATTTTTAGAAAGAAAAAAGAATATCAAAAAATTTACTAATAAAAGTCTATAACTTTCGGGAAAATAGCAAAAATTTCTTCAATTGGTACCATGGATTTATCTAAGTGATAAATATTCACTTCATCAAGCCAAATTTTAGAAAGGTATGGAGATGATGAGAATAGCAAAAGTTCATTGAAGCTAACATTTAGATATTGGATTGCAACGCGTTTGGCATCAAACTGATAAATCTTTTGGAATAATTTAGATATATTTATTCCTTGATAATTGCAGCAATCTTTAATATTCCAAATTTTATATGAAATATTTTCAAAGTTTTCAATCGAAAAGTATTGGCTACTTGAATGATGCCTAATTTTTACATTCAATTTTTTATCATTTCTAAATGCTCTCCAGCTTTTCAAATTATCAACAATAATTAAAGGATTTTTGGAATAAAAATATTTGCAAGTTTTTTGCAAATTTTTATATCCTTTAAATGAACTTGGATTTTTGAGAATATAATAAATAATATTTGATGGAATCGAAAACTTTTGTAAACGTGGCGAAGCAAAAGTATATTCAGCTAAGGTTGAAGAAATTGAAGGACTGCAGTCCATTTTTTATTTATTTAACCCAAATCTTAGATTCAACGAAAATTAAAAATTTGATAAATGAAATTTTTGTTTGTTCATGGATAACAACTTTTTTGTTATGCATAAAAACAAACTCATTGAAATCGATAACATCTATGAGGCATAATTATGAGGTATTTTGTCATTTAAGCATTAATACTTTAAATATTTTTTATGAAACATTTATTTATTTATTTGCAACGAACGGGCGGCCATCAAAATTAAACAAAAAACGTTTGACAAATCAAAAATAATAAAACAAAAAATTAAACATCTAAATAAATTTGATATTTGCTATTTAAATCGTTTAAATAATAACTTTGTAAGTTAGTCAGAGCATCCTATATAAAAAAATTTTCGCCACGAAATGTAAGAAATGGAGGAAAAAATGTTTCCTTTGTTGTAAGAGCCCAAAGAATAAAAGAGTGAATTTGATTTCGGTAATCTTCAGAAATATTATCAGAAAATGTTAAAAAGAAACCTGTTTTACGATTTGTCTGAAATAAAAAACAGGGAATAATTCATTTTAAAATAAAAGTTTTGTTTTTGGCTAACCTTAGCAAATTCAGAAAAAGTAGCCAAATCAAACGATTCTGGAACATATTTTAATTCAAAACGAATAACATTTTTTTTAAATGATGGAAGTTGTAATAAATTTTTAACCGTATCCAATGTAACAGGTGCTAGGGTTTGTCCTTTGCTAAAAAAAATATATACATAAATTATTATTTAAATTTTTTATGGGAATCAACTTACTAAACAAAATCAACTAATTCAGGGAAAAGTTCGAAATAATTTTCAATTGGAGCAATATTTCCATTTGAGTCGAATATATTCGAATTAAAAAAATTAAGAGAATAAATTTTCGATGATTTTGAAAGAAGTAGGACTTCTTGAAAACTAAGAATTTGATTATAAATAATTAGGGTTTTAGCAGTGAATCGAAAAATTTTGTTTTGAAATAATTTTGTTATATTTAAATTAGGGTTCCATCCCCCGGGGGAATGGTCCACGGGGAGGGAGAGGGAGGGGAGGACGCGCCGCGGGGAGGTTTTTACGGGGGATTTTAGCACGTACTCCTCTCTGTGGGTGTTTGAAAAAAAATTTTTTTTTGTTGTAAATATGACGGGGGATTTTTCTTCACATACTCCTCCTTCTGTTACATTTTTTTGACGGGGGCAGAGGCTCACGGGGAGGGAGGTGCGGGGAGCAAAAATCGGCGGGGGGAAGGGGGATCCCCCTAGGGGGCGGGAGGAGGATGGAACCCTAATTTAAATTATCAATATTGAGTTCATGAGTGACCCAAATTTTATATGATGCGTCCAATATATTCGCTACAGTAATACTTTCTCGAGTTTTTTCTGAATTTAGATTCATTCTCCATTCAAATTTTTGATATAACCCATCAACAATAATAATAGGATATTTGAAATAAAAATATTTGCAAGTTTTTAACAAATTTCCATAAAATTTTGAGGCGCCAGTATTTTTCGTTATATAATAAACAAGAGTTTCAGGAATCGAAAGCTTTTGAGGATATGGAGAAGTAAAAGTATATTCAGCTGAATTAGACCAGCCCATTTTTTGTTTTATCAAAAATCTTAAATCTAATGAAAAGAAAAAGTTTGATAAAACAAATTTTATTTTATCACAAAACAATAAATAATTTTGGAAACCATTCATTCATAAACAAATCCATTGGAATCAATAAAGTCTTTAAGGCATAATTATTTGATATTTTGTAGTTATTTAAAAATTTTGATCCGAAAAAAATGCAAAACAATATTTGAAGGATATTGTTGTTTCCCTTTATCCTTTTTTTCCCGGAAGAAAATAAAAAAGCTTTTAGGTTTAAATAAACAACTAAAAGATTTTGCATATTTTTTTAGTTTCGACAAAAAAAAGGGTAGAATTAATTTTTTTGTTGATCTAAATCCCCATGTTTATTTAATCAGCAATGGTGATTCAATTTTTCTTTGGATAAAGCCTTTATTTAAATGATATGTGCATTAAAAAAATAAGAAAAAATAAAAAAAAATTTAAAACATAAAATCGAAAATAAATCTAAGAAAAAATTTTTCTTAGATATTTTATAAAACTTTTTATGGGTTCGAATTTTTTTGGTTTCTTTATTTAATGTTGATGAGAATGTCGAAATATAAATAATTTATAAATTTGTGTATTTGTATGAAATTGAAAGATAGGAGATGAATGGTTTGATTTAGGAAAAGTTCGGACAAAATTTCGAATTCGCTTTTTATAACCGGCGGAAATATTTTGACAAAATGTTAAATAAAAACTAATTTGTGAATTTTTCTGGAAAAATTAAAAAATGAGAATTATAAAAATTTAAAATAGCGAATTAACTTACTTTAGCAAATTTTGAAAAAATATTAAAATCAAATAATTCTGAAATTTCATCCACTTCAAATCGTTTAAGTTTATGAAAAGCAGGAATTTTTAAAAGTGATTTAACCGTGTTTGATGAAATCGGGGATAAAGGTGGTTTATGGCTAAAAATTAATATATTTATAGTAAGCTGAGATTTTAAAAGCTTTTTTTGCTTTTAAAAATACAAAAAAATATTCTAAACAATTTTTTAGATAAATATTTCGCGCCAAGAACCGCATTTTTATATTTTTTTAATAAAGAAAAAATGTTTCTTTAAAACTTACTAAATAAATTGTTTAACATTTGGGAAAAGTTGTAAAATTTCTTCGATTGAAACTAAATTTCCATTAGAATGAAAAAAATTTGTTTTGGAAAAATGAATGCTGCAAATATTTGTGGACGAAGAAGCAAGCAATTGTAAATCATCGAAGTCAAAATTTGGATTGTTATGAATTTTGAGAAATTTAATATCCAATCGAAAGATTTTTTCCGTTATCAATTTTGAGATGTTCAGCTCGCGATTAATAAGTAACTCTTCAGTGACCCAAATTTTATATGGAGCATTAAAAATATTCTTAATTTCAAAATCATCGCTTCCATCAATAAGATCAAATTGGATATCAATAACGTGGTTTAATTCATCAACAATAATAATTAAAGGATTTTTAGAATAAAAATATTTGCAAGTTTTTTGCAATTTTTTATAACCTTTCGAGGAACATGGATTTTTAAGAATATAATAAATGATACTCGATGGAATCGAAAATCTTTGAGGATATGGGAAAGTAAAACTGTATTCAGCTACGGTTAAAGTTAATGGGCAGGAGTCCATTTTTTTTTTTAAATGCGAGAAAAAAAATGATTGCCTGATTTTTTGATGAATAATAATTTCAGTGCCATGCATCCATAAATAAACAAAGCCCTTTGAATCAATAAAACCTTTAAGGCATAATTATTTTTATTTTCTGAAAGACTGACCTCATAAAAAATATGCAAAAAATACTTAGAGATGTTCATTGTTGTTTTGATATTCTTTTTTTTGTTGTTTTGGCTTTTGTGAAGGTTCGTAAATACTAACTACAAAAAATGAAAAGAGTTAATTTATTGCAGAAAACAGAATAAATTTATCCAAAACTTTTTTGTTGATGTCGTCATATCGAACAAAAAAACACATTTAATATTTCACTAAAAATAAAATTTAGACACAAATTTTAGTTTTCCTATGACATGTCTGTGACTACTGTATTTTATAGCATCCTGTTTTCTTGAAATGTGAAACATCATCATATAAATGGTTGCAAAAAAGCCTGACTACTTTTTATTGCAAAAATTTCAAAAGCAAAACAACAAACAACACAGACTTATGATTGAAAATTAAAATCCTATTTTTTTGATCAAAAACCAGCTTCATTTTGTATAAAATTTATTAAAATCAAAGAGTTTTAATTAATTCAATATTTTTTTAAAACAATGAACACTTTTTTGAACGCATATAAAAGCAACGATCAAAATCACAGAAATTCAACAAACTTCTAAAGTTTTCATTTCAAACAAAACCTTATTTTTCAAAATGTTCAAACAATTATTTTCCTTGTTTGTTTTCCTCACTGTTTTGGCAACTTTCATGATCGACGCTGCCCCAGTTGCAGCTCTTCCACATTCACCCATGGAAAATGGAAATGGAACAATTATTGGAAACCCAAATGTTGTTTCAGGAAATGGAACAAAGCCAAAGGGTGAATGGCGCCGTAAAAAAGTTCCAACAAAAACCAAGGAATTACAAGAACGCAGTCTCTATCCTTATTATTATGATTACTATTATTATTGTGGATAATTAAATTATTAGGAAGCTCTAGAAAAATTTCGGCCATTTTTTTTTGTAAATAAAAAGTTTATAGATTTGGTAAAAATTTATATTTATTTTACTATTTTCTCATATCTTTAATCAATTATTTTGTCAATAAAAGTATAATCCAAAGTATAAAAGTTTCATAAAATTTTCTTTCCGCGACAATGCCTTCCTTCTTTGTTGTGAATAACCTTTAGAAAGAAAAAAAAGATTAATTGAAGTTTGCCTTAAAACATTTTTTATTGATTCATTTATTTGTTTTTGGGTGAAGTAATGCGACGACTAAAACTTTTCATTCATCAAAAAAAAAATAACTTAGTCTTTGGTCAATAAAAATTTGTTTATCTTGATTCATAAAATGGCTCCTGATTTGGTAAAATTATATACATTTGTTAATCCGTGCCAGGGTTTCGCGGAATTCCGCTTCCGCATTCCGCTTTTGCGGAATTCCGCATGTTTTTGGACTTCCGCAAATTCCGCGGAATTCCGCATAATTTTGCGGAATTCGAAAGCGGAATTAAACAAATTTTTAAAAATATTTAACAAAAGCTTTTACATTTTTTTGCAGGAGTTTGATTAAAAAAAACGCTGCGATCAAATGCCCAAAGAGGGCTTTAAAAATAATAAATGCGTATAACATTTTTAAACTGCCAAATCAAATTTTTTTTCAGTACATTGTAACGGATGAAATCAGTAGGTAAGACAAACTTAAATTAAAAATCGGATCTTCTTTATTTTAGCGTATCTGGAGATATTTTACTTTTCTTTCATTTTTGATTTTTTTTTATTGCGCATTAGAAATCAGTTAGTTTCTTACAAAATCTTTTTTTCCCTTTTTAAAACCAATTTTGCAATCAAAAATAGCTGAAATAAATCGTTAAGCATTCTTTAAAATTTCGAAAGTGGGATATTTATGTTAAAATTGGTTTAAATAATGATGATATCTATAGATGGTTAAAAGATTTAGGAATTCTTAATATTGTAAAAATAGAAATAGTTTTGATTGTGAAAGCGCGACATGCTTTTAGATGTAAAAAACAAACCTTTTTGGTGCTATAAGAAAAAATAATGTCGCTAAACTTATGCTCAGTTCATTAATACATTATCTTTGCATGCTACCCATATTAAAGAAATTTTTTAATCAAAATTGATCTTTTTTCCCGGCAACATTAAAGTAAAGAGCTCTTTATCGCACTTGTTTACTCTAAAGTCCCCATTTTTCAAGGTCAAAATTTGCATTAATAAAGCATGCAACAGTCTCAAAGAATCTTTTAGCTTTTGATTATCGTCATATAGAAAAAATAAAATTTATCCACTTTGGATACAAAGGCTTTGATTCATACACATACAATATTAAAATCGTTACCGTGGACTATAATGGAAAAAAAATGTATGTATAATAACAAAAAATTTTTTTTGGGTAATTCCGCTTCCGCATTCCGCTTTTGCGGAATTCCGCCTTTTTTTTACTTCCGCTTCCGCTTCCGCTTTTGCGGAAGTGAATTTTATAATTCCGCCTTCCGCGGAAGCGGAATTTTTTTCAATTCCGCGAAACCCTGATCCGTGCCCTCAAAATTTTACATTTCCATCGAGTATTATTTATTATATTCTCAAAAATCCATTCGCATCTTCAAAAGGTTATGAAAAATTGCAAAAAACTTGCAAATATTTTTATTCGAAGAATCCAATTATTATTGCCGAAGATGTGTATATTGATGATTTTAAATGGGATATTAGTGATGACATAAACGATTACTATAATATTAACGTTTCGAATTGTGCAGATAAATTTTGGATCACAAATCAGTTTTCTTTATTTGAAAAAAAAGCAAATATTCAAATGTTATTTCCAAAAATTTGTCGATTCGAAGTAAGACGCTTGAATATTAATAACCATAATTTCACTTTCGATGAACTTTTATTATTCGCTTCTTCGCCTTATATTTTTGAGATTTTCTTTCTTAGAGTAAATATTACACACTCTGATGGAAAATTAGTAGCAATCGATGAGATCTTTCAAGTTTTTCCAAAATTAAATGATTTTTATTCGTAAGTTTTTTACATCCGGTTTTTAATATAGTTTAAACAAATTTTTAGTGACGTTATAGCATGGAATGAAATGTTGCAAATTAACTCAAATTCAATGAAAAATCTTTTGAATAATCCAAATTTCCATAATCTTAAACGTTTGTATTTAAAATATGTTTCTGAAGCTTTTGATTTAGTCTCTTTTAAAGAATTTTTAAAAGTTAGTTCTTTTAACTTTGATTTTTAAATTTAAATTAATTATTTTTTTAGGTGAAAAAAGATTCAAATATAGAATTACTTTTTGCAAATAATATTTCTGAAAATTATGAAAATAAACTTCAAAATTTTCTTTCTTGGATAATTAATTATGCAAAAATGGATGAATTATTTTATCCACCAATTATTTTATTTATTGGAATGGATGACAAAACTCTTAATAAATTACACGAATTACGATCTGAGTATATCCGGAATAATATTGTATCCATTTTAAAATAATGAAATTGTTTTTATAAAATTTTTACTAAAGCTTATATATATATGTTTTTTTATTCGTGTATTTTTGCTATTTATTTATTTTTTGTGATATAATAAATTTTGAATGATAAAAATTAAGGTTTAATTTCTGGTAAATCGAATATTTCGAGCTAGGAAAGACAAGATATTGCAAGATAAAACTTAAGTTAGAAAAAAAGCATTGTTATCACTTTCGTGTTATTGTCATGGAGTGGAATCAATTGGTGAAAACAAAGAAGATGAAGATAAGGATTGGGCTAATATCTTTGAATATAAGTTTGGACATTTGATTTTTGCAAAAAATTTGGCAGGCAGATTTCCAAATTTTCGTTGTTTTAATTTTGAGAATTAAAATTTTTTAATATACGATTAAATTTAAGCTTTTTTTTAATTGGATGCTATCTTTATAAATCAAATGAAACTTGCAAAATTTTAATACCTTTTATCTTTATAACAATTTTTTTTGGAACAATGAATAATTAACAAAAAATGTAACAAATAGACCCATGTGTTTAACCAAATCTATTTTTATATTCTGAACGTAATTCATATATTTTTTTAATTGTTTCAAAATTTTCTCCTGGAAACGTAATTATAGGCGGAAAATAAGAATTATCAAGTTCTCCCAAATTTAATGCCCTGTAATTAAAGTTCTGAATTTGATTTTTATATGTTTCCGAAGCTTCATTTTTAAAAATTAATATAAAATTTGTATGTTTTCTTTCCTAAAAAAATAAAGTGTGTGTTATTTTCTTTAAAGCCAAAAAATGCAAAAATTAACCTTCATAAATTCAAAAAACTTTACTAAATCAAAAGTTTCTGAAATAGGTTTTAATTCCAGACAATTAATTTTATGAAAATTTGGGTTTTGTAAAAGCATTTTTACGGTGTTTGAAGTAATAAATCCAGGATTATCGTCTTTGGAATAGTTAGAAAACAAAAATAATTTGAAAAAAAAAAACATACTAATAGGGAGGTGCACGGTTTTTTTTAATGCGCTAGATTTCGCTGATCTTTAGCTCAAAAGATTCGCAATGTCAATATTAGTGATATGGCAAAATTTCATTAAAAAAGATGTCTTAAATATGAGCGGAATTTAACTTCAAAAATTTTAAAAAATGAAAAATTTTTCCGACGGGGAACACTTGTGTTCTCTTCTTTCTTTGCGTCACATTGAAGCAAGTTGCTTGCTATTTGGCTATTTTCTTTTGATAAAAACTTGTGAAAATGGTAATTTTACTTTAATCTTCAACAATAATTATTTTAAAAAAAGTTTTCTAAGATGAAAGTTTTCTAAGATGAAAGTTTTTCAGTATGAAACTTTTTTTAACACAAAGAAAAATTGTCTTCAGAACAATAAACTTTTGAAAGAAGCCAACCAGATTCGAACCATAGACTGTTGCATGAAAGACAAGCTTATTACCACCTGCTCTATACAAACAAGCAGATCACCGCTGTTTAAAAAGTACACACGCTCTGGCAAAAAAAATTCGATATTAATTTAGTTTTTTTGACACAACTTTTTTTGGCGGCACTTGGCAGGATTTTCATTTTTACCGATATATGCAGAATTTAATTCTGCATCTGGGAGTATGTGTGCCATTTCTTATCCGGTCTAATCCAGCAGTAAAAAAATAAAAAAACTGATATTTTTTCACATTTGAGGCTATTATTGAATAAGAACCCATGCTAAAAATTACATATTTGAAATCTACGTAATTAATTACATCTAAAAAATTATGAGAGAATTCGAACCCGAAAAAAATTTTTTTTTGCCTTTTTGATGACGTTAGCGAAAAAAAAAGACGGGGAACACTATCGTTGGAGAAGCGCTTGCACCTCCCTACATACTAATAAAAATCTGTAAGCTTCGGGTAAATTGCAAAAATTTCGTGAATTGATACAAATGAATTATTTGAATGTTGAATTTTCACATTATGAAACCACATTTTATATAGGTATGGCGATGATGAGAATAGCAATAGTTCATCGAAGCTAATATTTTGATAATAAATTGAAAGGATTTTGGCATCAAAGCGATAAATGTTTTGAAATAATTTAGATATATTTTTTCCTTTATAATTATAATTTTCATTTACAATCCATATTTTATATGAAATGTTTTCAAAGTTTTTAATCAAAAAGTATCGCCAACTTGAATGATGCCTAATTTTTGTTTCATATTCTTTACCATTCTTCTTGGATTTTTTCCAATTACTTAAGGTTTCAACAATAATAATTTGATTATTAGAAAAAAAATATTTGCAAGTTTTTTGCAATTTTTTATAACCTTTTGAAGAACATGGGTACTTCAGGATATAATAAATTATATTTGATGGAAGCAAAAAGTTTTGAGAACGAGGAGAAGCAAAAGTATATTCAGGTGAATTTAAAGTTAATTCATCTAAGCAGCCCATTTTGAATTTTTGAAGAGCTATAAAATAGAAAAAATGATAGCAAGCAAGATCTTTTTCTCGATAATAATACTTTTTGGGACCATGCATAAATAAAGTCATTTGAATCAATAATACCTTTAAGACACAATTATTTTTGTCTTCTTTAAAGACTGACCCAAAAATTCTTAACTAATAAAGCACATTTTTTCCAAAAATAAAAGGGTAAAGCCACAACTTCTATAAAAAAAGCTGTTTGTCCCAATTATTTTTTTGTCGTGCTCTTTGTTTGGTTTTAGCTTTTCTCTTTGAGATAAAAAGTTATTTTCAATTTTGGCAACAAAAAAAAACATTTCTAGATTTTGAATTATTTTGTGTGGCACCAAAATATTGCACTCATAAACTATTATTTTTTTAATAGAAAAAAAGAAGAAGTTTCAAATCTTTGCAAAATGATTCCGGCTTCTTTCGAAGCTTTAAATGTGCGCAAAACAAAATTAAATTACTATACTTATTATTATACATTTTCCTCATCTTTTCCCCAATCTCAACAATTTTCAATTCCATCAAATATTATTTATTATATTCTCAAAAATCCATTCACATCTTCAAAAGGGTTTGAAAAATTGCAAAAAACTTGCAAATATTTTTATTCCAAAAATCCTATAGTTATTGCTGAAGAAATTTTTAAAGACGGTGAGGTTGAAGAAGGGAATTTAAAAATGGGTACCGGTGGCAATCATTTTTCTCGTTATCACAATGTTAACATTTCAAAGGCACCATATAAAATTTGGATTACAAATCGAATTTTTATTATTAACAAAATAAATATTGAAAACTTATTTCAAAAAATTATTCGATTTGAAGCAAGTCGCATGGAAATTCATGATCAAAATCTTACTTTTGATGAACTTTTATTATTTGCTTCTTCATAATTTATTTCCAAAATCCTCTTTTATGACGTCAATATTAGATATTCTAATGGAACTAAAGTGGCATTGAAGAAATATTCAAAGTTTTTCCAAAGTTAACCATTATTAATTAGTAAGTTTTTACAAAGAGTTTTGTATATATCGAAAATAATTATAGTGTCTCTTTCAATCAAAATTTATATTTGCCGATTACAAAAGATACCGTAAAAAAATTATTACAAAATCCAAATTTTCAAAAAATTAAAAGTTTGGAATTAAAATATACTCCTGAAACTTTTGATTTAATAACTTTTAAAGAATTTTTAAAGGTTAGTTCTTTGACATCGATTTTTAATTTAAATTATTTTTTTTTTTTCAGTTAAAGAAAGATGCAAATATAAAATTATTTTTTGGAGAAAATATCTCAGAAAACTACAAAATCCAACTTCAAAATCTTGTTTCTTGGATAATTAATTATGCCAAAAAGGATGAATTATTTTATCCACCCTTAATTGTGTTTGATGGAATGGAAGATAAAGTTTTAGAAGAATTAAAAGAATTACGAACTGGTTATAAATGTAATAAGAAGTACAACCAACATTTTTAAAATTGTTATCTCATTTTTTTTCTAAAACTATTCATTTTATTTGAATATTTTTTTATTTTGTGCTTTTTGTTGAAATTTATTTTATTGTTTCTTACTAACGAATAAAGAATTCTTTGATCATTTATTTCTTTTTATTGTTGCAGAAAGCGAAAGTAATTTTTCTAATTTCTTTTTTCTTTTCATTAGAAAAATAATGTTTGTCAATTCAAAGCAATAAAGTTTTGACCTCTTGGTTTCAGTATTGCCTTTGGGGAAGAAAAAAAAGTTCAACTTGACATTTGCCCTAAAAACTTTATTGATTTATTAAGATTGTTTTTTATATTTGGCTGCATTGATTGAGAAGACCATTCCCCTTTTTTTTCATTTATTTAAAACCAAAAAAAAGGAAATAGATTGTTTACTGAAACAAATGTCTTCCGATTTGGTAAAATTATATACTTTTGATTCCCCGTGCCCTCAAAAATTTTCACTTCCACCAAATATTATTTATTTTAATCTCAAATATCCATGTTCCTCGAAAAGTTATGAAAAATTGCGAAAAACTTGTAAATATTTTTTCTCAAAAAATCCTATAATTTATGCAGATTTTTTGCGTATCAATTCTAAAATCATCAGCCTTCAATGGTATGGCAGTAATAAATGCCATGAAATTAAAGATATATTAAATTTAGCCTATAAATTTGGGGTTACTCGAGATGTTTTTATTTGTGGAATGGGTGATGCGAGTTTAAATATATTTTACATTTTCAACAAATTTTGCCTATTAAATGTTAAAACTTTCATTGTCGTTGAAAGCAATTTAAATTATAACGAACTTTTATTATTCTCTTCATCTCCGTTTCTAAATCGTTTAGGATTTGATAATTTAGTTATTAAATATTTGGATGGGACAATTGTACCTGTTGAAAAAATTATTGAAGCTTTTCCCCAAATTCTAAACTTTTCATAGTAAATTTTTATTCATAAATGAAACTTTTCCAATCATAAAATAATATATTTTAGCAACAGTAATAACCCGTTATTCGTAGCCGAAAAAACTGTAAAAAAATTAATGGAAAATCAAAACTTTAAAAATCTCAAATATTTTCAACTTAAACCGATTCCTGAAACTTTCGATTTAACTAACTTTTTTATTTTCACAAAGGTTTTTTTATTTTTTTAGAAATGATTGATTTAGTTAAATTTGTTTTTTAGCAACAAAAAGAAATAGATTTTTGGTTAATTTTTCGAAGTGATATTTCTGATAAATATAAAGCCCACCTACAAAGCTTTGTTAACCAAGTTATAAATTATTCGAAATCTAATGAATCATATTTTCCACCAATGATAGAAATTCTAAGAGCTGATGGAACAACAACACATATACCTTTTAATGAACTCAAAAAAATTCGAGAAGCTTTTAAAATCATTCAAAAAATGAAAAAAATGTTATTAAATAAAAAATTAGAATCTTATTATTGAATATATAATTTTAAATAAATTTGTTCCAATTTCATCTTTGTTGTTTTTTGCATACAATTTTTTTTTTGATTTGATATAATAAATTTTGTTGAAAACGGGGCGCAACTTGAGGAAAGACAAACAAAAAATCGATGAAAAGAAAAAACCCTTAAAAAATATTCTATTTTGGTTTGCGATTTTTGTTTAAAAAAAGGAAAATTGGAGATAAGAAAATAAAATAAAATACAACCGAAGAACCGAAAAATAAAAATGTTTTGTGAAGAATGAAAGAAAAGAAAAATAAGAGTTTTTTGCTTTATTATTTGAACAAAAAAAAAAAATAAGCTCATTTCAAAAAATAATTTTTTTGATTCACGTTTTTGATTCCATAAAAAGAAAAAATTGTTTTTTTATCGATTTTTTTATTTTTCTCGTTTTAAAATTCGTGAAAAATATTATTTTTATTAAAAAAAATTTTTGTCTCCAAAATTATCGGAATTTTTATTTTTATAAAATTATTTCAAAGATTTTGCAATTTTAGTTCCAAAAAAAATGCAGCTAAAACTCGATCATGAAATTCTTTATGAAATATTTCAAGATTTAATTAAGAAAAAATTTGCTACAAATAATTTATCTTTGATTAATTTTATGTTAGCTGGAAAAGAAACTTATTCCATAGCTTTAAATTATTTTGGTGAAGCAAAAAAGGCAACATTTGATAAAAATAGGTTAATTGCAAATTTAGTAAGTCCATATAATTGCTTTTTTTAACAGCCAATAGTCATAAATTTTTATTTTTAGCCCGATAAAACTTTAAGTTTTGATTTAGTTAAATTTCCATTATTGAGGCCAATATTAATTTCGATCGGTGCAAATATTAAAGAATTTGATATTGGATTTTCAATTCGCGGGGTAGTTTTTGAACATGACGTTTTGGATTATCTTTTAGGTCAAAGTAAGAGATTTAAATTACTTTTTTAGTTATATAAAACGTAGGTATTTAAAAATCTTTTTTGAAAGCCGCATTAAAAGTTTTGTGTTTTGGGAGACTTTAAAATCTTCAAAGTGAGAAAGAAGCCAGAAAGACAAAAGCTTTTTTTTACATTTTTTAAAACTTTTTCACCGCATAAAAATTGTTTAATTACACCGTTTTAATTCGCTTGAATTTTTTAATTTATAATTTTTTATTTTTTTAGATTTGAGAAAAGTTGAATTTAAAGAACCCATTGCTCCATATTATTATAAACGTATAAAATCATTGAAAACACTTGAAATTATAAATATGACATGTCCAAATTTTGTAAGTCGTATGTCTTTAACAAAATAAAAGTATCAATCCTTAACTTTAAAAAAATAATTTAGGATATTTCTATGATTCCATTATCTTGTCGCAAACTTAAAATTACTGAAGTTGTTTGGAAGCATTCTCCACAATTTGATGAACCTCTGACTATGATGCCTCTTTGTCAAGCTTTTCATATTTTATGTTCAACAACCGAATCCAAAAAGTATGAAGAATGGGATAAATTTTATTTAATTTTACCCCTAGTTTTTTTTAAAAATAAATATGTTTTAGCATAAATAATATTACTTCTGTGGAAAAGCTTACTGTGGATGGAAAATTTAATTGTGATTTTACTATCAAAAATATTATAAATTTTGTTTCATTTATTTCTTTTCATTTTCCTAAACTCCAAAATTTGGTTTTTAAGTTTGAAGTTGCTGTTACCCAACGTTGGTATCATCAATTTCGTGAGACTTTATTAAATTTACATCCATCATTGTTTAAAGAAATGTTTTCGAAAAATGTCAAAGGAAGCATTGAATTTTATGTTCCTTCTTTTATTGGAAATTTTGCATATGTGAGTGGCTTGCTTTTTTATTCTAAAAAAGTGTTTGTTTTAAATTTATATAAAAATATTTTTTTTCTAGATTTCCGAAGAATTTATAGATGAACCTCATTTTGTTGTAAATTACCATAGCAAAACTATTAGAAAATATTTCCAAATTCATGATGCATTTACTTTCACATTTTGGCAAAAATTTTTTGTTAATGTTTAACAATTTTTTGTGTTTAATTCTATCTTCGTTTTAAATTTGTGTTTGTAATTGTTATTTTTATGCCTATGTTATTTTTAAATTATAAATATATTTCATCTTACTTTTTGTTTAAAATTTAACATTCTCACTTTTTGGATAAAAAAGATAGTCAAGCTTTGCAAAGAAATTTTTTTCGCTTTCTTTGACCCTTGCATTTTTAATTTGAGAAAAATAACTTGAAGCGCAACTCTTAGAACTTTATTGATTTAAAAAAGGGATTTTTTTGTTTGCGTTTTGGACCATGAGTTTTTTCCTCTCTCTACTCTCTCTTTTTATTAATAGGATTTATAAATTTTAAGAATTATGAATCTCTGGGAAATGAATTACAGTTCTGTTAAATCTTACAACTTTACTTCCTCATTTTCTCAAAGATTTTCACTTCCATCAAATATTATTATTGGGAATGCATTCATGGTGAGCACAAAAATATGGCGTACCAGTAGTTAAATTTCCATCTCCAATACATTCAAAAGCATTGGGATGTATTTCATGATGGTGCAAATTCAAATCACTAACAAAATGCTTCGAATCATCAGCAAGTTGGATTTGGAAAACATATGCACGATTTTCATCAGGACGAGCAAGTTTAATTAGATTATCAACATCATTATTTTTAATAGTTGAATTTTTAAGAGCTGGGCCTTTATAGAAGGAACATCCATCTGACCAAGCGGGGCAGGTGCATGGTGGTCCACAATAAGTTCCATTTCCTTCATCTCTCAATCGAATATAATCATTGCCGCAGCTAAATTTTTTCCAACAAAATTCGTTATCCATTTTAAAAACAAGGAGACCTTCATGCTTGCAAGATTCAGCATATTCAGGAAATCTGCCTTGGATAATATGGGTTGAACAAGGATTAGCATCAATAATCGGAATAAAGATTGCAATGGTAAGTAAATAAAACAATAATTTCGATGGAGTTCGAGCTTGAATTGTTTTTCTTTTAAAATTCTTTTTATCCGCTTGTTCTTCATTCGCTGTGAGAGTAACGACATTGGCAGTTTTTCTAGGTCGTAAAACTCTTTTTTCAACAACGTTTTCACTAACAGCTTGTTTATCTGCTTTGGTTTTGAGGGTTGGAATTTCTGCAGCTTTAATTTCAAGTGGCAATAATGAATTTATTGGTCGCTTTAATGCATTCCCAGATGGAGTTTTAACAGTTGCTGAACGAATATTACCGTCAGCACTTTTATGAGTTTCAATAATAACTCCAAGTTTCCAGTCTTTTCGATCAGCATTTTCATCAGCGATCAAAACAACTTCACCAATATATGGTTCACGATCAATCCCTTTTTGCTTATGGGCATGAGCTGCAGTTTCTCGAAGCATATTCAAATATTCCAATTTAAATTGTTGGCGGAATTTATCAAGTAAAAATGTGGTTTTCTTCCACAATTTCAATAGGTTCGTTTGAGTAGAATCCTTTAATAAATAATCTGGATCATTTTCATCTTCAGATTCAAAATGAGCGGCTTCATGATTAGCTGCAGGAGAAATAAAATCCAATGGACGAAGGGCAATCATATTAAGATTTCTCCATTTATTTTCAACTGGGGTTATAGGTCTTGAATTGATCACGGTTTCAATCTCTGCAAGAAGAGTTGAAAATACATCATTGGAAAGAATTCTTCGACCAATAACAAATTTTAATTTGGTTTTAACCAGTCCAATGAGGCGTTCATAAACACCGCCCATCCATGGAGAACGTTCGGTGATAAAATCCCATTGGATTCCATTGTCGTTGAGATAACGACGAAGAGCAGTACCAGCTTCAGCTTTCAACCATTTATAACAAATAACAGGTTGGGCTGCTTTCATGTTAGTTCCATTGTCGGACAAAACATTTTCAGGTTTACCTTTTCGAGCAACGAATCTTCGAAATAAATTTAAGAAGTTGGCTGAATCCATGCAATAGGTCATATCCAAATAAATAGCACGAGTGGACATGCAGCAAATCAACACGATCCAACATTTTTCTTTGGTATCGATGTTAGCTGCTTTCACGAAGAAATGACCAGTATAATCAATAGCAATATTTTGGAATGGTCGTTCATATGTAACTCGACTTTCTGGTAATGCTGGCATCAAAGGTAATTTAAAGGGTTTAGCAGTATTTTTACGACATACTAAACAGTATTCATAGATGCAGCTTTGAATATATGATCGACCAGCAGGAAGCCAAAATTTTCTTCTTAGTTCATTTAAAATATGTTTTGGGCCAGCATGTATTAATATTTTATGGTAATACAATACAATCAATTTCGCTGGATAACAATGTGGTAAATAAATTAACCCAGTTGGATGAACATTTTCCAATCGATGGAAACAACGAAGTAATCCATGGTTATCTTTACGAATATTCAACATCCTTTTGATATTTTCATCAGGAGTATATTTAGCTTGAATACCAAGTAAAAGAACGTATTCAGCCATCTTTTCAATTTTAACCAGGTAATTTTTAATATTATCAAAATGATCGAATTTTTTCAACAAAGTTTGGTTTATTGGAGCCTTTTGAATAAAATAAAAAATGCTTTTAACAGTCATAAGCAATTTTCTCCAAGATGCAAATTTTTCAATTTTAAGTTCATCAATAAATTTAATAAAGTTTTCAGCCCCAATAAGAATATTATTTACTTCAGTGGTAATAAGTTCAGCATCATCATAATTATGGAATTCCTTTTTATGTGGAACAACTGCTGGAGATGGCCAATTTTTAACATCCAATTTTAACCAAGAAGGTCCAAACCACCATAAATCATTATTAACTAATTCTGGAAGAGAAATACCTCTCGAATTTAAATCAGCGGGGTTTTCATGGGTTCTTATATGATGGATGTTTTTTACCACTGCCTGAACCTTTTCAATACATTTTGCAAGAAATTTTGGGAATGGACCCTTTTGGTGTAGCCATTCCAATACACAACTTGAATCAGTGTGTAAATATATATCATCAAATTTGGTTGTCATTTCTTGGACAAGTAATTTAATCAATTCAGCACCCAATACGGTCGAGAGCAATTCTAAGCGTGGGATGGTGGTTTCTTTCAATGGTGCAACACGAGTTTTTGCAACCAAAAGATTAACAAATATTTCACCAGTGGCAGTAGTTTGGCGAATATAAGCCACAGCTCCCATCGCTTTCTTCGATGAATCGCAGAATACATGTAAATCAGATTTCATAGCGTCAGCAATAATTACTTTGCGATCAACGGTAATCTTTTGTTGCGCATTAATTGCTAATAATTGCCTCCATTTAATTAACAGATCTTCAGGAATTTTTTCATCCCAAGATAATTTCAATCTCCATAATTCTTGGAAGAAGATTTTAAAGGAAATAATTACTGGTGAGATTAATCCCATTGGGTCGAACAACGAGGCAATAAAAGATAATACATTTCTTTTAGTAATTTCATCAGTGGAGTTTAATTTACTAATGCCACATTCAATAGAAATTTGATCAGTGAGGGGGTTCCAATTTATTCCAAGGAATTTTACTGGTTTTGGAGTAACATTTTGGGATGCATTTACATCTGCATCATTACTAAGCAATTCACGAAGATTCATAGAAGCATGTTTAAAAATATCTTTTGCTTCTTCTGTTTTATTAATAACTTCAGCACTGGTATTTCCACCCCAAGACATATTATCAACGAATGCATTTTTCTTGAGTTCCAAAGAAAGTGGAGTATTAAATTTCGAGAATAAATTGAACAAAGAAGCCATCAACATAAATGGGCTAGCTCCTGCACCAAAAATTGGGCAACAAAGTCGACAAATTAGAATATTGTCCTTCGAAAATCCTTTTGTGACATCAATCAGCCATAAAAATCTGACAACATCCCTATCGGACATTTGGAGATATAGCTGATAAAACGCTTTTTCAATATCACCAATGCAAACAATTATATATTCTCGAAATCGCAATAAAATACCCAGCATTCTTGGAATAAGATTTGGACCAGTATAAAGTAATTGATTAAATGAATTGGAATTTTTTGAAGCCTTGAAGGAGCAGTTATATACTGGACGGATAGGTGTGGTTAAGCTATCCTTCAATACTGCTCTATGAATTAAATAATGAACAAGTTTAGTTAAATCGGCAGGTCGAATTCCATCTTTACATATTTCAATTTTGCCATTTTTTAAATATTCCTTGAATACATTATCATATGGAATTAACAAATTCTGGTCACTCAATCTTTTAACAAGTTTTTCGAGGTGCTTCAAACAAAAGTTGTAGTTCAATGGTAATTCAGGATTATCAATTTTAAATGGCCATTTCACCCAATATCTGTTCATCATAAATTGAACGGTTTCATTAAAATGTCTAAGTGCAGCTTCAGCATCTGTTTCATTGGGATTTGCATAAACACCAAATGGATGTTCAACGGAGAAGAAATAATCACATTTTACAGTTAAGTTTTGATCATTTTCAGCAACAATATCTTTGACAGAGCAAACTAATGAATTAATCATTGTTGCATTACTTTCAGGTACAGGACCACAATAAATTTTACCCACAGATGTTTCTACATATCGGAGACCTTCATCAGTCTTTTGGCATGGGTAGAATTCCCAATAAAAATCAGAGCCAATTAGAATTTCAGGAAGTGCATTTTGAAATTTAAATTCTTTAGGGTCGATCACGAACGAAATTTCACTAACAATATCATCAACACCCAAAGCGGAAATGGCCATATCTTTCCCATCCAATAATTTTACATGAAATTCGTATTCATTGCATGTCTTTTTTCGAGCATTAGTTTCTTGGAATCTTCGAATCCAAATGCTTCTTTTTCTCAAACATGTGAGTTTTAATTTTTCAGCAACTGAATTCAAAATAAATGATTGCTGAGATCCATTATCAAAAAATGTTGGTGCTTCATGTTCGTTTTTGCCTTTTTTCATAATTTTAATAACTTTCGTTGGCAATAAAATTTCTTTTTTCATTTCCCCAACACTTGCAATGGTTGTATCATCAATTTTTTCATCGAATGATTTTTCATCAGCAATAGTCATTTTTTCAACAACATCACTTTGTTGTTGTTTCGGGAACATTCCAGCAGTCGGAGAGACAGGATGTTGTAGAGAAATAGCAATGGAATGAACATCAAGTTTTGGTTTTTGTTCATCATGGGAATTATTATCAACAACATCAGCTTCAACGGAATTTACAGTAGCATTTTTCCGTCGTTTGTTGAGATTTTCCATTTCTTTGAAAATAGGATTATTAATGCACAAACAAGGATTATGAATTTTATCACAGTAACGACATTTTTCTTTGTTTTTGCATTCATGTCCCTTTCCAAATTGATTAAGACAGCAATAACATTTATGTTTAGCTTTGACAGCATCCCATCTTTCTTTAGAAGTTTTGTAAGTTCTGCATTTAAAAGTTAAATGAGGCAACTCACAAAGTTTACATTTGAAATTTTTCGATTTTGATGATTGATTTTGAGCATTATTTTGGCTTGTGACAGAATAAACCTTGGAAGAGGAAGTATTATTGAATTTTTTATTTGGTTCATTTGGAATATCTTTAGTAAAAGCATCAGTAACATCAATAATACGATCAAGTTCTTTTCGAATTGCATCAAAATCAGAAGTATTATTTCCAACAGCAAGAATAGCTTGTTTCATAATATCAGGAGGAAATTTGTCTCTCCATTGAATAAAAACATGTTGAGTAGTAATATTTTCACCAGCTGCTTTTAATTGTTGTAAGGTTGATTCACAATCATCAAACAACTTTCGACAATCTTTGGTTGCAGTTTTTGGTGACAAATTAATAAGATCCTGGTATAAAGTGGCAATAAATTTTTCTTTACCACCATATTTATCCTTCAATAATTTTACTGCTACATCATAATTAGCATCTGATTGAGGAAGATTTTTAACATGGCTTGCAGCTTTTCCTTTTAGCTGCTTTTTTAAATATTGTAAGCGGTATGAGTTTGTAAGAAGTGGATGTTTATCAATGACTGAAAATTGCTCCCAAAAATAATTCCATTGCCGAATATCACCATTAAATTCAGGAAGAGGTAAACTTTCCAATGTTGGTGTGGCAATAGTAAGAGGAGGTACACCAGTAGGTGGCAATGTAACTTCTGTTACAACAGAAGGAGCAGGAGGAGCAAGTGTAGCAGGTAACAAGCTCTGGTATTTACTTTCAAGTAACTGACGATTGGCAACAATTTGCACCATTTGAGTTTCAGCACTATGAAATAATTCTTCATATCCAGCAACTTTATCAGGTCCATCTTCTCCAAAACGAGCTTTATTATAATGCCTTTCTTCTTCAGTTTTTTGGGTTGCATTGGTTATCCCGCTAATAATTTCTAGCCAACTAGCATCCAATTCCTTTAAGGCTCGAAGTGCTTCTTTAATTTGAAGATTGTCACTTATCTGCTGGGAGTTGGCCAATAACAAAGCTTCTTTCACAGCTTCTTTATCGGTTTTATCATGGACAGAAATATTAGCTTCACGGGAAATAGAGGTGTTTAAAGCGTTAGTAAGTCTTTTCTTTACATGAGGTAAAGTTTGACGTAGTACACCTGACATGTTCAATAAAATAAATTTAATAATAAATACAAATAACCAATAAACTGAACAATAGGTTCAGAAATAAAATATGCAATCCAAAAATAAAATAAGAAATAAAGGTAATACAAAAAGCAAAATAAAATCCAATTCAAATAAAATATGCAATAAATGCAATATAATTAAGCAAAATATGCACTAAAAATAAACAACAAATAAAATTTTTCCAGCAAGTTGTGATCAAATATCAACAGCAAGCAAAGAAATACAGTAAAAATCACAAATTTTCCACAACTTTTGATAACTAAATAATCGTAATATTGGCAACAAAATCCAAAAACGACAGCTTCAAAATAAGTTGGGAATACAATAAAATAAAATAAGCAAATTTTCCAAACACAAATGTTTCAATGACGATCGGCCGGCAATCTGAGCAACGATTCCAATCTCAGCTTCAATAATGTGTTGGTGGTTGCAAATAATTAGGCTTGAGCCCCCATAATAAGTTTGTGGTTAATATTTATTTGAAATACACTCAAACTCAAACTTGGGTAATTAAACAAGAAAATGATTATTTTCGCGATACAATAGAAATGCAAAAGGCTTAAAACGCGATACATCAAAATTACATAGAAAAAGTCATAAAAAGGAGAAAAATGAAAAGCTAGTGTTTGACAAAAGAAAGAAATTATAAAAATGATAGTCGCGGCTGCGACTTGGACTTGCTCGATGTGTTTTTTATCAGATCAAGCGATCACCTGAGCGCACATAATAAGTTTGTGGTTAATATTTATTTGAAATACACTCAAACTCAAACTTGGGTAATTAAACAAGAAAATGATTATTTTCGCGATACAATAGAAATGCAAAAGGCTTAAAACGCGATACATCAAAATTACATAGAAAAAGTCATAAAAAGGAGAAAAATGAAAAGCTAGTGTTTGACAAAAGAAAGAAATTATAAAAATGATAGTCGCGGCTGCGACTTGGACTTGCTCGATGTGTTTTTTATCAGATCAAGCGATCACCTGAGCGCACACTCCCAAACAAAAGAAGTGGCATAATTGGGTTGAGCATTACGAATGGTAATAATTTCAAACATTAACATTTTCCGGTACGAAATAATCAATAAAAATATAAAACATAATAAAATAAAATAAAATAATCGAACATTATTTAACTTGAATAATAAAATAATAAAATAATATGAATAATCAAATATTAATGTAATTTTAATACTATAATAAGAATAACGAATAAGGCAATCAAAATGAATAAGTAGGTATAATTGGTAAGGAAAAAATCTTTAAATCCATGAATAATTTCAAGTGCAGTTGATGGAGCATGAACTTCTTGGATTTTAGCAGGTGTCCAATTATCTCTTTCTGGAGCCTTCCAAAGAACAGCATCAATATTAAATTCAGAAACATGACCAGAGCAACGTAATTTGCATTTTTCAGCGACAATAGGATGACTAAGATGTAAATTTACTGTTTGGGCAGTAAGAGGATGCGAACATTTCAAAGGAAATGATTGGGTGGTGCATTCAACATGTCCATCAGTGGTACCAAAATCAGTACCACAACTAATATTTAACATTGCCCCAGGTTGGCAATTGACGCATCCCGTCAAGGAGTGCACAATTGCCTCGCATTTGTTTCTATCAACAACAGTTGAAAGTTTAAGTTTTTGCAATCCAACTTTGAGTTGAACACGTGCATCTGATAATAAAACTATTTTATCATCGATCATTTGAATATAATGATCTTTAAGCTTTCTTGGGAGTGGCTGTTCCGTAAAATGCGGAAATGGCCATATCTTTCCCATCCAATAATTTTACATGAAATTCGTATTCATTGCATGTCTTTTTTCGAGCATTAGTTTCTTGGAATCTTCGAATCCAAATGCTTCTTTTTCTCAAACATGTGAGTTTTAATTTTTCAGCAACTGAATTCAAAATAAATGATTGCTGAGATCCATTATCAAAAAATGTTGGTGCTTCATGTTCGTTTTTGCCTTTTTTCATAATTTTAATAACTTTCGTTGGCAATAAAATTTCTTTTTTCATTTCCCCAACACTTGCAATGGTTGTATCATCAATTTTTTCATCGAATGATTTTTCATCAGCAATAGTCATTTTTTCAACAACATCACTTTGTTGTTGTTTCGGGAACATTCCAGCAGTCGGAGAGACAGGATGTTGTAGAGAAATAGCAATGGAATGAACATCAAGTTTTGGTTTTTGTTCATCATGGGAATTATTATCAACAACATCAGCTTCAACGGAATTTACAGTAGCATTTTTCCGTCGTTTGTTGAGATTTTCCATTTCTTTGAAAATAGGATTATTAATGCACAAACAAGGATTATGAATTTTATCACAGTAACGACATTTTTCTTTGTTTTTGCATTCATGTCCCTTTCCAAATTGATTAAGACAGCAATAACATTTATGTTTAGCTTTGACAGCATCCCATCTTTCTTTAGAAGTTTTGTAAGTTCTGCATTTAAAAGTTAAATGAGGCAACTCACAAAGTTTACATTTGAAATTTTTCGATTTTGATGATTGATTTTGAGCATTATTTTGGCTTGTGACAGAATAAACCTTGGAAGAGGAAGTATTATTGAATTTTTTATTTGGTTCATTTGGAATATCTTTAGTAAAAGCATCAGTAACATCAATAATACGATCAAGTTCTTTTCGAATTGCATCAAAATCAGAAGTATTATTTCCAACAGCAAGAATAGCTTGTTTCATAATATCAGGAGGAAATTTGTCTCTCCATTGAATAAAAACATGTTGAGTAGTAATATTTTCACCAGCTGCTTTTAATTGTTGTAAGGTTGATTCACAATCATCAAACAACTTTCGACAATCTTTGGTTGCAGTTTTTGGTGACAAATTAATAAGATCCTGGTATAAAGTGGCAATAAATTTTTCTTTACCACCATATTTATCCTTCAATAATTTTACTGCTACATCATAATTAGCATCTGATTGAGGAAGATTTTTAACATGGCTTGCAGCTTTTCCTTTTAGCTGCTTTTTTAAATATTGTAAGCGGTATGAATTTGTAAGAAGTGGATGTTTATCAATGACTGAAAATTGCTCCCAAAAATAATTCCATTGCCGAATATCACCATTAAATTCAGGAAGAGGTAAACTTTCCAATGTTGGTGTGGCAATAGTAAGAGGAGGTACACCAGTAGGTGGCAATGTAACTTCTGTTACAACAGAAGGAGCAGGAGGAGCAAGTGTAGCAGGTAACAAGCTCTGGTATTTACTTTCAAGTAACTGACGATTGGCAACAATTTGCACCATTTGAGTTTCAGCACTATGAAATAATTCTTCATATCCAGCAACTTTATCAGGTCCATCTTCTCCAAAACGAGCTTTATTATAATGCCTTTCTTCTTCAGTTTTTTGGGTTGCATTGGTTATCCCGCTAATAATTTCTAGCCAACTAGCATCCAATTCCTTTAAGGCTCGAAGTGCTTCTTTAATTTGAAGATTGTCACTTATCTGCTGGGAGTTGGCCAATAACAAAGCTTCTTTCACAGCTTCTTTATCGGTTTTATCATGGACAGAAATATTAGCTTCACGGGAAATAGAGGTGTTTAAAGCGTTAGTAAGTCTTTTCTTTACATGAGGTAAAGTTTGACGTAGTACACCTGACATGTTCAATAAAATAAATTTAATAATAAATACAAATAACCAATAAACTGAACAATAGGTTCAGAAATAAAATATGCAATCCAAAAATAAAATAAGAAATAAAGGTAATACAAAAAGCAAAATAAAATCCAATTCAAATAAAATATGCAATAAATGCAATATAATTAAGCAAAATATGCACTAAAAATAAACAACAAATAAAATTTTTCCAGCAAGTTGTGATCAAATATCAACAGCAAGCAAAGAAATACAGTAAAAATCACAAATTTTCCACAACTTTTGATAACTAAATAATCGTAATATTGGCAACAAAATCCAAAAACGACAGCTTCAAAATAAGTTGGGAATACAATAAAATAAAATAAGCAAATTTTCCAAACACAAATGTTTCAATGACGATCGGCCGGCAATCTGAGCAACGATTCCAATCTCAGCTTCAATAATGTGTTGGTGGTTGCAAATAATTAGGCTTGAGCCCCCATAATAAGTTTGTGGTTAATATTTATTTGAAATACACTCAAACTCAAACTTGGGTAATTAAACAAGAAAATGATTATTTTCGCGATACAATAGAAATGCAAAAGGCTTAAAACGCGATACATCAAAATTACATAGAAAAAGTCATAAAAAGGAGAAAAATGAAAAGCTAGTGTTTGACAAAAGAAAGAAATTATAAAAATGATAGTCGCGGCTGCGACTTGGACTTGCTCGATGTGTTTTTTATCAGATCAAGCGATCACCTGAGCGCACATAATAAGTTTGTGGTTAATATTTATTTGAAATACACTCAAACTCAAACTTGGGTAATTAAACAAGAAAATGATTATTTTCGCGATACAATAGAAATGCAAAAGGCTTAAAACGCGATACATCAAAATTACATAGAAAAAGTCATAAAAAGGAGAAAAATGAAAAGCTAGTGTTTGACAAAAGAAAGAAATTATAAAAATGATAGTCGCGGCTGCGACTTGGACTTGCTCGATGTGTTTTTTATCAGATCAAGCGATCACCTGAGCGCACACTCCCAAACAAAAGAAGTGGCATAATTGGGTTGAGCATTACGAATGGTAATAATTTCAAACATTAACATTTTCCGGTACGAAATAATCAATAAAAATATAAAACATAATAAAATAAAATAAAATAATCGAACATTATTTAACTTGAATAATAAAATAATAAAATAATATGAATAATCAAATATTAATGTAATTTTAATACTATAATAAGAATAACGAATAAGGCAATCAAAATGAATAAGTAGGTATAATTGGTAAGGAAAAAATCTTTAAATCCATGAATAATTTCAAGTGCAGTTGATGGAGCATGAACTTCTTGGATTTTAGCAGGTGTCCAATTATCTCTTTCTGGAGCCTTCCAAAGAACAGCATCAATATTAAATTCAGAAACATGACCAGAGCAACGTAATTTGCATTTTTCAGCGACAATAGGATGACTAAGATGTAAATTTACTGTTTGGGCAGTAAGAGGATGCGAACATTTCAAAGGAAATGATTGGGTGGTGCATTCAACATGTCCATCAGTGGTACCAAAATCAGTACCACAACTAATATTTAACATTGCCCCAGGTTGGCAATTGACGCATCCCGTCAAGGAGTGCACAATTGCCTCGCATTTGTTTCTATCAACAACAGTTGAAAGTTTAAGTTTTTGCAATCCAACTTTGAGTTGAACACGTGCATCTGATAATAAAACTATTTTATCATCGATCATTTGAATATAATGATCTTTAAGCTTTCTTGGGAGTGGCTGTTCCGTAAAATATTGGTTTAGCATTGTGTTGGTTTGGCAATCACAATGAACAATGGCATCTGCAGGTAAACATCTGCAAATTTCCTTTTTCATGGTGCAGTTGTTGAATTCACGAGCATCAGCAACAGTGGGACAAGTAATAAGATCAGCAGCAGCAATACCAAATTTATCCAGAGTAGCTGCGTTCTTTCCATTATCAATAACATGAACATCAAGTGGAATAGGTTTTTGATGGAGCATTAAAAGTGCATAGGATATTTGTCCAATAACAACTTGTTCTCCTTCAGCTAATACAATAATATGATTTTCTTTAGGTTTTCCTTGTCCAATAAGAGTGACATTGAGAACAACTTCAGTCCTCCAATCTTCGCATTTTTGAACTTTAATAACATCTTCAACGATCGGAGTTGCAAAATAACGAAAGAAGGTGCAAGCTTCAGA
This sequence comes from Panagrolaimus kolymaensis, assembly GCA_028622995.1. Taxonomy (NCBI): domain Eukaryota; kingdom Metazoa; phylum Nematoda; class Chromadorea; order Rhabditida; family Panagrolaimidae; genus Panagrolaimus; species Panagrolaimus kolymaensis. The sequence goes on along the minus strand of JAJQJQ010000029.1, from coordinate 936,127 downwards.
AAATCCACCGCAACCGGCAAATATACCTCCAGCGCTTTCAACGCAACCAGAGTTTCCAGGTAAGTTATTTGCTTGTCCAATACCTTCAATACGATCTGTTGAAATAATATGAGCACAATTGGTGCCAAAACATTGACCCATTCCTGGACAACGTTTAATAGAAGGTGAAGTAATTTCAGAAATTCGAGTATAATGTTTTACAGTGGGAATACAGGTTGATCGAGTTGTTGCAATAATTTTCAAATTGCCAAATGGAACATCATCATTATTTTTTAATAATAAACAAATTTCAGATGATGAAGGCATAAAAAGTTCAGTTGCTTGTTCAAATGTGCATGATGTCCATCCATATGCATTTGCTTCACAAGAATTAGAAGTAGCAGTAATGGCAATGGCATTTGAGCACGCATAAGCAACCATAGGTAATACAGCAAGAGCAACAATATAAAGAGTAGTAAGAGGTGACATTGGAAGTCTTACTATGACTCCTTGTAATTCACCATCATTTTGTTCATCTCGATCAGGAATATTTCGAGGAAGTGGAGGGTCAGAGGTTCTTCTTTTTCGAAACCTCCACCATCCAGTGGCACCCTCGCGACGAGAAAAAGAAGGCATTCGTCGTCTTCGATAGCGACGACGGCATAAACAAATTCCAATACAAAATCCAATCACGATCCATAATATAAGTAAAATAATTAAAGAAAATAAAACAATTTTCATTGGATGACATGATGGATTCAGAAGTTCATCGATGCAAAACCAGCAAGAAATGCGATTGCAATAATCAATGGCTTCGCAAAAAACATTTTGGACTTCTTGCTGTTGATCGTGGTAAAGTAATTTTATTTCATATATTCTTGCGGCTACAGCAAGAGCATTTGGTACAATAACGTCGAATGTGGAATTTTTTACATCTTCAGCATAATAATGTCGGCCACTTTCAACTTCAATTAGTGAAATAGTATCATCACTTTTAACATAAATTGTTCCAGCTGTGCATTTCAATTCAGCTTTATCATGAGGCTGAATTTTCTTTTCAGGGAATTGTCTTTCAATGAGACCCCAAGCAGTAATTGGGATTTTTGATCTGCCATTATTATCAGCCAACCAATAGACGGTTTCATGGTGCTGATAATAACAAAATTTATTTGCATTGGGAATGCATTCATGGTGAGCACAAAAATATGGCGTACCAGTAGTTAAATTTCCATCTCCAATACATTCAAAAGCATTGGGATGTATTTCATGATGGTGCAAATTCAAATCACTAACAAAATGCTTCGAATCATCAGCAAGTTGGATTTGGAAAACATATGCACGATTTTCATCAGGACGAGCAAGTTTAATTAGATTATCAACATCATTATTTTTAATAGTTGAATTTTTAAGAGCTGGGCCTTTATAGAAGGAACATCCATCTGACCAAGCGGGGCAGGTGCATGGTGGTCCACAATAAGTTCCATTTCCTTCATCTCTCAATCGAATATAATCATTGCCGCAGCTAAATTTTTTCCAACAAAATTCGTTATCCATTTTAAAAACAAGGAGACCTTCATGCTTGCAAGATTCAGCATATTCAGGAAATCTGCCTTGGATAATATGGGTTGAACAAGGATTAGCATCAATAATCGGAATAAAGATTGCAATGGTAAGTAAATAAAACAATAATTTCGATGGAGTTCGAGCTTGAATTGTTTTTCTTTTAAAATTCTTTTTATCCGCTTGTTCTTCATTCGCTGTGAGAGTAACGACATTGGCAGTTTTTCTAGGTCGTAAAACTCTTTTTTCAACAACGTTTTCACTAACAGCTTGTTTATCTGCTTTGGTTTTGAGGGTTGGAATTTCTGCAGCTTTAATTTCAAGTGGCAATAATGAATTTATTGGTCGCTTTAATGCATTCCCAGATGGAGTTTTAACAGTTGCTGAACGAATATTACCGTCAGCACTTTTATGAGTTTCAATAATAACTCCAAGTTTCCAGTCTTTTCGATCAGCATTTTCATCAGCGATCAAAACAACTTCACCAATATATGGTTCACGATCAATCCCTTTTTGCTTATGGGCATGAGCTGCAGTTTCTCGAAGCATATTCAAATATTCCAATTTAAATTGTTGGCGGAATTTATCAAGTAAAAATGTGGTTTTCTTCCACAATTTCAATAGGTTCGTTTGAGTAGAATCCTTTAATAAATAATCTGGATCATTTTCATCTTCAGATTCAAAATGAGCGGCTTCATGATTAGCTGCAGGAGAAATAAAATCCAATGGACGAAGGGCAATCATATTAAGATTTCTCCATTTATTTTCAACTGGGGTTATAGGTCTTGAATTGATCACGGTTTCAATCTCTGCAAGAAGAGTTGAAAATACATCATTGGAAAGAATTCTTCGACCAATAACAAATTTTAATTTGGTTTTAACCAGTCCAATGAGGCGTTCATAAACACCGCCCATCCATGGAGAACGTTCGGTGATAAAATCCCATTGGATTCCATTGTCGTTGAGATAACGACGAAGAGCAGTACCAGCTTCAGCTTTCAACCATTTATAACAAATAACAGGTTGGGCTGCTTTCATGTTAGTTCCATTGTCGGACAAAACATTTTCAGGTTTACCTTTTCGAGCAACGAATCTTCGAAATAAATTTAAGAAGTTGGCTGAATCCATGCAATAGGTCATATCCAAATAAATAGCACGAGTGGACATGCAGCAAATCAACACGATCCAACATTTTTCTTTGGTATCGATGTTAGCTGCTTTCACGAAGAAATGACCAGTATAATCAATAGCAATATTTTGGAATGGTCGTTCATATGTAACTCGACTTTCTGGTAATGCTGGCATCAAAGGTAATTTAAAGGGTTTAGCAGTATTTTTACGACATACTAAACAGTATTCATAGATGCAGCTTTGAATATATGATCGACCAGCAGGAAGCCAAAATTTTCTTCTTAGTTCATTTAAAATATGTTTTGGGCCAGCATGTATTAATATTTTATGGTAATACAATACAATCAATTTCGCTGGATAACAATGTGGTAAATAAATTAACCCAGTTGGATGAACATTTTCCAATCGATGGAAACAACGAAGTAATCCATGGTTATCTTTACGAATATTCAACATCCTTTTGATATTTTCATCAGGAGTATATTTAGCTTGAATACCAAGTAAAAGAACGTATTCAGCCATCTTTTCAATTTTAACCAGGTAATTTTTAATATTATCAAAATGATCGAATTTTTTCAACAAAGTTTGGTTTATTGGAGCCTTTTGAATAAAATAAAAAATGCTTTTAACAGTCATAAGCAATTTTCTCCAAGATGCAAATTTTTCAATTTTAAGTTCATCAATAAATTTAATAAAGTTTTCAGCCCCAATAAGAATATTATTTACTTCAGTGGTAATAAGTTCAGCATCATCATAATTATGGAATTCCTTTTTATGTGGAACAACTGCTGGAGATGGCCAATTTTTAACATCCAATTTTAACCAAGAAGGTCCAAACCACCATAAATCATTATTAACTAATTCTGGAAGAGAAATACCTCTCGAATTTAAATCAGCGGGGTTTTCATGGGTTCTTATATGATGGATGTTTTTTACCACTGCCTGAACCTTTTCAATACATTTTTGCAAGAAATTTTGGGAATGGACCCTTTTGGTGTAGCCATTCCAATACACAACTTGAATCAGTGTGTAAATATATATCATCAAATTTGGTTGTCATTTCTTGGACAAGTAATTTAATCAATTCAGCACCCAATACGGTCGAGAGCAATTCTAAGCGTGGGATGGTGGTTTCTTTCAATGGTGCAACACGAGTTTTTGCAACCAAAAGATTAACAAATATTTCACCAGTGGCAGTAGTTTGGCGAATATAAGCCACAGCTCCCATCGCTTTCTTCGATGAATCGCAGAATACATGTAAATCAGATTTCATAGCGTCAGCAATAATTACTTTGCGATCAACGGTAATCTTTTGTTGCGCATTAATTGCTAATAATTGCCTCCATTTAATTAACAGATCTTCAGGAATTTTTTCATCCCAAGATAATTTCAATCTCCATAATTCTTGGAAGAAGATTTTAAAGGAAATAATTACTGGTGAGATTAATCCCATTGGGTCGAACAACGAGGCAATAAAAGATAATACATTTCTTTTAGTAATTTCATCAGTGGAGTTTAATTTACTAATGCCACATTCAATAGAAATTTGATCAGTGAGGGGGTTCCAATTTATTCCAAGGAATTTTACTGGTTTTGGAGTAACATTTTGGGATGCATTTACATCTGCATCATTACTAAGCAATTCACGAAGATTCATAGAAGCATGTTTAAAAATATCTTTTGCTTCTTCTGTTTTATTAATAACTTCAGCACTGGTATTTCCACCCCAAGACATATTATCAACGAATGCATTTTTCTTGAGTTCCAAAGAAAGTGGAGTATTAAATTTCGAGAATAAATTGAACAAAGAAGCCATCAACATAAATGGGCTAGCTCCTGCACCAAAAATTGGGCAACAAAGTCGACAAATTAGAATATTGTCCTTCGAAAATCCTTTTGTGACATCAATCAGCCATAAAAATCTGACAACATCCCTATCGGACATTTGGAGATATAGCTGATAAAACGCTTTTTCAATATCACCAATGCAAACAATTATATATTCTCGAAATCGCAATAAAATACCCAGCATTCTTGGAATAAGATTTGGACCAGTATAAAGTAATTGATTAAATGAATTGGAATTTTTTGAAGCCTTGAAGGAGCAGTTATATACTGGACGGATAGGTGTGGTTAAGCTATCCTTCAATACTGCTCTATGAATTAAATAATGAACAAGTTTAGTTAAATCGGCAGGTCGAATTCCATCTTTACATATTTCAATTTTGCCATTTTTTAAATATTCCTTGAATACATTATCATATGGAATTAACAAATTCTGGTCACTCAATCTTTTAACAAGTTTTTCGAGGTGCTTCAAACAAAAGTTGTAGTTCAATGGTAATTCAGGATTATCAATTTTAAATGGCCATTTCACCCAATATCTGTTCATCATAAATTGAACGGTTTCATTAAAATGTCTAAGTGCAGCTTCAGCATCTGTTTCATTGGGATTTGCATAAACACCAAATGGATGTTCAACGGAGAAGAAATAATCACATTTTACAGTTAAGTTTTGATCATTTTCAGCAACAATATCTTTGACAGAGCAAACTAATGAATTAATCATTGTTGCATTACTTTCAGGTACAGGACCACAATAAATTTTACCCACAGATGTTTCTACATATCGGAGACCTTCATCAGTCTTTTGGCATGGGTAGAATTCCCAATAAAAATCAGAGCCAATTAGAATTTCAGGAAGTGCATTTTGAAATTTAAATTCTTTAGGGTCGATCACGAACGAAATTTCACTAACAATATCATCAACACCCAAAGCGGAAATGGCCATATCTTTCCCATCCAATAATTTTACATGAAATTCGTATTCATTGCATGTCTTTTTTCGAGCATTAGTTTCTTGGAATCTTCGAATCCAAATGCTTCTTTTTCTCAAACATGTGAGTTTTAATTTTTCAGCAACTGAATTCAAAATAAATGATTGCTGAGATCCATTATCAAAAAATGTTGGTGCTTCATGTTCGTTTTTGCCTTTTTTCATAATTTTAATAACTTTCGTTGGCAATAAAATTTCTTTTTTCATTTCCCCAACACTTGCAATGGTTGTATCATCAATTTTTTCATCGAATGATTTTTCATCAGCAATAGTCATTTTTTCAACAACATCACTTTGTTGTTGTTTCGGGAACATTCCAGCAGTCGGAGAGACAGGATGTTGTAGAGAAATAGCAATGGAATGAACATCAAGTTTTGGTTTTTGTTCATCATGGGAATTATTATCAACAACATCAGCTTCAACGGAATTTACAGTAGCATTTTTCCGTCGTTTGTTGAGATTTTCCATTTCTTTGAAAATAGGATTATTAATGCACAAACAAGGATTATGAATTTTATCACAGTAACGACATTTTTCTTTGTTTTTGCATTCATGTCCCTTTCCAAATTGATTAAGACAGCAATAACATTTATGTTTAGCTTTGACAGCATCCCATCTTTCTTTAGAAGTTTTGTAAGTTCTGCATTTAAAAGTTAAATGAGGCAACTCACAAAGTTTACATTTGAAATTTTTCGATTTTGATGATTGATTTTGAGCATTATTTTGGCTTGTGACAGAATAAACCTTGGAAGAGGAAGTATTATTGAATTTTTTATTTGGTTCATTTGGAATATCTTTAGTAAAAGCATCAGTAACATCAATAATACGATCAAGTTCTTTTCGAATTGCATCAAAATCAGAAGTATTATTTCCAACAGCAAGAATAGCTTGTTTCATAATATCAGGAGGAAATTTGTCTCTCCATTGAATAAAAACATGTTGAGTAGTAATATTTTCACCAGCTGCTTTTAATTGTTGTAAGGTTGATTCACAATCATCAAACAACTTTCGACAATCTTTGGTTGCAGTTTTTGGTGACAAATTAATAAGATCCTGGTATAAAGTGGCAATAAATTTTTCTTTACCACCATATTTATCCTTCAATAATTTTACTGCTACATCATAATTAGCATCTGATTGAGGAAGATTTTTAACATGGCTTGCAGCTTTTCCTTTTAGCTGCTTTTTTAAATATTGTAAGCGGTATGAGTTTGTAAGAAGTGGATGTTTATCAATGACTGAAAATTGCTCCCAAAAATAATTCCATTGCCGAATATCACCATTAAATTCAGGAAGAGGTAAACTTTCCAATGTTGGTGTGGCAATAGTAAGAGGAGGTACACCAGTAGGTGGCAATGTAACTTCTGTTACAACAGAAGGAGCAGGAGGAGCAAGTGTAGCAGGTAACAAGCTCTGGTATTTACTTTCAAGTAACTGACGATTGGCAACAATTTGCACCATTTGAGTTTCAGCACTATGAAATAATTCTTCATATCCAGCAACTTTATCAGGTCCATCTTCTCCAAAACGAGCTTTATTATAATGCCTTTCTTCTTCAGTTTTTTGGGTTGCATTGGTTATCCCGCTAATAATTTCTAGCCAACTAGCATCCAATTCCTTTAAGGCTCGAAGTGCTTCTTTAATTTGAAGATTGTCACTTATCTGCTGGGAGTTGGCCAATAACAAAGCTTCTTTCACAGCTTCTTTATCGGTTTTATCATGGACAGAAATATTAGCTTCACGGGAAATAGAGGTGTTTAAAGCGTTAGTAAGTCTTTTCTTTACATGAGGTAAAGTTTGACGTAGTACACCTGACATGTTCAATAAAATAAATTTAATAATAAATACAAATAACCAATAAACTGAACAATAGGTTCAGAAATAAAATATGCAATCCAAAAATAAAATAAGAAATAAAGGTAATACAAAAAGCAAAATAAAATCCAATTCAAATAAAATATGCAATAAATGCAATATAATTAAGCAAAATATGCACTAAAAATAAACAACAAATAAAATTTTTCCAGCAAGTTGTGATCAAATATCAACAGCAAGCAAAGAAATACAGTAAAAATCACAAATTTTCCACAACTTTTGATAACTAAATAATCGTAATATTGGCAACAAAATCCAAAAACGACAGCTTCAAAATAAGTTGGGAATACAATAAAATAAAATAAGCAAATTTTCCAAACACAAATGTTTCAATGACGATCGGCCGGCAATCTGAGCAACGATTCCAATCTCAGCTTCAATAATGTGTTGGTGGTTGCAAATAATTAGGCTTGAGCCCCCATAATAAGTTTGTGGTTAATATTTATTTGAAATACACTCAAACTCAAACTTGGGTAATTAAACAAGAAAATGATTATTTTCGCGATACAATAGAAATGCAAAAGGCTTAAAACGCGATACATCAAAATTACATAGAAAAAGTCATAAAAAGGAGAAAAATGAAAAGCTAGTGTTTGACAAAAGAAAGAAATTATAAAAATGATAGTCGCGGCTGCGACTTGGACTTGCTCGATGTGTTTTTTATCAGATCAAGCGATCACCTGAGCGCACATAATAAGTTTGTGGTTAATATTTATTTGAAATACACTCAAACTCAAACTTGGGTAATTAAACAAGAAAATGATTATTTTCGCGATACAATAGAAATGCAAAAGGCTTAAAACGCGATACATCAAAATTACATAGAAAAAGTCATAAAAAGGAGAAAAATGAAAAGCTAGTGTTTGACAAAAGAAAGAAATTATAAAAATGATAGTCGCGGCTGCGACTTGGACTTGCTCGATGTGTTTTTTATCAGATCAAGCGATCACCTGAGCGCACACTCCCAAACAAAAGAAGTGGCATAATTGGGTTGAGCATTACGAATGGTAATAATTTCAAACATTAACATTTTCCGGTACGAAATAATCAATAAAAATATAAAACATAATAAAATAAAATAAAATAATCGAACATTATTTAACTTGAATAATAAAATAATAAAATAATATGAATAATCAAATATTAATGTAATTTTAATACTATAATAAGAATAACGAATAAGGCAATCAAAATGAATAAGTAGGTATAATTGGTAAGGAAAAAATCTTTAAATCCATGAATAATTTCAAGTGCAGTTGATGGAGCATGAACTTCTTGGATTTTAGCAGGTGTCCAATTATCTCTTTCTGGAGCCTTCCAAAGAACAGCATCAATATTAAATTCAGAAACATGACCAGAGCAACGTAATTTGCATTTTTCAGCGACAATAGGATGACTAAGATGTAAATTTACTGTTTGGGCAGTAAGAGGATGCGAACATTTCAAAGGAAATGATTGGGTGGTGCATTCAACATGTCCATCAGTGGTACCAAAATCAGTACCACAACTAATATTTAACATTGCCCCAGGTTGGCAATTGACGCATCCCGTCAAGGAGTGCACAATTGCCTCGCATTTGTTTCTATCAACAACAGTTGAAAGTTTAAGTTTTTGCAATCCAACTTTGAGTTGAACACGTGCATCTGATAATAAAACTATTTTATCATCGATCATTTGAATATAATGATCTTTAAGCTTTCTTGGGAGTGGCTGTTCCGTAAAATATTGGTTTAGCATTGTGTTGGTTTGGCAATCACAATGAACAATGGCATCTGCAGGTAAACATCTGCAAATTTCCTTTTTCATGGTGCAGTTGTTGAATTCACGAGCATCAGCAACAGTGGGACAAGTAATAAGATCAGCAGCAGCAATACCAAATTTATCCAGAGTAGCTGCGTTCTTTCCATTATCAATAACATGAACATCAAGTGGAATAGGTTTTTGATGGAGCATTAAAAGTGCATAGGATATTTGTCCAATAACAACTTGTTCTCCTTCAGCTAATACAATAATATGATTTTCTTTAGGTTTTCCTTGTCCAATAAGAGTGACATTGAGAACAACTTCAGTCCTCCAATCTTCGCATTTTTGAACTTTAATAACATCTTCAACGATCGGAGTTGCAAAATAACGAAAGAAGGTGCAAGCTTCAGAAAATCCACCGCAACCGGCAAATATACCTCCAGCGCTTTCAACGCAACCAGAGTTTCCAGGTAAGTTATTTGCTTGTCCAATACCTTCAATACGATCTGTTGAAATAATATGAGCACAATTGGTGCCAAAACATTGACCCATTCCTGGACAACGTTTAATAGAAGGTGAAGTAATTTCAGAAATTCGAGTATAATGTTTTACAGTGGGAATACAGGTTGATCGAGTTGTTGCAATAATTTTCAAATTGCCAAATGGAACATCATCATTATTTTTTAATAATAAACAAATTTCAGATGATGAAGGCATAAAAAGTTCAGTTGCTTGTTCAAATGTGCATGATGTCCATCCATATGCATTTGCTTCACAAGAATTAGAAGTAGCAGTAATGGCAATGGCATTTGAGCACGCATAAGCAACCATAGGTAATACAGCAAGAGCAACAATATAAAGAGTAGTAAGAGGTGACATTGGAAGTCTTACTATGACTCCTTGTAATTCACCATCATTTTGTTCATCTCGATCAGGAATATTTCGAGGAAGTGGAGGGTCAGAGGTTCTTCTTTTTCGAAACCTCCACCATCCAGTGGCACCCTCGCGACGAGAAAAAGAAGGCATTCGTCGTCTTCGATAGCGACGACGGCATAAACAAATTCCAATACAAAATCCAATCACGATCCATAATATAAGTAAAATAATTAAAGAAAATAAAACAATTTTCATTGGATGACATGATGGATTCAGAAGTTCATCGATGCAAAACCAGCAAGAAATGCGATTGCAATAATCAATGGCTTCGCAAAAAACATTTTGGACTTCTTGCTGTTGATCGTGGTAAAGTAATTTTATTTCATATATTCTTGCGGCTACAGCAAGAGCATTTGGTACAATAACGTCGAATGTGGAATTTTTTACATCTTCAGCATAATAATGTCGGCCACTTTCAACTTCAATTAGTGAAATAGTATCATCACTTTTAACATAAATTGTTCCAGCTGTGCATTTCAATTCAGCTTTATCATGAGGCTGAATTTTCTTTTCAGGGAATTGTCTTTCAATGAGACCCCAAGCAGTAATTGGGATTTTTGATCTGCCATTATTATCAGCCAACCAATAGACGGTTTCATGGTGCTGATAATAACAAAATTTATTTGCATTGGGAATGCATTCATGGTGAGCACAAAAATATGGCGTACCAGTAGTTAAATTTCCATCTCCAATACATTCAAAAGCATTGGGATGTATTTCATGATGGTGCAAATTCAAATCACTAACAAAATGCTTCGAATCATCAGCAAGTTGGATTTGGAAAACATATGCACGATTTTCATCAGGACGAGCAAGTTTAATTAGATTATCAACATCATTATTTTTAATAGTTGAATTTTTAAGAGCTGGGCCTTTATAGAAGGAACATCCATCTGACCAAGCGGGGCAGGTGCATGGTGGTCCACAATAAGTTCCATTTCCTTCATCTCTCAATCGAATATAATCATTGCCGCAGCTAAATTTTTTCCAACAAAATTCGTTATCCATTTTAAAAACAAGGAGACCTTCATGCTTGCAAGATTCAGCATATTCAGGAAATCTGCCTTGGATAATATGGGTTGAACAAGGATTAGCATCAATAATCGGAATAAAGATTGCAATGGTAAGTAAATAAAACAATAATTTCGATGGAGTTCGAGCTTGAATTGTTTTTCTTTTAAAATTCTTTTTATCCGCTTGTTCTTCATTCGCTGTGAGAGTAACGACATTGGCAGTTTTTCTAGGTCGTAAAACTCTTTTTTCAACAACGTTTTCACTAACAGCTTGTTTATCTGCTTTGGTTTTGAGGGTTGGAATTTCTGCAGCTTTAATTTCAAGTGGCAATAATGAATTTATTGGTCGCTTTAATGCATTCCCAGATGGAGTTTTAACAGTTGCTGAACGAATATTACCGTCAGCACTTTTATGAGTTTCAATAATAACTCCAAGTTTCCAGTCTTTTCGATCAGCATTTTCATCAGCGATCAAAACAACTTCACCAATATATGGTTCACGATCAATCCCTTTTTGCTTATGGGCATGAGCTGCAGTTTCTCGAAGCATATTCAAATATTCCAATTTAAATTGTTGGCGGAATTTATCAAGTAAAAATGTGGTTTTCTTCCACAATTTCAATAGGTTCGTTTGAGTAGAATCCTTTAATAAATAATCTGGATCATTTTCATCTTCAGATTCAAAATGAGCGGCTTCATGATTAGCTGCAGGAGAAATAAAATCCAATGGACGAAGGGCAATCATATTAAGATTTCTCCATTTATTTTCAACTGGGGTTATAGGTCTTGAATTGATCACGGTTTCAATCTCTGCAAGAAGAGTTGAAAATACATCATTGGAAAGAATTCTTCGACCAATAACAAATTTTAATTTGGTTTTAACCAGTCCAATGAGGCGTTCATAAACACCGCCCATCCATGGAGAACGTTCGGTGATAAAATCCCATTGGATTCCATTGTCGTTGAGATAACGACGAAGAGCAGTACCAGCTTCAGCTTTCAACCATTTATAACAAATAACAGGTTGGGCTGCTTTCATGTTAGTTCCATTGTCGGACAAAACATTTTCAGGTTTACCTTTTCGAGCAACGAATCTTCGAAATAAATTTAAGAAGTTGGCTGAATCCATGCAATAGGTCATATCCAAATAAATAGCACGAGTGGACATGCAGCAAATCAACACGATCCAACATTTTTCTTTGGTATCGATGTTAGCTGCTTTCACGAAGAAATGACCAGTATAATCAATAGCAATATTTTGGAATGGTCGTTCATATGTAACTCGACTTTCTGGTAATGCTGGCATCAAAGGTAATTTAAAGGGTTTAGCAGTATTTTTACGACATACTAAACAGTATTCATAGATGCAGCTTTGAATATATGATCGACCAGCAGGAAGCCAAAATTTTCTTCTTAGTTCATTTAAAATATGTTTTGGGCCAGCATGTATTAATATTTTATGGTAATACAATACAATCAATTTCGCTGGATAACAATGTGGTAAATAAATTAACCCAGTTGGATGAACATTTTCCAATCGATGGAAACAACGAAGTAATCCATGGTTATCTTTACGAATATTCAACATCCTTTTTATTGCTGCTTCATCGCTCTCCGTTAAAAAGAGCGTCGAAGCAAGCATTTTCTTCACTTGTGAACTATCCCTCGAAATGTAAACAGCCGATCGGCCGATCTGTGCTTAATAAATATTGAAACCAAAGGACTTAAATTTCCTATATTTTACATGGGGGCTCTAGCCATCTGCATTGCTGAAAAAGCAGTGTATGTATCGAAACTGTCATCTATTTAATGGTGTTTTTTACCTCACAAGTCAAAAACCTAAAATTTTCACCATTAACTTCATCGTCGCTTATTTTTTTGCCGGGAGGGATCGCTGCATGGTATTTGCGATTTCCTTAATTTTTATCTTAATTTATGCAATAATGACCACATCAAACATCTGTGAGTCTACGCCAAAAATGTGTCTCACATTGTTGTTAATTATTCATGGTCAAAGAAATCTCAATGTTTATTTTGAATGGTCGCTGTTACGAATCAAGATAGTTGACTACCTCGCCTTTGAAATGGCATTTATGTATGGGCTATTGCTAGAAAGGATACGTTAAATTCCGTGAGAGATTGAGATGCCTAGCCACCGAAACTTGGATTTCTTTTGACATCATTTTCATCATGCCATTTATTGCTCATCAACATACTTTTAATATTACTGAACAACAATCATGGGACATAGTGAACCGCAAAGTTTCATCAAAAAATACTTGGTCATTCGTGGATATTTTTGCTTCCTTAGAGCCATCCGTTGATCCATTGATATTTCGGCAACGCCGCTGTCATGAGAACAGATAGTGAAATTCCGGTGTCACTAACTTTGCTTCCTCTAATTTTTGATTGTTTGTTAAAAAACCTTAATCCAAAAATAAGCTAAACTTAAATTGTAACTTTATTTGAAAAACTTTTGAAACATTTCATATCGTTTGAAATTGTTACTAACCCAAACATATTGTTAAACTTTTCTCTTCTTTTTGTCGGGAGTGTGCGATCGCGGCAGCGATGCATTCCCAAAACATCCTTTTTATTGCTGCTTCATCGCTCTCCGTTAAAAAGAGCGTCGAAGCAAGCATTTTCTTCACTTGTGAACTATCCATCGAAATGTAAACAGCCGATCGGCCGATCTGTGCTTAATAAATATTGAAACCAAAGGACTTAAATTTCCTATATTTTACAATATAATAAATGATACTCGATGGAATTGAAAAATTTTGTGAACGTGGAGAAGCAAAAGTATATTCAGCTACGATTGAAGATGTTGATTCGCAGTAGTCCATCTTGTTTTTTTACTGCGAGAAAGAAAATGATAGCTTGATTTTTTCGTGAATAATAATTTCCATGCCATGGATGCAGAAATAAACAAAGCCCTTTGAATCAATAAAACCTTTAAGCCATAATGATCTTTTTTATTTTCTGAAAGAATGACCTCAAAAAAATGCAAAAATACTTAGAGATGTTTTTTGTTGGTTTGCTATTCTTTTTTTTGTTGTTTTGGCTTTTGTGAAGAAAGGTCGTTAATCCAAACTACAAAAAAATGAAAGTGTTACTTTATTACAGAAAACTGAATAAATTTATCTAAAACTTTTTTGTTGTTGACGTCATATCGAACAAAAAAACACATTTAATATTTCACTAAAAATAAAATTTAGACACAAATTTTAGTTTTCCTATGACATGTCTGTGACTACTGTATTTTATAGCATCCTGTTTTCTTGAAATGTGAAACATCATCATATAAATGGTTGCAAAAAAGCCTGACTACTTTTTATTGCAAAAATTTCAAAAACAAAACAACAAACAACACAGACGTATGATTGAAAAATTTAAATCCTATTTTTTTGATCAAAAACCAGCGTCATTTTGTATTAAATTTATAAAATATTTTGATTGAATTTTAATGAGTTCAATATTTTTTAAAACGATGACCACTTTTTTAAAAATCATATAAAAGTACTATCAAAATCACAGAAATTCAACAACTTCTAAAGTTTTAATTTCAAACAAATCTTTATTGTCTCTCAAATATGTTCAAACAATTATTTTCCTTGTTTGTATTCTTCGTTATTTTGGCAACTTTCACGATTGATGCCGCCCCAGTTGCAGCTCTTCCACATTCACCCATGGAAAATGGAAATGGAACAATTATCGGAAACCCAAATGTTTCTGGAAATGGAACAAAGCCAAAGGGTGAATGGCGTCGTAAAAAAGTTCCATCAAAAACCAAGGAATTACAAGAACGCAGTCTCTATCCTTATTATTATGATTATTATTATTATTGTGGGTAAATATAAATATTTGGAAGCTTTTAAAAAATCTCGGCTATTTTTTTGTAAATAAAAAGCTTATATTTTTTGTAAAAATTTATATTTATTTTACTATTTTCTCATATCTTTAATTAATCGTTTTGTCAATAAAAATATTATCCAAAGTATAAAAGTTTCATAAAAAAAAATTTTCTTTCCGCGACAATTCTTTCCTTCTTTATTGTGAATAACCTTTAGAAAGAAAGAAAAAGTTTACTCGAAGTTTGCCCTAAAAACTTTTTTTATTGATTCATTTATTTGTTTTTGGAAGAGATAATGCAACCAACGACTAAAACTTATCATTCATCAAAAAAATAACTTAGTCTTTGGTACGGAAAATTTTTTTTTGTAGTGATTCAAAAAATGACTACCATTTCTATTAAATCTTATACTTTTGCTTCCCCATATTCTCAAAATTTTTCGATTCCATCAAATATTATTTATTATATTCTCAAATATCCATTCACATCTTCAAAAGGGTTTGAAAAATTGCAAAAAACTTGCAAATATTTTTATTCTAAAAATCCTATAGTTATTGCTGGAGATGTTTTTAAAGACGGTGAGGATGAAGAAGGAAATCTAAAAATGGGTACCGGTGACAATTATTTTTCTCGTTATCACGATGTTAACATTTCAAAGGCACCATATAAAATTTGGATTACAAAAAATATTCTTATCTTTAACAAAATAAATATTCAAAACTTATTTCAAAAAATTATTCGATTAGATGCAAGGCGCATGGAAATTCGAGATCAAAATCTTTCTTTTAATGAACTTTTATTATTCACAACTTCGGCGTATGTTTCCGAAATCCTCTTTTATGACGTCATTATTAAATATTCTAATGGAACCAAAGTGACGATTGAAGAAATATTTGAACTTTTTCCAAAGTTAAACGATTTTTATTTGTAAGTTTAGTCTTTCTTGGTTTATTTTTTATAATTCGTAAGAAAAATTTAGTGGCTTTTCCGACGAAAATAATACCCTTTTAGCAATTACAAAAGATACCGTAAAAAAATTATTACAAAATCCAAATTTTCAAAAAATTAAAAGTTTGGAATTAAAATATACTCCTGAAACTTTTGATTTAATAACTTTTAAAGAATTTTTAAAGGTTAGTTCTTTGACATCGATTTTTAATTTAAATTATTTTTTTTTTTTTTTTCAGTTAAAGAAAGATGCAAATATAAAATTATTTTTTGGAGAAAATATCTCAGAAAACTACAAAATCCAACTTCAAAATCTTGTTTCTTGGATAATTAATTATGCCAAAAAGGATAAATTATTTTATCCACCCTTAATTCAGTTTGATGGAATGGACGATAAAGTTTTAGAAGAATTAGGAGATTTACGAACTGGTTATAAATGTAATAAGAAGTACAACGAAAATTTAAAAAATCGTTATCTCAATTTTTTGTAAAACCATTCTTTTTATTTGATATTTTTTTGCGCTTTTTTGTTGAAATTTATTATTATTGCAGAAAGCGTAAATAATTTTTTAATATATTTTTTTGTTTTTATTGTTGTCGTCATATCGAATAAAAAAATATTTATTGTTTATAAATAAATAAAATAAAAATTATAGTTTTTCTGTGACATATTTTTTGTGTCTACTGTATTTTGGAGTATTAATTTTTTTCACAATTCCGAGTCAGGTTTCTTGACATCATTTCACAGATTTACCTAAGAGAAATTATAGACTCATTTTTGTAAAAAATCTAAAAACAAAACAACAAACAACACAGACTTATGATTGAAAATTTTAATCCGGTTATTTGGTCATAAACCGGAGTCATTTTGCATAAAATATTGAATTTAATTTTTTTAAAACAATGAACACTTTTTTGAAAAGCATATAAAAGCAACAATCAAAATCAAAGAAATTCAACAACTTCAATCAACAGTTTAAATTTCAAACAAAACTTTTATTGTCTCTCAAATATGTTCAAACAATTATTTTCCTTGTTTGTATTCTTCGTTATTTTGGCAACTTTCATGATCGACGCTGCCCCAGTTGCAGCTCTTCCACATTCACCCATGGAAAATGGAAATGGAACAATTATCGGAAACCCAAATGTTTCTGGAAATGGAACAAAGCCAAAGGGTGAATGGCGTCGTAAAAAAGTTCCATCAAAAACCAAGGAATTACAAGAACGCAGTCTCTATCCTTATTATTATGATTACTATTATTATTGTGGATAAATAAGAAATCAAAAAACTTCTTTCAAAATTTTGTAAATAAATGTTTGTATTTTTATCCAAAAAAACTTAGTTAAAAAATTTATATTCATTTAATATTTGAAATTTTTTTGATGTAAATTTTGTATTTTTCTAATTAAATAAAATATAACAACCTTGTTCTTTTTCACTCGAATTTTTGCAAGTAAATCCCAAAAATAAAAATAAAAGAACCACGAGAAAATGAGAGGCAACTATTAATCTCCTTCTTTGGTTTTACTTTTGACCTTAGAAAAATATGGCTTATTTTGGCCTCGACTAAAAACAAATTTATTGATTAAGAATATTGTTTCGTGCTTGGATATTCTCGATTTATCAAATACCAATTTATGCTTTTATATTGCTTCTTTTTTTTCTTGATAGATTCTATTTTAAAAAATTTGATTTTTTTTGTTGTTGCAAAATGAACTCTGTTTCAATTAAAATTCGCTGTCCTCAAAAAATGAAGTTGCTTAATTATTATACTTTTGCATCTCCATATCCTCAAAAATTTTCTATTCCATCGAGTATCATTTATTATATTGTCAAAAAATCCATGCTCCTCAAAAGGTTATAAAAATTTGCAAAAAACTTGCAAATATTTTTTCTCCAAAAATCCTGTGATGATTGTTGATAAATTTCGTTTTAATGTGGAAGAAATTGTTATAACTCTTTTTCATGATGCTCTTCAAAAAAATATTGAAATAAAGAAGATTGATTTATTGCCATATAAAATTTGGATTACTGGGGAAATTGATATTTTTAGTGGAAACAAAATTAATGTATCGAATTTATTTCAAAGCTTTTTTAAATTAGATGTGCGGGAGCTTTCTATTCAAGGGTTAAAATCTAAGCTTCGATGAGCTTTTGTTATTCGCTTCTTCTCCTTATATTGAGGATATCTGGTTTTATAAAGTAAATATTAAATATTTTGATGGATCCATGGTACCATTTGAAAAAATATTAGAACTTTTTCCTAAAGTTAACAATGTTACTTAGTAAGTTGAATTAAAAGCATTTATATTAATGAAACTATTATTTCAGTTTTGTTAATGATGGCTTACCCATTACAGCAGAAACTGTAAAGGCACTTATGGAAAACCCAAATTTCAAAAGAGTTAAGCATATGTGTTTGAATTCAATCCCTGAAACTTTTGATCTTAAATGTTTTTATGAACTTGTTAAAGTATGTTTTTTTTACGAATTTTTGCTAAAAACCAATTAATATTTTTTTTAGCAACAAAAACAAACAAGTTTTTGGTTATATTTTTGCGAAGATGTTTCACAAAATTATAAAAAGCAACTACAAATTTTCGCAGAAAATGTAGTTAATTTGGCAAAATCAGATGAAACTTATTTTCCTCCATATATCAGTATTTTTGTAATTAATTCGAAAACTCATGGAAGTTTGTTAAATTTACGCCAAGCTTACAAAATAAAAATATCCGAAAAGGATGAAACATTTTAATAATTATTAGTGCTAAAAAATTTTTTGAAGAAATTCTTACAACTTTTCATTTTTATTCAGTCAAAATTAGTATATAATATTTTTTAAACTTTTTTTGTTAGTGTTACCATTTTTTATTTATATACTTGAAAAGCTTATTGAAATAAAATTTTTTTTGTTATTACTTATTTTAAAATTTCATTCATAGCACAAAAACCCAAAAAAATTTTCCCGTTATTTTAGAAATTTTAAATTATCATGTGTAAATTTCGTATCATTTAAACAAAAATAAATTTACCCATTTTTAATTTCGTTCCAACTTTTGGAAGTCAAGTCAAAAAAAGAGTTTTCGAACCCTTGCCTTCAGATAGTTGCCCTATTATTATTAGTTCTTGACCTTTTGACTTAAACTTTGCCTTTAGAGAAGCAAACTATATTTTTTTTCATTTCCAATAAACAATTCATTGATTTATGGATTTTTTGTTCCTGAGTTTTGTGATTTATAAATAATCTTAATATATTTTCGAATTAAAAAAAAAGAGGTCTTAAACTGTTCAAAATGCTTCCAGCTTCCTTCAAAGCTTTAGATTTCCGAAAAATAAATTTAGATGATTATCCAGAATATTACTGTTTTGCTTCACTTGGTCCTCTTCGTCAACGTTTTTCACTTCCGAGAGATACAATTTATCATATTCTCCAATATCCATGCTCCTCAAAAGGTTACAGAAAATTGCAAAAAACTTGCAAATATTTTTATTTCAAAAATCCGATGATTGTTGTTGATAATGTGTATAAAGATGGTAATGATGTTGAACGGAATTTGAGAATTCATAACGGCAGATATGGGTTTCATCATATAAATGTTTCAATTGCGCTATTCAAAATTTGGAACACAAACCGACTTTCGATTTTTATAAATATAAATATTCCGAAATTGTTTAAAAGTTTTTATCGATTGGAGGCTAAACGACTTCACTTCAAATTCAACATCAAAATCTTACTTTTGATGAACTTTTATTATTCACTTCTTCGCCCGATATTTTTGAAATTTTCTTTATTAACGTTAAAATTGAAAATTCAAATGTAACCAAAGTGGCAATTGAAAAAATATTTGAACTTTTTCCAAAATTAATCAACTTTAAATTGTAAGTTTATTATAAACAAATTTATTTATAATTATATATTCCACAAATTTTTAGTGGATTTTTTGATCGAACTTCCATTTTGCCTATTACGAGAGACAGTGTAAAAAAGCTAACAAAAAACTCAAACTTTTTAAATATTAAAAACTTGGAATTAAGAAATATTCCAGAAACTTTTGATTTAGTTACATTTTTTGAATTTTTAAAAGTGAGTTTTTTGTCATCTATTTTTTCTGACTTTAAATAAAACTTTTGCAGGTAAAAAAGACGCAAATATTAAATTATTCTTTGTTAGTAACCTCTCTAACAATTACATGAACCAGCTTTACGCTTTTATTTCTTGGTTGTTTAATTTTGCAAAAATGGATAAATCATTTTATCCACCCATAATTTGGTTTCGTGGAATGGATGAGAAAAATCTTAATGAATTAAAACAATTACGAACTAATTATATGTGTAGTAAATTACGAACCTAGCATTTGTAATTTTCTACGGTTTAAATGTTTTTTCTATTCTTTTCTTCTAAATTTCTTTTTCATTTTGTATTGATTATTATTGTTTTGCTGGGTAACAAAAACTTGACTTTGGCCCTAAATAACTTATTGATTTATAATTTTGTTTATGGTTTGATAGCGCTGAGACTAATAGTTTCCATTTATAAAAAAAATTAATTCTTATTTTTGGAAAAAGGTAGTTTGTCTTCGTAAAATGAATTTGGTTAACTTTTATTCTTTTACTTCGCCCAATCCTCAACAATTTTCAATTCCATCAAATATAGTTTATTATATTCTTAAATATCCATTTGCATCTTCAAAAGGTTATAAAAAATTGCAAAAAACCTGCAAATATTTTTATTCCAAAAACCCCATTGTGGTTGTCGATGGTGTGCATAAAAATGGTTATTCTGGGAGTATAAGTCTTAGAAATGACGGATATCGTTACCTCAATATTTATCCTTCGAAGGCATTACCCAAAATTTGGAATATTAAAACACTTTACATTTTTAATAAAATAGAAAAAAATATATCAGATTTATTACAAGGGTTTTATCGATTCGACGCCAAAAGTCTCATTATCCAATATCAAAATTTAAGCTATGATGAGCTTTTATTATTTGCTTCTTCCCCTTATGTTTCCGAAATCAATTTAAATGTTGTTAATATTCACCATTCAAATGGTTCGATGGTATTTGTTGAAGAAATAATTCAGGTTTTTCCTAAACTTGTAGATTTTCGTTAGTAAGTTTTTAATATGTTTGTTTATATATTCCATAAATTTTTAGTGACTATTTCGGAACAAATTCCATCTTGCCTATAACACGAGATACCGTAAAGAAGCTATCCGAAAACCTAAATTTTTACAATATTAAATGGTTAGAACTAAGAAATATTCCTGAAACATTTGATTTAATAACTTTTAAAGAATATTTGAAGGTTCGCATTTGCCAATGGCTTTTTTGGTTTTAGACAAAATTGCTTTTTAGGTGAAAAAAGATACAAATATTACATTATATTTTGGAGAAAATGTCTCAGAAAATTACAAAATTCAACTTCAAAATTTTGTTTCATGGATAATTAATTATGCAAAAACAGATGAATTATTTTATCCACCCATAGTTTGGTTTAGCGGAATTGATAGGAAAATTCTTAGAGAATTAAACCAAGTACAAACTGATTATATGAGTTATAAACAGTTTCGCAAATATCTAACATGTTATTAGAGCATATAGAGATAAATAAACAAAACTATCTCTAATGGGTGTACGAGGAAATATTTTTTTTGAATATTGAATGCATATTTACTACCAGATTTTTTCCACCAAAATTAAAATAATTTTTTTATATTTTTTTGTTTTGTTTTCGTTTAATAAAATTATGATGTACATATATTTTTGTCTCTAATAGTTAACAAAAAAAAAGAATACCAAAGTTTAAATATTTTGGTTGTCGTTGTTGACTTAATTATTTTTGTTTATTTCTTTACATAAATATCCAAAGTCATCATTCTTTATGCCAACCATGCGCCTAAATTGAATCTTATCCAACCTAGAGTGGCGCCCAAAGAAAAGAGAAAGAATATATCTCTAATTTCCTTATTTATTTACTTGTATTTTAAGCGAAAAAAAATTCATTTACATTGTTTTTTATTAAGAGAAAAGTTGAGAAAAAAATTATTCTTTTTTATGATTCATTTCTTTTTCATTATGAATTTTTTTTTGTTGGTAGAAACCTACCTCTTTATGCGCATCCATCCTCCTCCACTGCTAATAAAATGATTCATTCATCAATCAGTCACTCATTTTATCGTAACTTTTTTGTTTGTTATATTTTACGATTATAAAAAAAACAAGATTTTCTTCTTTTTTCCTTTCTAACAAAAAATAATGACTCGATATTTTATTCGGTTACAGTATGCTTGGGAAAGGTATTGCTTACTTTCTAAATAAAGTAAAAAATGTCAAAAAAAAGTTTAACGAAAAAAATCAGCTTTACCCGGATTTTTGCTTTTTTTCAAAACTTTATCTCTCTCTTCTTAATTAAAAAAAGAATTTAAATTTGTTACAAAAAATAAAAATTTAATCATTTAATCATTTGTGCTAGTGTTTGTGCATAGTCCGAAATATCTTTTATTTTTTTTTTGATCAGAAATCAACACAATCAATCAATCATAATTTTATTTCGCCTTTTACGCGCAAAATAATAACTTTTATTGACCCAATAGTGCAAAATGATAATATAATTGGATAAAGAGAGCGGAGATCAACATAAAATATAAAATCAAAAAGAGCAAAAGTATACTGATTAAAATTAAAATTGTTTGTATGTTTTTGTCTTTATATAAATTATGTTTTTGCTAATTTTTACGCCTTAAAAATTTTAATAATACATTTTTTTTCAAATCTTTTCGAAAAAATATGATGTTTTTCTTTGACCACAAAATATACTTCGTCTCCGTTTTTAAAATATATATTTTAAGTTCCGTTTTTTTATTTGACTCATTGGCACCCCTCCCATTTTATCTTTTTTTACCAAAGCATATTTTCTTTTTTTGTCAAAAAATTTTTTTTATCAAAACTTTGATACTTTTTTGATTCATTGAGAAACGTGAAAAGCACACTTACTTTTTCTGACGTATGCAAGTAATGAAAATGAGATCTCCGGTTCATTGTCCAATTTTTTATTTGATGTCATCTTTTTTTTCTTTTTTTCTTAAAAAAGAGATTAGAAACCTTATAATTGGAAAATATAGAAAAATGAAAAAGAAAAAATACAAACTATATTAAGAATAGTCACAAAATAAAAAATAAAATTGTAGTATTTTTTTTTTATAATTTAAATATGACAAATAAAATATTCTTTTTATTATTATTATTCATCATCATAAATCACCGTTGTACTTCCCAAGTTTCTAAGTATTTTAATAGCCATCAGAAAACCTTGGTGAGTACAATGGAAAGTTTTATGTGATGTGTATTTCGTAATATTTGAAGCTACAGTAATTTATCCATTAAATATACAGACAGTAATAGTCAATCGTATAAAAAAATACCAACAAAAATAAAATAAATTAATTTTTTATACAGTAATTAAACGCCATCTGGAGCAATAAATATTAGGGCCAAAGTTAAATATTCTAAAATATTTTTCTAAGAAGCTCGAAAGTCGTCACCAGCATGCATAAGCAAGAAAAAAGCTCAATGACACGATCTCCAAAAAAATATTGAAAAGATGGAAGCATTTAAATAAGAGAAGAAAAAAGAAAGAAAGAAAGAAAGAAAGAAACTAGACGACTGACTCTGACTGTGAGTGAGTAGGCACACCACCACCATCAATGACGAATGTCGAAATAATTCGTTTCATTCATCAATAAATGAATCATCAAAAAAATCGGAAATAAAGCAACGAGAAAAAAAAATGCGATGACTAAAAAATAAAGCAAAGCAATGACTATTCATCTTTCGCCTATTAAACAGATAAATTTTTTTTTACAAAAATATTTACAAAAAAGAAAACATCAAAAAAAGCAGGCGACGACTGACTATCAGTAGCGAGGGCGAAGACGAGAAAAGAAAAAAATAGGAATAAAAAAAGACCCAAATACATAAAATCAAATTAAGAGTATTAGACTCATTTCTCTCTCTCTGTTTTCAATGTCAGACTATCCCATTTTTTTCCCCAGACAGACGAAGAATAACGATGATGATGATCAGCGATGGAAAAAAAAATAGGGAGGAGAGGCAACTATAACTAACTATTACTACTGGACGACTTTTTCCCTCATATATTTTTTCGTTATTTCTTCTTCAGAGAAGTGGTCAGGAAATATTTTTTTTTGAAGGACAACACAGACAACAAAACAACACTGATCAGTTTTTAGTTTTTAGACGCTTGCTTCCTCCTGGCTGGCTGCTTGCTGCTATTTTGCTTGGAGGTGGAGAGACGACAAGAAGAAGAAAGAGAAACTCTTTTTTTGCGTTTTTATTTATGCGCGCGATAGATAGAGAAAGAAAGTTACGCCCCTTTTTGTCGCCCTTTTTTTAAACTAAAAGAAAAAGAAAAGAGAACAACGAAGAAAAAAAAGTTTTGAAATCATCGAAACAAAAAAAGTGATCGGAAGAAAAACCAAAAACAAGCTGTTGCTGTTGTTGTTGCTGATGCTGCTGGGAAAATAAAAATATAAAAAGATGACATTTTAGGATTAGTCATCGTCGCTCGTAGAAAGTGCTAGAAGGAATAAAAAAATTTTTTGTTGAAAAGAACAAAGATATTTTTCAAAAAAATAAAATATAGTAAACAAATTTAGACAAAATTATGATTACTATCATTTTTGTTTGTTGCAAATAAGTTTTTTAATAATCGTGAGCTTTTAGAAAAGGCAAAAAAAAGCAAAATTAATATTAAAGAAATTGGAAATTGAACCGTAATAACAAAGTCCAGTGCATTTTCTACGTCAGCTTCTTGCTTATTTCGACATAACCTTTTCGAAATAAAAAACAAATACTTTTTTAATAAATTTTATTAGTTTTTAGCAAAGAAAAAAAATGAGGCTACATTGTGGCACAATTTTTTTAGGGCAAGAAAAAAAACATAAAAAAATGAGATACAAAAAATTTGTATGGAAGGATAAGCCCCGTAGCCAAAATATAACTTTTTTAAAAGAAAATTTAAAGACTCGTGTGTTAGAGTTTCAAAACTAAAAAGCAAAATAAAAAAGCCATAAAAAATAAATCAGCATCATCATCTCATCATCATATTTTTTTTTGACGTAATTTTTTTCCTCATTTCTTTACTACCCTTTTTTCTTCTTCTCTGAGTGATGCTGATGCTTAGACTAGACAACGACGGAAAGACGGAAAAAAAAGTAAAGGATTTTTTTAGATAATGAAAAAGAAGAAAGAAAAAAGTAAAAATGTTTACTGACACTGACCTTTACCTTTCTATTTTTTTAGTTTAAAAAAAGAGAGAGAGTCGAAAGAGAAAACAAAAAAACGAGAAAAAAAACTATGAATGAATGGGAAAATGAGAAATAACATTTATAGCAAACGGGCAAAAGAAGAAAAAAAGTTGTTATCAAAAAAAAACTAAAGACACGAAAGAGAGAGAGAGAGAGACATTCTTTCGTTTCTTTATATTTTTTTTCTTTCTGAAAGGAAAAAAGTCAGAAGAAAAAAGATAAATATCAATTTGTAGAAAAGAAAAAATGAAGAGAAGAAGCAAGCGTCAGAAACAACAAAGATTAACACAAAGAAGACATTTTTACATTTTTTTCTTTATTTTTGAATGGAAAAAAGACAGAAAAAAAGTTTTATGATGCCTCTTCTCATTCACTGATGGAATTATTATGGTGATTGTGATCAAAATCATACACAAATACACACAAATAAAGCAAGAATAATAATGGGCAAAAACAAGGGAAATGTAAAAATGATTCATAGTGAAAAAAAAGGAGGAATGAATGATGGTGTGTATTGTTGTTGTTGGTACAACAAAGTTACACTAATTTTTTTGATGCTAGTGGCAGACGATGATGATGATAGTAATAGTGAATTAAAGTTTTTTTGATTTGAATGACTGATTTGGCTATGGGAAAATAAAATAAGCGAAAAATTAAGAAAAGAAGCATTTTTTAGGTACAAACAAGAGTTTTTAGGCGAAAAGCAGGTTGAAGAAAAAAAAGAGAGAGACTTCAGCAGAGAGAAACTATAGTTTCCGAAAACATAAATTTTAATTTAATTTTTTTAAAGAAAAACGTTACATTCAAAAACAGATACTGTAATTTCAAGATATGTATAAAAATTTTTTTGAAAGCTGCACGTTCGCTTTTTTTAACGATCGTTGATCGCACACAAACAGCAAACTTTAAAAAAAATAATCAATGTCCAATTTTTGTGTTTTACACTTTTGCACTGATAATCTTTTAAATTTATTTATGCAAATATTGAAAGACATTGACCTGATTATTTTTCTATCGTCTCTTTAGGAGGTATATTTCTCGCGAAAAATCTAACGATGGTGTTTTTATTTTGGCAATTTCCTGAGTTTTTTTAAAATATACTAAAAAATACTGCGTTTTTTAGCTTTAAAAAAATAATAAACTAATAAAAATAAATTTAAAATCCAACTAAACTCACCTTTTTTTCCACCCATAATGATTCAATGCATTTTCAAATAAATCACACCCATTTTTTTATACCCATTAAAAAATCAAACACCTTGCACCTAAAAAAATAAGAACAAGAACGACGAGCTCTTCTTCGTTTAATTTGAATTTGATGAATGAAAAAAAAAGAATGCAATAAAAAAAATTGAGAGGGTGGATGGATGGGCATCGAAGAACAACAGCAACATGAAAAATGATGACTGACTTTGAATGAATGTGTTTCAGAATGAAAAAAAAAACGAAAGATGAATGTTTGATTATATGTTTTTTTCTTTTTTTTGTTGCTTATATTTATATTTATTTGAAACGACGACGATAGAGGCTGGACTGGCTGAAGCGGAGGAGGAGTTGGAGAATCAATGTCGTTGTCATCGATGACGCAGACTCATCAACTCTTTTTTAAATATATTTTATTTTATTTTTTTCTTTGCTGTTCAAAAAAAAAATAAGCCATTAGAGAAAAAAAAATGAGGGATAGAGAGTTTTTTTAGTTTTTTTGTGATTCATTTCATTTTTTTTTTATTCATTGTCGCCGAAGAACGATCGCGAAAGAAAAAAGGGAACGTATTGGATCACTTCTTTTTCCATTTCCTCCCTCCCTCGCTTCTCTCATTGCTGCTATTTTTTTTTTGCTGCAAAAAAGTATGTATTTATTTTTGTGAGAGACAAAAAGAAAAAAAGTGCAAACTTAAAAAAAGGATGTCGAAAGAAGGAAGAGTGGGAGAAAGAAAAGTTCGCTTAAGAGGTGTAGAAAACAAAAAAAGGATCAAAATATAATCGAATTAGTTTTTTCGTTTTGTTTTTGAATTACATTTTTGAATGACCAATTTTATGGGAAATATATAAAACGGAAAAAAATATATGAGAGAATGAAATGAGTAGTAGCTGACGATGAATGTGAATGTGAATGTGATTATGCAAATGAGAGTCGGATCGATCTGATGAAATAAATAGTCAGAAAGAGAAAAGTTTTTTTTAATATTTTTAAATAAAAACAGAAAATGTGAGTGGGAAAAAGAAAAAATGAAGAAAGAATATGTCAGAAACATTGTACTTGAAGAAATAAAAAAATTTTAATGTGTAAGTAAGTTCGCCGATAAAAGGTGAAATTCCCATCGCTCAGAAAAAAAGAAGATAGAAAATGGGAAAAATAATTTATGCAAACAAAATTTCTGACTAATTTCTTAGCATAAAAATGGATTAAATAAAACTGTCTAAATTATTGGCGGCTACGGTAGCTTTCAAATTATATTCTAAAAAGCCATAATTTAAAGAAAAAAGAATGAAATAAAAATTTAAAACTTTTGTATTTTTTTATTTCCATAAATTTTTTTACATCGTTTTCATTACAAAACATTGCACAATATTATCAACTTTTAAAGTGATTTCGTCAAAGTTTTTTTTCGAATTCGATTCAAACAATCAATGAATGTTCCAAAAATTAATGAATGAATGTTTGCACCCCAAGTTTGCGGCTCGCTGGGATGGCAAACAATGCAATTTTACTTGCTGTCTACTGCAGTGTTGTCGATTAATCGAAATCCTTCGATTATCGATTTCGATTAATCGAAATTAATCGAAAATTTTCGGTTATCGATTATCGATCGATTAATCGAAAATCGAAAGTCTCGATTATCGATTTTCGATTAATCGGCAAATTAATCGATTCGATTAATCGAATTATTTTAGTTATTAAAAACCATATTTTTTTTTATTACAAAATTTAATAAAAGGGTTTT
Organism: Panagrolaimus kolymaensis; assembly: GCA_028622995.1. Lineage (NCBI taxonomy): Eukaryota > Metazoa > Nematoda > Chromadorea > Rhabditida > Panagrolaimidae > Panagrolaimus > Panagrolaimus kolymaensis. Next base: position 907,977 of record JAJQJQ010000029.1, on the reverse strand, counting down.
CATGATAAAAATTTCGACTTTAAATTCGAATTCAAAGACATAAAAACACATTTAAAATATTTTTTTAGTCTAAAATTATTGATTTGGAAATTTCTTTTATGAGTACATTAATGTATTGTCGAATCATCAAAAGCCTGGAATACATAATTTCGCATAAAAAAAGAGGCTATAATTGTTTACACATTTTATAAAAATATGGATTACACTAATTTTAAGTTAGTTTATGAGAGTATCCAGACTTTCATAAGTAATTTGTAAAGGTTATAAAACCACAAGAATCTTTTCTCAAATTTTGGAAACATGAGAAGGAAACTAATGAAAAAATACTTTTGAGAATTAAGAAATAAGGAAAAAATAGCTTGTAAAAGTTTAAATAAGTAAAAAATACAAAAAAAAACAGAAATGGAAAAAAATTTCAGGCAATAATAGCCAAATTAGGGCTTATTTTGAGGTTGAAAAACGTAAATTTTGTATTCGATTAATCGATAATCGGATGCTTCGATTATCGATTTCGATTAATCGAAATTAATCGAAATTTTTCGATTATCGATTATCGATCGATTAATCGAAAATCGAAAGTCTCGATTAATCGACTCGATTAATCGGAAATAATCGAATTTCGATCGGTTATTTTTCGATTAATCGTTCGATTAATCGAATAATCGACAACACTGGTCTACTGCTGCAATTGCAGCTGCAAGCAAGCCACCATCAATCGAGGTATGTATGTTTGTGTTTCATAACTCAAATCAAAAAAACATAAACGCAAACTCAAATGAGGTTTAGGCAAAGCAATGCAAAATCCTCGTCCTTTTGTTCAAAGATTATAAAAAAACGAGAGAAAAAAAATCAGATACATACGTAATTTATTTTTTTGCGTGCATGCATTCTTTGATATTTTTTTTCTTTCTGCGAGGGTGTTGAAACCAAAAATATGTACGTAAGCATTTTTTTTTCTCTCTCTTTCGATCGAATCAACATTTTTTCTGTGTCTTTTTTTATTTATTAAATCAGCATTCATTTTGTTTTTAGAAGGAAAAAAAAGAAAAGATAGATAAAATATTCCAAATATTTTTTTTTTCGTCGACGACAAATGTTTTTGATTTATCATAAACAAACTTTTTTAAAAATATTTTAATGGATCGTAATAAATAATATACATTTATTAGTCATGCCGAAAATATGTATGATGACGCAAACAACCAGAAAAAAGAGGGTCTGGTCTCTGTCTCCAGCATCGTTTATTATTTGATTCATGATTGAATGAAGAAAAAAAGGAAGAAAACTTTAAGCTTCTTTTTTTGATTATAAATCAGCAAAAATTTAAAATTAATGATGTTAAAGAAAGGAAAAAAATTTAAGGAATTTTAAGATAACAGCTTAAAGCCTACCGTAATTTCTCTAACAAATAAAAAAAGATGTGAAGCGAACGTGAACAAAAAATTGAATTTTTTTAAACAATATTCTAAGATCGAAGAAAAACCCAAGCATTTCATGTCTGAAAAATCCTGTCCATCTTAAATTAAAGTAATAACAGATTTTTTAAAAATTCAACTCAAATGAAACAAAAAATTTTCTTTTAGAATTTTTTCAAAAATTTATCAAAAAATTAACCCTTTTTTTAAACTAAAAATATAAGCTTTTTTTGACAATCCGTGATTATTCCCTTTTTTTGACCTGCTATGTCATCGGATTTTAGAAAAGCCGCCCATATTTGTATGTAAATGTCAAAGCATCGTAGTTTTTCTTCTTTTAATTTTGTTATTACGTAAATTTTTACGTAAGCAGCAGCAGCAAAAAAAAACTCTGATTTAATTTTAATAAAAAAAATACGCTACCGTAATCTTAATTCAAAAAAATTAAAAATAAATGTTTTTTAAACTCTACCTTTTTTTTCTTCAAAGTCTCATGACAAAAGTTTTATTTATTCAAAGCATCTGTAAAAGTAAAAAGCACCTAATTTCAACCAACCTCGAGTTCAACAACAACAAACAACAATAATAACTTCCATCCGCTCGCTACCTTTGGCATTTTTTTAGAAGAAAGAAAAAAAGGTAATTAATAATGAGAAAAAGGAAGAACAAAACATAAAATAAAATAAATAAATGCAAAACAACAATAATAACATGTCCTCCTTATTATATGTATTTTTTTTTCTACCCCAATTTGTCGAATAAAACAACAACAAAAAAATTTAAAAAAAAGAAAAACATTAATTATTTTCTTATTTTTGCTTCCCCAAAATATTAGTGTAAATATGTACGTTTTTTTGTCATCCGGAAATTAAGAATAACCACACCTTTTTTAGAAGAAAAAAAAAAGACTAATACCGGAATAGGAAGGGCAGAAAAATTATTTGTTTAAATTATATTTTTTATTTTTTTAGCAGCCAATAATAATTGGTTGCAAGCAAAAAAATCAACTAAATTCTGTTCAATGGCGCCGCCAGGTTGCCATTTATTTTTTTGCTACTCCTCAAAAAAATTTTTAGTTGGCGCCAATGATTCGCTTTTTAGTGATTTTTTCTTCCTTTGGTCGTTGTTTTTTAGGATTTTTGAAGGAATGAAAGTGAATACAATGAATGAAACCAAAAATCAGCGTCAAAACTATCATAAAAAGAGGGCAAAAGGTCAAAAAAATATTTGTAAGAATTTCAAAGCGGAAAGGTTTTTAGAAGAAAAAAATTATGGAACAAGAAACAAATTTTAAAGCTGAAACATTTAGACTTCAAAAAGTTTTCAAAAATCTACATTTATTTTAAAAGGTTATCTTCTCAAAAAAATAAAAATACTATTAAAATTTTCTAAAAACATAAAAAAATAAGCCCTTTGATTTTTTCCGCCAAAAACTAAAAAATAGTGTTGGAGAGAAAAACAAAACAACAACAAAACGGAAAAATAAAGCAACAAGCCAAGCCGCATAGAGTATAGTGAAACAAAAAAAAAAGAAAAAGTCGTTGATCGGTGATCAAAGAATAATTTGAAAAGAAATCAAAGGAATGAAGGAAGCAAGAAGCAACAAAAAAAATGCATAAAGAATTTCGAAAGAGATGATTTTTTTATATATTTAACAGCACCAACAAGAACGAGGAAAGAAAAGTGAGGAGTGAAAGACCAAAGTACTTTGATGCAAAAAGGAAAAAAATCACAAAAAAAAAAGAAGTGGACAACGAAAACGACGACGGAGGAAAAAAGGAAAAAAAAGAGTATAGGAACCAAAAGACACGAATAGAAAAAATGGGTTTTTGAACAAAGAGCAAAAAGCAACGAAAAAAATAAAATAAAATGAAAAATGGTTTTATTACCTAAAAAAGTTGATTGAAAAAAAATCTTTTTGGAAAATAGAAAAAAAAGAAAAAAGAGTAAACATCAAAAACAAACAAAGAATTAAATTTTTTTTAAAATAATATTTTTCAAGGTTATTTTTGAGATGGCTTTTTAGACGCAACTGGTTGTCGTCGGTGACACTTTTGGAGGTCTAGCACTAATAAAATTATAAAAGATATATGATTTTATGTTTTTTGTAAAAATAAAAATAAAAACTTACTATCAGCTTGAAAACATTTCTTTACAATAATCTTTAAGTAAAAAATTGATAAAAGTTAAATATTTTGCGGCAAAATTCTCAGTCGAAAATATTTCTTAAAAATTTATTATAAAAACCTAAGTTCTCGGTTTTTAAAATTTGCGTCACCTTAAAAATTTTTTTATAGTTTTAATTTATTTAGGCAACCTTAAATTTAATTTTTATGAAAGCCGCCCATTCATAACCTTTTGTAAAAAAAGAGTTTCATAACTCCCATTATTCACTCATTCTCACACACCATCATTAAAAAGCCACATCATCATAGCAAAGTAAAACATTTTTTTCGTTCGTGATGTTTCAAAAAAAAATAGCCTTGTCTTTCTTCTCTTTTTTTTTCCTTGTCCTTGTCGTCGGACAACGAGGCAAAAAGAAAAAAAAAGCAACAAAGCAACGTAAAACAAAAAAAAACAAAAAAAGAGAGAAACGATGACAAATGCTTGCTTTCATGTGCTTACTTGGTTACGAAATCACACAAACACATACATATATGTTTTTTTGTCTTTCATTTATTTTTTAATTTTTGTTTAAAAAAAATAAAAAAAATAAATTCTAAGTATTTAATTTACAAAAAAAAAATAAAAAAACATCGAGAAATTTTTTTTATTTAAAACAGCTGAAAAGAAGAAGTATGAATAAAAAAACGTAGCTGAAATCATGCGCGAAAAAAATATAAAAAATTTAAGTAAAAAAATTACGTAATTTTTTTATTGAAAGAAAAATATATTATTTTTAGTTTTTTCCTTTTTTTTCTACTTTTTCTTGATGAATGAAAAAAAAGTCAAAAATAAAATAGTCGTCGGATTTCGTAGTTTTATTTTGTACAGAGGGAGATTAAGGGTATATATTTAAAAAAAGAGATACTTCATGTATCTTATTTTTTTTAATATTCTTAATCCAGCAAAAAAAAAATAAATCCAAAGAAAAAAAATGAATGATGTAATATTTCGTTGACTTTTTTCTAAAATTAAATATTATTTCTTTGAAATTTTTACTTTACAAATCCACAAAAAAAGAGAGAGTGAGAGATTAAAAAATGAAACTATAATTTCGTGAAAAATATAAAATAAAATAAAGAAAACAAAATTTGTTTGAGCGATGAATGAATTATTAAACAACGTTTTTTAATCAAAGAAAAAACCCAAGCAACAACAATAACAGAGCTACGACAGAGTTCAAAATAAAATAAAATAATTTTCTTGTTTACTTTCCATTATTATTATTTTTATTCTTTCTATTCTTCTTTGGTTTTTTTGGTTCTAAAAAAAATTAAGTTCCTTTTTTGTTTTTATTTTTTGAGCAAGGAAGAAAAGGAAAGAATTTTAGATTTAGAGTTCGAATTTTTTAAGACTTAGCTAGAGAACATTAAAAAAATAGGAAATATTAAAAAAGGACCAATGACGAATTTTTTTTAACCTATCAGAATTTTCTTTTTTTGCCCAAAACCTATGACCAAACCAAAAAAAATTTATATCAAAATTTTGTAACTTTTTTTTAATTGATATTCGGCCAATAAGTCGTCCGTTGATGCCCTTTAAGAACAAAATATGAAAATATATAAAAAACTGGAAAACAATCAAAGTTTATAAAAAAATTTAAAATATAAAAGCGTAATTGGACATTTACTCTTCCTTTTTTATTTGTCATCCAAACGTCGCAGAATAAAAAAAAGACGAACACAAAAAATGTCATAAATTAAACTTTAATACTTTTTTACCCCCTCTCAGGGTAACAATGACCTTGTAGTTTTTATTTTAACGATTTCTTTTTTTCTACTATAATATTTTTTTATTCGATTAAAGGGTGGTCGTTTCGCGTAATTTTTGATCTTTAAAGCATTAAAGAACTATGTATGTTTGAATGATCCCCAATTTGTTTTAACTAATTGAAAAAAGAGAACCATATCGCCTAAGGCGTTTTTCATCATATCAAACTTCTTTTTTTTTTGCAAACAAAATGCATGAACAAAATTTTTATGTAAAAAAATTTCCACCTTTTTTGACTTTTGATTGTCGATCAAAACCAACTCAAAAAGTTTTGAATTTTAGGTTGGTAAATTTTTTGCTGAGAAAAAAAAGAAAAATACTAATTTTCGATGTCTGAAATTAATTTTCAATAACCTTTTGCACTTTTCTAAAAAAAATTCTAATTTTATTTAAACTCAAGTTCCATTTTTTTTCACTAACAAAATGATGTGATTTGAAAAAGAAAGAAAAAAATTAAGTCTCAATGATTCACTTAAAAAAATGTCAATGAAAAAAACAAACATTCATTCTTCGATGATCTCAAAAACTATTATATATATAAAAAAAGTGCGTAGGTTTATTTGATTAAAAACTTTTTAGTTTTATTTTTAAATAAAAAAGTATTAATCAAATAAAAAAATTGACTTTTATTTTTTTGCAAGAAAAAAGAGTTTGTTTGTGTTCGATCTCGAAAAAAGAAAAAGAAAAAGTGATGTAACCGTGAACAAAAAGAAAAAAACATTCTCAATTTCAATGAAAAATAAATTTAATTTGAAAGGGAAAAAACAAAATCTAGATTTTTTTAGGTAAAAAAAAGTTATGCCTTTTTTGGTGTTTACCGGAAAACAAAATGCGACACGAAAAATATTTTTTCATGACTATCGAACTTCGCGGACGTTAATTCAAAATTTGAAATTTACCAAAGGTTATTATATTTTCGGCAGATATAATTTAATTTTAAAAAAATCATTATAAAAAATAACGCTATATGGGTTTTCTTTTCTGTGACTAAAAAAATTAGAAAATGTGGTCAAAGGTCATTTAAAAAACTTTTCCACTCATTTATTTATGTAAACAAGAAAAGAACAACAATCAAAGAAGGCGCAAAACTTTAATGTCAAAAGTCTAGACAAATTAGTGAATATTTTTCTTTCAAACTATTTTTAAAGCGCCAAAAAATTGTTACTTTTTAAAAATGATTTAGTTAAGCATTTTAAAAATTTTAATAGTTTCTAGAACGCAGTGAAAAAATAACTCATTCGAATTTACATAAATTTTTTCTTTTTTTTTCGAACTGAAAAAATTCTTTGAAAAGACAACTCAAAAATCGATTTTTTTTTTCCAGCCAGTTTCAAACTAAATAGCTGCTCACTTTCATGATAAGATATCCCAAGCTTCGAAACCTCCAACTTAAAATTTAATAAATAATTTCAGAGATCACAAATTTAATTTTCATGACGCAAAGAAAAAAAAGAAAGTGTAAATTAGATTAATCCAAGTGCAAATATGAGAAACTAAATCCTTTTTTTAGAATAATTTTATTTTTTTCAGAGTAAAATACAAAAAAATATAATATTAAAACAAAGAACAAAAATATATGTGGGATACAAAAAAAGGAAAGCAAACTTCTTTTTTTTTCAAATACAAAAAAAAACAAAGTTTAAACTTTAAAGTTTTCGCATGAGATGAGGGCTGGAAACTGCTCCGCATTGTCCAAGAATATTTTTGACTCCATGTTTGAGAGCGAGGCAATGGCATGATTTCATTGCATTGACATGAACGGCAGTTTTGTAAAGGAAGCATTCATCAAAAATGGCATCCAAATCAGGTTTGGTTGGAAGAGCGATATCACAATTTTTGGTATAATAACAGGCAATTGCATGATTTTTATGACAAGTTTCAACGCAAGATTTGAATTTACGGAATTCAACGAAAGTATTTCGAGCTTTTTTAAACAAATCCGTTTTTTTCATTTCTTCATCCTTGTCTTCCTTAACTCCGGAACCTTGAATGTAAGAAGAATAATCTTGTTTGGGAATATAGGATACAGCTTTGGGATTTGTTTCACAAAAATCTTCAACCTTTTCATTGAGACATTTATAAGCTGAATCAGCTTCAGAACCAAAATCAGGGAAGCAAGAGGTGTAGTTTTCAGTTGCATCACCAAAAGAGGAAAGATGAGATTCACAAGAAGTTTTGCATTCATCAATTTTATTGTCGGCTTCCGCATTGCATTCTTGAACATCGGAGCAAGAGCAAAGACGGATCTAAAAAAAGAAAGAATATACATATATTTAAATAACTTTGAAAATTTTGGTGTTAAAGAAAAAAATGAGCCGAAAAATTAAAATGAGTCCAAAATTTTTATGGGAACTTTTTTGGGAGCTCCGACAACTATGGCGAGAAAAAAATTGTTTCGTTTTCAAGAAATTTAAAAATCTTTAAAGTAAAATTTCTTTTTAAACCGATAGTTTTAGGATAAAGAAGAAAAAAAACTTACTTCATTTACAGTATCATTGCTAAAAGCTGCAGTTTCAACTTCTGGGGCAACAACTGTTGCGGTAGTTGTTGGAGCTTCGGTGGTAGTGGTAGTAGTTGTAGTCGTGGTGGAGGTTACTGGAAATTCTTGTCCACCATTTGGAGCAGCAGAAGATGGCTTGAATTTTTTGGTAACTTTATATGGAGCAATCGTAGCTACAGTAGGAACTGAGGCAGTTGAGACCGCAGCTGGTGCAACTGGAAGACCATAAGTTCCAACAGCAAAAATAATTACAAAAATTGCAAAAAACTTGAGATGAGCCATGATTAAATAAAAAATAATTCGTTCTTCAATAGATAAAAAAAGAAGAAAGAACTGATGAGTTTAAAGGAATTTGGATTTCTTTTATATTAACGAAAAATGGTTTGTGGGTTGTTGGTTTTGTCGAATAAAAATAAATCTTGCAAGGAGAAAAAATAATTAATGAACGAGGGCAATGCCTTTAGAGGTTAGAGATAATTATTATTTGTTTATGGCCATAATCAAAGATGATGGAGTGATAGTTTCTTTTAGGTATACGACTCAGATTGCTCAAAGGCATTTTTATGAGCAAAAAAATCAAAATGATTTATTTGTTTATGGTCTTTTTTTAAAATTTTTTGATCATTGATCTAAACTCTTTCTTCTTTTTTTCTTGGCATTTCTAGAAAACAAATTTTTTGCCTTTTGATTTAAATAGAAAAGTGTGCCTTTAAGAAAAAAAGATAGAAAATACAAATCCCTAATTATTCTTTAACAAAAAAGGAAACAAAAAAATGTAGTGTTCGTATATCTAAATTTTGTTATAATTTACCTGAAAGAAAAAAATCGGAAAAATCATATTTGAAAATGATAAAATTCTAACAAAGAATATATTCATAAAATTATTAATATTTATTCGAAACAAAAAGACAATGGTTTTTTTATATTCCAAAATGTTGAAAAAAAATTTAAGAGAAATAAAAACTTTTTGATTACAGTAACGCTGGTGTTAAATAAGCATTTAATTTTACAGTAAACTCAAAAATCGATCTTTCAATTTTTGGTTGAAAGTTCATACACCGCATAAAAGTTATTTTATTTAAAAAAATTACCTTTTATTTCCCAAAACAAATTGCGATAAAAAAAAACAATTGGGTTTGGACACACTGATTTTGTGGTTAATTTCATTTACTTATTTATTTTATTAATTAAAGCAAGAATTTAAATTTCATTTCATTTTTAAAAAGATACATATAAAAAAACCGAGATTTATTTATTTAGACAATATAAAATAAAAAAGTAAAGTATGTGTTTTTTTTTTTAATTTTTAAAGCTACTTCTTCTTCGCTCGTTTTGCGCTTTTGCAATTGCAATTTGTAAACATTGAAACCATTCTTCTGCTTTATTTCGATCCGATGCCTAAATAAATTTTAGATGATTTTTTGTTTTTTGTTGATTAATAAGAAATGAAAATTACCTTCAAAACATATGATTTTTCATCTTCAGTAAATATCTCAAATGCTTTTGGTAAAGATTTTCGAGATTGTCGACCACGAGTTAAAGATTTAACTGATCGAATTTTTCTCAAATCTATTGATGGACTCACAGTTTTGGGAGTTACAGTCTGAAAAATTAAATAAATAAATTATACTATCAAAATTTTAATTAACTTTTTTGTTTTAAGACTCTCATGTCCAATAGTTTAAATTTTAAAATTTTCATTATAAAACATTCTTAACGAAAAGTTCCGCCAAAATGAATTTTAAAAATCTACGGGAAAAAAACTTACATTATAAGTTTGATCCGAACATGTTAAAGCTGCGGAGGAAAGAGTAAAATATTTGGTATGCCATCGTTTTAAAAATTTCCATTTACCGCGTTTTTCTTTTAATTGGCCTTCAAGCAAAGGCATGTTGCTATTATCAGATTTTATCAAAGATCTAAAACCAATAATTTTATTTTCCATATTTGCCTTAAAAAATTTTAGTGGCTTACTTGACTTTTTCTGGATGAGCACAACTAAAGCAAATCCATTTATGTAAAGTAGGATTAAAACTAAAATTATCAAAATATTGTTCATCTTGAAGTTCCTTTAAAATTAATGATTGCTCTTTGATAGCTGGAAATGCGGAAGTAACAATGGTAACAAAATCTCGATTTTTATTTACATCTTTTCCAAGTGAATTCCAACAATTTGCTAAAGTTTTAAATTCTTCTGATTCTTGACTCAAAACTTTATTTGTTGATTCGATTGAGCTTACTTCAGCCTGAAAATTTAAATAAATATTATCAGATTTTTTAATTTTATAAAATACATTTTTGGCTTTGGATGATTTTAAAAAAATTAAAAATCCATTCGTGACCCAAAATATAAATGTCAAAATTTATTTTTTATGCAAATTTGAAAAAAGTAATTTAATAAAAGCCATTTTTTCTAAAAATCGAACTTCGCTGGAATTTATCGAAAATATTTAAATTCGCAAATTGACTTTTCTTTGACTACCCTTAGGTTTTCGAGGTCGCTGATGACGAATCTGACCTCAGTTTCATTGGTTTCATAGCTACATCTTGAGATACAGCTGCCCTGATCAGCAAATTCAACTTTTTTTTAAGACGCTTTTTTTAAAAAGTGTCTAGACCAAAAAATAGTAAAAAATACGCTGATTATTTCTGTAATTGATGTCAAAAATAGAAGTATAGTCCCAAATGGGTCAAAAGTCCATTTTAATAGAAAATTCAACGTCTCGCTTGGGAAAACACGAAATCTGTGGCCGCGGGCCACCCATTTGAAGACATATTCGGATTCCTCAAGAAATTTCACCCTAGAAAAAAGGAATTTAAAGAAAAAAAAGCGGGACAACTTGAAAACGGTGACTGGCTCTATGAATTACACCAATATGAGGTCACTATAGAAGTGATTAATAAATACATTCAAAAAACGCGAAATCTTAGCCAAAAACGTAGAAAAACTCATTTAATGATTTTACAAATCGATAAAACTTCATATTGATATGCTTTTCGATTTTTCCCACATTTTAAAAGTTTAATAGTACCAAATGATGATCAAAAAAATAAAATTTCTCAAAACAATGTTTTTATTTTTAAAACTCTTCATTTCTAGACCTAATTTGGGTCGTAGAAACCGAATTTGATAACCGTTACTAGGGATGACAATCTCAAAAATGAGTTACGGCATAGTGTAAAATTTGCATATTTAAGAAATTCGTAAATCAATAACCAGCTTATGATATATTTTTTTAATTGTCAAATTCGGTTTCTACGACCCAAATTAGGTCTAGAAATGAAGAGTTTTAAAAATAAAAACATTGTTTTGAGAAATTTTATTTTTTTGATCATCATTTGGTACTATTAAACTTTTAAAATGTGGGAAAAATCGAAAAGCATATCAATATGAAGTTTTATCGATTTGTAAAATCATTAAATGAGTTTTTCTACGTTTTTGGCTAAGATTTCGCGTTTTTTGAATGTATTTATTAATCACTTCTATAGTGACCTCATATTGGTGTAATTCATAGAGCCAGTCACCGTTTTCAAGTTGTCCCGCTTTTTTTTCTTTAAATTCCTTTTTTCTAGGGTGAAATTTCTTGAGGAATCCGAATATGTCTTCAAATGGGTGGCCCGCGGCCACAGATTTCGTGTTTTCCCAAGCGAGACATTGAATTTTCTATTAAAATGGACTTTTGACCCATTTGGGACTATACTTCTATTTTTGACATCAATTACAGAAATAATCAGCGTATTTTTTACTATTTTTTGGTCTAGACACTTTTTAAAAAAAGCGTCTTAAAAAAAAGTTGAATTTGCTGATCAGGGCAGCTGTATCTCAAGATGTAGCTATGAAACCAATGAAACTGAGGTCAGATTCGTCATCAGCGACCTCGAAAACCTAAGGGTAGTCAAAGAAAAGTCAATTTGCGAATTTAAATATTTTCGATAAATTCCAAATTCATCGAAAAAGTGCGATTCTTAGAAAAAATGGCTTATAAATATCTAAAAAAAATTTCGTTCCAGGACAATTTATTTTGAACCACATTTTTTAATTTTTTATGAAAATTAAATCAACAAAATTTTATTTATGTTTAATTTCCTTACCTGTAAAAACATTAAATGCAACCAAATAGCTGGAATATTAGTTTTAAAAACGAATAATGAATCATTGGTTGAATGCAAACAATATTGATGCTCCTTTAAACTGCAAACAAAATAAATTTTCATTCGTGATTTAGAACTTTTTTCTTTTACTTCCACCATGCATTTTAGTGGAATCGGATATTTAGAAGTAAATTCATGAATATATTTTCGAATTTTAGTTCTTCGATGATCCACAAATTGTTTCACGACATCGCCCCTTTCGAGATCCCAATCAGAGGAATTTTTAGTGGTAATGGATTTATTTCCTACAGTAACCGTGGATTTATGCTGCTTTTTTGTTGTTGTTGGAGTATCAGAATTTCGAGTTGTTGATGAAGTTTGAATGGAATGAGAACTTCTGGTTGGATGACTTTTAGGTGGAAGTTTAGAATTATTATTTATATTTGTATTTGAAGCTGTTGTCGTGACGGGACTTGCATCCATAACTGGAAAAGTTGTTTCATACCCGATTGGACTGGGTGAAAGATTATTCAATGGTTTTGAAGTAATATTCGGTCGAGCATTTCGAATATTTGACATAGGTCGAACTCTACCATCTTTGCCTATCGTAATTGGAGTGGAAAGGAGGGCCATTTGATAACTTGTTGGTGAAGACTGTCGGGATTGGGTATTCGAACTTTTATGGACGTTGAGACTCGTCCGATCTGGCCGAGTTTCTTCAGCTCCTTGAGCTTGATAAGCAGCGTGTCCATGCCCGACATTATTGTAACTTGGAGTCTTTGGATGATGTCCCAATGATCCAGATGATCGCATTTTATATAAATCCGCCAAATTTTTTGTATTTTTATCAAATTCTCCGACATTTCTTGAACCTCCAGCTCCAGAAGTTGTTGTGGTCATTGCGGAAGTGGCGGCGGCAACTATGGTCGATGGAGGAGGACTTAAATAAATATTTGGTTCATTTATATTAAAAATAGTGGTTGGTGGAATATTATTATTATTATGCTGAATTGGATCATTTGGAAATATTCTTGATGATCGTTTAGATTGCAAAGATTCTATGGAATCAAATCCACTACGACTTCGAGAATTTGTTGTTGGAGTTTTTGAATTTGTCATAAGATAAATTTCTTCATTTGATGATGGATCAAGAAGTCGACCAGTGGAGCGCTTTTTATCATCGCTAAAATAATTTTGATTTGTATTTCTGCTGTTTTCTCACAGTTTTTAATGTTTAAAAAAATTTCGCCTCAAATATTTAGGTTTAAAATTTTATTCAAAAACTTACCCAGAAAGACCTCGAATTCTTTGATATGCTGAATAACTCGATCCCTGCCTTTCACTTAAATCTTTAATTATTTCTAAATGATGTTGGACACTTGAAGGAAAAACTTCAGCGACGCCTAAAACTTGCCAAAAATCATTATCACATTCTTTTTGGAATTTTCAAAAACTCACTTTCAATTTCTTTTAATAAAACGGGTAAATTTTGTGCATTGGATTTATTACATAATTCAATTAAATCTGGTATAGCTAAAGCAGCCATATCACTTCCAGTTTTACCTATATGTCCAATAACTTTTCCCATCGTAGTTAAATTATTTTGTGATGGAGTATTTTGTCTTAAAGCTCTTTTAATTGGAAGCAATTGATTTACTAAAGCCAAAACTCGGCCTTTTGAAATTAGAGATAAATAAATATGCAAAACAGCGGTGCAAGTGTTTGGAGAATTTAAAAATTCTTCAAATTCAAGTAAATGCGGTATTATTAACTGAAAAATATTTATCTTTAAAATAAAAATTAAGAATTTGGCCTTTTTTTTTGGATAATTTCGGTTTTGAAACAAAAATTTTTTGGTCTCAAATAGAAAAATTTTAAAATATACTTACATCAGGTTTAGAATTAGCCACCATTGAAGCTAATTGCATGAGTGAAAGCTTTTCAGATGTATCAAGAACCGAAAGACCGAATAATCGAAATAATTGAGATAAATGTGCATGAAAAGGTTCACGATTTTCTGGGTATACTTGTGGTAATACACGTACTAATGAATAATTGCCTAAAATAAATTACACTTTAATAATTAATTTTTCATATTTAAAAAATTTGGGCATTTTAGATTGAAACACAAAAATAGAGTTAAATTCCTTAATTTTCGTGGTAAAATTCGTTGTAATAATTTTTTATTTTTTATTTAAAACTTTGCATTTATTTTTCCTTTATAAAAATTTTGCTTACCATTAATAATATTTGAGATTATTTGAATTGCATATTGAGCTAATAACTTTCCATTATGTATTGCAGCTAATGAAAGATAACTTGATGTAGATCTAACCAGTTCATGATTAGAACAACTTAAAGCTTTATTAACTGCAACTGGAATAGCTACAATCATCACAGATTTCTTGCTATGATACAAGAAAAGACTAGATAAAATTTCTGATGCAATTCGACAATGTGGAGAATCAATTAAATGTCCTCCTCCACTTCCACCAACATTATTTGAATTTGAATTTGATGAAGAAGAAATTATATACATTTTATGATTTAAACATGAATCCAAGACATCCACCAATGCAGGCGCATAAGTTTCCATGGAACATGTTTCACTAGAAAAAAATAATTTGGTTTAGTTAAAATTATTGGGTTGGATGAGAGGGCAGAGTTACCGTATAGCGGATGTAATTCTTGATAATGTAATTTCCACAACACTTTGATCATTCGAATTTTCAATATAATGACGATCATTAAAAATTTGTTTTATTCGGGCTAAAGCTGGATGCTAAAAATTATAACACTTATGAATTATTATTTTTGTCTTCAAAGAATGGATTCTAAAGTTTAAAACTTAAAAAAAAAAATATATAGTAAAAAATATATATTTTAACCATTTTTTATTGATTTAATTTTCGGGCTGAGACTCTTTGTAGTAAATTTATTTAATTTTTCTAATGTAAGGCATTTTATGATTTTTTTAAAGCTTTTTACGGTATTTTTTCATTTTTTGCATTTTAATACTCAACACAAATTTTTTTTGCTCCACTGATTATCAAACTCGAAAAAAAGTGACTAAAACTAAACTAATGTTGATGTCCATTTTTCATTTTATTTAATGAAATTTTTCATAAAAAAATATTTTTATTCCGATGTCAAAAAAAACTTGTTGAACAACAAGTTTTCAGGTTTTTTTCCTAAATTCTTCTTCTTTTTTTTATCGAAACTATTTTTGTGACGTCAAACTTTTATCCATCCATTTTTTCCTTTTTTTGTCAAATCAATTTCAGGAAAATGGGAGAAAAAGAAATTGAATCAAGATCGATGGATGGATGCAGAAAAAAAATCATCCAAAATTACGAACGACAAAAAAAAGAAAATTATTTTTTTGGATGAAAAACTTTGCAAAAAAATTGGAACAAAAATTTGTAGAGAATTTTTTTTCATTCCCTGCAAAATGAGTCAATTATTATTTTTTTTATTTTGTTTTGTTTTTCCTTTATGGCTTCAAAATTTGGCTCCAAAAAATATAATAATAATAATTCGATTTATTGAATTTCTCACGTGCAAAATAAAAAAAATTTGGTAGAAAATTTATTAATTTTTGGTTGATTTTTTCTATTTTTAGTCAATATTTTCTCTTCTAAAAAAATAAAATAAAAATTTTGCTTGCTAGAGTTTATGAAAATAAAAAAATGTCTGTGACTTTGATTTTAAAGACGAAAATCAAAAATTTGGTTAAAAAAAGTTAAAAAAACGAGTAAAATTAAAACAAGCTTTCTAAATCCTAAAATTGACGACTTACAAGTTCAGTAATAATTTCATAATCAGGAATAGAAAATAATTGATCCGCGCATTGAATTTTGCGTTGTTGTAAAACTTTGGTTAATAATGAATTTGAAAAGCTATAATTCATTGCGGACGCTGCTGAAGATGGTGAAGTTGATAATAATGGCATGGGTGGAGGTGGTGAAGTTGTTGTTGTTGTAGCTGTAATAAAATAATTAATGGTTTATTACGGGTGATAAACCTTGGAATGGTAAAATAAATACCTGATGGCATGGATCTTTTTAATCCAGGTGGATATGGTACAGGTGGCACAGGTTGAGGCGCCATTTAAACCTGTTTTTTTTTTTACACCACCAACTAACCAACTAACTAACTTTGAATTTGTAAGAGAAAGACACTGAAAAAAAAATATAGCAAGGAAAATAATGAATAAAATAAAATTTTCACGGCGAAACAGCGATCATTAATAAATAAAAATTTTCAAGATAACAAAGTCGAGCAAATTAAATAATGAAGTTTTTGTTCTCAGAGAAAAAAAACTATTGTTAGAGGAATTTAAATAAATATAATTCTATTTTCGTGGTGCGACACGACTTCCAAAAATCCAGAAATAATCATCAAAAAAACGCAAAAAAAAAAGTGAAAATAAAAAAGTTGCTTGCTTTGAATGAGTTTGATTCAGACAACAAAAATCACCGTTTTTTGTGTAAGTTTGTTTCTGAACAACAGCAACCAACAACTTCTATGATTCACTCATGATGGAGAAAAAAAAGAAATCACCAACTAACAATAAAAAAAACCATTCAGAAATACAATGAGGCAAAAAAAAAATATAAAAATAAAAAAACGAGAAAAACGAGAAAAAGAGAACCATAAAAGGAAGGAAAGGAAGGAGCACTTCGAGACAGCAAAAAAAAAGTGGAAAAAAATTGGAGGGCGCTGTTGAATGAATTGATTGATTGTAAGAAGAAAATGATGAGTCAAAGGCGAGAGAAAAGAAAAAAAAAGTCATGGTTAAGAAATATATGGGCAGGAGAGAGAGAGAAGTTCAAATCAAAGTTAAAGTTAAAAACCAACCTCATTATTATAAGACAGTAATCAAAAAATGGTAGAAATTTAAAAAATTTATTTACTATCAAAAAACCTTTTTTCATTGACATATGTTTACTTTTTTTTTCAAATCAAAGCGAGAAAAAAAAAGAAAAGAGAAAAAAACACCATAGGTGGACATTTTGGTTGGTGTTGTCCTTTTTTGACCGGTAAAATGAGGTGAACTGTCTTTTTTTCTTCGTCTCTCGCGTGCATGCACGCACACATTTATTTTTGAGACCGACGAGACTAAAAAAGGGAAAAATAATAATAAATAAAAATGAAAAGTGAACGCGGCAACGTATGTACGTATCCTATCTCTCCTAACGACAACAACAATGTATGTTTTGTTGTTGCTCCTTTCTTTCTCTCATTTTTTTTCGTTGTTTTTGAGTTGAGTCGAGTCGCGCTTCCTGCCACATTCATTCTTCCTTTCTTACTTTTCTACCAAACACAACAAAACAAAAAAAAATCATAACCCATCTCCTTTCGCGCAAGCAAGCAAGCGCAAACACGCAAAAAAAGAAAAGGGAGTCAGTCGACTCGCTCGACCCATAGTTTTTTTCTCGTCGGTTAATAGAAGTATATACTTTTGAGAAAGAAAATGAGAGAGAAGAGACCCAAGAGAAAATAAAAAATATTGAAGAGGAGCGGAAAAAAGGAAATAAAAGTAAGACGAGGAAATATTGGGCTAAAAATCTTAAAATGGTAGAAAATAAGGAAAATAAACGTTGAAAACCCCAATAAAAAAACTTTTTTTTTTGTAAAAATATTTTAATTTGTTTCGAAACCAAAATGATAGTAACATTCATAAAAGACAGTAACTCACTCATCTGTTCATTTCGACGCTGTTTTTAGAATGTCAAACAAAATGTCAAAAAAAAATTTAGTCATCTTCATCAAAAAAAAGAATTTTCGAAGTGTACATACTTCGCAAAAAAAAAAAAACATATGTACATGAAATTTTTTTTTGAAGTTTATTTCAAGGTTACAAACCATAATTTTTTTTTCAAGTTTGTCAAAAAAATAACGACTTCAACATTTTTTTTTTGAGATTCAATTTTGATTTTTTTTTGACAACAAGGTCACTCGAAAAAAATAGTAATAATTATTTATAACAAAATTTTATTGTTTTTGCTTCCGAAAAGTACAAAAATAAAAAAGCATATTATCAATTAAAAAAATGAATTCAGCCAATTGTTTTATAAGGAGAAGATAGTAACACAAAAATGCTTAAAATTTGCTTTTTTAAATTACTGTCATTTAAAGCAATCCTAACTTTTTTCAATAAATTACAAGAAAAATGCATAAAATCAAGTTTTACAATTTTTTCGTTGACTAATTTTTTTTCTTTAAAAAATTTAGCCGAATTTTAAAAAGGTTTGTTGTAATTTAGTAACATAATTCAATTAAAAAAAGTTTACTTTGTGGTCACAATTAACACACAAACAAATATTTTGTTAATTAAAAAATAAAGTTTGTTTAATCCAAAAATTTCAAAATTTGAGAGAAAACAATAAAATAATAAAAAAAAGAGAAAACCCGAAAAAACTGAAATTCTGGGGGTCTCTTTATGACACCCAAAAAAATAAAAAAATATGACATTTTTCTTTTTTCCTATTTTAAAACAAAAAATCATGCTCAAAATAACTTTAAAAAAAACAGATGTTTTACATACATCAATATTTTTTTCAACAACATCATCATATTTTTTTGAATAGAACCGCACTTTTCAATAAAAAATAAATTAAAAATAAAATAGAAGTAAAAATAAGTGACTCTAAAAACATACGCAATTTATCTAAATTTTCCTTATCGTGGTTTTCCTCATTTTTTTTTTGATTTCAATGTTTCTCTTTTTTCTTCTTTCAAAGTCCAATGAAAAAACCAGCTAAAAAGCCAGCAGCCAGCCTACTTCAAAAAGTAAGTAAGTAATTCAAGGTTCCCATTTATTTTTTCCATGGAAAAAAATTTGCAAAAAAGAAAGAAAATGAAAAAACAACAAAAACAACAAAAATACTCGTTTTTTAAATGAAATAAAAAAAACTTTTAAAAAGCTATGTATTCTAAAACATTATTTTATTTTCTTTAAAATAAAGAGGAGGTTGTTGAGAAAGAGTGAAATTGAATGAGGAGGTTTCAAATTTAAACAGGAAAAGAAATGGAAAAAAAAGAAAAGAAAAAAAAATTAGATAATGGTTTAAACCCGATTTTAACCAGAGTTTTTTTGTTCAAGAAAAGCAATTGTTAAAAAAAGTGTGTCAAAAACATGAAAAAAGAAACAAGCAAAAAACCAAGAAAACTAAACCTGTTAATTTTTAATATTAAAAAATGCACAAAGGAAAATAGATATTGGGAATTAATTTGATTTTCGTGGTAAAAATCTCTGTGAAATCTAAGAGAAAAGTGGAGTCTGTTCTGAAACAAAGATTTTTCGAAGAATGAAAAAAAAGTCTGACATCAAACACTAATAAGCTTCTTTCATATTTTTCTCCAACTTATTTTTTTTTAAATAAGCAAATTAAGCCAAGCCATGTGAGTTATTTAGCTGTCATCATCATCATTATTTTCTTATCTATATTTTACCAAAATCTGTCAAAAAAAAAGAAAGAAGTTTTTGACGGGAAAATTGAGAGAAAAGAAAAAACCGCTCTCATTTCTTTATTTATTTATTTTTTCGAACAGTAATTGAAAAGATTTTTATTTTATTTTTATAGCAAAAAATCAAACTTAGGGATGGGATAGAATAGGATGGGATGGATGATGGATCAAATATTGACAAAAAAAAAACTCGAGATTTTAACGCTTCTCTCTTTTTTTTGATTCAAAGAAGAAAAATAGGATGGATAAATAATGAAAATGAAAAGGAGCGAAGCAAAATAAAAAAAAACTATTGAAAAAAGATTTCATTGAGACTGTTTTTTTTGATTCTTCACTTTTTTTGAGTAAAAAGTAAACAGGGTAAAATAATATAATAATGAAGAAAAAAAGGTTTTAAAATTGCGAGAAAAGTTTTTTCTTTATGTCAGCTTTAAAAAAAATTGCGTGGAAAACTCAAGATTTAAAAGAAATGGATATGAATCAGCCTCAAACTTTTACCTTTTTCAAGAGTTGTTAGAAAATTTTTTGAATCAAGTTTTTAAATAAAAACTGTTTCTTAAATCAAAAAATTTCTTAAACCAAATAAATTTTTTTAGAAATCATAATATCGCAAAGAATAAACGCTTCGGTGGAAATTTAATTAAAGATTTCAACTTTCTATCTGTTTCAGAAAATAGACTCGGCCACAATTTTCGAAATTTTTTAGATTACTAAATTTTTTTTGTTACATTTCTTTTCATTATTTTTACTTCAAAATAAAATTTACTTTAAAATGACGAAGAAAATGAGGAGGAGGAAGAAGAAACAAACAAATATTGGTACTCAAACTCATCAACAAAAATAAATTTATTTTTCTAATAAGATTTATTTAAATAAAGCCAGGAACTTCTTCTTTTTATTTTTCATTGAAGAAGAATAAGAAAAGGAACTCTTCTTTCTTTACTTTCAACTTTTCAGCATTGCACAGAACTGTTCTTTTCTGTGCACTTTTTTTGTTGTTTTTGTTATGCATCATCAATGAAGCTTTAAGCAAACAATAAAAACACTTTAAATTAAAATAAAAGTAAGTAAGTTAAGTTTTCTTTAATTTTTGAAAAATGAAAAACAATAAGTTGTCGTTGTTAGTCACTTTCGTTACTCATTTTCATTTTCATTTTGATCGCATTTTTGTTGTTGCGCAAAAAAAAAAGAAAATAAAAACGTTAATTAGCAATTATTATTATTTGCAGAAAAATTTTAAGTTTTTGTATTATTTTAGAAAGTTGAAAATTTCTTTAAAAAATGAAAAGAAAAAAAGAAACAAAGAAATAATAAAAATGAAAATTTCATTTAAAAAAGTATAAAAATAAAGAAAATTTATGAGTTTATAAAAAAAATTAAATATGGAAAAAGTAAAGCTTATCAAATTTTAAGGAAAAAAATCACAAAATTTATATATAAAATTACCGAAATTTGAGTTATTTAAAGGAAGATTTTTTATTTTCTAAACATTTTTTCCGATTCCAACAGGTTTTATTTTCTCATGGTGGTTGTAAATAGTAGACACAGAAAACACAAAACTTTCTTTCTTTCTCCATTCCAATAAAAAACTTACAAACATTTTTACAACAACAAAGATATTAACTTCCGGCGGTCAAGGACCCAATGAAGAAGACGAAAAAAAAATTAATGACAACGAAAATCAAAAACGCATGTATTTTTATTTTTTCGTTCAAGCTTTTTTTCAAGACAATGAGCCAATAATAATATAATATTATTTATTTCGTAAGTAAGAAAGATGGGAAAAGGAAAAAATCGCTCAAGGTCGTCGTCTCAAAAAAAATTTTTCATGAGAAAAAAGTAAAAGAGCAGACACAAAAATAAAAGAGAGAGAGGAGATAAATTTGCTGTTATTGTTGAAGTTGGTGCGGCAGATGTTTTCTTCAAAAAAAAATTTCAGGAAAAATTGCTATATTAATTGAAAATTATATTTATGAAAAAAAAAATTAAACCTTTTTTCATGGATTTTTTGACATTTTGTTATAGAAAAAATGAGAATAAAGTGATTGAAATTTTTTCTCAGCTATTGATTAAATAGAGTTAAAAATAATTCAGATTTATTTATTATTTCTTAACAACTTTAACAAAAAAATTGGTAGATAAATTGTTTTTTATTTATTATGATTCCATTTTCGGTAAAGGTTCTGATTGATATGTCCATGGTCGAGGTTTGGTTTCACATGTAAAATTGAAAACAGTTATAGTGAAGGCAAGGAAAATGCCAATGATATAAAAAATTATTGACCACTAAAAAATTTTTTGAATATTACTTTTTTTGAACTTTTTTTTCTTCTAGAAAACACTAGCTTTCTTACTTCATGCTGAGTATTATGTGGAACCATAAATGCAACAATTGGAGGAAGGATCAAAACCACGCCGCTATTGATAAATGCAACCATGGTCATCAAAAAATATGCATATTGCATTGATTGCTAAAACAAATATTTCAATTTTAATTTAATCGTCCTCTATTTTTTTTTATTTACCAATGTCAAACTTTTTAGAACCCCGACGCAATTAATTCCCGAAAACACTGTTGTTAAAGTAAAAAGAATTTGTGAAGCAAAAAGTGAGTCGTCAAATGGCTGCCATGCAAGTAAAATAAAGCATAAAGCCATTCCATATTGTGAAATTGAAGCAAATATTAATACTCTACACTTTTGGGAGATACATGTGGATTTGTCACTGATTGGTCCAGAAATAATTTTCATAAATAATGAACCTATAAATGGTATGGCTGCTAAGAGGCCCGTTTTTTGAATATCAAGATTGAGAACTTTATTGAGATATTTTGGACCATATATAGCGAATAACTAAAAAAATATGTTTAAAGAATTGCGATTGATTATTAAATAAAATTTCATATTAGCAGAAAAAGCTTTGGTCTCGAGCAAATTTTTTGTTTTTAAGGAAGCTTACTTGAAATGCAAAAGCTCCACCAACAGTTGAAACCAAAATTCCAATGACAGATTTATCCTTTAAAATCTCAAAGTAAGGCGTTTTTAATTCTTTATTGTTTTTTTGATTATTATTTGGCTGTTTTCCATGTAAAATTTTTCCAAGCTCATTCGAGCTTACATTTCTAAAATCAAATGAATGTTTCCATTTTCAAAGAAAAAAAAATTATTTTTTTCGCAAACTTATGTAACTTTGGAGAATCTCTATAGAAAAGGAAAAATATTATAAATGCAATCAAAGTAATTATTCCTTGCAAATAGTAAACTCCTGTCCATCCAATGCTTGATTCACAAAATATTACAGAAATTGGCATAGTAAAAATTACAGCACACTAAAAACATTTCTTAAATAAATTTAAAAAAAAATTAAAAAGCTACAAACTTGAAGTTGGGCAGATAAAATGGCTAAAAATACTCCTGAACCACTTATTGTTGCCCATTCGCTTAAAACTGCTCCAATTCCAGGTAAGCCCATAGAATTTGCAATACCTTGAAAAATTCGAATAATAAAAAGGAAATATAATCCGCCATGATAAAAACCAAGAGGCAATAATAAAGTAGAGGCAGCTGAGATTAAACCATAAATAGTGAAAACACTTCTTAAAAAAAAGTATTTCAAAGATAACAAAATTAACTATCAACTACTCACCTAACTCCAACTTTAGAATTAAAATATGGTAAAGGAATGGCACCAATAAAATTTCCAATCGCTATAGCAGAAAATAATAAAGCTTGTTCTTTTTCAGAATATTCATAATCCTTTTTTTTCAAAGCATCAGTGTTATTATTGTTGTTTTGAAATGTATTTATTTTTGCTGATTTATCATTAATACAAACAACAGTAAAAGTAAAGGCTACAGTATTACTTAAAGTTAGGGTAAAACAAATCAATGAAATACATAAAATAAAAAATCGAGTAAAATTAAAACAAAAAAATCCACTATTTTCTGTTGTAACAATAATAATTTCGGGTTTCAATTCATCTTTGGAATTTTTACTTGAAATTGTTGAATTCGTATTTGCTCGATCTCGAAGTGAAAGAGTAAAAGATTCAGGTTCGATTTTAGACATTTCAAAAAAATTGACTGTTTTTTTGGGAATAAAAAATTTTTGTCGTCACAATTTTTTTTAATAACTAAAAAAATAAAGAAAAAAAGCAACGAATGAAAAACCTTTTTTAGAAATATGATTAATTTTATTTTTATAAAACAACGAAGAAAAAAAATTGATGATTAGCAAGCAGCAATTAATGATTTTTCTTTTTATTTGCAACAAATAAAAATGAGGAGGAAGCGCAAGCAAGAAGGAGAAGAAGAAAAGTTTGATATTTCGATGTTTTATGACTTTTTTTTTGTTGATTGAAAATTAAAAATGGACTATTTGAACCACTTTTTTCGAAGGTGATAAAAATGGAATGGACACTTTAATGATGATCAAAATGGCCGCGGTCGATCGACGTAGAATATTGAAAAAAGTTTAACTAAAAATGATAAATAAAGGTTGAAAAAAATTTGGAGGTGAAAAGCCAAAAATTGTTTGCTAATTAACAAAAACAAAACCCATGGTTTAAAAAAAATGAAGGGCTAATTAGGCCAATTATTTAATTATTTTAACACCAATTTGTGAGATTTTGTTTTAAATTAGTGATTTTATTTTCTTTATTTCCATCCAAAAAATCCTACAATTTAAAATAATGGAAAAGTCTCGGAAAATTGTTTCAAGAATTTTAAAGAAAATTTAGTTGTTTTTGGGATTTTTTAAAGCTCTCAAAGTCTCTTTTTTTGTTAGAAAATTATGAAATAAAAATAAATTTTTTATTAACAAGTAAAAGTTTAAACAAATCTTTAAAAATATATATATAAATATTTACACCGTCAAACCTCTCCTTTCAACCCGAGCAGGTTTACTTTTTTTTGAGGAAGAAAAGAATCCTCGAAATGAAGAAGGTTCTTGATCTAAGAATTTCGCTCTTTCATTAAACAATCCATCATCACAAGCTTTAGTGGCCAAACTGCAATCGGATGGCGGGTTTACACCTCTGTGAAGCCTCTGAAACATAGAAAAATTTTTAAAAAGGTATTCAGAAATTTTAAGTTTACTTTTCTGAAAGATAACTGCCTATTTTTGAATAAAATATAATATAAAGCATAAATTGGAATGGGAACCATCGCAATTAAAGTTAAATAAAATCCAACATATTCTGCCCAATATGGATAATTAGAGCCATCAGAATATTTTAAAGGTGAATATTTAATTATGGAACCAATAAATATTCCAGCCAAGGTGAATGGAACTGTAAAATTCCATAATACTTTCCATATTCTTGGAACATGAATTCCAATCATTTCATAGATTCCAAATCGGACATTATCGGTTCCTAAAAAACATACAAAAAACATGAAATATTAAAAATCTTAATTTCGGTGCGGGACAAAAAAATTAGGGAAAATCTGGGTAATTAAAACTTTGATCTAAATCAAAACTAACCAAAACCCCATGAAATTCCAATGACTTCAAAAAACACCACAAATAATAATGCAAAACTCGCGGCTCCATAAACATCCATTAAAGTAACCCAATAAGTTCCACCAAATGAAATCATTGGAATTCCAATCAAAAAAAATATGACACAAATAAAAAGTAGCGAAACTTTTCGATGTTTTTTAAGTAAAAATGGAAGTTTATCATCGAACGAAACAAATAAATTTTCGAGCATGCATATTTGAGTGTCGAGGCCCAAAACTGCGATCATAAGGAAAATAGATGAAGCCCAAATTTGTTTTAAAGGTAAATGACGGGTTATTTCTATAAAAATAATTTTAGAGATAATTGAACTTTCAAAACAAAAGAAAAAAATTTTTGGAGTTCAACAAAATAATTTTAAATTCAAAAATTTGTTAAAACCAAGCTTTTTTTTGTAAAAACTTTTGTTGTGGGACATAAGTTTTTTTTTCTCACCTGGAAGTACCACAAAAATCAATCCAACCGTGGATTTAACAATTTGATCAATCTCCTTTCCAGCCACATAAGCCATATAACCAAGACAAGAAAAAATAGCTAAACCCATTAAAATTGATGTGCATGCATTTATGAAACACATAATAAATGCATCTCGATAACAATTATGATGAAATTTATTATGTGAACCCAAAGTTATGAGAGTACCAAATCCAATTCCATATGAAAATAAAACTTGTGTGGCGGCATCCTTCCAAAGAATAACATCCGTGGTTATGGTTGTCATATTTGGTGTTAAAAAATAATTTACACCCATTATAGCTCCAGGCAAAGTTATGCCACGAATAAGTAAAACACTAATTAAAAAATATGGAAAAAGTGAACAAAAATATACAAATTTCCTGGTTTCTGTTACCCCATTCCATAAAGCAAAATATACAACCATCCAAGCAAAAAGCATGAGAACGAATAATTCCCATTGAATTCCATTAAAATTTGTTATATCATTAAATGATTGTTGAATAACTCGACGATCCCAAAATTGTTCCACGGATGATTCAAGACTCGAGCGAGTTACATATCGAGTGAGATTTGTTATTTGAGTTATATTTTCATCACCCGTGAAGCAACTCGCTGTGTTCCTAGAAAGTGATTAGCAATTATAATTTTTAGAAAAAATTAAATATAAAAAACTTTGGTTTTTTAAGCTTTTTTCCACTATTTTTTTGACATTTCATAAGTTTTAGATTGAATTTTTTAAATTCATTTCTGTCAAACCTTTTCTTTATTTTTGTTTGCCTCAATACTTTTCTTGTCCTTCAAAAAATAATAAAAGATCTATTGTTCAAGGACAAACAAAGTATTAAATTGAATATTACAAACACTTTGCTATCTGCCTTTTTTTTATCGGACGCTGAAATATCTATGATTTGATTTTTGAGGGTCATTCATTCATTCGCTCATTAACTTTAATTCTCCAAAAAAACAAAAATATTGCATTTGTTTAAAAACTGCTTTTTTGAATATTTTAATAAGTTTTTCTTTCTTTTTTTTAACTAATATAAATAATAATAATAATTTTATAAGAGAAAGAAAAAAAGAAATAAAGCTAAAATAATCTAAAATGTTTTTGAGGAAAATGAAAAGATGAACAGTATCAACACCAATACAAATGGCAATGATATAATAATTATGAAAGCACCTGTGAATGTTTAAAAAAGTAAATCGAAACCCATTGTAAGAATTTTTAAGAAAAATTTTACATTTTCAACTAAAATAATACTGTTTATGCAAAATCGCTTCAATAGCTTGCATGAAAATAAAGTTATTTTTTTATCTCAAAGTTTGTAAAATAATTAATTAATTAATTAATTACCAGTAATTATCACAAGTTTCCCATGGAAATGTTAAATTAAATGACGAAACCAAATAAAACAAAGCCCATGAAACGATCACACAAAAATATGATACACACATAAGCGAGAGAATAATATTTCCAATTCCAACTCCACGAAAAATCGGTGAAACTTTCCACATTCTTAATGAACATGTTTGAAGATATTGTCCTATCACGACTTCAAGAATAAATAATGGAATTCCTATTATTGCAAAACACGCGATGTAAGCTATCAAAAAAGAACCTCCACCATTTTTATAACATAAATATGGGAATCGCCAAATATTTCCTGTTAAAACGAAAAATTATAATTTTAATGGTTCAAAATTATAAATTTACCTAATCCAACGGCATAAGCAACCATGGAAAATAAAAAATCTTGTGGCCCACTCCAATGTCGACGATTTCGATCAATGATTTCTATTCCAAGCACAGATTTACGTTTATTGTTGTTGTGATGGCTGCTATGTTGAGAGGAATGATGGTGGGGAATTCTTCGATCTTCTTCCATGTCAGCAATGTGAAAGCCCACTCGAGCTTTGGGATTATGTGAATGGGGTTCTAATGGACAATTAGCGCAAGGATCCATTATTTAGAAACTTTAAGGTTCTTTTTTTAAATAAAATTTATTGGAAATTCGCTTAAATCCTAAAAGTTTTAACTCAAATTTTAAATTTTACAAGTTAGGAAGAAAATGGAAAAAACAAAAAAGACCGTTTACGAGATTGAAAAGAAGCCGCAATAAATGGAAACAAAATATTTTCAGGAAAGCCAATTAAAAAATAATAAAAATTTGACTTTTAGGGTTTCTAAAGAAAAAACAGAAATATGTTTTAAAAATCTCGAGAAAAATCTTTCGATAAAATATAAACAAAAAAACTTTTTTTCGCAGATGTTCAACGTTGGAAACAAATGTGACATAAAACAATTGAAACCCATTAAAAAAAAGCAAAAAATAAAGGAAAATCTTATCAAAAGCACGGATATGCCACTTTTCAAATAAATCAAGGAAGTTTCAAACAAAAAAAAATAAGTAAAAAAACTGTCACTATTTTTGGACTTTTTCTATTATTTTTTGTTTCTTGTTTGACGAAATAATAAATAGAAAAGTGTCAAAAGTGAAAAAAAAACGAACGACAAATATCCAATTTTCCATTTAATAACCTTTGCTTCTTTCTTTCTTTTTTTTGATGACTACTCCTTTTGAACAAAAGTTTTTAAGCCGCTTTTGCAGCAAAGAAGAAGAAAATTAATGAAAAAAAAAATCAAAAGCCGCTGAAGAAAGAAAGCAAAGGTAGAAAATTACAGACATATTTTTTCGAGACAAAAAATGAAAAAATGAAAAAAGAAGTAAGAAATTATTTGGCATTTATAAAAGACACAGAAGAGATTTATGAATTATAAACAAAAAAAACATACATATGAGAAAAAAATAAGAAAGCCGTAATTATATTTTTTGTTTTTAATGTAAGTAGAAAAAAAAGAAGAGAAAAAACCACTTATGTAAAAGGCATTAAAAACATACATACATAGGAGGAGGAGGATATGGCAGAGGCATTTTAGTTCTTTCTAACGAAATTTTTTTTATTAAGAAAAAAATAAACGGATGAAAGCCCTAAAAAGGGTAATGCAAAGAAAAAATATAGCCCTAAATCAAACAAAATTAATTAAAAATAATGGAATAAAAAAAGAGAACCCATAAAAATTTGGAAAATTGCTTTTTTTAAGAAAATAAAGGTCTTCAATCCGCTTAATAAAAAATTTTTGTGGACTTTTATAAAAAAAGACTACAAAAAAAGAATCAAAAGTTAATATATTTTTTTCTTATTTTTTGGAAGTTTTAAAACAAAAAATAGAAAAACCAAAGAAAAAAATGGAAACCACTGAAAATAAAAATGAATGCAAATGGATGGAAGAAATTTATTTGGAAAAAAAACAAAACAACAACACAAGGTAAACGTCACAAACAAAAAAACAAGTTAAAGTAAGTAAGAAAGAAAATTATTATTTTTACTTTTGACTATTTATTTATCAAATAAACAAAAATGAAGGAAAGTAAATTAATGATTGATTAATTGATTGAAAAATAATAACACATTCCTTGTTTTGTTTTGATAAAATTATTATGAATAAAGTTGCGTAATTATAACATTTCTAATGCTTTAAATAATTTTCCTCTATCTTCAATCAAAAAAGTCATATTTTTCTATCGAAGAACAGGAAGTTCACAACTTTATGTAAAAGGTTTCAATATTCATGAAAGTTTTTTTTCAACAAGATGAACAAAAATTAGGTAACATTTTCTTCCCTTTTAACCTAACGTCTATATCTTTTACATTTGACGGTTACTGTATTTAAAAAAGCAAAAATTTGGGCTAAGAGAGATAAAAGCCAAATTATATTTTTAAATTTATTTTAACTATTACAAGAAGATATACATAGATTAATAAACAGAGTTAACGACAAAATTAATGTTGAGTATTTTAAGATTGGCTAATAAGAAGTTTTTAAAAATTAATGGAGTAATATAAAGGCACGAAGATAGAGACGATGAAAAAAAATGAATGAAAATTTAAAAACAAATTTCTAATAAAAAGTTAAACAAAAAAGTTTAAAAAGAAACTACGGAACAAACAAATATATTTTAAAATATTGTAGAAATTTTTAATCTGAGATGCCCGATGATGATGGACCATGAAAAAATTAAATCCTGTTTAAATTTTTGGCAAAAATATCCCATTTTATTTTTTAGTGGAAAATGTATTTTTTAACCACTTGACACCAGTATTTAAAAAAGATTTTATTTGAGTAGTAAAATAAATTTCAGATTCTTCATCAGATGCTTCATAAAACACAACCTTTTTACCACCTTCAATGGCCTCTGTAATATCCTTTCCATAATGTTTTAATTTTTTGAGGGTTTCGATTGTTTCCATGATATCGGATGTGTTAAGAGTATTGTTTCCAGAAAATGATGATTGATTAAGTTGTTGCTCAAGAATCATTTTTTCGGCGTCATATTGACTTAGAAGATTTTCATAAACAGCCTTCATGAACGGAGTACCCTAAAATATTAATATTAAGCATTTTTACACTAAATTACTTCTAAATTTTTTGTTATTTTGTTTATATCTATTATGGATATGTATTTATCTAAAAGATAACGTATATATTTTTTGTCATTTTTTAGTGAAAAGTTAATAAAATATTTTATCCTCAGTTCTCATTTTTTTACTACAGATTTTCCTAGGTTTTATTTTAAATTTAAAAAAGATCCTCACCATTTTTTCTTCTCTTTCAATAAGTAATTTCAAATACTTTTCTGTTCCATCATTGTATGTGGTAATTGAATATGTGCGCAAGAAATGTGCAAATTTGGCACTAGCTTTGACAATGAGGTCATTTTCTTGCTTCAATTCTTTTCTTTGTTTTTCAATATTGCGAATTTCATCTTCAATTCCTTTTCGAGTTTCTGAAAATTTAAAAATTTTAATATATTTAACAATAATTTTGATTTTTTAAAATTTTAATTTACACTAACTCAATTTTTCCTTAATTTCCGCCGCAACTGTAACATTTTCTTTTTCACGTTCTCCTTTTTCTTCAAATAACCATTTTTTACTTGTGAGACGTTTAGTACTGTCCCTACAATCTGGACATAAATCTGTTGCATTTTTTAAATAGTTTTTAGGTGACACTAATACAAAAGGATCTGAGTCCATAACATTCGGTTCAACTTCCAGAAGAGCTAAGCGTTTATCACCCTGATAATATTCTTTTGTAGCACAAAATAAACAATATGAATCTTCATGAAAATTAATGCGCCACAGGCTATAAGGGACTTTTGTAATCAATTCCTTTCGCAATTGATTTTCGTCATTTTTAAATCGTTCAATGCGCTTTTGTTTTTCTGTAATTTCTTCAATTGTTTTTTGAACTGCAGTATTAATTAAAGTCATTGGATGGCTTAAACGAAGGATAATATTTCTTGCATGATAAATGGAAATTGACTCTTCAACGTTGTGAGCATCTCGAGTTGAGAAATAATGTAACATTTTTTGTGTTACAACCTTTGAAATATTGTATGAGTGTTTATATAATTCTTCTTCGTTCGATAAAAACTTGACATTATACTGAAATATTTACTTACAGTAAAAGTTTTTTTGTTAGATTTTATTTTAAAAAAAATGGTACTACCAAAAATTAAATCTAGCAGGGTTTCCTCATTGAAAAATCTTCTTTCCTAGTAATTTTCATTATTCGTTCATCATTTCGTTCGGGGCTTGGAAATGCTTCATGGGAAAAAGAAAATAAATGACAAAAGTGCATAAATATGAATGAAGTGCCAGGAAGCAAGCTTTCGTTTGCATTGCATGAAAATGACGCGCTAATGAGCGGTGGTTAACCTTGATGCGCATTAAAAACTTAGCGATCTTTGAAAATGGTTTTATAAGATCCAAAATAAGGAAAGTCATAATAAGAGCTTGTTTATCTTTCCAAACGACTACGTATTTTTACGCTAATATTGCCAAAAAAAGGAAGAGCTTTTGCCGTGAAGGTTATTTTTATTTTAATTGAGAAAAAAGAACAATTTACCTTTTCTACTGCACACAAATAACGATATGCCATGTTGTCAAAGGGATATAAACGATCGCCATCTGCTGGAATCGTAATCTTTCGTTGTTTTTTAATATCATCAAGAAGAATCTTAAGAGGTGTTAAGGTTTGTCCAACCTACAAAACAAAAGCTTTATTATTAAAAAAAATTTATAAAAAAACTTACATCAAAACTGTAACCGCTAGTATTGGTAAAACAAAAAACAATATTTTTAATGGCTGAACGATGAAATTGGATCAAAAGTTCTTTGAAACAGAATTCAAAAGTTGGGGTTAACGCAGCTTCATTAGGTTTCATCAAAATGCAAATTCCATGAATTTCTTTATAGCGCGACAAGAATGACATAATATTTTCCATATTTGTTTTATCTTGTTGAAGTCCACGAGTATCACCAATACCGGGCGTATCAATAATTCGATACAAAATTTTATTATGATGGAAAGCATATGCTTTTGCTTTTTGTGTTGATGATTGACCTTCAGTAAAATCTTCATTAGCCGATTTACCGACTTTGATACATTTTTGAGTAACTTTGTTGCCACATCTTTGAGTTAATTCAAATTGTGTTGGAATCAAATGAGTTACACCATTTTTTAATGCATCGTCAATCGTTTCATAAGTAATATAATTTGCAAGGGCATTAATCCATGTTGATTTACCAACTTTTGTTTCACCAATAACCAAAATATTGACTTCGGGAAGTGGCTTTAGAGAATTGATTAAACTTTTTAAATGTTCAGTTGGAAATTTTGCATAATCATTTCCATGCATGGGATCACTACATTTGAAAGAAAAGTTGTCAGCTTTATTGTAACCACAAGCACAATAAAAGTTTCCATCAAAGTTATATGTTATTATTTGGCGACATTTTGGGCAAGCCCATTGTCTTCTTTCACCTGAACATTTTCCATAACCAATAGATTGTGGACAAGGAAAATCAATTGAAACAGCTTTGATATTTTTTTTATCATATGGGTAAATTGCATCACACTTTGCCAAAGATTGGTGATTAAGTTTTTCTTGGTAATCCAAACAATCATCGCAAATATATTGACCATTTAAATGTAGGGCTACACGAATGCAAGCAGACAATCCTTCATTTTTTGCAATATTTTTTAAGAT
This sequence comes from Panagrolaimus kolymaensis, assembly GCA_028622995.1. NCBI lineage: Eukaryota > Metazoa > Nematoda > Chromadorea > Rhabditida > Panagrolaimidae > Panagrolaimus > Panagrolaimus kolymaensis. The sequence continues at coordinate 875,474 of JAJQJQ010000029.1, read as the reverse complement.
ATCAGTATCAACAACACCAAAAACATTATTACCAGGTTTATTTTTCAATGTAAACAATAAGGTGATATTTTCAGTCCATTTTGGTTTCAAGCGATCATCGTTGAATGAAAGGAATAATAAAAAAGTTTTTTTGTCTTGATTGATTCTTTTAATGTTGGTTAATTGAGAAATTTCAGTTACAAACATAATCCCTTCTTTTTGACAATCTTTAACAAAAACAATCTTTTCTTTAAGATGCTTATATGATTCAACAAAAGGATGAATTTTAGCAGGGGAAGCAATAGAATTTAGTTCAAATATTTCACGAATAGTTTCAATTTTGTATGATAGTGTTTTTCCAGAACGTACTTTCTGCAACATGTCGCCTAAATTATGACGCAATTCAGCTACAGCTCCTTCAAATTTATTATGCTGATCTCTGATTTGTTTTTTATCTTCATCACAAATAATTTCTCGATTGACTTCAATTAAATTCATCAAGCTTTGAAGCATTCCGGACGATTCATTGATATCATCAAAAAGCTTTTCCAATCTTTGAATTGCATCGAATTCAATACCTTTTAAAACATGATCACACAATTTTTCCAATTCGAAAACCTTTTTAACTACATTCAACGAGAGAAGATGAAATTCCAATTGCTTTCCTTCGCTATTAGCTTCCGCAAAACATCGAGAAATAGAGTTTATGAATTTCATTGCAGTTTCAAGGTTTGTTGGAGCTTCTAATCCAGTTGGAGGCATATCAGCATGCACTTTTAAAGTAATATTTTTTGCAAGTACATTATTTCTTTCATCATATACTCCACCACCACCTCCTTCAACACTAACAACTTTTAACTTTTCAATTAGAATTTTAAGTTCCCCTTCAATTTTATCCTTTGATTCATTTCTTGCATTTTCATAAATCATTGTGACAGTAGCATTAGCACCATATGAGATTCCAACAACAACATGAGTACCTTCAAAATCGATATTGCGAGCAAGTAAACTTTGCAATTTGCCATCATTTATGTTAATTTTTTTATCAACAGTTCGAATTTTTTGAATAAAAGAACATTGTACATTTTCTTTGATATCGATTTTTTCATTAATGTAACTAAGGGAGCCGGAACCTTTGATCAATCCAGCCAAAATACTAACAGTTAATTCGCCATGGATATTAAGCTTAGCAAGTTTATCAGAAACTTTGTTAGAGAAGGTAAAGTCAGAAGAAAAATCGCGATTTGGTTCAGTATTAATAATGTCGTTTGAAAGCTTCCTATAAAATATTAACAAGGTTAGAGCTATGATGAGAGATACATAATTTTTCAATTTTCTTTGTACAAATTGTTAGAATGGAATAACAATGCAGAAATTTTATTCAATCTGGTTTGCTAGTAATCCTACCTTTTTCTTTTTTAAATTAAAGATAAATAAATTTGTAGTATAAAAAAGGCTTACTTTGTAAAAATATTAACGCCAGCCAAAAGTCGTTCACTTCTAATATCATATAAATCACCAATTTGAGCAGTACGGCCAAGACTTGCACGAATTGTGGATTCACTTGTTTCCATTACTAAAAAAATAATAATAAAAGGAAAATTTTTATAAAAATTAAAACTTCGTCAAAGCTCGCATTCAAATTTGACAAAGAATTATGAATTATAAAAATTTATAAATGGACAAAACACTAGATTTTCTCAGCAATTTTTTGACAGAATATGAACTATATAAGCTTTTTTTTTATTTTCTATTAGGAATAAAGAGATAACGAAGGCAAATGGCAATTAATTGAAATTATTACTGTGTTAAATTTATGTAAAGATCAATGAGAAAAAAACTTGAAGAAAACTTATTACTTTTTTTCAAAAATTATAACAAGAAACGGTAAACACACTTGTCGGGAGAGTTTTCTTATAAAGGAACGTTATTTAAAAGAAATTAATATCCAAAACTAATAACAAACCACTAAACCAAATAAGATAAAAGCTAAAGATTTTTTTTATTTTTGCAGACAAGGGCGGGACTAGATGAGTCGAGATCCGTTTATAAAGGTTGCTTTCTCACCATTTAGCAACGGAGCGCAAAAAACACAAAATAATTTCGAAAAATATTATAAGGTTGCGTTTGATTCAAAAAATAATGTTATCTGGGAAAAAATATGATGAATAAAGAAAAAAATTTAGAGAAAAACAAAAAAGAATTTTTTGGAAAAGAAAAAGAAGCGCAAAAAAAATAAAGAAGATAAATGTCATCTACCGTAATAAAACACAAACTATTGCGCCTTTGTAAATATCATTCTCACTTTTAAAAAAGTAAAAGAGGAACATCACATGTTTCAAAAAAAAATTTTGTATCCTTAAGATTTTTTGGTTTGAATTCTTACCGCCTTTTCTAACAGTCCTTTCGTCATTCAAGTCACCATCCAAGTCATCAATCTAAAAATAATAATAGAGATATGTAAAAAATTTTCATTCATGACTAGCTTACCATAAATACACTTTCTGAACGGTGTTCGCTTTCGCTTCCACTGTTGGAATTGGAAAGCTGTGGGCGAGTAGATGATAATTTATTTTGCTAAAAATATTAAAACTAAATTATAAAAAAATTTAATTTTGAAGGAGCATACACACCTCACAAAGAGAATTATCAGAATCATCTGAAGGCAAAAATTTATTATCATCCTTGTTTACAATGAAATGATTCGTCTAAAAAAAAGCCAAATCAAATTTTTTTTCTTCATATTTATTTGGTTAGAGAGTTTTTTTCTTCAAAATTAACTTACGACTGATCGGCTTTTTTTGGAAATTTTACGACGACGAGGAATATTTGCAGCAACGTTTTTGTTCAAATTCAAATTTTCTTCATTATCTTTAAAAAAAATTGATTAACAAAAATATAATAAGAAATATTAAACTAACGCTTTTTATTAAAGGCTTCGCTTTTTTGAAGGATACCATTTCGTACTTTTTCCATGCATTCTTCATTACCAAGATATTCTCCACCAACGGCTATTTTCAATGAAGGTGTTGGATGGGAAGAACCTTGCCTAAATAAAAAATATACATTATTTTATTATTTTTCATATGAAAAAAATGAATGATAAAAGTTTACTTTTCTCTTTCTCGTTCTTCTTCTAATTCCTTCCTTGCCAATGTACAAAAACCCCAAAGCTTTTTTTGTTTTCCCAATTCAGATGAAGTGGGCATAGGTATATCATGCCATTTCTCTCTTAATTCTTCGGATACCAAATGCAAGGCTTCAAGATCATCCGAATCGCTGCTCATATTTTGAATTTTAACTGCAAAATAAAAAATATTTTTCTGAAAAATTGCTTTAAAAAAAGATATTTTACAGAGTTTAACATACTCATAAATTCGAAAGGGATTCGATAAACATAAAAATATAATTTTTTTTGAAGAGAAAAATAAAAATAATTATAAGCAACAATAACAAAAAAATAAATAAACAAAAACACTGACAAATGGAATTTACAAAATTTTAAAAAGCAAAAAAAAATAATATGAAAATCGTAAACAAATTTTTTAAGCCACAAATAATTCAAAATTTGGATAAATAAAAATGTTAGCTATTACGATTGATTTTTGTTCTTTTTGTTTGCTGCCTTAATTCGTAAATTATTCAATTCTACCCGTTTATCATAAATTCTTTTATCTTCTTCTTTTTCTTCATCGGTGCTACCTTCCCAATAAATTTTGCTTTTAAAAGTACTAAAGAATTTTGCATATTGATCAAATTCATGCCAATATTTTTCATACATGGTTTTAAGAAATTCTTCACATGTTGGACCATTATATCGTAAAGCCATTTTGTAACCATCGTTTAAAAGCCAAGTTCTGAAAAATAAATATTTTTGAATTTTATTTTCCCTAAAAATCTTTTTTTCTATTTTTATTATTATTTTTTTTCTGTCACATCATTCATTAGCTTTTTGCCATAAAGGAATTAGCGATTGTAAAAGTTGTTTACATCCATTTTTTCAGTCACCTTTTCTTTTCTTTTTGTCTGCGCGCCGAAAATCGGATTTTACTCATATGACTTTTTAGTTTTTGCAAGTTTTTTTTTTTTGCAAAAGCTTCTTTGTTAAATAATAACGATATCTCACGGCAGCGACTCAACATTGTTGCTTTTTATTTTTGGGTGAACAAAGTCCAACTATTTGGGTGCAGGAAGATTTAAGCTATTTTTGGTTCGTCTCTCCTGCAGGCTAAAAAAACTAAGGCAATTGATCTTCCTTTTATGGTCATCAAATAAAGCAAGCGAATTCAAATATCTCATTTTGTCTGATCTCATCCCATACATCCGAACTAAAATCCGATCGAATCAAGTCTATCCACTTTGGCCCCAGTAATAACAAACATAAAATCTGCATCGGTTAGAATGGATTTTTGAAACATAAAAATTCTTTATAAAATAAAATCACAAAATAAGCAATTAAAATTTTTATGTTTTACACATGCTTTTCTTATAGAAACGGGATTTTCAAGGACAATAAATTCTTAATTTTAGGATTTGTATTACTTATTTATTTTTGCTTCGCTTCTTAAGTAATCAGAAATCTAAAAAAAATAGAGCTATGACAAATATAAGCCAAGAAACGAAAAAAAAAAGTTAAATAATTTCACCAAAAAAATTTTTAAAAAAAGTTAAAGAACTCACTCATATTCAGGTTTCATAACCTTTAATTGTTCTTGACGATTTATTGTTCCACTTTTGTTATAATATTTAGCATATTTTACTCGCATTGGAATGAATGATGATTGCATATCATTGGAAGCTTCGTTCTTTAAATCACTGCGATTATTTCTTGATTTTTTTCTTTTTTGGTGGACTTTCATAATCATCGCCGCCATTATTTAAAGATAGAGGAGGGATGCTTCGTTTTAAATGGTTATGGTAATCTTCCCATTCCTATAAAAAAATTAATTTTTTAATAAGTTTTTTCATAAAAATAAAAAAATTTTGTAAGTACACACTCTTTCATCGACATCATTAAAAGATTTTGTATATATATGATTGCCAATAATATTTTTAAGTTCTGAAAGTTTATCCATTTTTTCTAGCCATTCTTTATGACATTGATTTGCATGTTTAAGCTTTTCATCCAAAGTATCTTGCATAACTTTAACATCGTTTTTTTCATTTTCCAATAATTCATTGAGTTGCTTTTGAAGAATTTCTTTTTCGCCACTCCAATATTCTTTAATTTCATCCAAACCAAATTTAGCTTTATCCACCGAATCGTTAGCTTTGTTTAAAACTTTTTTTGTTTTTTTTACATTTGCAATAGCTTCTTTAATATTTTTATCTGATTTTCCAATATATGGTTCAAGTTTTTTAAGCCTTTTAGATACCGAAGAAGAAGATGGTGGTTTGGAGGATGGCGAAGAAGAAGAGGAGGTTAAATGAGAATCAATTGAACATAGGCTTTCAAGAGACGACGAAATTCGAACAAATTGAGGCGGAGGCGGATTTTTTTCAGCTGAAGGTGGAATAATACATTGAGAAGTTTTCGCCGCCGTAGTTGCATGAACATTAGAAAGTAAATCAATTTTAGCTTGTAAATTATTGGGTAATTGGAATAATTTGGATTGTGAAGTTAAACCATTTTGTAAATTAACTACAGATGAGCATTTTTGAATTATTGGATTTTTGAGTTGCAGTTGTTGGGGAATCAATGAAAAATCAAATATTTTGGTTTGTTGAATATTAAAATCTGAGAAAAATGATGCATTGTTTTTTGTTGTTGAGTTTTTTCCAAAATCCGTAAGCGAAGTGCTTCTTCCAAATTTTTTTGTTTTTAATTTTTGAGATGTTTTAGCAGCAAGAAAAATAGTAGAATCTTCAAGTCGAGAAGTTGAATTTACTTCAGACATATCGCTTTCATTCTTTGAATTTGAAACATCTTGAAATTTTTCACCGTTTCTCGAATCATTTTCATTATATTTGTTTGATGAAGTTATATTATTTCCAGATAAGGGAATGGGAACATCATTTTGATTTTCAAAAGGTAAAATATTTGGAGAAATTTCAGAATCGGTTAACGGCATTTGTTGATGATCAAAACATTCATAACTTTTTTGTAAAGATGATGAGGCTCCAATTTGAGAAGATTTTTTTATCAATAATGAAGGAGTTGTGGGAAACACTAAAAAATAAAATAGAATTTTTTTTATGTCAATGAAGACTAAAGTTTTTTTATTTTGAATAGAATTTCTACTGGTTTTAGAATTTCTAGTCCGAATAGAATTTCTATTGAAACTAAATTTTTCTGTGGAGTTAGAATTTTCTATTGGGACTAATCTTCCAAAACTTTCAAAATAGAGTTTTAAATGCTTAATTTTTTTACCCTAACTCTTGCTTTAATCAGAGCTGGGCGATATCAACTTTTTAAAAAATTTTTCGAACCTAAGATTTGAGGTTTTTTGTTGATAAAAAAATAACAACAATTTTTTTTGCTTCGTGTTTGGGTTTTTTTATGATGGTAGAGAGAAATAAAAGCAAAATTGTACCGAAAATGTCTCCAAAAAAGAAAATTATTAACAATTTTCCACAATTTTTTTAGTTTTATGGTTACCAAAAAATTTCCTATGTTGACCCAAAAAAGCCGACATGTTGATATTGCCTAGCCGTGTTCCAAATTATTTTAATAAAAAAAACTTACAGTTTTCACCCATATTTTAATTAAACGGTAAAAGAAGAAGGTATGACTATGAGTTAGATGAGTAATAGAAAAACTAGTTGAACCTGAAAAAATTATTACATTTTAATAAATGGATTACACAAATTTCATATTTATATATATCGCGTATTAATTCAAGAGTTTTGATCAAAAAAATTCGAGGAAAAAAGGCATTAAAAAAATTCTAAAATTAGAACTGGAAAAAAATGGAGGTTTGAATGTGACAGAGCAGAGGTGAGAAATAAATCGTCGCATTTGGGAGACAGTTAATCACATCAAAAAATTTAAATAATTCACTAAAAATCAGGGATGGCTTTTTTCATAAAATTGTTAATGGTGATGCCAGTATTTTGATGAGAGAAAAGTGGCAAAAAATAAAAGTTTTCAAAATGGAAGCAAAAAAAAGAAGTTTCAAACTTATCGGGCCATCCGCACTTTTTTAACCTAAAAATTTACTGCCGCGGCTTTGTCGTCGTCGTACAACATCGTAACATTTTTTTTAAGTGAGAGGAAAAAGCAAGCAACTAAATTAAAAAAAAACAGAAGACCATAAACTCTCTGCATCAAAAAAAGCAAATGTCAAAACACCGTAAAAAAGAAAGAAAGAATAGACTGATGATTTTTTAGGCAAACAAAAAACGATCAGCAGCTGTCATGATATTTGAAAAAAATAAAAGCCAAAAAAGGATGCGCGAAAAAAAAGCTTTTCTATTTTTGTTTTAAATGAAAGTTTGTTAAAAAAGGATATGAGTTTATTTTCTGCGTCTACTTTCCCATCATTTTTTTTTGCGTTTTGCGGCGGCTTACGAAGATATACAAAGAAATATTAAAAAATAGATTCGTAAACAGAAAATAGAAAAGAGCAACTTACGAAATTTTTTTGCTGCATATTTTTTTTCTTCATTTTTCCATTTATATCCATTTATTTTGATATGGGATGATTGGTGGTGGTTGGCTTTTCTTAAAGAAAACGCTACTCTTTTTTTTTTCGTTTTTCCTTTGATTTAATAATACTTCCTTATTTTTCGATTGCCATCAAAAATCTGAGTGGAGTGACTCGACGACACCGGTACTCCCGATACCTAAATTTTTTTTTCGACCTCGAAACTAACTCACGCACCTTTCAACGCTTTGAAAATTGACATTTTTTTTTTTGCCGCTACCATAACCTCGCCACTTCCTTTTTTTTCTAAATTTATTAGACCTTCGTGTTTTTTTTCTGAAAATTTTTTGAAGTTCGATCTCTCAGAGATCCAATAAAAAGCTTTTCGTACTACAGTTGCAACCAATAAAAAGTTCTTTCTAATGGGCGACGTTTATTTTTACAATCAATAAGGGCAAAACTCAAGATCAAATATTTTTTTTCTGAATCGAAAACGAATGGCAAAATTAAACTAATTTTTTTTGTCCATCACAATTTATGTTTTTTTAATGCCCAAGCTAATTTTTAATAATAATAAAAAAGATAAAAAAAGAAATTGCTTTTTCTCGAGAAAAAAAAATCACGAGACGTGAATGCCCGAAACACTGACCTAGCATATCCTAGATTTGCTATTAAAAAATAAAGTTTTAAAAGTTTCTCGGTATAATTTCTAAACAAAGCCATCAAATTACGGTATCGTATTTTTTAAATTAAAATATTAGTTTTTTTTAAATTCATTTTGGAAAAAAATAGCTTTGAAAATAAACAAATTTTTATATGTAAAATCCACGTATTTTTTCCGGTTTATTTTATTTATGCGAATCGTTGAAATTTTTATTCGATTTACCGTTTCTCATTTTTTTAATATAATTTCTATTTGGACTAGAAATTCTATTAAATCTAGAATTTCTATCTCGAATAGAATTTCTATTGGCATAGAAATTTTTTTGTTGAACCCTATTGATTTAAGAAATTTTAATTTTAGACCAAATTGCCTGCCTGCCTGTGTTCGAGCACTTGTCACTCTACCGTTATCATATTTTTTGTCAACAACGATGGCTTTTCCCATCATTCCAATCCTTATGATTTTAATGCAAATTTTCAAACCAAAATTGGTATGCAACATCACCAAAGATTATCTCAAGCATCTTATCGACGGTTAGTTTCTTTTTTTTTTGAATTCTTATTTTATTTATTCTAACACGCGACAAAAAAAATGTAGTCAAAGGTATTATATTTTTTGGGTATGACAAAACAAAAAGTATGCTATATTTTTTTGACAAAAAGTTCAAATTTTCGGGAAATTTTGAGATAAACATTTAAATATAAAAAAAAATAAAACTATTAAAAAAATTATTGGCAATCAAAAAAATTTAAAAAGTTTCAAAAACGCTGTCAGCAAGTTGTCCTGCGCCATTCAAAAAGTGCGAGCATTCGTACCTAATTTTTTCGTCGATGAAAATCAACTTCTATTTTTTGTTTTGTTTTGTTGCTTTTATCATTATTAATCTCATCTTTCTTTTTTTTATATCCTCGTCCACGTGTGAATGCCACCTTTGGAGAAACGAAGGTGGTTGCACTTTGTGATACAGCAAGCCACGTCACCCTTTTATCCCATGAATGCGCAAAGAAGCTTCAACTTCAAGTTCTTCCATCAAAACAAAAATTAAAAGCTGCAAATGATGGCAATTTAAAGGTTGTTGGAAAAGTTCATACTTATATGAATTTGAATGGAATGGTTCTCAAGCAAAAGTTTCTTGTTGTTGAAAATTACACTGGTGATTGCTTACTTGGAATCGATTATCTCCGAAATTTCTCCAACATTGTTTTAATGTTGGATGGCAAAAAAATCAAATTTGATAACAACACCATTGTTTTGGTTTAAATTTAATTTGTGTTTGGTATCTGAAATTTTTTTATATATTTCAGTTACTTCTTTTTTCAAAACTTCGCATTTTTGTGTATTTTTTTTATGCAATGTTTTGGTGTTAAATAAAAATTCGAAGCTTACAACAGGCATAAAGTTGATGATGAAAAATGGTTAGATAAAATTATCCATAAAAAAATATTTGATGAATTTTCTATTTATTTTCTTTTATATAATTTATTTTAGAGAAAAAAATAATTCTCAAAAATTATTTTACCTAAAAAAATTTTAAAAAGCCTCATCGTCGTCATCTTTACAAAATGATTTACGGTAAGTGGAAAAAAAATGCTATTTATTTAAATCGAAATTTTTATTAAAGGAAAATAAATTTTAGAATGGCTTTTTGGTTATTCATTGGGCGATATATTATTTGGATGGATTATTTTCATCATTTTTGGCCTCATTGGTTGCTGCGTTTGTGCTTGTGTTGGCGCAAAATTTGTTGACATCTTTTCTCGACCACATCCTCATTATCCTCAAAATGTTAATGCGATTACTTTGGTTTAATTTTTGCGAAAAATTAAATGAAACCAAAATATAAAAGAAATGGAATTCAAGGATTTTTACTTACTTTTTTAAAAAAATATTTTTATTTGGCATTTTTTGTGTGCTAAAAAAATAAATGTTTAAAGCTTACAACAAGCATACATGTTGATGATGGAATATGGTTATTAAAAAAATATATCCATAAGTATTTTATCAAGATTTTTTAAAGCTTTAAAAAAAGTTATTCGTTCATAGTTTTTAAAAAGCTACGAACATAGTTTAAAAAAATCTTTTGTTCTTTACTTTGCTTTGAACTAATTTCTTTCATTTTTTTAGATTCGAAAAATGAAACTTTTCCTTATTCTTTTGGGGACTTGGTTTTGCTTTAATAAAAATCATGCATATCCATCAGGAGATCGTGAAGCGGGTGCAGAATTAATTGAAAGCGACCTCATTAAAGCAGCCACGCCTAAGCCCGTTAAAGAATGCTTTTATAGTAATTGGAATTTGTTTGGATGGGGTTCAAAAAAAGATGTTGGTCCAACAATTTCAACAACAACTGAATTTCCAATAATTGTTTCATCATCACCACCACCGCCAATGGTATTAGGATCAATTGTTTCAAGCAACAATACAAATTCTCCAAATCTCAATAATGCCGCTACACTCTATAATGGTGGAGATACAAATAGCAATCGTGCTGAATCCAACCCAACATTCAATTTTTATCCACCATTATCTTCAGCAGCAATGAATGAAAATCCAACATTTACCACCATGCATTTAATTATTATTTTTATTGTTTTTATTGTTTTTATCCTAATATTGCTTTTGATTTGTATTTGTGTTATTTGTTGCTTTTGTTGCAAACCTAAAGGTTACAGCATTCCAAAAAATATTCCTCATCCTCCTGTTGATGGTCCTGCTTTCCCTATTGATGATCCCTTTTGCTTTTCTGTTCCTTGTGTTCCTGAATTTGCATAAAATGTTTAAAAGCTTTTTTAGAAAAATCTGATTTATGTTTTTTTCATTTTTTTTTCTTGTCATGGCTGAAAATCATTTAAGTGTTTTTTGGATTTTTATCTATTGAAATATATATATAAACTTTTGTGTTTGGAATTTATTTTTACGCTTTTTTTGAATATGAGTTAATTAATACTCGTTTCATATCTTTCTTTTTTTCTCAAATGTTTTTTAAATTGATTTTTAAAAAAAATATTTAGGTAAAATTCTGTTTGTTCAAAATGGATGAAAAGGAATGGCGTGAAAAAAAGGCCCAAAATTGGTTGTTGGAAAGTAGCGATGATGATGATGATGAATTTGTGTGAGTTTATGTTGTTGCAAAATTATCAAAAAATATAAAAATATTTATATAAAAAAAACTTTTATTAGGCTCGTCAAGAAAATTTCAAGCGAGGGTGGAAAAAAGCTAAATCCAAATTTAAATAATGGAAATGGAAATTTCTCGAGTAATTTATTCAACCGTAAATTTTTTTTTGTTTTTGTGGAAATATATTTAATAATAATAAATCGCAGAAAATTTAGGTGCTTCGCCCAATGTTCTTCCATCAATTTATCCGTCGCTAAAAATTTTTTCTGGTAATTGGAACGTTGAAAGAAAAATGGAAGATTTAATTATTTCTGAAAATGGAAATGGAAAAGGAAGAAATAATTCAAATCAAATTGATAAAGTGAGAACCTTTTAAATTATAACACAGAGAATTAATTAAATAATAAAACATAATTTTTAGGCTATTGAAAAAGACGATATGAAAGTTCTTCCACCGGTTTATCATCACCCATCATTTCATCGCTATCCCATTAACGGCTATAGTCTGCCTTTAAATCTTGAAAATATGTCACAAGTTCAAGCTAATAATATCTTTCATCAAAAACCATCACAACAAATATTGCCTTCACCACAACCAATATTCCCATCAGCACCATTAAATGAATCATCTCTCGCTCCGCCATCATATGCTTCACATCAATCATTAGAAGGCGGCGGCAGCATTGAAACTTCATCAATAAATATGGATAAAATTCCATGGGATGAAGAATTAGAACTCAATCATCAAAAAAATAAAGAAGATGATCGCCTAACAACAAAGCACTTTGCTGCTGCATGGAAATGCAGCAGCCCTTTATCTTCATCTTCATCTCGTCACAAAACCATGAAATCAATGGATGAAGAAAAACTTACTTCAAAAATGCAAATTTTTAAATGCCATCTTAAAATGGAATTTGAAAATGGTTATCGAAAAGGTTTAAAAGATGCGAATGAAATGATGATTCTTCCAGGTTCATCAGCTTCTTCTTCTTCGCCTTCAAAACTTGTAAACCCAACAACAATCAACAATGATGAAATTGGTGTAAAAGACGAAAATGGTCTTTACGCGTGTAAAAAGGATAAAAAACCAGCAAAATATCCTAAAGAAGATGATGGCAGCAAAAAAATTCGCACTACAGTTTTGGTTAAAATTATTCATGAAAGCGGAAAGAAATTAAAATTAAAAGTTATTGATAAAAAAGATGATGAAATTACTTCAGATGATGATGATTCGTCATCAACTTCATGTTATTCTAGCGATCGTGCATAAATCAACGAAATTATTTTTTATGATTTTATGTTTTTTTGTTTCGCCTAAATTAGATGAACCGGAGTAAAGCACTCAAAAAGCAACTTCTTTTCAAAAAATTTTAAAATTTAAATTCTTACTTTTTAATTTTTTTACGATTATTATTTTACTACATTCATATATTTACTTACTTTTCTTCATTTAAGTTTTTTTTAATTAGGAGTGAAAACGGACACACTTTTTAACGACCGTGGTTTGTGGTCAAAATTGCTCTGTCCATTCCGAGAAGGGCCTAAAAACTTTGATTTGATGGACTAAAAAATAGCCATTTTTCAGTCACCCGTTTTTGCTCCTAGTATAAATATTTTTTTGATTTATGTAATAAAAATAAAATTGCTACCAAAATGTCATCTTCAACTTTTGTTACTTTTTTATGGTTGAAAAAATACCAAACTCAATATCTTTATCTCTTTCTTTTAAATAATTGCTTTTTATTTTATCAATTTTTAACTTTTTAGGATACTATTTTTTCTCAAATTAATTTTATTTTTTGAAAATAAAAATGGAGCAACATCGACTCAATCAAAGAACAGCAGCTTTATTTTTAGTTCCTCATCAACGCCACCAACTTCAACAACAACAACGACCCCTTTCAAATTTGAATGGAATTATTCCATATCAATCATATCGAGATATTCGAGGTTTTGTAAACTTTTTAGCGAATGAAGTAATCAATAATTTTATTGAAAGAAAACTTCCCACCAAAGAAGCAATCAAAGAATTACCAAGTTATTTGGATGAAACTGGCGGCGATATGATTTCAACTTTCACTCGAAATAAATTTGAAGGCATTTCATTTTTGGATGTTTGTTTGATGCTTGGAAATAAATTTAAAATGTAAGTTTTTGTTGTTCTCTTTTTTTTGTTTACAATAAATAAAAGAAAATTAATTTACGAAAAATTATAATATTTATTTTTTTATTTTTTTCAGTTCCAAACATGAAAAAAGTCAAATGTTTTTGATTATTGAAAATTATTTGGAATCTTTATTAACCACCACCTTTCGACATAAACGAGGCTTATTTAAAATGGCCAAAAAACGATTTTTCAAGCGCCAATCCATTGAATGCGTGATGGTTGATGAATTTAAAGAATTTCGAACATCAACACCAACCATTTTTAATGTTGTTGAAAATGATGAAAACCAAACCGGCGGCGATGGAATGAAACTTGTTGATAATGATTATGATGGAATTATTATTGAAAGACAATGTAAAGCTTTTAAAAAAGTTTTAAAGAATTCTATTAATCTCCACATCCCTTTTCGCTATAAATTTTCATTGGGTTTCAACATTTTAAATAATTCGGAAACAGTTGTTTTAGAAAAAGGAAAAAAGCAAATCATTCGTAAGTTTTTTTAAAATTATTTTTTTTTTAAATTTTTGTTACAAATTTCACTGAATAAATTGGACCCACGTTCGTGAACGTCCAAAATTTTTTTACTTGCATTTTCGAGAAAAAAAAATTGTTTTGTTTGAAAACTTTAAATTTTGGAACGAATTTTTTAACAAATTTTTGGATAATTACCCAGTTAAAAAAATTTTGTAACTCCAGTTTATTTTTTACAGTGCTTTTTTTTGTGCCTATCCCATATTTACACAACTTTTTTATAGACGAAAAATTATCCAAATGGCTTGAAATTAGTGAAGAAGAATATGAATTAATTAATTTGGGAAAAATGGATTTGATTGCCGCCAAACAAGAATACATTGTTGAATGTGAAAAGATTTTGATTATAATCATTTCACGATTCATTTTTGCTTCAATTAAACCAAGCAAAATGTTGCCATCAATTTTCAAATCAAAATATTATGCTGAATGTTTGATTTTTGCTATTCCTTCACTCTTTCGTAACAAACCTGATGAATTGATTGAATTAATTGGGAATGATTTTCAATTAAAACGAAAATTAACTGAAGAATTAGACGATATTAAAAGAATTTATGATTTTAAATTAATTTTCCCTTGAATTCTTCGCTTTCTTTATTTTTTTGCCTCACAAGGCAGAGAATCAAAAAACGAAGCTGTTTTTTAAATTTCTTTATCCATTTTTGCTATATATTTTTTTATTTATGTCGTTTAAAATTTATCAAAATTAAAGAAATAAATTTTGTCCTTTTATTGAATAAACCTTTTTTCTATTTCAAAGTTTTTTTTTATAATTTGCCTTTGCTAAAAAGCAATGGCTTTCCAAAATTTATAATATTATCCAATGCCGCAATTAAGGGAATGGATTTTTAATACTAACCTTGTTAGGAACGTATTAGTTCAACTTTCTAAAAGCTGGTAAAATTTCAAATTTGGCAAACAATAAATAAAATGGATGAATCAAAGTAAAGAGACACTGAACCAAAGAAATGCCTTTTCTGCGGCTTAGAAATTTTTTGCTTCTATCTTTTATCCATCCAAAAAGTTTGATACATATTTTATCCCTCATTTTTTGGATAAAAAGCGCACTCACAAATCAATGAAATTTCAAAAATTTGTTTTATTGTTTTTTCTTTTTATTGTTTCTTCATCAGAGAAAAAAAAACAACTACAAAAAAAAAGATTGTATAAAACTTTTTTTGCTTTATTTATTTCATTTTTTCAACCGTCGTTTTTTTAATGCCAATATTTCAAAAGTCCTGTAAAACATTCCCAAAAAAACGCTGTAGTCTTGCCGCAAAAAAATAGAAGTTCAAAAATAAGTAACAAAAATACGAAATTGTGCTGCACAAAATTAATTTACATAATCTTTGAACCTAAAATAAGAAAATGGGGTTCTTTGTTCGAACGAACTCCACTTTTTTAAGTTAATCTTTTTTTCAACAATGAAAAATAATTCCATTCCACGTTCAAGGTCTCCCTCACTTCTTGCACTTCTCTTGAACAATGAAAAAGAGATCACAAAATCCGAGGATTAAAACGGTAAAGAATCGTGCCGCAATTTTTGAGGTTTTAAAAAAAAAAATTCAATCTTCAATTTTTGTATTTAATCAAATTTTGTGTTGTTGCGTAACAGCAGCTCGGTTTATGCAATTTTCGTTAAAGTCAGTGGTCTTTATTTTTATTTAAAATTTTCTGGCTTTTGGAGTCTTAAAAAAAAAATTATTATTTTTAAAAATGCGATACCGGAATATTCTTTTTATAATAATATCACTAATTTTTATGTTTTGTGGTAAGTGTCATTTCAGAATTTTAGAAGATCAATACATAATTTTTAAATTTATAAAAGTTTTGAAATCGATTTTAGTCAATGCTCGCTTGATTGATGAAAAAGGAGAAAAATTTGATAAATTACGTTTAACGCCCAAAGGAGCAGATATGATGAAAAATTTACATAAAAATTGTTATTACACTGCAGTGAAAGCAATTATTGGTAAACTTGGAAGTATGCTTTACAAAGAATTACCTAAAAGTAAGTTTTTAATTGTCCTAAACTTTTCTGGGCTTTTTAAACTGTATTTTTTATAGCTGAAAAGCGTTTTCTTGCTCGATGTTTGGATAAAATCGAAGATCGGCGGGAATTAATTTCCTCTGCAAAATGTGTGATAATTGCAAGAAAAAGATTATTAAAAATTAAATCTGAAATAACTCAAAAACATTTAAAAGCCACGACTCAAAGGCCGAATCAAAATTGGAAATCCTTCCTTCAACAATTTGATGATTTTGATCGGCTTCATTCCTTTTCAAGTCAACATCCACAAACACCTGCTAATTGGACTTTGCAAAAAAGAAAAGTTCAAAGCGGAAACTTCAGAACCGTTGGAGCTTTTGAAATCGGCGTTGAAACAAATGTTGATGAAGCGGAAAACCCTTCCAAAATACAGCCATCTTCAAAATTCAAAAATTTGCGACAGCGAATTTTAAAAAAAGATTTCAAAAATTTTTATTATTTGAATAATAAATCTTTAAAAAATAATTCAACAATTGCCATGGACAATACTAATCGAAAACAGCAGCCAAAACCAAAAAGATATTTAAAAAAATCTGCATATTTTCGACGATTTGTTGGCGGTGGTAATGATTTTCGGCGAAAAAGAAGTGCCTTCTTTCCTGATTCCAAAGATCATTATTACAAGGAACAGAAATACAAGGTAAAGTTAGATTTTAGTTTTCTTCTTGAATTTTTGTCTTTTCTAAAAGTTCAAATTTTTTTACAATTTTTGCGAAAACCAAATTTTATTATTAACTTTTGGAAATTTTTCAATTTACTATTTTTTCAAGTTAGTCGAGAGAAACTTTATTAGAAACTTTTTTTTATTTTTTTATTTAAATAATTTAAAAAATCGAAAAAAAAATGCAAGTTTTTTTTCACTTTTTTGTTCCAAGATTTTCGTCGTCTCTAAAATCTCTGACGTCATTTGTGTTTTTGCAACAAATCATTTTTTTGCTTCTTTTATATTATTGACGCAAATCAAAAACCATTTTTTGAGTACATCCTTTTGCGTCAGTCAGATTGTTGTGGTCGACAGTCAAACAAAAAAGTTTTTTTACTTCCTGTCATTTTCAATTATTTTTAACTTTACACAAGTGAAGTTGAAAAATCATAATTAATATAGTCCCTATCAATTACGCGGTTCCGTTTTTTCACTTTTTTTTCTTCATCTAAATTTTTAATTTTCTAGGTTGTTAATAAAAACCGATTCGATGGATTAATGAAATCAACAAAACCGGATAATGCAATCATTTCATCGGTTTGTTATTTTTATTTTTACGATCACTTCTCTGTTTTTTTTATTGTTGCGTAAAAAATTTTTTCGATCAGAAGTTTATTAGTTTAAAAATTTATTTTTCCTTTCTTTTGCAGATAACAAATGCAATTCGTGATTTAACAACGACAAAGAAAAAAGATGGCGATATAAATAGCAGTCGTCGTCGGGAAGATGAGAAAGGAATGGAACATTTAAAATGGACAAAAACATACAAAAGATTAGAAAAAGTTCGAAAGGCCATTGACGAATCCAAAACTGTTCCAGGAGCAAAAGTTTATGAGCATCGAATGTAAGACAAAACTTTTAATAAAGAGAGTAATAAAATTATGACAATAATCACCATAAACGGTTACTATTCTGATAGTAATAAAAATTAAACAATATTAATTTAAAAAAAGTGTACTCTCTTCCACTAAAGGAGAGTAATAAAAATGCAAAAATATTTTTCAAAGAAGTTAACTGTATTAGTAGCGATTATAGCTAAATTTAATAATAATAAAAAAATGAAAACCCCAACGAAATAAAAGACTGAAAAACATTTATCTTTTTTTTTTCTTTCAGGTATGACCTAGTTTTGGATCGAGAAGAGCCATCTTTAACTCCATCGGAAAAGGTATGTTTGAGATAATAAAAAAATGCTTTGGATACTGTAACTGAATAAAAAGGTAGTGAATAACATTTTTAAGCGATCAACAAAAGGAATAATGCATGATTCAATGAAACTTTTACAAAAAATTACTTCACCCAACAAAAATAATACTGATTCGTCTGCGCCATATTATCGAGCGTTAAGCCCCCGATTTATGCCTTTAATGCCTTTGAATGAAGGCAAACGCCAGCCTGATACTTATTTATCTCCAACAATTATGGCAATGTATGATGAACCAAATAATAAAACTAATGAATTTACTATTGGATCTGTACCTAGTGTTAGTGCATCCCAAAAAAATCTGCAGTAATAACACCATTCTTTTCAGATTCTACGATCCCTTGGAATTTCAACTAAAGATAAAAATAAAATTATGCAATTAGAAATGGATATTAGTGGCTCAAACACCCATGTGGATGAAGCCTTGAAAATTTATGAAAATTTAGGAATGTTTGATGAAGATGTTGGGGAACCAATTTTGAATGCAACCGAAAAAATTATGGGTGCATTCAAACATTTGGAAAAGAATTTATTTCCAAATCAAAAATTTTTATATGAAAATCGAGGGTTTGCTTTCCTTAAAAAGCATCAAATGCAAAAATTGATGAAGGATCATGGTAAGAAAAATTCTAAAATACATACAAAGTTAAATTTTAAAATATACAAACTCGAAATTACTTATTTTTTTATATTCCATAAAAAAGTGGTTGTCTGTCTTTTGGCGAAAATTTTCATAAATTAAGTTACTAAAGCAAAGCGGTTTTTAGGCCACGCTGAAGATGAAATAGATTTAGCTGATTTCGATATTTACGATCAAATGACGGATGAACAAATGGAAATTTCTTTATGGAAAACTATCGAAAATATTGCTAATAATAAAACTGATGTTTTAAGGGTAAATAATTTCTAAAGTTTTCCGAATTGAAAAACACATATTTTGACCGAAAAAATCCATAAACTTCAAAGTTAAAAAAAACAAATTTTTAGCCGTCCGAAGCTTACAAGCAACAACAGCAAAGTCGTAAAAAGCGAGATATGGTTTACTTTTATCAACCGACAATTTTATCACCCTTTATGTTTACTGTTCAACAAGGCTTATCCATTATTGGTCCATTAATTTTATCACCCACCGCTTTTGCTCCACCAATTTTAAATCCATCAATTATGAGTCCATGGATTTTATCTCCAGGAACGTTTGATCCCTTTATTCTGAGTCCATATATTTTGTGCCCATTTATTTTGAGCCCTGTAAGTTTTCTAAAGTATTTTTTTATTTTATTATTTTAATTTTTTTGTTATTATTTTTTAGCTGGCTTTTACTCCATTTATTTTAACTCCATATGTAATTTTTTTTTATTTTTTTTAAAGAAGGCTGAATAAATTTATTTGTAATTTTTTTAGTTGCTATCCCCAAATATCTTAAATCCTTATTTATTTACCGGTTTGATTTTATCTCCTATTGGTAAGTTTCAAGGAAGAATTTTAGGTATAAAAAAATGATACGCGAATTCCTAGCCCAAAGGTTGTTAAACATTTTTTCTTTCTCTAAAAATTTTCAACGTATAACTCTTTAAAAAAAATGTTAAAGAAACAATGGTTTACCAAACTTTGTGAAAGGGAATCTAGCAAGTTTTTTTCCATAAAGTTCTAATGCAAAAAATAAATAAAATAAAAGCATTAAAAATTAGTTTTAAAAAATTGGTTTATTCAAAAATTTATTTTACAGGCCTCTCACCCGACATTCTATCACCAACAGCCATTGGAGCTAACATCCTTTCTCCAACATTTTTATCTCCATCTGTTTTAACCCAATCAGTCCTAACCGCCAGCGTCCTCTCACCATCATTTCTTTCCTAAAACTTCAGTGACAAAGTCTTGACTTATTTCAAATTTGTAAATTAAAAAGAAAAACAAACAAAAAAATTATCAAACTTTTTAATACTTTTTTTTTTTAAATTCCATTCCATTATTTTTTTATTTTACAGGTGCAATATTTTTTATTTATTTTTTGCTTTAATGATTTTTTTTAAAATAATAAAAGTTTTTTTTATCAAAAATAAATTATGCATTGAAAGTGAACTTTATTTGATCGGTCAAAAATAGCTCAATTTTTTTGTTGTTGCTTTTTTCCAATCTTTTTTTGATACACTTGCTCGATTAACTACAAACTGTTTTCGGACATACTTAAAAAAATTCTTTTATTAGAGCAAAGTTTTCAAATTGAAAAAAAGTATAAACTAAAAAGTTACAGTTTTGCCTCATTGCAAATTAAAAAATGTTTTGACCGATCAAATTTTTTTCTTTTTGTTTTTCTTTTTTTTCTAGGCTAGAAGTTTCATAGACATTTGTGAATTTTTTTAAAACTAAAATATCTCCAAAAAAGCAAAAAAATAATAATGAAAACTTAAATAAAATACGGTAAACTTTTTTGTCAGCTTATTAATGTTATATCTACAGTACATCAAGTTTTTTTAATTTACAGACTTTTTATCTTTGATTTTATTAAAGCTTTTTTAATTTTTTTTCCATCGACGCTGTGAGAAAAAAGAGAAGAGATGCATGTTGTTGGGTGATCGGATAAATCTATCTAAACATTTTCTTGTGATAATCTCTCTCACATTAGTAAAAATTTGTTTAATGGAAAAGGCGTTTTAAAATTTCAATCCAGACAACTGACTGACTGATTAGATTACACAATTTAGAAAGTGAAGAGATTGAGAGATTTCGAGATATCATTAGGTCATCCATCATCCTTCATCCATGATAGATAGAAACTTTTTTTTATTATGGTTATCTCTCAAAAGCTATGTTATAAACTAATTTTAAAATTATTTTCGAGAAAAAGGAAATCATTTTAGTTTCATCCTTTCCTTTTTCTTTTTCTTTTCATTTCAATAAGTAGAAAAATGAAAAAGATAAAGTTATTGTTTTTAGTTTGTTTTATATTTGTGGTTTATTTAGATTATGGTAAGTTAGATATCTTTTTTATCAAAGAGTTAATCATGATTGTTTTAGGTTGTGCACGGCTTCGAGATGATAGAGATGAAAAATTTGATAAACTTCGAATGACTCCAAAAACTTTTGTTAAAATGAAAAATTTACATAAAAATACTTATTACACCGCAGTCAAAGCAATCATCGGAAAAATGGGTTCCATTTTATATAAAGAATTACCTAAAGGTGAGTCTTTGATATTTATCATTGGATTTATTTGATCTTTATTTTTGTGATGTCGATTTACTTAACTTTTTTATAGCTGAAAAACGTTTCCTTGCTCGATGTTTGGATAAAATTGAAGATCGACGGGAATTAATTTCCTCCGCAAAATGTGTGGTAATTGCAAGAAAAAGATTATTAAAAATTAAATCTGAAATAACTCAAAAACATTTAAAAGCCACGACTCAAAGGCCGAATCAGAATTGGAAATCCTTCCTTCAACAATTTGATGATTTTGATCGACTTCATTCATTTTCAAGTCAATCACCTGCTAATTTCACTAATCCACAATATAGAATATCAAAGAAGCGGAAATATTTATTCTCAAAAAATTCTTATAATTCTTCGCTTTTTTCAAAACGGAAGCAACAAAATGGATTCTTTAGAGACACTGAAGTTTTGAGGATACCAAGTAAACCTCTTACTTCACAATCATTTATTCAATCACCACCCGTACCAAAATCCCAAAGAAGAAAAGGATATGAGCGATTTAATTTCTTAAGCAAAAAACTTACTGTTTTACCCCAAATTAATCCCACTCGTGTAAATGGAAGACGCTCAAAACCAAAAAAGGCAGCTTCAAGAAGGTTCCAGAAATTTATGTATCGTGCAAAAAGAAGTGCATTCTTTTCTGATTCCAAAGATCATTATTATAAAGAAAAGAAATACAAGGTTGGCCACTCCTTTTTTTCCGTAAATTCTTTCAATACACTTCTTTCGCATTTTTTCAACCAAGCCTTTAATTACATTATTTGTTATTTGAACTTTTTAAAAGATAATATAAAAGACTGCTTTTTAAAATACTGTTTTCCTTTTATTTAATTAAAGTTGTCATAATTACTTAAAATAAAGCTTTGATAACTAACATAAAAAAAACACCAAAAATTAGACCGACGATTGACGCATTGTCTCAATCAATCAACTTTAGCGATTTGATTTTCTTTCACTTTTTTTAATTTTTAGGTAGTAACGAAATCATTTTTTGATGGATTAAAAGCGACAAAAGAAAAGACAAATATTATTTCATCGGTTTGTTTTTATTTTTGAACTTTTGACGCAAGAAAAGTGAATGAAATTTTTAATGACTTTGAGATAAAAAATTGCAGATAACAAACGTCATTCAAGAATTTGCTTCAAGTGATCCACCAAAAGAAAAAGGAACGGAACATTTAAAATGGACGAAAACTTATAAAAGATTAGAAAAAGTTCGAAAAGCCATTGATGAATCAAAAACAGTTCCGGGAGCAAAGGTTTATGAACATCGAATGTAAGAAAAAATTTTAATAGAGTCATTTTGTAAAATAAAATGTTTTCATAAATTTACATATTTCAAATTTTAGGTACGATTTGGTATTGGATCGTGAAGAGGCATCTTTGGCACCATCTGAAAGAGTAAGCTTGCAAATTTTAACTTTTAAACAATAATAAAAAAATTTTAAGATGTCTGCGCAAGGAATTATGCATGAATCAATGAAGCTTTTGGGAAGGCTCACATCCACAAATAATGAGTCTTTACCATATACTCGAACATTAAGTCCTCGCTTTATGCCTTTAATGCCTTTGAATGAAGGCAAACGTCAACCAGATACATATTTATCTCCAACAATTATGGCAATGTATGATGAACCAAATAAAACTAAAGAATTTACTATTGGAAATGTTCCAAGTGTAAGACATCATTTTTACCTCGCTAATATTTCCATTATGTCTTATAGGTAATGAAAACCTTAGGAATTGCCCCAAGAGATCGAAATAAAATTATGCAACTCGTTATGGATATTAGTGGCTCCAATACTCATGTGGACGAAGCCTTGAAAATTTATGAAACCCTTGGAATGTTTGATGATCAAATAGGAGAACCCATTTTGAACGCAACTGAAAAAATTATGGGCGCTTTCAAACGCTTGGAAAAAACTTTATTCCCAGACCAGAAATTCTTATATGATAATCGTGGCTTTGCTTTTATTAAAAAGCATCAAATGGAAACGCTTTTACGAGATCAAGGTTAGCCGAAAATAGCAACAAAAATTTTTTTGAAGCATAGTTTTTATTTTAGGAATCCCCGAAGGTGAAATAGATTTAGCTGATTTTGATATTTACGATAAAATGTCGGATGAACAAATGGAAATTTCTTTATGGAAAACTATCGAAAATATTGCTAATAATAAAACTGATGTTATTAGAGTAAGCGACTTTTTTTAGTTTAAAAGTTTTATAACTAAAATTTACTCCTCTTTCTTTTTTACTTTTTTACTTTTTTCAGCCTTCACAAATGCGTTTTAAACGAGAATATCTATTTATTTTGAAACCCACCATTCTCTCTCCTCTACTTTTCACTGTGCAATTTGGTGCTGTAGTACTTGGTCCATTAATCCTATCTCCAAGTGCATTCGCTCCACCAATATTAAATCCTTCCGTTTTGGCTCCATGGATTTTATCACCTGGTATTTTTGATCCATTTATTTTAAGTCCATATATTTTTGGTCCTTTTATTTTGGGTCCAGTTAGTTTATCTATTTTTTTGTTGCCTTTCTGCAATTAATTGTATATTTTTTTAGTTTGGATTTACGCCTTTCGTTTTAACACCTTATGTAAGTATTGTATTTTTTGTCGTCCTATCGGCTTTTATTAATTTTTTGTTTTAATTTTAGTTTCTCTCACCAAATATTTTAAATCCATATTTAATTACTTCGCTTATTTTGTCTCCGCTCGGTAAGTCCATCCTAATTATTCAAAAAGAGTTCATTTCCAAATAGAATTTTTTTAAATTTTAAAAATATTTTTTATTTCGATGTTTTAGACCCATACTTTCCATTTTTTAATTTTTTCTAAGATAGATTTTATGCAAATTTAATTTTTCAGGTTTATGTCCCGATATTTTATCTCCCATGGCGATTGGAGCGAATATTCTTTCTCCATCAATTTTATCCCCGCCAGTTTTGAATCCAACTGTTTTAACTGCGAGTGTCCTCTCACCATCATTCCTCTCATAGACATTATTTTATAATAATCTATGTGTGTGTGCAACATTGTTATTGACGTACAAAAATTTAATTAATAATAATAATATCAAACTTAAGTTTAAACTTTTTTTATCAGTGCTTTTTTTATTTTAAGTTTAATGAAAATTTTCTATTATTTAAAAGTATCAAGACTATCTTTTTTCCAAACAAAATCTATTAATTTTTCTAATCCTTTAACGCCAACATTTTTGAATTTATGAATTAACAATAATTAGAAAA
Organism: Panagrolaimus kolymaensis; assembly: GCA_028622995.1. Lineage (NCBI taxonomy): Eukaryota > Metazoa > Nematoda > Chromadorea > Rhabditida > Panagrolaimidae > Panagrolaimus > Panagrolaimus kolymaensis. The sequence continues at coordinate 851,014 of JAJQJQ010000029.1, read as the reverse complement.
TAGACTTAAAAAGCTTGTAACTTTTTCATTCCTTCTTAGCATCTGTTTGTTTTTGAGATTACAGTAATTTAGGTTTTTAAATCAAAGCATTTTTTTCTTTATGAGCCGAAAGTTTTTTTTTCTAATCTCACTAAAGTAAGCAAAGATCACCGAGTGCATTGCAGGCTGATGATGATCGGTTTTATCTTGTCGTTGGATACATATATATCTTTCTTGTGATAATTTTTCTCATAAATATTTGATTTTGAAGGCGTTTCGATTTCAATAAACTAAGAATAGCATTAATTAATTCAAAATCATATAAAAACTTTATTCAAAATTAAAAATATTTAAAAAAAGGTTTAAGAGAGGTTCTACGAGCTGATTCAAATCAGACGGTCCATTTTTTTTCATTTTTTTTATTTTTTGTTTCGAATAGGTTCAAAATGATTAGAAAAAATTATTGGCGTCAAGCTTTTTCTCAAAAAGTGAGCAGGATATGCTAATTTTTTATATTGAAGTTGAAAGCATGCATTAACTTCAAAAATTTGGCTAAATTCGAGGGGCCAAAAATGGCATCTATTTGAAAAATAAATATGCAAATTTCTCCTCATTTTTAATCAATACTTAAATATATGGTATACACCATAAATTAGCCCGCAATCTATTACATAATACTGGATAAAAACCTAATTTTTATACTTCATGGGTGAATTTAGCCAAATTTTTGAAGTTAATGCATGCTTTCAACTTCAATATAAAAAATTAGCATATCCTGCTCACTTTTTGAGAAAAAGCTTGACGCCAATAATTTTTTCTAATCATTTTGAACCTATTCGAAACAAAAAATAAAAAAACTGAAAAAAAATGGACCGCTTTACTCTGAAATCTTTAAATTTATTCGCAGAGTTTCTCTTAATTTTCTCGAGAAAATTCATTTTTGGCTCTGCTGATTTTTCTTTTTCGTTTTGAATTAAAAATGATGAAAAAGATAAAGTTATTTTTTTTAATATTCTTTATACTTATTTTTATTGGTTACGGTGAGTTAGACTACTTTTCAATTTTGAGATTTATTAATAAGCGTTTTAGGTTCTGCAAGGCTTCGAGATGATAGAGATGAAAAATTTGATAAACTTCGAATGACTCCGAAAACATTTGATAAAATGAAAAATTTGCATAAAAATACTTATTATACCGCGGTGAAAGCAATCATCGGAAAAATGGGTTCCATTTTATATAAAGAATTACCTAAAGGTGAGTCTTTGATATTTATCATTGGATTTATTTGATCTTTATTTTTGTGATGTCGATTTACTTAACTTTTTTATAGCTGAAAAACGTTTCCTTGCTCGATGTTTGGATAAAATTGAAGATCGACGGGAATTAATTTCCTCGGCAAAATGTGTGATAATTGCAAGAAAAAGATTATTAAAAATTAAATCAGAAATAACTCAAAAACATTTAAAAGCTACGACTCAAAGGCCAAATCAAAATTGGAAATCCTTTCTTCAGCAATTTGATGATTTTGATCGACTTCATTCTTTTTCAAGTTTACACCCTCAAACGCCTGCGAATTTCACTAACCCTCGATACAGGATTTCAAAAAAGCGGAAATATTTATTTTCAAAATCAGCTTTTAATTTGGATATTTCACATTTTTTAAAACAAAAACAACAAAATAGATTTTTCCGGGATTCTGAAATTATTAGAACACCAGTGAAGCACCTTGTTAATCAACAACCCCAGATATTATTTCAATCAAACCCTTCACAATTAATGATACCACCGGATCAATCAGCTATTAAACAACAACCATTTATTATATCATCAACCGCTCCAGAACCACATAGGAGAAAAGGATATGAACGATTTAATTATTTGAGCAAAAAACTCACAATTTTGGCAAGAGTTAATCCACAAATATTAAAAACAATGCGTCCTAAAATGCAAAAACCACCTTCAAGGCGGTTCCAGAAATTTATGTATCGTGCAAAAAGAAGTGCTTTCTTTTCTGATTCTAAAGATCATTATTACAAAGAACAAAAATACAAGGTAAGTAAATTAATTGTTGTGAAGTTTTTCCCACAATAAAATTGCTTTAATTGCTATGTTTTAAAAGTCTATATTTTCTAAACTAGTCTTTGAACTTTAAACAGCTTTTTTTATTGAAAATTGTATTTTTTTGTCTGAGAACTTGTCATAATTAGTTAAAATAAAGTTGTGATAAGTTACATAAAAAAACACCAAAAATTAGAACGACGATTGACGACCAGGGGTGAGCGGATATCCGTGTCCGTGTCCGTTTCCGCGGATATCCGTGGTTTTTTCACGTCCGTATCCGTATCCGCGTCCGAAAAATTTTTTTTTAATATCCGTGTCCGTATCCGTATCCGTGTAAGCCTTAAAAATGAAAATTCTAATACAAAATTTCCGTGTCCGTGTCCGTTTCCGCGGATATCCAGGCACTTTTGGATTTCCGTGTCCGTATCCGCTTTTACGGAATTGCCTGACGTCCGTTTCCGTATCCGTCCGTCTAAGGAAAAGTCATGTCCGCTCACCCCTGTTGACGACGCATTGTCTCAATCAATTAATTTTCCCGATTTCATTTCCTTTCACTTTTTTTAATTTTTAGGTAGTAACGAAATCATTTTTTGATGGATTAAAAGCGACAAAAGAAAAGACAAATATTATTTCATCGGTTTGTTTTTATTTTTGAACTTTTGACGCAAGAAAAGTGAATGAAATTTTTAATGACTTTGAGATAAAAAATTGCAGATAACAAACGTCATTCAAGAATTTGCTTCAAGTGATCCACCAAAAGAAAAAGGAACGGAACATTTAAAATGGACGAAAACTTATAAAAGATTAGAAAAAGTTCGAAAGGCCATTGATGAATCTAGAACTGTTCCAGGAGCTAAAGTTTATGAACATCGAATGTAAGCAAAATCTTTGGGTGGAAAAACTTATCTAAAACTAAAGCATTTTTTGTTTAGGTATGACCTTGTTTTGGATCGTGAAGAGGCATCATTGGCACCATCTGAAAGAGTAAGCTTGCAAATTTTAACATTTAGACAATAATAATAAAAAAATTTAAGATGTCTGCACAAGGAATAATGCATGAGTCTATGAAACTTTTGGGAAGATTGACAGCTACAAATAATGAGTCTTTACCATATACTCGAACATTAAGTCCTCGATTTATGCCATTAATGCCTTTGAATGAAGGCAAACGTCAACCAGACACTTATTTATCTCCAACAATTATGGCAATGTATGATGAACCAAATAAAACTAATGAATTTACAATTGGATCAGTGCCTGGTGTAAGCGATTTCTAAAATATTTAAGCATATTTACAAATACATTTTTTAGGTTATGAAAACATTAGGGATTGCTACAAATGATAGAAATAAAATTATGCAGCTGGTCATGGATATTAGTGGCTCAAACACCCATGTGGATGAAGCAATAAAAATTTATGAAACTCTCGGGATGTTTGATGAAGATGTTGGAGAACCTATTTTGAAAGCAACAGAAAAAATTATGGGCGCATTTAAAACATTGGGAAAAGCTTTATTTCCAAATCAAAAATTTTTATATGATACCCGTGGCTTTGCTTTTATTAAAAAACATCAAATGGAAACACTTTTACGAGATCAAGGTTAACTAATTTTTGCAGCTTTGGTGAAACCAGAGTCCATGTTTTAGGAATCCCCGATGGTGAAATAGATTTGGCTGACTTCGATATTTACGATAAAATGACGGATGAACAAATGGAAATTTCTTTATGGAAAACTATCGAAAATATTGCTAATAATAAAACTGATGTTATTAGAGTGAGCTATAATTAAACAACTTAAGAGCAACTTCTTTAAAAAAATTTCTAAACCAACTATTTTTTTACAGCCTTCACAAATGCGTTTCAAAAGAAATTATATCTTTGTTTTGCAACCAACGATTCTTTCTCCTTTATTATTCACGGTTCAATTTGGCGCTTCCATTCTTGGCCCCATAATTCTTTCACCCTTAGCTTTTGCTCCACCTATTTTAAATCCATCGGTTCTTGGGCCATGGGTGTTATCGCCTGGTATATTTGATCCATTCGTATTAAGTCCATATATTTTTGGCCCTTTTATTTTGGGTCCAGTAAGCTTTACTTGATTTTTTTTATTTTAGTTAAGTTTTGTATTTTTTTAGTTAGCATTTACACCCTTCATTTTGACTCCTTACGTAAGTTTTTGGCTCTATTAAATGCAACTTTTTATTAATTTTTTTTAATTTTAGTTTCTCTCACCTAATATTTTAAATCCATATTTAATTACTTCGCTTATTTTGTCTCCGCTCGGTAAGTCCTAATTATTCAAAAAGAGTTCAGTTCCAAAGAGAATTTTTTTAATTTAAAAATATTTCTGATTTTAAATTTTTTCTAAGATAGATTTTATGCAATTATTTTTTTAGGTTTATGTCCCGATATTCTTTCACCACAAGCTATTAGTGCTAGCGTATTGTCGCCATCAATTTTATCCCCGCCAATTTTGAATCCTACTATTCTAACTGCGAGTGTCCTTTCACCATCATTTCTGTCATAGAAAATATTAAAATAAATTATTGACACTGATTCAAAGAAGCGTCGAAGATTAAAAAAACTAAATAAAATTATCAATTTTTATTTCGCAATTTATTTTTTATTATTATTCCAGGTTCAGTTTTCTTCTTTCTTTTTTGCTTTAATATTTTTTTATTTTGAAAATCAAATAATAAAAGCTTTTCTCTCAAAACTCATTTCTGCTATAAAAGGTTTATTACTTTTTTGATATTTTTTTTGATTACATTTGTTATTTATTATTATTATTTTTACTTATTGGTACCATATTTTTTGAGAGATACCATCATCGAATTTAAAAGTTTCCTCAAATACATCCAAAATTCTAGAAGGCTCGTTTATTTTTTTTTCTAGAAGAATCGAAAATTTGGGAACATCATATCTTTTCTTTTTAAATAAATTTCACTCATAAAAATAAGTGAAATTTTTCTTATCTTTTTCCTTTTTTATTATTCTCTATAGCACTTATTTATTTTTTTGGTGGATTTGAAAAGAGAAATTTCCATCCATCTGATAGGTCGCAAAGTAACTGATTACAAATTTGTGATTTATGACATCGAGAAAGTTCTTTTTATTGAAATGCAAAAAAAGCATACGTATTATTTGGGTTAGAGAAAATTATTATTTTATTGCTTCAAAAAAATTTTTAATGTGCTTACATGAAAAAGAAAGCACTGACAAAAATCTTTTTTTAAACCAAAATTTGATAAAATTAAATATTATTAATTAAATTTTTTGTACGACGTCAAGGAAAGGGAGTTGGTAGTTAGTTCGTGAAAGTAAAATAATGTCTATGAGAGGAAGGATGGTGAGAGGACACTCGCTGTTAAAACAGTAGGATTCAAAATTGGCGGAGATAAAATTGATGGGGAAAGAATATTTGCTCCAATTGCCATGGGAGATAAGATATCTGGACATAAACCTGGAAAATACAATTTGCAAAAATTCCATGTCTTTGAATGAAAGGAAAAAACTGAAAAAATATTGCTTTTTTGAGACTTACCAATCGGCGATAAAATAAGTGAAGTAATTAAGTATGGATTCAGAATATTTGGAGCAAGGAACTAAAATAATAATAAAAAATTAATAAAAAGCTGAAGTTAGCATAACCAAAAACTTACGTAAGGTGTCAAAATGAAGGGTGTAAATGCTAACTAAAAACAATTTTTTCATATAGTATTTTATTAAATAAACTTACTGGACCCAAAATAAATGGACTAAAGATGTAAGGACTCAAAATCAATGGATCAAAAATACCCGGAGACAAAATCCATGGAGACAAAACAGATGGATTCAAAATTGGTGGAGCAAAAGCTAGGGGCGAAAGAACCAATGGACCAAGAATAGAAAGACCAAATTGAACTGTAAAAAGTAATGGCGAGAGAATCGTTGGGGTTAAATAAAAAACATATGCTCTTTTAAAACGCATTTGATTGGGCTGAAAAATTATGGAGTTTTGTATCCGCTGCATTAGTTTGATCAATATTTTTTCACTTACCCTCAAAACATCAGTTTTATTATTAGCAATATTTTCGATAGTTTTCCATAAAGAAATTTCCATTTGTTCATCCGTCATTTGATCGTAAATATCAAAATCAGCCAAATCTATTTCACCTTCGGGGATTCCTAAAATAAAAACTATGGTTCTAAATTTTTTTTGCTAAGCCTTACCTTGATCTCTGAGAAGTGTTTCCATTTGATGTTTTTTGATAAAAGCAAAGCCGCGATTTTCATATAAAAACTTTTGATTAGGGAATAAAGTTTTTTCGAGTTTTTTAAATGCGCCCATAATTTTCTCCGTTGCACTAATAATAGGATCTCCTATTTGATCATCAAACATTCCAAGAGTTTCATAAATTTTCAAGGCTTCGTCCACATGAGTATTGGAGCCACTAATATCCATCACCAATTGCATAATTTTATTACGATCTCTTGGGGCAATTCCTAATGTTTTCATAACCTAAAAAATGTATTTGTAAATATGCTTAAATATTTTAGAAATCGCTTACACCAGGCACTGATCCAATACTAAATTCTTTAGTTTTATTTGGTTCATCATACATTGCCATAATTGTTGGAGATAAATATGTATCTGGTTGACGTTTGCCTTCATTCAAAGGCATTAAAGGCATAAATCGAGGACTTAATGTTCGAGAATATGGAGCTGATGAACCATTATTTGTGGCTGTGAGTCTTCCCAAAAGTTTCATAGATTCATGCATTATTCCTTGAGCTGACTTCTATAAAATATTTAATTTATATTTTTCTGAACCTTAAAAATTTGCATGCTTACTCTTTCTAATGGAGCTAAAGATGCCTCTTCACGATCCAAAACCAAATCGTACCTAAATTTAAAGTGCATCATTTGACTAAATCCCAAAATTCTATAATTTGTTAAAAATTTTCTTACATTCGATGTTCATAAACCTTTGCTCCTGGAACAGTTTTGGATTCATCAATGGCCTTTCGAACTTTTTCTAATCTTTTGTATGTTTTTGTCCATTTTAAATGTTCCGTTCCTTTTTCTTTTGGTGGATCGCTGGAAGCAAATTCTTGAATGACGTTTGTTATCTGCAAATTTTTTTCTTGAGAAAAAAGTGTCATTTAATTTTTTTTCACTTTTCTTGCGTCAAAAGTTCAAAAATAAAACCTACCGATGAAATAATATTTGTCTTTTCTTTTGTCGGTTTTAATCCATCAAAAAATGATTTCGTTACTACCTAAAAAATTAAAAAAGTGAAAGATAATGAAATCGGGGAAATTGAGTGATTGTGACAATGGGACGATAATCAATCATTTTTTAGTGTCTTTTTTACGTGTAAGTTTATTCAAGAAACTTATTTTAAATAATGTTGACAGCTTAAGCGAATTAATACTGTATTATATAGAAACAAAAAAATTTAAAGTTTTAAAAAAATTAAGCGTTAAAAAATGCTAAAGGACCAATACATTAAAAAATGTCTTTTTTCATATCATCATGTCAGAAAAAAATCTAGTTTAAATTATTTGACCTTAGTATAATTACTTACCTTGAATCTCTTTTCTTTGTAATAATGATCCTTGGAATCAGAAAAGAATGCACTTCTTTTTGCACGATACATAAATTTCTGGAACCTTCTTGACGGTGGTTTCTGTTGCTTTGGACGCTTTCGATTTACATCAATTTTATTACTTTTTGACAAAATAGTTAGTTTTTTAATTAAAAAATTAAATCTTTCATAACCTTTTCTTCTTGGTAGCTTTTGTATCGGTGATGATTGAATAAATGATTGCTGATGAGAGACAAGTTGGTGGTGACTTGGTATTCTAGAAGCTTCAGTGTCTTTAAGGAATCCATTTTGTTGTTTTCTTTTTGAAAAAAGCGAAGAATTATAAAAAGTTTTTGAAAATAAATATTTTCGCTTCTTTGAAATCCTGTATCGAGGATTAGTGAAATTAGCAGGTGATTGACTTGAAAATGAATGAAGTCGATCAAAATCATCAAATTGTTGAAGGAAGGATTTCCAATTTTGATTTGGCCTTTGAGTCGTGGCTTTTAAATGTTTTTGAGTTATTTCTGATTTAATTTTTAACAATCTTTTTCTTGCAATTACCACACATTTTGCGGAGGAAATTAATTCCCTGCGATCTTCAATTTTATCCAAACATCGAGCAAGGAAACGCTTTTCAGCTATAAAAAATAATTCTTTTTAGTAAAATTAGGTGAAACAACGAACTTACTTTTAGGTAATTCTTTATATAAAATGGAACCCATTTTCCCAATAATTGCTTTAACAGCGGTGTAATAAGTATTTTTATGTAAATTTTTCATTTTATCAAAAGTTTTTGGAGTCATTCGAAGTTTATCAAATTTTTCATCTCTATCATCTCGAAGCCTTGCACTGCCTAAAACTCTCTCAAATAAATTTCTAGAATTAAAAATAAGTCTAACTCACCGTAACCAATAAATATCAATATAAAGAAAATTAATAATAAAAACTTTATTTTTATCATTTTAATTTTTACAAAAAAATCTATGGAACTAAAATGATTGCTTGCTTCACAAGAAAAAATGAAAACTTTTTTATTTTGAATGCCGCTTTAAAAAAAACTCTATTTCCTGGATGACCTAATGATATCTTTCTAACTTTCTGTCTGGATTGAAATCGAAACGCCTTTCAATCACATTTTTTTTTCTCGAGAAAGATTATCAAAAGAAAACAGTGTTTGGATGTAGCCGATTAATCCCTTCACACAACGACATGATCTATATCTAATAAAAGGATTCCAGTAAAGAAAAAAAGACAAAAAAAAATACATCAGATATACATACACAGCTACAAATATGAGTTTTTTTTATTGATTATATCGAAATTGCGAAAGACATTGAATTTTGGCCTTAATTATTGCAAACTATGAATAAATGAAAAAAAATATTTTGTTTTTTGGGATCAAACATTTTTTGAAAATTATGATTTCAGAAAAGTCTTTTTTTTTGAAGCCATATTATTATAAGTCAGAATTCTAGATGCCATCTTTCATAAATTTTTGATAATTGAGGTGCTTCAAACATTCGCCATTTACAACGTATCAAAAATTCAAAAATCTGTAAGAGAGACAAATAATCGCAAAATCAATAATTTTTATTTCTCACTTTTTGTTTTAAAATTTGCTCTGCTGAATTATTTCGCAAAAGAAAAAATAGGAAATATAAATGAACTTTTGTACTTACACCCTAAATTTTCATCGATAACCAAAAAAACCTTTAAAAAGAAAAGTTTGGGAAGTTTAAAGAAGGTTCCTGCGTCATTTTTTTTCTATGTCTGCAATCATTTTTTCTTTTTGACGTGTTTAGTTTCAAAAAATCAAACTTTTAGATTATTTTTATTCGGAAATGAAAAAGCTATTTTTAATTTATTCTTTTTTGTGAGAGATTTTGCATATTTTTCTGTCTTTTTTTTTCAAGTATCCCTTTTTATTATTTATTTTTTTAGCCCTTAAAGTTGTAGCTTTTTTTTGCTTCAAATTTGCTTTCTAAATTTATGCCAGTTATTTTATTGGATTTTTAAGTTACCGTAATTTTTTCTTTTTCTCGAATTTTAAATTATGTCAAATGTGATTAAAATAATCCAAACAAATTAAGAAAGCTGTCAATTAAAATAAAAATAATCCAATTTAAAATTTTTCAATTATAAAATCTGTCAATAAAACTTTTGACGTTAAAATAACTTAACTTAGGAAGAAGGATAGAAAAAAAAAGAAGAGAAAAGAAAATTTTTTGAGACAAGGCGAGAAAAAACCGATCGACGTGTCTCGTGTCGCAATCAATTTGTGTTTATCATTCACTTTTTTGGTTTTTCAAGATTTTTCTCGCTTATTAAATAACTAATGCATCTTCTTATTTTGATGGATTAACATTATTGAAGACAAAAAAAAGGAAGAAGAAAAAGTTGTTAAAATTTTATTAACACTTTTTTGGGATAAAAATTAGAGAAACAAAAATTAGTTCTTGAATATTTATGGCGTAAAATTTTGAAATTTCAGATAAATATTAAATTTATCTCGATAAAAAAATTAGAGGAAAATAAAGCAGGGGTGTCCATTGTTGTCATATTTTTATTTCATCGCCGCCGCCGCCGCCGCCGCCGGCGGCGAGGCTGAAATTTTGGCGGCGCCGCCGGCGTCGCCGCCGCCATATCGCCGCCACACCACCAAAATCCAAAAATTTTTTCGTTTTATTAATAAAGTCATTTTTAACAAAAATATAACTATATTTAAGCAATTATAAAGCAATTTTAAAAGCGATAGTAGTAACAAAAACTTTAAATTAAAGCTTTTAAAATGTCAAATTTATGGATTTTCCATTGTATTTTTTAATTTTTTTCAAAAAATTCTGATATTTTTGGCGGCGCCGCCACTTGAAGCTGAAGGTCGCCGCCGCCGCCGCCTCGCCGCCGGCGGCGGCGGCGTGACAACACTGGGGGTGTCGTCTAAATCCGCGAGCTACATTTTTTGAAAGTTTTCAATTTTTTATTTACATTCACAACGAAATATTAAAATTCTTTAATAAAATTTAGATACTGAAACAGTTGAAATGCCACTCAAAGTCGATAAAGGCTTAATCACATTTCGATTTTCTGTTTGCACATGTTTTACACTAAATTTTTAAAAATAAATATTGCATATTTCCGATATGGCGTGTAACGATAGGTGTTACTGTGCCCGGTTAATACAATATGAGTACAACTAATTCCTTTTATTGAACCTTTACATGCATATAAATATATTTAACAAAAAATATAAATGAAGAGCCAGCGATCTTGTGGATCGCTGCCTGCTTTGCTCGCACACTGACTGCCTAATCTTGCATCGCGGCAGCTATTTATACTCGCGTGCATCCGTCGTTGGTAACGCTAGTAATACGGCACCTCTCTTTCAATCTATCAAAAATCGGAAATTTTTTTCTGTCATTGCCTTCCAGGCAAATAGCTTTTTTCCGTGTCATTTTGTGGTCCTTACAACGAAAATTACCGTACTTCCTTTCTTTGTCAATGAACATGCCTGGAAGGCAATGACAGAAAAAAATTTCCGATTTTTGATAGATTGAAAGAGAGGTGACGCGTTACAGGCGCAAGATTATATAATAATGAAAAATGGAGGAAAACTTTCAAAGTGGCCCGAATATTAACATAAAAAAAAGAAAGAAAGAAAAAAGTTTAGCCATTTCAAGAGACTATATAAATTAATATTTAAAATGCCTGGTTTCAAGAAACAAAGAATAGTGTGTGGTATTTTTTTTTGTTTTTAACTTTAAAAATGTAAATTTTTTTTGTTACTATTTTGCTTTCAAAATAATTTTTAATTACCGTATTTTTTCTTTTTCTTGAATTTTTAAAACTGTCAAATAAGATTAAAATAATCTGCAAATTAAGAAATCTGTCAATAAAACTTTAGACGTTAAAATAGCTTAACCTAGGTTAAAGGAAAAAAGAAAAGAAAACTTTTTTTTGACACGATGCGACAACGATCGGATCGATTGGTGGATGTCGCAATCAATTAATGTTTATCATCTCACTTTTTTTCATTATTCAAGATTTTTCTAGATTGTTGTTGTAACAAATTAACGCATCTTCTTTATTTCTCTTTTTTCGATGTTTTGAAACAAAATTTTAAGATAAAAAAGAAAAAAGATAACAATATCATCGCTTGGTTTTTTTGACATGGGGATAATGAAAATTTCATTTAAAAAAAATTTGTTCACGTTGCATATGAATTTAGATTTGCCTTAGTAATTCGGGAAAAATCCGAATTAATCGGTTGTACTCTTCTAATAACCCGATTTTGGCAGAAAATAAACCGTTTAACAAATTTTCGATAAGGTTTAATAAAATACAATAAACATGGAATATCTATAATAAGATGGCAAGATATTATTGATGTGGCTGAATTTGTAATCCAATTTTTAAAGGAAAGAAAATAACTTAATGCCAAAAATAACAAAGGAAAAACAGCAAATATAAAAAAATTTAATAATTGAATCATCAAAGAACTAAAAATAAATATTTGGTAAAAATCTTTTTGACTCTCACCACGACACTTATATAAACTTACGTGTGAAGTGATTTTTGAAGGGAATAAGTTTCTTTTGAAAGAATTTTCTTAATTTTTTTCATTCGATAATAAAATATAATATTCAAGGTAGCAATAGATATTGTCACGACAAAAATACATAAAATAGCTATAGCAAGAAATATATTTAAATACACTTGTTTTTTGTCATCCAAACCTATGGAAATGGTGATGGGATAAATTTTATATATTTCAATAAATGCAGGAATATTATATTCAAGAATTTTTTTCATTTCTATTGGATCACAATATGTAAGTACAAATGGAACTAAAAAAATATTATTTTTGAAAATACATATTTTATTTTAAATTATTGTATACAAATTTTTGTCTATATTCAACCTAAATTTTTTTTTTGCTTAGCAAACTAACTAACCTGAGAGTGTGAGTAATATGCAGAAAATAAGAATTAAATAAAATATGAAAATTCGAAATACAGCTTTTTTAGAAAGATAAAAATAATTTATATTAAATACCACATAAACTCGATAAGCTAAAGAAAATATAAAACCTGCCCCAGTGTTTAAGGTTCCAAATAATAATAAAATTCCTAAAGGATATATCCATTCATAAGGTAGCGAAAAATGGGTATTGTATGAAATCACGGGAAATGGAAATATTAGTACAGGATTTACAACAAAAATAAATATTTCACATATCATGTTTCCAACCATTTGGAAAATGATTGTATATTTAAATAATCCCATTGAAGGCGTGGACTTAGTTGAAATAACATAAATGGCAAAAATAAACAATAACATTGAAATAGCAAATGCAACATCCATAAAACATCGAGAATAAAATTGAAATGTTGGATATAAAAGTTCATCGAAAGTTAAATTTCCAAATTGAGACAATGATGACACAACTTTTAAGATGTCGTCGTCGTTCATGCCAAACAAAATCAATGTTCACAAAACCAACTTTTATTCAACTTCTTTTAAACTTTCTCCATAGCAATAATTTTTGAGGTTGCTATTAATGAGAACCTAACTTTTAAAAAAATTGAAAAACAAATTTTTTATTAACTTTTTTCAAACTCCTCAAGATTTTTTTTTCTTTCTGAACAGGTGGATTTTTTATTTTCACCTGTTTCTTTTTTGGTTATTTAGCACTAAATTACACGCATTCTGAAAACCCGTCATCCATTACATATGCACTTTAGTTTACTCATATATCCAATTCCCTCCATGCAACAACAAAAAAAATAGTGAATTTAAAATCTCGTTTTTGATGTTTTTAATTTTTAATGGGAATTATCAGAATATAGATTTCTAAATTAATTTTCATGTCTCTTAAAGTTCTCATTTAACAACTTAAACAGCGGAATTTTATTTTGACAACATGTCATTTTTTAATTTACTGCTTTATCTTACTCCAAACCTTCTATAATAAATTATGTTTCCTTTCGTTATTTTCTTCAGGTAGGAAATATTGTCATGCATAGAAGACAAAACGCGACAATGTAAAACCTTTGATTTAAAAAAATAAGCCAATTCGAAATAAATTTGTTAAGAAAATAATTTTATTTGACATACAACAGAATATGTCAAATAACATCTTTCGTTAATTACTCCTCCCTCGTAAATATAAGTGCAATCACCAAAATCTTGGATTGGCCATCCCGGTCCCCATGCATCAAAATTCCATGGACTTCCATCTGACCATTGCCAAGTTTCTCCATCATCAGTCGAAAAAAGTCCCGTCCATGGCGAATATCCATGTATTTTTGTGATATCTAAATTATTTTAATTTTAATAATTTAATGAAACAAAAAATATTAAAAGACAAAAAATTTTGCATACTTGATAAAAGGTCCATTTCAGCCAAACTGTGAATAGATGGTAAATGTGCATTAAGGGTTTGACAAAACTCTTCTCCCAAAGTCCAATTTGCTGCAGCGTAATAAAATCCATAACAAGATTTCGTGGGTTCATAATAAGTAAAATTTTGCCCAGTGCAATTAAAGGTTGATGGAATTGAAGTAGTTGTAGCTTTTGTAATTTGATTTACTGAAGTTGTAGTTTTGGGTTTCGAAGTTGTTTTAATTGTTGTTGACTGGCTTGAATTGATTTTATTCACCTCACAAACATATGGCTTTTGTTTAAAGCAATCATCAATTTCCCATCGAGAATTATTTAAATTTATTGCTGCGCAATTATTATTTGACGAAACATAAATTGGCTGATTTGAATCCCATTCAACAAAGTCGAATTTTGTTCCATCTATCCAAGTTAAATTATTATTATTTCCAAGGGTTTCCAAATTTGAAAGACCAATCCAAAAATTTATTATCGTTGAATTTTGTTGTTGAAAATTTTCTTTAGCATGATCTGAAAAATAATTTTAACTCCTCGAATTTTTGGGAAAAACAATAAAAATTTTACCCGTAATTAGGGCATTTGTAAATCCATCATGAATTGAAGGCAAATGTCCTCCCATGGAAATACATGTGGCTTCGGCATTAGGAAATCCAGAAGCATGATTTTCATAAAAATAACAATATGTTTGCCATTCATAGCTTCCATTTGGGCATAATGAACCACCAACAACAAAAACTATTTTTGAAATTAAAAATATAACTAAAAACAACAATTTTAAACAAAGCATAATTATTTTTTCTTTGGTAATAATTAAGTTTTAATGAACTCCAAAATATTTTTGGAGGGGAAAAAAATGATGATTGCAAAAAAAGAGTTTTTAGTTTGATAAAAGTGATAATGAAAAGAAGACAGCTAACATCACACATTAAAATTCAAAAAAGAAGAAGAAAGCATAATTCAAGAGTGCAAAAGATTGTTTTAAAAATAATTTTTTAAATGCTTAAATTAGTTTCTCTGCTTCAGTCATAATGCTTCTTCGAAAAGTTCAATGTACCATAATTTTTACAGTAATATATTTAAAAAAAATTAAGAAATTAAAAACTATGCTGCAAAATTGGAATACCTCTATTTAAAGTTGTTTCAGGTATTATAAAATTTTAGAGGCTCACCGCCGCCGAATTTGACCCTCCATTTTTTAAAAAGTTTTCAAATAAAGAAATCACATTCAACTATTTACCACATTTTTTTTTCTTCTTCTAACGCATCGATTTCGACGACGACTCTCGCTCGCCTCGCGCCTTTCAAAAGTCTATGTTTTGGATAATAAAAACTTTTATAAAGTTTATATCTTTCTTTAAACTTTTTTTGTTGTTGTTGAAATGAACGATCCCAGACGACGGAGAAAGAAGCCATTAAAAATGTCGAATACAAAATTTATGAAGAAAAAAGAGCACATCGAATCGAATCGGATCGGAGAGGCTCATTAAATTATTTTACACCCACAGAAAAAAGTTGTGCTTTTTTTATACCTTTGATTATTTCATCCCTATTCGCTTCCTTCCTTTCCTTTCTGGGTGGAAGAAAAAAAAAATCCATTATTTTTTTTATATGAAATTTTTTATTTCATCGTCAGTAAATGAAAAAATTGAATTTAAATTTTATTGTATTTTTTGTTATCATTATTTTTATAAGTTACAGTAAGTTTTTTTATTTAGCAAAAAAAAATAGCTGCTAACAATCTGTTTTTTATTTTCTTTTAGCACATGGAAGATTGCGAGATGATCAACAAAGAAAGTTTGATAAATTACGGATGACTCCAAAAACATTTGAAAAAATGCAAAATATGCATAAAAATACTTATTACACGGCAGTGAAAGCTATAATTGGAAAAATGGGTTCCATTTTATATAAAGAATTACCTAAAAGTAAGTTCGTTGTTTCACCTAATTTTACTAAAAAGAATTATATTTTTATAGCTGAAAAGCGTTTCCTTGCTCGATGTTTGGATAAAATTGAAGATCGGAGGGAATTAATTTCCTCTGCAAAATGTGTGATAATTGCAAGAAAAAGATTGCTAAAAATTAAATCAGAAATAACTCAAAAACATTTAAAAGCCACGACTCAAAGGCCAAATCAAAATTGGAAATCTTTCCTTCAACAATTTGATGATTTTGATCGACTTCATTCATTTTCAAGTCAATCACCTGCTAATTTCACTAATCCTCGATACAGGATTTCAAAGAAGCGAAAATATTTATTTTCAAAAACTTCTTATAATTCTTCGCCTATTTTAAAAAAGAAGCAACAAAATGGATTTTTCGGTGATACTGAAGTATCTAAAAAACCAGCAAAGCAGCAGCTGGCTTCAAAACATAACTCATTTATTCAGTCAGCTTCAAACCCCCAAAGAAAACCTTTTATTAATTCAGAACCAAATCCATTGAGAAAAAAGGGCTATGAAAGATTTAATTTATTGAGCAAAAAGTTAAAAAAGATATCCAACGTCAATCTCTCGCCAACCAGAAGAAATATAAAAGTACCAAAGCCACTTCTTTCAAAAAGGTTTTTAAAATTTAGACATCGCCGAACAAAAAGGCATACTCGTTTCGCAGATTCCAAAGATGGATATTATTACAAAGAAGAAAAATTTAAAGTGAGCATTTAAATAAATATTCTTAAAAATTAGCATATTTTACATTTTTTTTTTAAATTTGCAGGTTATCACGAAGAAAAGTTTCGGTGGATTAGTGTCACGAAAGCCGGATAATAAAATTATTTCATCGGTTTGTTTTTACTTTTTTATCCCCGATTTTATTAACTCTAAAAAAATTTTTGCAGGTTACAAATGTGATTCAACAATTTGTAGCGAATGAAGAAAGTCGAAAAGATCAAGGAATGGAACATTTAAAATGGACAAAAACTTATAAAAGATTAATGAAAGTTAGAGATGCTATAGATGAGAAAAAATCAGTTCCAGGAGCAAAAGTTTATGAAAAGAGAATGTAAGAAAGCTTGAATTCTCTAATTCACTAAGTTTTAATTTTGCAGGTTTGATATTGTTTTGGATCGAGATGAGCCATCTTTATCGCCATCCGAAAGAGTAAGTAATAACTTTTCAGAAAAAAAGCGACAGATACTCAAAATTTATTACCACAATTTTTGAAACGAAACTATCATATTTTTCCCAAAAACACAATTCTTCTATTTTTTTTCGTTAAGAAATATTTATTAAAAAAATTATAAATATTAAATTTTATTCTTGTTTTTCTAGAAATCCCCTCAAGGCATTATTCATAGCTCCATGAAGCTACTTGGCTCCTTAACATCCAACTCCAAAACGAATGCCTCTGGATCCCAATTTCGTTATTTTAGTCCTCGATTTATGCCTTTAATGCCTTTGAATGAAGGCAAACGACAGCCAGATACTTATCTTTCTCCAACAATTATGGCAATGTATGATGAACCTAATAATACAAATAATATAAATAATAATTCAAAAGAAATAAATGTTGGAAATGTTCCTAAAGTAACTATTTCATTTTCTAAAAAGTTTGAAAAAATTTAATTTAGGCGATGACAACCTTAGGAATATCTCAAAGAGATCAAAGCAAGCTAATGCAAATGTTAATGGATGTAAGTGGAACGAGCACATACGTGGATGAAGCTTTAAAACTTTATGATGTTTTGGGAATGTTTGATGAAGATGTGGGAGAACCAATTTTAAATGCAACAGAAAAAATTATGGGTGCATTCAAACATTTGGAAAAGAATTTATTTCCCGAACAAAAATATCATTTTGATAGTCGTGGATTTGCTTTTATTAAAAAGCAACAAATGGAAAAATTGTTGAAGGATCAAGGTTAGTTTAGTTTTGCATAGACATTACTGATTTAAATCTACTCTTTTTTATTTCTAAAAAAATTGAGGATACAATTTTTTTGTACTGAGAACCAAATCAAATAAAAATTCGCGATGAAAATAAAGTTAGCAAAAAAAGTAATTTTGCGTTGGTACAAAGCTTCAAAAATGCAGTTTTATAAAATATAAAAATAAAATAGCCATTAACATGATTTTTTGAGCTTTTTTTCAGAAATCCCCGATGGTGAAATAGATTTAGATGATTTTGATATTTATGATAAAATGTCGGATGAACAAATGGAAATTTCTTTATGGAAAACAATCGAAAATATTGCTAATAATAAAACTGATGTTTTAAGGGTAAACTTCATTCAGTCTAAACCTTTTATAACACAAACTTCCACAATCATAATTTTCAGCCATCCGAAGTACATCGATATAAAAGAAATAATGTTTTTTTCCTTACTCCATCCATTTTATCACCTTTACTTTTTACTGTTCAAAGTGGAATAATAATTATTGGTCCTTTGATTATTTCACCTTTAGCATTTTCTCCACCTATTTTGGGTCCATCCATTTTTTCACCATGGATTTTGTCTCCAGGAATTTTTGATCCATTGATTTTAAGTCCATATATTTTGACGCCGTTCATTTTGGGACCAGTAAGCTGCTTTTTTTTAATTTAAAAAAAAGCATTTATGAAAATAAACTTTTTTTAGTTAGCATTTACACCATTTATTTTGACACCTTACGTAAGTTTTTGAAATATTTTTAATGACTTTTTTAAATTTTAGTTTTTTTAATTTTAGTTTCTTTCTCCAAATATTTTAAATCCTTATTTAATTACATCTTTGATTCTTTCACCCATTGGTAAGTTTTTTAAGGGTTTTTTTTATTTTGGATATTTTTGTATCGAAAATGCAAATTAAATATATTACTTTATTCTTCCAAAAAAATATAAGTTTTTATTTTAGGTTTATCACCAGATATATTATCTCCGCAAGCTATTGGAGCAACCATACTTTCTCCATCAGTTTTATCTCCACCGGTTTTAAATCCAACTATTTATACAACGATTATGTTTTCTCCTTCTTTCTTGTCATAACTAACTCACGCCAAATTTAAAAACTTTATTAACAAAATTAAAACCAAAAAAATAAAATATATCTTTTAAGTAAAAAAAATATAAATCTTTAAGTCCACCCATTTTTCTTCTTTTTTTGATAAGTAAGACACACATGTAAAATGTACAAAATAAAATTTGCTTACTTTCTTCCAAAAAAAGTTTAATAAATAACAACAAAAAAACCATAAAAAATTTTCTTCGATCAAATTCATAAATCGCTTAATTTTTTGTTTTCTTCACTCTAATGGAAGTTCACTCGATCGATTTGATGTAATATTTGCGTATTTAGTTCGACGAACACATTTCGGACAATCCACATTTTTATAACATTTAGTGTGGTAAACCGCGCCACATTCTTTGCACTAAAACCAAAAAAAGACATAAAAATAAGTTTGATGACGCAAAATAAAAAAAAGTTATTTTAAATTTTTATTACTCAATAAAAAAAGATTTTTCGAGAAAAAAAACTTACTCTATCAGCGATATCAGTTTGAAAAGGATAAATAATTCTTTTTGCGGAACATATTTCACAAATAAAACCCTTTTGCAAACATAAATTGCAATTTTCTATGTGAGTTATAGCAAATTTTATAATTGTATTTAATCGGCGTTCAAGCACCCCAGTGATGGCATTTTGTAAATCTGTTACACTATATAAATGGATATCATTATAAAAATAATCTTGAGGCCATATTCGTTGCTTGAGATCTTCGGCGACTGATTGCTTGCATGAAAGAAGGTAAACCACGACAAGGCTTAATTTTTCTCGAAGTTTCTAAAAAAATAGGAAAAACAATTAAATACAGAAAAGTAAAAAAAGTCTAATTATGGAAACATTTTTAAAGGAAAAACAAAGTTCGAAAATTTTTTTATTGGAATTTATGCAAATTTATTGGATCTTTTTTTTTTACCCGAGCTTTTACCAAAAAATAAACCTCTCCATTTTAGGTGCCTGGTTTCCAGAAAATATAATTCAGAATTTAGAAGAAAAAAAAAATTTTCTAAATGTATTTCCTATTTAAAAGTTTTTCAATTTTTGTGTTTAAAAAAAGTCTTACCATAATTTTAGCCATTTGTTTCGAATGTAAATATAAATGAGGATTAATTTTATCGATTCTTATCAAAGGCCGATCAGCGTTAGCTCGAATAAAAGCTTTGGATGCTTTGGAAATTGGCCGCCTTTTACAATCCCAATTTAACACTACTCTCGAAGGAATAATACTTTCATCGCCTTTTTTCCAACAATCATTGCAATAATATCGAGCATCCAAAGCACACAAACTGAAACTTTTTCTGTGAATTAAATTTTGCCAAAAGAAATTTTTTGTTTGGAGCTTACTGATTTTTTCCAAATGGACCACCAATGGATTTTCGACACGATGGACATCGATAATCTTGATCAGCCAAACCTTTTTCAATAGCAATTTCAGTGAAAATTGAAAATAAATTTCGACTTATTCCATATTCGTCTGTGTCCAACAAACTTTCCTCTTCGATAATCACAGGTTCATTTTTATCATCTTTGGTTGGCTCAAATTTAGCTTCTTCAATTTCATCAGCTTTTTGTAAAACATTTTCTGGGATTTCAGAAAGTTGTCGATTCAATAAAGTTTGGGCATCTTCCATTAGAGTTTGTTGAGTAAATGAAGGGATGCTTTCAGAGGAATCGAAACCATCCTAAAAAAAGTTCGAGTTACAGTGTTCTTTCAAAAACTCCGGTTGATTATAAAAAAACATACCTTTAAAACACTTTTCAATGCATTATCAAAAGTAAAATGGCTATCATAACCCGGCGAAGAAATGGTTGAAGCAAGGGAATCCTTTCTTGAAGAAATCGACCATCCTTTATTTGCTAAACTATTTCCAATCGATGACGATGGAGCACTACTTGGACTGGTGCCAGGAAAAACTGAACTTGTTGAACGACAACAACTTTCATCAACTGGATTATTAACATTTATTCCAGCAGCAATAAATTCATCATGAAGTGAAGTACCAAAAATTTCAGAAGTCGTCGTCGGTGGTTTATTAATAATTTTTTCTTTTTCTCTTAATTCTGGATCATCAAAAGCCCCAAAAATTGTTGCAGGTTCTTCTGTATGAGAATGTGGAACACTTTGTTGTTGTTGGGGTTGATCAGGATAATCTTCAGAATTTTGAAGAGAAAATATTGGTCGATGTTCTTCGTCGTCTTCGTCTTCATCGCCGCCACTTCGATCTTCAAATGTGGATGTTGAGGATAGTGGAGATGGGTCTTCAGAAGGAGGTGTATTGACTTTGGCCACTTCGGAAGATGATTGCTAAAAAAAAGAAGAAAAATAAATATGAAAAAGAATTTAAGATTGCTATTTAATTATTAAAAAAGTGGCTTCAAAGAAATAGTTTTAGATTTTTTAAAATATATATAGAAAATTTTATCTGAGCAGTTTTCTTTCTTTCTGCTGCCAGGAAAAAATAAACATCTCTAATAAATTCTCTGACTTTAAAATAGAATTTCATATACAAAAATTTGCTTTTAGTTTGACTTCCCTCTTCTTTTTTTTTAATAACTAAAAATAATAACTCACATTTTTCTTTAAAATCATTTCTCTTCTTTCATTCATTGTTGCTAATAATCCGCAACCCGTGGGCAGAGAACTCGACATAGGAATAACTTCAATTGGTTTTAGCTGTCCCAATGATCCTCTTCTCGATGATGAATTATTTTCATCTGATTCTCCACTCCCCTTTGATAATCTTCGAACTCGGGTAGTTTTTCGACGATTTACTTTAACTTCTGTGGATTCCATTTCTTCTTCGGGTGGAGGTTGAGGACGAAATCGAATTCTTGCCGCTGCTATATCTTCTAAAGTTCGATTTTCAGGGGTTGAAGATAAAAAAGGAGAATATGTTGGTTTTAAATTTGCTCCTCCCGCAACACTGGTGTCCAACATGGATCCATGAGAATATACTGAACTTGCATCATCTTCGTCTTCGGCGAGTAATATAGTTTTTCGAAATGGCGAAATTGGACCATCCAAAGTCGAATTCGTTTCATCAAGTATTTCCAAAGCTGAGAGAGCTTCTTCAGCTTGATCATCATTTTGATTTCCACTTCCCAAGCTATTAGAGGATCCATTCCTACGTTTTGAAGTGGCCAAATGAGTCACGCGTTGATGTTTGCCCGAAATTAAACCCGCAAGAATCAAAGGCGATGGAGTCCAAGTATTTAAAAAACTTGAATTTATTGGAGCATTCAAAGGCAATTTCGTTAATGCCGTTAAATATCCCATTAAAGCTTCCAATCTTTCACCATCGCGAAGAAAAGCATTTTTGAGATAAAAATTATTTAATTGTTTCACATCTTTTGAAAGTAAGTTTATGTAATGCTCGAGTTGACCCTCGTTCAGAACAATTCTGATCCAAGCCTAGAAAAAGAAAAAGATGGAATATATAAAAAAATTTAGAATAAATTTATTCAAATTTTGCACCAAAAAAAATACTTACCCTTGCTTTACCAATTTCACTTTTAATTTGTTTTAAATCTCCTATTTGATTTTTAATGCTTCGATGAGTAAATTTTGAAACAAATGGCCAAAAATTCTAAAAAAAATATAAAGACAGTCATAAAACTTTCTTTCTGCAACTCTTCAGATAATATGAAACTCACAGGTTCGGGATATTTAGAAAATCTTGAACCTTTAAGAAAAAATGCATCTTTTAAACCATGAATAAAAACTGCTTCAATTACGTTGCATATTGCTTGAACCGTGTCACTAAAAATTAATTTTTAAAATTTATATATATTTTGGATGGAATGAAAAAACTCACTCAAAAAGTTTATCTTCTTCATGAAATTGTTGAACCGCAGTTTTTAATATTGCATCCAATTCTTGTCGAATAACATTTTTAGCTTTTTCTAAAGCTTCAACCATTGTTTTTTGATATCAATCAAATAAATAAATATTTGACCCCAAAAAAGTTAAAGCACAAAACAAAAAAAAATATGAATCAAACAAAATAAAAAGTTGTTGTTGTTGATGCTTATTTTTCTATTCTTTCTTTTTTAATCGACGACGTCCATTAGGTTTTTGACCAAATCGTTTGAGTTCCGTCGTATTTTTTTTTGTTGATAATTATTGCATATTGCTGTTGCTTCTCCCTGAATGAATAACGATTGATAACAAATAATATTGTTTTTCTTCTACAAAAAAATAAAATAAATAGATTATTCACTATGAAGAGAAAAAATGGAATGTAAACATATAAGCGTAGTATTATGTCTGCTTGCAAAAAAAAAATTAAGGGAAAGGAAACGTTTGAAGCTTATTATAAGCTATTCAACGAAATCACGAAAAAGCAAAAAAAGACAGGGGTCTTTGATGATAAAAAAATTCAGTCAATGCAACAAATTTTTTTCAAAGAAAAAACAAGGAAAAAAGTTTGTAAACAAAACAAAAAACGTAAGCAGCTAGAAGAATATCTGTCTGCTCCCATTAAATTTTGCCTTGGAAGTTAACTAAAAAAATTAAGCAAAGTTCTTTCAAGCATTCATTTATTTTTTTTTATTGATTGAAGTCAGAAACGCAGAAAGAAAAAAGAGAAACTAAAAAACGGAGATAAAAGAAGAATTTTTTTGTTGGTAAACTTTTTTTATTTAATTGTCTGAAAAAAAGAACGAAGATGATGATCACGTTGAAATAGAAGAGCGATGCTGCTGCTTGTTATAATATTTTATTGTTTGCATTTAAAGAACATTTCGCCAATAAGCATGTGCTCCATTTTTGAAATATATTTTTTTTCAATGAAATAAAAAAGCTTTCTTTGGTTATTATTTACAAAATTTTTTAAATCCATCTGTATTTTTTTATTCTAAACAATTTCTGAAATAATTTTAGTAACAAAAACTTTGTTAATCGCTGAAAATATTGGATCGTAGAGGTAGCTTCATTCAAAAAATATAAGAGTGAAAGATTGTTCCAAATTTTTCAATTGTCATCGCGCGTTTACTTTTTTCAAAAATAAAAAACCCATTTCATCTAATAAAAGTTTTTTTTCTTTCAGTATTATTATAATTTTTTGTATATTAAATTAATTTATCATCCATCGTCCTTAATCTAAACGGTTTTCTTTATCATTCAAAAAAAAATATGGGTAATGTACAAACTGCACCAATACCTCGAGTAATTCCATCATTGGAATCATATTTTAATGATGTTCCTGAACTTCGATATTTTCAAAAGTAAGTGTCACTCATCCAAATTTTCTTAAACCTTCTAAAATTTGTTAATTTTAGCCTTGGAAATACTTGTTTCATGAAAGTTGCAAGGGTAGAACATTTTGATGGACCAATGGTGGCTAAAGTTTTTGTATTTCCCGATACATTTATTTCAGACAAATTTCTTCGAGAAATCAAAAAAATTCAAAAGAAAGTTTCAAATTCTAAATATTCTAATTGTCTCGGGTTTTCAAGAATTTATGTGAGTGTCACTTTTCTCCTTCAATAATTTTCTCCTTCAAAAGAATATATAAAAATTTGCATAAATATATATTTTTTAGAAAAATGATAAAGTCGCAATTTTGTGTCGCCCATATCACAAAGATACCCTTTACGAAAGATTAAGCATTCGACCATTTTTGATTGATGTTGAAAAGCGTTGGATTGCATTTCAATTGCTTAAAGCTTTGGAACAATGTAAACGAGAAGGGGTGGTTCATGGAGATATAAAATCTCATAATATTCTCGTGTCATCTTCCAATTGGGTTCATTTAACGGATTTTGCCAGTTTTAAACCCACTTTTATTCCATGTGTAAGTTTTTTGTTTTAACAACTTCTTGCAATGATTATATATTCCTAGTTTTTATTTTATTTTTAGGATACTCCCTCTTCCTTCACTTTCTTTTTTAATGCCAGTCGACAAAATATGTGTAATGTAGCGCCCGAAAGATTCAAGCGTTCCAATGATTACGATAACTTCAATACTGATGTCCCAGTTTATCTTCACGACCTCACAAAAGGAAGAAAAGAAGAAATGGATATTTTTTCTGTTGGTTGTGTCCTTCTTGAATTATTCACCGATGGTCGAAGATTGGCATTTAATTTTGCTAAACTCATCGATTATTGCACGATGGATGATGATTCTGCGAGGGAATATATCAATAAAATAGTTTCGGAAGTGCCTAAAGAATTTCAAGATCTTATTTCAATTATGCTTCTTAGAAATCCTGAAGCACGAAAAGATTTATATTATCAGGTAATTTTGATATTTCTAACTGAAGCGAAGATTAATAAAAAAATATTTTTAGTATAAACCATTCCAAAATCATAAACTTTTTCCACCCATTTTTGAGTCATTTCTTTATCAATATATGGGAGAATTTCGAATTAAAACTTCACTTGGACATGAAAATGAACATCTTGAAGAACATATCGTTCCAGATTTACCTGATAATGTTATAACCAAGTTAGTTTTCTTCCTTCCCCAAATTAGGTTTCTGTAATCCCAAAAAATTTTTTCGCCTGCTTTTTTAAATTTTAATTTTTTTTACTAAAACAATTTTTGTTTTTCAGGCTCTATGTTGAACGCGATCGATTTATGCCAGAATTTAAAAAAGATGATCGAAAATCTGTGATACTTTTAATTACTTTAATAACTTCCAATATTCGTGTGTGTCGAACAATTCGAGCTAAAATGGACGCAATTTGTTTACTCAAAGAATTATCAACCATTTCTTCTGAAGCTTTAATTGCAGAAAGAATTGTTCCATATTTAGTAAATATTTATTTATTTTTTTTCTTCGATCAAAGTTTGAAATTTGAAAAAAAATTTAGGTTTGTCTATTATCCGACCCATTCGTTCATGTCCAAACTGAAGCCATACATGTTTTAACTGAAATTGTTGCGAATTTTAAACATATTCCCGTTGAGGAAAGTCGACTTTTCGTGGATTATATTTTTCCAAAAATGGTTTGTTTGTTTTTATAAATTCTCAAAACCCAATATAATTGTTTTTGTATTTTTGTAGAAAAAACTTTTGGATGATTCAACAACTTCGCCCATAATTAAAATGGCCATAGCTTCTAATCTCGGAACCCTAGCTTTAACAGCTTTGAAATTTCTCGATGAAGGAAATAAACACGCCCTCGATGAAGGAGGAGTAATTGGCCCTGATGTGGATCCAAATGCTAAAAATGAAAAAGAAGCCCGCGCAGCTAAAACTAAAGAAACCCCAGCAGCAAAATTGCCAAACATAGAAAAATATGCTTTGAATCAAACTATTTCGGAATTTTATCAACAATTAATTACTCAAGATAATAATAATGCCATTCGCCAAACAGTGATGGAAGAAAAAAATTTGGAAAAATTATGCAGATTTTTTGAACTCGTTGGAAGTATGTGTTTTTTTTTAATTTTTAACATAACAAAAAATTTTAATTTCTTAACAAAAAAAATTTTTTACCACACGAAATTTTTTAAAATTATTATACTTAATTTTTTTTAGCTAAAACCAACGATGTTTTAATGCATATGATTACGGTGCTAAATAATAAAAAAGATTGGAGGCTTATAACATCATTTTTTAAAAATTCTCCTATTGTCGCAAGAAAGGGTTCAAAAAGTGATAATAGTGGCTTCTTTTTTCCTTTGCTTCAACAAGGCCTCCAACATAGTGAAGAATTTGTGGTTCTTGCTGCATTGAGATGCATTCGGGATTTATGTAATGAAGAAAGATTAGAAAAAGCTACGGTTTGGGAATTATGTAAAGAATTTGTTCCATTTATTGTTCATCCGGTAAGTTTGAAAATTAGGTAAAAAAATTTTGAGGCCAAAAGCATTGTTTTCGCGTTTACAGTTTTTGACTCGAGTTTTTATTTCTTTTATTTTTTTAAGAAATATTTTAATTTAAGCATCAAAAAACGCACAAAAGTGTTAAAATAAACTAAATAAATTTATGGTTCAATTTTGTCCCAAATTTTTACTTTTTCCCGAAACAATTTTAAATTAAAAAATCTCAAAATCTTGATGCACCTGCAATTCTGATTTTCAAAAGTGTATTTCTTTTAAACAAATTTTAAAAAATTTGAAGCAATTTTTTTCTAAAAAAAGTTTCTTATTTTTCATAAAATTTTCAGAATGTTTGGCTTCGAATTGCTACCGTCGATATCCTTCAAATTCTTGATCTTATCTTTCCATTCGCAGATATTCTCTGTCGATTAATGCCAAATGTAAAACCATTTTTACGAGAAAATTTAATTCGTTTGAATGATAAAGCCGCGATTCATGAATGTTTGGTTGAACCCATTCCTCGAGCTGCGTGGGATTTAGTTTATAGTTATAAATACCCCGATAAACTTATTCGAGAACTCGGCGATCGAAGAACCATGTATCAATTGGGAGGCGGAAGAAATTCAATGCTTTCCAATTCTCCACCAATGGATTTTCCAACAACAACAAATAAATTTACTTCAGCAAATAATTTAACAACCTCGCATTCATTGGATAATATTTTATTAAAATTATCTAATTTTGCTACAGAGGGTGAAGAAGCAGCAATGGAAGAAAAGATATTAGGTTTTGCTCCAATTTTATCAAAGAAAAGTGTCGTTAAAAAGTTAGTTTTTTCTTAGCAATTTTTTCCTTCAAAAAATAGTAAAAATTGCATAAATAAAAATTTTGTTAATTTACTATATTTTAAAATTCCAGAAATGAATCAAAAACCAAAGTAATAAACAATATTTTGGTGGACGTCGACGATAGAATCCTTAAAGTCTTCGATCTTGAACGCGGAGTTCATCGAGGCGATGCTAAAGGAATTTCACTTTGGAGAAGTGGTGAAAATGATTTTGGTTCATCCTCCTCATATCCAAATAACACTGGAGAATCTTCAGAACATGAATTAATTTCAACTCAAAATAAACAACAACGAAAAAGATCGAAAAGTAATTCAATGCTTTCAAATGATTCAGGTTCGCAAAAAAAAAAAATATATTTCGTTGTTTTGAGACTAAAATTTATAATTATTTTTTTTTAGTTCATTGTTTCACTTCCCGCCATAGCCTCGAAGAATTATTACTTCATAAACGTGAAAGATATTTAAAACAAAAAAGAGTTAGCAAACTTCGAGATCGAATTATTGAAGGTGCAACACAATTTCAAGATAAATCTTCACCAGCCGATGGTCCACCAAATTATAGTAAACCTGAAATTCGCGTGGTTGCACATTTACATGAACATTCTGAAAAAGTCACTAAACTCACCGTGCATTCAGATCAACAAATTTTTGCTTCAAGTAGTTTGGATCGAAGTGTAAAATTATGGACGATTGCTCAAATTCCTAATAAGCAACCATCCGCTGTCACTTCGATTCATACAATTCCACATCGTAAGCTTTTTTTAGTTTTTGATTTCCAAAGTATTTCGAAAAGTTAAAAAATTATGCAAATTTTTTTTTACTTTTTAGATTTTTTTGTTGATTTTCCATTTTCTTTGTAAATAATTTTTCAATTTTTTTGAGTAATTTTTGTTTATTGAAAAAAAATTATTCAAATTTTTTTCAGCTCATGCAATAAATTGTTTACAATTTATGACTGACAATCCCAACCATTTAATTTCTGGTTCTGAAGGCGGAGTGCTCTCAATTTATGATATTGAAAAGAATAAATTTTTGAGTAGCACAGTCACAGTGGATTCTCAAATTGATGGAGGTTTTACGAAATTATATTCTGTGGATCATTTAATTTATGGTTTAACTTCTCAAAGTTCCATTTATTGTTTTGATAAAAGGTAAAAATTTAAGAAAATTTCGAAATTTTTTTTTATCAAAAAATTGCTTTTATAAAACTTTTCTTTTAACACAAAGTTTTGAATTTTAAATACTTTACAGTATTCTTAAATTATGAAGAATTTTTTTTATAAATCTCTTCTTAACACGAAAATTGGAATAAAAATTTTCGTGATGAAAGTCTCACTTTTTTAATAATTTTCATAACCTTGCGTTATTTTTTTTTTTCAGAGCCTCATCTTCCAAACATCCAATATTTGGATTTGATTCAGTTTTCCACAGAAGAGCTCGAAATAATTATGGCTTCATTACTTCGCTAACCATCGATCCCATGAATCAACATTGGATGGCATTGACTTCAAGTACAGCGGGAGCTAAAAATATTATTATATATGATTTACGTTTTTTGGCTTTGGAAATTAATTCCTGGGCTCATCCATGCAAAAAAGGATTAGTTCTAAATTCTTGGCCACTTCTTTCTGG
Source organism: Panagrolaimus kolymaensis (assembly GCA_028622995.1). Lineage (NCBI taxonomy): Eukaryota > Metazoa > Nematoda > Chromadorea > Rhabditida > Panagrolaimidae > Panagrolaimus > Panagrolaimus kolymaensis. Next base: position 821,772 of record JAJQJQ010000029.1, on the reverse strand, counting down.
TGCAGAATGTAATAAACTTGTTACGGGGATTTCAAGAGAAGGAGAAATGTCGATTTGGCAATTGGATGCTGGAGAAATAACTCGAAGTCATTTACTTTGGCCCGGAAATACTTCAAGTGGAATAGAAAGTGCATTTTTGAGAGGCAATGATGCGGATTTAAAATATACTGTAAGTTTTTTAATTTTATTTTTGAGAGGTTTAATAAGAGTCAGCTTGAATTTTTCGAAGTTTTTTTTAAAGTTTGGAAATTTATTAATTGCAACTTTGCAACTAAAAGACAAAAAAATTTTCTATGAAAAAAAAATTCAATGGATTTTCGAAAGCTCTCTAAATTTTTAGAAATAATAAGAAAAATCTTTAAAAAAATCTGTCACAAAAAAAAGTAACTAACAGAATGAAAAAATTCCAAATATTTTCTAACAAGAAAACTCGAAAGGAAACTAAAGCAATGTGGATATTTAATTTTTTCCATTCCTTTTTTCAGTTTTTCTCTCTCAAAATTCCGGGTTTTCATATTATATATTTTTTTTATTTCTGGAAAAAAAATTAAATCCATAAAGGTTTTTGCAAACATTTTCGAACTTCACTCGAATTTCAAGTTTTCGTCTCAAAATTCGGTGTTAAAAATATTTTTTGGAACTTTATATAGTACTTTTTTTTAATTATTTTTACTTATTTCTGAATTTTTTTTTTAGCAAGAACATCAAACCAGTGCCTTTGCTCAATCCCTTTCATTAGATGGAATATTTACGGGTGATTCACAAGGTTCCCTTCGATTTTGGTCTTTAACTCAACCACAACGATGCAATTATTTATATGGTCCACATCGACCATATTTAATTCCGCCCCTTCTTAGTCGACAATGCAATAATGTTCCAACAACATTTTTAACACCCATGGAAAATCCAGCGACAACAAAAAATTCTTCGCCCATTCTTTATCGAAGGGTTGATCGCCCAAGTGGAGGAATATTAATTCATGAAAATTTAACCACAAAAAAATCTTCTCCAAATGAACCTCAAATTTTTGTTGATAAAAATCATCATAAATTAATTCAAGTTGGTGAACAACATCGGGATGGAATTACAGATATTTCACTCATTGGAAATGATTATCTCTCTTCGTCGGGAAGGGATGGAACAGTGAAAGTTTGGAAAATTTTTAATACTATGTAAAAAAATTTATATTTATAAATTTTGTAAATATATTTTTACTTTTATTTGTTTGTTTTTCTGTGATAATTTAATTTTATTTTTTGCAATAATAAAATTTTCAGTTTAAAGAAATCCAATTTTGAACTCTAAATAAAAAAGTTATAAAAAACTTTGACATTTTTGTTGTTTATCTTTTTTTCAATAATTTTTTTCAAAGTCAAATTTTTTTTAAATAGCTTAAAACTTGTTTTTTGATTCCATTTCCCATGGCTGCTGAACCTGAAGAAGAAAGGGAATATATGGAAGCAACATTGGAGGAAGATTGTAAAATAATTTTTGGAACAGAAAATTTTTATGAAATTTTTGAAATCTCTGAATTTTTATTGGAAGATTTGACCCAAGAAAAACGTAGATTTTATTTTTTAATAACTAATTCTATGCAAAATTAATAACTTTGTTTTTGTTTTTTTAGTTGAAAAAGCATATAAAAAGCAGCAACGTAAATGGCATTTCGATAAACATGCGGATAAATCTGAGGAAGTTCAAGAAAATGCAAGAATAAAATATAAATTAATTTCTGAAATTTATGATGAATTAAAAGAAAAACTATTTCCATCAAAATGTATGTAAATTTAAATATTCATAGATTTTTGAGGGTTAAAATTTCCTAAAAATTATTTTAGCTGTTGATGGAGGATCTGAAGTAGCTGACGATCAAAGTGGTGTTGATGAAGCTAATAGTTTGGAAAGTTGGGAAAATAAAATGGAAGCCAAAATAAATCGAATAAATAAAAACGTGGAAGAAAAAATTGATGCTTCCAGGGAAATTGTATGTTTTAAGTTTAATTTTTTTTTCTCAAAATCCTTGCATCTTCGAAAACTTTTAGGTTTATGTATTGGAGGATAAAGTAGCAGATTTGCAAGAAAAATTCAAGAAAATAGTAAGCGAAAGATTTTTTATTTAAAGAAAAAATATGTATAAAATCGCCATTATTTTTTATAGAGCAAGCAACACGAAAGAGAAACAAAATCCTTGAAATCCAATGTTGAGGCGCTAAAATTTGAAAATAAAAGTTTGAGAACCGATCTTCACAAAGCAATAAATAAATTTGATAAAATAGAAAATGAAATGGATATTTTCAAAAATGATATGAAAAAGGAATTTGAATCTTCTCAAAAGCTTTTTATGGAAAAAATTATGCAGCAACTAGGAGCTACCAAAAATTCTCACAACAAAAATGTAACTTTTTTTATTTTTTAATTTAAGTCTAATTGTTAATCGGTTTTTTAGATCCCTCAAACCCAACAAAGTCAAGTCCAAGGTTATTTAGAGGAAGTAAATGAACTTGCCCCAGTCGAAAATTCTCTTAGTGAAAATTTATTTATGGACATTCAACCGATGATGCTTTTTTCAACGCCACTCAAAATTGAAAACGACAATGACATTATGAGTTCCAATTTAGAGTCCCGAAACCACCAACAACAACATTTAACTCAAACTGCAATAATTTCTTTAACAAATCAAACCAACAAAGATTTAGCAAATCATTTACAAATGTTTGAAAATGAAACTTTGCAAGAACAACAACAAAATCAAGATAATAATAATATTGTTGATTATCCATTTGATGATAGCTTTACAGAACATATTTTTGGCGGTCCTCCAACAGCCGAAAATAATTCCGTAAATAATAATTATGATGAAGATAAAGTCGAAAATAACCCAGACGATATTGCTGCCACCGAACCCTCAGTTATCGATTATCAAAATCAAGTTGGTTTGGTTTCTCGAATGGTAAGATTTTTCATTTAATAACAAAATCAAAACAACCTAAAACAATCGAAAAATTTTGGCAGCAAAAATATATTGAAATAATATTTCCATAATCTTCCATTTTAAAATTCTTTAAACCCAAAAAGAAACAATATATATTTTGATTCATAAAACTTTTTTCTTTGTAGTTCCGAAAAAGAAAACCACCTGTTTCATTTAGTCCAACAGCTGATGAAACTTTTTCATCCCATAAAAAATCCAAGCGAGCTTCTAAAAATCAAAATAATAATAACACTGGCGATGAATCCAATTATGATGAAACTGAAAATGGCAGAAATAAGTAAGTTAAAAAACTTTTAAATTGGATTTAATAAAGCTAGTTTTATTTTAGCCTTCCTTCAACTTCTTCTTCTTCTCAAGGCCACACTTCTTTATATTCCACTATCGCTGATATGGAAGTAAAAAAATTTTATGATTATGAAATTCAAGCAACTGATAGTAAATTAGGTGGAAAATATCCTAAAATTATTATCATGGATCCCACTGATTTGGAGGGAAAAAGATTTTATGCATTTTATTATCAATTAAAAAAAGGAAATCAATCGAGATATTGCTGTAATAAATGTAAAAAACTTGGCCGATTAGTATCTGGAAAATTAAAAAGGGATGAAGAAAATGGACAGGAATATTTCGCCACTAAAAATAATCACATTTGTAAACCATTTTATGATTTTGAAAATAAAAATCAACAAAGATTAATGTCGTCGCCGCCAACCAATAATAATAATTCTTCTTCAGAAAAAAGTATTCGAATAAAATCCCCAAATTTTATGTTTCAACAATCCAATGGCAAAAATGAAGTTTTAGTTATTTTTCACCCACAAAATCGAACTCTATGTTATCGAATGAATTATAATAAAGGGTCATATCGATGCTCAAAATGTGGGCATCCAAGTATTCGAAAATATGTTACAGCGGAATTAATTAAAGATGATGAAAATGGCGAAGATGTAATCGATTTAAAAGCTACCCACGTTTGTGAACCAGTTAAATTTGATGATACTTATATTATAAAATTACCTAATTTTATTATTCAACAATCAAATGGAAGAAATTCTGTTTTAATTATTTTTACAAATAATGAAAGCAAAGAATTTTGTTATAGAATGAATAAAAGTGGAAATAAATTTAGTTGTTCTAAATGTCGAAAAGTTACCGCTAAAGAAATTGAAGATGAAACAACAACAACGGGAACGGGTGAAAAAGTTATTTGTGTTAAAGGTGAACATGATTGTGAACCTGTAAGATATAAATGCCCAAGTAAAAATTGATTGAAAAAACAAAAAAAAAATCTCAATTTTGGAGAAAATCTTTGGTTGAAAATTTTAATTAATTTATTTCTGCTTTTATACCATATTTTTTTATTTCATTGGTTTTTCATGTTGAAACTTTTTACTGTAATAAAAGGGTTTTGAATTTAAATATCAAACACACGAGTTTTAGTCTTTCATTTTTTGGGAAATGCTCTAATAAAAACTTTAAAATCCATGGAAGAAACGAAACTTCAAAGACAAGCAAAATATGGAAAGCTTAAATTTGGTTAATAGTTTTTTGTTTTATAAATAAATTTTGTTTTATACTATTGTCTTTTGCCAAACTTGCTGATTTTATTATGGTAAAAAAATGAGAGAACTTCTAATTATTTTTGTAAATGCCGAAAATTCAAGACGCAGTGTCTTTCGAAACGAAAAAAGTGTACTGTCTTTCTTGTGGTTTCAAAAAAATTTGTACAAAAAGCTTTGAACCTTGCCACTTTTTATTTTTGTTTTTCATAAAAACTTAACAAAGCTGAAGATTTTTATTATAAAAAATTTGTTAAAGCTTATTTATTTATTGAATCATTTACGGTGATAACTTACTTTTATCTTTTCGCGTTTAACCTTCCTCATTGTTATTTCTGGCTATTTTTTTGTATTAGCAACCTCCGATTATTGTTTGTATATTTCGTGTTATCTTTTTGACATGTTTAATATTTGTGATTTTTTTCAGAAGCTCTTAGCTAAACATGGATAGCGTTTACCATATTGCTGCAATTGAATCTCTTCCAATGCCTCCAACTCTTGGTGGAAGTGTTCCTCGGTCTGCTTTACTTGCATCTCCTGAAAATGAACAGTTGGCAGATGTAAATGGTTTCTTGGAATATACAATTAAACAAAAAAATGATGAAAACGCTAAACTTCAAAATGAAAACTATGCCTTGAAGTACATAATTGAACAAATGAATGAAGGTGCTGTGGAAAATCAAAACGCTGGTCTTGAAAATGATGGTTCTAAGAAAGCATATGAAGATGAAATCAATCGTTTGAATCAACTCGTTGCTGAACTTGCTCCTTTTCGACCTCTTGTTTGTAAGAAGCTTCTCAGTAATGGCGATCAAAAGAATTGGCATTGTTATACAACTCTTGATGAAAATGAAAACCCTTCGAAACTTTCAACGTTTAATTCTACTTTGTTTATTGATGATATCGTTTCTTCAAAGCAACTTATTCTTGAAGGTGCTGTTTCTCAATATGATAATGATCCATTCTATGGCAATGCTAATGGTCTTTGTTTTGGTCAACTGGATGTTTCTTACTTGCTTCCAAAAGTTCTTTCTTGTGATGTTACTGATTTGCTTTTATACAATCAAAATTTGCGTGCTAGCGAATTAGAAAAGCTCATCTCATCTGGTTTGATCAAGAACCTTTATTTATGCAACATTCAAATCTATTTGCTCAAATTCAAACAACCTGTTTTTACATATCTTGATATGATCCTTGAAAAGTTACCGAATGTTGAAAGAGCTGCATTGTAAGTTTTTGCACTATTGCTTCTGTCTAAATAATTATTGTCTTTTAGTTTATCTATGCATTGTTATTCAAAAGAAACTTTCAAAAAGCTTGCTAAACTTCCACCTTTCAAAAAGCTTAAAGAGCTCAAATTGGATGGTATTTCATATCCTGATTTTCGTGAAGATGATTTCCACGGTTTTATGAAGGTATGGATTATTTGTTTCACAAAATTTTTAATGTTAAACTCTGTCATCTCTTTTTTAGAAACATCCTAATACTCATATTAGTCTTTCATTCATAACTCCTGGCAATGCTCGCTCAATCCAATCTGAATTTCAAGGAATGAAATTTATCCTTCAATCTCAAGCTCAACATTACAATGTTAATCTTGAAATGGAAATGTCGTAATTTGTTTGTTTATTTTGTGCAATTTTTCTCGTTTTGTTTTGTTCGTTTATTTATAAATTTGTTTAACTATTGTTGTTCTAATTATTGGTTTTTGCTTTGGGCATTTTGTATAAGCACACAGGAGATTACTAATTGCAACCATCTTTTATTACTGCTTACTTTGGAACTAAAATCACAGCAAGATTAGTATAAATTTTTGTATGTGTTTAAATACTATCGAATGATAACCATACAACTTCATTGGAAAACTTTGAAAAGTTGCTGCAAGCAAAATTGGATCAAAAGTTAGATATGTCTTTAGATTGTTCCTAATCAGTCATTTCTTTCTAAAGTTAATATGATTTCGCTTTCATATTTTCGTGTTCAATAAGCAATAATAGGTTAATAAATGTTGTATGTATTAAAGCATTTCAACTAGTAAACGTAAAAAATGTGAACGGTTGCATTTCTTAAATCAAACGAACTTCAATGTTTGATTTCAACAACAACAAGGTGATCATCCTTTTTCTTGATAAGGGAATGCATGATCTTCGATATGAAAACACTTTTCTTTTTAACCGTGTTGCTGATTTTGGATGAAATTTTTTTAAGAAGCCGGTTAAAAAGGTAAAGATTTCTTTCAAGTACCAAATTTTTTTCTCTTCCAAAAAGTCTAAATCGAAAAGCATTTACATATTTTAAATCAATCTTAATCCTACCGAGAAAAGCATGGTATACGGTTAAAATTCTAGCTCCTTTTCTTCGTCAAAGTTTTTTCTGTTGCTTCATTTTCTAATCAGTCAAGTCAATCGCTTTCAATCAATGTTGTTCATCCGTGCTTTTTTGGTTCGAATTATTAGTTTTTCCTTTGTCTAATCACTCACAATAGCATACTATTAATTATTTTTTCTTGTCCCAATTGCTTGTTATGTGCAACCTTGATTATTGATATTTTTCCATTATTGCCGTCTTGATATTCACTTTAGTCCTTTTTCCGTGATATCTATTTAACTTTTCTTTGATTTTGATTGCTATAATATTATTATTTTCAGAGCCCTTGCTAAAATGGGAAATCAAAAATCTTCACTTGGATCTCTTCAACCACGATTGGCTGGTCATGGTAACATGGATTTGCGTAATGGTAATATCGTTCCTTCAATGCATCTTATTCTTGAAGGTGTTGTAACTCAGTACAAAGGTGATCCATTCAGTAGTTATGCTGTTCTTCAAGATTATTATGATCTTAGTTATATTTCTCGTTCTCTTGCCAATGTTCATTGCTGTAAAATCACTGATTTGTTCTTAAACAACCAAAACTTAACATGGAAAGAATTCAAAAAGCTTGCCTCATCTGGTATGATTAAGAATCTCTATTTCTCAAATGTTAAAATCGAATACGAAAATATTGATAATGTTCCACTTGAAATGATCCTTTATAAGCTACCTAATGTTGAAAAGTTTGCACAGTAAGTTTTTGTCATACTTCTTATTCATCCTTCAATGTTATGTTTTAGCTTGACTGATTCTCCTGTTAAAAAAGAAACCTTCAAAAATCTTCTCAAGCTTCCTATCTTTGGAAAACTTCAAGTATTCAAGTTGAATTACATCTATTATCCAAATTTTGATGCTGATGGTTTTCTTGATTTTATGAAGGTACTATTTTCTTCCTAAACTTTCTTGATTTTCATTTCTTGTTTAATTTTCAGAAGCATCCGTCAGTAAATTTCTCTCTTTCATTTGCTAAAGGTAGCATCGACGAAGATGATCAATCTGAATTTAAAGAGATGACAGAAAAGCTTAAAAAAGAATCAAAAGCAAATCCACCTGGAAAACTTAAAATTGAAGTTGTTTAAATGTTTTTGTTTTACATAATTTTTGTTTTGTTGATCACTTTTCGTTGTTGTTTTTTTGTTTTATAAATAAATTTGTTTTATAACATTGTCTTTTGCTAAACTTGCTGATTTTACTATCGTATGAAAATAATGGAACTTCTCATACTTTTCGTAATATTCAAGAAATTCAAACCCCAGTGGTTTTCGAAACGAAATAAGAATACTGTCTTTCTTCTGTTTCAAAAAACGACGGCGTCATTTTTGGGGATAGATATTTGGGGATATGATTTTTGAGGATAGATTTTTAAGGATCGTATTTTTGGGGATTGCATTTTTAGGGATAGAACTTTGAGGATTGGTTCTTTGGGGATCTGACTTTTGACGATTGCTTTTTTGGGGACAGAAGTTTGGGGATATGACATTTGGGGATAGACATTTGGGGACAGGTCTTTGAGGATAAGACCTGAAAAAATTAAACATTTGCCGTTGACTTTCATGTTTGTAATAAAAATTACAAAAAATGAATTGAAAATGGCTGACAGCAACCCTGTAAGCCAACCGTCATTTTCGACGGTTACCACCGTCTTTTGACGGTTTTGACCGTCAATTTTTTTTTTCCAAAAACTCAAGATTATTGATAAATAAGCTATGGAGATTATTGCTGCTCTATTTTTTATAGTTGAAACCTATTTCAGAGCCTGACGGTCTCCACCGTCAACTGACGGTCGCCACCGTCAAGAGACGGTTGAAACCGACGATGCGCATTTTAGTTATGAATTTTTTTTTAAGGTTTCAAAATGATTTTTAACATTGAAAAAATATTATAAAAGCTAATTTCAAGCAATGATTAACGAGTTTTTTCCAATTCAATTCATTATTAATATCAAAAATGCACAAAAAATGTGAAATACATGTAAATTTTTTTTCTGTTTTTGTTTATTATTTTATTTTTATTTTTTTAATGCAAGATTATTTTGAACATATAAAAATGAAATATAAACGACCGAAAAATTACGCCACTTTCCTTATGCCACATGTTTACTTCTATATAAATATCATCAAAATGTCGAAGGATCTTTAAAAGGTTTTTTTTTCTTTTAAAAAGTTTTCAAGGAAAATAATAAATAAGACGAAAAACAAAAATGTTTATCCACATCCTTTTTTTGTGCAAAAGAAAAGTCGCCGACAAAATAAAACACCAAATATTTTTCGATATTTTTCTTTCTAGAATGAAAATCAACATAAGATAAAATTTCTTAAAAGTTGTAAACAACCTTCGAAAAGGGCATCGACATATGACAGCATGACTTTTTATAAATTTTGTTCGAAATAGCATATAACGATTGTTTATAAAAGCCAAAAAAGCCATTTTTTGATTTTTTATATTTAGTAATTCTTGGTAAATGAATTTTGCTTTAAAATTGTGGTAAACTAAAATGAGCCTTACTCCTGGGAGCCGAAATAAAGTTTACGAAGGTAAACTTACATCGATCGATAGAAATGAAATTTTGCAAGCGCTTCGTAATGGAATCCTTGAACTCGGAGAAAAAATATATGCTGGATGTCAAAAAATTGTTTATAAGGAAACAAAGGAAGAAGCCGCGGTAACGTGTGTTAAATGCAAGTATATTTTTGCCGCAACTATTACCAGTCGTCAAACTTTATAGTAAGTCGCATACATTAAAAAGGGCTTGGTTCAATCGTTTTAGCGCCAACTTTTTTTAATACTTTTTTTTGAGTTCATTACTGTCTTATTGTTATTTATTTTTTTACGTTTTTTTTAAAAGGCTCTACATATAAAAATTAGATTAAACTTTTTTATAATTTGGCATTTATTAATCTAAACTCATAAAATGAATATGTATTAAAAAAAAGTGGGTGAAAAATGAACTATAGCTTAAATTTTTATAACAAATTTTTTAAAGCTCGCATGAAAAAAATGTACACCAAAATCAAAATCAAGAAGATGTTGAACCGCCAGCTCATTTAAAGTTAAAACTAACAGAGTTATTATCTTTTATGGTTGCAACTGACGTTGTCCCATTTTCCACAGTTGAACATAATGGGCTTAAAAACTTGATGGAAAGCATATATCGCGAAGGGTAAACAATCCAATATTTTACTAAAATTTTAAATTTTTTTTTGCAGTTTTGATTATGGTATTTCTTGTGCACGTAACAAAGTGATCCCTGCTAACGATCCATCAATTTTGGGCTTTATTCCTTCCAGGCAAACTGTTAAAAATTATTGCAAAGCTTTTGTCAAAACAATGGAACCCCAATTTTCAAAGCATATCCTTGATCATGTTAAAAAATTTGGAGCTGCATTGACGCTTGACTTCGGTACCAAAGGTTCTCAGTATTTTGTAGTTACAATCCATTTTACTACAGAAGATTGGTAAATATTCTTCTTTTATTCTTTAACATAAATTATTGATTTTTGAATTGTAGGCAAATTGAAAATTGGATTTTGGATTTTCATGAATTTTCTGCCGAAACCACAGAAAGTCATGAAGTCTTGGATGACTTAACTCAGACTTTAGAAAAACATGGCATTACTTTGGAACTTTTAAAGAATAATATTGTAATTACGAGTGATCAGGGAAGTAATATCGTAAGAGCATTGAATGAATACACTCGTTTGAATGATACTTGCCATTTGTTGAACTTACTCAGCAAAAGGGCCGTATGCCCATATAAAAATAACTACTTGCCAGCAGAATTTCAATTAGATGTTACTACTCGTGAAAGATTAACATTAATTGAAAAAAAATTGGATATGTCAATGAAAATAATCAAGGGAGTGAAGTAAGCCATCATAAAAGCTATTTAATATTTATTTATTTTTGTTATTTTAGCTCTCGACCTTGGTTAAAAAACAAAATATCAAAAGCTGGTGGCTCTTTATTCAAATTCACTGAAACCCGCTGGTTGTCCCGTTTCCGCTCAATAGAAAGCTTAACCAAATTAAATCAACAACAAATGGATTTAATTAATACTAAACTTTATAGCTATTCTGCTAATGGTCGATATGTTTATCGAGAAGCACTTCAAGAATATCGTTCAACCTTGCCTCTTTTAAAATCATATACAGAATTGTTAGAACCGATTAAAGACGCAGTTACTCTTTTCCAAGTATGTCTTTTACTTACTTCCCTATGTTCATTCTGAATTTTTCATATAACTAAAATTTTAGTCTGAAACTTCTCCAACAATAAACAAAGTCTATATTGAATATTATCGTTTAAGACAATTTTTTGTCGACCAAATTGAAGATGATAATGCTGATCGAAAAGCGATGGCCCAAGCTGCTTTGAAAGTCGTTGATTATCAATTAACATTATTTGCAAAATCTGACTACTATATTTTGGGTTTGCTGCTCGATCCACTAAACAAAGATAAGATTCTTGAAATTCCACAAATTTCTATCCCTTCGGTAAACTATATTATAATAAATTTTGATAGGAATAATAAATGTTTTACAGGCCATAGAAACTTTAAAGAAATGGGTTCATAAAGTTAGCAATGATGAATCGGTAGAAGATCCATATGCAGCGGCTCCTCCTTCCCCTTTTACTCAGCATCGACAAACAATTGTAACTTATCCAACCGATGTTGAGGTTGAGAACTACCTTGACTTGAGATCAAACAGCATTGTTTACAATTATGCCGACGCAATTGAATTTTGGAAAGCAAACGCTAAAGTATTTCCTCATATTGCTATCCTAGCTAGAAAAGTTCTGTGCATCACAAGCAGTGCCGCAAGCGAAAGGGTTTTTTCTTTATTGGGAAGGACCGCGACGAAGTTACGTGGATCTTTATCACCAGAAACTGTGAGTATGTTGATAAAGATGAAGAATATGGAAAAATTTAAAAAAAAGTATGCTCCTTTTTTGCCTGTTATAATTGAAGAAGAAGAACCTGAAGTTATGGACGTTTAAACATTGTTATAATTATTTTCTAATGGTTTTTTAAGTTAAACTTTCTCCAAACTCTTAAATTTTTTAAATATTTCTCATACATACATATTTATAATAACAATTTTTTGTTTTTTAATGATGGTAAAACAATATTATAATCTAAAAATAATATATATTTGTATTTCATTTTTATATGTTCAAAATAATCTTGCATTAAAAAAATAAAAATAAAATAATAAACAAAAACAGAAAAAAAATTTACATGTATTTCACATTTTTTGTGCATTTTTGATATTAATAATGAATTGAATTGGAAAAAACTCGTTAATCATTGCTTGAAATTAGCTTTTATAATATTTTTTCAATGTTAAAAATCATTTTGAAACCTTAAAAAAAAATTCATAACTAAAATGCGCATCGTCGGTTTCAACCGTCTCTTGACGGTGGCGACCGTCAGTTGACGGTGGAGACCGTCAGGCTCTGAAATAGGTTTCAACTATAAAAAATAGAGCAGCAATAATCTCCATAGCTTATTTATCAATAATCTTGAGTTTTTGGAAAAAAAAAATTGACGGTCAAAACCGTCAAAAGACGGTGGTAACCGTCGAAAATGACGGTTGGCTTACAGGGTTGGCTGACAGACGACCAAAGAAACATGCATTTTTTTGTTTTGAAAATATGTTAGAAATTTTTTGAATGGAAAAATGCATGTTTCTTTGGTCGTCTGTCAGCCATTTTCAATTCATTTTTTGTAATTTTTATTACAAACATGAAAGTCAACGGCAAATGTTTAATTTTTTCAGGTCTTATCCTCAAAGACCTGTCCCCAAATGTCTATCCCCAAATGTCATATCCCCAAACTTCTGTCCCCAAAAAAGCAATCGTCAAAAGTCAGATCCCCAAAGAACCAATCCTCAAAGTTCTATCCCTAAAAATGCAATCCCCAAAAATACGATCCTTAAAAATCTATCCTCAAAAATCATATCCCCAAATATCTATCCCCAAAAATGGCGCCGTCAAAAAACTTTGACCATTTTTTTGTTTGCATAAAACGTACAAAAGCAGACGATTTTTATCAAAGATTTGTTAAAGCTTATTTATTGATTGAAAGATAGATTTACTGTGATAACTTACTTTTATCTTTTCGCGTTTAAAGGAACAAGACTATTTGATGCCTTTTTGAAATTTCGTTTCCGTGTCATAGAAGTTGCGAATGCCAAGCGCGTGTTTGAATTTAACGTGAAATTTTTTTAATGACACGTAAATTCAAATTGCCGGTTGGCGAAATGAACTTTTATGACCCGTACAATCCGACGCATCGCCTTTAATACAACCGACCTCCAAAAACCGGCAAAAACCGACCAGCATCGACCAACTATTTTCATTTAGTTTTTCATTTTCGAAGTCTTTCGAAATTCTCAAATTTTTCGAAACCTTTCGAAATGTTTTTTTACAAAATGTTTCGAAAGATTTCGAAAATGAAAAACTAAATGAAAATAGTTGGTCGATGCTGGTCGGTTTTTGGAGGTCGGTTGTATTAAAGGCGATGCGTCGGATTGTAAAACGAAATTTTGAAAAAGGCATCAAATAGTCTTGTTCCTTTAATTCTATGTTATTTCTTGCTATTTATTTGTATTAGGAACCTCCGATTATTGTTTATATATTTCGTGTTATCTTTTTGACATGTTTAATATTTGTGATTTTTTAGAAGCTTTCGCAAACATGGATAGCGTTTACCATATTGCTGCAATTGAATCTCTTCAAATATCACCAACTCATGGTGTTACATCGGCTGCTTTACCTGCATCTCCTGAAAATCAACAAATGGAAGAAGAAAATAAGTTCTTTAAAAGTGTTATCAAACAAAAAACTGATGAAAATATTCGACTTCAAAATGAAAACTATGCCTTGAATTACTTGATAGAACAAATGAATGAAGGATCCGTGGAAAATCAAAACATTTGTCTTGAAAATGATGGTTCTAAGAAAGCATATGAAGATGAAATCAATCGTTTGAATCAACTCGTTGCTGAATTGGAAGGAAGCAATAAGAAGCTCACTGAAATGGTAAAATTTTCTACTTATTTCCTTCACGTTTCTGTTGTTTTCAGATTTCTTGTTTAAAAAAGCAACATGGAGATAACAACCGAACAGAAAAGAAAGCTATTGAAGGCATTCTTACTGAAAAGAAGAAAAGCTGTTTTGAACTACTTGTTGTTAAGAAAATCGTCGTTAATAAATCTCAAAAGGTATGGAAATGTTACTCAACTCTCGATGGAAGTAAAGAATCTGCCAATCTTACCATCATGGATAACAAGTTGGTGGTTGACGGCAACGTGTCCCAAAAGAAATTGATCCTTGATGGTATTCTTTCTCAATATGAAGCTGATCCGTTCAATGGTCATCCTCGCTATTATTGTGAAAGCCGTTACAATGTTTCACATTTACTTTCAAATGTTCTTTCTTGTAATCTTACTGATTTGTTTTTATACAATCAAGCCATAAGTTTGGAAGAATTTGAAAAACTTGTCTCATCTGGAACTATTAAGAATCTTTATTTTCATACCGTTGATGTCAAAGGTTATCGAGCTGATCCTGTTCAAAAAATCCTTGAAAATGTTCCGAATATTGAAAAGTTTGCATAGTAAGTTTTCATTATATATTTTATAATTCTCTAATAATTTCCATGTTTTAGTTATCAAAACTATAATATTAAGAAAGTTACATTCGATGATAACAAAAATCCATCCTTCGCAAAGCTTCGTGAATTCAAGATTGGTAACGTTTTCTATCCTGAATTTGATGTTCAAAGTTTCCTTACTTTTAAGAATGCAAGTTTTCTTATTTCATTTACTTTATTCATTTTTTTTATTTTTAGAAACATCCAAATGCTCGTTTTCATCTTTCACTTTTGCTAACTCATGGTGGTGACAAGATTGGTTATGATAAAATGAAACGTATGCTTGAATCTCTTACACCAGCTGGAAAGCTTCTCCTTCAATTCTACTAATTGTTTTTATTTTGAACCTTTGTTCGTTTTTGTATTGTTGATCCATTGATCACTTTTTATTGTTGTTTTTTGCATTATAAATAAATTTGGTTTTATATCGTTTTCTTGTGTATCTATCATTTTTATTTTTAGGAGAGAGAAAAAACAGAAAGGTACCTTGCTGATATTAATAAGCTATTTAGTAATCCATTAATCTGTGGTTTGTTTTGAAAAAGCAGGAAAAGAATGCAGAAATATTTATTAAAAAGAAGATGCAAAAGTAAAAAGTAATTCATCGCTTATCCTTTCATTCAAATTTTAAAAGACTCCCAAAGAAGGAAGAACCTTTGATTGAATTACTTTTATTTTTACCACGAAAACTTTAGGCTAGAGTTTCGCTCTTTTTTCGTTTCCTCTATTTTTTTTGCTTTTTTGTGTCAAAAATTCAATGAAGCCATTAGTTTTTTTTGTCAAATACATTAGCTGAAAATATTAGCTACATTCTTCTTTAATTATCACTGAAATATCACTCTCTTTCTTAATATTTTTTCGCTTTCTTTCATTAGATGGTTTTTGATTTTCAGCGATCCACTTGTTTCCCTCTTTTACGCGACATTTGCTTTATTTTTCATTTTTGATAAATTTTATTACATAACTTTCAGGAACTTTGCAACAATGGAAAATCTTGCTCATGTATCTTCTCAACCAACTTCGACGACTAATATTGAAAATGAAAGTCAACAAGTTGATGACAAAGTCACAGCTTTCATGAAATTTGCTATTGAAGAATTGACAAATGAAAGAGATTTCTTTAAAAATGAAAACATGGCATTGAGATTTAAGTATCTTGAATTGGAAAAAACCTTGGAAGAGCAAAACGTTGAACTGGATTTAAAGAAAGCTATCGAAAATGAAATTGCTCGTTTGCGGGAAGTCATTGCTGAATTGGAAGCCGCAAATAAGAAATATATTGATAAGGTTTATTTTTCTTTGTTGCTTAATGTACTTTTTAGTTTTTCAGATTTCTAGCTTAGAAAAGGAAAGCCTTGCCGTTGTTAATGCTCGTGTTAAAGAAAAGAAATCGTTTGAAAGCGAAATCACTCGTGTGAAACAACTCAATGCTATATTAGAAATCTTCAATAAGAAAAATGTTGAAACGGTAACAATTTACACTTAATTTATTTTTTCTTTACATTTGGGTTTTTAGATTGCTGTTTTAGAAAAGCAACAAGAAGCAGATCGTCAAATTCGAGATAAAGAAAAGAAAAAAATTGAAGGCGCTAAGAAGGTTCTTCAAAATGAAATCAATCGTTTGAATATACTCGTTTCTGAATGTCAAGCAAGCAATAAGGAGCACGTTGAAAAGGTAAATATTTTTTGTTTTTCTCTTTACGCTATTGTTGTTTGCAGATTTCTGTTTTGGAAAAACGACATGAAGATAATCAAAAAGAAAAGAAAGCTATTGAAGCTCAAGTAGCTGAAATGAAACAAAGCCATTCTTCTCCTCAACCTCTTTGTGTTAAGAAAGTCGTCAGTAATGAATTTCAAAATGTATGGCAATGTTACTCAACTCTTGATGGAAGTAAAGAATCTGGCAATCTTTCTCTCATTGATAACAAGTTGTTGGTTGATGGCGTCATTTCTGAAAAACAATTCATTCTTAATGGTTTGCTTTCTCAATATGAAGCTAATCCATTCATTGGCAAGCATCGAAGTTATTCCTATAGCCGATCAGATGTTTCTTATTTGCTAAAAAAGGTTCTCTCCTGTAATCTTACTGATTTGTTTTTACACAATCAAACCTTAAGCTTGAAAGAATTTGAAAAGCTTGTATCATCTGGAGTTATTAAGAATCTATATTTCCATGCCGTTGATTTCAAAGATTATCAATTTGATCCTGTTCAAAATATCCTTGAAAATGTTCCAAATATTGAGAAGTTTGCTTAGTAAGTTTTTTTCTTCATTATTCCCTGATTTTTTGCTATGTTTTAGTATCCACAATTATAATATTATAAAATCAAGCATTGGAAATGTTTTTGAGCTTCCACTTTTTGCAAATCTTCGTGAATTCAAGATTGGTAACGTGTTCTATCCTGAATTTGATGTTAAAGATTTCGTTGCTTTCATGACGGTAAAATTTAGATATTTGTTTACTTTATTGATTTTTTTGATTTTTTAGAATCATCCAAATGTTCGTTTTGATCTTTCATTTAAGCCTGTTTATGGTGTTGACATGGCTGGTTTTGATAAAATGAAACGTATGCTTGAATCACGTGGACCAACTTGGAAGCTTAACATTGAATGCTAATTGTATTTGTTTTGAACCTTTGTTCGTTTTTGTTTTGTTGATCCATTGATCACTTTTTATTGTTGTTTTTCGTTTTGTAAATAAACTTGGTTTTATATCTAATTCTTGTATTTCTAATTAACTTATTCATAACTAAAACTGTCATACCAAACACTTTTGTTTGAACATCATCTCATTCCTACTACGAAAGCTTGAGATTACTGTAGTCATTCCCGATTCTTTTTTCTTTGAAAGAGTTGGGCTTTTTTTTCTAATCAATGAATTCAATCAATCGTTTTCTATTTTATTCATTCCCGTTTTCCGAGCAACTGATCCTGTTTAATTTTACAATAACACATTATTATTGATTCTTTTCTTGCACAAATCAAGTATTTTGTATTGCATCGTTTCTCAATCACTATATTTATGTTATGCCGTTAAACAATATTCCACTTTTCTCTGTTTTACGCGACTTTATTATTTTGCTTTTAATCGTTGATTACGTTTATAACTTATTTTTCAGTGACTTTTGCTAAAGATGGAAAACGAAAATACTGTTGCTAATGAAGTCAATACTTTCTTGAGATTTGCTATTGAAGAATTGACAAATGAAAGAGATTTTCTTAAAAATGAAAACATGGCATTGAGATTTAAGTATCTTGAAATGGAAAAAACCTTGGAAGAACAAAACGTTGAACTCGATTTAAAGAAAGCTATCGAAAATGAAAATATCCGTTTGAATCAACTCAATGCTGAATTGGAAGCTACAAATAAGAAACATCTTGAAAAGGTGAATTTTTGTTTGTTTACGACACTTCTTTATTCTTTTTTATCTTTAGGAATCTACGTTGGAAAAGCAACAAGAAGCAGCTCGCCATGTTTATGATAAAGAAAAGAAAGTATTTGAAGCCGAAATAATTCGTTTGAACCAAGCCAAATATGAATTAGAAACAACTAACAAGAAGCACCTTGAAGAAGTGAGAGTTTATCACCATCTTTTTTTGTTATTTATATGATTTTTCAGATCTCTATCTTTGAAAAGGAAAAAGCTGCTCATGATTTTCAAAAGATGGTGCTTCAATGGAGAAATATTCGTCTGATCCATGCCAATGCTGATTTTGAAGCTGAAAATAAGAAGCGTCTTGAAAAGGTAAGTAGTCTTTATCTTTAGTGCAATTTTAAACCTCTATATTTTTTTAGCTTTCTGGTTTTGAAAAACATCAACATGCTAGTCTTCTTGTTCGTGACAGAGAAAAGAAAACTCCTGAACCTCAAGTTGCTGAAATGAAACAAAATAAATATGTTCCACCATATCTTCGCAAAGCTCTTGCAACTACCATTGATGAAAAGAAGCAAAGCCATGATCGTTTTGAACCTCTTGTGGTTAAGAAAGTCGTCATTAATGAATCCCAAAATGAATGGAAATGTTACTCAACTTTTGATGGAAGTAAAGAATCTGCCAATCTTTCCCTCATTCATAACACTTTGTTGGTTGACGGCGAAGTTTCTGGAAAACAATTGATTCTTGATGGTTGTCTTTCTCAATATGTAGCTGATCCATTTTCTCGTCATCTTCAAGGATATTGTGTTAATCGAAATAATGTTTCATATTTACTTCAAAAAGTTCTTTCTTGTAATCTTACTGATTTGTTTTTACATAATCAAACCATAAGCTGGAGAGAATTTGAAAAGCTCGTATCATCTGGAACTACTAAGAATCTCTATTTTCATACCGTTGATTTCATTAACTATCAATATGTTCCTGTTGAAAGAATCCTTGAAAAGGTTCCAAATATTGAGAAGTTTGCTTAGTAAGTTTTCATAATATAATTTATAATTCTCTAATAATTGCTATGTTATAGTTTTCACAACTCTAATATTACAATAGAAACATTTTATAATCTTCCTCAACTTCCTGTCTTTGCAAAGCTTTGTAAATTCAAGATTGGCAAAATTTCTTTTCATGATTTTGATGCTCAAAGTTTTCTTGCTTTCATGATGGTAAAATTTACATCTTTTCTTTATATTATTCATTTTTCAATTTTTAGAAATATCCATGTGCTCGTTTCACTCTTACTTTTCATTATATTGGACCTAATATCATGGCTGAATACGAAAAAATGAAACGTATACTTCAATCTCATGCTGATGAATCTGACAAACTTCAACTTAAATTTTAAATGTTTTTGTTTCGAATCTTTCTTTGTTTTCCTTTTGTTGATCACTTTTCATTGTTTTTTTGTTTTGTAAATAAATTTGGTTTTATACCGCATTCTTTTTTCTTTTTTATTATCATAGCTCCTAGTTTTCACTTCGTCTTCATTATTTCACATGTGTGGAAATATTCGTGGAAAAAAAAAGAAAGAAAAATTCGCCTAAATGTGAATAAACAACCCACGTTGAAGGAAGCTTGCGTTTGCATGCATTTCTCTGAAATGGATTTGGTGATAAAATGTTGTTGTTTTTTTGGATGAAATCTTGTTTTACACTGTGTGTCTTCTCCCTAAACATATTTATCATTCATGAGTTAACTTTTTGTTAATTACGAAATTGCTAAGGTACTACCGACACAACAACACCGATCTTAATAAATACCAAAAAAAATTTCTCCTAAAAAGTTTTTTAATCGAAAAGCATTTACTTTAAATCCATCTTCATCCTACCGAGAAAATCAAGGTAAACGGTTAGCATTCGTGCTTCTTCAGTTTTTTTGTTGCTTCTTTTTCTAATCAGTCAAGTCAATCGCTTTCAATCAATGTTGTTCAAGACGGCGCCATTTTTAAAGATCGAGATTTACGGACATGAAATTTAAAGATTCTTGTTTACTGATCGGGGCTTTAAAGAATGCATTTTTGCGGATAGAATTTTGGGTATACTATTTTTACTGATTTCATATTTGGGGACAGATTTTTACTGATAGAAATTTAAAGATTCAAATTTCAAGATTTGAATTTTACTGATTTCATATTTACGGATCGGACATTAGCGGATATTCATTTAATGTCAATCCTCATGATAATGAAACTCGAAAAAATTAAACCATAGCCTTTGAAATTTATGTTTGATGTAAAAACGGCAAAAAATGAATTGAAAATGGCTGTCAGACTACCAAAGAAACATTATTTTTTTGGATGATAAAAATTTTTGAACGAAAAATGTATGTTTCTATGGCAGTCTGACAGCCATTTTCAATTCATTTTTTGCCGTTTTTACATCAAACATAAATTTCAAAGGCTATGGTTTAATTTTTTCGAGTTTCATTATCATGAGGATTGACATTAAATGAATATCCGCTAATGTCCGATCCGTAAATATGAAATCAGTAAAATTCAAATCTTGAAATTTGAATCTTTAAATTTCTATCAGTAAAAATCTGTCCCCAAATATGAAATCAGTAAAAATAGTATACCCAAAATTCTATCCGCAAAAATGCATTCTTTAAAGCCCCGATCAGTAAACAAGAATCTTTAAATTTCATGTCCGTAAATCTCGATCTTTAAAAATGGCGCCGTCGGTTCAAACGTATTTTTTAGATTAGATTTATTAGTTTTGCCTTTGTCTAATCACCAACAATAGCGTATTGGTACTTATATGTTCTTATCACAATTGCGTGTTATATGTGCTACATTGCTTCTCATTATTTCCGAACATTTCACTTTAGTCCTTTTTTCGTGATAACCATTTTACTTTTCTTGCGTTTTGATTGCTATTATTATATTATTGTTTTCAGTGTCTTTTGCTAAAATGGGAAATCATAATTCTGTGCTTGGATCTCTTCAACCACCGTCGGCTGGTGATGGTAATGCTGTTTCAATCTTTCATGAAGCTGATGATGTTCAAAGATTCAAGGATGAAAATGCTAAATGGACTTTGGAAGAAATGATCTATGGACTGATTGCAGAACGCCTTCGACTTGGTATTCAAAACCTTGATCTTAAATTTGAAAATGATCAAATGAAAGAAAATGAAAATGTTAAAGAAGATACGATGAAAGCTCTTCAAGCTGAAAATGCTGATTCTGCCCAAGTCATTGCTGTTTTGGAATCAACCAACAAGAAACAACTTGGAATGGTAATAACGTTGTTCTTGTTTTCTTTTAACATTCGTTTATTTTAAGATTTCAACTTTGAAAATGGAAAAAGAAACTGATCGTCTTTTTGGAAATGAAGAAAAGAAAGCATTCGAAAGTGAAATTACTCGTATCAAACAACTCAATGCTGATTTAGAAGCTAAAAATAAGAAGCACCTCGAAATGGTAAACGTTTATCTTTTTCTTCTTCTTCTCTTTATTATCCTTTTCTTTTCAGATTTCTGTTTTGGAAAAAGAAAAGGTTGCTAATCGACTTACTCATGATGCTGAAAAGAAGGCACTTCAAGGAGAAAATAATCGTCTGATCCATGCCATTGCTGAATTAGAAGCAAAATATAAGAATCACCTTAATAAGGTAAGTCTCTTTCTTTAGCTTTACTTTACACTTCTTTATTTTTTAGATCTCTGACTTGGAAAAACAACAACAAGCTACTCTTCTTGTTCGTGACAGAGAAAAGAAAACTCCTGAACCTCAAGTTGCTGAAATGAAACAAAGCCATGATCGTTTTGAACCTCTTGTGGTTAAGAAAGTCGTCATTAACGAATCTCAAAATGTATGGAAATGTTACTCAACTCTTGAAGGAAATGAAGAATCTGCCAATCTTTCTCTCACTGATAACGCTTTGTTGGTTGACGGCGAAGTTTCTGATAAACAACTGATTCTTGATGGTATTGTAACTCAATACGAAGCTGATCCATTCGATTTTCGTCCTAATGCATATTGTTTTAATCAAGACCATGTTTCTCATTTACTTTCAAAAGTTCTTTCCTGTAATATCACTGACTTGTTTTTGCACAATCAAGCCATAAGTTTGGAAGAATTTGAAAAGCTCGTATCTTCTGGAAGTATCAAGAACCTTTATTTTCATGACGTTGATTTCAAAGACTATCAAGCTGATCCTTTTCAAAAAATCCTTGAAAATGTTCCAAATATTGAAAAGTTTGCATAGTAAGTTTTTATCTTTTGTTTATTTATAATAATTTCCATGCTTTAGTTATCACAACTCTAATATTAACAAAGTAACATTCGATGCTGACAAACTTCCCTTCTTTACAAAGCTTCTTGAGTTCAAGATGGGTAAAATTCCATATTCTGCATTTGATGTTCAAAGTTTCTTTGCTTTCATGAAGGCAATTTTTCATATTTCGTTTATTTTATTCATTTTTTGGTTTTTCCAGAAACATCCAAATGCTCGTTTTTATCTTTCGTTTAGTTCTGAACGTATATGGGACAGGCCTGGATATGAAAAGATGAAACGTATGCTTCAATCTCATGCTGATGAATCTGACAAACTTCAAGTTAAATTCTCTTAATTTTTTTGTTTCGTATTTTTCTTCGTTTTTTCTTTGTTGATTAGTTCATCATTGTTTATTTTATGTTTTATTAAATAAATCTTGTTATATATACTGTATTTTTTTCTAAATTCGTAAATTTTAAGCGAGATCTTCGTTGTACTCATCCGATTTAGTTTCAAACGAGTTTAAGGGCTTGGTGCGAATTATAGTTTAATGTAATTACGCGAGATCCTTTTTTCGTTGATTTTTTGATTGTTTTCTGTTTTTCGTTGCTCAAAGTCTATCATATCTTTGACGTTGTTAGATATATTTTCTGAATTTGCTAGGTTTTCCGCTGTTTCATTATAAATTAAAGCGTTTTCCATTCTTTACCTTCGTTATATTTATGTTTTAACGTCTTACTCATATGTCGGATTATTCCATTTTTATGTTTATTTACGTGACATTCATCCACTTCTCTTTCATTTTCGATACATTATCGATTTAACCATTTACTTTTTTAGGGTCAAAAATGCCGAGAATTAAGACAGTCTGTTCTACCATCTACAGCGCTCCACGTCGTCCTTTCGAAAAGGAACGTCTTGATCAAGAATTAGAAGTTCTTTTGGGAAATCAAAATCCTGCACTTGGATCTCTTCAACCACCATTGGCTGGTCATGGTACTGTTCCTCCCGCTGTTCCCGATGATGAAAAAGTTCAAGGAACCAGTGAACTTTTCTGGGAAGCTGCTTATAAAAAAGAAGTTGCTCGTTTAAACAATGAAAACCTTCGACTTCGTCAAGAAAACAATCAACTTCGTCATGAAAAACTTGTACTTGAATTTCAAAATATTCAATTGAATGAAGTCAATGGAAAGCAAAATGGTGGCTCTGATGATGATTCCAAGATGGCCTTTGAAGCTGATATCGCTCGTAAACGGATTGATGGATTTGAAGCACCAAATCAGAATTCACTTGAAATGGTAAAATTTTACATATGCCTTTACAGATTTTCTTGCTTCATTGCTAGTTTTTCAGATTTCATCTTTGGGAAAGCAGCAAGAAGGTGAACATAAAGAAAAGCATGCTCGTGAAATTGCTAAACCGGAGTCTAAGCATCATGATGATTTGGAACCCATCGTTATTAAGAAGCTTAAGTTTTTTGGATGTCCTAACATGTGGCTTGGTTATCTAACTATGGACGAAGATGAAAAGCCAATTGTTATTTCGATCTTCAATTATGATTTGATTATTGATGGCTACGTTTCTCAAAAGAAGTTGATTATTGATGGTGTTCTTTCTCAATATGAATGTGATCCTTTTCTTTTTCACCATAGCGGTGAATCCAATGGTCGTTTCGATGTTTCACATATACTTAAAAAAGTTCATTCATGTAAGATTACTGGTTTCTTTTTGTACAGTCAAAACTTGCTCTGGAAAGAAGTTGAAAAGCTCGTTTCTTCTAAAACCATCACCAATCTTTATATGGCTAACAATTATATTTTGGATGAAAAGAATAATCTTGTTTCTATTGAAAAGATCCTTGAATATGCGCCAAATATTGAAAATGTTGCATAGTGAGTTTTTTTATATTGTTTTTATTTCTCTTATTTTTGATTTTTTCAGTTACGGCAATATCAATAAAGAAACATTTGTAAATCTTTCCAAGCTTCCTGTCTTTACAAAACTTCGTGTATTCAAGATTGGTGAATTTTTTTATCATGATTTTGATGCTGAAAGTTTCCTTGCTTTCATGAAGGTAAAGTTTTCATATTTTATTTACTTTATTCTCTTTTTTATTTTTCAGAAATATCCTGATGCTCATTTTTATCTTGAATCTCGTGTTTATGTTCGCAGTGAATATGACAAAGCTGAATATCGAAAAATGAAACTTATGCTTGAATCTAGTGCAACACCCGGTCAGCTTCATGATGATTCTTTCTAATTGTTTTTGTTTTGAACCTTTGTTCGTTTTTTTGTTTTGTTGATCCGTTGATTACTTTTTGTTGTTTCTTGTTTTATAAATAAAATTGGTTTTATACTGTATTCTTTTTTCTTGCTGCATACAAAATATAAGGATTGCTTTTGTGAAGGCATTATATGTTTTATGTATTAATTAGTATCCTCTTGCTGGAAGGAATGGAGAATCAAGTATTAGCATAAGTTATTCGTATTTAGGTGGCATTAATAATCTACCTTTGTTTCATCTCTTTGAAAATCGGAAATCTTACTACACAGTTGTATGATTTTGTTATTTTAAGTTTTAAACAAGGTTTGTAACATCAGTAATGGTACAAACCTAGAGACATGTTCATAGACTTTTTAGAGCTAAAAACAGCTGGATTCACGGCTCTTCGACCAAGTACTAACCTTTTTTCTTTTCCATTTTTCTAATGTTGCTCTAACAATCAAAATCAAGTTTATTTGGACAAACAAATAACATACAATAAATTATTAATATTTTTTGTTACAAAACGAAAAAAGATTACAAATCAATAACAAGATTATCATCCGATGGAAAAGCTTTGCGTAGTTCTTCGACGATAGGATCAAAAAGTTTTTTCTCAGTTAAAACATATCTTTTATCATAGCGAAATGAGATGGTAAAATGACAGTTTGGATATTTCTAAAAATGGTACATAAATATTAATAACAATCAAAATGATGAGTTTACCTTCATGAAATCTATGAATGAGCCAACATCAAATGGATCAGAAGCAGTAATACCATATAAACGGAATATTTGAAGATTTTTGAAAAGTGGAAGCTCGAGAAGTTTGGCAAAAGTATCTTCTGTAAGTTTGATAGACCCAGTAGGATGAAATGCGCTAAAACACAAAAAGTTAATTAGACATTAGTGAAGACAAAGAAACCTTACCATGCAATTTTTCGAATATTAGTTAAATTTCCCATAATTTCTTCAAATGAAGCTAATGAATCATCTTCTTTTTTAATACAAACATTCGAAAAATAAAGACTTTTAGTTTTTGTAGCTGAAACAAGCTTCACATATTCCACCCATGATATTTGCTGATTACTTAAAAATAGATAAGTAAGATTACAGGAGTGAACGTATCCTCCAAGCAGACGAGAAACATATGTTAGGTATACTCCACCATAATTATGAGTAAAATCTTGGAATGGATCAACTTGAGATTGATAGAGAAGGCCATCAATGATCAACTTTTTGGAAACAACTTTGTCATCAATAAGCAAATTGGAGCCATTTATGCAAACTTTTGTTGATTTTTCTTTTTCATTTGATGTTAAATAAGCTTTCCATTCAAGTCCACCTTTCACATGAAAAAGCTTTTTGATAACAAAATGATCATCATTAACAGTTGAAGCTTTGGTAATAGCACTTGGATTTACGGACGATGAAGCCTAAAAAGTAAGATTACAATCTTCTTTAAAGGCATAAATTCTACAAAACGTACTGCATCAGAATGGGCGATGGAAGCATTCATTATAACCGTATTCGGATGAACATTTGATGGAGAGGCATTGATTTGTTCCATTTCAGCTATTTTAGACAATAATGTTTTCTTTTCTTTTTCATGGGCTTTACGATCAGTTTCCACTTTCTTTTCCATTTTAGCGAGTTTATCTTTATCGACTTCATGTTGCTTCTTCATACCATCAATCTAAAATGTGTAAATTAACGTTGTCTTTTTGTTGATTTATCAATACAAGAAGTAATACTACGTATACCACCACCTTATTCTCCTTCCCTTTTGAACAATAAAAAAACTAGCAGCTACTTACCATTTGATCACGATCCTTTTCCTTTGCATTCATCCTATCAATGTTTTTACGGAGAAGAGTATTTTCATTTTGATGAGTTTCTCTCAAAACTTTGATATGTTGTTCAACCTTTTCTCTGAGAACCTTCTTTTCGTTTTCTAAAGCTTTAAAAGCATCTTCTTGTTCTAATTCAGCAATTCTTAATTTGTCAACTTCTCGTTGCTTTTCCATATCCATAATCTAAATCCATGGTCAAAGTTAGAAAAAGACAAACAGTATTATCAACAGAAATCAAGCAAAAGTATAAAAAGCTAACCATTTTGACACGTTGTTTAGCTTCGCATTCCATTGTAACAAGAGCTTCATTCCAGCGAGATACTTGACTTTCATTAAATTTAGAAATATTTGAGCTTTGATCATCGAATTGCAGTTGAAGCTTCCCAAATGCTTCTTGTAATTCTTCATTCTTTTGTTGAAGGTCATCAGCTTTCTCATTGAGTTCTTCATGTCTGCTTTGAAGTTCTTTATGCTTTATTTCCAAAGCCCATTTCTAAAATATACTAGAAAAGTTAACCATAAGTATAAAGATAAGAAAATAAACTAACTAACTTCTAGCACTTTCTTTTCATATTCAGATTTCCAGGAAGCAATAACAGCATCAAAATTTGATTGAAAAGTTGATACAGATCCTTCTGGTAAAGCATTTAATGTGTCATCGAAATGAGATCGCGTCGCACCAGAACGGGAAAGGTGATGTTCATCCATAACGGACGAAAAAAATACTACCTAAAAAAGTAAGATTTGTGAAGAGAGAAAAAAAATGGACGAACGAAGCGCTAAAGAAAGAGAGAAAGAAAACAAAAAAGGCAGGATAAAGATGAAACGAAAAAATTTGTATACTTCCATCATCGACGATTTGATGAAATATGAAAAACAATAAACAAAATATTGTGTACAATGCTTTTAGTTAAAGCTTCGAAAAAGAATTTTTTGTAAATGATGCTAAACGTTTGAATCGAAGGTTCAATGAATGATGGGCGAAATGTGTTTCAAAGACAACCGTTTGCAAACTATTGAAAATTTACAGGGCTTAGAAAAAAGCAATTTGCAAATGATGATTTCCCGAGTTTTCCTTAACTTGAAATTGAATTTTAAATGTTTTTGTTTTGAACCTTTGTTAGTTTATGTTAGTGATCATATTTTTGTTGGTATTAGCTTTATGAATAAAAACTTGGTTTTATACTGTTACATTTTTTTGATTCTTATGCTAACCTGCTTCATTAAATGTATGTGTCGTCCCATAAAAGTTCTGCGTTGTTTAAGATTTTTTTTTCTAAACAAATTTTTTGTCTATATTGTATTATGGGTTTTTAAATCTTCGATTTTATTTTTCTAATGCGTCTAATAAATATTTTCACTTTGAAACAAAGAAAAAAACTATAAACAAAGTGAAAAGATTGAAATTTGTACAAAACACAATTTCTGAATGACTAGTTTCTTTTTTTAAGGCATCAATGTGGTTGGTGAACAAGTGCAGCTACATGTGGGTTTAGGAGTAGCAATTGTTGGCATGGTTGGTTTGGGAGTAAGACCATTTTTATATGGTCCACAATAAATGAGATCCATAAAGCTTCCAAAATCATTAATACTAATTCCATAAAGTAATTTAACATAAATTTCATCGGTATACAATTTAAAGAATGAATTAAATTCTTTAATAATAACTGAAAGTCGAGCCTTTCCTGAAATAACCAATGACATTTGTTGCTCAATTCGAGCTTCAAATTGAATTAAAGTTTTTTTAACTGTGCTTGAAATGGATGAATCAGATTTAATCATTTCTAATTGATTTTTGAATGAAACAACAAATGAACATTCCGAGGCTTCACCTTCAAGAATAACATCGACTTGAGTTTTTTGATAATATGTTCGAGTGATTTCAAAAAATTGTTGGAAACTTCCGAAACCAGAAATTTGAAATTGGAAAAATGATGATTGCCATTCAGAATTGATAGCGAAAAATTCTGAGATAGCTTGATAAATTAATACGCTTCGTTCAGTAACGGACAAAGACATATTTCCACAAATTCCAATTAAAGTTTCGTTGATAAAAGCATTACAAGCTGATTGTTGCTCATATGACCCATCAGTGCCATTCATCAATGCTTCAAACAAAGGACAATTATCTTCATCATCCAAAGTCATAATCGATTCAATTTTGGTGGATTGTCTATATTCCACGACTTTAGTGAAAGATACAAGATAGCCCCATGATGAAATATTTTGATATTGAATAAGTTCATAGCAATCAGGATTTTCACTTTGGAATTTTTGGATGCTTGAAAGGGCGATGGTTAAACGTTCTTCGATAGAAACTTTAACGGAAAGAAGTGATTTGAGAATGGTGATCCAATTAATTATGGTTGTTTTTTGTTCTGGAGTGCAATCAACTTTATCTGGAACTTCTTCAAGTCCATCAGTTAAATCACATTTTCCTTCATTATCATCTGAACCATCCACCATGCGATCACAATCTTCATCTTTGTTTTCAAAGGAATCTCCCCAACTTCCAGTGGAATCGCTACCAGAATCTGAGCCATTGCTATCTCCATCCTTAGCCACTAAAAAATAATATTCAAATTTGTTATAAAAATTATTTTAAGGATTTTTTAAAATTTACTTGAAAAAGCTAAAAGAGCAACAACAAGAAGGGCAAGAAGTAATTTTGCTTCCATCTTTTTTAATTTTTTTGAAATCACTTGGTTGGTTCCAAAACTGCTGTTGGAACTATGTATATGCCTTTTTTCCAATTCGATTAGTTACTTTTATACTAAGTTTATAAAGTTAATAACTCATTTACATATTTTCCATGTCAATGATCAAACATTTTTTTTAATTCAGTAAAAAATCACATCACTTTTTTTGTTCTAGGTTTTAATCCATTCGATTTACATTTATTTTACTTCAATCACACATCATAAAAATTTGTTTCAATCCGAAAACGCCCTAATAAAGTCAATTGTTTCTTTCCATCATCAGCTTTGCATATTTTTCATTGAAAAAAAAAAGATCTTTTTTCCATGATGTGTTTATTTCGATGATGTATGTTCATTGAGATGGGTTTTTGAATTTGCTAGATTATTTGGCGACAATGATTAAATTAATTTTTTGTTTTGTTAAAAGTTCATGCTTGTTTAAAGATAGCAAATTGAATATGCAATAAAACCAAATATGAAAGAGAGCGGTTTTCGTCTTCGCCGAATCATGGCTCTTGAAACATATTCTGATAACGATCAACCTTAAAGTTGATGAAAAGCTTATAATATGTGGGTGGCGGCTATTAGCAGATTTAAGGTTGTATTCGTTCGGAATCTTTATGGTTACTTGCCGATAGCTTTTTACTGTTTATTAACATAATATAGCTTATAACAAAAGAAAATGAAAACAAAATGTTAACAACAGCAAAAAATAATTGAAGACTTTGAATACAATTAACCATGCACATCTTTTTATGACATTTTTCATGTTTAGTTTTCGAATATGCCTGAATGCTCTAGTCTTTCAATAATCCACATAACTTAAAGCACATTCAAAAAAATTACAATTGCTTTTAATAAGTAATAATAAAGAGAGAGAAAAGAATACAGTATAAAACCAAGTTTATTCATAAAACAAGAAACAACAAAAAGTGATCAACGGATCTAGAAAACAAAAACGAACAAAGGTACAAAACAAAGACAATTAGTCGGTTTCAATATGAAGCTTTCCGGCTGGTGCACGAGATTCAAGCATACGTTTCATTCTTTGATATTCAGCCTTGTCATATTCACTGCAAACATATTCAGGACATTCAAGAAGAAACATAAAAGTAAAATGAGAATTTGGATGTTTCTGAAAATAAAAAATGAATAAAGTAAAGAAAAGATGTAAATTTTACCTTCATAAAAGCAAGAAAGTTTTCAGCATCAAAATCATGACAAAAGAAATAAAAAAACTCGAATTTATGGAGCTTTGCAAAGGCAGGAAGTTTGAGGAGATTCTTAAAGGTTTCTTTATTAATTTCGTCGTAACTGAAAAAAGCAATTATATGGGAAATTAAAAATATAATGAAACTCACTATACAACACTTTCAATATTCGGTGCATATTCAAGGATCTTTTCAATAGAAACAAGATATTTCGTTTCATCAATAATTTGATTGTTGGCAAAATAAAGTCTTTTAATCATTTTAGATGAAACGAGCTTTTCAAATTCTTTCCAGAGCAAGTTTTGACTGTACAAAAAGAAATCCGTAATCTTACAAGAAAGGACTTTTTTAAGTAAATGTGAAACATCGAAACGACCATTGGATTCACCGAAATGGCGAAAAAGGAAAGGATCACTTTCATATTGAGTGAAAACGCCATCAAGGATCAGCTTCTTTTGAGAAACGATGCCATCAATAACCAAATCAAAATTAACAATCGAAATAATTTTAGGCTTTTCATCTTCATCCATAGTTAAATAACCAAGCCAAGCGTTTTGATTTTTATAACATTGAAGCTTCTTAATAACAAGTGGTTCAAAATCATCAAGCTTTGATTCTGGTTTAACAATCACACGAGCATGCATTTCTTTATGTTCTCCTTCTTGTTGTTTTTCCAAAGTTGAAATCTGAAATAAGGCGAGTAATGAAACAAAAAAATAGGAAAGTCAAATTTAAAATCTTACCATTTCAAGAGTTCTCTGATTTGGTGCTTCCAATCCATCTTTTCGTTTACGAGCGATATCATCATCAAAGCCACCATTTTGCTTTCCATTGACTCCAATCAACTGAACATTTTGAAAACCAAGTAAAAGTTTTTCATGACGAAGTTGATTGTTTTCTTGACGAAGTCGAAGATTTTCATTGGATAAACGAGCAACTTCTTTTTTATAAGCAGCTTCCCAGAAAAGTTCATTTGGTCGTTGAATTTCATCTGTTTGAGTCAAAGTTGATGAAACCTTTTCTTTATCAGCTGCAGCAGATGATGAAAGATGAGAGTCATTTGTAGGATGTTGATTAACGTTATCCATGTTTGCCAAAGCTTCTGAAATTAAAGAAATGTAATAAAAGTAAGTAAGTACATAAAAACGTAATAATATCGCGATAAAAAGTTGAATAGAATACAATGAAGAAATGCAAATCATCGAAAATTTAAGAAGAAAAGGTTATGCCTTCCGTTGGATGATTATAAACAAGAGGGAGAATAATAAAATTAAAGCATTTATTCAAAAAGCAGGAAACTCAAGCATCATAATTCTAACACAAACAAGAATCTTGCGAACAATCAATCAACGAAAAAATGGATCTCGAGCAAATTACAGTAAACTATTATTCGCTTAAAGACCAAAACATTAATTGAAACTAAAGCGGATGTATACAAAAAAAGAACAAGCAT
Source organism: Panagrolaimus kolymaensis (assembly GCA_028622995.1). NCBI lineage: Eukaryota > Metazoa > Nematoda > Chromadorea > Rhabditida > Panagrolaimidae > Panagrolaimus > Panagrolaimus kolymaensis. Next base: position 790,070 of record JAJQJQ010000029.1, on the reverse strand, counting down.
AAAATAAACAATGGATCAACAAAACATAAACGAAGCAAGATTCGAAAACAAAAAGAATTAAGAGAATTTAAGTTGAAGATTGTTTGATTCGTCGGCATGAGATTGAAGCATACGTTTTATTTTTTCATATCCAGACCTGTCCCATATACGTTCAGAATTAAACGAAAGATAATTATGATGATTTAAAAAAATGAAAAAGGGTTGAGTTTAAAATTGTTTATTTATTTATTCTTCATAAAGAAGTTATTATTGCTTAAAATATCCATCGTATAAGCTTAAATTTATTTTATTCTGCAATCTCAATGTTGTCCTGGATATGCATGGTAAAAAAAATTTCAACATATTTTTTTTATACTTTTTTCCATTAAAAGCTTTATAGTTTTTTTTAAAAATGCCTAACTTGCAACTTTTAAAAGCGGAGGTCAGCATTTTTCTCCCATTTTTTTTGCTGCTAACATTAAACCGATTAACATCAAAAGAAAAAGAAAAAAGAAAATATATTTCGTGAAGGCGCATAATTTTTTTTATCAACTTTCTTACTTTTTTGTGCTGCTTTTTTCTCAATTTTTATGATTGATATCAATAAATTTTCATTTTTTCCCTCCTTTTAATCATCGACTTTCTTTTGAGTCAAAAAAAATATGTGGCTTTTGTTTGCTCACTCACTCTCTTCTTCTTAACAGTGGTGAAAGTTCTATGAAGAAAAAAGAGAGAAAGTTAAAGTTGAAAGTTTATAAAAAAAATTGAAACTTTGGTTTAAAATTTCCCGAAATAGTTTTGAATTAAAATAAAAAAAATGTTTAGTCATCCTGCAGCAATTTGTAAGTTTGCTTTTTTTTTGATGGATCATAAAATGGTTTTGCTTTCTATTTTTTCTTTGATTTTGTTTGTTTGTAGCTTATTCACAACAAGCAAATAATACTCCACCACCAAGAAAACCATCAGAACTTATGAAATTTCCTAATTTTCCTGTTCCAAATACACCAAGTACAAGTTCGTCAAAAATTATGGATTTTAATTGGACGTAAGTTTTAAACCAACAAACATTATCGTCAAAAAAAGGCTTTTACCCTCCATTTTTTATATTAAATAAATATTAATTTTTTTTATGGCTTTTTCGTTTTTAAACTCAAAATAATGGAATCTTTTTTCACCAAATCTTGCTACGAATTTATGGCTGTTGACATTAAATTTAAAATTAAAGCATTTTTTACTGTTTCTAGGAATATATTTTTTATCGCCTAAATTTTTACTTTTACTTTTATTAATTTAGTTACTTTTTTTAGCTGCCAAATAGAAATTCTCTCAGCTTTACAAGGAACCGTTCATAATTATGATAGTCGACATAAAATAGCTTCATCGATTGAAGCGATGGATGCAGTGACTCGTTTAAATTTAATCGATTTTTTATTTACCGAGGTTCGTCGTTTTTAATACACATATGCTTGCTTGCAAAAAGAAAAGAGTGCTGTTCAGTGATAAAAAAAATATGTGGAGTCACAAATTCAAATGTTTTTCTTTTTTTTAGAATGGAGTGATAGCTTCAACATTGGAAAATAATGCTTGCAAACATTTTCAATGCCCTCAAGAACAATTGGAAGGAATTTTGGATGAAGATTGTTTGGATTTATTTATAGATTTTTGGGAAAATATTTATTTACATATTTTACCTAATTTTTTTGGAATGGTTTATGTTCTTGAGGTAAAAAAAGAATAATATATTTTTTTTCTATTTTCGTTTTGAGAATAAAAAATATAATATTATTTTCGCTTTGAGACTATTTCTCCGATTTTAATATTTTTTTTTTAAATAAAATTTTAGTCTTCCTTTTTTTTATATTTTTAAGCAAAGTAATTTCCAGAAATACAATCCAAATATTCAATTGCGAAAAAAATTTCTCATTCATTTTCGAGATAAAGTTTTGATACGAGTTTTATCCGATGTAAATTTTACTGAAAGGAATGTCCAGCTACTTTATCCTTTACTTTTTGCAATCGATATTCAAACAATGTCAAATACAAAAAATTATTGGAAATTTAAAACATTAATGAATAAATTAATGGGAATTGAAGCTATGGCAACTCGAAGATTAACGGTGCTTTCAGATGATCAAGATTTTTTGGTAAATAAAAAAATAAATTAATTTTTATTCAAATTTTTGAAATACAAATCTTTTTAGCCTCCATTACCAAATTTACCCCAGCGTTTGCCATCCACTTCCAATTCTTCTCGGCTAAATAGACAAACTTCAGAAATAACAATTTCAACAATAGAAATGTCCGCGGCTAATTCGCATGCAAGACAAACTTCGCTAAATGAAACAAATACAAATAATAAAGAACGATCAAGCACGCTTTCGCCAAAGAGGAGCGTCCATTTTTCTGATGACGTGGAATATGATTTTGATGAAAGTTCCACCGTACATGTTTGAATTTTTTTGGTTTTTTTCTTCTTTGGTTTAAATAAAAGTGAATGTAAAAAATTTTTTTACATATATTTTTTTGAAAAAGAAACAAACCTAATAAAAAAATTACAGAATGTTTAATTTTAGTATTTTTTTTTGCTTTTTTAAAATTGCGAAAAGTTCCTATTAGCAGTTTTTATTTCCAGCAGCCAAAAGTTTATTTATTTCTTTTTTTCGTTTGAAACTTTTTTTATCGCTGCCTTTTTACACTAAAAACAAACAAGATTTAATCGATGCTTATTTTTTCCTAAAAAGTGACTTTTTTTCTTTTTTTCCTTCATTGAGCAGCCTTAAAAATTTTTTTGGATATGTTATTTTCTTTGAATATTTTAATCATCTTTTTTTTTCTTAATTTTTTTTGTCATAAAATAAACGCTTTTCAAAACACTTTCATAAGCTTTACAAAATGTTTTATTTAATTAAATAAAGAATACCAAATTAATTTAACGATTTTTTTTTATTAAACCGTTAATTTTTTTTTTAAACGCAATGGAATAAAATTATTCTGCGAAATCATAAATGTAAAAAAAATCAGTTGATGATCAAAAAGCAAGCTCCAATTTAAATTAATCAAAAGCCTAAAAGTCAAATTCATTGGATAAACAGGTAAAAAAGAAACATTACTGTAAAAATTTCAACAAAACTTTTTTTAAAGTTAGAACTTCTTTTCATAATATTTTACAGCGCCTTTTTATGAGAATGGGAAAAGGATAAAAAATTTTCCTACCTATCCTGTTTTTTTTTTGCAACATTGAAACGTTTATTGGTTTTTTTCCATTCGGCAAAAAAGAAGAAATAAACAAACATAGATTTGTTTTTTCGACATTCAGAAAAAAAGCTACCTTTCTCTCTCTTTTTTTGTTGTTGATTGAAAACACATTTTGATTTTTTTTCTCATCGATTTTATTTTTGAATATTTTGGAAGCCCTTTTTTGTTAATTTTTTTATTGAAAAACTCATCGAATTGAAAAAATATGCAAAGTATCAAATTTTTTAGACTATTAAAGTAAGAAAGCCAATCATAAGAAGAAACAAGTCAAATATTGTTATAATTTTTAAATAGCAGAAGAAATAATTATTGAATCAATCAAAAATGAATAAAGTCCCAAATTATTTGAAGATAAATTAGATAAATTATTGGATAAATATTTTCTTCCATGTTTTAAAAAGGAAAAATATAAACTAACAACTATCTTACATACAAACATATTTTTGAATTTATTATTACACATCGGTGAAAAGCTTTTTTTTGTTTTTATTTTTATACGAAAAGGTTTTTTAAACTAAAGCCAAAAAACATATTGATTAACGTCTCGCATTTTTTGACTGAATTTTTTTTTCTTTCTTTTTGCTTTTTTTTTGTTGAGCATCCCTTGAAAAACTTTCTCTTGTTTTATTTATATTTTTTGAATATTTTAATAACTTTTATTTTGTGGGTTTCCTCTAAAAAGTTTTTAACATACAACAAATGACGGTTTTAAGTTAAATGATGGATTTTGAGATAAGTAAATAAAAGCTTGAAAATGCATTTTAAAAAATTTTCTGAGTTGCTGTGATCATTGATATCGCAATTGTTATTTTAAAACTTTTTGAAGTCGTAATTTTAACGGTAAAGGATGTAATGGTGATTCAAACATATGCGATGAGGAAAACAAACAAAAGGGAGAAGAAAATCAATATTTATCAAAGGGCTTCAACACATGTTTATGATCCGATCGCAAAAAAAAAATGAGTAAAACAAATTTCTTAATGACATAGTGTGTCTCAATTAAATGAATTATTCTCAGCGAAATTATTCTTTGCTTGCATTAAAAAAAAGCCTTTAAGACAAAATATAGGCAAAGGTCAGATCAGCGCGTAACAACGTAAAATGACGAAATTTTTTTCTTTCTTATCCTTGTTTCTTTTTTCTTTTTTTTTGCACGAAAACTTTTACTAGTAAATATTTATATTTTTGAATATTTTGTTAAATTTTTTTTTGTAAAAAATATCAATTTAAGACGAAAAAAATTCCAATTCCATTTCGATTATCTTAAAAGTGTGTTTTATAAAAAACTTTTTATGAATTAATAAAAAGCGTAAAGATAAAATTGTGTCCTACTTTTTTATGGGTTATTTATTGTTTATAGAAAAAAAAGAAAGTCATTATTTTGTCATTACGATACATTTTTTCGATTTTTAATACCCATAAAAAATAGCAAATTTGCTTATACCATTTTTAAAAATAGAATTTAATAAATTTTATTATCGAATCTCTGTTCGTTAAAAATAATAACAAATGAGTAACACAAATTTGTTTATGACAAATGGTGACTCATATGACTAACACATTCGGAAAAAATCCGAACATTTTGACTTCAGTTGAAAGTCCGACATCGTATGTTACATTTATCTATTTTGGCTTCTTTAGCTATTATCTTTTAAAATTTTAGCTGTTGTTGTTCTTCCATGTTAACAACATGATCTTATGGCAAAATTTTTTCCTTTAAATAAATATTTCCTCTGTTTTTTTCAAAGCGAAAAGTAGAAACAACTATTTTTCCTGAAAACACATTATTTGATTTATTTAACACCTCCGAAAAAAAATTTTGTTTTTATTTTTATTCAAAAAGGTGTCTTTGTTTCTCTGTTCCTTCATTTACTAGAGAAAGACTAAAGCCGAATTTCTTTTTGTATTGCATTAAAAAAATATATGCTCTTTTGCTCTTTTAAAGCAAATTTCACTTCGATGCTTTTCTTCGCGCGTTTATGATTCATTTTTTAGTAGTTTTTTTCTTTGAATATTTTGTTAGTTTTTTTTCTTCATTTTTTGTGAATATTAATGTAATTTGAAATGAAAATAACCTAATCGATTACTGTTTGCTTAAAAATATATTTTCATGTGCTTTTAACGATCGATTATTATAAAGTCAAATGAAAAATGTGTTTTAATGTTAATAATAAATTTAATACATATACTAAAATATAAAAAGATTATTTCGAAATTATCGCGCATTTCAAATTTGATATTAAAAAATGACCAATTTTACTTTTACATCTTTTAAAATTAGATTTAATATAGTTTGTCAATTTTTTCAATCGTATCGAAAAAAAGAAGAAATGGGTCAAACAAATTTCTTTATGTCAAAGCATGTTTTTTATTTTTGACACATCAGCGAAATGTTTCTTTCGTTAAGCGTAAATTTATCACCAAAATAATAACTTTTTAAAAAGCTGATTTACAAAAACAAAATGAAAAAATTATTAATGAATCCTAGCGAAGAAAAACAAAGCTTTGAAACATGAAAAGCAAAAAAAAAAAGAAACAACTTTCTTTTCTATAAAAATTAACATTTTATTTAATTTTTGATTTGTTGTTACACATCGGCGAAAAGGTTATTTTGTTTTTTTACGACTTAAAAAAGCTAAAATTAGAAAGCAGATGGATGGATGTCCATCGCGCAATTTTTTCATTTTTTGCTGAATTTTGGACTTTCTTGTTGCTTTTTTTTTCTTCTTTGAACATCGGTTGAAAAATTTTTCTTCTGGTTTTTAGTTTTTTTTGAATATTTTAACACTTTTTCTTTTGAGTTTTTGTTCTAAATTTTTTTTTAAATATAAAACTGCCGATTCCAAGTTATAGGAAGGGTTAAGTGTTAAAAATAATTAAAACTTGAAAATTCATTAACAGTTTTAAAGACATAAAAAAAATTTGTGTGCTCTATGTGCAATGGATTTCACCACAATCAAATCAAATTTGATGTATGTTTTGGCTATCATTCGATCAAAGCATTAAATAGGAATTATTAAGAGCATGTTTATAATCACTTGCAAAAAAATAAAGGAAGAATAAACCACAAATTATTTTTATCGCATATTATTGTTTCTCATATATATATGACTCTTTTTCTTAAAAACAAAAATAACTTTTCTTTGTTTAATAAAAAAGAAAGAAGAAGATTTCATTAGAGAAAAAAACTAAATACAAAGGTCAAATGAATGTTGTTTATCTTGCATAACATCCAAATGTTTCTTTGTCCGTTTTGAATAAAGTGAGACAAACAAATAAATAAATGGATCGGTGCTCATCAAAATATGGACATTTTTCTTTTTTCTGTGTCGTTTCTTATTTTTCTTCTTCTTTGGTTAAGTTCTCTCTTTCTCAACTTCCTAGAAATTATTTTTTTTTTTTGAATACTTTGTTATATTTTTTTCTTTTCTTTTGTAAAAATTATTACATTAATTTTAAGCGAAAAAAGTACAATTTTTGTTCGATGATTGGTTACTTTGAAAATATGTTAATAACTATTTTGTTATTTTTTGGTAGAAAGAAAAATAAAATAAAATGTTTGATGTTTTTAATGGGTTATTTAATTAGAAATATTAAGCATTATTTTGCAATAACCGTTCATTTCAATATAATTAAAAAAATTATATTTTCTTCTTTTTTGCATGTTTAAAACATGAAATAAATAAAGGAATTTTATTTGATCTTTTTTTGCAAAACAAAAAATAGAAAAACAAGTTCTTTATGGCAAAGCAGGTTTTATACGATTCTCTTCGGCGCATCAATAAAATGTTTCTTTGTTTATGTTTAAAAAAAGATTTCGTTGTTCCTTTAGAGAAAATAAAGGCAAAGGTTAAATAGATTTTCAGCGCGCATTGTGGCAATTTTTTTCTTTCCCACTTTGCCTTGTTTCCTTTTTTTGTTTGCTCGTCATTTGGAAATTTTTCTTTGGTTTTTATTAAATTTTTGAATATTTTGTAATCTTTTTTTCCCTATGATTGTGATAATATTTCTAATACTATAAATCTAATACATAAGTCTAATAAAATTAATTGCATTTTGAAAAGTTTAACTAATTTTAGCTAAAAAAATTCAATTAATTAAAAATTTTGTTGAAATGGATCCATATTGGATTTTTCTGTAAACAACTTTTTCACGAATTACAATTTAATTTGAAAAGCTATATTGGAATGTTTATTTTTATATTTGGACTTTTTTCCCCTGAATTTTTACACTAAAAACAAAGATTTAATCGTTCGTTGCTTATTCCTTCGTAAAAAACACTTTTTCCATTTTTTTACATTGAGCATTTAGCAGCTTTTTAAATTTTTTCTCATTTTTTCTTTATTTTTTGAATATTTTAGTCACCATTTTTCTCTTTTTTTGTTTTTCCGACATAAAACGAACGTTTTTCATGACGCTTTCATAAGCTTTACGAAAAGTTTAATATATCGCTTAAAAGATACAAAATAAATTGGTTGATTTTTTTATTAGGTCTTTCATTTTTTAATAAATCAAGATGGAATAAAATTATTTGTAGAATACAAAAATCCATTTTTGATGAAATTGATCCAATTTAAATCAAAGAAAAACTAATATGTCTAACTATCTTGAAAAACATTTGGAAAATAAAAATGATGATTGAAAAAAGTCAAACAAAAGTTTTTTTTACGTTAGAGTTTTCTTGAATATTTTACAATGTTTGTTTTATGAGAGAGGAAAAAGAAAATTGTGTTGTGATTATCCCATTTCTTCCGCAACATTGAAACGTTTATTTTTTGTTTTTTCATTTTGGCATAAAAAATTAAAATCGATAAACAACGCAATGCAGTCGCTTTTTTGCTTTCTTCTGTTTTTCTTTTATTTGGCGAATCATTTGAAATCTTTTTTATTTGCAATTTTTTTTTTGAATATTTAATCCTATTTTTTCTTTCGTTTACATTGAATCTTTTAATACATAAAATTAAAATCCCATGCTTATGATTTTTATTTTTTACACTTTTTGGATTTACTTTTTTACTCAAATGTCAAAACACAAATTTACCAAAAGAAATAAAAAAAAATGAAATGAAAATATGCCACAAAAAAAATATTTCTTGGTTTTGTAAACTTTTTTGTTTACAACTTTGGTATACAATTATGTTTTGTTTATTTTTATAAACTTTTTTGTTGTCTATCATTTTTTTATTTGATATTAAATAATTGATATGTTTCTGAAAGTAATTTTCAAAAGTTAAAAAGTATGGAAAAAACTATAATATTTAATTAGCTCTCCCATTACTTTTTAAAATCCCTTTTGTAGGCTGGCTGTCTTTTTTTAAAACGCAAAAAAGTTGTATTTTGTTTTGTTAGTTTTTTTTCTGCCTCAAATTATTCTACCCTGAAAAATGGCAATTTTTGCTCCTCATCAAACTGCCTCTTTTATGGATCAAATATCTTTAATTTTTATAATTTTGTTATTAATTTTTGAAATAATATTAACATATTTTTTGATTTGGCAATTTTTTGATAAAAAATCCCTTTTAAATGGAAGTTTTTATAAAATATTATTCTTTCAATATTTTGTTAATATTTTATTTTTATTTGCTGGTCTTGCATCGGAAGCATTTGGATATGATCCAAATTTAATGAATTATATTGGAAATATAATTAAATGGTATGCACAAATTAGCGTAGGCGGATATTCCAGTGTTATTGGCGTCAATCGATGCATCGCTGTGGCTTATCCAATTAAATATGACACTGTAAGTTTTAGCAAAAAATATTAAAAAATGGAAGAATTCAATTTCTAAAAATCTAAAATTAAAAAAAAATGTATCTTTTCGTTCTAGGACTCAGAGAAAAAGAAAAGATAATAGTTTTTTATTCAAATTTTGATTTAAAATTAATTTCTAAGAAAGAACCATAAAATGAAAAAAATGATTTTTACATTTCATGGTGGAACCGTTCATGGCTATAATTTGTTTCAAGAAAACCAAAAAAAAAAGAATTTTATTAGAAAATTTAAACTTTTTTCATTTTTTCAGATTTGGTCCAATCGAAATACAGCATTTGTTTTGCTTATATTGTTTTTTTATCCAATAATTATACAATCTATAGTAAATTCAGATTTTTATTGCCTCGTTCATATTGATTTGGAAGAATGTCTTCAAACTCGAAGAATAAATGGCGCCTTATTTTTATATGCCAATAGTGTTTGCTCCATTTCTGCATTGTGTTTTTTCTTTTTTGGTATGTGGAAAATTCGAAATATTAAATTGGATTTTGTTCGAAAAATAGAAAAACGCTTGCTTCTTCAAAGTTTATTGGAAACTATTTTGTTGATTTCCATGTCGCTCGTCGCAGTGAGTTTTATTTTCACAAATTTCTAAATAAAAAAAATTTTTGCGTCATTTTTTTTCTTTCTGGGAAATCTGTAACTTAAAATTTTCTTAATGGAAGTTATGATTTTTTTACAAACATGCTTATTTATTATTTGTGCATTTAAACTTTTAAATATTTATTTGTGAAACAAACAAATAATAAACAACCATTAAAAAAAATATTGAAACATTTTTCAATAAAAAAATGTGGTAGCACCTGTTGGTACGAATTTCCTATAATTATTAATTCGGTGGTTTTTTTGGTAACTGTAATTCCTCATCTTAAAGACAGGTGTAAATAAAAGTTCAAGTAATAGAATAAAATTTTGGCTAGACTAGACAAATAAAAAAGAAGCAGCTAATTTTTATGAAGAAAAATAAATAATAATTGAATACAAAAACTTTTATCTAGAAACAGTTATCGCAAAATATTCGTGTCCTTTTTAAAGATTTTTTTCTGAAAAGACATTTTCCATAACTAAAGATTGAAAGGCTTCGAAAGGCAAAATTAAAATTTTTTTAATTCATTAAATTAATAAAATATGTTAGAATAAAAAACTTTTTTTAATTATAGTATCAAGCAACTTTCATCTCTTTTTTGAAATATGAACCTTCTTTGCTTTGGGGTCTTCCATTTCCAAAAATATAACAGAAACAAAAATTCCTTAGTTATTATTAACCATTTTTTTCTTTAAAATTTATAAAAGCTTCAAATTACTTTTTTTTAGTATATCCCATCAATTCAAAAACTTTTTGGAGCAACTATGTCAACAATATGGGTTAGCTTGACATTTTTATTACAACATTTTCTTCCATCAATTTTATTATTTTATTCTTCATCAATATTTCGTAAACGATTTATTTATTTTTATTTTAGAAAAATAAAAGTTTTAAATATTCAATCTGAAAGTATGAATCGTTTCAATAATCAAATTGTACCAAATTAAAAATTAGAAAGAAAAATTAGGGCCATTTTTCAATTTCTGTAATGGATCCAAGTTTTTGTTTTTTATATTTATTTTAAGCAATAATAAACATTTAAATATTTAATTAATTTATGGAACAACGATAATGTTTTTAAAAGCATTTTCTCCATTTAAAGAATTGAAATATTTTCGAATTCGAAAAATAACGACGAAAGTAAAAATACTGTAAATTGTTAAAAGAAGGACAATTCCAGCGCTAATAATAAATGCAACTCGAATAACTGAAATTTTTTTGTATTAATTTTTTTCTATAAAAAAATATAATTTACCATCTAAATTATATACGTCACCAAATTGTTTTATAATTTCAATGGGAAGACAAATTCCAATAAGAAGAAATCCAATAAAGAATGAAATTTTAAATATTATTTCAACTCCCTAAAAAATATATACTGTTTTATTGATGGCAGTAATTATAGAAAATGACTTACAAGGAAAAACAGAGCAGAAAATAAAAAAGTTGTATCTTCTTTACAAACTCCAATTAAAACCAAAACATAAATAATTAATGAGAAAGAAGCCAAAGGAATGTAATACCAAAAAAATATTGATGAAAATAATGAAAGTATTGAAGCTACAATAGCCAAAATGGAAAATACAATTCCAATAATTGCAACAGTAATTGCGCAACTTTTTACATGAAAACAGCAACATTGATTGGAACCCATATTTTTATTAAAAATTTTTTTTTTATTACAAAGTTAGAACTCTTTTTTAAAATAATTAATGACGCAGCTTTTTTTATTTGCTTAAATACTTTCTTCAAAACCTAATTTTCTGTGAGACAAAAAAAAAACGTGTGGTATTTACTTTATTACTCGAAGTTCACGTAAGAAGTTAAAACTATTCGTCATTCAAATAACTTTTACTTTTTGTTCAAGTATGTAAAGAATTGATAGTTCAGAACTTTCAAAACCTATAGAATTAAATAAATCTATGTAACATCTTGTCAAACCCTAAAAAATAAATACATATTATTATGAAATTTAAAATATTTTTAAACTATAAAATTAAATGTTTACCATTTCGCCTCGAGAATCACAATCTTGAGAGTAGGCAACGTTTAAAAAAGCAAATGCACAAATAAAAATAATTGGAAAAGATTTCATTTTTTATTTCTTGAAAAATTTTAAACCTTAATTTGATTTCTCGACGACGCTCGTCTTTCTATTATATATTGTTTAAAAAGGGCGGAGTTTAAAATTCCAAAGTAACTAAAAGTGAAAAAATTTTGTTAAAACAAAAAGCAAAGTTTTTTTTTTCAGTGTGAAGAATTTTTTTAAGATTTAAGTAAATACAAAGAAAAAACCTCATTGAAATTTAAAAAAATTTTCGGTTAAAATAAACCTTTGATTGTTTTGTTTACATAAAAAAAAAAATTCATGAATCGATAAATTTTAAATCCATCATATTTCATTTTAGAAAACTCTACTATTTTTTTAGTTACGCCAAAGTTTATGTTGCTTTTTTTTTATAAAAATAGGAATAACTTTTTTTAAATATTGTATTTTCAAGGAGCAAAACTACTTTAAAAAATTTTTATAATATTTATTATAAAAAACGAAGAATCAAAAGTAATAAATTACATAAATTTTAAATGCATTTCAAAGCTATTCTTTGTAAAGCATAAATTTCAGTTTCAGAAATAATTTGAGCAAAATCTTTATTTCCGCATTCTTTAATTATAGCATTTTTATGACATTCCGCAGATCCTTTAAGAATATCACAAAAATCGCCTGAATCCGAACTATGGTGACAAATTTGATCAAAATCATTAATTTCACTTAAACATTTGGCATATTTTTGAGAAACTAAAAATTAATTAATTTGTTTTCGTCAATAATTTATTTGATTTAAATCAACTAACTTTTATATGAATTTTTACATAAATATTGGAAAGAAAAATCCATAAATAAAGTTGAAAATGCATATCCATAAGATAATCCAAAAACTTTTTCAAAAGTTTTGGTGTTTAAACAATTTTCTTCATAATCGGCTCCAAGACATTCAGATTTTTTGTTTAATGATCTGAAAATTACAGAAATAAATACTATCATCCCTTAAAAAAATAAGGCTTTAACTTACTCGCAAAAGGTTTTAAAATCATCTTTTTCTAAAATTGTTCCAATAGAGTTTAGCAATTCTGATGAAACATTAACTTTTAAATCTTTCAATAAATCTGAGGAATAACATTTTTTTAATCCCTAAAAAGATATTATTTAAAATTTATAAAAAAATTTAAATTAAATTATTTTTACCATTTCGCCTCGAGAATCACATTCTTGAGAATAAACAACATTCAAAAAAGCAAATGCAGAAATAAAAATAATTTGGAAATAATTCATTTTTAAAAGTTTAATCTTTAAAATGATTTTTATTTTAAATATTTTTTTCTCAAAAGTTTTTATACTTTAACCTTTAAAAAAACACAAAGGCGGAGTTCATTTATTTGTTCAAAACACTTCAAACTTGACTTTTTTTGTCAAATAAAAAACTTTTTCTTTACTTAATTTTTAACAAATGGTTAAGTGAAATACATTTCTTTTCGTCATTTAACTTACCTTTGTTAAATGAAAAGAATGTTTGTTTTTTGTAGTTAAAAAGTTCATTCATAAAACTTTTGTTTACTTTTTTGTTTGCTTTTTAACCCACGTCTTCTTTTTTTTTTTGAAAATGAAAGGAGTAACTAACTTTTATAAAAAACGTCATATTTCATGTAATTTTTAAATCTTTGATCGGAAAAATTGTTATAAATAAAATAAGCCAAAACTTTCAAAGAAAAAATTGTGCATTGATAATAACCGCTAAAATTCCTTTTAAAAATTTTCAACTAAAAATGTAAAGAAGAATTTTTTAATTGCCAAATTAGTAAGTTTAACAATTCGTAATTTTTATATTTATTTTTTGCTTAGAAAATTAGAGTTTTTCTTTTTTTTTCATTGCTAAAGACAAAAATATTTTTATTTATAAAAAAACCTTTAAACAAAATTAAAATATTTCATTCGTTAAAGTAATTTAGAAACAAAATTTATTTATGAAAATATTTCACAAAAACAAATTAATTAAATTATATATAATTAAACGCATTTAGGATGAATTAATTGTGTTGATTTCATTATGGCATCAGAAATAATTTGTCCCAAATTATCATTGCACTTTTCACTCACTGCTTTTTTGCTACATTCAGCATTGGATTTAATTGATTCACATGAATCACTGGTTGCGTCACTATTATCTGGACACTCTTTAACAAGAGAAATATCATCCAAACATTTGGCATCTTCATCCGAAACTAAAATAACAAAATATATTTTTTAATTATATTTAACGTTTTTAAAATTTTAAATAAAACTAACGGTTTTTTGAGCAAACATTTTGTAAGAAAAAATCATAAACTATAAATTTTATTGCTTCTGTATCCGATAAACCAAAGACTTTGGCAAAAACTTTTGAGGATAAACAATTTTTATCATAGACGTTTCCAAAGCATTCAGATTTTTGATTGACTTTTCTAAAATAAAATTTAAATGCTTATTCGAAAGTATAAATTAAATAAGTCCTAGAATGTTATGACAACCAAAAAATTTTTTTTCCTGTGAACTAATTTGATAATAAAAAAACTTACTTGCAAACATCTCCAATTTGAACAATTTCTAAATTGGCTAAACTTTTTATATCGTCAATTAAAGGAGAATAGCATTTTTTTAATCCCTAAAAAACTATATTTGTAAAAGTTGCAAAAAAATAAAAAATTTAAATACTTACCATTTCGCCTCGAGAATCACATTGAGAGTAGGCAGCATTAAAAAAAGCAAATGCACAAATAAAAATAGCAAGAAAAGCTTTCATTTTTTTTAAATTTTTTAACTTTGAATTTGTTTTGATTTTTTTTTGCTTTGTTTCTACGTTTTTATATTGCCTTCAAAAATGCAAGTGACGAAGGCGGAGTTCATTACGTTTTTAAACACTTCAAAAACTTAACGACAAAACACAAAAATCCGTGGTATTTACTTTATTTCTCGAAGTTCATGTAAGTGCTAACTAAAACTTATTCGTCATTCAAAAATGTGAAGAATGAGACTGTTTTTTTTTGTAGTTAAAAAGTTCGAGGAAGAAGAAAAACGTTTTTGTTTGTTTTATTTTTCATTTGTTTAACTTCCGGATTTTTTTTTATTTAGTGAACGATTTTTTATTTTCGCTGGAATATGTAAATGTTTTGAGAAAAAAATTTTATTAAAAAATTGATTATTAACAATTATAAAATAAAAGTTTCATCGTCAAAATAAAGATTATCAATATTTTTAATTTCAATATTAGAGAAAAATTGTTGAATTTTTTCCAAATCATTTTTATATGGAACGATGGCGCGGATGCATTTTTCATCATTAAAAAGATCCATGAAACAATTATAAACAGAATCCAACATTTGTTTAGGCGTTGCTTCCCAAATTTTATCAAAATGAAATCTATAAATTATTTTAAAAAAAAAGTTTTTACTTTTTGAGTTTTTAAAAAAATGAAACAAACTTTATCATTCTTTGATTTGGTTGAATTCCATGAATATGCTCAACAAAAGAATAATGTCCAGCTTTTCTCACGTCGCTGATGGCTTCAATCCATTCCGAAATTAATCTTCGTTTTGCTGCTTCGAATAATTCTGCATTAATATTTTCAGAAATAATAGTTTCAAGCTTAAATTTAAAAAAAAAATGTTAGATGATTGGAACTAAGGTTGTCAAAGGATAAAAGTTCGATAAATTTTTGAATAGTATACAACATTTTTTTAAAACCAACGAAAATTTTAAGAATGGAAAAATTTTGCATTCCAGATCCAAAAAAAATTTCAATTTGTAATAACAAAACAAAAAACTTACAACCACTCGTTTACTTTCTTCATAAGCTTTAATAAGATTTGTTGCTCGATAAATGGAAAACCGCAGCCCTGTGTTTCCTGTAACATAAAGATAAACACCATATGCAAGACCTTTGCCCCGAATTTGATTATGTAAAGGCCCTTCAGTTTGAGATAAATATTCTGAGAAAAGTCTTGCATAAACGAATTTTGAATCCATAAAATCAAATTTGCATCCCAAAGCTTGAATGAGAAACGATGATTCGCTTGTTCCATGTGGAATGCAAAAACTTTTTCCCATATTTGTGAAAAGATCTTGAGAATATTCAGAATTTCCCTGAAAAAATTTATTTTGAACTTTTCAAAAAAAATAAAGGAAAGCTTACAATTAAAAATTCGGTATTTTTTTCTGCTTTTGTATCAGACGAATTCCATCCAAAAGCAGAAACATTTTTTAAGGAATCACTATTTCCAATGAAATGAATATTTCTTGGACATTTTGAAATTTCTTCTGCTAATTCATTTAAAATATTAATTATTTTATTTCCAGCTTTTTCAGCTGAAGCATATTCAGCGATTTGGGTATGCAAATTTTCGCTTCGCAATAATTCGATTTTAGCTATAAAAAAATTATATGTATATTTTGGAAAAATTACGACGACGCACTTTTAGTTGCAACCATACTATCCATTAATTCTGTTGAAATGGAATTCCCATCTTTTTTAAGTTCAATTGTATTTCCAAGCAATCGTTTGGCAACGGAAGAAATTCGAGAATTTTCAAATATAACATTTTTAAAAAATCTATCAACCCATAAATTTACTAAAGAATAATTTTCAGGTAAAAGGTCAAAATAAATAACTAAAAATTCTTGATAAGAATTTAAGCCAATTCCATATAAAATAAAATCGGTTTTAAGCATAGTTAAAATATTTGCATAATTAACAATTTCGCCATTTATTTCAAAATTTGATTCTTTTAAAAGTTTCATATAAATTTGAATAAAAGGGCGAAGGTAAGTTGGAATTTCATGGATATCAAATAAAATAGTTACCTAAAAATTTTATTATTATTTTAAATTACTTTTGACCTGTAAAATTAACTTACACGAAGAAATTTGGAATCTGTTTTATGATGAATTGTTGGATATGGATTTTTTTGAGTGCTTTGGTTTAGTTTTCTTTCAACATTAATAAATTTTACATCAAAATTATTGACAATGAAATTACGGAGAATATCTTTGGTTGGAGCGGAAGCTTCATTTTTAGAAATCGCTTTTTGTAAAGTTTCTCCACATTTCGCTAAACCATCCGGCCCAAGTTTTTCAATTTGAGCTTTAATCCGTTTTTCTTCAATTTCAGCTATTTCATTCGACAATTTTGCATTTGGATGTCCAATAACAATTATTTGATCCGCAGTAAAATATTTTTCGATAATATTTTTCCAAAACAATTCATCCTTTTGTAAAAGAGTTTTGAAATATTCGACTATGTTTAATTGTTTTTGTAAAAATGAAATATTATCAGAATTAAAATTAACGCCGGGAACCAGTGTTACACGCCTCCGCCTCCGGAGGCGGTGGCGGAGGGGCGGAGGCGGAGGTGGAGGCGATGTTTCAAAAAACTAACGTATTTTTATCGCCTCCGCGCCTCCGGAGGCGCCTCCGCCTCCGGAGGTGGAGGCGGAGGCGGAGGCGATAAACCAAAAAATATGTAACAATGCCGGGAACATTTAAAAAATATGAAATAAATACATTTTGATAATATTTTGATGGATTTCCTTCAAACTAAAAAAATTTGAATGTTATTAATAAATTAATTATATAAATTTTAGTGAACTTTAGAGAAATCAGTGAAGCAAAAAATGATTTTAAAACTAGTAACTTTCCAGCTTTAGAAAATACTTACCAAAATATCGATGGAATGAATTTGTTGTTGAAGCATGGCTTTTAAACGATCCATATCGATTTTAGCATTTCGGAAAATGTTAAGAACATTGGTTGTAAACCTATAAAAAAAATCAAAAATTCAAAAAATTTTGAGATATAATTTTTTAAATTAATGAGCTTACATTTTTTCATTATCAAGAAATTTTGTTTTTACCCCTCCGAAATCTAGAGTTATTTCTACTCTCGAACGTTCCATAATGCTAGCACTTACATTGCTACAAATAGGATCATCAATTTGAATATAATTTTGATTTAAAGGTGAATCGGGATAATTACAAAAATATTTAAGCAATGGAAGAATGGCTAAATAATCAGGATCCTTAAAAAATCTATTTGGTTATTTTAAAGTCATTTTTTAGTAAAAATAAAGCATTAACTTACAGTAAATAAAGGACCTTGCTATGTAATAGACACCATTCCAGTGGTTTCACCTTCCATCGGACATTGAAGGTGGAGAAGTTTGAAATCATAGCGTTCAGGTAAAACAACGAAGTCATTCAATGGTTTTTTAAGAAAATCAAAATTTTCATAATCATCGATTTCAAAGTTTCCAAGAATATTAAAAACTTTATTTTTATCAATTGATCCATCAACGATGAGAATCATATTACTGAAATTATAATATTTTTTATGATATTCTTTGACTCGTTCCAAAGAGCATAAATTTCGAAGGGCTTCCAAAGTTCCACCCGTGTTACTTCGAAGTGGATGACCTTCTGGAAAAGCCAGGCGACGACGAGCAAAATGCATTAATTCATTCATTTTATTTTCAGTCCTTGCATTTCTGCATATACCACTCCTCCATCTCGACCTTCTCCATTAATATGATGAATTTCGGTTGCGTAATGTTCTGGAGTTAGCAAAGGATGCATCAAATGATCGAGATAAATGGGCAAAATTTTAAGAAATCCTTCACTTCCAATTGTGGAAAATTTGAATCCTGTATGATCTTCCTCGGTATAAGCATTGATATAAGATGCAAAGCATCGATTTGAATCGGAATCCAAAAACCCTTTAAATGGATATTTTTGACTTCCCAAAAATACTAAATGTTCTAAAGTATGTGGAAGTCCATCATCTGTTGGTGTTTTAGTATCTGCAACAAAAAAAACTAGCAATGAAACTTAAATTTTAATATTCCTAAGAATTTACCAAATAAAAATAATCCATTTACAAGAGAAGTTTCTAAATCAATAAATGCAACTCGCATTCCACTAATTTTTGATCGAAATAAAGAAACATTATGGCGGTTATTAGCTTCCAAAGAACAAACTTCCGTGAAATTTTCTGATATGGCTGAAATGGTCCCGAAATTTATGGACTAAAAAATATTTTAATTTTGTAAATATAAACCAAAATGTTGAAAAAATTAAAAAAGAATCGATTATTTAACCAATTTTTTTATTATTTCAAAACAGGCAAAAAAAAAAAACACTAGATTTGGAGAAAAGCGTGTAAACAGATTTTATCAAAATGAATATATAAAAATAAATTACAAAACCATATTGAAATTAAAAAATATTCGAGCTGCTTTTAAACTTGATTTTTTTTAGATAACTCATAAAAAAATAATTCAGTTTATATACACTTTGGTCGAAAAAAGCTCACAGCGGTGCCATTCGACCTTTTATTTTGCGGAATTGGGTTCGCTTTTAGTCATAAAAAAGAAAAAATTTACAATCTAAAATTAATCATTCGATGGGAAAATCGAATAAGAAAAAAGAATCAAAGATAAAAAAGCTTTTAGAAAAAAATAAAAATAGGGAAATTAGCTAAATTTTTACGCGCAACATTTGTTTGCACACCAAAAATCACAAAGATTTTTTATGTGTTTGTCTGTGTTTTTTTTGTGTACTAAAAATATCAATGAGCAATAAGTCGAAGTTAAATGAAAAAAGTAAAAACAAAATTGCAGGAAAAAGAAAAAGTTTTGAAAATTTCTTAAAGCCCATATTATTTATTTATTTGTAAAGTTTCTAATTTTTTTGAGTCGAATAAAAAAATTATGCGGCGGACAAAAAAATTTATGAAGCTTTTAGTCAGTCGGGCAATGTCTGGTCGTTTGTTAGCATTAAAAAAAATGAAAAAAGTCGATCGATACATATGTATGTTTGATCTCATAGAAGAAGAAAAAGAAAAAGTTAAAGATCGCGATTCCATTTTTGCTTTTGAAAAAATTTTTACGAAAAATATTGCAATTTTTTGTTTAAACAAAAACATCCATAAATTTATTTGTTTTTACTTTAGTTTTGAACTCCATTAACAGTTTTTCCAAACTTTTAATAAAACTTTGACACCACAAAATAATTGGAAGAAAAAATTAGAATAAAAAAAGTTTTAAGTCTTATTGAGTTTTGTGCAATTTTTGATTGTAAAAATATTTTTTGTTTTGTTTTTTCTCTCGCTCTTCAGTATAAAATCTGAAACGGTGAAGAAGAAAAAAAGTCAAAGTAAAATAATAATTTTTAATTGTTCAAAATAAAATGAAATTTTTTCTTTTTATTCTTATTTCTGCATTTGCTTTTTTAAATGTTGTTTATTCTCAAGAATGCGATTCTCGAAGCGAAATGGTAAATATTTAATAGTTAAATATTTTTTAAGTTTTATAGTGATATTTTTTTAGGATCTCGCAAGTGGACGATATAGGATATAAATTTTTTTAGAATGCCAAACTCCATTAATATTTTTCATAGACGGGTCAGGTCTCGGATTATCTGAGATAACTTTCCATTTGATTTCGACAATGTTGGTTCTATTTCTTTCCATATTTTCACATTGTACTTGAAAACTAGCTCTTTTATCAGGATTTAAAATACCATTTTCGGGTGGTGTAAGTTGTCGTTGTTGTTGTTCTTGGTGACGATTACTATCATTCATAAGAATTGCTTTAAATTGTATTTGCTTTAATCCAATATTGACAATTTTTATTCGTCGATATTGCCCATCAAAATTAAAAACAATTTTTCCTCTTGGCTCGAGAATAATTTCTGTTTCTTTTCCATTTGTATAAAGCATAAACCAAATTCCAATAATTTGAAGGGTAAAACCAGAAAAAATTTCAATTACATCGGAAATCAACCATGTAAATTCTTTATATCTAATTATGAGGCGCCAATAATAAATAATCAAATAAAATGTGACGTGACAAAGTGTCACGTGAATCCAATGAGCATGATTGTATTGAAAATGGTTGCATAAACTTAAGGCGGATGAAATGAGAATGAGGACACGATTTTGTGACATTTCTTGATTTTCTGATGGAATTAAATCATCCCAAAATATTGATTCAGAAAAGTCACCTTTTTCATTCCAAATTTCAAAGAAATTACAAATATATTCTTTTAAAATTGAAATAGACCAAACAAATACAAATATTCTTAAACTCATGTACATTTGCTGTTTGGCAAAGGTGTTGCGCTCGACATTTTTATTTATCACAAATGTGACAATGGCAGAGCCAACGCATAACCAAAGAAAAAATGTATATTCTAAAAAGAAAATAAATAAAAAGATAAAAAATGTATAAAATTAATTTATTACCAACACTAATTAATCGCTGTGCATGCTCCAAAGTTGATATATCTTTAATCGTGTGAGGCATATTTGTTAAAACTTCAGTTCCACCTGAAATCAATAAAGTCACCGTTAATACTACATTTCGTGGGCTGGAAGAAGAATGTCTGCAGGAATAATAAATATAATGCAAAAGTGAAATAATGGTTATAAATATATATGAGACACGCAACTGCAAAAATGGATATTTTGCTTTAAACCATTTCTCCAATGGATCATCAATAGCGACCGCGCAAAAAAGTACTGAAAAAATCCTGTTTGGTTTAAATAAAGGGAAAATGGAATGTTTACAAATAACAAAGATAATTATCCACAAAACCATTAATAACCAGAATATGGTTTTGTATTTAATCCTTAGTTGAGCTTTAACATCGGGTGGATCAGCAACATCAATGGATGGCGGCGGATTTACATCATTTTGAAGTTCACCATTAATTTGTGGAAATTTAAGAAAATGCTTTTTATAAATTTGATTTTTAGCGATATTATGAGAACTCCAGATGAGAAGCTAAAAAATAATAAGTAAAAATATAGGATATTTAAATTTCTTATTTTTCGAGAATTTATGCAATTTTTTTAATTTATTTTGATTCTCGAAAAACAAAATAAGTCATTTTCATATGGTAAATATTTATTGATTCGGGTTAGTTAGCTTGCTTACCATCCAACATCCATATCCCAAAAAAGTATAAAGAAAAAGCATTCCACCAAATCCATAATTTAAATCTTTTAACAGTATGGGCGTGTAGCAATAACAAGTATCTTTTGAATATACTGAACATGAATCATTTATTACATATTTCGAAGGTTGTAGCAGATTTGAAGAAGGGCTTTTAAAAAATATTAAAATATTTTTTAATAATTCTTTAAGCATCATAACTCAAAAAATCTAATTTTTAGAAAATTAAAAAAACTTAAAATAAAAAATGGTTAAACCATTAATAAGATTTTTTAAATAGTGATAAATATAAAATTAATTTATTGAAACTTAAAAAAAGTTTTTAACTTCAGTTTTGTTCTTCTTCTTCACATTGACAATCTTCGTGCCCCTTGAGATGGAGACGTTACTCCCAGTAATGATTGAGATGGCTCATTTTGAACTTGATTTAATTCATTTTCAGAGTTATTATTTACTGTTGTTGTAGTAATACTCGTTCGATTCCACACTAAAATAACAAGACCCACTAGAACCACAGCATACCCAGTTCCAAATGAAATATAATTTGAAACAGAGCAAGAAAAATTTTGATAATAAATAATACTTTTCATTGTCACATTTATAAGTATATTGACGCCACTAATTCCAGCTGCCATAAATATCTATAAATAAATTTTTTATAAATTTTATATTTTGTACTCTTTTTACAGGATCTGGAAATTTTAAACTACTTTTCATAGCCTTCAAACCAATCAATACTGCTAAAGCAACCAAAAGCCCAAAAACTGTATCAATTGAAAAAAGGGAAGTTTTCCACATTTTTCGAAAAAAGTGTATCATTAATCGTCCACCAATGGATGTCAAAAAGTTTGCAGACATCAAAAAGATTAACTGCACTAAAATTAATGGCCACGGTGGCATTATTTTGGAAGTAAAATCTTTTCGAAATATAAAATAAATAATGAACGAAATAATTGCAATTGTTAACAAAATGCTATTAGAAATCCATGCACCTAAAAAGTCATCGTTTTTTGAATTTTATAATAAAATATATTTTCATACGCGTGCTAAACAAATGATTGATAAACGCTTCAGAAGATCTATCAATATAAGGCATATGTGTGAGAGCCAAAACACTGCCAATTATACATAAAAGTGCAGCAATATGGATTTCAATTCTTTCTTGAGTATTATATTTAAGCTTTTTAGGATGATTCCATAATGCATATGCTAATCTAAAATACATTGATTATTAAGTTTGTGGCAAAAATTTTTAATTTTTTATAAAGACTAACGTTGTAATAAAAGTTGCTGCAATTTCAAATGATTCAAAAACTCTTTCATCTACGTTTCTTCTCCAATTTGAAAAAAGTTTGAAAATAAATGGAAAAACGAAAACTAAAAACAAAATAATAAAATTAAATTTATGGGTTAAATCAGAGGAGTTTGAATAAGATAGATTTTACCTGCAAAGTAGCCCAACCATCGACGAGGAAAAGTTTTAACCCATTTATAAATTTTTTGCGGAATATTTAGTATTAAATTAAATATTTTTTGAGGAATTTTTTTTATCCATTTTAATATTTTCTGTACCAATATTTGTGGTTGTTCCTCCTAAAATGCAAAAGGGCAACAGTCCAGTTTATAGAAATTAAAATTTCTCTTACATCCCTTTCTTCTTCTTGATTTTGTTCTTGTTCTTCTTCCTCTTCCATTTGATATTTTCTCATAAAACATAATCCAAGTCCACTCACAATACCTGCGGCAATTCCAAATGGCAAAACGTTGAATATTTGCTCGAGGGTGTGAACAAAATCACAACAACATTTATCATTTCCAACCCCACCATTTCGTCCAAGATGATGTTGTCTAAAAAAAAGGGGATTATCAAACAATTTGTTGTTGGAAGTCTACAAAGAGGCGGCATAAAATAACAGCAGCGAAAAAAATGCTGAGATAAAAAATAGAGTAAAAAAACTCTTTACCCTTTTTCTTCCCAGAAATAAGCAACATTACTAATGCTTCGGCATTGTTCAAATTCGCTTCCATTATTATTAAACATTTTTATAAACAAATAATGAAGAAAGAAAAAAAAGAAGTCGAAATAGATACCAATTTTTTAGTTAGTCAAAATAAAAAAATTGATGTATGTAATTTCTTTAAAAAAAATGTTTAGAATTTTTCATTATCAAATATTTTATGGTCGTTTGTGAGTGAAGTTATTTCTTGAAAAATCTCACTTGTCGTGTCTGTTATCAGCATTCTTGTACACTCTTTTTGCGGATACAAAGAAAACTCACTCATATATATGCGTTTAACTTTGTCAAATTTATTTGTTTTTGAAGAAAAATGACTCATGTTTCAAAGATCTTCATTTTCGTTGTTATCCTTATCACTTGCCTAACGAAAATAACATTTACATCAAAAAATAATTAGATGGAAAAATTTGATTTAAAAAGGTTTGAAATTTTTATTGAGTTTTGTGCAATTTTATGGTTGAAAAAGAAGATTTTGTATAAAAAACTTCATTTATTTTATAAAATAGCAATAAAAAATATTTTATCAATGGAATTTAAAAAATTTTTTGAATAAAATTCAAGTTATATTTTTTCATCAATCATGTCGATGAACAATAAGCAGCTTTATAAACCCCATTATCTCCACACCATCCAGCTTTATATCCATGAGCTTTACAGCATTCTTCAACCGTTCCAACATTGAAACATGTTTCGGTGCAAGCATCGTAGGGTGGACTGGCGTCAATAATAACCAATAAAAAGGTGGCTATAAATTATTTTTTTCAAAAAAAAGAATTTCAATAAAAAAAAAATAATAAAACTCACCGAATAAAATAACCAAGAAAAATGAAGCCCAAATAAAACGCATTTTTAAAAAAGAAGTTTAATTACAAAAATTTTTGAAAGATATATGGCTGAAATGTGATTACAATGAAAATATAACAAAGTGAGAAATAAGGATGATTAGACTGATATCAAAAAACTCTTTTATAGGATTCAATGGAATTTGGAATGTTTTTACATAATCACAAATCACCGCCATTTAATTTAAGATCAAGGAATTCCGCAAATCTCTGAAGTTTGTTTGTTTAAAAAATTCGTCGAAGCGATGACAAACGATTGCCTGTTGACAGTGAAAAAAGTTTCAAACTAAATAAAATTAGCCACCCGCACGCACACCTACGTGAGTTAGTTTTCTTGTGTTTACTTTATTATTACCTTCACGTCATCTAACTTTTCTTCACTTCCTCATCCTTTTCCGCTTGCATAACTCCTTCGGTGAATAATGGCCGCTTTAATAACGCTATTATTGCATTCTCATCACATCATCAATGTTTATAAAAATAATAATAATATTCTTTTTTTCTTAACTTTTCAACAACGATTTCTCTGGCATTTAGAAGAAGGCTAGCTTATAATATACCAAAAAAAAAATTCCTGGCTATTTTATTTCAGTACAACAATGAATATAAAAAAGTCAAAAAATATTAACAAAAGGGAAATAATATTTTTGTTGAATATAGAAATGCATCATAAAAAATTTGACCCAAATTATTCTTGCCATTGCCGCCACATGTTTTAATAATAAAATTTTTGCCACATTCAGCTGACGAAGTTATGGATTCACATACATGGCCAGGTAAAGATTTTTGTGGGCATTCTTTATCAAGGTTAATACTATAAATACATTTGAAATCTTGATTAGAAACTAAAAATTAATTAATTTTTTAAAACACTTTTTAAATGCTTTTTTTAAATAAAATTAACTATTTTTTGAGCATTCATGTTGCAACATATAATCAATATATAAAAATCCAAGTGCATCCTTAAAAGGCAGTTGCAATGCTTTTGCAAAACTTGAAACATTTATTCTACTTTGCTGATAATTTTCAAGACATAGAGTTTTTTGGTTTAGTTTTCTATAAAAAAATTTTTAAACTACATATTTTTCAAAATACATTTTTTTATTTCGGCAATCATTAATATAGTCGAATAAAGGAGCTTACTTTCTTTTGTGGCTAAATAAAAATATAATTAAAATCTTACTTGCAAACATTTAAAAAATCAACAAAAGATGAATTTTCTTTAATTTTTGTAAAATCTTCAATTAAATCGGATGAATAACATTTTTTTAATACCTGAAAATATGTAATGTTTTAGAATTATTTGGAAAATTCTTTTTATTAATTAATTAATTAAAATTATACCATTTCTGGTCTAGGATAGTTGGGAAATAATTTTTTTATCGAATAATCAAAGGCATCATAGTATATTTCACCCAAATTATTATTATTGCATATTTTGGTTATAGCATTTTTAGCGCATTTAGCATCGGAATAAATGGAATCACCTGGATTGCTGCTGGTTGATGAGTCATTTAATTTTTTTCTTGGACATTCTTTATCCAGATTGACTTCATTTAGACACTTAAAATCTTTGTCCGAAACTAAAAAGTATTGAATTTTTTAAAATCAATCTTTTTTTGATTTAATTAATAGAACTAATAACCATTTCTTGAGCATAAATGCTGCAACCACAAATCAGCAGTTAAAAGTCCACCGGCATCAACATTTGGTATTTCAAAGAATTTTGAAAAGCTTTGAATGTTTAAACATGATTCTATATAATCATTTCCAAGGCATTGAGATCTTTGGTTAATTTTGCTGAAAAAATTTAATAAAAAAATTTTCACAATTAAATTTGCTGTGTTTATGAATACATATTTTCAACTGAGAAGAACCAAGGAATAATTTTTTGAAATAAAAAAAATTTACTTGCAAATATTTGATAAAACCACAAAAGTTGATCCATTTAATATGTTTTTAAAATCATTCTTTAAACCAGAAGAATAACATTTCTTTAATTCCTAAAAAGTATTATTTTTTATTTAAGAAAAAATCGAACATTTTATTTATAATTAAATTTTTCTACCATTTCACATTCTGATAAAATATTTTTCTTTACAAAACAAAATGGAACTATTTTTTTAATTGAATAATTAAAGGCATCGTAATAAAGTTGACCCCAATTATTATTATTGCATGTTTTACTAATAACATTTTTGAAACATTTTGCTTTTAATTTAATGTAGTCACAATCGTCACGGGTTATTATTGTTGGTATATGTGAACATTCTTTTTCGAGATTAACTTCATTAAAGCATTTGATATCTTTATCGGAAACTAAAAATAATAAATTTTTTTATATAAAATACCTTTCTTAGCTAATTAAAAAATTAAATAACCCTTTTTCAAGCACATTTGTTGTAATATAAAATTCTTGGATAAAGCTGAGTACGCCTCATCAAAAGATATTCCAAAAACCTTTTGAAAAGTATCGGTGGTTAAACACTTTTCTTCATATTCACCTCCAAGACATGTAGATTTTTGATTAATTATTCTACAAAATTAGATTTATAAAAAATTATTCAAAATTTGCATTTACTCGTATTTTTTTCTTCAAATATTTCTAACTTATTGGATAAAATTGAGAAAATAACTTACTTGCAAATTTCCCCAATACTTGAGTCATTTTTAAGTTTTGTAACATCATTATTAAAAGAGACATAACAATGCTTTAATCTCTAAAAAATGTTACTTATAGAATTCCCATAATTATATTTAAGTATGTTTACCATTTCGCCTTAAGAATCACATTGTTGAGAATAAACAACATTCAAAAAACCAAAAATTGAAATAAAGATAACGAATAAAACTTTCATTTTTTTTTTTTTTAGAATTGAAAATCTTATTTTATTCTTACATTGTTTTTATATACATAAAAAACAACAAAAAAATCAAGGCCCAATGTGTTGTATTTATTTACTTAAAAACTTTTTTCATTACTTTTTTTTTCAAAACAAGTTTTTCTTTGTGCAATTTTCAAGCCATTCAAAAAAAAGAAGTTTAAAACGATTCATCATTTATTAATTTTTATTTAGCTTAAAATATTTTTTAATGTAAAAAAAAAGATAGAATAAAACACAAAAAATTCAACCCGTAAAAAATAATTTAATGGTGAACAATTAATTTATAATTTTATCGACCAATTTTTTTACTGATTATTTTTTTAGCAATAATTTTAGCTAAATTCAATTTTTTTATTTTGCGATTGCGTGAATTGATGGAATCATTATTTTGTATGCAATCAGCTTTGTTTTCAACACAATTTCCACCTTCACTATATCCTTGATTCCGACAACATGTGGCAACACCATCCTCTCCTCCTCCTTGTGAAGGGAGACGACAATGAAAGTCGCATTTTTCAACTAATTCTGCTGAGATTGGTTCTAAAAGAAAAAAATAAATGTTTTAATAATTGTTACAATTCAATAAATTTCTTTAACTTACCAGAAAAATAAGCAAGAGCAACAAAAACAAAAATAAAACTAATGATTAAATAACGCATTCTTATTTACTGTTAATTTAAAGTTATATTGGAAAAGTTTTGAGTTTTTTAACATTGTTGGACTCATTTTTATATCGCTAAAATGATGGGCGGGATATATGCATTTTGTTTTCAGTGTTATTTTTTTAAATATTACATCTCTACAACAAGCAACTTATTTTCAATCAGAAAAAATGATGTGGCGTGTTTACACAATCTTAAAGAAAAAATCAAGCAAAATCTAAAACTTTTTTATGACGTATTTCAGTTTTAAAAAAAAATATTTTTTGTAGTTAAAGATTCACACATAAAAGTTTTTATTGTTTGCTTTCTTTTGCTGGGGTTGTTAGCCCACTTTTTTTTGAGTAATCTTGACTACAAAAATCCAAACATTCTTCTCATAATAGAAGTTCGAATGACGAATGGGTTTTAATCTTTTTAAAACTTTGTAAAAAATTGAGTAAGCAAAAATTTAAGATGTTATACATATATTTATTCATTTATTCTTTCAAAAAAAGTTAAACTCATACATACAAACAAAAACATTAAAAATTATTTACAAAATGGAAATACTTTTTTTGCAGAATAATCAAAAGCATCATAAAAAATTTGGGCCAAACTCTCATTTCCGCATCTTTTGCTTATAGCATTTTGGGCATATTCAGCTTTTGATTTAAAATATTCACATGGATTGCTCTTATCAATGTTGGTTGTTTTGATTTTTTCCACTGGCTTTATGCTTGCTGGGTGCCAATTTTGGGAAAAATTGAGATCTTCAGAATTATCTTCTGTGCTTGTCGACAAGACCCGATTGGGGGGCCTATAATTGCGCCTCAAAAACTTGAAAATACCTCGTCGCTTGCGTGCGGTCGATGGACAATCCTGCTCTTCACTTTTATATTTGCATTGTAGTAAATCACGGGTAACTTCATTTAAGCATTTAAAAATATTATCGGAAACTAAAAAAACTATTTTAAGTTTTAAGTTTTTTTTATTGCTTTGATCATAAAAAAAAAGACTAACCATTTTTCAAACAAATTTGCTGTAACATAAGCTCACTTAATAATAATCCAACAGAATCATCAAAAGATAATTCAAAAACTTTTGCATAAGTTGAAACATTTAAACAACTTTCGGTAAAATTGTTTCCAAGACATTGAGATTTTTGTTTAATTTTTCTAAAAAATTAGATAGTTACATTAATTAAACCAGGAATAAATTAACATGAAATTTACTGAATTTTGATAGTTAAAATGAAAAAAAAATCCGCCTACTTGCAAAGAGCTTTATCATAAACAAAAGATCCATTGGTGAATTTTATTAAATCAATCAATAAATTTGGAGAATAACAATATTTTAAAGTCTAAAAAATAATTATAACATTATTTGTAAGAGAATTAATAAATTAAATGTTCTACCACTTCACCCCAAAAATCACATTCTTGTGAATTACTAACATTCAAAAAAGCAAAAATTGTAATAAAAATAAAAACAAAAGCATTCATTTTTTTCTTGAACAATTCAAGACTTTGATTTTATTTTATTTTTTTTTTACTTTGTTATTTCAAATTTTATACTGCGACACGGAAAACATGGGTAATGGACATTTTTATTTGCAATATTTTTTTATTTGCTAAATAAGACAAAAAACTTTTTTCTTTCAAAAACAAAAACTTTATCTTTGCGCATTTTTTTCAAACAAGTGAAAGTGAGAGTATTTAAAAAACCATCCATCATTCGTCCACTTTTTTCTATTTAGTATAAATGTTCGTTTTTTTGTAGTAAAAAAAAAGAAAAATGAAACAAAACACATAAAAGACATTAAACGAAAATTAAAGAAAAAAAATTTTATTGACTTATTCGTTAAATACTTTACAAGAAATAAATTTTATTTTGGGCGGTTTTCCATTCATCAATGCAAAATGGTATAGAAAAACAAACAATACCAAACAAAATGAAAGGATCTCGTAAATTTTAAAGCAATTATCATGGTTAAAATAAAATAAAATTCTTTAAGTAAAGAAAAATTTAGAAACTTAAAAAAGTGTTAATTTTAAAGTGTAGACTAATAATGATTTGATTTTTATTTGCAAACAAATAAACTTTGTGTTGCTTATATATTTTTAAAAGTTTTTTAAACAAGTTTTTAAAAAAACTATTTTTATTTTATAAAACAACGAAATCACGTTAAAAAACTTTTGAAAAAATACAAACAAAAACATAAAAAATTATTTACAAAATGGAAATATTTTCTTTGTAGAATAATCAAAGGCATCATAGAAATTTTGACCTAATGTCTCATTTTTGCATGTTTTATTTATAGCATTTTTAACACATTAGCTTGATTCATTAATAGATTTACATACATCATCGGTAATAGCTTTATTTGAACATTCTTTATCAAGATTGATTTTCCTTAAACATTCCAAATCTTTATCAGAAACTAAAAATAATAAACTTTTTTAAAGTAAATTTTTTAATTATGTTTTTTAAAAAATTAACTATTTTTTGAGCATAAATATTGTAACAAAAAATCAGAGGATAAAACTCCAACAGCATTATCTTCAGTTAATTGAAAAACTTTTTGAAAAGTTTCAATGTTTACACAATTTTCTTCATATTCAATTCCAAGACATTCTGATTTTTGAGAGATTTTTCTAAAAAACAAAAAAATTATTTTATAATTAAATTTTATTTTTGCTGCTTCAAAAACATTTTCTACGCTTTGAACTTATTAATGTTATTAAATCTTACTTGCAAATATTTTTAAAATCAAAAATGGTTGATTCGGAAACCTTTTTTAAATCTTTTAATAAATCCAAAGAATAACATTTTTTCAATCCCTAAAAAAGACATTATTTAAAATTTATAAAAAAATTTAAATTAAATTATTTTTACCATTTCGCCTCGGGAATCACATTCTTGAGAATAAACAACATTCAAAAAAGCAGTATTTGGTTGGTTTTCAAAAGTTTATATTTGAGTAAAAAATCGGAGTAGTACCCGTGTATTCAAATTTGATTAGTACAGGAGTAGAGTAATATTTAAACTGAAATAATATTGGCAGACTTTTCAATTATCTTTGGAAGTTGAATTGTAATTGAGAACCCTCATTATTATCTTTTATTTTAGATTTATGTATGATCGTTTATTATATCTTTAGGAGATTTAATTATAATTATATAGTTATAAAAATAGATAAATACTTGGTCCATATAGAAGTTTTTTTTGACTTACAATTTTTTATAAATTGGATACAAAAATAAATTTTTTTTTTGAAATTGTAAAAGACAGTAAAATTATCTTAATGTTATTTTGAAGAATATCGAAAAGTGGTACAAATCATTTTTTTTCTTTCCGAAAAAAACGTGGTATTTACTTTATTTCTCGAAGTTCATGTAAAAGTTAAAACCATTCGTCATTTCAATTATTTTCAGATATTTAAAGAATGTTTGTTTTTTGTAGCAAAAAATTTCACATAAAAAAACATCCTTCGTTGATTTTATTCTTGATTTGTTCAAAACAATTTTATTTTATCCATCTTTTTTTTATTTGTAAATAAATAGCATATTCTCAAAATGTGTTTATTTGTACACAAAAAAGCTTGGTGTCATTGTGTTATGGTAAATTTCACACCAAAAACAAAAAATAATTATAAAATTTTCAAATTTTGAGATTTTGTTGATAAAATTATCTACAAAGAAAAAACACAAAACCCTTTTATTAATATTTTTTATTCTAAAGTCACGTTCGTCAACTTTTAATTCTGCAGCGACAACTCAACTTTTGTTATGTTTGTGTTTACATTGAAAAGAAAGTGTTGTCAACCATTTTTTAAAATAAAAATGTTTATAAAATGAAACAAATTTTCGTTATATAAAATAGTCAAAAAAAAAAGAGAAATAATAAAAAAAAAATCCAAGAAATTAAAAGCAAAAATTAAAGATAATGTTTTAAATTAACTAATTCGTTTATATTTTCCAAGATATGAATTACATTTGGGGCAATAATGTTCAGCATCTTTACAGCCATCAATGCAAAATGGAATTAAACAACATCCAAGAATCAATCTAAAAATTAAATCCATTATTTTAAAAAAAATGTTTTAAAAAAAACTAAAAGTCACCCAAAAATTATGCAGACACCACAAAGTAACCATGTAAGTAAACCATTTGTAAATTCAATTCGAGTTTGGATGGTTTCATTACATTTAGGGCAGACCAGTCCAAGTGGATGTTGTTTAAAAGGGGGAGGAACAGGCATAACCGTATAAATTGGAGGACCTAAGATAATTTTTTCAGCTGAAAAAAAAAAGAATGTTTTTATTTCAAAAAAAAAAGAAGCAAAAGTTTTTACGTTGTTCAGGCTGTGGCTGATGGGGCATTGAATCAGATTCAGGATAAATAGAATTATTTTTAGTTTCATTAAAATTAGACATTTTTGTTTTTAAGAACTGAAAGGAAAAATAAAATAAATGCAACCAGAAAGAAAAGCAAAAAAATTAGTTAAATAACGAACGAAGAAACAATAAAAGAAAAAATCGATGCTTAAAAGTGATTCAACAAAAAAAAGGCGGCCTTTAAGTTGAACAAAAGGGAAAAAACAAATAAATGTATGGAAAAAAATTTCCAAAGCATTATATTTTAAAGCAAACAAAAAATTTTAAGCAAACTAATTCTGAAGTTTATTTTTGACAATGTCGCTTGATTTTAATTTTTTAAGATAAACACACAAATTTAAATGAGAGAAGTCAAAAGTAAGCTAAGAACAACTTAAAGAGGTTGCAGAACACAGATGCTACCTACATAAGTTTTTAGTAAACAGAATTTTCTATTTGTTTTAAAACTTTTACATTACAAAATAAAATAAACGAATGTGTTTTTAAAAAAAAACGTAAGGAAAATGACGCATAAAATGCCTCGACTCCAGGAATACTTAACAAAAAAAAATTGTGGGCTAAAATAAATGTAAAACAAAAGGAAAAAAAGGAAGCTCTTTTTTCGAGTGTAATTCTTGGCTACAAAAAAAACAAACAAACATTTTTTACATACCAGAACAGGTAGTAAGGAAGTTGGTTAATGACGAATGGATTTAACTCTTACATGAACTTCGAGAAATAAAGTAAATACCACGCCTTTTTCTTTTGTCTCAAAGAAAATTAGGTTTTCAAGAAAGTATTTAAAGCAAAAAAAGAAGCTGCGTCTTCGTTAATTATTTTCTTGTTTGGCAGAAAAACATAATTTAAAAAATATTAAGCTATGGTTTCAAATCAATGTTGCTGTTTCCATGTAAAAAGTTGCGCAACATTCGTTTCAATCATTGGAATTGCATTTTCCATTTTGGTTATTATTGCTTCAATACTTTCATTATTTTCATCAATATTTTATTGGTATTATATTCCTTTGGCTTCTTTCTCACTAATTATTTATATTTTGGTTTTAATTGGAATTTGTAAAGAAAATCCAACTTTCTTACTTCCAGCTCTTATTTTCTTTGTAAGTTTTTTAAAACATAAAAAAAAAAGAAAAAATAGTATTTAAATTTTAGGGTATTGACATATTTTGTAAAATTTTATATTTTATTGGTTTTCTTCTTGTTGGAATAATCCTTCCTCAACGAATTGAAAAACTTTTTAATACAGATTTTGATAGAAAAGTTTTTGCTGAAAAATTTGATGAAAACATCGAAAAAGCAGTAAATGGTAATTTTTACTTTTTGTTTCTCAAAAAATAAAAAAGGTAATAAACTTCTATTTTTCAGTTATTCATTTGGCATTTTTTATTTCGGCTGGAATTGTAATTTTTTTAACAATTTACACCATTTTTGCTTTTATCGTGATATTTCGAACTCGAAAATATTTTAAATCTTTAATTAAAGAAGATACTCTTAAAGATAAAAATGATATTATTATTGTAGCATAAGACATTTTTAATTTGTTGTATGTACATCGATTTATTTTTTTATTACTAAAATAAATTATTATAGAATTGTTTATCGCTTGTAAATCACAACTTTAGAGTTTAGGTGACTTCTCAAATGAATAATTATTTATTTTTGAAAGAAAAACAACAACATGAAAACACGGTTTTAAAGCAACAAAAAATTCAGCGATATAAGTTTTGATAATTTTTTAAATTTCCATTTATGTTTCTTGGTTAAAAGTTTAGTAATTGTTTTTTTTTTTTGTAGTCAAAAAAGTTTTCTCTAAATCTTTTCTTTGTTTTTTTCTTCTTCTTTTTTACAAATATTTCAAGCCCACTCTTTTTTCTAAAAAGAAAAAAAAAACTAAAGAATTAGGGAATTTAAGATTTTATAGACGTCGTCATTTATTTTTCATTTACAAAACATACATATTTGCGTTAAAAAAAGTGTTTTTCAAGTAAAAGGTTGTTGTTGACACATCGTTAAAGTACTCACAGCTCTAAAAATCGACCACGCCTTCTAAAACTTTTTCATGTTTTTAAAAGCAGAAAAAATTTTTTGTTGAATTTTGTAAAATTGTTATTTTATAAAAAATACAATAATAATGAAACATTTAATTTTTGTTTTATTTATTTCTTTTGAATTTATTAATTTTATTTATTCTCAAAAATGTGATTCTCGAGGTGAAAAGGGTGTGAAACAATGTTATGAAAATATGTTAAAAACTTTAGAAGCAAAAGATATACCAGATTTTTTTTATTATTATTATACAGAAAAATTGGATTCTAAACCTATTTGCAAGTAAGATTAACTTTTAATTAAATTATTTATTTTAGCTTGATATTTTTAATTTAATTTTTTAGAGCATTCATTGATAAAACAAAATGCGTGGGAATCTATAATAATAAAGATTGCTTGAATTCTGAAACATTTTCCAAAGTTTTTGGAATTGATTCACAATATAGTAAAAGCTTTTTGGCTGAGGATGCTTTGATTCAATATTTTTGCGGTATAAATCTTTCACGTAAGTTAAAATTTGTTTTTAAAATTTTTTTATTACTTTATTTATAATATTTTTAATTATATTATATTTTTCAGCTGTATATTTTTTAAGACATTTTGGAAGTTGTGATTCAGCATTACATTATTATAAAACTTGTGTTCATGAACCAATTAATGAAGATAAATGCAAGTAAGAAACTTGGTTAAATTTAGCTATAAAATTATTTAAAAAAATTGATTTTTTTAATTCTCACCTTTTTAGTGCAATTGATTCTCGAGTAAGATGCTTTAAAGATATACCAACCATAGAAACATGTTATACTTATCATTTAACTGATGGCTTTGCAAATACTCTTCGAGAATTTGAACAAAAATTTAATCCTGATTGTGTAATTTCTTAAAATTATAATTTAGAAAGATTTAAAAAATGTTTTTCTTTTTAATTAAATTTTTATAAATTTGCTTGAAATTTTGTTTAATCGTTAATAATGAAGCTTATTCTGACAAAAACTATGCTAATATAGTAAAACAATCTGTATTTATTTTTGTCAAAAAAAAAACCGGGGGCTAGAACAAAACAAAAAAACAAAGCAAGCTTATCAAGCTAAGATTTTGACTACAAACAAACGTTCGTCATTCAAAATTAAAACATTAAAACAAATAAAAATTTTAAATCTTCCTAAAACTTTTGAGAAGTTATGTAAACATAAAACCTCAAATACATAGTTTTTTGTGAATTTACTAAAATCTTAAAGAGAAGCTTCTTTCTTAAGAGAGACTCTACGAGTAAATTTAAAGATTTTCGAAGTCGGCGGAACAAAATTTTTTTTATTTTTTATTTTTCTTTACCAATCGGTTCTAAAAAATATTTAAAAATTATTGGCGTTAAGCTTTTCCTCAAAAAGTGAGCAGGATATGCTAATTTCTTATATTGAAGTTGAAACCATGCATTAACTTCAAAAATTCGGCTAAATTCATCCATGAAGTATAAAAATTTGATTTTTATCCAATATTATGTAATAGATAGCGGGCTAATTTATGGTGTATACCATATATTTTAATGTTCTATAAAAATGATGAGAAATTTGCATATTAAAACTTCAAAAGGCTGTAACTTTTGATCCAGAACATATCCGGGACCTAAGAAAAATACCACATATTCCCCAGGATCTCTACTTTATTTGTGAAAAGAAATCTTATTTTTAAAAGGGGTACGTTTTGAGTTTTCCTTCACGATGTGCAAGCGATCACCATTTTTAACGGGGAAATCCATTTTTTACGTATTTTTCTTCATTGAAAACAATTTGAACATAATGCCAAAATACAAAGAGAGAAAGTGAAAAACACCATTTTCCCCGTTAAAAATGGTGATCGCTTGCACATCGTGAAGGAAAACTCAAAACGTACCCCTTTTAAAAATAAGATTTCTTTTCACAAATAAAGTAGAGATCCTGGGGAATATGTGGTATTTTTCTTAGGTCCCGGATATGTTCTGGATCAAAAGTTACAGCCTTTTGAAGTTTTAATATGCAAATTTCTCATCATTTTTATAGAACATTAAAATATATGGTATACACCATAAATTAGCCCGCTATCTATTACATAATATTGGATAAAAATCAAATTTTTATACTTCATGGATGAATTTAGCCGAATTTTTGAAATTAATGCATGGTTTCAACTTCAATATAAGAAATTAGCATATCCTGCTCACTTTTTGAGAAAAAGCTTGACGCCAATAATTTTTAAATATTTTTTAGAACCGATTGGTAAAGAAAAATAAAAAATAAAAAAAATTTTGTTCCGCCCTATTTGAATCAGCTCGCAGAACCTCTCTTAAAAAATTACATCACTTTAAAAATTTAATTAACCAAGAATTTATTGCACCGCCTTAGTTTTTTCTGAGAAACAATATAAAAGCTCGAGAAAAAAAGTCAGAAAAATCAAAATTAAAGTTTTAAGTTGGTTAAAAAAATATGAAATCCTTCCAAATTATTCTTATTGCAACCTTTGCTTTTTTGAATGTTGTTTATTCGCAACAATGTGATTCAAGAGGCGAAATGGTAAATATTTAAAATGAATAATATTTTTTATAAAAGTAATATTTATTTTTATAGGGTTTAAAAAAATGTTATTCGGAATTAACAAATGATTCTGAGGTAAAATTAAATTTAAATGATCTTGATTCTTTTTATGAAGCAATACAAAACACAGATAATGAACTTATTTGCAAGTATGTTTATTTTTATTTATTTTTTTAGAAATTAACTCATTTTTTTTTTAATTTTCAGAAAATATAACAAAAAATCAGCATGCCTTGGAGATTATGAACAAAAATGTTTAAATGTTCCAACTTTTACAAAAGTTTTTGAAATTCCTAAAGATGATGCATTTCAAATTATTTTTGACGATTTTATTTTCCAATATGAATGTAAAAATTTTTATCATGGTTAGTTAGGCTTAAGTAAAACTAAAAATTAAAAAAATATATAAATCTTATTTTTTTAGTTTCCGAAAAAGATCAAAAATGTGAAAATGACATTGATTATGATGCAGCATGTCCAGATGAAAATCAAGATTGTGATTATATTAATTTACAATCGGTTAAAGCTATAGCTGAATGTCGGAAAAATCTTTTGATTGAAAAATGTGGGAATAAAGAATTCGCTGAATTTCGATATGGAAGCGATGTTTATGCTAATCAAAAGTTAAAACAAATATGCGGATTATAAAATTTTTATCGTTATTCTTGAATAAATGCCATCGTCGGTTAATTTTCTAATCGATATTCTTCGAAGAAATTTTTGCCAAACTAAAATAAATAATAATTTATAAAAAGTTATGCTAAAATTCAACAACGACAAAAAAATCAGTAAAAGAAAAAAACTTCACAAGAAAAATTTGACAACAAAAGTATAAAAGTATTAGTTTACTTAGTTTTGAGTTCGAAATTTTTTTACTATTATCAATGCATTGTTTGCTTTAAGCGAAAAAACATTAATTTTGGTTGCTTCCAAATCGGCACCATAGGATCCGAATTTAAAAATATTGTTGAAAATGGATGTAAACATGCACAAACATCAATAAAAATAAGGCACTTTTCCTCTGGAATTTTTTTTCTTATTCAAAAAAGTTTTTTTTTCAATTTGGTGCCTACATGCTTGCTTGCTTAATGCATCAGATAAATAAATAATTTTTGCTTGAAGGTCTTAATTGGTATGACAGAAGTAATTATTTGAACTTTTGAAGAAGAAGAAAAAAAAATGAAAAAAGCTTGGAGCACTCGAGATTCCCAGGAGGTCTCCCATCCAAGTACTAATCGAGCCCAGCAGTGCTTAACTTGCCAGATCGGACGGGATGGCGTGCTTTCACTGCGGTATGACCCCAAGCGAATGACTCTATTTTTGTCTTACTCATATACAAAAGAATAGCAAAAATTAATGCAAACAAAAAAAAAAGAAACGACACAAAAAAGTGAATTTTTTTCAGACAAAAATCAATGTTTGAAGAAAGATAAATTTATCGAAAGTAAAAAAGCTTTTTAGAAAATATTTTTCCGAAAAAAAGCAGCAAATGTTTTGAAGAAAAAAAAATTTATTTGACCGATCTCAAATAACAAAAATTATTAACCCTAATTTTTTGTTTAGTTTTGCAACTTTGAAATGTTTTATTAAAACATTAATTTATTCGATTTTTATTTTTAAGTTTCAAAAGTAAAACACGATGATTTCTTCCTTCCTAAACAAAATAAAAATCTGGGGGTTGACGTAAAAGAGAAAAAAAGAAACATAAAATTTTTTGTGGAATTTTTTGACTACAAAAAAATAAACTTTACTTTTTTATTTTTAACGAAACTCAAACAACACAGGAACGCTTCTTTTTTTTAAATCTTGCTTAAACTTAGTGAAATTGAGTAAACACCACTTCTTTTTTTGACAAAAAAATATTTGAAACTTCAAAAAGTTTGTATTTTCTTAAATCTTTTAAAAAATGCGTCATTCTTAGAAACTTTACATCACTTTTTTAGTTTTAAATTATTCAAGAATTTTAAACCCGCCTTTGTTTTAGGTTTTTTGTGAGCAATATAAAAGCACACGAGCAGTAAACCCAAAAAAACAATCAAAACCAAAATCAAAGCTTTAAACTTTTATTTTAAAAAGAAAATGAAATCTTTCCAATTTATTCTTATTTCTGCATTTGCTTTTTTTAATGTTGTTTATTCGCAACAATGTGATTCTCGAGGCGAAATGGTAAATTGTTTACTTTGAAATTTTTTGAATTTTGCAATAAACAAATATTTATTTATTTTAGGGAATAAAAAAATGTTATTCAAATTTATTTAAAGATATTAATTTTGATTTATCTTCTAATGATATTCAAAATTCTTTTGTGACAGCTATAGGAAATACAGATGAAGATACTCTTTGCAAGTAAGCTTTAATTAAAATACATATTTTTGTATTTAAACATTTTATTTCAAAATTTTTAGAGCCATAAGCAAAAAAGCCCAATGTCTTGGAAATGGTTTTGCAGAAAAATGTTTAAATGTTCCAACATTTGCGAAAGTTTTTGGAATTTCCAATAGTGACGCATGGTACCTTTTATATAATGATTTTATGTATCAAAATGATTGCAAAAACCAATTTCAAAGTTAGTTTTTTTTTGTTTTAACAAAAGTAAAAACTTAAAAATATATTTTTAAATATTTTAGTTTCGGTTGAAGATGCCCAATGTTTAGTAGGCCTTGATTTTACAACAGAATGTCCAATTGAACATGATGGCTGTGATAATCTTACAGTTGAATCACTAAAAAATGCGACAGAATGTGAAAAAAATTTATTTATTGAAAAATGCGGCAATTCTGATTATGCTGAACATCGATTTCAAAGTGAAAGTGTCGCGGATCAAAAAATGGCTCAAATTTGTGGTTTATAAAAATTTAAAATTGTTTTTTCTTAATTATTTCTTTGCAAAATTGTTTTAACGAATAAAAGATTTATCATTTAAAAATAACTTTTAAATTTAAAAAAGACATTTCATTTTATATTTTGATGCAATCGTTGCTGGTTGTCCTGCACCTTCTTACTTGACAGAAAACATTTACATTATCAAAAAAAGATTAAAAAAGATTTTGTTGGTAAGCAAAAGAAATCAAAACCATCGTAAAAAAAGCAAATTTCAAAAATTACGCGTTCACTTCATCTCATCTTTTAGTTGCGAAAGACCTGAGATGAGGTGAAACGAATATGAAATAGTCTCCAACTTTGATGCTTATTTTACAGATGATCTGTCAAAAATTAAGTGACAAAATTAGCATAAATAAAAATGTGACGCATAAAAATTATCCTTAGTGAAATTTACAAAAATATTTGGGGGCGAAACAAAAAGAGGTTTTCCTTAAAATTTTAGCTACAAAAAAACAAACATTCTTAACATTTTCGATGACGAATGGATTTAACTCTTACATGAACTTCGAGAAATAAAGTAAATACCACGTTTTTTTCTTTTGTCTCAAAGAAAATTAGGTTTTCAAGAAAGTATTTAAACAAATAATGGCTCGCGAAAAAAAGATATTACTTTAATTATTTTTAAGTAAAACTTTTTCTTGTTAATTAAAAACTTTTATAAAATTTAAGCTATGGGTTCAAATCAATGTGGCTGTCTCCATGTAAAAACCTGCGCAACTATTGTTGCAATTATTGGAATAATTTTTTCTATTCTTTCAATTATATCTGCCATATTTTATTGGTATTATATTCCTTTGGCTGCTCTCTCATTAATTATTTATGTTTTGGTTTTAATTGGAGTTCAAAAAGAAAATCCAACTTTCTTGCTTCCAGCTCTTATTTTTCTTGTAAGTTTTTTATTTAAATGTTGGAGATTTGTAAAAACAAATAATTATTTTTTAGGGAATAGACATATTTTTTAAAATTTTGTACTTTATTGGATTTCTTCTTATTGGAATCTTTGTTCCTGAGGCCATTGAAAAACAATTTGGTGATGAATCTAATGGAGATGGTAAATTAAAATTTATTTAATGAAATGAAAAATTAAATTAATAAAAAATAATATTTTCAGTTATTCGAATCGCCTTTTTTGTTAGCTCTGGAATTATCCTTCTTTTAACAATTTACACTATTTTTGCTTTCACCGTTATTCTTCGAACTCGAAAATATTTTAAATCAACAATTGTAACTACATTTAAAAACACTATTGGATTGTAAAATATTTTTTTATTATCAATTTCTAAAAATATTTAAATATCTATTTTTGCTTTAAATAAAAAAGCTTTTTTGAATTATATGATTATTATTTTTTACATTTTAACAAACGCAAGAGTCCGGTAGATTTGCGTTTCAGTAAACAAAAAACTGTAGAATAAAAGTTTGCCGCTGACAATTCAACTTTTTTTACTTTTCTGCAAATTTTGATGTTTCATTTGTTTTTTAAAATTCAGTTGAGAGTTATTTCTTTAAATATAAAAAAGAGTTAAAAATAATTTTAAAAAATATAACATCCAAAGAATTTTATGGGTTACAGAAATTTTAAAGAAAATTTGATGAAGCAAAAGAAAAAAGTAAACAGAATTTTTAATTACAAAAAACAAGCGTCCTTTTAATTTTACAAAAAAGGAAAAAACACTTTAAAAATTTGCATGAGTATCGTGAAATAATGTACGCACAGAGATTTTTATACTGTAAATAAATTTTTATTGTTACTCATTAATTTAAAAAAAAGACAACTTATATTTTTATTTTTAAGTTTCAAATGTAAAAACCTATGATTTTTTCCTTCCTTCGGCCACAAAAAAAAATCCGTGGGTTGACGCAAAAGAGAAAAAAGCAAACAAAAATTTTTTTGTGTGGAATTTTTTGACTACAAAAAAATAAACATTTACTTTAC
This sequence comes from Panagrolaimus kolymaensis, assembly GCA_028622995.1. Taxonomy (NCBI): domain Eukaryota; kingdom Metazoa; phylum Nematoda; class Chromadorea; order Rhabditida; family Panagrolaimidae; genus Panagrolaimus; species Panagrolaimus kolymaensis. Next base: position 748,229 of record JAJQJQ010000029.1, on the reverse strand, counting down.
TTTTAACGAAACTCAAACAACACAGGAACGCTTCTTTTTTTTTCAATCTTGCTTAAACTTAGTGAAATTGAGTAAACACCACTTCTTTTTTTGACAAAAAAATATTTGAAACTTCAAAAAGTTTGTATTTTCTTAAATCTTTTAAAAAATGCGTCATTCTTAGAAACTTTACATCACTTTTTTTTTAATTATTCAACAATTTTAAACCCGCCTTTGTTTTTGGATTTTTGTGAGCAATATAAAAGCACACGAGCAGTAAACCAAAAAAATCACAACCTAATCAAAGTTTTAAATTATTATTTAAAAAGAAAATGAATTCTTTTATTTTTATTTTTATTTCTTCATTTGCTTTTATGAATGTTGTTTATTCGCAACAATGTGATTCTCGAGGCGAAATGGTAAACATTTAATTATAATTTTTTTCATAGATTTTAAAGTGATCTTTATTTTTTTTAGGGAATAAAACAATGTTATTCGGGTTTAATGAAAATTTTTAATGTAAATAATGCTGCAGATCTCTATCAAACTTTTGATGGCGTAAATAAAGATACACTTTGCAAGTAAGCGTATTTATGAATTATTAAAAATAATTTATTTACTATAAAATTTTTATAGAGGTTTAACCACAAAATCTCAATGCCTTGGAAACGATTATGCAGAAAAATGTTTAAATGTTCCAACTTTTTCAAAAGTTTTTGGAATTTCTAATGATGATGCCTTTTATGTTTTATATAACGATGCTTTGTATGGAAATGATTGTAAAGATCAATATTATGGTGAGTCAGCTTTAGCAAAACTCGAAAGTTAAAAATAATTTTAATATAATTATTTTAGCACCCGATAAAGATATTGGATGTTTGAATAACCTTGATTTTGCAACGGAATGTCCAATTGATAATGATGGATGCGATAACCTTACCCTTGAAAAACTAAAAAATAGAAGCGAATGTAAGAAAAAAGTTTCAAATGAAAAATGCGGAAATTCTGATTATGCTGAAAAAAGATATAAAAGTGAAAGTGTCGCTGACGAAAAAATGGGTCTAATTTGTGGATTATAAATAACTAATTAAATAATTTTTTTGCTTACTCTTTTAATTGGTTGATTCTATAATTTTAAATAAAAACTGTCTTTTTCAAATTGTTAAATGTTACTTTTATAAAATCTTAATATTTATTTTTTGAGATACATTAATAAATTAAAATATAATAATTTGTTTCTTTGCAAAATATTAAAAAACAATTCTTCTTTCTTTTATTTTAAAACCAAACAAAAATAGATTTAAATTATTATTCACAAAAATAAAATCGAAATTATGTTCTTTTTAAAAGTGGGAATAAAAAAAAGTTTATTCCAATTTTTTAGTTCAATAACATCTGGCTTTTCTTAAATTTAAAAATTAACAAAAGTAAAATAATTGACGGTCATAAAAGTTTCATGAACTTCAAGAAATTGTGTGTAAACATAAAATAAATTTTGTTGAGAGAAAGAAAATAATTTTACTTGTTGAAACTTCAAAATACATTATTTCTTTTAAATTCTTATATTTACTTTATTTTCAAAAAGCCTTCCATTCTTCTTTTTTTTAAATTTGACATCGATTTTTTGGTAAACTTAAGTTGAAAAAAAAGAAGCAAAAAGTTTAAGATAAATGACTCTTTTTTTTTTGTTGACATTATTCTGTTTAAAATTTTTTTTTCAGGAATTTTAAACCCCGCCTTTGTTTTTTAAATTTTTGAATGCAATATAAAAGCTGTTAGTAGCATTGCAAAAAAAAAAATCAAAATTTAGAAAAGTTTAAAAAGATATGAATTCTTTTATAATTATTATTTTTATTTCTGCTTTTGCTTTTTTGAATGTTGTTTATTCTCAAGAATGCGATTCTCGAGGCGAAATGGTAAAAAATAGCTAATTTTAATATTTAAGCTTTGAAATTTAAATTATCCTTCCTTTCAGAAAGTGAAACAATGTTATGCAGGTTTAATGAAAGATTTTAACATTCAACCTGCTTCAACCACATACGAAAATCGTGTTTATGATACTATGGAAATTATGGATATCGCCAATATTTGCCAGTAAGAAACACAAAAACTATATATTTGTCTTTTTTCAAATATTTGATTTTTTTTAGAAAATATAACCAAAAAACACAGTGTCTTGGAGCGAATTATGAGAAAAGTTGTTTAAATTCTGGAACTTTTATTAAAGTTTTTGGAATGTCCAGTGATGATTCAATTCAAGCTTTAAGATTGGATTTTACTTTTCAATATGCATGCAAAAATTTAAATCAAAGTTAGTTCTTTTTTGGTTTTGTTTTTGGGTTTAATAAAAAATACTAAAACAATTTTAAATTTTTAGTTAATGGAAAAATTTCTGAAAAAGATAAACAATGTTTTAAAAATGTGGATTTAAAGAAAGCCTGCTATATCAAAACTAGCCCATGCGAAGATATTGCTTTTGAAGCAAATAAAGCAAATGCGTTATGTATGAAAAATGCTTTGATTCAAAAATGCGGCAATAAGGATTGGGCTCAATTTCGATATGAAAGTGATATTTATGCTAATCAAAAATTGAAGGAAACTTGTCTTTAATAAAATTTTATTATTATTGTTTTATTCTGTAGAAATAAATTTTTTTGTTGACAAAAACACAATTTATTTACGAAATTCAAAAAATAAATAATTAATATAGATTTTACAAATGGATTTGAGAGTTGAGAAACAACAAAAAAAAAAGATTAAAAATAACTAAATTTAGTATTGCAACCAATGATCATCATCTGTATTAAAATATTTAACATTTACATCTCTTTGATTGGTTAAGGAAGAATTAAATGGATTACCAGGTTCATTACCGGGTTCTGAAGTTTCTTTGAAATTAGTCCTCCATTTTATAAGTTCATTATGATGAGTATCTGGATCAATATCCATTGTAATGCCAAAATTAATATAGGCATCGTTGATATTTTTCTAAAATAAAATAACACAATAGATATTTTTTTTTTGAGAAAAAACTAACTTCACAAAATTCACAAAATTTTTTAAAATCAATATAATCATTTGGTAAATTAATTGAAAATTTTTGAAATTTAATTTTGGGTGAAAAATGATTTGATAAAATATCGAAAGTATTTTCAGTTATTGAGACAAGATTAAATCTGTAAAAAAAATCAACTTTTTTTTGTTAAATTTCTTAATTAAAAAATAAATAAGTTTCTTACTCAATGCTATAAACTTCCTTGGAAGTTCGTTCCATTAAATTTTCCAAAGCAATTAATTCGTCATTTTCATGATGAGTAACTCGGTCTACATGGATTTTTTTAATTTTTGCAAATTCAGTTAAAAAACAATATTCATCAAAAGAAATCTTTAGTTCAGAAGAAGTAAAATTTCCAAATGGCATTTATAAATTTTTGTTTGCAAAAAGCTTTTCCATAAATTTAAATCAGGAATTTCAAATTTTAATGAATTTGTAAGATAAAGCTTGGCAGGAATTTTGTGAATTTGGTTTTCAGAACAACAAAAAATAGCATATTTTGAAAAGCCAGGTTTCGAATAGGAATTTGCACAAAAATTTTGGCAAAGATAATATAATTTTGGAATAAAATATTTGGAGGTTTTTAATAATTTGTATTGCATTGTTGGAACTGCTCGGGTTTGGATATAATAAATAATATTTTGAGGAAAAGAGAAGCTTTGATGACAAATTTGAATATTTTGGGGTGTTGTTTGATCATTCTTTAAAGAAATATTAATAATTTGTTTTGATTCATTCTGGGATTCAGTTTGGTCCCATTCAATATTTTCTGATTCATGATTTCCATGTACCATAAAACCTTGGTTGAGTTCGACCGGAGGGCGGCACCAAAAGGATCCATCATTCTTCTCCCCTAATTTTTTGCTGGCTGTCATCGCCGCCGTACTTTGAGTTAAGCATTATAATAATTCAAAATGAAACAAGCGATTTCTTGTTTTTTGAATTTTTGATTCAATACTTTTTTGGCTTTCATTATTACCAAAATGTTTTTCAAATCTTCGAGCATATCGAAATAAACCTTTAAATCCAATCATTTCAGCTTTCAAAGCTCGATGCAAAATTTTTCTTGCATCTTCGATGGAAACAAATACTCGTTCAAATTCAATGGTATCTATCCAAAATTTGGATACACTGTGTAAACCTTGAGCTCCAATATTTTCGATGGCATTTCGATATTTTTCTGCCATGGGTCCATCATAAATATATTCTGTAATATCAGGTTCAATATATTCCATGCCAGTTTCTTCTGCATCTTCCAATGCCCTTTTACGACGATGCTCAATCTCATTTTGATATCTTAGTTTTCTAGCATTTTCATCAAAAAATAAACGGCAATATCGTTGATACATTTGCAACATTTTCTATAAATTTATTTTTTATTTATAAAAATTTTCCGCACAATTTTTTAAAAATTTTTTTAAATTTTGGTGCCAAAAGAAAATATCATTTTTATTATCAAAAAATTAATGGAGAAAACTTTTTATAAAACACAAACCCGTGGATTTCTGTCTCTTAAATATTCAATATATTCAACAAGATTATCTCCATTAACGCCGGAAAAGGGCAATTTTGCAACACTATTATGCTTATATTCATCTTCACGAAATTGTAATGCTTCATTATAAGCTTCAATCGTTTTTTTTATCAATGGGTTCATTTGAACTTTCCATAACTAATTGCATATGTTTTTCCATTTTATCGTGAGAATGTTGGATATCTTCGATAAGATTTTTAAAGCTATTATCAAATTCACCATGCAAGTTGCGTCTATCAAAAAATTTTGGAAATGGTGGCTTTCTTTCATATCTTCCGTAATTTACCTAGAAAAAAAAAATAAATTTGTTTTAAATTTTTTTTAAAAAGTCGTCGCTAGTTTGTAAAAAAATAATAAAAAACATACATATTTGTGTACAACGTAATTTAACTCATGGTCGACATTATTTCTCGGTGAAAGCCTAAATTTTTTAAATCCATATTAAAATTTAAAAAAAAAATATTAGTAAACTTACGCATTAAGCATTTTTGAAACCATTTCTTCACGAGTTTTGATAAGTTTGAATGATTCGAACTTTTTCGCATACTTTTTCCATAAAACCATTAATGAAGGAAAAGTCGTGTACTTTTTTCGAAAATCATTAAAAACTTTTTCAAATTTTTTGAATGTTTTTGATGATTTCAAATCATTTTCTAATTCGTCTACAACTTCTTTATATTCGGATGTTACATCAAAAGGCAAAATCATTTCTTGAAAATATTTGTTTTGAACCAATCTCCTTTTTTCATTTTCTTGATTATCATATAACATCATCTCTCCTGGCTTGGGATCAAAAATATTTTCTTCGTGATCATCCGCCATATTTTTTAGAAAAGAAAAAATCCGGCGGGCCCAAATAATTTTTTCTAAAAATCATTATGGATAAATAATGTGACGCTTAATTAAAAATAAAAACTCATGGGTAATACGCGTGAGTAAACTGTTTACAAAAATGGAGAGAAAAAAATAAATATTTATAAAAAGTTATATATATAAAATTCGTGAAAGCATTTATTTGTGCGTAAACCAAAAAATTTTTTTATTTGTATGACACACTGGGTAGCTGCTTGTTTGATTGGCAAAAAAGCAAGGTGTAAAATTTCAAAACAAACAAAAAAAAATGAAAGGACAAACCAAAAAATCAAATCAAAACACGTCGAAACATTTCTTTTTTTCATTCAAAAAAAAAGCAGAGCCGCACAAAATGCAACAACAACATTGGTGACAGACAGCATTGTCGTCGCCGTCTTCAACAACAAAAAATGGAATATTTGTTGTTCTTTCTTTTTGATTTATAGAAAAATAGTTATTTTTTGACTTTGCTAAACACAATTTTTTGTCTTTTTTTATCGCCAAAAAAACTCCCACTAAAAAAGGTCAATTTTTGCATTATTTAATCAGAAAAATAGAAACTAAAACAAGTCGTTGCCGATCTTGTCGCCATTGAATAAATAGTTTATAAAATATAATGGATAAAGACATTGGAGCTAGTAGTTAAATGAATAAGATCTACAGCTTTAAGCGCATCAAAAAAAAAAGATAAAATTTCATTCACTTTTGTTAATCCAAAGCTTTTACACTTTTTTTATCATAAACAAACAAAAAATTAATTTTATTTTTGGGTTTGAATTTTTTTATTCATAGTTTTTTTGAGGAAAAAATTTAACCACTTGTATGTATAATTATAGCACTGTTTGCAAACCATTAATTTTATTAAAAATAAACAAAAACCATTATTTACTAACACAATAAAAAAATCAAAAGTTTTATTAGCCGTAGATTTATAAAAGTTTTTTTTGTTGTTAAAAAATGCTTTATTTTTTTACGTTTCTTCCTTCGGCTTCAAAAAAAAAAATGACCGTGACTTGCCAAAAAAATAAAAATAACATAAAAGTTTGCCAAGAAAAAATGAAAAGCCTAAAATTTGCATACATTTTTTTGAATGCTTCAAAATCGAATAATACTCCAACGAAAAACTATAAAAGCTTCATTCACTGAAACACTCGAGTGTTTGGAAACAGTCGTCGATTGTTCTCTGTTGCTGATTCTCTCTGACTGTCTCATTTTACTGACTAACTTTCAATCAACTCAAATATGGGAAATCAAATTGCTCGTCCTGGTGGAAAGCGTCAAATGCCTCAACATGCTGCACAAAAGATTGCAAGAAAATCTCAAAAGGGTAAAGGTCTTGATGCAATCAACAAACTTCCTCAAAGTAAGTCTCACTTTTATATTTTTTGATTTTACTCTTTATCTTTTCTCTTTGTTTTTTAGTTGCTCCTCGTCGTCAATGCCTTCTTCGTATGCTCAAATCAAATCGGGTCCACGACTATCTTCTACTCGAACAAGAATTCATTCAACGTCAAAATGTTTTCAAACCCTTGGATAATCAACGTCAAGAACGCCGCCTTGTTCAATCACTTCGTGGAACTCCAACTACGTTAGCTCGTGTACATGAATTATTCAATGATGAACAACATGCTGTCGTAATTGTGGAAGGATCCAAACGTGAATGGTATATTCCTATTTTATCCATCTGTGACAAAGATTTGATATGTTTGAATGCTCTTGTTCTTGTCAAAGCTGGTGGCATGTTCAAAAATATTCCTCTTGCTGTTGTGGGTGTTTTACAAGATTCTATTGATTCCAAAGTTGCTCTATATAAACTTGAAAAGGCTCCCAAAGAATCCTTCGATGATATTGGTGGATTAGAAACTCAAATTCAAGAAATCAAAGAATCTGTGGAATTGCCTTTAACTCATCCGGAATATTATGAAGAAATGGGTATCACTGCTCCTAAAGGTGTAATTCTTTATGGTGAACCTGGAACTGGTATGTTTTATATTGCTTTTAACATGGCTATTGGATGTATTTGGGCTACTCGATGTTACGGTAACTTTTTCATTTTTAGGTAAAACTCTTCTTGCTAAAGCTGTAGCTCACTCAACTTCTGCCACATTCTTACGTGCGACTGGTTCCGATCTCGTTCAAAAATCCTCTGGTGAAGGTGCTCGTTTAGTTCGTGAATTATTCAAAATGGCTAAAGAACATGCTCCTTGTATCGTATTTTTGGATGAAATCGATGCCATTGGAACCAAACGTTTTGATACTACATCTCGTGGAGAACAAGAAGTCCAAAGAACTTTACTCGAATTATTAAATCAATTGGATGGTTTTGAATCTCGTGGGGATGTGAAAATTATTTTGGCTACCAATCGTATTGATTCTCTTGATCCTGCTCTTATTCGTCCTGGAAGAATTGATCGCAAAATTGAATTGCCTAAACCTGATGAAAAAACAAAGCTCAAAATTTTCAATATTCACACTTCTGGTATGACTCTTGCAAAGGATGTCAAATTTGATAAGATTATGACTAAAGAACGTGAAATTTCTGGTGCTGATTGTCGTGTATGTTTATCTTTTTTGTTTTCCTTCAAACTTGTTTATATCTTTCTTGGTTTTTTAGGCTATCTGTACTGAAGCTGGTATGTTAGCTCTTAGAGCTCATCGAAAAGTTGTATGTATGGATGATTTTGATCGAGCAATTCGAAATGTCTTTCAAACAAAGAAATTTGGTGTTATGGAAGAATTCTATTTGTAATATGTACTTTTCACTCTTATGTCATCTTGATGTTCCGTCAAATAACTTGCATCTCTCTCCATTTTTTGATTGTATCTTTTTGATTCACTAATTATATTTACTAACCGTGTATGTACATATATAAAAATTGTATAAATAAAAAATTTATTCTAAAAAACCATTGTTTGAAAGATAAAAAAAGAAATAGAAAAAATAAGGCAAGAAGAAAAATAATTATTATTTGTTAAAGCAATGAATGAACTTTGTTTTTGAGCAAAGCAACAATATTTTTAAAATTGGGGAAATAGGAATGTCATCATCATCATTTTCTGGGAGTTAAAAGTAATAAGAAGAAAAACAATTTTTTGGTTAGGCATTTTCTTAGTTTTGTTTATTATTTGGTTTTGAGCTTGACTGGCTTTTTTTAATGATCGAAGATTGATTGATTATTTGCACGTGAAAGTTTCAACCTCTTTTATACAAGTTTCACATTCCACTCGGCAACAATAATGAAATTTGCATTTGCATCGTTCTTTAATAATTTTTCTGGTTGATACAAAGCCACGATTGCAACAAAGCTAAAAATGAATGGAATGGAATAAGTTTTTAAAGGAAAAAAGTTGCTCAATCAAAACTTACTAAATCACATCCATCAATTGCAAGCAATGAAGCATTGCAAGTTCGCCCATGGGTTCCCAAAATGCCTTGATTTTCACTGGGTTCACAAAAATCTGGTGATTCATTTAAATAAACCAAATCCGTGGGTGTATGCCTTTTTAACATTTGATTCTTTCTTTCAATTCTTGCATGACGATTTTCTCGAATTACTTTAACTTCTGTGGCTCCATCAAATTTTTCTTTAATAACATTTCCAATTTCTCGAAACGATGGAACTGCATCCCAACATGTTTGAGTTTCGCATGATCCACTTATTCCATGGCATTTGCATTGACGCCTGAGACTACTAATTAATACTTCTCGACCTGCGCGATTATTGTGTTCATTCATAAGTTTTCGTTCTTGCGAAGCATTTTTATGCCTTTCAGCTGCTTCAAGGAATTCTTTGGATACTGCAATTCCATAATGGACATTATCGGAGCAACCTTTATAAGCATGAATTTGTCTGCCATTGGAATGTTGGGGACTAAAAAAAGATAGTTAATGGTTAGTCATGTTTCTAAGTTAGTAAAACAAAAATTTGTTTCAAGGAAAGTTTTGGCTTTGGTTTTACTACAAATTTTTATGTTTCTAAGTACTCGTGGAACTTTTAACTTTAGTCTTTTTAGTTGCTAAACATCTCCTTGTAAAATGTCATTAATTTCATATCCAAACTTTATGCATTGATACCTTGCAAAACCACCCAAGTTCATTCACGTGAAAAATCCATGAGAAAAACAAACGCTCGCGGGAATGCTTTCACACAAAAGCGTCTCGCTTGCTCTCGCGCCCTTTTTTTGTTTTTTGTTGTCATGAAAAAAAAATCAAGCTCTCTTCTTTTTTCTTTACAATCTCGTCTGCATTCGCAGTTATTTTTTTGGATTTGAAAGACTTCTTGGTGAATTTTTTGTTCAATCAACCGACTGACAACAACGACTTTCAAATTGTTTCTTGCTGCTCTTGCTAGCTGTTCTTCAAAGATGTATCATTTCAATGGATTTAATCCAATGAATTATTCTATGACATCTGCTGCTGGTGGTGGTGGTTCATCATCATCACATTTTTCTTCTCAACATTCTATGATGTTCAATGGTGGAAATGTCTTTGGTAATCCTTCGCCTTTACCTCGATCATCAACAATGAACTTTAATTTTATGGGAAATCAACAACAATATCGAAGCAACAACTATCAACTTCCTCCTCCTGTTCAACCATCGTCTTCGTCTTCATCAATCTTCAATGTTCCACCATCAACATCTGGTCTTATTCCTTCGAGTAATACCAAGACAATGATATCAAATAACTTTGATACTAAAGAACCTCAAACTGCTCGAGAAGTTTTTGATCGTACTTTGATGACGTAAGTTTATCTCTTGCTTTGCTTTTTATTTGTACACACTAACTAACATCTCTAAATTTCAGATCTCTCAAAGAAGCAAACAAGCGCTTTAGTGGAAAGACTACAACATGGAAGAATCCTTTTATGTATAAGACGACTCTCTGTGATAATTATGCTTCTCGTAGTTATTGCCGCTATGGAGTAAACTGCTGGTATGCTCATGGTATCCATGAACTTCGTTGTATGCCTGATGTATGTTTGTTTTATCTTTTTGTTAGTGGCACTAGTTTTGATGCTTAATGACGATGCTAGTGGATGCTATTTCTTTAATGGAAGCTTATGTTTTTCTATGTGTATTCATTCTTTCTAACTTTTGTTACATTTTTAGAGCGAAGAACTTCCACCTCCTGATTTCATCGCTCAATATCTCTCTTTCCTTGGTTTACCAAAGAATGTTCTTGAAGATATTATCGCTTATGCATATAAGAATGCTGATGAATTTGCTGAACATCGTAAATGGTTTAAGCCTGAAGCTCCTTTTGCTGCTGCTCCATTGACAACTGCTGGTGATCCATTGCCTGAACTTCCATCATTTGGTTCAACATCATCTGCCTCACCTGATCTTTCAATCAAATCTTCTCCTCCTCTTCCAACATCAACTTCAACAACAAATCCTCTTCCATTTGATGCATTTTCAAATGGTTATCATGCTCCTGTTGGTTCAAATGGTGGTGGCGGTATTGGTGATTGGAGTACATTTCGTCCAACAATTGCTATGGATGGTGGTGAAACGAATGGTGATCTCGGTCAAATGCGTAACAACTTCGCCAAATCATTTCATCTATTTAAGTAACTTTTTGTGAATGTTATGATTTAAGCTTAAGCTGTTTATAGCTAATCCCAAGCTCCTCCTCCTTAAACATTTTAATTTGTTTTGTTATTTTTAACCCTTTTAACCTTTGTGTAATCTCATATGTTTTCTGTTGTTTTTTTTGTTATTTATACTGAAATTATGGGATTAGCTTTTTTATTTGTTCTTTACATTGTTTGTTGATTTTGAAACATTTAACAGTATTCTTTTTTTGTATGTTTTTTGCAATAAATTTAACTATAGAATCTTTTTTGTTTGTTTGTTGGATTGAATACGAGCAGTTGATTTAGTAAAAGCAGATTGAATAAAGGCAGAAAAAAGGTAAAAGACTGATGAAGTTTCTCAACTTCTTATTGACTAACAGAAAAATCGTCTATAGTGCGTTTGATGGATGACGAACCTATCTATCTATGGCTTTGTCAATGGTGAGATAAATTATTGATTAGAGTTTGAAGCCACTTATTGCATATGAGAATGTAAGGATGAAAGTGGTTGTTTGTCAGCAAAAAATGATAATGTATCCATGGAAATTAAAGCTGCGTCTATCGGATGAGTTTGTGCTTCATTTTGAAAATAGCCTTTGCAAAGTTGAATCGACGATGATTTTTACCAATACGAGTTAGTAAAATGACTTTAAAGTGAGCTAATGCAAGTTTATTAAAACAGATTTTTTGAGAAAGTGGAGCATGGTCTGGCACAGGTTAGAAAGATTTCTTTTTCTTCTTACGAAACTTCATCCCTAGGGTCAATTTGGACCAAAAATCACGAATTTTGACTCCATTTGGTCGGATGATATGTCTAGTTTGGAGATACGGTCACTTTCGCGTTAGGACCCGAAATAATTTTTTAAGACCAATATATAAAAAAATTTCTTCTATTATCATTTTTTCCACATAAAATTGAGACTTTTTTGTATTGACAACAAAAATTGATGTCCATATAAATCCCTCTATTCGGTTACATTAAAGTTGAAAATATGTAAAAATTTACATAAATTCTCATTTATCTCAAAACCTTTGACCCTAAGGGAAGAAAAGGCCTACAAATTCGGATTCTCCATGAAATTTTAGTCCTAGGGGTGAAGAAATATCGAAAAAAAAGGTAGGCTTCGATATTCATTTGACTCTCTAAAGATCGCTAAAGATGCAAAACCTTGATATATCAAATATCGATGGTTATAAGGAAACTCATCGAATTCGATCAGCTTATAGGAAAATGGAGTTAGAAACATTTAAAATAATTAAAATAAAATTTTTTGGTAACATTACAATCATTTTTGTTCCATTTGGATCCCTGTGGATGTGGCTATATCAACCATTAATGGTATATTTGGTGTATTTGGTGTCATAAAAAAAATGAAAATCTCCAAAATCCACATTTTTAAATTAGAATCATCTTTTCTACCCTAATTTGTGGTCGTAGAATCCGAATTTGATATCATTTTCAATGTTCGAAAAGCTTAAAAAAAAGATTTGCTGGTAGTGAAAATTTCATATTTCAAAAAAATCATAACTCAAAATCTAGTAGGACATGAAGGCAAATGGACTTCAAATTCGGATTCTACTACCACAAATTAGGGTAGAAAAGATGATTCTAATTTAAAAATGTGGATTTTGGAGATTTTCATTTTTTTTATGACACCAAATACACCAAATATACCATTAATGGTTGATATAGCCACATCCACAGGGATCCAAATGGAACAAAAATGATTGTAATGTTACCAAAAAATTTTATTTTAATTATTTTAAATGTTTCTAACTCCATTTTCCTATAAGCTGATCGAATTCGATGAGTTTCCTTATAACCATCGATATTTGATATATCAAGGTTTTGCATCTTTAGCGATCTTTAGAGAGTCAAATGAATATCGAAGCCTACCTTTTTTTTCGATATTTCTTCACCCCTAGGACTAAAATTTCATGGAGAATCCGAATTTGTAGGCCTTTTCTTCCCTTAGGGTCAAAGGTTTTGAGATAAATGAGAATTTATGTAAATTTTTACATATTTTCAACTTTAATGTAACCGAATAGAGGGATTTATATGGACATCAATTTTTGTTGTCAATACAAAAAAGTCTCAATTTTATGTGGAAAAAATGATAATAGAAGAAATTTTTTTATATATTGGTCTTAAAAAATTATTTCGGGTCCTAACGCGAAAGTGACCGTATCTCCAAACTAGACATATCATCCGACCAAATGGAGTCAAAATTCGTGATTTTTGGTCCAAATTGACCCTAGGGATGAAGTTTCGTAAGAAGAAAAAGAAATCTTTCTAACCTGTGCCAAATCAAGCCAAAAAAGCTTCACTTTCTCAAAAAATCTGTTTTAATTGTATTTAGGCAAGCTCGAAGTTGAAAAAGTTTCCAAATCCAAGCAATAAGAAGCATGCTATTTTTCGATTTAAAAAGCATTTTTTCACTGGTTTTTGGGTGTTTTCAATATTTGAAATTTTCCTTTTTTAATTAACCCTTTTTACTTCAATTTGCCGTGCCTAATTAAAATGATCTCGAGAGACTTTGAAGCTATGGATATATTTTTTTCTAGTTTTTAGTTAAATAATAAATAGCTAACCTTAAATCCATTTTAGTTTGATCACATCCACATTTATCCAATAAACCTTGAGAACAATCTTTTGTAACTCGATATGCTACACCCGCAGCAGATATGGCATGAACGAATGCAGCTTCTCTCGTTCCATCTTTAAGTATAACATCCGCAAATACTTCTTTTGTTTCTGGATCTATCATAGTACAATTCCATCTGGAATTAATCAATCAATTAATTAATTTGGTTCCTGACTTCTTTTTTGGTTGGTTTAGAAAAAGTATAAAAATAAAATCTGGCAAATTTTCATTTTTGACCCAAAACAAAGAAAATGGAAGGGAAAATATTTTTTGGATCCATAAATCTCAAAGTTTTTATGTGAAAAGTATTCTAAGACATTGACATCGCGTTGCGCGTCATTGGTCAGTGTAGTTAGTTTGCTTTTGCAGACAGATTTTATGGAAGCCAACCACAATTGCTTTTTAAAAAGAAAATGGCAACAACCAACTAAAACTCATAAATCGTTATATTTTTTATTTTTAATAGCTCCCAAAAGGTTTAAGAAAACACAAAATTTAGATTTGTTTTATCAATGTTCGATAAAAATTTTTTTCTATGGAATTGATTAGCAAAAAAAGATATGAAAGCAATTTTTAAAACATAAAAAAAATCAAAATCAAAAACAAATTTCTGGTTATTTTTTTTTTACATTTTTGACTCTTCAAAAAGCCTCAACGCTTCCTTTTATTTACCTCCTCAAATGAAATTGATATTGACATTCAGAATATGATTCTCTTGCGCCATGACGAATACTATTCATAGCTTCAAAATTTTTACGACAAAATTTTATTTGTTTCCTCGTTAAACCGGGTAGCGTTTTACATAAAGTGGAAATGGGAATATTTGCGTTGGATGATTTTAAATCAACTGATGCCATTCCAACTGCTCTGAAAAAAAAAAAATAATTTTTGATCAAAAACTAGAGATAATTATTTTTCCTTTAATTATTTAATATTTCTTTAAATTCCGTTTTTTAGAAGGGAATATTTAAAAGTGATGATAGCTTTTAATTAGAAACGCGAAAAGATTTTTTTAAAAGAAATGTATTCTTTCTTTCTTATTTTTTATTGATCGAAATCAGTATCATAAATTTTTGCTTTTTATAAACTATTGTAAAACTTAAAAACGATATCCAATTATTACTTGGAGTTTTAGAACGAAAAAATTTGTGTTATTGATTTTTCTCAAAATAAAATTATTAAAAAAGGAACTTTTGAAGGTTACCCATCTTTGGTAAAGTTATTATCATCGCTTTTTAAAAGAATAGCTAATTCCCGATCTTTACCAAAACGTTTTTTGGAAGTTCAAAAAAATAAATAAAACTAAAACTTACAACCACGTCACTGTAGCAGTAATTTGTAAAAAAATAGAATAAAAAATAAATAATTTTATTAATAATATTTTCATTTTTTTTTTCTTTTAAATAATAATAATTTTTAAATATGTATGCCAAAAATAAAAACAAACAAACA
This sequence comes from Panagrolaimus kolymaensis, assembly GCA_028622995.1. Taxonomy (NCBI): domain Eukaryota; kingdom Metazoa; phylum Nematoda; class Chromadorea; order Rhabditida; family Panagrolaimidae; genus Panagrolaimus; species Panagrolaimus kolymaensis. Next base: position 733,133 of record JAJQJQ010000029.1, on the reverse strand, counting down.
ATAATCAAATATACCAAATTTGCAGCGGCGGCGGCCTTCCTTTTTCTTTTTGATGTGTTCCAAAAACAGCCAATAATAACAAATAATAAAACAAAATTTTTTTTGAACGGTTGTAAAATAATCAAAAAATAGCAGAAAAGTTATTGGTTGTTTTATTAGGTGTCGATAGTTTTTCTTTCTTAACTTTTTTTGAGCCCTTTTTTTCTTATCAGTGAACGACGAAGAAGAATTTTATTTTGGCTTGATTAAGAATTATATTATTTTTCCTTTTCCGCTTATAAAGCAAGCGGCTCTCATATTATTCCTTTCTTTTAACGCCTTTTTAACTTGAGAATCAAATAAATGTGAGGAGTGAAGAAGAGAATGATGAGATTGGGGTGTTGCGCATTCACACAAGCAATCAACACACGCACAATAAAATAAAAATAAAAATATATTTGATTAGAGAGAGGAGAGGCGAGAAAAAATTTATAGGAACTTTCTTTGGAGTGAAGGAAGAAGAAGTGAGAAATAAGGCAGGAGTCAATCAAGATTAGCTTTTTTTGATTTAAAAACAAATAAGCTGATTTATTATTTTCCAATGAATAAAGTTGGAATTAAAAGTAATTTGGAGTTTTTGGTTGGAGGAAATTAAGATTAGATGGAAAAAGTTGGGTTTAGCACAAAAATATTACGGCGTCAATATTTTGGGTATCAAACAAAAAATGTGTTGGAAAATAAATAAAAATTGATTGCTTTTAAATCGCTAAAAATAATTTAAAATTAATAAAGTTTCTAAAGTCAAAAACATTTTTTGATTCAACAAGGAAATGAAAACAACGTGTTTACAACACAAAAAATGATAGTAATTGATTTGTTTAAAAAATTATTAGAACTTGATTACTCTCAATTATGTAAAAACTGCACTGAATCAATAAATTTTTTGCTTAGAAACTCCCAAAAAATTTCACTTTTTAATCTTTGACATTCTGAATGAAAAAAAAAGAAAAGCCGAACACAAATGGATTAATGACAGTAATCAAAACTTAACTCAGTCAGTAATTGATTACTCTCACGACAGTAATCATGTATCAACGATTTTGGACTACAATTGATTACTATCAATTTATTAAAATTACTCAAAAACAAAACAAAAAACCCATTTAGCAGCTATGATAAATCCCAAAGAGCTTTCTTTATCTCCTATTGTTTATAAGTTTTAAAAGAAGGGGAGGAAGAAGGGAATGGCAACATTTAAAGAAGCACAACAAAGGCCCAAAGCTCCGACGAAGACAAGGCACGAAAAAAGTCATAAAAAATCCATTCAAACAGCAAAAGGCGGAGATTTAAAAGAGAATTGGGTAAAGTAAAATAAAAAAATAAATAAAGAAAGAAAAAATACGACTTTTTTTTTTGCGATTGGTGGATTTTTGCCTTTTTGCTTTCCTTCTTTCTTTCATTTTTATTAGCCAAGGATCGTAAATCACGCTTGGACACTTGGAAGAAGAAAAAAGATGGAAGGAAGAAAAGAAGAAGATGGGTTTTTTATACTTTTTTCTCTTTTTCTTCTTCTGTTTTGCGCTGTTTTGTTTTGACAAACATACATACAAATAAATACATATTTTGAGGAGACTCAAAAAAAAATCAAAAACATATGGATTGGATTTTTTTAACCAATCCCAAAAAAAATGTTGATTGGATAGTGCAAAGAAGGAAAAAAATAATATTTGAATGAAATAAAGGGTCAATTTTTTTTATTTATTAGAGGAAAAATACAGACGACTTTTTTGAGTTACTCAACTTTTTCAATTTGCTGATTTTATTATAAAAAACGAAAACAGTAAAATTTTCTTTCTAAAGAAAATTTCTACGAAAAAACATAGGATTTTCCATTCTGAGTTGTGATGTGATATCAGCCATTTAAATCTTTTATTTTCTTTTATTACTTTTGTTTTACTCTGTCTGGTATTTTTGGAAAATGCTTTGATAAAGTTTCTTTTTTATATTTGATTTTTCCACCATAACTCATTATGAATTTTTTTACTCATTTTTCAAATTTTGAAGCAAAAAATTGTCTAATCAAATTTTCGTTTTGGCACAGTTACTTCTAACTATTTTTAAGTATTTATTTTCTAAGGATTACTGTATTTTTTTTCTTTTTAAACTCATATTTTTAAATCTTATTTTGCATTCTCTGTTTCTCCTCTGACTTTGATCCTTTTTTAATACCAAAAAAATAAAATAAATATACACTTTCTTTTTTTTACACTTTTCTTTTCACAAAAAAAAGAAACTTTATATAATCTTATAAAAATAAAACCAGGCGGGCAAGAAGAAGAAAAAAAAATGCGTTTGATGCCTGCCTTTTTTTTTATGTTTCCATGGTGATACACTTTCCAGCTTCAATCCTCTTCATTTTTTTTCTCTCCATTCCCTTCTTCTTCCAAGCTTTTTTAGTTTTTAGTGGCCTTCTTCTTCTTCTTCCATAAAACCATAAAACCATAAAAACGAAAACAACAAGCAAGAAGCAGTCCACTTGTTTCCGGATTAATTTAAAGCCAAAAACAAGCTTATGCTTTTAAAAAATAATAAAATGGATACATTAAATTTTTTTCATCGCATCCAAAAACGATGAAAGCTGCTGCATTTTAATTTATGCTTATAATATAAAAAAAATGCGCAAAAAGAATTTATGGTTGCCAATTTTTTTATTTTCTTGGTTTCAATTTTTTACGATAGTTGTCGATTCTCTCGTGTGCTATTCTTGCACTTCAGCACTTTCATCATCGGTGGATCAAGCGGGCCAAGTTGCATTAAGAGTATTCTTGGATTCCACATATCTATTACCTTCCATTCATCGATTATGCAATATGGAAGATGATATTGATTTTAAAACTATTCCAGTTTCACAATGTTCATATAAAGATAATTGCATTAAAATTTCGGCTTCTAATCAAGGTGGGTTTTTATTTTATTTCTTTTTATCGCTAAAAAAATGACAGAAATTTGCTATAAAACAAAATTATCGTAGTTTTACATTCCAAAATGTAAAAACTAAAATAGGCTGGCTGTAAACTCTGGAATAAGAAAAAACTTTTGATTTTGACGCTAAAAATGAAACTTTTTGTTTGGGGATTTTTTTTAATCTACGATATTTACTTATGAAAGTAAAAATCCTTCGTTTCATTTCCGGTTCCTTTCAAAAATAAAATAGGAAACTTTGTACCCTGACTAATCCAACCAATTTCTATCTCTTTAAATTCCCCAATAAAAAAAGACATTTTTTAATTTATCTCAATCAAAGTAAAAAACCAAAAAATATCAATCTTTTTTTAATGTGATTTTGACGAGAGACGTTTTTTGTTAAACACTTGTTTATGTCTCAAAATTAGCAATCAAAGCAAGCAACTATCTATGTATTTTTAAGTCCCAAAGAATTTTCTCGAGATTTCCAATCAAAAAAAAATTGATTAAAGCTGTCGTCGCGAAATATATTAGACAACTGCCATTTCATTCCTTTTTTTATGGTACTTTGATTTACTACGGTAAAAACTAATTAAATTTCAATCAAATTGAATAATGAAGCTTTATTTAAACAAAAAAAAATTCTCTTTGATTGCAAAATTGTTTTTAGTGAAATTAGTTTTGATGAAATAAAAAAAAGTCTAAAAAAAATAATGTTACTATTTTTAGGTATAAGTTTTGTTATTCGTGGATGTGAATCACAAGTATATCGGCCACAAGCAGAAATTCAAGATATTTCTTGCTCATCCAATTCTCCATCAGTTTGTAAATGTCACGAAACTTTATGCAATGAATCTTCAATAAATAAATCCTATAGCTTTATCATAATTTCTATGCTTTCAATTTTTTATGCTTTAAAATGTATTTTTTGATATTTGAATAAAATAAATCTGGCAATGATAGTCCAAAAGCAAAAAGATAAGCAAAAATAAACGAAATTAAAAAGCAAAACAATTTCATGAAGAAAAAAAATTTCGGTTTTATAATAGAAATTCAAATAATTTTTTATTAGTTTGGGTTATATTCTGTGGGCAAGCACTGATGATCATTCTTGGTGAGGAAATACTCATTTCCTTCATCATCTTCTTCGATGGTACCGAAAACAAATTTGCTGCGTGACAGCTTATTGCAATTCGAGCAACGATAACATCTTCGTTGTCCTTGTTTTTTATAATGAAAGTTATAACAACGTCCATCAGCGGTGGGAATAACAACTTTGGAAAAATTTCCTGTTGTTGGTTGAAGTTCGAAACCATATATCATTTTCACGCCGCATGGAAGTTCCAAAATTCTCAAAGTTGGTGAAAGATTTGGAGGAGCACTGCTAAAAAAAGTTTTTTACTTTATATTTATTTTTTGGAAGTTTTGTTTTTTAAACCAACTTTTCACGATTATTTTCTTCATTTGACTCTGAGGGATTATCTATTTCAGAAATAGATAAATCTGGATTATTTCGATGATTATTATTTGGGCGCCGAGAAGTTCGCTTCTTTTTATGATGGTTAACACTTTTGGCTCTTCGAGATGCAGGGTTTTTTCGTTTTTGAAGCTAAACTTGAATTATTAACAAATTTTCTCCCAAAAATAAGAGTTTGCTTACTCTTCGCGAAATCGAATCATTATTATTATTATTTGGAAGATTGATTGCAGAGTTTTCTAAATTTTCAGGAATTTCTTGGCTGCTTTGGGGTTCAATGGTTTCAATGGAAATATTTCCAAAATTATTAAAAAGTTCTTCAGGAAGACTATTTCTTGAAGCTTCGAGCCGGCTAATATTTGATGAAGCAGCTGCTCGAATACCAAAGTTGCTGCTTCCACCATCAGATGTGGATGTGTTTGTGACCATAGAGTTGTTATTTTCAAAAATATTATATTCATATTGTTGATGTTCTTGTTGATCTCGATGGTGGGGTTGATTTTGATGAACCAAATAATTTCGTTCACATTGAATTTCATAAATCTTAAAAATGTTATTATTTTTTTTAAAATTTAGTAAAAAATGGTTTGGATTTTTGTACTTTTTGAATTAGATTGTTGTTTGTGGCTTCCATATTTTGCAACATCCTTTCCATTTGCTCAAAGCGAGTTTCTAAGTTGGAGTTTTTATTTTCAAGGGCAATAACTTTATTTTTCAAAAGTTTAATTTCATCTTGATTTTGACTAATCTATAAAAGCAGCACTTTGCTTATGGATTTTAGAAAAGGTATAAAATTATACCGAATGATTGAGTTTTTCTTCCAAAGCCAAAACTTTATCTTCCGACTTAGATGCCGAATTATCAGTTTGAAATCCATCAACAAAAATATTCATTTTATCAATATCCATTAATTCAAAGTTCTCATTTTCAGCTAAAATATATATAATAAATTTAAGGAAAGTCATTTATCGATAATGCTTACATAAAAAAAGAAAAAGCTCTTCTTCTAATTCTTTATAAAGTTTATTAACACTTTTTCTTTTTTCTTCACCTTTTTTCAACATGCCTTCATGAACATATTTAATTAGACGAGGCTTGATTTGTGGCTTAGGAACTAAATAACAGAATTTATAACTTCTCTTTTTTTAATTAAAAATTAGTTAACTCACAATTTTCAAGATTCATATTTTCTTTCAGATTAAAGAAATAATATTTAAAATTTGTCTTAAAAATTAACTATTTTTACAATGTGAAAAAGTTTTTTGAAAATTTGAGCATCCAAAAAAGCGTAAATATGCACAAACAAAAAAGTGTTGTAAAAGCAGACAAAATATTCAAAGAAGAAAAAGAAAAAATGTTTGGGCAATTAACGATTAATAATTTGACCTAGCATAGAGGAATGCTGTTTTTTTTATTGTGCATATGTTCTTTGAATGTCCCCTCAAAGACGAAATATGTTTATTGATAGTTGTTTGGATGTTGTTGCAAATATTTTATGGATTAATTAGTACTAGTGGAATGTGATTCGATACTCCAAAAACCATTCGATGTAAAAATAATTTGCAAAAAGCTTGAACTTTGTTAATGTAAAAAATACAATACTTTTTGCTATAATTCGATTCCAAAGCTTGCTATATCTTCAACCATGATGTCCTCATTTCACAAACCTTAAATCCTCATCCCTGATCTCATCGAAATCCATCTGCGTTTTAGTTTTTTATGAATCATAAAACATTTTTACAAAAATGAAAACTAAAAATGTATTGTCAAAAACTAAAAGATAATGGATTTACTACTTATTACAACATTCATTCAAAAAATAAAACCTAACAAAAAAATGAGTGAAAAAAAAGAAAGCAGAGTTCATAAAAAAATTTGAAACACTTTGAGGTCTCATTGCGATTGTTTGCAAATTGCAGTAAAAATTTTGAAGGTTGTTTTTGATTTTGCAACAAACAAAAAATTTTCTATCTATCTTGAAAACGTGTTTCTCTTGCCCTTTTTTGCTCAAATATTTTTTACACTTTTCTGTTTCAGGTACTGTGTTATTAAATATGATTGTTCATGATGCTCTTGCTCGTTCTGAACTTCTTTGTGAAATGATTAAAGAAGAAAGAGATCGACTTCTTGGCGAAAACGTTGGTTTAAAATTACAAATGAAAGAAATGAAACAAACCCTTGAAAAAGAAAAAGCTGCTGCTATCGAAGATGGATTAAAGAAAGCTGATGAAAATGATCAGTTGAATCAACGCGTTGCTGAATGCGAAACTAAAATTCAGAAGAATCTTGATAAAGTAGTTTTTGTTAAACCCTTTAATGACTTTTAATAGTTTTGTTTTTTAGATTTCACGCTTGGATAAACAACTCGATGATGAACGAGGTACTTTTAAACTTGAACTTGAAAAAGAAAAAGAAGCTTCTAAAGCAGAATTGGTCAAAAAGGACGAAGAATTATCTCGTCTTCGAGCTGATATGGGCAAACTTTTGATTGAGGTAAGTATTATATTGATGGAATATTAGTAACTATTTTATTTTTTTAGAATCATCAACTCAAAGACGACGAAAAAGCTTTACAAGCTAAAGTAAATTTGCTCGAAGTTGAAGCCTCACAAGCCTCATCTCTCAATGATGAACAGAAAGAAAAGGTATTTTCTACTAAAGTTTAGACTAACCCATAGTATACTTTCAAAATTTTAGATTACTAGTTTGGAACATGATCTTCAAGCTTCAAAAGTAAAGTTGAACACAGTCGCTAATGTCTTGGGTCTGGTAATACTTTAAATATTTATTCAAATAGCAATAACCATATTTTAATTTACTTTCTAGATTAATGGAAAACAACAAACTGATGAAGTCGCTTCTGTTGCTCCTCTACCTTCTCAATCATTCGTTGACAACTCTTTTGATGGTTTTTCTGAAGATCGACAATCTCTTGGTGCTGAACCTCTCAATGTTATTAAGAACTCAACAAACGAAGAAGTTGATGCTAAGCAAGTTTCCGACGCCGCTATTGCTGAACTTCCTTCTTTTTCTCGTGAACGTGGCTTTTCAAATGAAAGTTCAATTCCACCATCTCAACATATTTCCGAAGAAGTTTCACATCCTATTGTAAAGAATTCAAGTCGTGTTACTCCTGGTTCACAAATGGTATCTTTCTAACATTTTGTAAAAATATAAACATATTTCCAATATATATCAATTTTGTTTTCAGACTGACAAGCGAAGAGCTTCTTCACCTGCTGCAATTCATCCTATAAAGAAGACGAAAAAAGATTCAAGAAGACAGAACAATGATAATGACGAATTAGATTTCAATGTTGGTGAGGCCTTACAACCTCTTCTTGAAAATCCTTTTGCTGAACCTTCTGTTGGAGTTCATCAAATTCCTGTTATTTCTCATAATGTAATAACTATATATTCTTTTAATTAAATATATCTTTTTTGTTTTTAGCTTAGAAGCAGAACATCTATTGCTGTATCATACAAAGATGATACTGATTCAAATTCTGATGAGGCTGATAATTACAGTGATACGACCGCTGGAATGAATCGTAATAAGTATGCTTAATATTATCCTTGAATTGTCATTGTTGTTGTTTTTTAGCATGCCATTACCATCTCGTAGCTGTGTTGCGCCCAATTCAATCAAATGGAAATTTACTGCTAACGAGTACGAAATTCAGCCATCTAGAAAACATGACAAAGTCGTTGTTCTTGCTCCTGGAAACAAGTGTTACTCATATCAATATCAAGTTGCCAATAAAAATTATCGTTGCAATAATTGTGTTGCATTGAAGAAAAACACCGTCTGTGGAACTCTTGAACGTGATACTAATGGTGAAGAATACTTTTGGGCAAATGATGATCATGTTTGCGAACTTCAAGACTAGTAAGTTAAATATTGTTGTTGAATTCTAATTACTCTTTTTCTTTTAGTACCTCAACAACATTTGGTGGACGTCGCTTCAAAAAACTTACAATCAAGATCTATGATTTTGAATTGGCGAAGACCACAAAGAATGCTGTCAAAATTGTTGTTCCTTTCATTATGAATGATCAAAAGATGTGCTATTTCTTTTATGCTAATCCCACTTGTAAAAACTATTATGTTTGTGGCAATTGTCGTACACTTAAGCATACCGCCTCAGGAGGATTTGGAAAAGATGATGATGGTAAAGAATACTTTAAAACTCCAAATGATCATGTTTGCAATCCTCATGAATACAATCTTGCTGAAATTATCTCAATCAATGCTCATGATTCTGAAGTTCAACCGTAAATCAATGATTTGTTTGTGAGTTATTCTTTTTTGTTTATCATTTGCAATGTTTTTTGCTTTCTTGTTTTAATAAAATTTTTATATATTCTGTTTGGTCTTCATTTTTAAAACACATAAAAACCAATCACAATGAGAAAGCTTATGACCTAATCTTCAAGAAAGTAAAATAGAAGACCCAAAAATGGAATTTCATATCATCGAGTTTATAATCCAACTAAAGATTCAGTTGAAGAAATAAAACTTTTCACTGAAGATGGATGGCTTTGAGGAATGGGTAGTTTTTATTGAAATTCTTCCTAAAAAAGCATCAACAACTTCTAACCCGAAAGTTTGAAAAGCAACTTCAAAAGCTGTAGTCTCGCACGCGAAGAGATTCGTAAAATTATTACCAAACGAATGGAATAGTCATTAATCAAAGGTGCAAAATAATAATCACCAACATTTACATATTTTCCTCAAATTCTAAGACACTAATATTTACAGCTAAATTTCTCACAAATATGGTAGCTACCAACCAAGATGCTTAATGTAATTTTAGTGAATCATGTCCTTCTAAATAATTCGAATGAAAGCAAAGATAATAATGAAACAGGGGCTTACTTTTAAATCTTTAATAAGCTTTTATTTGTTGAAATACCAAATACAAAATCGAAAATGCATATGAAAGTTTGTTAGGTATGCTTATCGAAATATAAACAACCCTTTCTCTTACCATATTTTAAATTTTAGATTTTAAAAATGGACCCATTAAAATAAATGTCATTGAATTTGGTAAATATGAATATATTTTTTGGTGGTCTTAATTTTTTTAGTTATTATGTTTGTATGAATAAAAAGTTTATATCTTTCTCATCCTTTTAAACACTGTTTTATAAAGGAGACACACCATTGCTTTTTTGCTTCTTCTTCGAATCTTTGCTTAATTTTAGGTAAAAATGGAAAATAACAATCAAACACTTTCTGTGTTAAGAAAAATGAAAATTTTCTATAAATTATTTTTTTCTCAAATTAGTTTTTTTTTTTTCAACTAAAAATAAGACATTTTTAAACTTTTTTAAACTATTGATGATTTTAGCTTCAGATACGACGTTTGTGCTATCGCTGCTGTTATGACGACGACACCAGCAACAATTCCAACTTATCCGACCTTTGTGAATTGCAGTGATGGTTGGACATATTTCGAAAGAACTCATTCTTGTTTTGGTGTTAATCCCAATCCACCTTTTAATAACTGGACAGAGTCAGAAAATTATTGTAATAATTTTGCAGCACACTTACCTTCAATTCATAGTTTTGAAGAATTTCATTTCCTTATGAGTAAGCTTAGGTACAAACTTTATATTTATTTATTTATCATTTTTAATATAGGTTATTTATTCGTTACATCGTATGAATTTTGGGTAGGAATATATACGGTGGATAACGGAGAAACATGGAAAACAACCGATGAATCACCCGCTGATTTTTTGAATGCCGGTCCATGGTGTTCTGGTCGACCTACGTATGCAGAGAGACAAAGATGCGTATTAAATAAATTTGTAGTAAACCATAGTTGTTATTTTGACCATGATTGTGCTGTGACTCAAAGGATCATATGTAAAAAACAACTTTAACTAAAAGCATTAAAGAACTAATATAATAAAAGATTTTGCGATTACAAATCACTTGAGTCATTAATAAATTTTCTATTCATTTATTAAATGTTCAAGAAATAAAAATATTTAATGTATCTTTTTTTGCATACATACAACTTAAAAATATGTCATTAAATAATTTTATTAACTTGATTTATTTTTGCGTTAAAAATATGAAAAAGGTTTACACAATAAAAAACAACACACATTAGCCTTAGCTCCCGCCAAAAAATGGTGATATTTATTTTTTTTGAATGTCAAAAAAACGTTGCAAAGAGAAAATATAAAAGCAATCGAATGCTCTTGGAAATTCTAAAAGCTGTAATAAAATCAGCCACGTTATTTTTATTTTTTTCGTTCTTTTTTGCGATTGTTTGAATATTTTATTTTTGTAAATTTTGTTTCCATTAATTTTTTGGTGCTCTGATTGTAAAAATTCTACCTATATTTCGATAGATAACATGGCTGTTGCTTTTAAATAAATAAAAATCCTCTTCATGCACATTTTTTTCTTATTATGTTTATTTTTAAATAATACATTTCTTTTAGCTTTTGAAATTATTTTTATTTGCCAATATTAAAAGCACAAGCGTATCACAAGCGGACACTTCCAAAGTGTGAAAAAAATGCTTTTCTTAGATGAACCAAAGTAGCAACATAGAGAAAAAAATATTAAAAAAAAAGCAACCAATTGCTTTCTTTTTTAGAAATAAAAGAAAACGAAAGAACATTAACGCTTATTTTTTTCTGAATATTTTAATAAAAATTTTTTTTGATCCTTTTTCTTTGATTTTTTTAATTTAAGATTTCTAGAGTAAAGATTTTACCGCCTCTAAAAAGTATTTTTGGTTTAAAATTCATTTATAAATTTAATTAAAATAATCCTGAATGAACAGGTTAAAAAAAATTACAATTCTCTTGGAAAATTAGAAATCATAGAAGATGAAGAAAAAAAATTTAAATTGTTTGCTTTTTACCTGTATGGAAGTACGAGCAGCTGGCACACATGAAAAGGTTATATTGGCATTTTTAATTCAAAATTTTTTGTAGAATTACTCTTTGTTGAAGAAAAAAACAAAAAATTTCCTTCATCCTTTGTTGTCTGTCGCTCAAAAAACATTATTTCTTTTTTTCTTTGAATGGCGCGCAGATATTAAAAAAATTCAAATGAATAAAATGACTAATGTTAAAATGTCATGATGCCATCAAAGTTTCTAACTTTCACAATTAATAAAGTAAATTAAAAGTCTATCCATGACAATAAGTAAACTTCAACATACTCGATAATTTGAGACAATGAAAAACATATAAAAAATCATTGTAAAATTTAAATAAGAAATGAATTCTTTTTATATATAATTTTGTTTTTATTATGTTTTTTTTTTGTAAACTCTTTTTTTGTTTCACGACTTTAAAAACAAAACAAAAAAAAATAACAAACTAGCACATTTCAAAACTTTGAACGCGAATGTTTTTCTTTGTGGTGTCTCAAAAAAAGCAAAGAGAAAAATCATTACAAAAAAGCAATCGATTTTGCTTTCTTAAAATTAAAAACAACACCATTTTTTTTTTGCTTCTTTGAATTTTTTAATGAAAGTTTTTATTATCTTTGCTTAATTTTTGGTAAAAATCGAAATTAACTCCTCAAACACTTTCAGTGTTAAAAAAATTGAAAAATAAATCATTGTTTCTTTAATTAAATTTTTTTCAAATAAAAATAAGACCTTTTTAACTTTCATTAATCTATTGCTTCAGATACAACCAGTGTTTGCGAAATTCCAACTTTTTCACTTCCAATTCTAACCAATTCTTGCCCTTCGAATCAATTCCCAATTCCAATCAATTCTTTCACTTCCGAGAATCACTTCCAATTCTCAAAAAAATTCCGTTAAAAATCCAATTTTTAAAAATTTTTCGTAAAAATTGTACTCTTAAAAGAAATTTTTCGGAAAAGATGGTTAAAAGCAAAAATTTATCAATTTTAATCGTTTTGGTCGCCATTTTTTGTTAAAATATTCGATAAAAAATGGTAAATTTTTAATTTTTTGAGACAAAAATGCAAAATTTAAAGGATAAGAATGGAATTAATTCTTTTGAACCAATTCCAATCAATTCCAATCAATTCTCAGTTAAAACCAATCACTTCCACTTCTATAGGAATTGGATTGGAATTGGAAGTGGAATTGGAGTTGGAATTGGAATTTCGCAAACACTGGATACAACCACTATGAAGCTCACAAAAAAAAAATTTCTGATTTTAATGACTATGCAAACGGAATAATTAAATAATTTTTAAAAAAAGCTTTTCTTTAGCATTTATCTTTTTGAATATGGAAGAATTATTATAAAAAAAAATGCACTGTAAAATAGTGTAGCAAGAAAATGAATTTTTTTTTATCCAAAATTTTGTTTACTTTTTCATAAAAATTTGTCTTTTTTACTATGAAAACCAAACGAACGTAGCTTTTAGATTTTGTCGTTTATTAGAATATTTTGCACCTTTATTTATCTGCAGTCTGTCTATCTTTCTATAAAAAAAAACCCAAGGAAAAGTGTATTTTTTTCTTCGATGAAGCAACAAAAAAAGAAAAAGAAAAAAATATTACAAAAAAAAAAGCGATCGAACGATTAATTGCTTTTTTAAACTAAAAAATAAAAGTCTCTTTTTTGAAAAATGACGACAGCTTTCATACTTATTTCTTTTGAATATTTAAATAAAGGTTTTTTTTTGGCATTTTTTGTTTAATTCGTTTTAATATTTTAAGCGTCTAAGAAGGATGGCGATATCGCCTTTAAAATTTTATTTTATACTAGAATCCTTTTATAAATTTTATTATATTTTCCATGAATGAATAAATTAGAAGGCGGCTTACAATGCCTATGGATACTTCGAAATTTTGAAAATATAAAAAAATTATGTAAAAAATGTTTGCGTTTTACATGAATGGAAGCTGACTACACTTGAAAAAAATAAAATTGGCGTTTTTAATTCAAAATTTTTGCAAAGTTAAATTTTTTCTAGACAAAAAAGTGGAAAAAAACATTTTTAAAAAAAGTAAAGGTAAAAAGGATATGACTAATTTAAAAAAATGATTAATGATAAAATTCAAAAAATAATCAAAATTGATAATAAAAAAAGAGAAGGAGAGACTAAATAAACAACACCTTAATTAATGACTACGACGACAAAGTGGCTGCTCCAAAGAGACTACTGCTGAATGACTACGTAAATATTATTTTAAGACTACGACCACATAAGACAAACTTGACATATCCATTTATCTTCCCAAAAAAAAAGTTATCAGAAAAGTTTAAAAGCGCAAGCCATAATCTTTGATTTCTCGCTAAAGTTTATTTTTAAGATAAATATAAAAACTCGAAAAAGGTAGGAAAAATAAATGAAAAAAAGTATTTGCAGACAAAAAATCAAAGTTATTTTATTTTAACCAATCCCTTATTTTTCTTTATTTTTTTTCTTCACAAAAAGCGGTTTACAAAAAAGAAAAAAATACTCTGTTTTTTAGTCAAAAAAATAAATAGTTTTGTAAAGTAAATTTGAACTTTTTTTTAATAATAAAAAAAGGTTTTTTAAATTTTGTCTTCTATTTGCAAGGGATTGCTCCGATAGCAAAAATCATGAGGTTTTTTGGAGTCGAAAGGTTATTTCGAAAATGATGACTAAAAATCAAATTCCTTTTTTTTTCTTCGATTTTCTTATCTTTTCCCATAAAATTTATTTTTTATATAAATAATTTCGATTATTTTAGTTCGTTTTTCTTATCACACTCAATAAAAATACTGTTCCTAGCGGGTTTTTTTATTTGTTTATATTTTTCTAATTTTTTCATATTTTATTTGTTTATTATTTCAGAGTGATTTATTTTATTTCAAAATTTACGATGTTTCCAACTCGATTATTAATACCAAATCTAAAAATTTGCATATCGCCATTAACCAAATTTCCTTCCTCCATTTCAACGAATAATTTAAATCGAACTTTTACAACAAATTTTTCACGAAAATTTCCTAATTTCAATAATCACCATCGACGACGAGGCTTTCAAGCTTTAACAACAACAATTGCTGGAAGTTTATTTGGAGTGACGTGGATGAGAAATAAAACTTTATTTACTCCCGATGAAGAATTAATTCCATTTCGAGATTGGATAAAGGGAGATGAAGCTTTACCAGTTGAAGATGCAATTATTACTTTAGCACCAAATGTTCCACCGCCCATTGATAGAGGTTATCCGGTAAGTGTGCGTGTGCGTGTGAATGATAATTATTAAAAATATTTATTCAGGGAAGTTTTTTGGAAAAAAATGTAATTCTTAAAATGGCTATTTTAAAGATTAACAAAGCCTTTTTTTTAAATATTAAATCCTTGAAATAAAAATTTAGCAAAAAATTAAGGTCCCGGATAAATTTGTGTATTTTGTGGCTAAAAATTCCTTCTGCAAGAAAGTTATTTTTTGAGCTTTTTTGACACGTAAAGTTGTTGATGACAATAAACAGCCCTTTTTAGCAACAAAAAAAATTTAGATCAGAATGATTTCAGTCGAAATAAAAATGCTTTAAAATTTTTAAGCTTCTCTAACTTCATTTTTATTACTTTTTTATAAAGCTTTTGTTTTTCCAATAATTTTTTTAGTAAAAAGTTTTGTCAAAGTTGAGAAAAAACAATAAACAAATTTTTTGAATATTTTCTTGATTTTTTATACAAAAGTGAATTAAAATGATTTTTTTTGCTTCAACCATTTGCAAACCAAATTAAATCTTTCTTTTTTTGGATCGATTGGAAAATGGGAAAGCAATGTTTCATTTTTTTTATAGGTTCATCTCAAAGTTAAAATGGACACTCAGGTTACGACCATTTCTTTAACCCGCCAACATAAATATAAAGCTTGGACTTTCAATAAAGGCTTACCGGGTCCATTTATTCGTGCACGAGTGGGAGATATTTTAGAAATAGAATTTACAAATAATGATGAAGATGGAGTGGCTCACAACATCGACTTCCACTGTGTCACTGGCCCAGGAGGAGGTTCACCCGTGCTATTTACAGGTTTTTTAAATTTACATAATTTTTTCCTATAAAAAATATTAAAACTAAATTTTTTTTAGAACAAAATCAAACAAAAGTTGGAACCTTCAAACTTTTGTATCCTGGACTTTATTCTTATCATTGTGCAGCAGCTCCAATTCCAATGCATATTTCTATGGGAATGTTTGGTTTAGTTTTAGTTGAACCTGAAGATGGTTTACCACGTGTGGATAAAGAATTTTATGTTATGCAAAGTGAATTTTATACTGAACCATCAAATGATGATCCTAAATTATTGGAATATTCTTATAGTGAAGGTAGGAGCAAAAAAATAATATACAGAATTAAGATTTTTAAAAAAAGCTATTTTTATTGGAGATTTTTCCAAGTTTAAATTAAAATGTTTTCTCACATCAAAAATGTATACTTTAAAACTCCAAATTATGGAATTTTCAACTTTATTTTTAAAAAATTTCGATTTTTGATGACAAAAAAGTATTAAAAAATATGGCAATTTATACAAATTTTTAATGTTTTTATTTCTATTTTCTGCTTTTAATATTCTGCAATTACCTCTTTTTTCGCTGTAATACAGTAACCAGATTTCTAAAAAGAAACCAAATTGTTGCAATTAAAAAATAAGTTTTAAGTGCCAAAACATGCCTCAAATTTTCTTCAGAGAAAATTCCACAAAAAAATACTAAAGTCTGTTTCAAAGTTTTAAATTCTACTCTTTTTCGATGCAAACCATATTTTTCGAAACATTTTTTCTTCTTTTCTTGCCAATTATCTTTTTTATTTTAGGTTTAAACGAAAATCCACAATACATATTTTTTAATGGCCGCGAAGGGGCTTTGACCGACAATCCCTTAAGAGCCGGGTTGGATGAAACAGTACGAATTTATTTTGGTAATGCTGGAGCAAATTTAACTTCATCCTTTCATGTAATTGGAGCAATTTTTGATAAAGTTTATCGTGAAGGCGGATTGATGTCTGCCCCAGATCGAGGAATAGCAACTACCAGTGTTCCACGTACCACAAATAAAAGAAGAAGACATATTAAAAATTAAAAAAGTAGACGTCCGTTTTTTCCTTTGATGTTCGGTTAAAGTTTGTTTTTTATTATTTGTTTGAAATTGATTGCTGCTGATGCCATTGAACCGGTTTTCGTTCACTATATTTTATTTTTTTGACCGTTCAATGAAACGAAAATATTTATTTTAAATAAAGAATTGGGAAAGTAAAAAAAGGCCATACATACATTTTTTTAAACTTTGATGAACGCTTACATTCTTGTTCTGTTTTTTTGCCCTAAAGTTGAATGCAGTGGGACGGACACACCTGCAAGCATCGAGGCGAATATTTTGTTTAAAATTTTTTTTTGCTTAATGTTCTTTAAAAAAAGCAATGAGAATAATAAACAGAAAATCGATAAAGAAAAAAAAACAGTTACACATTCACTAAAAACAAAAATTTAAAAAAAAAACCAGGAATTTATAGCTAATTAATGTTTAAGACTTATGCCATTATGTCGAATTGGATTTGACATAAAAAACTGCTAAAGTATGCTACTATTTTCCAAAATATGGAAGCAGCTTTTTTTACAATACAAAAAAACTTTTGAAAAAAGAAATGTTTTTTATTACAGCATAAAAAATAATGTTAAAAAAATGCATCATTTCTCATAGCAAAAAAATACCGTTGCGAAAAAAAGAAAAAACGAAGGACGAAACTATGGCAAACATAAATCAAAAAAGTGTTCATTTGCTAGTCAACAAGCAACATAAAATGCATTATTTTTTAGCTATTTTTTTGTGAATATTTTATTTAGTTTTTTTTTCATTTTTCATTTTATTATTGATTTTTACAAACGTCGTGCAATCGAAATATAAAGCTGACTAGGAAAATTATTTAAAAAAGTATATTTGCAAAAAGTTTCTTCAAAAAGTAAAAAAATCAACGGAAATACGTGAATGAACAATATGTTAATTAAAGACCAAAATAGCTGCAAAGTTACTAATACTTCCCTCAGCGGCTGTGTCAACTGCGAAAACGGAGCTTATCTTCTTCTCTAATGTCCTTCTGATTTAGATAAACAATTAGCTTTTATTAAATGTGATTCCTTTTCTTTCTCTGTTTTATGTGATACTAACAAACATGTATTTACATTAGACTTAAATGACACCAACGTTATGCTCAACTGCTTGATGAAATGTCCAGCCAATGCCGAAAGATTCAATGTTACCGGCTACTTAAATTATGTTCAAGATCCACCACATGTTCTGAAAAAATCTAAACAAATTCACGTTCCTTGGACAATCGCAGTCACATCTTTTATCAATGGACTCATCTTTAATGCTAATTACATTTTTGTTATCGTAATCATTATTTTAATTATCTTACTAAAATAATTTAAATGAATTGTATTCGTAAAAATTTATTTTGTGATACTCTTAGTCACGTAAATTTTTATGTTTTAACTTTACTTGTATTTTTTATTGTACGAATTTTTTTCGGCGCGAGTATCAAGAAAGGTAGCTGGCACTTTTGCTGTTTTCCCACCCCATTTTTCGGATTTTTCAATTTTCAAATTTTTTCATTCTTTCGAAGGAAAATGCAGGAGAAGGTGAAATTTGCATAAGTTTTTCTTGGCTAACTTTACTCATCAAAGTTTAAAGAATTTAAAAATCTTTAGATTATTATAGTTTATCAGGATTCTCATTGGAAATGGGATCCTCAATCTTGTATTTAGTATATCTGACTCAATGCGAGATTTATTACTAGTTTCGTCTATTCGACTGTGAAACAAATATAAAACATTTATGAGTAAATATCGAGAATTAGAATCCTATTAATTAAGAAGAGTCGTTAGTTTCTTCAACTTTAAAAAAAGATATTTTGGGGTGGGAAAACAGCAAAAGAAGGCTATAGCGACCTATTGCTGTTTTCCCACCCCACTTTTGGAATATGAAAAATATGCAAAATTTCCTCATTTCAATATCATTCAATTTGAAAGATAATGATTTATTGCTTCTGTAGTCGTAGCACGCGAGACTTCGGAAAGCAGGGTAAAGTTCGAATTCTTCGAGTGAAAACTTGGAAATTAAAAAATCCGAAAAATGGGGTGGGAAAACAGCAAAAGTATCAGGTAGCTAACCACGCCTCTCAGAAATCAATCTTATTTAAGCCATTTCTATTTTATATATTTTTACAGTTCTAATAAATCTTAAAGCATCGAACACAATCGCGTTTAGCTTTTAAATATTTTTAAAGTTTCAATTGCATAAATTCATGATATAAAAATTTTTTAGTGAAAATAAATACATTTGCAATAATCGAAGCGTGTCTTTTGTTTATAATTTTCTTCTTCATGCAAAGAAAGAAGCATTGAAAACTAAAAAATATAAAAATCGATGAAGAAAAAAAAGCAGTCAGTCATTTGATTAAAAGAATGAACAAAAAAAGCTAGAAAGAAAGTGTTTCAATTTTTTATAACCTTGCTACATTTTGATTGTGGTATTACTTTTTCTTTATTTATTTGAATTTTTTAATAAAAAAGTTTTCTTATTTTATTTATTAATTTTTAAAAAATAAGTTGAATAAAAAAGTTTGTTTACCAAATTGGTATATAAAAATAAATTAATATCTAAATATTTTTTAATTAACAAAAATTTTAAACAAGTTGTAGGCTAAAAAAACCGTATTTAATTCCATGTGCCTTTTAAATTGTTCATGGTTAAATGGTTATTTTTTGTTTGGATCAGAAAATTTATTTAAATATGCAACGGCAACGACCTCAAATTAAATGTTTCATAAATAATAAAGTAAAGCGATTTTAAAAGATTCAAAAGCAAAATAAAAAACCCAGAAAAAATGCAAAAGTTTTTTTTTCATTCAAAATTTCCTTCCAATTCATTTGGATCCAACAAAAATCTTTTTCCATTTTCATCATTGTAAAGCTTTAAATCGGGCAAAAAACGATCAACAAATTTCCGCCAATTATAATCATTTAATTGTCGAATATTTTCTGGATGACTTGGAAGTCGGGCGCGTTTAAGTAAATTTTGTAAAATTTCTATTTCGATCTTGCCTTTGTTATCTTCAAGAAATTCACGAATTTTTTGACAAAATTGTTCGATCACGTTCTGAAACAAAAAGTATTAATAAAAATTTAAATTTTCTAAAAAAATTAAATTTAAATTTTGATACCAAAAAAGGAAAGAATATGCAAATTTCTAAAAAAAATCCTACTCCATTTCGACCATTTTCTGCCCGTGATGATTGAATTCTCGATGATGATGGAACAACACTTCCAGGTCGATGTTGTTGTTGTTGATAATAGCCTAAAGCAGACGATGAAGATATTGGAGGATGATGGATTGGTTGAGTTGACATTGGTCTTTGTCTCATCATTATTGGTTGTTGTTGTTGTTGTTGTTGTTGTTGAGGTTGACGATATTCATTAATATGTTGGGGTGCGCGTGGTGACGATATTGGCGGTGGATAATTATTTTCATAACTATTATACGATGGTGGAGGTTGGGAACGTTGATCATGATAATATCCGTCTCCTCGAGTTTCAGGTTGCTGATAAACTTGTGATGGCTGTGGACGTCGATGTTGTTGTGGGTCTCGGTTATCAGAATGATAATATCCATCATATTCCCGTTGAGGATGAAGAGGTGGTGGCTGGTGTGGAGGAGTAATGGCTCGAAATACCGAATTTAATGGAATTGGCCTAGCTGGGTTTTCATATGTCGGTGGTTCCATTTGTTGTCTTGAAGTTCGATGAGTTGGTTGATGAGTATATGAATCATGAAAAACATCTCTCATTTCTGGTTCTTCCTCTTGTTGTTCTTCTCCATCATTTTCATAATATGGTGGAAGAAGATCATTATTAGAAATATTATTATTAGGTCGAGGAATGGGATTATTTACATATGAATTCGAAACATCTCCATATGGTGTATCATTCCATGTTGGTTCTTGATAATTATTGGTAGTAGTCGACGATACTTGTTGATAAGATGGAGGAGGTAAATGATAATTATTTTCATTATGTAAGCCGCCTGAACGATTTGGTGATAATGGATTTGGAGCTGGTTGTTGCTGCTGTTCATATGAGCGATTCATAGCCCTTGTTTCAGCTGATTCAGAAGGCTCTAGATCGAATGTACGACTTATAGGTTTATTATCCTTATCATTAGCTTGAACATTTGTATTTGGACCTCGACGTTGACGAGATGGAAGTGGTGGTTGCCGACGATTTACCGCTGAAGATGCTTCCGGTGGTGGAGGTTCTTGACTTCTTCTTTCTCCAATATTAGTAATATTATTATTTTGTTGCGGCGGTTGTGAAGAAGTATTAGTCGCTGGTCTTGAAGAGCCTGGCAATGGTGAAGTTGCTGGTGGTTGATTACCAGGTGTTGGTCGTACACTGAAGTTTCCAGAAAGTGGCGAAACACTGCCTTCAAGATTTTCAGGAGTTTTAGGAGGTGGTGGTCCAACAATAGGTTTTGCCAAAGTCTAGAAGAAAAATTATGCTAATTAGAAAAATTTTTTACATATAAAGATTTGCTTACATTATTTGTCCATGTTTTATCTGTGCCATTTACTTTCATTCGTAATTTAACTTGAAAAACTTTATCTTCTTTTGTCATTTCATCATAACGTTTAGATTTGCCTAAAGCAAATTGAAATCCACGCCTGGCTTGTGGAGGCTGTTGT
The DNA here is from genome assembly GCA_028622995.1 of Panagrolaimus kolymaensis. Taxonomy (NCBI): domain Eukaryota; kingdom Metazoa; phylum Nematoda; class Chromadorea; order Rhabditida; family Panagrolaimidae; genus Panagrolaimus; species Panagrolaimus kolymaensis. The sequence goes on along the minus strand of JAJQJQ010000029.1, from coordinate 712,029 downwards.
TGTTGTGAGCCAGAGTTGTTATTTAAATTTGAGGAAGAAGAAGAAAGTCCAGGATGATTTGAATTACTTTCCGCGCCTTGTGGCTGAAGTTGTTGTTGTTGTTCATTATAATTGGGTGAACATGGATCCGATGGTGGAATGGAAATTTCTCCTCTTTGGGCTAAAATATTATTATCGTTTTCTTCTTCCTCCTTTTCCTCTTCATCAGTATATTCTTCATATTCTTTTATGGGTATAAAAGTATTATTATTACTTGATGGAAGTGGAATTGAAGCTGGTTGTTGTTGTTGATATTTTCGAGAAGTGGAAGAACAAGGTAAATCAAAATTCATGTTTTGCTGAAAAAAATTTTTTATTTAAGTAAAATTATTATCAATTTTGGGACGCATAATTACTAACCTGATTAATATCATTCGAGGGCCCGGAAGAGTCTCCATCTCGTGAGGTTTTATCTTTTTGAGGAATTTCTTTAGCTCTTTGAGCCGTCATATCATTCGAAATATTTAATTCTTCAGCTAATCCAGTTTTAATTGATTTTCCAATATCATCTTCAATCCAAATAAATTCATTTTTGAGTTTAGAAAATTCAGGCAATCTATGTTCTTTGTTATCAGTCGATTGAGATGATTGACGTTCGCTATTTTTATTTACAGCAGACGATGATGATGTCGTTTGTGCATTTTGTGTGCTGTTTAAAAGTCCAGGAGAGGAAGCATTTTGTTCAGAAATAATTGAATTTTTCTTTCTGTTTCTTAAAGATGCAAGAAGTCGATGAGGTTGGTTTTCCTGTCGATCATCATTTTCAGAATCTGATTCACTAAAACTTCTATCTCTTGCAGGTTTTTGATTTCGTGGATTAGAAAATGACTTTGCCGCTGGATTGGATCTTTGTGTGTTTCGATTGCTGTTTTGAAATTTAGAAAAATTAGTGCTGCGAAATTTAGCGTCAAGTTTTTGATAAAATTCAATTTTGCCATTTTTAATATTTTCAATTTGAGCCAATAATTCTTCCAAAGTTTTTCCTGGAATTAATCGCAAAGATGGTTGAGGTCTTCCATGAGTGAGATAAGAATATTCAAGCTCATCAAAAATTATTTCATACATAATATTTTCAGTTTTTCCCATATTTGGAAACCATTCTTTTCGTAACTAAAAAAATTGCGATGTTATTAACAAAAATTTTTCACTTTTAAAAATGTAATTTACTTACCGCTGGCCAATTTTTGCCATTATATATTTCTTTTAATTTTGAATCCAATTGATTAAAAGTGACAAAGCCTTCTCGATTGGGATTGTAAAAATTGTAAGAATCGGCATTTTGAAGTTCGCTGACAACTTTTATGAGTTCAGTTCGACCATGGAAAAATGTGTCAGAGTTATGCTTTTCAAAATAAATTGTATCAGCAAAATCAATTTTTTCATTCGGGCTTTCGACATTTTTGCTAAAAAAAAGAAAGAAAAGTTTAAAACCAAAATACAGTCGATCGAAAGTAGCAAACGATGGATTAGAAATAATTATATATTCCGCCTCCAAAATTTGAGACACTAAACTAATTAAAAAAGCTGCTTACTTTTTGAAATCATCCAACTTCGAATCATTTTTAACATTTTTATTTAAATAATATAATTTTTTGTCTTTGCAAATATAAATTTCTAAAAACTTTTCAAATCTTTCAGAATATTTTCTAATCAAAGAATTAAATGAAACACATCCAAGTTTTTTGCAAGCATTTTCAAGTGAAAAAAGTTGTCCACAAAATTCAAAATAATTTTTTAGTTGTTCTTCTGATAATGGCTGAATGGTAATTACATAAATGATTTCAATTAATGATTCAAGTAAAATATAATTAGAAATTTCGTCCATAATTGAAATTGAAAAAAAATGGAGTTCAAATTATCGCATGATTCAATAGCAACAAAAAAAATAACAATACAAACTAAAGCTGCGTATTCATTCAATTTTTTTCGCTCTTTGCCAAAAATTATTTTCTTTATAAACTTTAAAATTTTTTTTAGCTCGATGAAACAAAAAAATGTCATTTTTTGTGGGATTTGAAAAAGTCATAATGTTTTCTTTCGTTCTTTCTTTCTTTTTTGCCACTCAAAGCAGAAAATGTTACGAAAAAAAGGTATTTAAAAGAAAAAATCGATCTAAAACATAAATATAGGAAGAAATTTTTTTTGCATCTTTTATGTAATGCTTTAATCGGCGTTTTTACTTTTTTTTCGTTTTTGAATATTTTATTTCCCAAATTTTTATTACTTTTTTTTCAAGAAGATTTTATTAAGAACAAAAGCATGAAAAAAATGCTATAAAAATTTTGGTAAAAAATATGGGTGATTTTTTTATGTTATATATCCAAAAATGATGAAGCTGAAAAAAGATAATTAGGAAGATATTTTTTTAAACAAAAACTGAATTAGATATAGAAATTGCAATAAAAATTGTAAGCGCAGCGCAATTAAAATAATATTCAAATTTTTTTGCCACCTTTTACTTTATTGTTTAAAAAAAAACCCATAAACTTGGCTCCATTAAAATTTTGAAAATAAAAAACAGCTGATTTCTATTTCATATATTTAATCATTTATTTAAACATGTTTTTTTGATGATTTTTTCTTGTTAATTTAATCATAAACAATAACAAACAGAAGACAAAAGAAATTATGTAATGTTATTTTATTTATCCAATGTGTTCACTTTTTTTTTTCACTGACCAAAACTTTTGTTATCCAAATTAAGAGAGATGACAATCTTTCTAATCCATCAAATTACGTAATAATAAATTTAATAAAGCTTGTTTTAAGGGAATAAATTAACTTAATGGATTTTTTATGTTTACTCATTTTTACTGGCGCTGCTTAATTTGTTAAAAAGAATTTTTTATAATTAATTCTTCGATAATTTTTTTTCTTTATTTTTTGCTTTTTTTTTGCCTTGGAGACTTGACTTTTTTGGAAGCTGCTGCTGCCGATTGATTGTACGCGACTTTTCTCTTTCTTTCGTTTATTATTATCTTTTCTTTTTTTGTCAGATTAGAAGCAAAAGAGAAAAAAATCTTAAAAAATCCAGTTTTTTGTCTTTCGTCCACATTTTTTTTTCTTCGACAGCGTCAAGGAAGTTTTTAATGGGATAAAAAATAAAATAAAGAAATCAGAAGTCGAAAAAAAGTGGAGGAGGAGGATAACAAATTGCATTGAATTAAAAAATGAAGTGGATGTTGGCTGCCGCAGACAATGCTGCTGCTTTCATTTTTTATAAAAAAATAAAATAAAAGAAAACTTTCCATTTTTTCTTTTCCTTTGGCCCATTTTTTTTTGTTTTCAAGGGTTTTCACCTTTTTTTTGGCTCAGCTTATTTAGGATATATGATAATTAGCTTTTGGAAGGTTTTTGATGGAAAAAAGTGATTTTTGAAGTCAACAAAAAAAACCTATAAGAATAAAGTTTTTTTTCTCACAAAAACAAGCTCAACAAAAAAAAGAAAATTAAAACTGTTTGTAGTATTAGTTTATTGATGCAATGGTCTTTTGAAAATTATGAATTATTTTATAAAAGAATCGCAATGGCTATCTTATAATTACTTCTAGATTAATAGGATTTTCGCGATACCAAACTTATTTTTTTTATCAGGTGCTTCCATAAATTTTGGACTTCAGAAACCTAAATCATCCCGGAATGAATTTTTTTCGAACGATTTATACAATGCAAGCTTTTATATCCAAATAACATTTTTTTTTTAAATTATCTTACTCCTTATCTTTTTTTCTTTGGCAATTTTCTTCTTCTTAAATTGTGTCATTTCCGATTAGTCTCGAGTCATTATGAAGCTAAGGAATTTTGATTGGATTTTATGATTAAAAGACTTTAATGGACAGGATTACGCGAATTTCTTGATTTTTTTATTTAAAAAATTTTGAGTTAAAAATGGGATAAAAATGGGTTTAAGAAAAGAACTCACAAAATAAAAACACATCTTCTTTTTTTTTTTTGCATTAATCCAGTTTATTTGGTGTCTTTCTTCTTTTTAACCACCAAAAAAACTCATTAAGTTTTAAAAATTTTTTATGTTTATGAGTTTTAATTTTAGCTTTTTGTTGTCAAAAAAAGCAACATGATTTTTTTTTACATTTTTTTAGAATATTTTGAAGGCAGAAAATGGATTTTTCATATCTTTATGTAATTATTAAGATTATCTTAATTTTTGGCTTGGAATGCGCGCTTAGATTAAAATTTAAGGCTTGATTATAGTTAAAACAAAATTTTTGGAGAGGTATGAGACTCTCTGATTAAGATTCTTTTTCAGTTCCATGACTTTTATAAATTAATTTTTTAGTTTTATAAACTCAAAAGCATGACCTTTTAAGAAAAAATATGCGGAAGTATTCGAGGTTAAGGAAAAAAGCGTGATTGCGGAATGTTTTTTTTTCTTTCCAATAAATACGTATTAGCAAAAGTGCGACCACAAAAAAAGCATGCTTCTCCTACATATTTTTAGAATGATCAAACCACAATCTTCTTTTTTCTACATCTCAAAAAAGAGAGGCACTTATGATTTGATATGATTCATAATTTCACACTTTTTTTTCTATTACTATCTTTGTATTTTGAGCGATAGAAAAAATGAAGATAAAAACAACAACAAAGAAAGGTTGCATTTCCTGTTTATTTTTTTACATAAGTTTTTGAAAAAAAGCCATCAAAATAATTGCAAAGCCAAAAACAATAATAAACTTTAATTTTTTTTCGAAAACAAAAAGTTTTTATAATTATTTTCTAAGCTTGCGCAAATTTTTGTTTATGGACAAACAAAATTTATTGCATCTAAAAAGCAGACGATGAAGTCAAATAAATTGTTTTTGGGTTTAGCGACAAAAACCGAAAATTACGTAATTCGATTTCATGAAACTTTTTTCCTTGTCTTTTTTTCTTTTTTTTGATTTACATCCCCAGCGGCTATTCTGGTTTTGAATCCCACTTTTTTTATTTTTTGAAGCGGGTTTAATTAAAGAAGTGAGTAATCGACCCAAAAAATTGGGATATAAGAAAATTTTTCTTTCATTGTTAAGAACGACTTATTATTTTTATCTCTTGCGTTTAAAAATTGACTGCAGAAGAAAGAGAAAAATTAAGAATATAAAAGAAAACGGTCAGTTTGATACTACTATGTCCGGGTCTTCTTTTCTTTGGTAATTTAGTTTTTTTCATTTAATTTTTTTTCAATTGGAAAAGAAGAGTATAGAATTATAATTTTATGTTATTATTTTTTTACGATTTACTTTTTTATATATTTTTTTGCTTACATTTTTATGAATTTAAAAAGACGAGGAAATGTTTTAATTTTTTCTTGATTCGTCAAAGAATTTGTTTTATGTTTTAAAAATTTTAACTATCACTTTTATGAATTCTTTTGTTTATTTTTTGTTTTTTATAGGATTCTTAAACCACTTTAATTTAAGGCCATAAACAAAAGAAAAACAATAAATATAATAGTAGCACATTCTTAAGAGAGTTCAAGTTTTTCTTTTTGGTTCCAGCAAACCGCAAAAAAAAAAAAGAATAATACTTTTACAAGAAACTAATCGTTTTAGTATTTTCTTGCTTGCTCGCTTGCTTCTAATTTTTTTAGCGAAGAAAATCGAAAATCGAAGACAAAAGAAAGAAAACAACTTTTTAAAAACACATGCAACAAATTTTAATTATTATTCAAAAACATAAAGCCAAACCAAAAAAGCGAAGGTTTGTTTCTGAAAAGAAGAAAATCCAGTTTTTAGACGTCTTTTTTTTTATTTTTCGAAGGCGTTAGAAAATTGTAATTTCACGAAGCTTCAAAAATTTTGAATGAAAGAAAATAAAAACAATTTGTTTGTCAACAAAGAATATGAAGAATCAAATTCCGAAGCTATATTTTGCAATTATTATTATTATTTGTTGTTGTTGTTTCAATAAGTCTCTTTATTTTTGTTTTGTTTTTAAAAATAAGCATAAATTTGTTTATTATTTTTTTCTTCATAAAGACTAAAGTTTATTATTTTGTCGTTTCATGGTTTTTAAGATGACTCTCTTAAAAAGTTTTCCATAATAAATAAAATTAATAATTAAATAAATTTTATGGAAAAAATGTTACTTTTTAATTTTCAAAGTTTCGGTGCAATAATTTTTTTGAGTTTGAAAATTATGATATCGGCCATCTTTTTTGTTTTTTTATGTAATTGTTTTAAAGCTTTTCCAATTTTGACGTTCTTTTTATATGGTTTTTATTTTAATTTAGAAGTCTATTTTTTGTTACAAACTTTTCTACCTTTTTGCTTGATAAAGAAGAACTTCTGATCATTTAGTTTCAGAAAACCACTGCTGTCATTTTTTTGTCGTTGTTATTTCTTCGTTTTTTTAAATCCATTTTCCAACTGATTTGAATTACCTGTTTTATTTTTAAATCACTTTCGCGTTCGTTCATTCCTTTATCTTTTTTTCCTAATCTCTCCTCTCTTTTTTTATGCTACCTCAAAAAAGAAGAGATAAACAACAAATTAAATGCTTTTTATTTTACGTAGTGAATTAACAAACGAGTAGGATTAGATCTGATAATTATTTGACCGTAAAATATTTCAAAGAATGTTTGTTTCTTGCTTCACTTTCTTTCATGCATCCCATTCTTTTAAGCCTCCATGTAAAAAAAAGGAAGTATTTTAGTTTGTACGATTAAAATCCATGTCAGCTTTTTATCGACTGTGCTTTTGATAAAAAAAAGATAAAAGTTTTACGCGAAATAATTTAAAAATGTGAGAATTAAAAAAGAAAAAAGAAATTGGTCCGTTTCAATCGTTTTTTTGTTGAAAAAAATAAAATCGATTTTTTATATTCACGGTCTTTTTAAAACCGTATTTTTTTCAATAACTTTTTTTTGCCCAATAATATAAGATTTAAATTTCAGAAAAATAAGTTTGAGTACGGATAATTTTTGTTTATTAATTTTTTTTGAGTAAAAAGTTTCAATGCGATTTTTTAATTGAATTCATTACTTTTATTTATCTAAAAAAGAAAAAAGATAGTTTTTTTTTCTATAAATTTTTTTTTCATTATTTTTAGCCATTCATTTTCTATTTTATTTTATTACAAAATGAGGCTGCTACTATGATTTCCCCTTCGGCGATTCGGCCAAATCTTGTACATAAAAAAGAGAAAAAAAACACGACCATGTCTTTAACGTTTTTTTTGTTCATTAGGAGGAACAGCGGATGCAAAAAATACATATAATAAAGATAACTAACAAGATTTTAGAGATTTTAGCATCCGGCTCTTTTCCACAACTAACCACTTTTAATTTTGTTCTACTTTTTCTTCTCGAAATCGAAACACAAATTATTTTTTCCCTTTTTTTTGATGAACGAAGGATTAGAATTACCATAATTTTTTTTTTTGCATCCTTGTTTTCTTCCAAGCGTAAAAACCTTTGAAAAGAAAAGAAAAACCCTTGAATTTGGCGAATAACAACGAAAAAAATAAATTGCAAATCGCGACATTGGATTTCTTTAATCTTCTTTTTTTCAATGTTTTTATTTCATTTTATTTTATTGAAATAAGTCAGATCCTTGTTTTCGATTTATCTGGAATGATGAAAAATGAAATAATTTGGTCATTTATAAAACAATTTTTTTGTTTGTGGAAATAAAAGTTTTTGAAGATTATGGGTATATAAAAAGGGATTTATGAAGTCATATTTCGAGCTTTTCAGGTAATAGGTTTTTTGATTTCTTATTAAGGTTTTAGAATTTTTTATAAAAAAAATGAAAAAAGTATTTCGACCTTGGCAGGATTCGAACCTACAATCTTCTGCTCCGTAGGCAGACGCGATAAAATCATGAAAAAGCATGAAAAAGCATGAAAAAGCATGAAAAATCATGAAAAAGCATGAAAAAGCATGAAAAAGCATGAAAAAGCATGAAAAAGCATGAAAATTCCTGACACGAAAATGGTCCCCTTCGTTTGTTCCATACAAAAAAAATTTCTTCATCTTTTACATCCTTTCTTTTCAAATAAATTGTACTTGTGTTCGCGTTTTATTTCTCTTTTTCAAATAAATTGTACTTGTGTTCGCGTTTTATTTCTCTTTTTCAAATAAATTGTACTTTTGTTCGCGTTATATTTTTCTATTTTTCATTGTTTATTTTTTTGTTATGGCTGCCATATCAAAAATGTGCACATCTTGTGGAGCCATATTTCCTTACACACAAACCCTTAGGAGGCATATAATGAAAAGCTGTAGAGAATTACTTAAGCTATATAAGACGGGAATACATGAAGCATTAAGTAAAGATGCTGATGAAGAACAAATTGAGCGAGGTAAAGAACAGTTTATACATTATTTTTCTGGTTCGGGAGATTTTCAAATTTATTTATTATGCTCGGGTAGAGATGTGTCCGATAAGGTTATAACTGATTTTCGTATTGAAAGGTCCACACTCATACAGAAAGCTTACCCCTCCACAGAAATAACTCAATTAGAAGAGAATTCAGAAGTTCTTTGCAGTAATGTAGATTTTCTTTTTCGCACTGTTGCTTATGTTGGCATAACAAATTATGGCACACTTAATCGGGGAATACAGCATGTAGAAGATGCGATCGGAAGTTCTGTTACCCAACTGGTTCTTCCAAAAGAAGCTTTTATACAGAAGATGGCCACACTATCTTCTTGTGCTAGACGGGGAGGTAACTTTAATTTATTACAATTAGAACCAGATGATGACTACCTACGAATTTTTACAGTATCAATTAATGGGCAAAATAAGTTTTCTGAACCAACTGCAAAATGTCTTGAGCATTTGATTACTTGCCTTTTTGGACCTGTTTTATCTTGTGCTCAATTAGACGGTACTTTACCGCGAAATATTAGTTTTGAAGAAGTTAATGACATCTTTGCTTTTATTTCGGAAGAACTTTATAACACCTTGCTAAGCGATGATTTTCATAATTTAAATTTTTGGCGATATCGTAATATTAATCTTATGGGTTTGCGAAATCGATTCAACAGAGCTGCGAGAAGGGATGGCTTGTCTCGTAATCTCGCTTTTGATTTGATAAACAGTAGAACTGTTGTTGATTTTATTACAGGGTTAAGAAATAGTGAAAGAATTTGTCAAGAAAGGCCGGTAAATGCTCATGCTGTATATATGAAAAATCAAATTTTGCCTTTATTTGAAGAAATTTTTTTGCATATCCATCGAGCTTCTCCCATTTCTATTGCATTAGTTGATAATAATATTGGTGTCCACTCCTCATCTAGCATTCATACTATTTGTGATAATGTAGCTCTTTCTGCCGATCTTCTTATTGAAAATGAAATTAATGAAAATGTGGTCGCATTGCATTCTTCTCCTATTATTGATAATTTTGTGGATAATAATGTTGATTTAGATATTGAAGAACATCACATTGATATAAACTTAATTTTCCAAATGGTTGATCGCCATTCACATTTAGAGGCAAATTTAAGAAATTATAATAAAATTTTTACGGGATTTCTAAAAACTGAAAGAGGTCTCTATTTATGTCCTTATTGTAAATTTACAGATCCTACTAGGGCTGGGTTCGCACGGCATATTAACCGAATACATGGCACTCATGAAGATACAACTCCTGATAGTTTTAAATGCAAAATCTGTATGTGTCCTATTATTAATAGTCAATACAAGATAGCTAGGCATCAGAAAGATTGCCGAAGATCACATTGGTATGAAACAGTACGCGACACTCCTTGTTTCCCATATTAAAATTTTTACGTTGAATATGTAAAAATTTATTAAGTTATATACTGTATTTTTTTAATGCCCATAATTGATTTCTCCTATTTTTTAAAAGGATATTAAGAATCAATTATGTTTTTAATGCCCATAATTGATTTCTCCTATTTTTTAAAAGGATATTAAGAATCAATTATGGGTTCTCCTTAAAGTCAGAAACCTTGACGTGGTTAAGGAGCTATGATAACTAATATCTGACAAATATTTAGTAATAATAGTATTTTTTTTTGTTAAGTTCTAATCTCGTGATATATTGCGTTGTATTTTGTTTCCTCTATTTAAAAAATATATTATTTTTAACTTTTAGGAATGACTCCTGAAAATATTATGAAGTTGGTCCTGGAACAAAACAACCAGTTGGTTGCTTTCCAGCAACATATGTTGTTGCAGCAACATCAAATGTTGCAGCAACATTTGTTGCAACAAACATCAGTTAAAGGGAATAGGTTCAATCCCTATTCGACACCGGTAAAATATAATTTCTTGATCCTAAAAATATAATTTTTTTTTTAGATTCGTCCTCCATCATCAAATTCAACGACAACAACAACAAATTCATCATTATTAAAAAGGGATAGAATAAATTCTTTCCAAAAAGAAAGATTTATTAACAAGGTATTATTTTTTTAAACTTTCATTTATTAACTTTTTTATTCTATTTCAGTTTAAAAAAAATCATATAAAGAAACAATTATTTAAGACTGCTTTGTGCCGTAAATGGCAAAATAATGAAATATGCCGTTATGGCAATGCTTGTAAATATGCTCATGGTGATACTGAACTTGTAAAATCCATGGATCCTGATGCTTCTTCTCAATTTTCTTTAAACTTTGTTGATAATGATGATGATGGCATGAGTCAGGCGAACTTAACGAACAATTTGATCACTCAACATGATTATGGAAATGAATTACTTCTTTCAAATTATTCCCAGCCTGCTGCATCAAATACGTTGGATATCGAAACTGAATTGCATTTTCAAGATGATGAAGATATGGGTGAAGAACAACTGAGCGTGCCCCATGCATGCAAATACTGTACAATATCGGATGCCAGCAATGTTGCTAAATGTAAATAGTTTTTAATCTTTATCGCTTTATCATTTTGCTAATTTAGGTTTACAATGTTCTATGTATTTTTGTAATGGAAATTCTGCTGGAATGACAATTGGTTCCCATATCATCAATCATTTGGTTCGTTCTGGTCATAAGGAAATTGCTCTTCATGAAGATTCACATATTGGAGAAACTGTGCTTGAATGTTACTATTGTGCGTCAAAAGATATCAATAATTTAGGCTGTATCATAAATATGAATGATTCTGTTATTGTAATATTATGTCGTACTCCATGTGTAATGCAAGCAAAAAATGAAAATTGGAACATCGAAGACTGGCAATCTCTTATTCAAGAACGTGCACTCTTACCATGGCTTGTTAAAGTTCCAGAGGAAAATGTTCAACTCCGTGCTAAACAAATTTCTTCATCACAAATCGTTCGCATTGAAGAATTATGGAAAGAACAACCTGATGCAACTTTTGAAAACCTCGATCGTCCTGGATATGACATGGATCCTAATAGAGTTCAACTACGGTATGAAGATGCTTTCCATTACAAACGTGTTTTCACGCCTCTTGTTCATCTTGAAGCTGATTATGATAAAAAATGTAAAGAATCTATGAGCGTTCCAGTTGGGCAAGTTGGATGGAATATCGGTCTCAACAAAAAAGTAACTGCCACTTTTCATTTACAAGAATTTCGAGATGGAAGCATTCGGTTTGTTTTTGTCTTTTTTTGTTTATCAAATATGGTTATAATGTTATTTTCAGGCTCATGATTGGTGACCAGCTTGTATTGAAACATCATCAGAATCTCGATGGAAGCGAAGTATTCAAAGGTCGTATTACTAAAGTTCCTGATAATCATAACGACGAATTTGTACTTGAAATGAGTAACAATGTTCAAATCCCAACCGATCGTCGTACAAATTTTATTTGCGAATTTGTTTGGAATTCAGCTTCATTTGATCGGTTCGTTATGCTATACTATTATTGTTTTTATTTCTTTTTCTTTTTAGCGTTCAAAATGGTTTAAATAAACTAGTTATTGGTGGTCCGGCTGATGTTAGATATAATGCCTTTAGATCGAAATTGAAAAGTTTAAATCTTTCATTTTAGTTATTATGGTATATGATGCTCGTTAATTTACTTCTTTTATTTTTAGTTTTGATATTGTTTATTATTTTTTAATAATTTTTGTTTATTTTTAAATAATCATTTTGTTGTTCGTTGAATAAATCTTTTTTTGTTATATGTTGTAATCGATTAACATCTGCTTTTTCTTCTGTGAAATATTTTTTTAAAGTGAATATTTATACAACTAATTACTCTGAAACTATTTTTAGGAATGGATCCAAAAATTTATATAAATGTTGATGGTGATAAAATTGGTGCATTTTTCACTGATAAATTTTATTTATCTAATTTTTTTCCATGTTTAATAGAATATGAAAATCATCGCTTCACATCAAGTGAAGCGGTCTATCAGTATATTAAAGCTAAGGTGGCAGGGCATCATAACCTTGCGAATAAAATTCCTTCAATGGTTCCAAGAGATACAAAACAAGTTGTGCGTAATCTCCAATTGGATGAAGCTTGGAAGGATAAAGGAAGATTAGAAGCAATGATGATCGCAGTCAAGCTCAAGTTTGAACAAAATCCAATTTTAAAGCAGAAACTTTTAGATACATGTGATGTTGTCCTAGTGGAAGCTAACCCTAAAGATCAATTCTGGGGTGTTGGTTTTCGCATCAATGATCAGAAGATTAGGGATCCAAATAACTGGCCGGAAGATTCTAACAATTTCGGATTTATGCTCATGGAACTCCGTCACAGTTTTTTGCGAAGGTAATTTTTTTATTTTGGATCGTTGATGATTTCTCCTACTTTTAAAGGATATTAAGAATCATCTTCGATAAGTTTTTTAAAATTATAATTGATTTCTCCTATTTTTTTAAAGGATATTAAGAATCAATTATAGTTGTAACCGAGGATATATTTTTGATTTCTCCTATTTTTTAAAGGATATTAAGAATCATAAATAATTTCTCCTCGGTTATTCTCCTTTGTGTCAGAAACCTTGTCGTGGTAAAGGAGCTTCATTAACTAATATCTGACTAAAAAATATTTTTTACTAATCTTTCTTTTATATATATAGTTTATTTCAAATGAAAATTTATTTTAAATAATTTTAATAGGCAATATTTACTTAAAATAGTACTTAATTTTCATAAAGAAATAATGTATTAAAATCAAAAACTCATTTTTAGTTTTTTCATACTTATTTTTCTTATCCATTGCGCCACAAGGCCAGGCGAATGTCTTTAAAATTAAAGAGGCTGAAAACATAGGTACGATTAGTTCTTAAAGACTTTATTCGCTTTCGACGTTTTGTTCCAAATATAATTCTTTTAAACCTTGAATTTAGGAGTAAAAAACAACTTTCCTTCACTGTATAAAATCGACCTTGAAAGTAGGCTAAAGATGAAAAAAACTAGACCGATTTGTTCTATATTTTTTTTATTTCTTCCAGTTTTTAATGATCGCATAATCGACGTCTTTCTTCTTCCTTGTTTTACGCTTTTCTGGCACATTTCACTTTCGCTTTTTATTGTTCCAATTTTCTCCATTTTCTTTTGTATATTTCCTCGCCTGCTTTTTTGATGTAAATGACTTAATAGTTTTCTTTTAAAAAACATAATATCGCTGAAAATATTTAATTTAAAAAAAAATCAAATTTGTTACATTTTTTTTCTTTGGCTTTTTTTCTTCAACTAGTAATGAAAGAAAAAAGTTTGTTTAAAACTAAACTCATTTTTAATGCATCATTAAATAATAAAAAATCAAATCATCAAAAAAAAGCTTGCTTGTTTTTAAGGGGAGAAAAAAAATTACGTGTTCCTTGCGCAAACAAGCTTTGATTTGATTTCATTTTTTTCCTTTCTTTATATTTTTTTTCTTCTTTTGGCCATCATTTAAATAATCAACGAGGTAAAAAAGAAAGAAAGCAAACAAACAAAGGCTTCTTATTTTTTATTCTTTGACTTGACCATCACTTTTTTGGATTTTGGATATTTTTTTGAGAGATACAAAGAATAGTATTTTTTGTCTACCTTGAATAATCATGTCACGGTCTAGTAAAGGTGGCGCAACAAAAACAGCTTTATTTGCACCTGTGCCTCCCCAATATCTTTTTTAAATTGCGCTAAATGGTAATTTTTTTTGTTGCGTGATGACTAGTTTCAGAAACTATGGCTGAAGAAAGTAAGAAAAACATTTTTTGTAGTAATCTCTTAAAGATAAAAATAAATATTATATAATAAAATTTTTTACTTCGATTATTTTGATTTCCTTGAAATATCTTTTAAATAATTCTCAGTTGAAAAAAGTTAAAAATAACTTTCATTTTATTAACCCTGTATTTTTTTCTTCGTTTATTCTAAATTAACACAAACTAATGATTTCTGGAAGGAGTTTAACTTAATTCAGTTTTTTATTCTGATTTACGGAGTGTGTTCCAATAAAAAATGGAGTTTTAATTTGCCTCGCATATTTTTTTTATATACCAGACTTGAAAAACTGTCTCTCTTTCTGAGTTCAGCTATTTTTGGAATTTTTTTCAGACTAAGTTCAAAAAATCGATTTTGCCTTGGCTCTTCCTTACAAAAACTAGGTCGCAGGGAGAAGATCATGGCAAAATCCCTTTTTCTCAAATTTTTTAGAGTCATAGTTTTTTTGATTGCTCTTCAGCGAACATTTCTGTTTTTTTTGTTGTTTCAAAATCCAAAAGAATTAACTATTTCTTTAATCAACTAGAATGAATTTTTTTAATTAAAAAATAGGATAATTAAGAATTTTAAATTATGGAATTTAAAAAAACTAAAAAAATTGGTTTTATTTTTTGGTAAAATTGTATCAACCAAAAGAAAGGCTACTTTCAGCCTCGCTAGATTAAAAAACTTTTTTTTCATTCTGATTTTCATTTTCCATCCACATGCATATCTTAATTAATTGGTGTCCTCCATTCATATCTAATTTGACATAATTAATTAAAACCTGACTATCCCAATTTTCACACCTTTTTAAACCGCTTCCATCGGATATGAAGGCGCCAACCTTGAAAAAATATATTAAAAATAATTAATTACGAGAATGACAAATCTCTTTTATAATTATTCTTTCTTTCATTGTCAGTTAATTATCTTTTGGGCTTTAGACATAATAGAAAAAAAGAGAAAAGAGATAATGATTCCTAACTTCTTTTTTTGTTGTTTTGCCTTTTGCTGCTACGACGCTGAAACCGGAGTTTTTTTTATTATCGTCGAACGAAGTTATTGAAGATACATACACGCGGAGATAGATGGATGGATGAAGAAAAGAAGGAAAAGGAAGGATGTTTCATTTCATTGCGTAATAATCGCGGTAACAACTCATCCGCCACTGGGGCTAAATTCGGAAGCAGAAAGCAAAAAGCAATAAATAAACAAGTTAACTTAATTTTATTATATTTAATATTTTCACTTTTCTTCTTTCATCTTCTTCACAACTTTCTTTCTTTTGTTGTTGTTCAAGCCAATTATTCTCTTTACTTATTTTTGATCTACGTCGAAAAAAAGAGAAAAAAATGAATTAGCTATTATTTTTTTTTGTTATTAAAAAGACCTGGGCTTTAGTTACATAAAAAAAGTATGGGTGCTAAAATTATTGGTTTTTCTTTAATATAAAATAAAAAAATTTCCCATTTTTAAATAACAAAAAATCTTTTTTTAATAAATTTATGGATATCTATTTAAATTTGTTTCGTGGAAAATAAATTTCCGAGAGATTTCTAAAGTATCTCTATTTTTGAAATTTGCATAATCCATGTCAAATCCATTTTTTCTTCATAATTCCAAAACTTTCAATTTTTGAATTCACTGATCCATTTCCATTTCATTTTGTCCTTTATCCTTTTCGTCCCAAAAAAAAAGTAGTCTAAAATAAAAACACTAATTCTTAATCCCCTTATTGCTTCTTTTTTCTTCGCTAAAAACATTATTTAAGAAAATGAAAAAAAGAAAAATCTAGTTAGCCGCCTGCCAGATCGCCTCTGTTTTTGTAGTTGCTTTTTGTCCATCCATCGTTCGTTCAATTTAAAAATATCCTTCATTTCTCTCTTTCTGAAAATAATAATGAAGTCAGTTTTTTCTGGAATCAAATCCATTTTTTTTTATTCATCGCTCGTTTTTTTATTTAATTCAAGTGAATCCCAGAACTTTCTTTTTATTCATTTTGTTTTGACGCGTGTTTTCCAGCGTTCTTTTTTCCTTATTTTCGTTTTGTACTTTTAAAATTTTTTAAAAAAGAAAACATTTTTTAGATTTATTGCAAATAACAAATTTCAAAGAATTTCGAAAGCTTATTTTACGCCAAATTTTAAAAAGGCGACCAACTCCACCTAAATTTTTTTTTGATTTTTGTTTGATTTTTGGAAGAAAAAAAAGACGTAAATCTTGAAGAAATTGGAAATTACAAATTTTTGACAGTAATTTTTTACTGAAAAAAAAAATTGCCCATTTTCAAGTTTGCTGAAATAAAACTCATCGAAGCCTAAAAACCAAAAAAAATAAGAAGAAAGAATAATGCTGCATCCAACGCATTATATAGATAAATTATTTTATTGGCTTGGTTTTCAAATTGGAAAGAGACCAATTTTGATTATAATAAGTTGTTTAATTTTTACAACCATTTTATCATGTGGAATGATAAATTTTGAAGAAGCTAATAATGTGAGATCTGAATATTCACCTTTAAATGCTCCATCTCAAAAAGAATATGCTGTAGCTAAATCATTTTTAAAACAGGTATGTAAATTTGCATATTTTATTCAAAATCCCTATAATTTTTACCTAACTTTATCAAAATTTTTACATGAATGCCAAAGTTCTCTTTTTGGTAGAACTATTTTTGTAAATTTGCATATTCCAAAATTTTTAGAATGGCACCATGGATCCATGTTACGTGATGAGCCACGCCCGAGATGGAGGAAGTTTACTTCGGGAAGAATATCGATGGATAATATATAATTTAACCAAAGCTCTTCAAACCGATGTAAAAGTCACCAAAAATGGAAAAGAATATGGATTTAAAGATTTATGTGAGCCTTATTGTGAATTAAATACAGCATTTTTGGCATTTTTAAAATTATATGATCCAACAAATACAGATACTTTTACTTATCCGGCTATTGAACTTTTTGGCACCCGAGCTTTTATAGGTAAGTTTTTTTAAAATTAATTTTATGATGAAAGTTTGGCTCCTAAACGGATACATTTTTCCTGGGTTTTTTATACAATGCCTAACGACGACATTTGTTCTGACCATGGTCAACCATGGTCAAAAAGCATGGCAAGCAATATGCGAAATGTTGCGAAGGTAAAAAATTTTCAAACTTCGAACTTTTTTTAACAGTATTTTTTTTGATTTCAATATTGAATTTTTGTTCAAAAGAGTCTAAATCGATATATCAAATACATAAATAGGTAGTAAAAATAAGTTACTGTTAAAAAATAAATAAAAATTCATCAAAAAAATACTGTAAAAAAAGTTCAAAGTTTGAAAATTTTTTACCTTCGCAACATTTCGCATATTGCTTGCCATGCTTTTTGACCATGGTTGACCATGGTCAGAACAAATGTCGTCGTTAGGCATTGTATTTTTATTGAACTTTTTTGTTTTAGGAAACAATGTTTATGGAATTAAGCTTCGTCCAGATACTAACATTTTGGATTCATTCTCGACAGCAGTAATGCCATTTTATTTGGTTGCAGATTGGTAAATATTTTTTGTTTAAAAAAATTTCGTTTCTATACAAAAAAAATTCTAGGGAAGACACAGATGTGATGATAGATTGGTTGCATGAAGCAATAAAACTTTTTGAGAACCCAGAATATTCAACTTTACTTAAAACGGGAATAACTGGAGATAATTTAATTTCAAGTGAAGTTCGAAGAATGGGAACGGAAACGGCTCCATTAATTTTTGGTTCCATTACGGCTATGATTATTTTTGTTGTGGCTTTTTCATTTCGGTAAGTAATGATTTTTTATTAATTTATCTTTGGTCAAAATTAATTTCAAACATTTTCAAAAAAAAGTTTAAGTTTCAAGGAAAAAAAACAATAAAAACATTTATTTTCTCTTTTTCTTTGCAAACAAGTTTTTGTTATTCATTTATTTCGCCCTAAAAATTGGAATATGTTTTTGACCGATCCAATTTGGGACACACGACGACAATATTTATCATTTTTTTTTCACTTCTCTCTTCTTTCCTGTTTTGAGATGTCTCATTTGAAAGGAAGCAAGCATTACGCAATTTCTATTTTCTATTTTTTCTTTTTAATTAACTTTTTACGCAATAAATATTTTAGTAAATTAAATTGCTTAAGGCAATATGGCGGGGTCCATAAAAAATATGATAAGAAAAGAAAAAGGATAATAATTAAGATGATGTGGCCATTTGGTCAACAAATATGTATTTGTGGTTTTGGACTTTAAAATCAAGTTTTATCAAAAAAAGAAAAGCAAAAAAAAAGGAAAATAAAAAAAATAAAAGTACAAATTTAAATCTTCGAATCAAAACCTTAAAAAATATAGGAATAAGAAAATTAGCATAACATTTTATAATCAAAATTAATTTCTTTTTCAGTTACAATCCAGCTCAAAGTAAACCATGGGAAGCTTTTATTGGATGCGTCATTCCTCTTTTGGCTCTCATCGCTTCACTTGGATTAATGTCAGCTTTGGGAATGAAATTTCAATCCATCGTTGTTGCGGCATTGTTTTTAGTTTTATCCGTTGGAATTGACGATGTGTTTATTATTATGAGAGCTTGGGATCGTTCGGATCCAGCTGCAACAGTTCCTGAACGAACTGCCACTACCCTTGAAGATGCAGGTCCATCCATAACTATTAGGTAAGGGAATTAATTTTCATTGGCATTTAAAAAACAAAAACTTAAAATTTAAACATAGAGAATTCAAATTTTTGAGAAATTTTTCTATTCCAAAATTCTAAAATTCGAAAATATTAAATATGTAAATTTTTTAGTTCCCTCACAAATGTCATGTCTTTTGCAATTGGAGCCTTTTCTGATACCCCAGCAGTTCGAACATTTTGTATTTATTCCGCAATTGCCATAGCTATTTGCTACTTTTATCAACTCATCCTTTTCACCGCGGTTATGGCAATTAGTGGAAAACGTGAAAATAAAGGCCTTCAATCAATTTTATGCTGCTTCAAAGCTGATCCATCAGCTCGTTCGATGATCGTTAAAAAATGTTCAGAATTCCACGATCAAGTGGTTAAAGCTTGGAGTGCCGCAGTTACACATTGGCCCGTGAGAATTACCCTTGGCATTGCAATGGTAGCATATTTTTATATTTCATGGATCGGAATTTCTCGAATGTCGAGTAATATTTCCATTGATAAAATGGCTTTACCTAATTCATATTTGCATGATTTTCAACATACTTTTGAAACCGCATTAAGAAATATGCAACCCATTAGCGTTTTTGTAATGAACCCCGGAGATTTACGAGATCCTGAACGGCTTCAAAAAGCTAAGGATTTAGTTTATGATTTTGAACACGCAACAAATTCTTATGGCTCGGAGTCAACTTACTTTTGGCTGACACCTTACGAAGATTTTTTGAGATTCTATGCTGATACGGAAGAATTTACATACACTGAAGTTCCAACATTTTTTAAATCTGCAACATATTTTTATTTGGCGTCATTTGTCCATTTTAATGAAACCGCATGCTTGGCGAATGAACCTGAATGTGTCACTTCGTTTTTCTTTATAACAAATTTCCATGAAGTTATTAAATATCATGAATTGGTTCCAGCTGTAAAACATTGGAGAAAAATAGCTGAAAAATATTCTGATTTTCAAGTTTATCCTTATAGTGATCATACACCTTTTGTTGATCAGGTAAGAGTTTTGTAAGATTGTTGCCAGATTTTTTTTGCCTATGGTTTTCTGAAAATTTTCTTAATTCATAAAAACAATATTTTTGAGAATGATGGATATTTTTTCTAAAACTTCTGAATTTTAATATATTTAACTCGTAGTTTTCCAAAATTAATTAAAACTTATCTCGAAAATTTTTAGACCATGTCAATAGACAGAACCGTAATTGGAAGCGTTGCTGCTGCTTTGGCTTGTACCGCTGTGATTTGCCTAATTTTTATTCCCCATGTTTTATCTGTTATTGCTGCAGTTTTCTCTGTTTTTTCCATTTCATGGGGAATTTTTGGTTTACTTTCACTTTGGAATGTCGATTTGGATCCTCTCTCCATGGCTGCCCTGCTTATGGCTATTGGGTTCAGCGTTGATTTCACCGCTCATATTTCTTTTCATTATTATAAAGCTCCAAAAGTTGTAAGTTTCTAAACTTCAAAAAAAATTATTTAAATTTCCCTAATATTTTTTTTTTCAGCACCCTCGAAAAAGAATTGAAACGGCTCTGGGAATTATTGGTTGGCCGATGGTTCAAGTTGGCCTTAGCACTATTGTTGCACTCCTTCCACTTTTATTCAAACAATCATATCTTGCTTTGGTTTTTCTTAAAACTATCGTAGTTGTAGTTATTCTTGGAATGTTTCATGGTTTAATTTTGTTGCCAGCTGTTTTGACTATGATTACAAGTTATGATGGAAAAAGTACTGATAGTTCAGCAGATTCATCTGAAAGGAGTTCTCAACGATCCACTGAAAGGAAGGAAAGCTTTTATAAAGTGAGTTACTAAAAAAAAGAGAAGTAGCGGAGCTTTTAAAAAAAATACTGGGAGCCCCATCACTAAAATTAATTATTAAAAGTTATTCATATTTTCGGGCAACTTTGCTTTTTAAAAGCTTTTTTGGGTTAAAAAATGTTTTCGTTATGAGGCTCCAATGTATGCAGATTTTATATTTCATAGACAAAAATTTCTGTGTCCAAAACCCAAATATATCCAAATTTGTCGTGACACAAAAAATTTTTGTTTTGTTTTTTAAATCTGCAAACAAAAAAATCCATTTATTTAACTTTAGATGAGAATCAAAAAACATTTTCAGTCCCAAAATCTTATAAAATCTTTGAATGAAATTAATTGGCTCAATCATGGTGGAAAACCCACAGCGGATCGAATAAGAAAATCATTGAAGAAAAGTTTTTCAATCAAAAAAATTGAACCTATTAATGTTGCTGAACTTGCTAATACCACTCAAAGCACTCCATCCACAACTTTAGTGCATAAAATTCCATTAGGTCGAACCAATTCTAATGCTCTCTAATTAAAAATCATTCATTCCAACCAGTGACACGGGATCCACATATGTTTTTAAAAAAAAAATATAAATTAAAATAGATAAGAATGAGCTCTTCATTTTGATACCAAATATGTAGTAAGGAGAATGAAAAAAGGGGCGCTTCGCGCCCCTTGAAGTGGAAGTTATCATCCATCCACCCAAAGATCCATCAACCCAAAGATCCATAAACCCAAAGATCCATCAACCCAAAGATCTATCAACCCAAAGATCCATCAACCCAAAGATCTATCAACCCAAGGATCCATCAACCCAAAGATCTATCAACCCAAGGATACCGAGAAATCCACCCAAAGATCCATCAACCCAAAGATCCATCAACCCAAAGATCTATCAACCCAAGGATCTATCAACCCAAGGATACCGAGAAATCCACCCAAAGATCCATCAACCCAAAGATCCATCAACCCAAAGATCCATCAACCCAAAGATCCATCAACCCAAAGATCCATCAACCCAAAGATCCATCAACCCAAAGATACCGAGAAATCCACCCAAAACAGTAAAGAGATCCATAAAAATCCACATAAAGATACATCCACCCTAAGATCGATCAACCAAAAGTTCGATCTACCTTAGTCAAATATCCACCCGAAGCTCTCCTAATATCCACCAAAATATCCACGAAAATCCACCGAAAACAGTTGAAAGATCCATGGAAATTCACCCAAGGATCATTCAAATTCCGCGGAAGGATCTATCATAACCCACCCGAAGATCCATAAAAATCAACCCGTGGATCATTCAAAATCAATCCAAGAATTTTTCTAAATCCACTCAAAGAACGGTAAAAATCCATAAAAATCCACTCACAGATCCATAAACCCAAAATCCATAAACACAAAAACCATCGAAAATCCACCAAAAGATCGATCAACCAAAGATACATTACCCCAAATTTGGTCAAAAACATTAAAAATATGCTAATTTTTCGATAAATATCGCTTTTTTATTATTCTAATTATGTTATAAAATTAGCATAAATTATTTTAATAATATTTCCCTCCATTTTATAGTTAAAGATATTCAAAAAAATTATTTACATCTCCGCGGTTTCGAACTTCCATCAACCTTTCAATACACCGCCTTCCACCACTGAGCAAGTGCGACAAAGGAAGGGAAAATGCATGTTGCAAAATTTTTTCATCGATTTTTGAAAAAAAAAAATGGTACCTTAATAATGCAAACGGGGCCAACTTTTCTCTAAGCCCAATAACTTTAGTTAAAATATAAAAAGGAAAATCAAATTTGTCATATTCTGAAGTTCTGCACCTCCTAGTTTCATAGTTAAACCATTGAATGGAAAAAAAGTTTTAGTCAAAAAACTGTGATTTTCGCGAAAAACTTTAAATTATGCTAATTAATCGTTAAAAAGCCAAGATATTATGATAAATAGCATTAAATAATGATATATAATTAGTTTTGAAATAGTTACTAACCACTTTAATAGGATGGGAACCTCCCATAAATTTTTCTGTGTTTAGAGGAATAACAAAAAAAAACAAATAGCAACAAACTTACTTAAAACTTAGAAGCCAACGTTTAAAGATTACGGGTTAATTTAGAAAAAAAAATAATTTTGTTAAAAAAACTTTAGAATTATTATTTTTTTAGTATCACTTTTTTTATGTTAGTTCTGTATTTAGAATTTACCATATTTTTGTCATAATTTGTATGTATATATTTTTTTATAATTCATACCAATTTCCAATTTGTTTGTAATAATTTGAATATGCCTTATTATTTCTGCATTCGGGTAATTTAACTACTTTTTTTGTAATTTTTATTTTTTTTGTTTGTTTTTATAGTAAAGTAAAGTAATTGATAAATAAAATCTCATACATAACTTTTGTAAAAACGATGCTCTCTGCTGCTTTGTAAATGAAATTAAGGTTTTTTTTAAGTTACAATACTCTTTATGTTTCGCTTTTTGTATGGAAATACATAGATTTACATTTATTGAACCAAATAAAAAAATTTATTTGCACATCAAATTAGAAAAAAATAAAAAAAATTAACTAAAAATTAATAATTGGAATTTCATAAGATTCTGTTATTTTTATGTAGATTAATAGAATTTAGCTTTTGGCCATTTAAGGTTGTTGCTTCTTGTTTGAAAATATTCCACATTTTCTTGCAACTGCTATAAAATCAAACACATTCATTCACTTATCTTCCTTCTTACCTTTTTTATTATGATTTCATAATGGTATATTTTTAGTTAAGAGGAATATTAGAGTTTATTTGAAAAATAATTAATTGAAAAATAAAGTAAAGCAAGCACTGCATCACCATATTTTAATAACCTCTGTAAATACATTAACTTCATAAATGAAGGTTGTTAGATCATGAGAAATCGACTTCAAAAACCAATGCAAAAAAAAACTGTTTAAAAGGATGAGAAAGAGATAAACTTTTTTACATACAAACATAATAACTAAAAAAAATAAGGCAAACCAAAAAATTAATTCATATTTACTTAATTCAATGATTTTTATGGGTCCATTTTTGTAACCTAAGATACAAAATATGGAAAGAGAAAGGGTTTTTCTGTCTCGATAAGCATACCACAAAAAAATGCAACACTTTCATTGAACATTTTTGATTTTGCAATTGGTATTTCAACAAATAAAAGTTTATTAAAAATTCAAAGTAAGCAAGCACCTGTTTCATTATCCTTGTTTTCATTGGGATTATTTCGAAGGACTTGATTCACTAAAGTTGCTTAAAGCATCTTGGTTTGTGGCTACCATATTTGGGAGAAGTGAAGCTGTAAATATTAGTGTTTTAGAATTTGAGAAAAATATGTAAATGTTGGTGATAATTATTTTGCACCTTTGATTAATGACTATTCCATTCGTTTGGTAATAATTTTACGAATCTCTTCGCGTGCGAGACTACAGCTTTTGAAGTTGCTTTTCAAACTTTCGGGTTAGAAGTTGTTGCTGCTTTTTTTAAAAAGAATTTCAATAAAAACACCCATTTCTCGAAGCTATCCATCTTCACTGACAAATTTTATTTGTTCCACTGAATCTTTAGTTGGATTATAAACTCGATGATATGAAATTCCTTTTTTTGGTCCTTCTTTTTTACTTTCATGAAGAAGGTTATAAGCTTTTTCATTGTGATTTATGTGTTTTAAAAATGAAGAACAAATGGAATATATAAAATTTTATTAAAACAAGAAAACGAAAGACATTGCAAATGATAAACAAAAAAGAATAACTCACAAACAAATCATTGATTTACGGTTGAACTTCAGAATCATGAGCATTGATTGAGATAATTTCAGCAAGATTGTATTCATGAGGATTGCAAACATGATCATTTGGAGTTTCAAAGTATTCTTTACCATCATCATCTTTTCCAAATCCTCCTGAGGCGGTATGCTTAAGTGTACGACAATTGCCACAAACATAATAGTTTTTACAAGTGGGATTAGCATAAAAGAAATAGCACATCTTTTGATCATTCATAATGAAAGGAACAACAATTTTGACAGCATTCTTTGTGGTCTTCGCCAATTCAAAATCATAGATCTTGATTGTAAGTTTTTTGAAGCGACGTCCACCAAATGTTGTTGAGGTACTAAAAGAAAAAGAGTAATTAGAATTCAACAACAATATTTAACTTACTAGTCTTGAAGTTCGCAAACATGATCATCATTTGCCCAAAAGTATTCTTCACCATTAGTATCACGTTCAAGAGTTCCACAGACGGTGTTTTTCTTCAATGCAACACAATTATTGCAACGATAATTTTTATTGGCAACTTGATATTGATATGAGTAACACTTGTTTCCAGGAGCAAGAACAACGACTTTGTCATGTTTTCTAGATGGCTGAATTTCGTACTCGTTAGCAGTAAATTTCCGTTTGATTGAATTGGGCGCAACACAGCTACGAGATGGTAATGGCATGCTAAAAAACAACAACAATGACAATTCAAGGATAATATTAAGCATACTTATTACGATTCATTCCAGCGGTCGTATCACTGTAATTTTCAGCCTCATCAGAATTTGAATCAGTATCATCTTTGTATGATACAGCAATAGATGTTCTGCTTCTAAGCTAAAAACAAAAAAGATATATTTAATTAAAAGAATATAAAGTTATTACATTATGAGAAATAACAGGATTTTGATGAACTCCAACAGAAGTTTCAGCATAAGGATTTTCAAGAAGAGGTTGTAAGGCCTCACCAACATTGAAATCTAATTCGTCATTATCATTGTTCTGTCTTCTTGAATCTTTTTTCGTCTTCTTTATAGGATGAATTGCAGCAGGTGAAGAAGCTCTTCGCTTGTCAGTCTGAAAACATAATGTAATTGGTAATATGTTTATATTTTTACAAAATATTAGAAAGATACCATTTGTGAACCAGGAGTAACACGACTTGAATTCTTTACAATAGGATGTGAAACTTCTTCGGAAATATGTTGAGCTGGTGGAATTGAACTTTCATTTGAAAAGCCACGTTCACGAGAAAAAGAAGGAAGTTCAGCAATAGCGGCGTCGGAAACTTGTACAGCACCAACATCTTCGTTCGTTAAGTCCTTACTAGCATTGAGAGGTTCAGCACTAAGAGATTGTCGATCTTCAGAAAAACCATCAAAATTGTTGTCAAAGATCGGTTGAGAAGAAAGAGGAGCAACGGGAGCGACTTGGTCAGTTTGTTGTTTTCCATTAATCTAAAAAGAGAAGCAAAATATAGTTATTGCTATCTGAATAAATATTTAAAGTATTACCAGATGAGCAACTTTGTTCATCGTTTCTTTTGATTCTTGAAGATCATGTTCCAAAAAAGTAATCTAAAATTTGAAAGTGTACTATTGGTAAGTCTAAAATTTAGTAGAACATACTTTTTCTTGCTGTTCATTATTGAAAGATGACGCTTGGGATACTTCAACTTTGAGCCCATCAACTTGATCATGTAAATCTTTTTCATTTTCTTTGAGTTGTTGATTGTAAAATAATAAAATGGTTAATAATATTCAATCAACAAAATGCTTACTTCATTCAAAAGATTGTTATAATCAGCTCGAAGACGGGATAATTCTTCGTTCTTTTTGACCAATTCTGCTTTAGAAGCTTCTTTTTCTTTTTCAAGTTCAAGTTTAAAAGCACTTCGTCCATCATCGAGTTGTTTATCCAAGCGTGAAATCTAAAAAACAAAACTATTAAAAGTCATTAAAGGGTTTAACAAAAACTACCTTATCAAGATTCTTCTGAATTTTAGTTTCGCATTCAGCAACGCGTTGATTCAACTGAACATTTTCTTCAGCTTTCTTTAAACCATCTTCGATAGCAGCAGATTTTTCGTTTTCAAGGGTTTGTTTCATTTCATCCTTTTGTAATTCTAATTCAACGATTTTGTCACGAAGTAGTTCCTTTTCTTCTTCAATCATTTTATAACGAAGTTTACAACGAGCATGAGCATCTTGAGCAATCATATTTAATAGCACAGTACCTGAAATAGAAAAATGTAAAGAAATATGAGAAGAAAAATATGGCAAGAGAAACACGTTTCAAGATAGAAATTTTTTTGTTTGTTGCAAAATAAAAACCTTCAAAATTTTTACGGCAATTTGCAAACAATCGCAATGAGACCCCAAAGTGTTTCAAAGTAGTTTTTGGTGATTCATCATTTTTTTATGAACGCTGCTTTCTTTTTATTCTTCTCATTTTTTTGTTATGTTTTATTTTTTGAATGAATGCTGTAATAAGTAAATCCATTATCTTTTAGTTTTTGACAACACTTTTTTAGTATCCATTTTTTAATCCTTAACGAACTAAAATTCAGAGTGATTTGATGAGATCGCAACAGGGATGAGGATTTAAGGTTTTTTGAAATGAGGACATCTTGATTGAAGATAGAGCAAGCTTTGGAATCGGTAGCTTAAATCATTAACAAAAATGATTAATGGTAAAAAAACTATTTACCTCTAACATGAATGAAAATTTAGGATAACCATAAACAACAAAAAAAGGAAAAAAGGTAACTAACTACAAATCCAACCATACATGGGCAAGTGGGGACGATTCAGACGATTATCGTCTTTTATGTAGCATGTTGCGCAAGGATTTTGGGTTATGTAGCGCAAAATTTGAGAAAATCTAATAGAAAAAAAAAATTCGATGTGGTAATTCCGAAAATTAGTTATATATTTTTTTGAAAAAATCAACAGCGTAAACCCTTTGCTCCTAATTATGAAGCCTAAAATTTCGAAAATTGTCGTCTGGCCGTGCCCAGGTATAAATCCAACCAAACTTCGTCTAATTACACACCAATTTTTTTATTTATTAAATCTAATAATTTTGAAAATGTTTAATTATAAAATAACTAATTATTTTGTCATATGATTTATTTATTTTTATGTTCAGTTTTCAACTCATTAACCTTTTTTTTACTTTTTTTGACAATTCAAAAAAATATTGTTAGATACATAAAACACAAAAAAAACTGCGTGTAGCTTACTCATTTTATTTTTGTACACTTCTTTTTTTTAACGACGCCATATTTTTCAAAGAAGATAACATTGGGGCCAGCGTGAGCGCGAAGCGCGAACGCTGGCCCAAGTTGAGTTCGCCTTGACGGAGCGCAAGATCTCTTCTTTTTTCAACTAGCTTATTCATGTGTTTATGTTTATTAACTATGACTGAAATTTTGTAAGCTAATGAGTGGCCATCTATAGATTATATCTGTAAAGAAATCCAGAAAAAAAAACTTTATAAATTTAGAGATTTGACTAAATATGTGTCCAAAAAAAAATGTCCGTCTGTTTTCTGTCCCCTTTTTTTTCTTAGCGCGAAATGGCCCGAGCATCTCTTTGAAAAGAAAAGTTTTTATTTCTTGATTTTTTGGAAGGGTTTATGTGGTTTTTTCTTTCTAAATAGAAAGTTTTTAATTTTAAAAGGCTTAGATTTATTTAAAAAATTAGAATATTCATAAAACATAATATATGTACATAACAATAAACATAAATTAGTGAATGAATTATTTAAACTACAAAAAGAGAAAATTGCATTAAAAAAAGTTGAATAAAGTTATTTAATTATAATTTCTCAAAAAAGTTAAAAAAAATTTTGTTACATATTTGTTTCTTTTTGATAAAGTAGCATTCTGTAGTTTGTAATATTTCTCAAAAGCATTCTTCTTTGCTCAATTATGTTATCGTCGATAACTTTCCAACCAGCTTCATTTGTTTTCACCCAAGTAACGTAATGAAGTGGACGGCGTTCAATGGCCGCTATTAACTTCCAATTAAAATTAAACATTTGAACATTACCAAATTGAGTAACGGCTAAATTTCTAATGGTTGAAACCCCATTTACAGTTGAATAAGAATCAATATGAATAATAATATATTGTAAATTGGAGTCCATTCGATTTTGCAAACAATGATTAACAAATTGTTGATGTTGATTAATACATTGTCTTTGTCGACGAGCCCAAAATGCAAAAAATCGGGGAAAATCAAGTGATTTAATTTCTGGAGGAATTTGTAAAGCTGGGAATAAGTATGCAATATAATATGAATTTGCTAAACGAGGAGGACGGTTGCAAGCACAATTATAATTTTTTTGGTAATTGATTGTGAAAGATGTTGTTGCTTCAGAATGAGGATTTAAAGTATCGAAAATATCATCAAGTGCTGTTGTTGCATCACTCATTCCAGTTCTTTCACTTTCGGGTAAATTAACTCGAAGCCGTTGAATATTCAAATCTGAATTATCATAAAGGCGACGAAGTTGTTGCAAGAGACGATTATCAGAATTTTCACAGTTATTAATTATCCATTCAACCGTTGGAGTGATTCGATGTAAAAAATTTACAGCTGCAATTAAAAAGCAATCGTTACCATAATTTCGAAGAAGCAATAATGGTTGATTATTTAAATCAGTAAGTACTGGTGGCTAAAAAATAATATCAAATTTGATAAGGTTTTTAAAAATATATTTTGAAAATATTACCTCCATTTCCATTGAATTATTTGCAGCTTGAACAGGTTGTTTTACATTTTTAGGCTTTTTGGTTGGTGGTTGTTGTTGAGGCACCATTAATAAACTAATATCAGCAGTTGTTGGAGGTTTCCTTTTTCTTGATTTTGGAGGTTGTTGTTTATTATCATTTACAATTTTGGTATCAACAGGCATGGGAAATTCTGGCAATTTTTGAGTTTTTCTCAACCGATTGTATTCTGCTAAAGCATCTTTATCAACTCGAATTTTTTGTGGATTGTAATCAGCTAACCAAAGACCTTTAAGGGTTGTAACACGACTGCATGCAACAAATGCTTGACCAGCAGAAAAAATAGTTTCAAATGAAACAATAGCATTTTGCAAGGTTAAACCCTGACTTTTATGTATAGTAGCAGCGAATGCCATTGAAATTGGGAATTGATGCCGAGTACATTGCTCTCCACCTCCAACATCGAATATCACGGAAATTTTTGAAATAAGTTGTTCCTCTTCAATGTTGTGAAATTTTACTCGAAGTTGGATTGGTTTATTATTTGCATATACAATGTCTAATAATTGCCCAGTTGCTCCATTAACTAAACCAATACATGGATTGATATTTCTTTTTAAAATAACTCTTCCGCCAATAGCAAGATGTAATACTTGTGCCATTCCACCTGCTGCTCTTTGATCATCTTTGCTTTTTTTATTAACTCGAGTGGATTTTGTTGTTCGATTTTGCTGGGGTTTTAAAATCGGATATTCGTTTCTTTGATAAACTCTTTCTCTCACTCCTGATTTTGATGTTGTGACATTTGGTTTTACTTTTCTTTCACTATCTTCAGCTTCAACAATTACAGTTTTTAATTTCATTTTTTCCGAAACAATCATATTAAATTCTATCACTTCGGCTTGAGTGGAAAAAAGGGCCATTACAGTAGGGTCGGTTTTGTGGATTTCAATATATTTATCCACTATTTCTTCCATAGTTGCAACATTGCCATTGGTGCCAGGAATAATTTTTTTTCTCAATTCATTATGATCAGCTTCAATCATATTCTGAACCCTCATTCTTCCCAATAATTCAGCAAAATCTTTATCTTCGTTTTGTCTCATATTTGTTTGCAATTCTCTGTATTCGAATAAAGACCAAAATGTAAAATTGGCTATGCTGCTTCCAAAAACTTTTGTTATTTGATGGGAGGTTAGGTTTTTAAAAATATGGTATTCTTTAACAGGTGGAAGCTGCAACAAATCACCAAATGCAATAACATTGACGCCTCCAAAAGGTTCATCATTACATTTAAATTGGGTTAAGCGATAATGAATTTTTGCTAACATAATGTTAGATACCATCGAAATTTCATCGATGATAATAAATTTCACATCTTTAAATTGAATTCTTTTTTGATTTAATTTATCGTTTGATAAAGTGGATAGCTTTTCATTTCTACCATGCTGGACGTTAATATTAAATAAACTGTGAAGGGTCGATCCATTGATTTGAACTGCAGCTAAACCAGTAGGTGCAGATATTAAAACTGGCGGATGAGTAGTTGTTTCACCTTCTTTTCCATAAATAACAAATCCTTTATCTGCTAAGAGGTTAATTAAAAAGGATTTTCCTGTTCCAGCAGTTCCACTAATAAAAGCTTGAATTGATTTAAGTGTTGGATCTATTTCTTGCAACTCAATGTGCTTGAAAAGCCACTTTTGTATTTCATCTTGTTCAGTGTTTAACCGCTTTAAATTGTCCTCATATTTCTTTTTATCAACTTTGCGATTGAAGACTTCAAGCTCATCTTCAGCTTCTAAATCAACTTTAGCATCTTTACAAGCTTGATATAATTTTCTTCTGGCTTCAAAAATTTCTTCTTCCATTTCCAATTGAGCTGTTTGGTTTTGGATAATTTTGCAAATGTCGTTGTATGCATTTTCACTTTTGGTTTTTAAAGTTTTCATAAAATCATTCCAACGTTCTTCAAAAGAAGTAAAAGAAGCCATTAAATTTTCTTCATTTCTCCATGGAATAAAAAGCATACATAGCCTTCTGTAATAGTCTTCACGGCTTTTTTCATTATTGACTTCAAGCTTTGGCCAATATAATCGAGGGCAGAGAGGTCTAATTTTTACCATATTTTTTGAAGGAAAGTTGTAAATTTCGTATGATTTGGGGCTATTTGGATGTTGATAAAATGGTGAAAATTTATCGTTGATATGATAAAAACCATTAAATGGATTCTTTGAGGATTTTGCAGTAAAATCTTTATCCAAATTATTGTTCTCTGCATCTGGGTCTTGATCATTTTCATTTTGTGCTTCTTCATCTTCAAGGGCAGCTCCTTCTTCGTCAAATTCACCCATTTCATCATCATGCGCTTGATCTTCTTCTGCTTCAATGGATGGGGCATTAATATCACGCATTTCAACATCAGGATTTTGAACATTAACTTGTTCTGTTTTTTTAGGGTCAATAGCAGCAGCAACTACCGAATCCGTGTCTTTCATTTCCACATTATTAGATTTTTCAATCATTTGATCTGCTTGGATTTTATTTAAGAGTTCAGCTTTTTTTCCATTTCCTTTTACTCGAAAATTTGTTATCATATTCATTAATGAAAATTGTTCAAGTATATCCAATCGGTTACGATAATATGAATCAATCCAGTTATCCAAAAATGTTTGCCCAAGATTATCTTTTGGAAGATCTTTTTGCGCTTTTAAAATCCGACTTCGAAGTTCTTCGGCATTGGTATTGATAAATATTTCATCACAGCTAAATTGGTACATATGATGACCCATAAGCAAATCGATGATTTCTAATAATCCCATTTTTCGCTTTTTTAACATATCAATATAAATTTTAAATCTTTGTTGATTTGTAATGGAACTATCTTTTAAATCAGCTAACATTGAATCAGATTTTGATGATTCACCTTTTGTTGCATAACCACTCATGTAATTAATGATGGGCATCGTATCTTTTGATAAAAATTGGATGTCAATATTGGCTTTCCATGCTAATAACACCGAAGGATTATAGTCGTTGAGCCACTGCTCTACTCCTTTTCTTCTTTTTAAAGAATAATATTTTGATTTTCCATTTACGATTGCCATGGAATCTGTTGCAGCTCGATTTATTATTGTAACACCAGTTACAGGACGTTCAAATTCGAATCGGCAAGTTGTTATATGATGACCATCAACATTTATTACACGTTTACAAGTTTGCGTATGACCTTCAAAATGTTTTTGATATTTCATAGCATATTTATGCAAAATTGGTTCCTTAATTGGATCAGGCTCACGGGCAGTAACATGATCATCAATAAATTGAATAATTACTTGTTCATCGTCGCCAGGTTTTGGTGCATTTTCAGCCCATAGCAAACAATGAATATGCTCTGTTCCACGTTGCTGGTATTCAATGCGATAAAAATAATTTGTAATCTTTCCAAGAGGGCCATTTTCAACTAATAAGCATTCCTTAAAAAAGGCACTAATTCTTCTTTGAAAATATCGACACCAATGATAAGGATCGAAAGCAATGAATTTACGAATGTTTGAGCTGGTAACCTTTTCACCATAAATTTTGGTGTAAACATCATGAATTTCTGTCCAATCATCTTCTGATGGATTTAAAGTTAGAAACCATGTGGGAGGACCAAAAATAGCAATCATAGCTTTTAATCGTAATTTTATTTTTTCCCAATATCCTTTGTGGCCTCGTAAACCAGCAAATTGAGTTGCCATGCATTGTTGAAGTTTTGGATCAGCAGATTCTAATGCTTTTTGAAATTCGGCAAGAGATAATTTATTTTTGCTTATCTTTGCTTGTGTAGCTATGCTACTTTTAATATCTGATATTTCAAGTCGGCCTTGAGTTACAGTCAAAAATTTTGCATTTTGCCCAAAACGACGATCAACATTTCTCAAACGATGGCGTGTATACATACGGAGTGATAGAGGTTTAGGACGTTCATGATCTTCACCAAATTGTCCAGTAGGTAATATACCGGGAAATGTTTTAGCATTAATATCTTTTTCTTTGGACCAATTTATTGGTGGATTTGGATTATTCAATAAAGCATATTGTTCAAATGCTGTGGTTGCTGGCCCATCATTTTCAATATTAATCATGGGTTGAATTTCAACATCCATTGTAAGCTCATGTGGATCATCATTGTTATTATCAATGAGAGCTTTTCTTTGTTGTTCAGTAGGATCTTTATCAAAAATAAGATTTTCATCTTTATCAAATGTAAATTTTTCGTTGATTTCGATTTCCTGATAAAAAGCATGTTTCTTTTTTAGTAATTTTAAATATTTCAATACTAATGGAAGTCGAACCAAAGGTTTTCCATAATCAGTTTTAACAATGATGGTTAAATTTTTTGAACTCGGTAATGTGTTTGCAAGATGAGTTATCGTATTTTCTGTTGGTACAGGTAACAAGACCAATGCTCCTTGTTTGCCTTTTAATTGTGTTTTTCTTCCAATAATATCCGTCATTTGAAACGTGGATTGCACCGGACGGAAAAGCTGGCATAAAGCTTTTTCCAGCCAATTAAGTTTTCCTTCGATTTCATCCAAGTCGTCAAGTTCCATTCCATTTATAACAGCTCCAGGTGGAATATCATTTTTTCTCATATGGGTTTTGCATATTGTACAAATTTTAATCTTTTTTGATTCCGCTGCTAACATGCTTGTTTTTTTAATTAAGAAGCATTCATGTTCATCTGCATTATAAGCAATTACTTTAACATCTTTTGGTAATCGAAGTTGACTGCAAACATCACAACTTTCAGTCTCATTATCTTTAATTTTATTTTCAAAATTTTGAATAAGTTTTCCATGAGTGGAATAAGCATAATCTTGTGTTAGTTTATCTTTGCCTTCGTGATAAATTTTTGAAACAATAGTAATAATTTCTTTTGGAACATTAACATACTTTGATAAATTAATTAATTCTTTGTAGTTGCAACTTTTGTATGCAGCTTCAATACGATTTATAAACATAAAATATGTTCCAATTTCAATATATCGTCTTTTAATGCTTCGAATACCAGATGAATGAGGAACAAATTCATCCAAAATTTCACGAACGGTTTTTTTGATTACATCATCGGAATTAAACAAAATTTTATGAAGATTATCTGCCAATTCAAGAAATTTTGCTTCACATAAAGCTGTTAATTTTTCTTTAATAAATTTTGCAGATTCATGATTTAATGAAGGGCATTCAGCATTACATTCTTTTGCCATTGTCATTTGTGGCACAAGCTTTTCAGTTAATAACTTCCCATGTTCAGGTAATTCTTTATCAGTTACAAGTTCATCAAATACAAGCTCATTAAGATCTTTTTTCGCTTGATTTTCTTGTTCATTATAAGCAACATTATTTGGTGGAGCTACAACATCTTGCACTACGGCATCGTTCTGTGGCTCGTTCTGTGGCTCATCTTCAAACAATTGGATAATTACATCCTCAATATCTTCCACCACTGCTTTATCACTTTCTGGATCACCATTAATTTTTGCGAATGTTTTTTTCCATGCACGAGGGTAAACATTAGCTAGTTTTTCTTCACCTTCCCCAACATGAATTCTAACTCTTATTAATTGTCGAATATAACGATCTTCAGGAGTTTCAGTTTCAACATCAATAATATCTCCATTCATTTGATTGATTAATGCTTTTTGAATATTTTTTATTTTTTCAAAAGCCATTTGTTTCATCGCTTCAATTTTAGATGTGATTGCTTTGATTTGAGTTATTTGTAATAAAGCATCTTTTTCATCAGCTGGTGGTTCAATTTGCCTGAGTTGAAACAAAAAACCAAGTTCAGCAAAATTTTTCATTTTTTCAGTAACTACATCTTTTTCTATTTTTGCTGTTAGTTGTTGGAATAAATTGTTACATTTCTGTATCCGCTTCAACTCTTTTTTGATACATCGAAGCTTCTTAAATCTTTTCATAAGAGCAGCATGATATAACTTTCCACTTTTTTGCTTCTGTCGCGTCTAATGTTTACAGAGAGTTTCATATTGCCTGGGAGTTAAAAGTTTGTATTCTTGAATTTTTTCAAACAACACTCGATTGTTTTTGCTATTAATATCGTTGAAAATATTCATCAATTCTCTCATTCGTTTTTCTATTTCATTATAATTATTTGCTTCTTTTCTAAAAAAAACAATGTATTAGAAAATTGGTTTTAAATTTTTATAACTAAAAACTTACTGTTTTTTCCTTCTAATTTTTTTAAGCAATGCTTCTCTTCTATTTATTCTCTCAGCTTCTTCATCTGTCAACTTTTTTCGTTGAATTTGTTTTGATAGCTTGTCTTTTTCGTTATAAGCTGCTTTTTCTTCAGCTGACATATTTTTACGTTGAATTTCAACAGCTTCTCTATTTTTTTTATCAAAATCACGTTTTTCATGCGAAGACATAGCAGCTTTTTTAGCTCTTTTTCTCTCCTTTTCTTTTTGATTATCCGCAATTTTTTTTTCTTCTGTTCTTCCTGCTCTTTGTCGTTGTTTTTTCTCCCTGGCTTTTCTTCTTTTCTTTTCCTCTTCAGTTTCAGGAGCTTTTTGAACTTTTAAAGGAATTTTTGCTGGGGTTACAGTTGTAGTTTTTGGATTTGGTTGCGGAATTGGATTCAAAGGTCCTTCCTTTTGCGATGGGTGTAATAATGCATGATCCGATGCAATTAAAGTTGGAGCATTTGGAATATTGAAAATTGGTTGTTGTGGAATTGTTGGATTCTTTATTTGGGGAATTTGATTTTGAACTGGATCTGGAGGTGTTTGTGTAAAAAGCCCAATGAAGTTTTGAACAGGTTTTGATCCAAATTGAAAAGGAATTGGGATTTGAGTTGTTTTTAAAGGGGTTGGCCAATTAACTACGTTTCCTTTTCTTTGTGCCATTCTATCAAATATACCCATATATCGGTTAAATTCGGCGTCGATATTTAAATTTAAAATTCTTCTGCATCTTCCAGTAAATCCGACTTCTTCAACAACGCGAATACAATGAACTGCGCATCTTTTTGCATCTTTTTGAATATTATGCGTTAATGGATGCGCGAGTATACATGGGATTGGATGATTAAAAAGTTCGTTACCAATTTTTTCCATTATTCTTTTTATCATTGAAAGTTTATGTTCGGAAGGTTTATCATTTCCAAATGGATCAACGAAAATTGCCATTCTTCCTCTGCCATCAATTATAAATACATTCCAATGTCTGTTTTCTTCATTCCACGGAAATATAATAAGGTCAGGATCATGAGGAAATACTTGAAGAGAATCTTTTGCATCAAGAATTATTGGATGATAAATACAATTAATATACATTGAATTTATTAAAGCTATTCTTTTAAATGGTCCATCTCGAACAGCAAATGGAATCAAGCCAGCAATAGCCACGTTTACTTGAATTTCATTTAACCATTCATCATCATCCCTTTGATTCACATCGGGTAAACTAAAACCGATTCCATCAAAATTTGCCACATTTGGATTTTGCGGAATTTGCGCAAGTGGCACTCGTGGTGGTTGACTAGGAGCTCTATAAGTTTTGAATATAAAATTTATTAAAAAAGTATATTTTTTAATTACCTATTTCCTGGATTTATATCTCCATTTACTTCAATTACATAACATTGATTGGATTTCTTTTTAATGCCAACAATCTTTTGCAAACACCAGCATGTCACCAAGCATGTAAATAAATTTGTAACTAAAAAAATATATTTTATTTTAGCCGTTAAAGGAAAAATAATTTACCAAAACTTTTCTTGTTTTTTGGAAAAATTTGAGGGTCATCGCGAATTTTCAAATGTTGGTTATAGCTTCCTAAAAAAAATTTGCATTTTTTTACAATAGTTATATTCTCTTACCAAAGCTACTATAATATTTTTGATCTGCTAATTCCATTTTTTTTTGTAATAATCTTTTCTGTTCCAAAATTATATTTTCAAAGTTTTTCTTTTCGCGTGGTGGTTTCGGCTGATAATCTTCACTACCATCTAAAAGAATTCTTTATCACATTTTTCATTTTTTTAATAAACTTTTCTTACCATATAAAGAAAAATTTCGTTTTTCCCATAATTTGTTTCTTTTTTTAATAAATTTCATACGGGCTTTTAGATCTTCATCTTTTTTCTTTTGGGAAACAGGTGAAGGAGGACCTAAAAGAATATTTAAATTTTTTGTTCTTATAAAACAATTTTTTCTTACCAAAATACCAATTTTCACGGTCTCGATCCTTTTTTTTCCTAAGGAAGAAAGACATTCTGAAGAAGAAGAAAATTGAATTAAATGTTGAGAAATCACGAATATCAAGCTTTTTATTTAATGAAGAAAAATGGCAGAAGAAGGTTTATGACCTGAAAGGAAATTTTCTAAGGTCAAAAAGCAATAAATGATTCCCTTTTTTTGGTGAACATAGGTTGTTGAAAATCTTTTTTTTCGATGAGAGAAATTCGTTTGAGGTCATATTCAAAATGCCCATGCCATCGCATTTTCGCGCCATGTATGTTTGTGGCTATATCTCCAGAGAAAAATCTTTGGGGTCATTACATTTATGTGACGCTTCATCTTATCCATTTTTGCCGCGCATAATTTTGTTTGAGATGATGATTGTTCCTTTAATGTAACTTTCAAATGTTTTAAAAACCAATTTATTTGAAACTTTTAAATAAAACACAAACATTAAATCAAATAAACAAAAAAATATACCAAAAAATATACCAAAAAATATACAAAAAAAAATATTATTATCTCTTCGAGATCAATAAAAGAAGGGAAATCAGTATTATAATTAGGCTAAAAGCCAATAAAAGTTGGAAGTTGAGTAGTGAAGTCAATAAAAGTAGGGAAATTAAAAAAAGTTGAAGTCAATAAAAGTTGTGAAATGCTTCCATTCAAATCATTCTAAACTCAACTTCGCGGCCCAAAAAAAATTTGACCATCCTTCTTATATAAATACCCTCTCATAAAAAAATAATTACAAAGCCTTGTGTCCTGTATCTAATAAATTAATTTACTTTTAATTGTAACTTTCTACGACAATAATTAAGGATCATCGCAACCTTTTTAATTGTAAAGCCATGCTTTATATTTCAATTTTTTGCATTTCATTTTTCATTATTATATTTTTTTAAAAGCTTAAAATGAATTGCTTTAAAGGGTTTTTGCTGCTTTTTGAAGTGTAAAAAATGTATTGTCAAATACATTGTAGTTTGGTCAAAATCTTTCCTTTTCTAAATTTTTTTTGGGCCGCGAAGTTGAGTTTAGAATGATTTGAATGGAAGCATTTCACAACTTTTATTGACTTCAACTTTTTTTAATTTCCCTACTTTTATTGACTTCACTACTCAACTTCCAACTTTTATTGGCTTTTAGCCTAATTATAATACTGATTATCTCTCTCATTTTCTCATTTACCACAGAAAAGAAATGAAACTAACGTGAATGAATAAAACACGTAAGTGTTCCGACGAAACTGCTTGTTAATATTCAAGCAAATTTTTATCAATCAACAACAATGGGTTGCTTTTTATTGCTATTATTGTCGTCAACTATCTCATTCGTGGTAGCTTTTTTGCAACGTAAATAATTATCATCAGAAAAAAGAAGAACCATAAACAATTTTTAAATGCGTCAGAATACTTTTAAAACTATGAATAATGGTTTTTTGTTAAGTATAAAAGGAAAACAATCATGGCAGGTTTAAGTCATCAAAATTGGAACACTTCTACCCTTGATTGGATTTCTTGAGAGCTACATAACTTTCATTAACTATGGCATTTAACAATTATTATAATATTTCAAACAACAACAAAGAAGAAATTTATTTAATTAATCAAAATCCTAAAAATGCTCGAATGATTAATTATTTTCATAAACAATGGATTTATAAACAAAGCTTTAAATCATTTTTCAAACAACAAAAACAAAATGAAACTCATTCTGATTTTGTTATTCCACCAAATAGTTTCGACACTCCTTATCAATCTATTCCGATTCTTTATGAACATCAAACAAATTTCAATGATCTTTGGAATACATTTGAAAAGCATTCGTTAATCACAAATCGAGCTTGTTTAAAGCAATTAGCTATGATGAATGTAAATACACAAACAAGAAAATGTGTAATGGAATTAAAAAAAGTTGGAAAATCATCAGAGACTAATTTGGAATTGGATTATTATGTTTTAGAACTTCATGGAAATATTGAATATTTCGATAATAAAAATATGAATTATAAAATTGGTTCATGCGTTGCAGGAATGTTAACAAACGATAAAAGTTTAATACCTGAATGGACAACTTTTCGACATAAAAGTTTTAATTTACCCCTAAATTTTGTTAAACGAACTTTATCATTGCCTCCAAATTTTGGTTCCGATTATTTTGAAACAAAAAATAATTATAATAATTTCTTTCAAACTAAATCTTCCATTCGAATTCATTACACTTCAGAAATCGATGCATTTATTAAAAACAAAAATGGCCAAATGATTCCAGTTGAAATTAAAGCCGTTTATTATGATTGGAATAATAATAATAATAATCAAGAAATTCAACCTAAAACTGCTTTCAAAGCTGCCCTTCAATGTCATTTTGCTGGAGTAAATGATATTGTTATAGCTTTTCATGATCGAAAACGCATTCAAAGGGTCCAACATTATTCGTTAAAAGAAATGGAAGAAATTGCATTAACAAAAAATTTGAATGTTAAAAATGCAATTAGTGAAGCTAAATTTTTACTTCGACAAATCGTAAATGAATTTGATGAAAGAGTTTTTAATGGCAGCATGAATGATTTGGATACTTTGATAATTACAAAAGATAAAGATAGGGAATTTGGAGGATATTCATTAAAATTTAGTAAAAAATAAAAATTAGCTTTATTATTATTTTTTTATAGTGAAAATAGATTTTAAAATTGTTTTTATGTTGGTTTTGCTATTTTGTGATTTTTTTTTTATTTTACTTTGTAAATTTTTGCTTTATTGAAAATAAATTAAATGTCAAAAATATAATTCACCAATCGTAAGATAAAAAATTAGCAATAAACTCAAATTTTAATCCATCATGAATTAAAAATTCTTTAGTAATAATTGTGTTTTTATTTTCATATTTAATTTCCATACTTTTTTCTTTCTCAGCTTTGTTAATAAAATTTAAATTTGAACGAGATGCATCACGAAAGTTTCCACTAAATTGAATGATTCCTTTAACATTAAATGGAATTTTTTGAAAAAAATTTGAATTTAGTTGTCGAATTTCTTGGAATAAATTTTCTTGATTTAATGGAGCACAAAAAGTTAGATTAACGTTTAGAAATTTTAGGTTTGGAAAATTTTGTGAAATGTAAATTGAAAAAAGTTTCATTTTTTCTTCATTTAACGAATATGGTTTCACAGCATCGCGATTTCCTTCAAAGCGGCTCGTTTGGCGTTATTTTGGCGTTGAAAACAAAGAAACGCGCAAGTGTTAATTTAATTATTTTGAATATATTAATTAACTATCGAATTAATTTTATAGAGGGGATATTAATTTAGAGATTTCAAAGTATTTTACGGGACAAAATTTGGATTTTTTCATCCAAAAAAATAGAGCAAGCCATACACCTAAGAATTAGCATAATTGGATGCTGTATCTCGAGATAAAAACTAAAATTTTTGTAAACGGTAGTCAGCATCAGATTCGGCATGTTGAAAAACCCTAGAATCTGAAGTTTCACTCGAAAAAAATGCAAAATTCAAATAATTTTGACGTTTTTAAGATTCTCGAGACGTATATTTTTCAGTTTCAGAAGGAAAACTATTTATTATTATTATTCAATTGATGCTGTACAATAGCAAGTTTTATTCACCATCCTCGAACCTATATTCGTGCCAACTATCATTTTTGGTTAACTGACTGCGAAAAAACTAGATGCACTTTGAAAATACCAATACACCCGATATCAGTATCTCCATTTCCACAGCGACAACCGTGTCTGAAAATTACAAATTCGGATTCTACGTAAAAAATTACATATAAATAATCAAATATGTAAATTAAAAAAATTACGATAAGAATTTTAAACAATTTTTTACATTTTGGCTACAGGTAAACGAGATCAACACCATTATGTCAGAAATATAAGAATATTATTTAAAATTCTTATCGTAATTTTTTTAATTTACATATTTGATTATTTATATGTAATTTTTTACGTAGAATCCGAATTTGTAATTTTCAGACACGGTTGTCGCTGTGGAAATGGAGATACTGATATCGGGTGTATTGGTATTTTCAAAGTGCATCTAGTTTTTTCGCAGTCAGTTAACCAAAAATGATAGTTGGCACGAATATAGGTTCGAGGATGGTGAATAAAACTTGCTATTGTACAGCATCAATTGAATAATAATAATAAATAGTTTTCCTTCTGAAACTGAAAAATATACGTCTCGAGAATCTTAAAAACGTCAAAATTATTTGAATTTTGCATTTTTTTCGAGTGAAACTTCAGATTCTAGGGTTTTTCAACATGCCGAATCTGATGCTGACTACCGTTTACAAAAATTTTAGTTTTTATCTCGAGATACAGCATCCAATTATGCTAATTCTTAGGTGTATGGCTTGCTCTATTTTTTTGGATGAAAAAATCCAAATTTTGTCCCGTAAAATACTTTGAAATCTCTAAATTAATATCCCCTCTATAAAATTAATTCGATAGTTAATTAATATATTCAAAATAATTAAATTAACACTTGCGCGTTTCTTTGTTTTCAACGCCAAAATAACGCCAAACGAGCCACTCGAAACGTTGTGTGGTTTATAAATAAATGAGCCTTGAAACTCAAGGTTTTCTACATTAAAAAACGGCAAACTAAAAATAAGAAATTATAGAATAATAAAACAAAACAAAAAAACGAATAAGAAGCTTACGCATGTAACCGTTTTTTATGTGTTCGATAAATAAAATTATTGAATTTAAATTTTGGAAATGAAAATGGAATTTTTGAAGTTTCCTAAAAAAACTTTTTTATTTCATTATTCGGCTGATTTTTTTATTTTCTTTTGTAAATTTTGAGAATAAAACACAAAGCATTTTTTTGTTAAAAGTCTATGGCAAAATTTTCTTTTTTACCATTGGGAAATTTTTAATATAATTTTTTTTTGAATTTTTAATAAATATTTTCTCATAAAAGTAAATTAAAAGGCTTATAAAAAGAACTAACGCAAAATAGAAGATTTTCCAGGTTTATTCTTTTTGCAAAATCCACGTTTGGCCATGATATAATTTTAATTTCATTAACTGAAGTTGAAACAAATGCTAAAATTGCGTCTAATAATGAGTGACTATAATGAATCCAAAAGCATTTAATTTTAATGTCCTAAAATAAAAAAATTCTTTTCATAAATAGATTTGCATATT
The DNA here is from genome assembly GCA_028622995.1 of Panagrolaimus kolymaensis. Taxonomy (NCBI): domain Eukaryota; kingdom Metazoa; phylum Nematoda; class Chromadorea; order Rhabditida; family Panagrolaimidae; genus Panagrolaimus; species Panagrolaimus kolymaensis. The sequence goes on along the minus strand of JAJQJQ010000029.1, from coordinate 669,422 downwards.
GCATTAAAAAAATTTTTTAAACAACTTACGTCATTATTAAGACAAATAATACCTATCCGATTAGTTTCAATCACAATTTTTTGAGATCGTCGTAAATGGTTTAAACCAATATTAAATATTTGTTTTCCCGCTGACATAAAATTGATCAAAGTTGCATCGGATAAAGAATCGGATGAATGCATTAAATTAATAAAAATTGAATTAAGCATTTCTTTGTTGAGAACAGTCATTTTTGTGGAGGATAAAAATATAAAAAAGAGAACTGGTGAAAAAATAAAATATAAAAAACCCTTTTCCTAAAAAAAAGCGCCAAAATAATGATTTGTGTCAAACCCATTTAGTCTGTCTCTTAAGCTGACGAAGCAAAGAAAAAGGAACGCGGACTATAAAATGACGGTGCAAAAAAAAAGATTGTCGTGGTTTTTTTGCTTTTCTAACTACGATGACGATGCATAAAATCGCTAAATGTCCAGTCGTTGTTCTTTTGACCTTTTGTTTTTATTTTAAGTTCGTGTTCGTGGGTTAAAGAGCATTTTTTTTTATTTTGTTGAAAAAAAAAAGTATTTTAAAAAATGTAAAATAAAAGATTTTTTTCTCATTATTGTGAGAGAATTAACATTTTTTTTCTTGATAATAAATAAAAAAAGCAGAAAAAATGAAAAAAATTCATCCATTTATGTTTTTGTTTTAGATTATTATTTGATTATCGCTTTGGATTTTTTTTCTTATTCTCTATCAACTGGGTCAAAATTTAATAATTAGAAAGAAAAATGCTAAGAAAAATATATAAAAGAAGCTATCTTTTTATTTCCAACAAAAAAATTATTTTTTTGCATGTCCATGAGTAACAAGATTATATTGTAATGGAATGGTATTAAAAATGATTTGATCGTGATTCATTCCACCTTTTTCAAAAGCTGCATTTTGACCATTGATATCGCTGAGTTTTCTTCCACAAGCTTGAAATCCAACTTTATCATCATTTTGTGAATATATAGTAAAAATTCTAGCTCCTTCATATCGAATTGGTGCATTTATATCAGCGAGAAATGTTGATTGACAATGCATTCCATTATTCAAATTGCAAGTACCAAATGGAAAAACGCATAGGAATGAACCAAAATTTGCTCCAGCAACTCCAACATAAGTATGAATTAAACCTGTAAGAGGTGGGCCAAGATATTCGCCTGTATCAACACATGAGCCTCCAAGGATAGCTTTTCGAGCGATTGGTGAACCCATGGATATTCCAATCACATGTACTTGGGAACCAGTATATTCAGCCACAGCTTGAATGAGAATTCGAATCTAAAAATTTAGAAGTTAATAAACTTATAAATTTATTTGGGGCATTTTTTTGTTGTAAAAAAATTTGCTTAAATATTAAAAAATTTTGTGATTATTTTTACTCACAGATTTAACATAATGACAATCCATTTGAACTAGTACCACATTAGTTTTTCCTGCATCCCCATAAGTGGTGGCATAAACTTCATTATCTTGATAACCATGATTCAAAAAATGTTGCTGAATCCTTGCGAAGGTTCCAGCGCTATTAGTTATTCCATGAACGATAATTACAGGTGGGCGTCTAAAAATATACAAATTTTTCAATTTTCTTTTATTTTTGTTATCAAAAACAAAAAAATTATCAACTGCTAAGAATTTTTTTATCGTGAAAACAGATTTTTAGAGTTAATCAACCAAAGAAAAAAAGAGTCTTACCTGACCATTCCATTAATTCCGCCACCAAAAGATCCACCTCCGCCTAAATCATTTCTAGCAAGTAATTCAGCTGTAGGTTGACCAAATCGACTTGAAACAAAATTATAAAATCCTCCACTTATTGTTCCAAATACATAATTAATATTGCAAAGAATAATGGAAAAGAGAAATATAATTTTATAATTTACAAGCATTTTGGTTTTTTAATATCAGCCACAATTTTTTTTAATAAAAAAATAAACTCTCTGTTTATAAAGAAGAAAAAAATTGTTCCGGCAGAGTTGATTTTTACCCAAAAAAATGAAATCATAAAGATAGGTTCTTTTTTTCTTTTTGCAACTTTAGATCATTTTTTTTGAAAGGTGTAAACCCGTAACAACCGGTTGCTCGCTCGCCTGTGGTTATTTTCACTTTTTTAAAAGAACAATTTAAAATTTGTAGTTCTGTTCGGCCAATTTGAGAATGGAAAAGATCTTTATTATTTCTTTTTTGTGTTGGGTTTTTTGACGTAATAAAAATGATTGATTAAATAATATGAATGAAAATAATTAATAAAAGCAAGATTAATTCAGTTTAGTTTATTTTGCTTTTAAAATAATTCAATAAAATTTTAAGCAATAAAAAATAAGAAATTTTTAAAATGAAAATAAATTTCTTTTATTTGCTTTAGTTCTAGAAGCCAAAAATCTTTTTACAGCAATGAAAATGATTTAATTTTATTATTACTAATCATGATATTTGATAAAAAGCAAAAGGTTAAAATAAAAGCAGAAATCATAGATTAATGATTAATTTTTTTTAACACATTTTGATTCATATTTTGATTCTCAAGATCGATCATCTATCGTGAATTGCAATAATTAAAATAAATAATATGCGTGCAAGAAAATTAAGTGTTCCCACAAAATTAGATCCAATATAAAGAAATTTTTTGCTATTTGTTGTTTAGAGATCCTTTTTATTAAACTTTTATAATTGAAAAAACAAAAAAAAATCTTAAAAATTTTAATGTTGGCAGAAAGCATTCTGAAAAAAAATGTTAGACTGTTAGCTATCAAGGTAAATAAGCAAGTGTAACTTGATTAAATAATAGAAGCTTCAAATGTTGGAAAAGTATTGAGTTTACTGAAAGTTTTTTCCTTTTTAATTGAAGAAGTTTCTCCATATCCAAAGTCTTCACTAAAAAAATAGATTAAAAAAATTATTGATAATAGGAAAAGCATACAATTCTAGTTTCTCTAATTTATGCAATTTTTTAATGGCCTCTTCGGGTGGAATATAAGCATCATTATCATTAATTGATTAGAACATGTCAAAATAAAGGTTTTTGATTGTTCCAGAACAAGTAAGCTTTTCATATTCATACTGGGATAAATTCTGGAGGGTTAAGAACAAATCAGTGAGATTATAAGTATCAACTTTTTAAAGCAAATTTGAAAAAGAAGCATAAAAATTTAATTTTTATCAAATATTATATCATCGATTGCGGGCTAATTAGGAGAAATGATTAGAAAAACAAAAAAAAATTAAATATTCAAAAAAATTTATTAAAAACATTTTAAACCGAACGAAAAGCCTATTGAAAAAAAAAGTTAGACTGACTGACGACTGCTTTCAAACGATGCCTGCAATCAATTTGAAGATGGCTATGTTTTTTTTGCATGCTTTTTTTGTACCTGACTTTTTTTTCTTCTTCCATGTCTTTTTTGCATCAAATAAAGGGTTTTTTTTATTACTCATCGTCGTGTCGTGGACCCATCAAAAATAGGTATGAAAAAAAAAACAGCAAGCAAAGTTCTTTTGGGTTACAAAAAGAGATACATAAATCAGACATTGAATGATTCTATATTGTTTCTGGAATTTTTTAAAATTTTTATTAGAATTTTTTTTTATTTGTGCATAAATATTATCTAGCCTCAAAAAAAGCTACAATAAAGGTAATGCAAAAATTGAAGCAGCAAACTGTGCATAAATCTCGGTAATATATATTTTTTCGATAATCCATTTCTAATAATCTTGCTGGCACAGCATTCCAAATAAACAAAATGATGACAAAATTTTCATCATTTTTATGTTATTTTATTTATTTAATAATCTCTCATTCGCTTTCAAGAGCAGAATCGATTTTCAAAAAAAATTTTATATATAGAGTTTTAAAAGTTTCAATACCAAATATTAAAAGGTTCGACAAAATTTTCTTCATTTTTATGTAATTTTATTTATTTAATAATCTCTCATTCGCTTTCAAAAGTGAAATCGATTTTCAAATAAAATTTTATTTATCGAGAGTTAAAAGTTTCAATGCCAAATATTTAAAGCTTCGACAAAAATTTCTTCATTTTTATGTAATTTTATTTATTTAATGACCTCTCATTCGCTTTCAAGAGCAGAATCAATTTTCAAAAAAAATTTTATTTATAGAGAGTTAAAAGTTTCAATACCAAATATTTAAAGCTTCGACAAAATTTTCTTCATTTTTATGTAATTTTATTTATTTAATGAACTCTCATTCGCTTTCAAGAGCAGAATCAATTTTCAAAAAAAATTTTATATATAGAGTTTTAAAAGTTTCAATACCAAATATTAAAAGGTTCGACAAAATTTTCTTCATTTTTATGTAATTTTATTTATTTAATAATCTCTCATTCGCTTTCAAAAGTGAAATCGATTTTCAGAAATTTTTAAAGTTAAGAGAAAACAAAAAGTTTCAATGCCAAATATTAAAAGTTTCGACAAAATTTTCTTCATTTTTATGTAATTTTATTTATTTAATGACCTCTCATTCGCTTTCAAGAGCGAAATCGATTTTCAGAAATTTTTAAAGTTAAGAGAAAATAAAAAGTTTCAATGCCAAATATTAAAAGCTTCGACAAAATTTTCTTCATTTTTATGTAATTTTATTTATTTAATGACCTCTCATTCGCTTTCAAAAGTGAAATCGATTTTCAAATAAAATTTTGTTTATCGAGAGTTAAAAGTTTCAATGCCAAATATTTAAAGCTTCGACAAAAATTTCTTCATTTTTATGTTATTTTATTTAATTAAAAATCTCTCATTCGCTTTCAAGAGCGAAATCGATTTTCAAAAATTTTTAAAGTAAATAGAAAACAAAAAGTTTCAATGCCAAATATTAAAAGCTTCGACAAAAATTTCTTCATTTTTATGTTATTTTATTTAATTAAAAATCTCTCATTCGCTTTCAAGAGCGAAATCGATTTTCAAAATTTTTTAAAGTAAATAGAAAACAAAAAGTTTCAATGCCAAATATTAAAAGCTTCGACAAAAATTTCTTCATTTTTATGTTATTTTATTTAATTAAAAATCTCTCATTCGCTTTCAAGAGCGAAATCGATTTTCAAAAATTTTTAAAGTAAATAGAAAACAAAAAGTTTCAATGCCAAATATTAAAAGCTTCGACAAAAATTTCTTCATTTTTATGTTATTTTATTTAATTAAAAATCTCTCATTCGCTTTCAAGAGCGAAATCGATTTTCAAAAATTTTTAAAGTAAATAGAAAACAAAAAGTTTCAATGCCAAATATTAAAAGCTTCGACAAAAATTTCTTCATTTTTATGTTATTTTATTTAATTAAAAATCTCTCATTCGCTTTCAAGAGCGAAATCGATTTTCAAAAATTTTTAAAGTAAATAGAAAACAAAAAGTTTCAATGCCAAATATTAAAAGCTTCGACAAAAATTTCTTCATTTTTATGTTATTTTATTTAATTAAAAATCTCTCATTCGCTTTCAAGAGCGAAATCGATTTTCAAAAATTTTTAAAGTAAATAGAAAACAAAAAGTTTCAATGCCAAATATTAAAAGCTTCGACAAAAATTTCTTCATTTTTATGTTATTTTATTTAATTAAAAATCTCTCATTCGCTTTCAAGAGCGAAATCGATTTTCAAAATTTTTTAAAGTAAATAGAAAACAAAAAGTTTCAATGCCAAATATTAAAAGCTTCGACAAAAATTTCTTCATTTTTATGTTATTTTATTTAATTAAAAATCTCTCATTCGCTTTCAAGAGCGAAATCGATTTTCAAAAATTTTTAAAGTAAATAGAAAACAAAAAGTTTCAATGCCAAATATTAAAAGCTTCGACAAAAATTTCTTCATTTTTATGTTATTTTATTTAATTAAAAATCTCTCATTCGCTTTCAAGAGCGAAATCGATTTTCAAAAATTTTTAAAGTAAATAGAAAACAAAAAGTTTCAATGCCAAATATTAAAAGCTTCGACAAAAATTTCTTCATTTTTATGTTATTTTATTTAATTAAAAATCTCTCATTCGCTTTCAAGAGCGAAATCGATTTTCAAAAATTTTTAAAGTAAATAGAAAACAAAAAGTTTCAATGCCAAATATTAAAAGCTTCGACAAAAATTTCTTCATTTTTATGTTATTTTATTTAATTAAAAATCTCTCATTCGCTTTCAAGAGCGAAATCGATTTTCAAAAATTTTTAAAGTAAATAGAAAACAAAAAGTTTCAATGCCAAATATTAAAAGCTTCGACAAAAATTTCTTCATTTTTATGTTATTTTATTTAATTAAAAATCTCTCATTCGCTTTCAAGAGCGAAATCGATTTTCAAAATTTTTTAAAGTAAATAGAAAACAAAAAGTTTCAATGCCAAATATTAAAAGCTTCGACAAAAATTTCTTCATTTTTATGTTATTTTATTTAATTAAAAATCTCTCATTCGCTTTCAAGAGCGAAATCGATTTTCAAAAATTTTTAAAGTAAATAGAAAACAAAAAGTTTCAATGCCAAATATTAAAAGCTTCGACAAAAATTTCTTCATTTTTATGTTATTTTATTTAATTAAAAATCTCTCATTCGCTTTCAAGAGCGAAATCGATTTTCAAAAATTTTTAAAGTAAATAGAAAACAAAAAGTTTCAATGCCAAATATTAAAAGCTTCGACAAAAATTTCTTCATTTTTATGTTATTTTATTTAATTAAAAATCTCTCATTCGCTTTCAAGAGCGAAATCGATTTTCAAAAATTTTTAAAGTAAATAGAAAACAAAAAGTTTCAATGCCAAATATTAAAAGCTTCGACAAAAATTTCTTCATTTTTATGTTATTTTATTTAATTAAAAATCTCTCATTCGCTTTCAAGAGCGAAATCGATTTTCAAAAATTTTTAAAGTAAATAGAAAACAAAAAGTTTCAATGCCAAATATTAAAAGCTTCGACAAAAATTTCTTCATTTTTATGTTATTTTATTTATTTAATGACCTCTCATTCGCTTTCAAGAGCGAAATCGATTTTCAAAAATTTTTAAAGTAAATAGAAAACAAAAAGTTTCAATGCCAAATATTAAAAGCTTCGACAAAAATTTCTTCATTTTTATGTTATTTTATTTAATTAAAAATCTCTCATTCGCTTTCAAGAGCGAAATCGATTTTCAAAAATTTTTAAAGTAAATAGAAAACAAAAAGTTTCAATGCCAAATATTAAAAGCTTCGACAAAAATTTCTTCATTTTTATGTTATTTTATTTAATTAAAAATCTCTCATTCGCTTTCAAGAGCGAAATCGATTTTCAAAAATTTTTAAAGTAAATAGAAAACAAAAAGTTTCAATGCCAAATATTAAAAGCTTCGACAAAAATTTCTTCATTTTTATGTTATTTTATTTATTTAATGACCTCTCATTCGCTTTCAAGAGCGAAATCGATTTTCAAAAATTTTTAAAGTAAATAGAAAACAAAAAGTTTCAATGCCAAATATTAAAAGCTTCGACAAAAATTTCTTCATTTTTATGTTATTTTATTTAATTAAAAATCTCTCATTCGCTTTCAAGAGCGAAATCGATTTTCAAAAATTTTTAAAGTAAATAGAAAACAAAAAGTTTCAATGCCAAATATTAAAAGCTTCGACAAAAATTTCTTCATTTTTATGTTATTTTATTTAATTAAAAATCTCTCATTCGCTTTCAAGAGCGAAATCGATTTTCAAAAATTTTTAAAGTAAATAGAAAACAAAAAGTTTCAATGCCAAATATTAAAAGCTTCGACAAAAATTTCTTCATTTTTATGTTATTTTATTTAATTAAAAATCTCTCATTCGCTTTCAAGAGCGAAATCGATTTTCAAAAATTTTTAAAGTAAATAGAAAACAAAAAGTTTCAATGCCAAATATTAAAAGCTTCGACAAAAATTTCTTCATTTTTATGTTATTTTATTTAATTAAAAATCTCTCATTCGCTTTCAAGAGCGAAATCTATTTTCAAAAATTTTTAAAGTAAATAGAAAACAAAAAGTTTCAATGCCAAATATTAAAAGCTTCGACAAAAATTTCTTCATTTTTATGTTATTTTATTTATTTAATGACCTCTCATTCGCTTTCAAGGGCAGAATCGAATTTCAAAAAAAATTTTATTTTTAGAGTGTTAAAAGTTTCAATGCCAAATATTAAAAGCTTCGACAAAAATTTCTTCATTTTTATGTTATTTTATTTAATTAAAAATCTCTCATTCGCTTTCAAGAGCGAAATCTATTTTCAAAAATTTTTAAAGTAAATAGAAAACAAAAAGTTTCAATGCCAAATATTAAAAGCTTCGACAAAAATTTATCATTTTTATGTTATTTTATTTAATTAAAAATCTCTCATTCGCTTTCAAGAGCGAAATCTATTTTCAAAAATTTTTAAAGTAAATAGAAAACAAAAAGTTTCAATGCCAAATATTAAAAGCTTCGACAAAAATTTCTTCATTTTTATGTTATTTTATTTATTTAATGACCTCTCATTCGCTTTCAAGGGCAGAATCGAATTTCAAAAAAAATTTTATTTTTAGAGTGTTAAAAGTTTCAATGCCAAATATTAAAAGCTTCGACAAAAATTTCTTCATTTTTATGTTATTTTATTTAATTAAAAATCTCTCATTCGCTTTCAAGAGCGAAATCGATTTTCAAAAATTTTTAAAGTAAATAGAAAACAAAAAGTTTCAATGCCAAATATTAAAAGCTTCGACAAAAATTTCTTCATTTTTATGTTATTTTATTTATTTAATGACCTCTCATTCGCTTTCAAGAGCGAAATCGATTTTCAAAAATTTTTAAAGTAAATAGAAAACAAAAAGTTTCAATGCCAAATATTAAAAGCTTCGACAAAAATTTCTTCATTTTTATGTTATTTTATTTAATTAAAAATCTCTCATTCGCTTTCAAGAGCGAAATCGATTTTCAAAAATTTTTAAAGTAAATAGAAAACAAAAAGTTTCAATGCCAAATATTAAAAGCTTCGACAAAAATTTCTTCATTTTTATGTTATTTTATTTAATTAAAAATCTCTCATTCGCTTTCAAGAGCGAAATCGATTTTCAAAAATTTTTAAAGTAAATAGAAAACAAAAAGTTTCAATGCCAAATATTAAAAGCTTCGACAAAAATTTCTTCATTTTTATGTTATTTTATTTATTTAATGACCTCTCATTCGCTTTCAAGGGCAGAATCGAATTTCAAAAAAAATTTTATTTTTAGAGTGTTAAAAGTTTCAATGCCAAATATTAAAAGCTTCGACAAAAATTTCTTCATTTTTATGTTATTTTATTTAATTAAAAATCTCTCATTCGCTTTCAAGAGCGAAATCGATTTTCAAAAATTTTTAAAGTAAATAGAAAACAAAAAGTTTCAATGCCAAATATTAAAAGCTTCGACAAAAATTTCTTCATTTTTATGTTATTTTATTTATTTAATGACCTCTCATTCGCTTTCAAGAGCGAAATCGATTTTCAAAAATTTTTAAAGTAAATAGAAAACAAAAAGTTTCAATGCCAAATATTAAAAGCTTCGACAAAAATTTCTTCATTTTTATGTTATTTTATTTAATTAAAAATCTCTCATTCGCTTTCAAGAGCGAAATCGATTTTCAAAAATTTTTAAAGTAAATAGAAAACAAAAAGTTTCAATGCCAAATATTAAAAGCTTCGACAAAAATTTCTTCATTTTTATGTTATTTTATTTAATTAAAAATCTCTCATTCGCTTTCAAGAGCGAAATCGATTTTCAAAAATTTTTAAAGTAAATAGAAAACAAAAAGTTTCAATGCCAAATATTAAAAGCTTCGACAAAAATTTCTTCATTTTTATGTTATTTTATTTATTTAATGACCTCTCATTCGCTTTCAAGAGCGAAATCGATTTTCAAAAATTTTTAAAGTAAATAGAAAACAAAAAGTTTCAATGCCAAATATTAAAAGCTTCGACAAAAATTTCTTCATTTTTATGTTATTTTATTTAATTAAAAATCTCTCATTCGCTTTCAAGAGCGAAATCGATTTTCAAAAATTTTTAAAGTAAATAGAAAACAAAAAGTTTCAATGCCAAATATTAAAAGCTTCGACAAAAATTTCTTCATTTTTATGTTATTTTATTTATTTAATGACCTCTCATTCGCTTTCAAGAGCGAAATCGATTTTCAAAAATTTTTAAAGTAAATAGAAAACAAAAAGTTTCAATGCCAAATATTAAAAGCTTCGACAAAAATTTCTTCATTTTTATGTTATTTTATTTAATTAAAAATCTCTCATTCGCTTTCAAGAGCGAAATCGATTTTCAAAAATTTTTAAAGTAAATAGAAAACAAAAAGTTTCAATGCCAAATATTAAAAGCTTCGACAAAAATTTCTTCATTTTTATGTTATTTTATTTAATTAAAAATCTCTCATTCGCTTTCAAGAGCGAAATCGATTTTCAAAAATTTTTAAAGTAAATAGAAAACAAAAAGTTTCAATGCCAAATATTAAAAGCTTCGACAAAAATTTCTTCATTTTTATGTTATTTTATTTATTTAATGACCTCTCATTCGCTTTCAAGAGCGAAATCGATTTTCAAAAATTTTTAAAGTAAATAGAAAACAAAAAGTTTCAATGCCAAATATTAAAAGCTTCGACAAAAATTTCTTCATTTTTATGTTATTTTATTTAATTAAAAATCTCTCATTCGCTTTCAAGAGCGAAATCGATTTTCAAAAATTTTTAAAGTAAATAGAAAACAAAAAGTTTCAATGCCAAATATTAAAAGCTTCGACAAAAATTTCTTCATTTTTATGTTATTTTATTTATTTGATGACCTCTCATTCGCTTTCAAGGGCAGAATCGAATTTCAAAAAAAATTTTATTTTTAGAGTGTTAAAAGTTTCAATGCCAAATATTAAAAGCTTCGACAAAAATTTCTTCATTTTTATGTTATTTTATTTAATTAAAAATCTCTCATTCGCTTTCAAGAGCGAAATCGATTTTCAAAAATTTTTAAAGTAAATAGAAAACAAAAAGTTTCAATGCCAAATATTAAAAGCTTCGACAAAAATTTCTTCATTTTTATGTTATTTTATTTATTTAATGACCTCTCATTCGCTTTCAAGAGCGAAATCGATTTTCAAAAATTTTTAAAGTAAATAGAAAAGAAAAAGTTTCAATGCCAAATATTAAAAGCTTCGACAAAAATTTCTTCATTTTTATGTTATTTTATTTATTTAATGACCTCTCATTCGCTTTCAAGGGCAGAATCGAATTTCAAAAAAAATTTTATTTTTAGAGTGTTAAAAGTTTCAATGCCAAATATTAAAAGCTTCGACAAAAATTTCTTCATTTTTATGTTATTTTATTTAATTAAAAATCTCTCATTCGCTTTCAAGAGCGAAATCGATTTTCAAAAATTTTTAAAGTAAATAGAAAACAAAAAGTTTCAATGCCAAATATTAAAAGCTTCGACAAAAATTTATCATTTTTATGTTATTTTATTTAATTAAAAATCTCTCATTCGCTTTCAAGAGCGAAATCGATTTTCAAAAATTTTTAAAGTAAATAGAAAACAAAAAGTTTCAATGCCAAATATTAAAAGCTTCGACAAAAATTTCTTCATTTTTATGTTATTTTATTTAATTAAAAATCTCTCATTCGCTTTCAAGAGCGAAATCGATTTTCAAAAATTTTTAAAGTAAATAGAAAACAAAAAGTTTCAATGCCAAATATTAAAAGCTTCGACAAAAATTTCTTCATTTTTATGTTATTTTATTTAATTAAAAATCTCTCATTCGCTTTCAAGAGCGAAATCGATTTTCAAAAATTTTTAAAGTAAATAGAAAACAAAAAGTTTCAATGCCAAATATTAAAAGCTTCGACAAAAATTTCTTCATTTTTATGTTATTTTATTTAATTAAAAATCTCTCATTCGCTTTCAAGAGCGAAATCTATTTTCAAAAATTTTTAAAGTAAATAGAAAACAAAAAGTTTCAATGCCAAATATTAAAAGCTTCGACAAAAATTTATCATTTTTATGTTATTTTATTTAATTAAAAATCTCTCATTCGCTTTCAAGAGCGAAATCTATTTTCAAAAATTTTTAAAGTAAATAGAAAACAAAAAGTTTCAATGCCAAATATTAAAAGCTTCGACAAAAATTTCTTCATTTTTATGTTATTTTATTTATTTAATGACCTCTCATTCGCTTTCAAGGGCAGAATCGAATTTCAAAAAAAATTTTATTTTTAGAGTGTTAAAAGTTTCAATGCCAAATATTAAAAGCTTCGACAAAAATTTCTTCATTTTTATGTTATTTTATTTAATTAAAAATCTCTCATTCGCTTTCAAGAGCGAAATCGATTTTCAAAAATTTTTAAAGTAAATAGAAAACAAAAAGTTTCAATGCCAAATATTAAAAGCTTCGACAAAAATTTCTTCATTTTTATGTTATTTTATTTAATTAAAAATCTCTCATTCGCTTTCAAGAGCGAAATCGATTTTCAAAAATTTTTAAAGTAAATAGAAAACAAAAAGTTTCAATGCCAAATATTAAAAGCTTCGACAAAAATTTCTTCATTTTTATGTTATTTTATTTAATTAAAAATCTCTCATTCGCTTTCAAGAGCGAAATCGATTTTCAAAAATTTTTAAAGTAAATAGAAAACAAAAAGTTTCAATGCCAAATATTAAAAGCTTCGACAAAAATTTCTTCATTTTTATGTTATTTTATTTAATTAAAAATCTCTCATTCGCTTTCAAGAGCGAAATCGATTTTCAAAATTTTTTAAAGTAAATAGAAAACAAAAAGTTTCAATGCCAAATATTAAAAGCTTCGACAAAAATTTCTTCATTTTTATGTTATTTTATTTAATTAAAAATCTCTCATTCGCTTTCAAGAGCGAAATCGATTTTCAAAAATTTTTAAAGTAAATAGAAAACAAAAAGTTTCAATGCCAAATATTAAAAGCTTCGACAAAAATTTCTTCATTTTTATGTTATTTTATTTAATTAAAAATCTCTCATTCGCTTTCAAGAGCGAAATCGATTTTCAAAAATTTTTAAAGTAAATAGAAAACAAAAAGTTTCAATGCCAAATATTAAAAGCTTCGACAAAAATTTCTTCATTTTTATGTTATTTTATTTAATTAAAAATCTCTCATTCGCTTTCAAGAGCGAAATCGATTTTCAAAAATTTTTAAAGTAAATAGAAAACAAAAAGTTTCAATGCCAAATATTAAAAGCTTCGACAAAAATTTCTTCATTTTTATGTTATTTTATTTAATTAAAAATCTCTCATTCGCTTTCAAGAGCGAAATCGATTTTCAAAAATTTTTAAAGTAAATAGAAAACAAAAAGTTTCAATGCCAAATATTAAAAGCTTCGACAAAAATTTCTTCATTTTTATGTTATTTTATTTATTTAATGACCTCTCATTCGCTTTCAAGAGCGAAATCGATTTTCAAAAATTTTTAAAGTAAATAGAAAACAAAAAGTTTCAATGCCAAATAATAAAAGCTTCGACAAAAATTTCTTCATTTTTATGTTATTTTATTTATTTATTGACGTATCATTTGCTTTCAAGAGCGAAATCGATTTTCAAAAATTTTTAAAGTAAATAGAAAACAAAAAGTTTCAATGCCAAATATTAAAAGCTTCGACAAAAATTTCTTCATTTTTATGTTATTTTATTTAATTAAAAATCTCTCATTCGCTTTCAAGAGCGAAATCGATTTTCAAAAATTTTTAAAGTAAATAGAAAACAAAAAGTTTCAATGCCAAATATTAAAAGCTTCGACAAAAATTTCTTCATTTTTATGTTATTTTATTTAATTAAAAATCTCTCATTCGCTTTCAAGAGCGAAATCGATTTTCAAAAATTTTTAAAGTAAATAGAAAACAAAAAGTTTCAATGCCAAATATTAAAAGCTTCGACAAAAATTTCTTCATTTTTATGTTATTTTATTTAATTAAAAATCTCTCATTCGCTTTCAAGAGCGAAATCGATTTTCAAAAATTTTTAAAGTAAATAGAAAACAAAAAGTTTCAATGCCAAATATTAAAAGCTTCGACAAAAATTTCTTCATTTTTATGTTATTTTATTTAATTAAAAATCTCTCATTCGCTTTCAAGAGCGAAATCGATTTTCAAAAATTTTTAAAGTAAATAGAAAACAAAAAGTTTCAATGCCAAATATTAAAAGCTTCGACAAAAATTTCTTCATTTTTATGTTATTTTATTTAATTAAAAATCTCTCATTCGCTTTCAAGAGCGAAATCGATTTTCAAAAATTTTTAAAGTAAATAGAAAACAAAAAGTTTCAATGCCAAATAATAAAAGCTTCGACAAAAATTTCTTCATTTTTATGTTATTTTATTTAATTAAAAATCTCTCATTCGCTTTCAAGAGCGAAATCGATTTTCAAAAATTTTTAAAGTAAATAGAAAACAAAAAGTTTCAATGCCAAATATTAAAAGCTTCGACAAAAATTTCTTCATTTTTATGTTATTTTATTTAATTAAAAATCTCTCATTCGCTTTCAAGAGCGAAATCGATTTTCAAAAATTTTTAAAGTAAATAGAAAACAAAAAGTTTCAATGCCAAATATTAAAAGCTTCGACAAAAATTTCTTCATTTTTATGTTATTTTATTTAATTAAAAATCTCTCATTCGCTTTCAAGAGCGAAATCGATTTTCAAAAATTTTTAAAGTAAATAGAAAACAAAAAGTTTCAATGCCAAATATTAAAAGCTTCGACAAAAATTTCTTCATTTTTATGTTATTTTATTTATTTAATGACCTCTCATTCGCTTTCAAGAGCAGAATCGATTTTCAAAAATTTTTAAAGTAAATAGAAAACAAAAAGTTTCAATGCCAAATAATAAAAGCTTCGACAAAAATTTCTTCATTTTTATGTTATTTTATTTATTTATTGACGTATCATTTGCTTTCAAGAGCGAAATCGATTTTCAAAAAAATTTTATTTTTAGAGTGTTAAAAGTTTCAATGCCAAATATTAAAAGCTTCGACAAAAATTTCTTCACTTTTATGTTATTTTATTTATTTAATGACCTCTCATTCGCTTTCAAGAGCGAAATCGATTTTCAAAAATTTTTAAAGTAAATAGAAAAGAAAAAGTTTCAATGCCAAATATTAAAAGCTTCGACAAAAATTTCTTCATTTTTATGTTATTTTATTTATTTAATGACCTCTCATTCGCTTTCAAGAGCAGAATCGATTTTCAAAAATTTTTAAAGTAAATAGAAAACAAAAAGTTTCAATGCCAAATAATAAAAGCTTCGACAAAAATTTCTTCATTTTTATGTTATTTTATTTATTTATTGACGTATCATTTGCTTTCAAGAGCGAAATCGATTTTCAAAAAAATTTTATTTTTAGAGTGTTAAAAGTTTCAATGCCAAATATTAAAAGCTTCGACAAAAATTTCTTCATTTTTATGTTATTTTATTTAATTAAAAATCTCTCATTCGCTTTCAAGAGCGAAATCGATTTTCAAAAATTTTTAAAGTAAATAGAAAACAAAAAGTTTCAATGCCAAATATTAAAAGCTTCGACAAAAATTTCTTCATTTTTATGTTATTTTATTTATTTAATGACCTCTCATTCGCTTTCAAGAGCAGAATCGATTTTCAAAAATTTTTAAAGTAAATAGAAAACAAAAAGTTTCAATGCCAAATAATAAAAGCTTCGACAAAAATTTCTTCATTTTTATGTTATTTTATTTATTTATTGACGTATCATTTGCTTTCAAGAGCGAAATCGATTTTCAAAAAAATTTTATTTTTAGAGTGTTAAAAGTTTCAATGCCAAATATTAAAAGCTCCGACAAAAATTTCTTCATTTTTATGTTATTTTATTTAATTAAAAATCTCTCATTCGCTTTCAAGAGCGAAATCGATTTTCAAAAATTTTTAAAGTAAATAGAAAACAAAAAGTTTCAATGCCAAATATTAAAAGCTTCGACAAAAATTTCTTCATTTTTATGTTATTTTATTTAATTAAAAATCTCTCATTCGCTTTCAAGAGCGAAATCGATTTTCAAAAATTTTTAAAGTAAATAGAAAAGAAAAAGTTTCAATGCCAAATATTAAAAGCTTCGACAAAAATTTCTTCATTTTTATGTTATTTTATTTATTTAATGACCTCTCATTCGCTTTCAAGAGCAGAATCGATTTTCAAAAATTTTTAAAGTAAATAGAAAACAAAAAGTTTCAATGCCAAATATTAAAAGCTTCGACAAAAATTTCGTCATTTTTATGTTATTTTATTTAATTAAAAATCTCTCATTCGCTTTCAAGAGCGAAATCGATTTTCAAAAATTTTTAAAGTAAATAGAAAACAAAAAGTTTCAATGCCAAATATTAAAAGCTTCGACAAAAATTTCTTCATTTTTATGTTATTTTATTTAATTAAAAATCTCTCATTCGCTTTCTAGAGCGAAATCGATTTTCAAAAATTTTTAAAGTAAATAGAAAACAAAAAGTTTCAATGCCAAATATTAAAAGCTTCGACAAAAATTTCTTCATTTTTATGTTATTTTATTTAATTAAAAATCTCTCATTCGCTTTCAAGAGCGAAATCGATTTTCAAAAATTTTTAAAGTAAATAGAAAACAAAAAGTTTCAATGCCAAATATTAAAAGCTTCGACAAAAATTTCTTCATTTTTATGTTATTTTATTTAATTAAAAATCTCTCATTCGCTTTCAAGAGCGAAATCGATTTTCAAAAATTTTTAAAGTAAATAGAAAACAAAAAGTTTCAATGCCAAATATTAAAAGCTTCGACAAAAATTTCTTCATTTTTATGTTATTTTATTTAATTAAAAATCTCTCATTCGCTTTCAAGAGCGAAATCGATTTTCAAAAATTTTTAAAGTAAATAGAAAACAAAAAGTTTCAATGCCAAATATTAAAAGCTTCGACAAAAATTTCTTCATTTTTATGTTATTTTATTTAATTAAAAATCTCTCATTCGCTTTCAAGAGCGAAATCGATTTTCAAAAATTTTTAAAGTAAATAGAAAACAAAAAGTTTCAATGCCAAATATTAAAAGCTTCGACAAAAATTTATCATTTTTATGTTATTTTATTTAATTAAAAATCTCTCATTCGCTTTCAAGAGCGAAATCGATTTTCAAAAATTTTTAAAGTAAATAGAAAAGAAAAAGTTTCAATGCCAAATATTAAAAGCTTCGACAAAAATTTCTTCATTTTTATGTTATTTTATTTAATTAAAAATCTCTCATTCGCTTTCAAGAGCGAAATCGATTTTCAAAAATTTTTAAAGTAAATAGAAAACAAAAAGTTTCAATGCCAAATATTAAAAGCTTCGACAAAAATTTATCATTTTTATGTTATTTTATTTAATTAAAAATCTCTCATTCGCTTTCAAGAGCGAAATCGATTTTCAAAAATTTTTAAAGTAAATAGAAAACAAAAAGTTTCAATGCCAAATATTAAAAGCTTCGACAAAAATTTATCATTTTTATGTTATTTTATTTAATTAAAAATCTCTCATTCGCTTTCAAGAGCGAAATCGATTTTCAAAAATTTTTAAAGTAAATAGAAAAGAAAAAGTTTCAATGCCAAATATTAAAAGCTTCGACAAAAATTTCTTCATTTTTATGTTATTTTATTTATTTAATGACCTCTCATTCGCTTTCAAGAGCGAAATCGATTTTCAAAAATTTTTAAAGTAAATAGAAAAGAAAAAGTTTCAATGCCAAATATTAAAAGCTTCGACAAAAATTTCTTCATTTTTATGTTATTTTATTTATTTATTGACGTATCATTTGCTTTCAAGAGCGAAATCGATTTTCAAAAAAATTTTATTTTTAGAGTGTTAAAAGTTTCAATGCCAAATATTAAAAGCTTCGACAAAAATTTCTTCATTTTTATGTTATTTTATTTAATTAAAAATCTCTCATTCGCTTTCAAGAGCGAAATCGATTTTCAAAAATTTTTAAAGTAAATAGAAAACAAAAAGTTTCAATGCCAAATATTAAAAGCTTCGACAAAAATTTCTTCATTTTTATGTTATTTTATTTAATTAAAAATCTCTCATTCGCTTTCAAGAGCGAAATCGATTTTCAAAAATTTTTAAAGTAAATAGAAAACAAAAAGTTTCAATGCCAAATATTAAAAGCTTCGACAAAAATTTCTTCATTTTTATGTTATTTTATTTATTTATTGACGTATCATTTGCTTTCAAGAGCGAAATCGATTTTCAAAAATTTTTAAAGTAAATAGAAAACAAAAAGTTTCAATGCCAAATATTAAAAGCTTCGACAAAAATTTCTTCATTTTTATGTTATTTTATTTAATTAAAAATCTCTCATTCGCTTTCAAGAGCGAAATCGATTTTCAAAAATTTTTAAAGTAAATAGAAAACAAAAAGTTTCAATGCCAAATATTAAAAGCTTCGACAAAAATTTCTTCATTTTTATGTTATTTTATTTAATTAAAAATCTCTCATTCGCTTTCAAGAGCGAAATCGATTTTCAAAAATTTTTAAAGTAAATAGAAAACAAAAAGTTTCAATGCCAAATATTAAAAGCTTCGACAAAAATTTCTTCATTTTTATGTTATTTTATTTATTTAATGACCTCTCATTCGCTTTCAAGAGCAGAATCGATTTTCAAAAATTTTTAAAGTAAATAGAAAACAAAAAGTTTCAATGCCAAATATTAAAAGCTTCGACAAAAATTTCTTCATTTTTATGTTATTTTATTTAATTAAAAATCTCTCATTCGCTTTCAAGAGCGAAATCGATTTTCAAAAATTTTTAAAGTAAATAGAAAACAAAAAGTTTCAATGCCAAATATTAAAAGCTTCGACAAAAATTTCTTCATTTTTATGTTATTTTAATTATTTAATAATCTCTCATTCGCTTTCAAAAGTGAAATCGATTTTCAAAAATTTTTAAAGTAAATAGAAAACAAAAAGTTTCAATGCCAAATATTAAAAGCTTCGACAAAAATTTCTTCATTTTTATGTTATTTTATTTATTTAATGACCTCTCATTCGCTTTCAAGAGCAGAATCGATTTTCAAAAAAAATTTTATTTATAGAGTGATAAAAGTTTCTTTGCTAAATATTAAAAGCTTCGACAAAAATTTCTTCATTTTTATGTTATTTTATTTAATTAAAAATCTCTCATTCGCTTTCAAGAGCGAAATCGATTTTCAAAAATTTTTAAAGTAAATAGAAAACAAAAAGTTTCAATGCCAAATATTAAAAGCTTCGACAAAAATTTCTTCATTTTTATGTTATTTTATTTAATTAAAAATCTCTCATTCGCTTTCAAGAGCAGAATCGATTTTCAAAAAAAATTTTATTTATAGAGTGATAAAAGTTTCTTTGCTAAATATTAAAAGTTTCGACAAAAATTTCTTCATTTTTATGTTATTTTATTTATTTAATGACCTCTCATTCGCTTTCAAGAGCAGAATCGATTTTCAAAAAAAATTTTATTTATAGAGTGATAAAAGTTTCAATGCCAAATATTAAAAGCTTCGACAAAAATTTCTTCATTTTTATGTTATTTTATTTAATTAAAAATCTCTCATTCGCTTTCAAGAGCGAAATCGATTTTAAAAAATTTTTAAAGTAAATAGAAAAGAAAAAGTTTCAATGCCAAATATTAAAAGTTTCGACAAAAATTTCTTCATTTTTATGTTATTTTATTTATTTAATGACCTCTCATTCGCTTTCAAGAGCAGAATCGATTTTCAAAAAAAATTTTATTTATAGAGTGATAAAAGTTTCTTTGCTAAATATTAAAAGCTTCGACAAAAATTTCTTCATTTTTATGTTATTTTATTTAATTAAAAATCTCTCATTCGCTTTCAAGAGCAGAATCGATTTTCAAAAAAAATTTTATTTATAGAGTGATAAAAGTTTCAATGCCAAATATTAAAAGCTTCGACAAAAATTTCTTCATTTTTATGTTATTTTATTTAATTAAAAATCTCTCATTCGCTTTCAAGAGCGAAATCGATTTTCAAAAATTTTTAAAGTAAATAGAAAACAAAAAGTTTCAATGCCAAATATTAAAAGCTTCGACAAAATTTTCTTCATTTTTATGTTATTTTATTTATTTAATAATCTCTCATTCGCTTTCAAGAGCGAAATCGATTTTCAAAAATTTTTAAAGTAAATAAAAAACAAAAAGTTTCAATGCCAAATATTAAAAGCTTCGACAAAAATTTCTTCATTTTTATGTTATTTTATTTATTTAATAATCTCTCATTCGCTTTCAAGAACGAAATCGATTTTCAAAAATTTTTAAAGTAAATTGAAAACAAAAAGTTTCAATGCCAAATATTAAAAGCTTCGACAAAAATTTCTTCATTTTTATGTTATTTTATTTATTTAATAATCTCTCATTCGCTTTCAAGAGCAGAATCGATTTTCAAAAAAAATTTTATTTATAGAATGTTAAAAGTTTCAATGCCAAATATAAAAAGCTTCGACAAAAATTTCTTCATTTTTATGTTATTTTATTTATTTAATAATCTCTCATTCGCTTTCAAGAACGAAATCGATTTTCAAAAATTTTTAAAGTAAATAGAAAACAAAAAGTTTCAATGCCAAATATTAAAAGCTTCGACAAAAATTTCTTCATTTTTATGTTATTTTATTTATTTAATGACCTCTCATTCGCTTTCAAGAGCAGAATCGATTTTCAAAAATTTTTAAAGTAAATAGAAAACAAAAAGTTTCAATGCCAAATATTAAAAGCTTCGACAAAAATTTCTTCATTTTTATGTTATTTTATTTAATTAAAAATCTCTCATTCGCTTTCAAGAGCAGAATCGATTTTCAAAAAAAATTTTATTTATAGAGTGATAAAAGTTTCTTTGCTAAATATTAAAAGTTTCGACAAAAATTTCTTCATTTTTATGTTATTTTATTTATTTAATGACCTCTCATTCGCTTTCAAGAGCAGAATCGATTTTCAAAAAAAATTTTATTTATAGAGTGATAAAAGTTTCTTTGCTAAATATTAAAAGCTTCGACAAAAATTTCTTCATTTTTATGTTATTTTATTTAATTAAAAATCTCTCATTCGCTTTCAAGAGCAGAATCGATTTTCAAAAAAAATTTTATTTATAGAGTGATAAAAGTTTCAATGCCAAATATTAAAAGCTTCGACAAAAATTTCTTCATTTTTATGTTATTTTATTTAATTAAAAATCTCTCATTCGCTTTCAAGAGCGAAATCGATTTTAAAAAATTTTTAAAGTAAATAGAAAAGAAAAAGTTTCAATGCCAAATATTAAAAGTTTCGACAAAAATTTCTTCATTTTTATGTTATTTTATTTATTTAATGACCTCTCATTCGCTTTCAAGAGCAGAATCGATTTTCAAAAAAAATTTTATTTATAGAGTGATAAAAGTTTCTTTGCTAAATATTAAAAGCTTCGACAAAAATTTCTTCATTTTTATGTTATTTTATTTAATTAAAAATCTCTCATTCGCTTTCAAGAGCAGAATCGATTTTCAAAAAAAATTTTATTTATAGAGTGATAAAAGTTTCAATGCCAAATATTAAAAGCTTCGACAAAAATTTCTTCATTTTTATGTTATTTTATTTAATTAAAAATCTCTCATTCGCTTTCAAGAGCGAAATCGATTTTAAAAAATTTTTAAAGTAAATAGAAAAGAAAAAGTTTCAATGCCAAATATTAAAAGTTTCGACAAAAATTTCTTCATTTTTATGTTATTTTATTTATTTAATGACCTCTCATTCGCTTTCAAGAGCAGAATCGATTTTCAAAAAAAATTTTATTTATAGAGTGATAAAAGTTTCTTTGCTAAATATTAAAAGCTTCGACAAAAATTTCTTCATTTTTATGTTATTTTATTTAATTAAAAATCTCTCATTCGCTTTCAAGAGCGAAATCGATTTTCAAAAATTTTTAAAGTAAATAGAAAACAAAAAGTTTCAATGCCAAATATTAAAAGCTTCGACAAAATTTTCTTCATTTTTATGTTATTTTATTTATTTAATAATCTCTCATTCGCTTTCAAGAGCGAAATCGATTTTCAAAAATTTTTAAAGTAAATAGAAAACAAAAAGTTTCAATGCCAAATATTAAAAGCTTCGACAAAAATTTCTTCATTTTTATGTTATTTTATTTATTTAATAATCTCTCATTCGCTTTCAAGAACGAAATCGATTTTCAAAAATTTTTAAAGTAAATTGAAAACAAAAAGTTTCAATGCCAAATATTAAAAGCTTCGACAAAAATTTCTTCATTTTTATGTTATTTTATTTATTTAATAATCTCTCATTCGCTTTCAAGAGCAGAATCGATTTTCAAAAAAAATTTTATTTATAGAATGTTAAAAGTTTCAATGCCAAATATAAAAAGCTTCGACAAAAATTTCTTCATTTTTATGTTATTTTATTTATTTAATAATCTCTCATTCGCTTTCAAGAACGAAATCGATTTTCAAAAATTTTTAAAGTAAATAGAAAACAAAAAGTTTCAATGCCAAATATTAAAAGCTTCGACAAAAATTTCTTCATTTTTATGTTATTTTATTTATTTAATGACCTCTCATTCGCTTTCAAGAGCAGAATCGATTTTCAAAAATTTTTAAAGTAAATAGAAAACAAAAAGTTTCAATGCCAAATATTAAAAGCTTCGACAAAAATTTCTTCATTTTTATGTTATTTTATTTAATTAAAAATCTCTCATTCGCTTTCAAGAGCGAAATCGATTTTCAAAAATTTTTAAAGTAAATAGAAAAGAAAAAGTTTCAATGCCAAATATTAAAAGTTTCGACAAAAATTTCTTCATTTTTATGTTATTTTATTTATTTAATGACCTCTCATTCGCTTTCAAGAGGAGAATCGATTTTCAAAAAAATTTTTATTTTTAGAGTGTTAAAAGTTTCAATGCCGAATATTAAAAGCTTCGACAAAAATTTCTTCATTTTTATGTTATTTTATTTAATTAAAAATCTCTCATTCGCTTTCAAGAGCGAAATCGATTTTCAAAAATTTTTAAAGTAAATAGAAAACAAAAAGTTTAAATGCCAAATATTAAAAGCTTCGACAAAAATTTCTTCATTTTTATGTTATTTTATTTAATTAAAAATCTCTCATTCGCTTTCAAGAGCAGAATCGATTTTCAAAAAAAATTTTATTTATAGAGTGATAAAAGTTTCAATGCCAAATATTAAAAGCTTCGACAAAAATTTCTTCATTTTTATGTTATTTTATTTATTTAATAATCTCTCATTCGCTTTCAAGAACGAAATCGATTTTCAAAAATTTTTAAAGTAAATAGAAAACAAAAAGTTTCAATGCCAAATATTAAAAGCTTCGACAAAAATTTCTTCATTTTTATGTTATTTTATTTATTTAATAATCTCTCATTCGCTTTCAAGAACGAAATCGATTTTCAAAAATTTTTAAAGTAAATAGAAAACAAAAAGTTTCAATGCCAAATATTAAAAGCTTCGACAAAAATTTCTTCATTTTTATGTTATTTTATTTATTTAATAATCTCTCATTCGCTTTCAAGAGCAGAATCGATTTTCAAAAAAAATTTTATTTATAGAATGTTAAAAGTTTCAATGCCAAATATTAAAAGCTTCGACAAAAATTTCTTCATTTTTATGTTATTTTATTTATTTAATAATCTCTCATTCGCTTTCAAGAACGAAATCGATTTTCAAAAATTTTTAAAGTAAATAGAAAACAAAAAGTTTCAATGCCAAATATTAAAAGCTTCGACAAAAATTTCTTCATTTTTATGTTATTTTATTTATTTAATAATCTCTCATTCGCTTTCAAGAACGAAATCGATTTTCAAAAATTTTTAAAGTAAATAGAAAACAAAAAGTTTCAATGCCAAATATTAAAAGCTTCGACAAAAATTTCTTCATTTTTATGTTATTTTATTTATTTAATAATCTCTCATTCGCTTTCAAGAGCGAAATCGATTTTCAAAAATTTTTAAAGTAAATAGAAAAGAAAAAGTTTAAATGCCAAATATTAAAAGCTTCGACAAAAATTTCTTCATTTTTATGTTATTTTATTTAATTAAAAATCTCTCATTCGCTTTCAAGAGCAGAATCGATTTTCAAAAAAAATTTTATTTATAGAGTGATAAAAGTTTCAATGCCAAATATAAAAAGCTTCGACAAAAATTTCTTCATTTTTATGTTATTTTATTTATTTAATAATCTCTCATTCGCTTTCAAGAGCAGAATCGATTTTCAAAAATTTTTAAAGTAAATAGAAAACAAAAAGTTTCAATGCCAAATATTAAAAGCTTCGACAAAAATTTCTTCATTTTTATGTTATTTTATTTATTTAATGACCTCTCATTCGCTTTCAAGAGCAGAATCGATTTTCAAAAATTTTTAAAGTAAATAGAAAACAAAAAGTTTCAATGCCAAATATTAAAAGCTTCGACAAAAATTTCTTCATTTTTATGTTATTTTATTTATTTAATAATCTCTCATTCGCTTTCAAGAACGAAATCGATTTTCAAAAATTTTTAAAGTAAATAGAAAACAAAAAGTTTCAATGCCAAATATTAAAAGCTTCGACAAAAATTTCTTCATTTTTATGTTATTTTATTTATTTAATGACCTCTCATTCGCTTTCAAGAGCAGAATCGATTTTCAAAAATTTTTAAAGTAAATAGAAAACAAAAAGTTTCAATGCCAAATATTAAAAGCTTCGACAAAAATTTCTTCATTTTTATGTTATTTTATTTATTTAATAATCTCTCATTCGCTTTCAAGAACGAAATCGATTTTCAAAAATTTTTAAAGTAAATAGAAAACAAAAAGTTTCAATGCCAAATATTAAAAGCTTCGACAAAAATTTCTTCATTTTTATGTTATTTTATTTAATTAAAAATCTCTCATTCGCTTTCAAGAGCAGAATCGATTTTCAAAAAAAATTTTATTTATAGAGTGATAAAAGTTTCTTTGCCAAATATTAAAAGCTTCGACAAAAATTTCTTCATTTTTATGTTATTTTATTTAATTAAAAATCTCTCATTCGCTTTCAAGAGCAGAATCGATTTTCAAAAAAAATTTTATTTATAGAATGTTAAAAGTTTCAATGCCAAATATAAAAAGCTTCGACAAAAATTTCTTCATTTTTATGTTATTTTATTTAATTAAAAATCTCTCATTCGCTTTCAAGAGCGAAATCGATTTTCAAAAATTTTTAAAGTAAATAGAAAACAAAAAGTTTAAATGCCAAATATTAAAAGCTTCGACAAAAATTTCTTCATTTTTATGTTATTTTATTTAATTAAAAATCTCTCATTCGCTTTCAAGAGCGAAATCGATTTTCAAAAATTTTTAAAGTAAATAGAAAAGAAAAAGTTTCAATGCCAAATATTAAAAGTTTCGACAAAAATTTCTTCATTTTTATGTTATTTTATTTATTTAATGACCTCTCATTCGCTTTCAAGAGGAGAATCGATTTTCAAAAAATTTTTTATTTTTAGAGTGTTAAAAGTTTCAATGCCGAATATTAAAAGCTTCGACAAAAATTTCTTCATTTTTATGTTATTTTATTTAATTAAAAATCTCTCATTCGCTTTCAAGAGCGAAATCGATTTTCAAAAATTTTTAAAGTAAATAGAAAACAAAAAGTTTAAATGCCAAATATTAAAAGCTTCGACAAAAATTTCTTCATTTTTATGTTATTTTATTTAATTAAAAATCTCTCATTCGCTTTCAAGAGCAGAATCGATTTTCAAAAAAAATTTTATTTATAGAGTGATAAAAGTTTCTTTGCCAAATATTAAAAGCTTCGACAAAAATTTCTTCATTTTTATGTTATTTTATTTAATTAAAAATCTCTCATTCGCTTTCAAGAGCAGAATCGATTTTCAAAAAAAATTTTATTTATAGAATGTTAAAAGTTTCAATGCCAAATATAAAAAGCTTCGACAAAAATTTCTTCATTTTTATGTTATTTTATTTAATTAAAAATCTCTCATTCGCTTTCAAGAGCGAAATCGATTTTCAAAAATTTTTAAAGTAAATAGAAAAGAAAAAGTTTCAATGCCAAATATTAAAAGTTTCGACAAAAATTTCTTCATTTTTATGTTATTTTATTTATTTAATGACCTCTCATTCGCTTTCAAGAGGAGAATCGATTTTCAAAAAATTTTTTATTTTTAGAGTGTTAAAAGTTTCAATGCCGAATATTAAAAGCTTCGACAAAAATTTCTTCATTTTTATGTTATTTTATTTAATTAAAAATCTCTCATTCGCTTTCAAGAGCGAAATCGATTTTCAAAAATTTTTAAAGTAAATAGAAAACAAAAAGTTTAAATGCCAAATATTAAAAGCTTCGACAAAAATTTCTTCATTTTTATGTTATTTTATTTAATTAAAAATCTCTCATTCGCTTTCAAGAGCGAAATCGATTTTCAAAAATTTTTAAAGTAAATAGAAAAGAAAAAGTTTCAATGCCAAATATTAAAAGTTTCGACAAAAATTTCTTCATTTTTATGTTATTTTATTTATTTAATGACCTCTCATTCGCTTTCAAGAGGAGAATCGATTTTCAAAAAATTTTTTATTTTTAGAGTGTTAAAAGTTTCAATGCCGAATATTAAAAGCTTCGACAAAAATTTCTTCATTTTTATGTTATTTTATTTAATTAAAAATCTCTCATTCGCTTTCAAGAGCGAAATCGATTTTCAAAAATTTTTAAAGTAAATAGAAAACAAAAAGTTTAAATGCCAAATATTAAAAGCTTCGACAAAAATTTCTTCATTTTTATGTTATTTTATTTAATTAAAAATCTCTCATTCGCTTTCAAGAGCAGAATCGATTTTCAAAAAAAATTTTATTTATAGAGTGATAAAAGTTTCTTTGCCAAATATTAAAAGCTTCGACAAAAATTTCTTCATTTTTATGTTATTTTATTTAATTAAAAATCTCTCATTCGCTTTCAAGAGCAGAATCGATTTTCAAAAAAAATTTTATTTATAGAATGTTAAAAGTTTCAATGCCAAATATAAAAAGCTTCGACAAAAATTTCTTCATTTTTATGTTATTTTATTTAATTAAAAATCTCTCATTCGCTTTCAAGAGCGAAATCGATTTTCAAAAATTTTTAAAGTAAATAGAAAAGAAAAAGTTTCAATGCCAAATATTAAAAGTTTCGACAAAAATTTCTTCATTTTTATGTTATTTTATTTATTTAATGACCTCTCATTCGCTTTAAAGAGGAGAATCGATTTTCAAAAAAAATTTTATTTATAGAATGTTAAAAGTTTCAATGCCAAATATAAAAAGCTTCGACAAAAATTTCTTCATTTTTATGTTATTTTATTTATTTAATAATCTCTCATTCGCTTTCAAGAACGAAATCGATTTTCAAAAATTTTTAAAGTAAATAGAAAACAAAAAGTTTCAATGCCAAATATTAAAAGCTTCGACAAAAATTTCTTCATTTTTATGTTATTTTATTTATTTAATGACCTCTCATTCGCTTTCAAGAGCAGAATCGATTTTCAAAAATTTTTAAAGTAAATAGAAAACAAAAAGTTTCAATGCCAAATATTAAAAGCTTCGACAAAAATTTCTTCATTTTTATGTTATTTTATTTAATTAAAAATCTCTCATTCGCTTTCAAGAGGAGAATCGATTTTCAAAAAAATTTTTATTTTTAGAGTGTTAAAAGTTTCAATGCCGAATATTAAAAGCTTCGACAAAAATTTCTTCATTTTTATGTTATTTTATTTAATTAAAAATCTCTCATTCGCTTTCAAGAGCGAAATCGATTTTCAAAAATTTTTAAAGTAAATAGAAAACAAAAAGTTTAAATGCCAAATATTAAAAGCTTCGACAAAAATTTCTTCATTTTTATGTTATTTTATTTAATTAAAAATCTCTCATTCGCTTTCAAGAGCAGAATCGATTTTCAAAAAAAATTTTATTTATAGAGTGATAAAAGTTTCTTTGCCAAATATTAAAAGCTTCGACAAAAATTTCTTCATTTTTATGTTATTTTATTTAATTAAAAATCTCTCATTCGCTTTCAAGAGCAGAATCGATTTTCAAAAAAAATTTTATTTATAGAATGTTAAAAGTTTCAATGCCAAATATAAAAAGCTTCGACAAAAATTTCTTCATTTTTATGTTATTTTATTTAATTAAAAATCTCTCATTCGCTTTCAAGAGCGAAATCGATTTTCAAAAATTTTTAAAGTAAATAGAAAAAAAAAAGTTTCAATGCCAAATATTAAAAGTTTCGACAAAAATTTCTTCATTTTTATGTTATTTTATTTATTTAATGACCTCTCATTCGCTTTAAAGAGGAGAATCGATTTTCAAAAAAAATTTTATTTATAGAATGTTAAAAGTTTCAATGCCAAATATAAAAAGCTTCGACAAAAATTTCTTCATTTTTATGTTATTTTATTTATTTAATGACCTCTCATTCGCTTTCAAGAGCAGAATCGATTTTCAAAAATTTTTAAAGTAAATAGAAAACAAAAAGTTTCAATGCCAAATATTAAAAGCTTCGACAAAAATTTCTTCATTTTTATGTTATTTTATTTAATTAAAAATCTCTCATTCGCTTTCAAGAGCAGAATCGATTTTCAAAAAAAATTTTATTTATAGAATGTTAAAAGTTTCAATGCCAAATATAAAAAGCTTCGACAAAAATTTCTTCATTTTTATGTTATTTTATTTAATTAAAAATCTCTCATTCGCTTTCAAGAGCGAAATCGATTTTCAAAAATTATTAAAGTAAATAGAAAACAAAAAGTTTAAATGCCAAATATTAAAAGCTTCGACAAAAATTTCTTCATTTTTATGTTATTTTATTTAATTAAAAATCTCTCATTCGCTTTCAAGAGCGAAATCGATTTTCAAAAATTTTTAAAGTAAATAGAAAAGAAAAAGTTTCAATGCCAAATATTAAAAGTTTCGACAAAAATTTCTTCATTTTTATGTTATTTTATTTATTTAATGACCTCTCATTCGCTTTCAAGAGGAGAATCGATTTTCAAAAAATTTTTTATTTTTAGAGTGTTAAAAGTTTCAATGCCGAATATTAAAAGCTTCGACAAAAATTTCTTCATTTTTATGTTATTTTATTTAATTAAAAATCTCTCATTCGCTTTCAAGAGCGAAATCGATTTTCAAAAATTTTTAAAGTAAATAGAAAACAAAAAGTTTAAATGCCAAATATTAAAAGCTTCGACAAAAATTTCTTCATTTTTATGTTATTTTATTTATTTAATGACCTCTCATTCGCTTTCAAGAGGAGAATCGATTTTCAAAAAATTTTTTATTTTTAGAGTGTTAAAAGTTTCAATGCCGAATATTAAAAGCTTCGACAAAAATTTCTTCATTTTTATGTTATTTTATTTAATTAAAAATCTCTCATTCGCTTTCAAGAGCAGAATCGATTTTCAAAAAAAATTTTATTTATAGAGTGATAAAAGTTTCTTTGCCAAATATTAAAAGCTTCGACAAAAATTTCTTCATTTTTATGTTATTTTATTTAATTAAAAATCTCTCATTCGCTTTCAAGAGCGAAATCGATTTTCAAAAATTTTTAAAGTAAATAGAAAAGAAAAAGTTTCAATGCCAAATATTAAAAGTTTCGACAAAAATTTCTTCATTTTTATGTTATTTTATTTATTTAATGACCTCTCATTCGCTTTCAAGAGGAGAATCGATTTTCAAAAAATTTTTTATTTTTAGAGTGTTAAAAGTTTCAATGCCGAATATTAAAAGCTTCGACAAAAATTTCTTCATTTTTATGTTATTTTATTTAATTAAAAATCTCTCATTCGCTTTCAAGAGCGAAATCGATTTTCAAAAATTTTTAAAGTAAATAGAAAACAAAAAGTTTAAATGCCAAATATTAAAAGCTTCGACAAAAATTTCTTCATTTTTATGTTATTTTATTTAATTAAAAATCTCTCATTCGCTTTCAAGAGCAGAATCGATTTTCAAAAAAAATTTTATTTATAGAGTGATAAAAGTTTCTTTGCCAAATATTAAAAGCTTCGACAAAAATTTCTTCATTTTTATGTTATTTTATTTAATTAAAAATCTCTCATTCGCTTTCAAGAGCGAAATCGATTTTCAAAAATTTTTAAAGTAAATAGAAAAGAAAAAGTTTCAATGCCAAATATTAAAAGTTTCGACAAAAATTTCTTCATTTTTATGTTATTTTATTTATTTAATGACCTCTCATTCGCTTTCAAGAGGAGAATCGATTTTCAAAAAATTTTTTATTTTTAGAGTGTTAAAAGTTTCAATGCCGAATATTAAAAGCTTCGACAAAAATTTCTTCATTTTTATGTTATTTTATTTAATTAAAAATCTCTCATTCGCTTTCAAGAGCGAAATCGATTTTCAAAAATTTTTAAAGTAAATAGAAAAGAAAAAGTTTCAATGCCAAATATTAAAAGTTTCGACAAAAATTTCTTCATTTTTATGTTATTTTATTTATTTAATGACCTCTCATTCGCTTTCAAGAGGAGAATCGATTTTCAAAAAATTTTTTATTTTTAGAGTGTTAAAAGTTTCAATGCCGAATATTAAAAGCTTCGACAAAAATTTCTTCATTTTTATGTTATTTTATTTAATTAAAAATCTCTCATTCGCTTTCAAGAGCGAAATCGATTTTCAAAAATTTTTAAAGTAAATAGAAAACAAAAAGTTTCAATGCCGAATATTAAAAGCTTCGACAAAAATTTCTTCATTTTTATGTTATTTTATTTAATTAAAAATCTCTCATTCGCTTTCAAGAGCAGAATCGATTTTCAAAAAAAATTTTATTTATAGAGTGATAAAAGTTTCTTTGCCAAATATTAAAAGCTTCGACAAAAATTTCTTCATTTTTATGTTATTTTATTTAATTAAAAATCTCTCATTCGCTTTCAAGAGCGAAATCGATTTTCAAAAATTTTTAAAGTAAATAGAAAAGAAAAAGTTTCAATGCCAAATATTAAAAGTTTCGACAAAAATTTCTTCATTTTTATGTTATTTTATTTATTTAATGACCTCTCATTCGCTTTCAAGAGGAGAATCGATTTTCAAAAAATTTTTTATTTTTAGAGTGTTAAAAGTTTCAATGCCGAATATTAAAAGCTTCGACAAAAATTTCTTCATTTTTATGTTATTTTATTTAATTAAAAATCTCTCATTCGCTTTCAAGAGCGAAATCGATTTTCAAAAATTTTTAAAGTAAATAGAAAACAAAAAGTTTAAATGCCAAATATTAAAAGCTTCGACAAAAATTTCTTCATTTTTATGTTATTTTATTTAATTAAAAATCTCTCATTCGCTTTCAAGAGCAGAATCGATTTTCAAAAAAAATTTTATTTATAGAGTGATAAAAGTTTCTTTGCCAAATATTAAAAGCTTCGACAAAAATTTCTTCATTTTTATGTTATTTTATTTAATTAAAAATCTCTCATTCGCTTTCAAGAGCAGAATCGATTTTCAAAAAAAATTTTATTTATAGAATGTTAAAAGTTTCAATGCCAAATATAAAAAGCTTCGACAAAAATTTCTTCATTTTTATGTTATTTTATTTAATTAAAAATCTCTCATTCGCTTTCAAGAGCGAAATCGATTTTCAAAAATTTTTAAAGTAAATAGAAAAGAAAAAGTTTCAATGCCAAATATTAAAAGCTTCGACAAAAATTTCTTCATTTTTATGTTATTTTATTTAATTAAAAATCTCTCATTCGCTTTCAAGAGCGAAATCGATTTTCAAAAATTTTTAAAGTAAATAGAAAACAAAAAGTTTCAATGCCAAATATTAAAAGCTTCGACAAAAATTTCTTCATTTTTATGTTATTTTATTTAATTAAAAATCTCTCATTCGCTTTCAAGAGCGAAATCGATTTTCAAAAATTTTTAAAGTAAATAGAAAACAAAAAGTTTCAATGCCAAATATTAAAAGCTTCGACAAAAATTTCTTCATTTTTATGTTATTTTATTTAATTAAAAATCTCTCATTCGCTTTCAAGAGCGAAATCGATTTTCAAAAATTTTTAAAGTAAATAGAAAACAAAAAGTTTCAATGCCAAATATTAAAAGCTTCGACAAAAATTTCTTCATTTTTATGTTATTTTATTTAATTAAAAATCTCTCATTCGCTTTCAAGAGCAGAATCGATTTTCAAAAAAAATTTTATTTATAGAATGTTAAAAGTTTCAATGCCAAATATAAAAAGCTTCGACAAAAATTTCTTCATTTTTATGTTATTTTATTTATTTAATAATCTCTCATTCGCTTTCAAGAGCAGAATCGATTTTCAAAAATTTTTAAAGTAAATAGAAAACAAAAAGTTTCAATGCCAAATATTAAAAGCTTCGACAAAAATTTCTTCATTTTTATGTTATTTTATTTAATTAAAAATCTCTCATTCGCTTTCAAGAGCAGAATCGATTTTCAAAAAAAATTTTATTTATAGAATGTTAAAAGTTTCAATGCCAAATATAAAAAGCTTCGACAAAAATTTCTTCATTTTTATGTTATTTTATTTATTTAATAATCTCTCATTCGCTTTCAAGAGCAGAATCGATTTTCAAAAATTTTTAAAGTAAATAGAAAACAAAAAGTTTCAATGCCAAATATTAAAAGTTTCGACAAAAATTTCTTCATTTTTATGTTATTTTATTTATTTAATAATCTCTCATTCGCTTTCAAGAGCAGAATCGATTTTCAAAAATTTTTAAAGTAAATAGAAAACAAAAAGTTTCAATGCCAAATATTAAAAGCTTCGACAAAAATTTCTTCATTTTTATGTTATTTTATTTAATTAAAAATCTCTCATTCGCTTTCAAGAGCGAAATCGATTTTCAAAAATTTTTAAAGTAAATAGAAAACAAAAAGTTTCAATGCCAAATATTAAAAGCTTCGACAAAAATTTCTTCATTTTTATGTTATTTTATTTAATTAAAAATCTCTCATTCGCTTTCAAGAGCGAAATCGATTTTCAAAAATTTTTAAAGTAAATAGAAAACAAAAAGTTTCAATGCCAAATATTAAAAGCTTCGACAAAAATTTCTTCATTTTTATGTTATTTTATTTAATTAAAAATCTCTCATTCGCTTTCAAGAGCAGAATCGATTTTCAAAAAAAATTTTATTTATAGAATGTTAAAAGTTTCAATGCCAAATATAAAAAGCTTCGACAAAAATTTCTTCATTTTTATGTTATTTTATTTATTTAATAATCTCTCATTCGCTTTCAAGAGCAGAATCGATTTTCAAAAATTTTTAAAGTAAATAGAAAACAAAAAGTTTCAATGCCAAATATTAAAAGTTTCGACAAAAATTTCTTCATTTTTATGTTATTTTATTTATTTAATAATCTCTCATTCGCTTTCAAGAGCAGAATCGATTTTCAAAAATTTTTAAAGTAAATAGAAAACAAAAAGTTTCAATGCCAAATATTAAAAGCTTCGACAAAAATTTCTTCATTTTTATGTTATTTTATTTAATTAAAAATCTCTCATTCGCTTTCAAGAGCGAAATCGATTTTCAAAAATTTTTAAAGTAAATAGAAAACAAAAAGTTTCAATGCCAAATATTAAAAGCTTCGACAAAAATTTCTTCATTTTTATGTTATTTTATTTAATTAAAAATCTCTCATTCGCTTTCAAGAGCAGAATCGATTTTCAAAAAAAATTTTATTTATAGAATGTTAAAAGTTTCAATGCCAAATATAAAAAGCTTCGACAAAAATTTCTTCATTTTTATGTTATTTTATTTATTTAATAATCTCTCATTCGCTTTCAAGAGCAGAATCGATTTTCAAAAATTTTTAAAGTAAATAGAAAACAAAAAGTTTCAATGCCAAATATTAAAAGCTTCGACAAAAATTTCTTCATTTTTATGTTATTTTATTTAATTAAAAATCTCTCATTCGCTTTCAAGAGCGAAATCGATTTTCAAAAATTTTTAAAGTAAATAGAAAAGAAAAAGTTTCAATGCCAAATATAAAAAGCTTCGACAAAAATTTCTTCATTTTTATGTTATTTTATTTATTTAATAATCTCTCATTCGCTTTCAAGAGCAGAATCGATTTTCAAAAATTTTTAAAGTAAATAGAAAACAAAAAGTTTCAATGCCAAATATTAAAAGCTTCGACAAAAATTTCTTCATTTTTATGTTATTTTATTTAATTAAAAATCTCTCATTCGCTTTCAAGAGCGAAATCGATTTTCAAAAATTTTTAAAGTAAATAGAAAAGAAAAAGTTTCAATGCCAAATATTAAAAGTTTCGACAAAAATTTCTTCATTTTTATGTTATTTTATTTATTTAATAATCTCTCATTCGCTTTCAAGAGCAGAATCGATTTTCAAAAATTTTTAAAGTAAATAGAAAACAAAAAGTTTCAATGCCAAATATTAAAAGCTTCGACAAAAATTTCTTCATTTTTATGTTATTTTATTTATTTAATAATCTCTCATTCGCTTTCAAGAGCAGAATCGATTTTCAAAAATTTTTAAAGTAAATAGAAAACAAAAAGTTTCAATGCCGAATATTAAAAGCTTCGACAAAAATTTCTTCATTTTTATGTTATTTTATTTAATTAAAAATCTCTCATTCGCTTTCAAGAGCGAAATCGATTTTCAAAAATTTTTAAAGTAAAAAGAAAACAAAAAGTTTAAATGCCAAATATTAAAAGCTTCGACAAAAATTTCTTCATTTTTATGTTATTTTATTTAATTAAAAATCTCTCATTCGCTTTCAAGAGCAGAATCGATTTTCAAAAAAAATTTTATTTATAGAATGTTAAAAGTTTCAATGCCAAATATAAAAAGCTTCGACAAAAATTTCTTCATTTTTATGTTATTTTATTTAATTAAAAATCTCTCATTCGCTTTCAAGAGCGAAATCGATTTTCAAAAATTTTTAAAGTAAATAGAAAAGAAAAAGTTTCAATGCCAAATATTAAAAGTTTCGACAAAAATTTCTTCATTTTTATGTTATTTTATTTATTTAATGACCTCTCATTCGCTTTAAAGAGGAGAATCGATTTTCAAAAAAAATTTTATTTATAGAATGTTAAAAGTTTCAATGCCAAATATAAAAAGCTTCGACAAAAATTTCTTCATTTTTATGTTATTTTATTTATTTAATAATCTCTCATTCGCTTTCAAGAACGAAATCGATTTTCAAAAATTTTTAAAGTAAATAGAAAACAAAAAGTTTCAATGCCAAATATAAAAAGCTTCGACAAAAATTTCTTCATTTTTATGTTATTTTATTTATTTAATGACCTCTCATTCGCTTTCAAGAGCAGAATCGATTTTCAAAAATTTTTAAAGTAAATAGAAAACAAAAAGTTTCAATGCCAAATATTAAAAGCTTCGACAAAAATTTCTTCATTTTTATGTTATTTTATTTATTTAATAATCTCTCATTCGCTTTCAAGAGCAGAATCGATTTTCAAAAAAAATTTTATTTATAGAATGTTAAAAGTTTCAATGCCAAATATAAAAAGCTTCGACAAAAATTTCTTCATTTTTATGTTATTTTATTTATTTAATGACCTCTCATTCGCTTTCAAGAGCAGAATCGATTTTCAAAAATTTTTAAAGTAAATAGAAAACAAAAAGTTTCAATGCCAAATATAAAAAGCTTCGACAAAAATTTCTTCATTTTTATGTTATTTTATTTATTTAATAATCTCTCATTCGCTTTCAAGAACGAAATCGATTTTCAAAAATTTTTAAAGTAAATAGAAAACAAAAAGTTTCAATGCCAAATATAAAAAGCTTCGACAAAAATTTCTTCATTTTTATGTTATTTTATTTATTTAATGACCTCTCATTCGCTTTCAAGAGCAGAATCGATTTTCAAAAATTTTTAAAGTAAATAGAAAACAAAAAGTTTCAATGCCAAATATAAAAAGCTTCGACAAAAATTTCTTCATTTTTATGTTATTTTATTTATTTAATAATCTCTCATTCGCTTTCAAGAACGAAATCGATTTTCAAAAATTTTTAAAGTAAATAGAAAACAAAAAGTTTCAATGCCAAATATAAAAAGCTTCGACAAAAATTTCTTCATTTTTATGTTATTTTATTTATTTAATGACCTCTCATTCGCTTTCAAGAGCAGAATCGATTTTCAAAAATTATTAAAGTAAATAGAAAACAAAAAGTTTCAATGCCAAATATAAAAAGCTTCGACAAAAATTTCTTCATTTTTATGTTATTTTATTTATTTAATAATCTCTCATTCGCTTTCAAGAACGAAATCGATTTTCAAAAATTTTTAAAGTAAATAGAAAACAAAAAGTTTCAATGCCAAATATAAAAAGCTTCGACAAAAATTTCTTCATTTTTATGTTATTTTATTTATTTAATAATCTCTCATTCGCTTTCAAGAACGAAATCGATTTTCAAAAATTTTTAAAGTAAATAGAAAACAAAAAGTTTCAATGCCAAATATAAAAAGCTTCGACAAAAATTTCTTCATTTTTATGTTATTTTATTTATTTAATAATCTCTCATTCGCTTTCAAGAACGAAATCGATTTTCAAAAATTTTTAAAGTAAATAGAAAACAAAAAGTTTCAATGCCAAATATAAAAAGCTTCGACAAAAATTTCTTCATTTTTATGTTATTTTATTTATTTAATGACCTCTCATTCGCTTTCAAGAGCAGAATCGATTTTCAAAAATTTTTAAAGTAAATAGAAAACAAAAAGTTTCAATGCCAAATATAAAAAGCTTCGACAAAAATTTCTTCATTTTTATGTTATTTTATTTATTTAATGACCTCTCATTCGCTTTCAAGAGCAGAATCGATTTTCAAAAATTTTTAAAGTAAATAGAAAACAAAAAGTTTCAATGCCAAATATAAAAAGCTTCGACAAAAATTTCTTCATTTTTATGTTATTTTATTTATTTAATGACCTCTCATTCGCTTTCAAGAGCAGAATCGATTTTCAAAAATTTTTAAAGTAAATAGAAAACAAAAAGTTTCAATGCCAAATATAAAAAGCTTCGACAAAAATTTCTTCATTTTTATGTTATTTTATTTATTTAATAATCTCTCATTCGCTTTCAAGAACGAAATCGATTTTCAAAAATTTTTAAAGTAAATAGAAAACAAAAAGTTTCAATGCCGAATATTAAAAGTTTCGACAAAAATTTCTTCATTTTTATGTTATTTTATTTATTTAATAATCTCTCATTCGCTTTCAAGAGCAGAATCGATTTTCAAAAATTTTTAAAGTAAATAGAAAACAAAAAGTTTCAATGCCAAATATTAAAAGCTTCGACAAAAATTTCTTCATTTTTATGTTATTTTATTTATTTAATAATCTCTCATTCGCTTTCAAGAGCAGAATCGATTTTCAAAAATTTTTAAAGTAAATAGAAAACAAAAAGTTTCAATGCCGAATATTAAAAGCTTCGACAAAAATTTCTTCATTTTTATGTTATTTTATTTAATTAAAAATCTCTCATTCGCTTTCAAGAGCGAAATCGATTTTCAAAAATTTTTAAAGTAAAAAGAAAACAAAAAGTTTAAATGCCAAATATTAAAAGCTTCGACAAAAATTTCTTCATTTTTATGTTATTTTATTTAATTAAAAATCTCTCATTCGCTTTCAAGAGCAGAATCGATTTTCAAAAAAAATTTTATTTATAGAATGTTAAAAGTTTCAATGCCAAATATAAAAAGCTTCGACAAAAATTTCTTCATTTTTATGTTATTTTATTTAATTAAAAATCTCTCATTCGCTTTCAAGAGCGAAATCGATTTTCAAAAATTTTTAAAGTAAATAGAAAAGAAAAAGTTTCAATGCCAAATATTAAAAGTTTCGACAAAAATTTCTTCATTTTTATGTTATTTTATTTATTTAATGACCTCTCATTCGCTTTAAAGAGGAGAATCGATTTTCAAAAAAAATTTTATTTATAGAATGTTAAAAGTTTCAATGCCAAATATAAAAAGCTTCGACAAAAATTTCTTCATTTTTATGTTATTTTATTTATTTAATAATCTCTCATTCGCTTTCAAGAACGAAATCGATTTTCAAAAATTTTTAAAGTAAATAGAAAACAAAAAGTTTCAATGCCAAATATAAAAAGCTTCGACAAAAATTTCTTCATTTTTATGTTATTTTATTTATTTAATGACCTCTCATTCGCTTTCAAGAGCAGAATCGATTTTCAAAAATTTTTAAAGTAAATAGAAAACAAAAAGTTTCAATGCCAAATATTAAAAGCTTCGACAAAAATTTCTTCATTTTTATGTTATTTTATTTATTTAATAATCTCTCATTCGCTTTCAAGAGCAGAATCGATTTTCAAAAAAAATTTTATTTATAGAATGTTAAAAGTTTCAATGCCAAATATAAAAAGCTTCGACAAAAATTTCTTCATTTTTATGTTATTTTATTTATTTAATGACCTCTCATTCGCTTTCAAGAGCAGAATCGATTTTCAAAAATTTTTAAAGTAAATAGAAAACAAAAAGTTTCAATGCCAAATATAAAAAGCTTCGACAAAAATTTCTTCATTTTTATGTTATTTTATTTATTTAATAATCTCTCATTCGCTTTCAAGAACGAAATCGATTTTCAAAAATTTTTAAAGTAAATAGAAAACAAAAAGTTTCAATGCCAAATATAAAAAGCTTCGACAAAAATTTCTTCATTTTTATGTTATTTTATTTATTTAATGACCTCTCATTCGCTTTCAAGAGCAGAATCGATTTTCAAAAATTTTTAAAGTAAATAGAAAACAAAAAGTTTCAATGCCAAATATAAAAAGCTTCGACAAAAATTTCTTCATTTTTATGTTATTTTATTTATTTAATAATCTCTCATTCGCTTTCAAGAACGAAATCGATTTTCAAAAATTTTTAAAGTAAATAGAAAACAAAAAGTTTCAATGCCAAATATAAAAAGCTTCGACAAAAATTTCTTCATTTTTATGTTATTTTATTTATTTAATGACCTCTCATTCGCTTTCAAGAGCAGAATCGATTTTCAAAAATTATTAAAGTAAATAGAAAACAAAAAGTTTCAATGCCAAATATAAAAAGCTTCGACAAAAATTTCTTCATTTTTATGTTATTTTATTTATTTAATAATCTCTCATTCGCTTTCAAGAACGAAATCGATTTTCAAAAATTTTTAAAGTAAATAGAAAACAAAAAGTTTCAATGCCAAATATAAAAAGCTTCGACAAAAATTTCTTCATTTTTATGTTATTTTATTTATTTAATAATCTCTCATTCGCTTTCAAGAACGAAATCGATTTTCAAAAATTTTTAAAGTAAATAGAAAACAAAAAGTTTCAATGCCAAATATAAAAAGCTTCGACAAAAATTTCTTCATTTTTATGTTATTTTATTTATTTAATAATCTCTCATTCGCTTTCAAGAACGAAATCGATTTTCAAAAATTTTTAAAGTAAATAGAAAACAAAAAGTTTCAATGCCAAATATAAAAAGCTTCGACAAAAATTTCTTCATTTTTATGTTATTTTATTTATTTAATGACCTCTCATTCGCTTTCAAGAGCAGAATCGATTTTCAAAAATTTTTAAAGTAAATAGAAAACAAAAAGTTTCAATGCCAAATATAAAAAGCTTCGACAAAAATTTCTTCATTTTTATGTTATTTTATTTATTTAATGACCTCTCATTCGCTTTCAAGAGCAGAATCGATTTTCAAAAATTTTTAAAGTAAATAGAAAACAAAAAGTTTCAATGCCAAATATAAAAAGCTTCGACAAAAATTTCTTCATTTTTATGTTATTTTATTTATTTAATGACCTCTCATTCGCTTTCAAGAGCAGAATCGATTTTCAAAAATTTTTAAAGTAAATAGAAAACAAAAAGTTTCAATGCCAAATATAAAAAGCTTCGACAAAAATTTCTTCATTTTTATGTTATTTTATTTATTTAATAATCTCTCATTCGCTTTCAAGAACGAAATCGATTTTCAAAAATTTTTAAAGTAAATAGAAAACAAAAAGTTTCAATGCCGAATATTAAAAGTTTCGACAAAAATTTCTTCATTTTTATGTTATTTTATTTATTTAATAATCTCTCATTCGCTTTCAAGAGCAGAATCGATTTTCAAAAATTTTTAAAGTAAATAGAAAACAAAAAGTTTCAATGCCAAATATTAAAAGCTTCGACAAAAATTTCTTCATTTTTATGTTATTTTATTTATTTAATAATCTCTCATTCGCTTTCAAGAGCAGAATCGATTTTCAAAAATTTTTAAAGTAAATAGAAAACAAAAAGTTTCAATGCCGAATATTAAAAGCTTCGACAAAAATTTCTTCATTTTTATGTTATTTTATTTAATTAAAAATCTCTCATTCGCTTTCAAGAGCGAAATCGATTTTCAAAAATTTTTAAAGTAAAAAGAAAACAAAAAGTTTAAATGCCAAATATTAAAAGCTTCGACAAAAATTTCTTCATTTTTATGTTATTTTATTTAATTAAAAATCTCTCATTCGCTTTCAAGAGCAGAATCGATTTTCAAAAAAAATTTTATTTATAGAATGTTAAAAGTTTCAATGCCAAATATAAAAAGCTTCGACAAAAATTTCTTCATTTTTATGTTATTTTATTTAATTAAAAATCTCTCATTCGCTTTCAAGAGCGAAATCGATTTTCAAAAATTTTTAAAGTAAATAGAAAAGAAAAAGTTTCAATGCCAAATATTAAAAGTTTCGACAAAAATTTCTTCATTTTTATGTTATTTTATTTATTTAATGACCTCTCATTCGCTTTAAAGAGGAGAATCGATTTTCAAAAAAAATTTTATTTATAGAATGTTAAAAGTTTCAATGCCAAATATAAAAAGCTTCGACAAAAATTTCTTCATTTTTATGTTATTTTATTTATTTAATAATCTCTCATTCGCTTTCAAGAACGAAATCGATTTTCAAAAATTTTTAAAGTAAATAGAAAACAAAAAGTTTCAATGCCAAATATAAAAAGCTTCGACAAAAATTTCTTCATTTTTATGTTATTTTATTTATTTAATGACCTCTCATTCGCTTTCAAGAGCAGAATCGATTTTCAAAAATTTTTAAAGTAAATAGAAAACAAAAAGTTTCAATGCCAAATATTAAAAGCTTCGACAAAAATTTCTTCATTTTTATGTTATTTTATTTATTTAATAATCTCTCATTCGCTTTCAAGAGCAGAATCGATTTTCAAAAAAAATTTTATTTATAGAATGTTAAAAGTTTCAATGCCAAATATAAAAAGCTTCGACAAAAATTTCTTCATTTTTATGTTATTTTATTTATTTAATGACCTCTCATTCGCTTTCAAGAGCAGAATCGATTTTCAAAAATTTTTAAAGTAAATAGAAAACAAAAAGTTTCAATGCCAAATATAAAAAGCTTCGACAAAAATTTCTTCATTTTTATGTTATTTTATTTATTTAATAATCTCTCATTCGCTTTCAAGAACGAAATCGATTTTCAAAAATTTTTAAAGTAAATAGAAAACAAAAAGTTTCAATGCCAAATATAAAAAGCTTCGACAAAAATTTCTTCATTTTTATGTTATTTTATTTATTTAATGACCTCTCATTCGCTTTCAAGAGCAGAATCGATTTTCAAAAATTTTTAAAGTAAATAGAAAACAAAAAGTTTCAATGCCAAATATAAAAAGCTTCGACAAAAATTTCTTCATTTTTATGTTATTTTATTTATTTAATAATCTCTCATTCGCTTTCAAGAACGAAATCGATTTTCAAAAATTTTTAAAGTAAATAGAAAACAAAAAGTTTCAATGCCAAATATAAAAAGCTTCGACAAAAATTTCTTCATTTTTATGTTATTTTATTTATTTAATGACCTCTCATTCGCTTTCAAGAGCAGAATCGATTTTCAAAAATTATTAAAGTAAATAGAAAACAAAAAGTTTCAATGCCAAATATAAAAAGCTTCGACAAAAATTTCTTCATTTTTATGTTATTTTATTTATTTAATAATCTCTCATTCGCTTTCAAGAACGAAATCGATTTTCAAAAATTTTTAAAGTAAATAGAAAACAAAAAGTTTCAATGCCAAATATAAAAAGCTTCGACAAAAATTTCTTCATTTTTATGTTAT
The DNA here is from genome assembly GCA_028622995.1 of Panagrolaimus kolymaensis. Taxonomy (NCBI): domain Eukaryota; kingdom Metazoa; phylum Nematoda; class Chromadorea; order Rhabditida; family Panagrolaimidae; genus Panagrolaimus; species Panagrolaimus kolymaensis. The sequence continues at coordinate 627,340 of JAJQJQ010000029.1, read as the reverse complement.
TTTATTTATTTAATAATCTCTCATTCGCTTTCAAGAACGAAATCGATTTTCAAAAATTTTTAAAGTAAATAGAAAACAAAAAGTTTCAATGCCAAATATAAAAAGCTTCGACAAAAATTTCTTCATTTTTATGTTATTTTATTTATTTAATAATCTCTCATTCGCTTTCAAGAACGAAATCGATTTTCAAAAATTTTTAAAGTAAATAGAAAACAAAAAGTTTCAATGCCAAATATAAAAAGCTTCGACAAAAATTTCTTCATTTTTATGTTATTTTATTTATTTAATGACCTCTCATTCGCTTTCAAGAGCAGAATCGATTTTCAAAAATTTTTAAAGTAAATAGAAAACAAAAAGTTTCAATGCCAAATATAAAAAGCTTCGACAAAAATTTCTTCATTTTTATGTTATTTTATTTATTTAATGACCTCTCATTCGCTTTCAAGAGCAGAATCGATTTTCAAAAATTTTTAAAGTAAATAGAAAACAAAAAGTTTCAATGCCAAATATAAAAAGCTTCGACAAAAATTTCTTCATTTTTATGTTATTTTATTTATTTAATGACCTCTCATTCGCTTTCAAGAGCAGAATCGATTTTCAAAAATTTTTAAAGTAAATAGAAAACAAAAAGTTTCAATGCCAAATATAAAAAGCTTCGACAAAAATTTCTTCATTTTTATGTTATTTTATTTATTTAATAATCTCTCATTCGCTTTCAAGAACGAAATCGATTTTCAAAAATTTTTAAAGTAAATAGAAAACAAAAAGTTTCAATGCCAAATATAAAAAGCTTCGACAAAAATTTCTTCATTTTTATGTTATTTTATTTATTTAATGACCTCTCATTCGCTTTCAAGAGCAGAATCGATTTTCAAAAATTTTTAAAGTAAATAGAAAACAAAAAGTTTCAATGCCAAATATAAAAAGCTTCGACAAAAATTTCTTCATTTTTATGTTATTTTATTTATTTAATAATCTCTCATTCGCTTTCAAGAACGAAATCGATTTTCAAAAATTTTTAAAGTAAATAGAAAACAAAAAGTTTCAATGCCAAATATAAAAAGCTTCGACAAAAATTTCTTCATTTTTATGTTATTTTATTTAATTAAAAATCTCTCATTCGCTTTCAAGAGCGAAATCGATTTTCAAAAATTTTTAAAGTAAATAGAAAAGAAAAAGTTTCAATGCCAAATATTAAAAGTTTCGACAAAAATTTCTTCATTTTTATGTTATTTTATTTATTTAATGACCTCTCATTCGCTTTCAAGAGGAGAATCGATTTTCAAAAAAATTTTTATTTTTAGAGTGTTAAAAGTTTCAATGCCGAATATTAAAAGCTTCGACAAAAATTTCTTCATTTTTATGTTATTTTATTTAATTAAAAATCTCTCATTCGCTTTCAAGAGCGAAATCGATTTTCAAAAATTTTTAAAGTAAAAAGAAAACAAAAAGTTTAAATGCCAAATATTAAAAGCTTCGACAAAAATTTCTTCATTTTTATGTTATTTTATTTAATTAAAAATCTCTCATTCGCTTTCAAGAGCAGAATCGATTTTCAAAAAAAATTTTATTTATAGAATGTTAAAAGTTTCAATGCCAAATATAAAAAGCTTCGACAAAAATTTCTTCATTTTTATGTTATTTTATTTATTTAATGACCTCTCATTCGCTTTAAAGAGGAGAATCGATTTTCAAAAAAAATTTTATTTATAGAATGTTAAAAGTTTCAATGCCAAATATAAAAAGCTTCGACAAAAATTTCTTCATTTTTATGTTATTTTATTTATTTAATAATCTCTCATTCGCTTTCAAGAACGAAATCGATTTTCAAAAATTTTTAAAGTAAATAGAAAACAAAAAGTTTCAATGCCAAATATTAAAAGCTTCGACAAAAATTTCTTCATTTTTATGTTATTTTATTTATTTAATGACCTCTCATTCGCTTTCAAGAGCAGAATCGATTTTCAAAAATTTTTAAAGTAAATAGAAAACAAAAAGTTTCAATGCCAAATATTAAAAGCTTCGACAAAAATTTCTTCATTTTTATGTTATTTTATTTATTTAATGACCTCTCATTCGCTTTAAAGAGGAGAATCGATTTTCAAAAAAATTTTTATTTTTAGAGTGTTAAAAGTTTCAATGCCGAATATTAAAAGCTTCGACAAAAATTTCTTCATTTTTATGTTATTTTATTTATTTAATAATCTCTCATTCGCTTTCAAGAACGAAATCGATTTTCAAAAATTTTTAAAGTAAATAGAAAACAAAAAGTTTCAATGCCAAATATAAAAAGCTTCGACAAAAATTTCTTCATTTTTATGTTATTTTATTTATTTAATAATCTCTCATTCGCTTTCAAGAACGAAATCGATTTTCAAAAATTTTTAAAGTAAATAGAAAACAAAAAGTTTCAATGCCAAATATTAAAAGCTTCGACAAAAATTTCTTCATTTTTATGTTATTTTATTTATTTAATGACCTCTCATTCGCTTTCAAGAGCAGAATCGATTTTCAAAAATTTTTAAAGTAAATAGAAAACAAAAAGTTTCAATGCCAAATATTAAAAGTTTCGACAAAAATTTCTTCATTTTTATGTTATTTTATTTATTTAATGACCTCTCATTCGCTTTCAAGAGCAGAATCGATTTTCAAAAATTTTTAAAGTAAATAGAAAACAAAAAGTTTCAATGCCAAATATAAAAAGCTTCGACAAAAATTTCTTCATTTTTATGTTATTTTATTTATTTAATAATCTCTCATTCGCTTTCAAGAACGAAATCGATTTTCAAAAATTTTTAAAGTAAATAGAAAGCAAAAAGTTTCAATGCCAAATATTAAAAGCTTCGACAAAAATTTCTTCATTTTTATGTTATTTTATTTATTTAATGACCTCTCATTCGCTTTCAAGAGCAGAATCGATTTTCAAAAATTTTTAAAGTAAATAGAAAACAAAAAGTTTCAATGCCAAATATTAAAAGTTTCGACAAAAATTTCTTCATTTTTATGTTATTTTATTTATTTAATGACCTCTCATTCGCTTTCAAGAGGAGAATCGATTTTCAAAAAAATTTTTATTTTTAGAGTGTTAAAAGTTTCAATGCCGAATATTAAATGCTTCGACAAAAATTTCTTCATTTTTATGTTATTTTATTTAATTAAAAATCTCTCATTCGCTTTCAAGAGCGAAATCGATTTTCAAAAATTTTTAAAGTAAATAGAAAACAAAAAGTTTAAATGCCAAATATTAAAAGCTTCGACAAAAATTTCTTCATTTTTATGTTATTTTATTTAATTAAAAATCTCTCATTCGCTTTCAAGAGCAGAATCGATTTTCAAAAAAAATTTTATTTATAGAGTGATAAAAGTTTCTTTGCCAAATATTAAAAGCTTCGACAAAAATTTCTTCATTTTTATGTTATTTTATTTAATTAAAAATCTCTCATTCGCTTTCAAGAGCAGAATCGATTTTCAAAAAAAATTTTATTTATAGAGTGATAAAAGTTTCTTTGCCAAATATTAAAAGCTTCGACAAAAATTTCTTCATTTTTATGTTATTTTATTTAATTAAAAATCTCTCATTCGCTTTCAAGAGCAGAATCGATTTTCAAAAATTTTTAAAGTAAATAGAAAACAAAAAGTTTCAATGCCAAATATTAAAAGCTTCGACAAAAATTTCTTCATTTTTATGTTATTTTATTTAATTAAAAATCTCTCATTCGCTTTCAAGAGCAGAATCGATTTTCAAAAAAAATTTTATTTATAGAATGTTAAAAGTTTCAATGCCAAATATAAAAAGCTTCGACAAAAATTTCTTCATTTTTATGTTATTTTATTTATTTAATAATCTCTCATTCGCTTTCAAGAACGAAATCGATTTTCAAAAATTTTTAAAGTAAATAGAAAACAAAAAGTTTCAATGCCAAATATTAAAAGCTTCGACAAAAATTTCTTCATTTTTATGTTATTTTATTTATTTAATGACCTCTCATTCGCTTTCAAGAGCAGAATCGATTTTCAAAAATTTTTAAAGTAAATAGAAAACAAAAAGTTTCAATGCCAAATATTAAAAGCTTCGACAAAAATTTCTTCATTTTTATGTTATTTTATTTAATTAAAAATCTCTCATTCGCTTTCAAGAGCAGAATCGATTTTCAAAAAAAATTTTATTTATAGAGTGATAAAAGTTTCTTTGCCAAATATTAAAAGCTTCGACAAAAATTTCTTCATTTTTATGTTATTTTATTTAATTAAAAATCTCTCATTCGCTTTCAAGAGCAGAATCGATTTTCAAAAAAAATTTTATTTATAGAATGTTAAAAGTTTCAATGCCAAATATAAAAAGCTTCGACAAAAATTTCTTCATTTTTATGTTATTTTATTTATTTAATAATCTCTCATTCGCTTTCAAGAACGAAATCGATTTTCAAAAATTTTTAAAGTAAATAGAAAACAAAAAGTTTCAATGCCAAATATTAAAAGCTTCGACAAAAATTTCTTCATTTTTATGTTATTTTATTTATTTAATGACCTCTCATTCGCTTTCAAGAGCAGAATCGATTTTCAAAAATTTTTAAAGTAAATAGAAAACAAAAAGTTTCAATGCCAAATATTAAAAGCTTCGACAAAAATTTCTTCATTTTTATGTTATTTTATTTAATTAAAAATCTCTCATTCGCTTTCAAGAGCGAAATCGATTTTCAAAAATTTTTAAAGTAAATAGAAAAGAAAAAGTTTCAATGCCAAATATTAAAAGTTTCGACAAAAATTTCTTCATTTTTATGTTATTTTATTTATTTAATGACCTCTCATTCGCTTTAAAGAGGAGAATCGATTTTCAAAAAAAATTTTATTTATAGAATGTTAAAAGTTTCAATGCCAAATATAAAAAGCTTCGACAAAAATTTCTTCATTTTTATGTTATTTTATTTATTTAATAATCTCTCATTCGCTTTCAAGAACGAAATCGATTTTCAAAAATTTTTAAAGTAAATAGAAAACAAAAAGTTTCAATGCCAAATATTAAAAGCTTCGACAAAAATTTCTTCATTTTTATGTTATTTTATTTATTTAATGACCTCTCATTCGCTTTCAAGAGCAGAATCGATTTTCAAAAATTTTTAAAGTAAATAGAAAACAAAAAGTTTCAATGCCAAATATTAAAAGTTTCGACAAAAATTTCTTCATTTTTATGTTATTTTATTTATTTAATGACCTCTCATTCGCTTTCAAGAGGAGAATCGATTTTCAAAAAAATTTTTATTTTTAGAGTGTTAAAAGTTTCAATGCCGAATATTAAATGCTTCGACAAAAATTTCTTCATTTTTATGTTATTTTATTTAATTAAAAATCTCTCATTCGCTTTCAAGAGCGAAATCGATTTTCAAAAATTTTTAAAGTAAATAGAAAGCAAAAAGTTTCAATGCCAAATATTAAAAGCTTCGACAAAAATTTCTTCATTTTTATGTTATTTTATTTATTTAATGACCTCTCATTCGCTTTCAAGAGCAGAATCGATTTTCAAAAATTTTTAAAGTAAATAGAAAACAAAAAGTTTCAATGCCAAATATTAAAAGTTTCGACAAAAATTTCTTCATTTTTATGTTATTTTATTTATTTAATGACCTCTCATTCGCTTTCAAGAGGAGAATCGATTTTCAAAAAAATTTTTATTTTTAGAGTGTTAAAAGTTTCTATGCCGAATATTAAATGCTTCGACAAAAATTTCTTCATTTTTATGTTATTTTATTTAATTAAAAATCTCTCATTCGCTTTCAAGAGCGAAATCGATTTTCAAAAATTTTTAAAGTAAATAGAAAACAAAAAGTTTAAATGCCAAATATTAAAAGCTTCGACAAAAATTTCTTCATTTTTATGTTATTTTATTTAATTAAAAATCTCTCATTCGCTTTCAAGAGCAGAATCGATTTTCAAAAAAAATTTTATTTATAGAGTGATAAAAGTTTCTTTGCCAAATATTAAAAGCTTCGACAAAAATTTCTTCATTTTTATGTTATTTTATTTAATTAAAAATCTCTCATTCGCTTTCAAGAGCGAAATCGATTTTCAAAAATTTTTAAAGTAAATAGAAAGCAAAAAGTTTCAATGCCAAATATTAAAAGTTTCGACAAAAATTTCTTCATTTTTATGTTATTTTATTTATTTAATGACCTCTCATTCGCTTTAAAGAGGAGAATCGATTTTCAAAAAAAATTTTATTTATAGAATGTTAAAAGTTTCAATGCCAAATATAAAAAGCTTCGACAAAAATTTCTTCATTTTTATGTTATTTTATTTATTTAATAATCTCTCATTCGCTTTCAAGAACGAAATCGATTTTCAAAAATTTTTAAAGTAAATAGAAAACAAAAAGTTTCAATGCCAAATATTAAAAGCTTCGACAAAAATTTCTTCATTTTTATGTTATTTTATTTATTTAATGACCTCTCATTCGCTTTCAAGAGCAGAATCGATTTTCAAAAATTTTTAAAGTAAATAGAAAACAAAAAGTTTCAATGCCAAATATTAAAAGTTTCGACAAAAATTTCTTCATTTTTATGTTATTTTATTTATTTAATGACCTCTCATTCGCTTTCAAGAGGAGAATCGATTTTCAAAAAAATTTTTATTTTTAGAGTGTTAAAAGTTTCAATGCCGAATATTAAATGCTTCGACAAAAATTTCTTCATTTTTATGTTATTTTATTTAATTAAAAATCTCTCATTCGCTTTCAAGAGCGAAATCGATTTTCAAAAATTTTTAAAGTAAATAGAAAGCAAAAAGTTTCAATGCCAAATATTAAAAGCTTCGACAAAAATTTCTTCATTTTTATGTTATTTTATTTATTTAATGACCTCTCATTCGCTTTCAAGAGCAGAATCGATTTTCAAAAATTTTTAAAGTAAATAGAAAACAAAAAGTTTCAATGCCAAATATTAAAAGTTTCGACAAAAATTTCTTCATTTTTATGTTATTTTATTTATTTAATGACCTCTCATTCGCTTTCAAGAGGAGAATCGATTTTCAAAAAAATTTTTATTTTTAGAGTGTTAAAAGTTTCTATGCCGAATATTAAATGCTTCGACAAAAATTTCTTCATTTTTATGTTATTTTATTTAATTAAAAATCTCTCATTCGCTTTCAAGAGCGAAATCGATTTTCAAAAATTTTTAAAGTAAATAGAAAACAAAAAGTTTAAATGCCAAATATTAAAAGCTTCGACAAAAATTTCTTCATTTTTATGTTATTTTATTTAATTAAAAATCTCTCATTCGCTTTCAAGAGCAGAATCGATTTTCAAAAAAAATTTTATTTATAGAGTGATAAAAGTTTCTTTGCCAAATATTAAAAGCTTCGACAAAAATTTCTTCATTTTTATGTTATTTTATTTAATTAAAAATCTCTCATTCGCTTTCAAGAGCAGAATCGATTTTCAAAAAAAATTTTATTTATAGAGTGATAAAAGTTTCTTTGCCAAATATTAAAAGCTTCGACAAAAATTTCTTCATTTTTATGTTATTTTATTTAATTAAAAATCTCTCATTCGCTTTCAAGAGCAGAATCGATTTTCAAAAATTTTTAAAGTAAATAGAAAACAAAAAGTTTCAATGCCAAATATTAAAAGCTTCGACAAAAATTTCTTCATTTTTATGTTATTTTATTTAATTAAAAATCTCTCATTCGCTTTCAAGAGCAGAATCGATTTTCAAAAAAAATTTTATTTATAGAATGTTAAAAGTTTCAATGCCAAATATAAAAAGCTTCGACAAAAATTTCTTCATTTTTATGTTATTTTATTTATTTAATAATCTCTCATTCGCTTTCAAGAACGAAATCGATTTTCAAAAATTTTTAAAGTAAATAGAAAACAAAAAGTTTCAATGCCAAATATTAAAAGCTTCGACAAAAATTTCTTCATTTTTATGTTATTTTATTTATTTAATGACCTCTCATTCGCTTTCAAGAGCAGAATCGATTTTCAAAAATTTTTAAAGTAAATAGAAAACAAAAAGTTTCAATGCCAAATATTAAAAGCTTCGACAAAAATTTCTTCATTTTTATGTTATTTTATTTAATTAAAAATCTCTCATTCGCTTTCAAGAGCGAAATCGATTTTCAAAAATTTTTAAAGTAAATAGAAAAGAAAAAGTTTCAATGCCAAATATTAAAAGTTTCGACAAAAATTTCTTCATTTTTATGTTATTTTATTTATTTAATGACCTCTCATTCGCTTTAAAGAGGAGAATCGATTTTCAAAAAAAATTTTATTTATAGAATGTTAAAAGTTTCAATGCCAAATATAAAAAGCTTCGACAAAAATTTCTTCATTTTTATGTTATTTTATTTATTTAATAATCTCTCATTCGCTTTCAAGAACGAAATCGATTTTCAAAAATTTTTAAAGTAAATAGAAAACAAAAAGTTTCAATGCCAAATATTAAAAGCTTCGACAAAAATTTCTTCATTTTTATGTTATTTTATTTATTTAATGACCTCTCATTCGCTTTCAAGAGCAGAATCGATTTTCAAAAATTTTTAAAGTAAATAGAAAACAAAAAGTTTCAATGCCAAATATTAAAAGTTTCGACAAAAATTTCTTCATTTTTATGTTATTTTATTTATTTAATGACCTCTCATTCGCTTTCAAGAGCAGAATCGATTTTCAAAAATTTTTAAAGTAAATAGAAAACAAAAAGTTTCAATGCCAAATATAAAAAGCTTCGACAAAAATTTCTTCATTTTTATGTTATTTTATTTATTTAATAATCTCTCATTCGCTTTCAAGAACGAAATCGATTTTCAAAAATTTTTAAAGTAAATAGAAAGCAAAAAGTTTCAATGCCAAATATTAAAAGCTTCGACAAAAATTTCTTCATTTTTATGTTATTTTATTTATTTAATGACCTCTCATTCGCTTTCAAGAGCAGAATCGATTTTCAAAAATTTTTAAAGTAAATAGAAAACAAAAAGTTTCAATGCCAAATATTAAAAGTTTCGACAAAAATTTCTTCATTTTTATGTTATTTTATTTATTTAATGACCTCTCATTCGCTTTCAAGAGGAGAATCGATTTTCAAAAAAATTTTTATTTTTAGAGTGTTAAAAGTTTCAATGCCGAATATTAAATGCTTCGACAAAAATTTCTTCATTTTTATGTTATTTTATTTAATTAAAAATCTCTCATTCGCTTTCAAGAGCGAAATCGATTTTCAAAAATTTTTAAAGTAAATAGAAAACAAAAAGTTTAAATGCCAAATATTAAAAGCTTCGACAAAAATTTCTTCATTTTTATGTTATTTTATTTAATTAAAAATCTCTCATTCGCTTTCAAGAGCAGAATCGATTTTCAAAAAAAATTTTATTTATAGAGTGATAAAAGTTTCTTTGCCAAATATTAAAAGCTTCGACAAAAATTTCTTCATTTTTATGTTATTTTATTTAATTAAAAATCTCTCATTCGCTTTCAAGAGCAGAATCGATTTTCAAAAATTTTTAAAGTAAATAGAAAACAAAAAGTTTCAATGCCAAATATTAAAAGCTTCGACAAAAATTTCTTCATTTTTATGTTATTTTATTTAATTAAAAATCTCTCATTCGCTTTCAAGAGCGAAATCGATTTTCAAAAATTTTTAAAGTAAATAGAAAACAAAAAGTTTAAATGCCAAATATTAAAAGCTTCGACAAAAATTTCTTCATTTTTATGTTATTTTATTTAATTAAAAATCTCTCATTCGCTTTCAAGAGCAGAATCGATTTTCAAAAAAAATTTTATTTATAGAGTGATAAAAGTTTCTTTGCCAAATATTAAAAGCTTCGACAAAAATTTCTTCATTTTTATGTTATTTTATTTAATTAAAAATCTCTCATTCGCTTTCAAGAGCAGAATCGATTTTCAAAAAAAATTTTATTTATAGAGTGATAAAAGTTTCTTTGCCAAATATTAAAAGCTTCGACAAAAATTTCTTCATTTTTATGTTATTTTATTTAATTAAAAATCTCTCATTCGCTTTCAAGAGCAGAATCGATTTTCAAAAATTTTTAAAGTAAATAGAAAACAAAAAGTTTCAATGCCAAATATTAAAAGCTTCGACAAAAATTTCTTCATTTTTATGTTATTTTATTTAATTAAAAATCTCTCATTCGCTTTCAAGAGCGAAATCGATTTTCAAAAATTTTTAAAGTAAATAGAAAACAAAAAGTTTCTTTGCCAAATATTAAAAGCTTCGACAAAAATTTCTTCATTTTTATGTTATTTTATTTAATTAAAAATCTCTCATTCGCTTTCAAGAGCAGAATCGATTTTCAAAAATTTTTAAAGTAAATAGAAAACAAAAAGTTTCAATGCCAAATATTAAAAGCTTCGACAAAAATTTCTTCATTTTTATGTTATTTTATTTAATTAAAAATCTCTCATTCGCTTTCAAGAGCAGAATCGATTTTCAAAAAAAATTTTATTTATAGAGTGATAAAAGTTTCAATGCCAAATATTAAAAGCTTCGACAAAAATTTCTTCATTTTTATGTTATTTTATTTAATTAAAAATCTCTCATTCGCTTTCAAGAGCAGAATCGATTTTCAAAAATTGTTAAAGTAAATAGAAAACAAAAAGTTTCAATGCCAAATATTAAAAGCTTCGACAAAAATTTCTTCATTTTTATGTTATTTTATTTAATTAAAAATCTCTCATTCGCTTTCAAGAGCAGAATCGATTTTCAAAAAAAATTTTATTTATAGAGTGATAAAAGTTTCAATGCCAAATATTAAAAGCTTCGACAAAAATTTCTTCATTTTTATGTTATTTTATTTAATTAAAAATCTCTCATTCGCTTTCAAGAGCAGAATCGATTTTCAAAAAAAATTTTATTTATAGAGTGATAAAAGTTTCAATGCCAAATATTAAAAGCTTCGACAAAAATTTCTTCATTTTTATGTTATTTTATTTAATTAAAAATCTCTCATTCGCTTTCAAGAGCAGAATCGATTTTCAAAAATTGTTAAAGTAAATAGAAAACAAAAAGTTTCAATGCCAAATATTAAAAGCTTCGACAAAAATTTCTTCATTTTTATGTTATTTTATTTAATTAAAAATCTCTCATTCGCTTTCAAGAGCAGAATCGATTTTCAAAAAAAATTTTATTTATAGAGTGATAAAAGTTTCAATGCCAAATATTAAAAGCTTCGACAAAAATTTCTTCATTTTTATGTTATTTTATTTAATTAAAAATCTCTCATTCGCTTTCAAGAGCAGAATCGATTTTCAAAAAAAATTTTATTTATAGAGTGATAAAAGTTTCAATGCCAAATATTAAAAGCTTCGACAAAAATTTCTTCATTTTTATGTTATTTTATTTAATTAAAAATCTCTCATTCGCTTTCAAGAGCAGAATCGATTTTCAAAAATTGTTAAAGTAAATAGAAAACAAAAAGTTTCAATGCCAAATATTAAAAGCTTCGACAAAAATTTCTTCATTTTTATGTTATTTTATTTAATTAAAAATCTCTCATTCGCTTTCAAGAGCAGAATCGATTTTCAAAAAAAATTTTATTTATAGAGTGATAAAAGTTTCAATGCCAAATATTAAAAGCTTCGACAAAAATTTCTTCATTTTTATGTTATTTTATTTAATTAAAAATCTCTCATTCGCTTTCAAGAGCAGAATCGATTTTCAAAAATTGTTAAAGTAAATAGAAAACAAAAAGTTTCAATGCCAAATATTAAAAGCTTCGACAAAAATTTCTTCATTTTTATGTTATTTTATTTAATTAAAAATCTCTCATTCGCTTTCAAGAGCAGAATCGATTTTCAAAAAAAATTTTATTTATAGAGTGATAAAAGTTTCAATGCCAAATATTAAAAGCTTCGACAAAAATTTCTTCATTTTTATGTTATTTTATTTAATTAAAAATCTCTCATTCGCTTTCAAGAGCAGAATCGATTTTCAAAAAAAATTTTATTTATAGAGTGATAAAAGTTTCAATGCCAAATATTAAAAGCTTCGACAAAAATTTCTTCATTTTTATGTTATTTTATTTAATTAAAAATCTCTCATTCGCTTTCAAGAGCAGAATCGATTTTCAAAAATTGTTAAAGTAAATAGAAAACAAAAAGTTTCAATGCCAAATATTAAAAGCTTCGACAAAAATTTCTTCATTTTTATGTTATTTTATTTAATTAAAAATCTCTCATTCGCTTTCAAGAGCAGAATCGATTTTCAAAAAAAATTTTATTTATAGAGTGATAAAAGTTTCAATGCCAAATATTAAAAGCTTCGACAAAAATTTCTTCATTTTTATGTTATTTTATTTAATTAAAAATCTCTCATTCGCTTTCAAGAGCAGAATCGATTTTCAAAAATTGTTAAAGTAAATAGAAAACAAAAAGTTTCAATGCCAAATATTAAAAGCTTCGACAAAAATTTCTTCATTTTTATGTTATTTTATTTAATTAAAAATCTCTCATTCGCTTTCAAGAGCAGAATCGATTTTCAAAAAAAATTTTATTTATAGAGTGATAAAAGTTTCAATGCCAAATATTAAAAGCTTCGACAAAAATTTCTTCATTTTTATGTTATTTTATTTAATTAAAAATCTCTCATTCGCTTTCAAGAGCAGAATCGATTTTCAAAAATTGTTAAAGTAAATAGAAAACAAAAAGTTTCAATGCCAAATATTAAAAGCTTCGACAAAAATTTCTTCATTTTTATGTTATTTTATTTAATTAAAAATCTCTCATTCGCTTTCAAGAGCAGAATCGATTTTCAAAAATTGTTAAAGTAAATAGAAAACAAAAAGTTTCAATGCCAAATATTAAAAGCTTCGACAAAAATTTCTTCATTTTTATGTTATTTTATTTAATTAAAAATCTCTCATTCGCTTTCAAGAGCAGAATCGATTTTCAAAAATTTTTAAAGTAAATAGAAAACAAAAAGTTTCAATGCCAAATATTAAAAGCTTCGACAAAAATTTCTTCATTTTTATGTTATTTTATTTAATTAAAAATCTCTCATTCGCTTTCAAGAGCAGAATCGATTTTCAAAAAAAATTTTATTTATAGAGTGATAAAAGTTTCAATGCCAAATATTAAAAGCTTCGACAAAAATTTCTTCATTTTTATGTTATTTTATTTAATTAAAAATCTCTCATTCGCTTTCAAGAGCAGAATCGATTTTCAAAAATTTTTAAAGTAAATAGAAAACAAAAAGTTTCAATGCCAAATATTAAAAGCTTCGACAAAAATTTCTTCATTTTTATGTTATTTTATTTAATTAAAAATCTCTCATTCGCTTTCAAGAGCAGAATCGATTTTCAAAAATTGTTAAAGTAAATAGAAAACAAAAAGTTTCAATGCCAAATATTAAAAGCTTCGACAAAAATTTCTTCATTTTTATGTTATTTTATTTAATTAAAAATCTCTCATTCGCTTTCAAGAGCAGAATCGATTTTCAAAAATTGTTAAAGTAAATAGAAAACAAAAAGTTTCAATGCCAAATATTAAAAGCTTCGACAAAAATTTCTTCATTTTTATGTTATTTTATTTAATTAAAAATCTCTCATTCGCTTTCAAGAGCAGAATCGATTTTCAAAAATTTTTAAAGTAAATAGAAAACAAAAAGTTTCAATGCCAAATATTAAAAGCTTCGACAAAAATTTCTTCATTTTTATGTTATTTTATTTAATTAAAAATCTCTCATTCGCTTTCAAGAGCAGAATCGATTTTCAAAAAAAATTTTATTTATAGAGTGATAAAAGTTTCAATGCCAAATATTAAAAGCTTCGACAAAAATTTCTTCATTTTTATGTTATTTTATTTAATTAAAAATCTCTCATTCGCTTTCAAGAGCAGAATCGATTTTCAAAAATTTTTAAAGTAAATAGAAAACAAAAAGTTTCAATGCCAAATATTAAAAGCTTCGACAAAAATTTCTTCATTTTTATGTTATTTTATTTAATTAAAAATCTCTCATTCGCTTTCAAGAGCAGAATCGATTTTCAAAAATTTTTAAAGTAAATAGAAAACAAAAAGTTTCAATGCCAAATATTAAAAGCTTCGACAAAAATTTCTTCATTTTTATGTTATTTTATTTAATTAAAAATCTCTCATTCGCTTTCAAGAGCAGAATCGATTTTCAAAAATTGTTAAAGTAAATAGAAAACAAAAAGTTTCAATGCCAAATATTAAAAGCTTCGACAAAAATTTCTTCATTTTTATGTTATTTTATTTAATTAAAAATCTCTCATTCGCTTTCAAGAGCAGAATCGATTTTCAAAAATTTTTAAAGTAAATAGAAAACAAAAAGTTTCAATGCCAAATATTAAAAGCTTCGACAAAAATTTCTTCATTTTTATGTTATTTTATTTAATTAAAAATCTCTCATTCGCTTTCAAGAGCAGAATCGATTTTCAAAAATTGTTAAAGTAAATAGAAAACAAAAAGTTTCAATGCCAAATATTAAAAGCTTCGACAAAAATTTCTTCATTTTTATGTTATTTTATTTAATTAAAAATCTCTCATTCGCTTTCAAGAGCAGAATCGATTTTCAAAAAAAATTTTATTTATAGAGTGATAAAAGTTTCAATGCCAAATATTAAAAGCTTCGACAAAAATTTCTTCATTTTTATGTTATTTTATTTAATTAAAAATCTCTCATTCGCTTTCAAGAGCAGAATCGATTTTCAAAAAAAATTTTATTTATAGAGTGATAAAAGTTTCAATGCCAAATATTAAAAGCTTCGACAAAAATTTCTTCATTTTTATGTTATTTTATTTAATTAAAAATCTCTCTTTCGCTTTCAAGAGCAGAATCGATTTTCAAAAAAAATTTTATTTATAGAGTGATAAAAGTTTCAATGCCAAATATTAAAAGCTTCGACAAAAATTTCTTCATTTTTATGTTATTTTATTTAATTAAAAATCTCTCATTCGCTTTCAAGAGCGAAATCGATTTTCAAAAATTTTTAAAGTAAATAGAAAACAAAAAGTTTCAATGCCAAATATTAAAAGCTTCGACAAAAATTTCTTCATTTTTATGTTATTTTATTTAATTAAAAATCTCTCATTCGCTTTCAAGAGCGAAATCGATTTTCAAAAATTTTTAAAGTAAATAGAAAACAAAAAGTTTCAATGCCAAATATTAAAAGCTTCGACAAAAATTTCTTCATTTTTATGTTATTTTATTTAATTAAAAATCTCTCTTTCGCTTTCAAGAGCAGAATCGATTTTCAAAAAAAATTTTATTTATAGAGTGATAAAAGTTTCAATGCCAAATATTAAAAGCTTCGACAAAAATTTCTTCATTTTTATGTTATTTTATTTAATTAAAAATCTCTCATTCGCTTTCAAGAGCAGAATCGATTTTCAAAAATTTTTAAAGTAAATAGAAAACAAAAAGTTTCAATGCCAAATATTAAAAGCTTCGACAAAAATTTCTTCATTTTTATGTTATTTTATTTATTTAATGACCTCTCATTCGCTTTCAAGAGCAGAATCGATTTTCAAAAAAAATTTTATTTATAGAGTGATAAATGTTTCAATGCCAAATATTAAAAGCTTCGACAAAAATTTCTTCATTTTTATGTTATTTTATTTAATTAAAAATCTCTCATTCGCTTTCAAGAGCGAAATCGATTTTCAAAAATTTTTAAAGTAAATAGAAAACAAAAAGTTTCAATGCCAAATATTAAAAGCTTCGACAAAAATTTCTTCATTTTTATGTTATTTTATTTAATTAAAAATCTCTCATTCGCTTTCAAGAGCAGAATCGATTTTCAAAAAAAATTTTATTTATAGAGTGATAAAAGTTTCAATGCCAAATATTAAAAGCTTCGACAAAAATTTCTTCATTTTTATGTTATTTTATTTAATTAAAAATCTCTCATTCGCTTTCAAGAGCAGAATCGATTTTCAAAAATTTTTAAAGTAAATAGAAAACAAAAAGTTTCAATGCCAAATATTAAAAGCTTCGACAAAAATTTCTTCATTTTTATGTTATTTTATTTATTTAATGACCTCTCATTCGCTTTCAAGAGCAGAATCGATTTTCAAAAAAAATTTTATTTATAGAGTGATAAAAGTTTCAATGCCAAATATAAAAAGCTTCGACAAAAATTTCTTCATTTTTATGTTATTTTATTTAATTAAAAATCTCTCATTCGCTTTCAAGAGCAGAATCGATTTTCAAAAAAAATTTTATTTATAGAGTGATAAAAGTTTCAATGCCAAATATTAAAAGCTTCGACAAAAATTTCTTCATTTTTATGTTATTTTATTTAATTAAAAATCTCTCATTCGCTTTCAAGAGCAGAATCGATTTTCAAAAATTTTTAAAGTAAATAGAAAACAAAAAGTTTCAATGCCAAATATTAAAAGCTTCGACAAAAATTTCTTCATTTTTATGTTATTTTATTTATTTAATGACCTCTCATTCGCTTTCAAGAGCAGAATCGATTTTCAAAAAAAATTTTATTTATAGAGTGATAAAAGTTTCAATGCCAAATATTAAAAGCTTCGACAAAAATTTCTTCATTTTTATGTTATTTTATTTATTTAATGACCTCTCATTCGCTTTCAAGAGCAGAATCGATTTTCAAAAAAAATTTTATTTATAGAGTGATAAAAGTTTCAATGCCAAATATAAAAAGCTTCGACAAAAATTTCTTCATTTTTATGTTATTTTATTTAATTAAAAATCTCTCATTCGCTTTCAAGAGCAGAATCGATTTTCAAAAAAAATTTTATTTATAGAGTGATAAAAGTTTCTTTGCCAAATATTAAAAGCTTCGACAAAAATTTCTTCATTTTTATGTTATTTTATTTAATTAAAAATCTCTCATTCGCTTTCAAGAGCAGAATCGATTTTCAAAAAAAATTTTATTTATAGAGTGATAAAAGTTTCAATGCCAAATATTAAAAGCTTCGACAAAAATTTCTTCATTTTTATGTTATTTTATTTAATTAAAAATCTCTCATTCGCTTTCAAGAGCGAAATCGATTTTCAAAAATTTTTAAAGTAAATAGAAAACAAAAAGTTTCAATGCCAAATATTAAAAGCTTCGACAAAAATTTCTTCATTTTTATGTTATTTTATTTAATTAAAAATCTCTCATTCGCTTTCAAGAGCAGAATCGATTTTCAAAAAAAATTTTATTTATAGAGTGATAAAAGTTTCAATGCCAAATATTAAAAGCTTCGACAAAAATTTCTTCATTTTTATGTTATTTTATTTAATTAAAAATCTCTCATTCGCTTTCAAGAGCGAAATCGATTTTCAAAAATTTTTAAAGTAAATAGAAAACAAAAAGTTTCAATGCCAAATATAAAAAGCTTCGACAAAAATTTCTTCATTTTTATGTTATTTTATTTAATTAAAAATCTCTCATTCGCTTTCAAGAGCAGAATCGATTTTCAAAAAAAATTTTATTTATAGAGTGATAAAAGTTTCAATGCCAAATATTAAAAGCTTCGACAAAAATTTCTTCATTTTTATGTTATTTTATTTAATTAAAAATCTCTCATTCGCTTTCAAGAGCGAAATCGATTTTCAAAAATTTTTAAAGTAAATAGAAAACAAAAAGTTTCAATGCCAAATATTAAAAGCTTCGACAAAAATTTCTTCATTTTTATGTTATTTTATTTATTTAATGACCTCTCATTCGCTTTCAAGAGCAGAATCGATTTTCAAAAAAAATTTTATTTATAGAGTGATAAAAGTTTCAATGCCAAATATTAAAAGCTTCGACAAAAATTTCTTCATTTTTATGTTATTTTATTTAATTAAAAATCTCTCATTCGCTTTCAAGAGCGAAATCGATTTTCAAAAATTTTTAAAGTAAATAGAAAACAAAAAGTTTCAATGCCAAATATTAAAAGCTTCGACAAAAATTTCTTCATTTTTATGTTATTTTATTTATTTAATGACCTCTCATTCGCTTTCAAGAGCAGAATCGATTTTCAAAAAAAATTTTATTTATAGAGTGATAAAAGTTTCTTTGCCAAATATTAAAAGCTTCGACAAAAATTTCTTCATTTTTATGTTATTTTATTTATTTAATGACCTCTCATTCGCTTTCAAGAGCAGAATCGATTTTCAAAAAAAATTTTATTTATAGAGTGATAAAAGTTTCTTTGCCAAATATTTAAAGCTTCGACAAAAATTTCTTCATTTTTATGTTATTTTATTTATTTAATGACCTCTCATTCGCTTTCAAGAGCGAAATCGATTTTCAAAAAAAATTTTATTTATAGAGTGATAAAAGTTTCAATGCCAAATATTAAAAGCTTCGACAAAAATTTCTTCATTTTTATGTTATTTTATTTAATTAAAAATCTCTCATTCGCTTTCAAGAGCAGAATCGATTTTCAAAAAAAATTTTATTTATAGAGTGATAAAAGTTTCAATGCCAAATATTAAAAGCTTCGACAAAAATTTCTTCATTTTTATGTTATTTTATTTAATTAAAAATCTCTCATTCGCTTTCAAGAGCAGAATCGATTTTCAAAAAAAATTTTATTTATAGAGTGATAAAAGTTTCTTTGCCAAATATTAAAAGCTTCGACAAAAATTTCTTCATTTTTATGTTATTTTATTTATTTAATAATCTCTCATTCGCTTTCAAGAGCAGAATCGATTTTCAAAAATTTTTAAAGTAAATAGAAAACAAAAAGTTTCAATGCCAAATATTAAAAGCTTCGACAAAAATTTCTTCATTTTTATGTTATTTTATTTAATTAAAAATCTCTCATTCGCTTTCAAGAGCAGAATCGATTTTCAAAAAAAATTTTATTTATAGAATGTTAAATGTTTCAATGCCAAATATAAAAAGCTTCGACAAAAATTTCTTCATTTTTATGTTATTTTATTTATTTAATAATCTCTCATTCGCTTTCAAGAGCAGAATCGATTTTCAAAAATTTTTAAAGTAAATAGAAAACAAAAAGTTTAAATGCCAAATATTAAAAGCTTCGACAAAAATTTCTTCTTTTTTATGTTATTTTATTTAATTAAAAATCTCTCATTCGCTTTCAAGAGCGAAATCGATTTTCAAAAATTTTTAAAGTAAATAGAAAACAAAAAGTTTCAATGCCAAATATTAAAAGCTTCGACAAAAATTTCTTCATTTTTATGTTATTTTATTTATTTAATGACCTCTCATTCGCTTTCAAGAGCAGAATCGATTTTCAAAAATTTTTAAAGTAAATAGAAAACAAAAAGTTTAAATGCCAAATATTAAAAGCTTCGACAAAAATTTCTTCTTTTTTATGTTATTTTATTTAATTAAAAATCTCTCATTCGCTTTCAAGAGCGAAATCGATTTTCAAAAATTTTTAAAGTAAATAGAAAACAAAAAGTTTAAATGCCAAATATTAAAAGCTTCGACAAAAATTTCTTCATTTTTATGTTATTTTATTTAATTAAAAATCTCTCATTCGCTTTCAAGAGCAGAATCGATTTTCAAAAAAAATTTTATTTATAGAGTGATAAAAGTTTCTTTGCCAAATATTAAAAGCTTCGACAAAAATTTCTTCATTTTTATGTTATTTTATTTATTTAATAATCTCTCATTCGCTTTCAAGAGCAGAATCGATTTTCAAAAATTTTTAAAGTAAATAGAAAACAAAAAGTTTAAATGCCAAATATTAAAAGCTTCGACAAAAATTTCTTCTTTTTTATGTTATTTTATTTAATTAAAAATCTCTCATTCGCTTTCAAGAGCGAAATCGATTTTCAAAAATTTTTAAAGTAAATAGAAAACAAAAAGTTTAAATGCCAAATATTAAAAGCTTCGACAAAAATTTCTTCATTTTTATGTTATTTTATTTAATTAAAAATCTCTCATTCGCTTTCAAGAGCAGAATCGATTTTCAAAAAAAATTTTATTTATAGAGTGATAAAAGTTTCTTTGCCAAATATTAAAAGCTTCGACAAAAATTTCTTCATTTTTATGTTATTTTATTTATTTAATAATCTCTCATTCGCTTTCAAGAGCAGAATCGATTTTCAAAAATTTTTAAAGTAAATAGAAAACAAAAAGTTTAAATGCCAAATATTAAAAGCTTCGACAAAAATTTCTTCTTTTTTATGTTATTTTATTTAATTAAAAATCTCTCATTCGCTTTCAAGAGCGAAATCGATTTTCAAAAATTTTTAAAGTAAATAGAAAACAAAAAGTTTAAATGCCAAATATTAAAAGCTTCGACAAAAATTTCTTCATTTTTATGTTATTTTATTTAATTAAAAATCTCTCATTCGCTTTCAAGAGCAGAATCGATTTTCAAAAAAAATTTTATTTATAGAGTGATAAAAGTTTCTTTGCCAAATATTAAAAGCTTCGACAAAAATTTCTTCTTTTTTATGTTATTTTATTTAATTAAAAATCTCTTATTCGCTTTCAAGAGCGAAATCGATTTTCAAAAATTTTTAAAGTAAATAGAAAACAAAAAGTTTCAATGCCAAATATTAAAAGCTTCGACAAAAATTTCTTCATTTTTATGTTATTTTATTTAATTAAAAATCTCTCATTCGCTTTCAAGAGCAGAATCGATTTTCAAAAAAAATTTTATTTATAGAGTGATAAAAGTTTCTTTGCCAAATATTAAAAGCTTCGACAAAAATTTCTTCATTTTTATGTTATTTTATTTATTTAATAATCTCTCATTCGCTTTCAAGAGCAGAATCGATTTTCAAAAATTTTTAAAGTAAATAGAAAACAAAAAGTTTAAATGCCAAATATTAAAAGCTTCGACAAAAATTTCTTCTTTTTTATGTTATTTTATTTAATTAAAAATCTCTCATTCGCTTTCAAGAGCAGAATCGATTTTCAAAAAAAATTTTATTTATAGAATGTTAAAAGTTTCAATGCCAAATATAAAAAGCTTCGACAAAAATTTCTTCATTTTTATGTTATTTTATTTATTTAATAATCTCTCATTCGCTTTCAAGAGCAGAATCGATTTTCAAAAAAAATTTTATTTATAGAATGTTAAAAGTTTCAATGCCAAATATAAAAAACTTCGACAAAAATTTCTTCATTTTTATGTTATTTTATTTAATTAAAAATCTCTCATTCGCTTTCAAGAACGAAATCGATTTTCAAAAATTTTTAAAGTAAATAGAAAACAAAAAGTTTAAATGCCAAATATTAAAAGCTTCGACAAAAATTTCTTCTTTTTTATGTTATTTTATTTATTTAATAATCTCTCATTCGCTTTCAAGAACGAAATCGATTTTCAAAAATTTTTAAAGTAAATAGAAAACAAAAAGTTTAAATGCCAAATATTAAAAGCTTCGACAAAAATTTCTTCTTTTTTATGTTATTTTATTTAATTAAAAATCTCTCATTCGCTTTCAAGAGCACAATCGATTTTCAAAAAAAATTTTATTTATAGAATGTTAAAAGTTTCAATGCCAAATATAAAAAGCTTCGACAAAAATTTCTTCATTTTTATGTTATTTTATTTATTTAATAATCTCTCATTCGCTTTCAAGAACGAAATCGATTTTCAAAAATTTTTAAAGTAAATAGAAAACAAAAAGTTTCAATGCCAAATATTAAAAGCTTCGACAAAAATTTCTTCATTTTTATGTTATTTTATTTAATTAAAAATCTCTCATTCGCTTTCAAGAGCGAAATCGATTTTCAAAAATTTTTAAAGTAAATAGAAAACAAAAAGTTTAAATGCCAAATATTAAAAGCTTCGACAAAAATTTCTTCTTTTTTATGTTATTTTATTTAATTAAAAATCTCTCATTCGCTTTCAAGAGCGAAATCGATTTTCAAAAATTTTTAAAGTAAATAGAAAACAAAAAGTTTAAATGCCAAATATTAAAAGCTTCGACAAAAATTTCTTCATTTTTATGTTATTTTATTTAATTAAAAATCTCTCATTCGCTTTCAAGAGCAGAATCGATTTTCAAAAATTTTTAAAGTAAATAGAAAACAAAAAGTTTAAATGCCAAATATTAAAAGCTTCGACAAAAATTTCTTCTTTTTTATGTTATTTTATTTAATTAAAAATCTCTCATTCGCTTTCAAGAGCACAATCGATTTTCAAAAAAAATTTTATTTATAGAATGTTAAAAGTTTCAATGCCAAATATAAAAAGCTTCGACAAAAATTTCTTCATTTTTATGTTATTTTATTTATTTAATAATCTCTCATTCGCTTTCAAGAACGAAATCGATTTTCAAAAATTTTTAAAGTAAATAGAAAACAAAAAGTTTCAATGCCAAATATTAAAAGCTTCGACAAAAATTTCTTCATTTTTATGTTATTTTATTTAATTAAAAATCTCTCATTCGCTTTCAAGAGCGAAATCGATTTTCAAAAATTTTTAAAGTAAATAGAAAACAAAAAGTTTAAATGCCAAATATTAAAAGCTTCGACAAAAATTTCTTCTTTTTTATGTTATTTTATTTAATTAAAAATCTCTCATTCGCTTTCAAGAGCGAAATCGATTTTCAAAAATTTTTAAAGTAAATAGAAAACAAAAAGTTTAAATGCCAAATATTAAAAGCTTCGACAAAAATTTCTTCATTTTTATGTTATTTTATTTAATTAAAAATCTCTCATTCGCTTTCAAGAGCAGAATCGATTTTCAAAAAAAATTTTATTTATAGAGTGATAAAAGTTTCTTTGCCAAATATTAAAAGCTTCGACAAAAATTTCTTCTTTTTTATGTTTTTTTATTTAATTAAAAATCTCTTATTCGCTTTCAAGAGCGAAATCGATTTTCAAAAATTTTTAAAGTAAATAGAAAACAAAAAGTTTCAATGCCAAATATTAAAAGCTTCGACAAAAATTTCTTCATTTTTATGTTATTTTATTTATTTAATGACCTCTCATTCGCTTTCAAGAGCAGAATCGATTTTCAAAAAAAATTTTATTTATAGAATGTTAAAAGTTTCAATGCCAAATATAAAAAGCTTCGACAAAAATTTCTTCATTTTTATGTTATTTTATTTATTTAATAATCTCTCATTCGCTTTCAAGAGCAGAATCGATTTTCAAAAAAAATTTTATTTATAGAATGTTAAAAGTTTCAATGCCAAATATAAAAAACTTCGACAAAAATTTCTTCATTTTTATGTTATTTTATTTAATTAAAAATCTCTCATTCGCTTTCAAGAGCGAAATCGATTTTCAAAAATTTTTAAAGTAAATAGAAAACAAAAAGTTTAAATGCCAAATATTAAAAGCTTCGACAAAAATTTCTTCTTTTTTATGTTATTTTATTTATTTAATAATCTCTCATTCGCTTTCAAGAGCAGAATCGATTTTCAAAAATTTTTAAAGTAAATAGAAAACAAAAAGTTTAAATGCCAAATATTAAAAGCTTCGACAAAAATTTCTTCATTTTTATGTTATTTTATTTAATTAAAAATCTCTCATTCGCTTTCAAGAGCGAAATCGATTTTCAAAAATTTTTAAAGTAAATAGAAAACAAAAAGTTTAAATGCCAAATATTAAAAGCTTCGACAAAAATTTCTTCATTTTTATGTTATTTTATTTAATTAAAAATCTCTCATTCGCTTTCAAGAGCAGAATCGATTTTCAAAAAAAATTTTATTTATAGAGTGATAAAAGTATCTTTGCCAAATATTAAAAGCTTCGACAAAAATTTCTTCTTTTTTATGTTATTTTATTTAATTAAAAATCTCTTATTCGCTTTCAAGAGCGAAATCGATTTTCAAAAATTTTTAAAGTAAATAGAAAACAAAAAGTTTCAATGCCAAATATTAAAAGCTTCGACAAAAATTTCTTCATTTTTATGTTATTTTATTTATTTAATGACCTCTCATTCGCTTTCAAGAGCAGAATCGATTTTCAAAAAAAATTTTATTTATAGAATGTTAAAAGTTTCAATGCCAAATATAAAAAGCTTCGACAAAAATTTCTTCATTTTTATGTTATTTTATTTATTTAATAATCTCTCATTCGCTTTCAAGAGCAGAATCGATTTTCAAAAAAAATTTTATTTATAGAATGTTAAAAGTTTCAATGCCAAATATAAAAAACTTCGACAAAAATTTCTTCATTTTTATGTTATTTTATTTAATTAAAAATCTCTCATTCGCTTTCAAGAGCGAAATCGATTTTCAAAAATTTTTAAAGTAAATAGAAAACAAAAAGTTTAAATGCCAAATATTAAAAGCTTCGACAAAAATTTCTTCTTTTTTATGTTATTTTATTTATTTAATAATCTCTCATTCGCTTTCAAGAACGAAATCGATTTTCAAAAATTTTTAAAGTAAATAGAAAACAAAAAGTTTAAATGCCAAATATTAAAAGCTTCGACAAAAATTTCTTCTTTTTTATGTTATTTTATTTAATTAAAAATCTCTCATTCGCTTTCAAGAGCACAATCGATTTTCAAAAAAAATTTTATTTATAGAATGTTAAAAGTTTCAATGCCAAATATAAAAAGCTTCGACAAAAATTTCTTCATTTTTATGTTATTTTATTTATTTAATAATCTCTCATTCGCTTTCAAGAACGAAATCGATTTTCAAAAATTTTTAAAGTAAATAGAAAACAAAAAGTTTCAATGCCAAATATTAAAAGCTTCGACAAAAATTTCTTCATTTTTATGTTATTTTATTTATTTAATGACCTCTCATTCGCTTTCAAGAGCAGAATCGATTTTCAAAAAAAATTTTATTTATAGAGTGATAAAAGTTTCTTTGCCAAATATTAAAAGCTTCGACAAAAATTTCTTCATTTTTATGTTATTTTATTTATTTAATAATCTCTCATTCGCTTTCAAGAGCAGAATCGATTTTCAAAAATTTTTAAAGTAAATAGAAAACAAAAAGTTTCAATGCCAAATATTAAAAGCTTCGACAAAAATTTCTTCTTTTTTATGTTATTTTATTTAATTAAAAATCTCTCATTCGCTTTCAAGAGCGAAATCGATTTTCAAAAATTTTTAAAGTAAATAGAAAACAAAAAGTTTAAATGCCAAATATTAAAAGCTTCGACAAAAATTTCTTCATTTTTATGTTATTTTATTTAATTAAAAATCTCTCATTCGCTTTCAAGAGCGAAATCGATTTTCAAAAATTTTTAAAGTAAATAGAAAACAAAAAGTTTAAATGCCAAATATTAAAAGCTTCGACAAAAATTTCTTCATTTTTATGTTATTTTATTTAATTAAAAATCTCTCATTCGCTTTCAAGAGCAGAATCGATTTTCAAAAAAAATTTTATTTATAGAGTGATAAAAGTTTCTTTGCCAAATATTAAAAGCTTCGACAAAAATTTCTTCTTTTTTATGTTATTTTATTTAATTAAAAATCTCTTATTCGCTTTCAAGAGCGAAATCGATTTTCAAAAATTTTTAAAGTAAATAGAAAACAAAAAGTTTCAATGCCAAATATTAAAAGCTTCGACAAAAATTTCTTCATTTTTATGTTATTTTATTTATTTAATGACCTCTCATTCGCTTTCAAGAGCAGAATCGATTTTCAAAAAAAATTTTATTTATAGAATGTTAAAAGTTTCAATGCCAAATATAAAAAGCTTCGACAAAAATTTCTTCATTTTTATGTTATTTTATTTATTTAATAATCTCTCATTCGCTTTCAAGAGCAGAATCGATTTTCAAAAAAAATTTTATTTATAGAATGTTAAAAGTTTCAATGCCAAATATAAAAAGCTTCGACAAAAATTTCTTCATTTTTATGTTATTTTATTTAATTAAAAATCTCTCATTCGCTTTCAAGAACGAAATCGATTTTCAAAAATTTTTAAAGTAAATAGAAAACAAAAAGTTTAAATGCCAAATATTAAAAGCTTCGACAAAAATTTCTTCTTTTTTATGTTATTTTATTTAATTAAAAATCTCTCATTCGCTTTCAAGAGCACAATCGATTTTCAAAAAAAATTTTATTTATAGAATGTTAAAAGTTTCAATGCCAAATATAAAAAGCTTCGACAAAAATTTCTTCATTTTTATGTTATTTTATTTATTTAATAATCTCTCATTCGCTTTCAAGAACGAAATCGATTTTCAAAAATTTTTAAAGTAAATAGAAAACAAAAAGTTTCAATGCCAAATATTAAAAGCTTCGACAAAAATTTCTTCATTTTTATGTTATTTTATTTATTTAATGACCTCTCATTCGCTTTCAAGAGCAGAATCGATTTTCAAAAAAAATTTTATTTATAGAGTGATAAAAGTTTCTTTGCCAAATATTAAAAGCTTCGACAAAAATTTCTTCATTTTTATGTTATTTTATTTATTTAATAATCTCTCATTCGCTTTCAAGAGCAGAATCGATTTTCAAAAATTTTTAAAGTAAATAGAAAACAAAAAGTTTCAATGCCAAATATTAAAAGCTTCGACAAAAATTTCTTCTTTTTTATGTTATTTTATTTAATTAAAAATCTCTCATTCGCTTTCAAGAGCGAAATCGATTTTCAAAAATTTTTAAAGTAAATAGAAAACAAAAAGTTTAAATGCCAAATATTAAAAGCTTCGACAAAAATTTCTTCATTTTTATGTTATTTTATTTAATTAAAAATCTCTCATTCGCTTTCAAGAGCAGAATCGATTTTCAAAAAAAATTTTATTTATAGAGTGATAAAAGTTTCTTTGCCAAATATTAAAAGCTTCGACAAAAATTTCTTCTTTTTTATGTTATTTTATTTAATTAAAAATCTCTTATTCGCTTTCAAGAGCGAAATCGATTTTCAAAAATTTTTAAAGTAAATAGAAAACAAAAAGTTTCAATGCCAAATATTAAAAGCTTCGACAAAAATTTCTTCATTTTTATGTTATTTTATTTATTTAATGACCTCTCATTCGCTTTCAAGAGCAGAATCGATTTTCAAAAAAAATTTTATTTATAGAATGTTAAAAGTTTCAATGCCAAATATAAAAAGCTTCGACAAAAATTTCTTCATTTTTATGTTATTTTATTTATTTAATAATCTCTCATTCGCTTTCAAGAGCAGAATCGATTTTCAAAAAAAATTTTATTTATAGAATGTTAAAAGTTTCAATGCCAAATATAAAAAACTTCGACAAAAATTTCTTCATTTTTATGTTATTTTATTTAATTAAAAATCTCTCATTCGCTTTCAAGAGCGAAATCGATTTTCAAAAATTTTTAAAGTAAATAGAAAACAAAAAGTTTAAATGCCAAATATTAAAAGCTTCGACAAAAATTTCTTCTTTTTTATGTTATTTTATTTATTTAATAATCTCTCATTCGCTTTCAAGAACGAAATCGATTTTCAAAAATTTTTAAAGTAAATAGAAAACAAAAAGTTTAAATGCCAAATATTAAAAGCTTCGACAAAAATTTCTTCTTTTTTATGTTATTTTATTTAATTAAAAATCTCTCATTCGCTTTCAAGAGCACAATCGATTTTCAAAAAAAATTTTATTTATAGAATGTTAAAAGTTTCAATGCCAAATATAAAAAGCTTCGACAAAAATTTCTTCATTTTTATGTTATTTTATTTATTTAATAATCTCTCATTCGCTTTCAAGAACGAAATCGATTTTCAAAAATTTTTAAAGTAAATAGAAAACAAAAAGTTTCAATGCCAAATATTAAAAGCTTCGACAAAAATTTCTTCATTTTTATGTTATTTTATTTATTTAATAATCTCTCATTCGCTTTCAAGAACGAAATCGATTTTCAAAAATTTTTAAAGTAAATAGAAAACAAAAAGTTTCAATGCCAAATATTAAAAGCTTCGACAAAAATTTCTTCATTTTTATGTTATTTTATTTATTTAATGACCTCTCATTCGCTTTCAAGAGCAGAATCGATTTTCAAAAAAAATTTTATTTATAGAGTGATAAAAGTTTCTTTGCCAAATATTAAAAGCTTCGACAAAAATTTCTTCATTTTTATGTTATTTTATTTATTTAATAATCTCTCATTCGCTTTCAAGAACGAAATCGATTTTCAAAAATTTTTAAAGTAAATAGAAAACAAAAAGTTTCAATGCCAAATATTAAAAGCTTCGACAAAAATTTCTTCATTTTTATGTTATTTTATTTAATTAAAAATCTCTCATTCGCTTTCAAGAGCAGAATCGATTTTCAAAAAAAATTTTATTTATAGAGTGATAAAAGTTTCTTTGCCAAATATTAAAAGCTTCGACAAAAATTTCTTCATTTTTATGTTATTTTATTTATTTAATAATCTCTCATTCGCTTTCAAGAGCAGAATCGATTTTCAAAAATTTTTAAAGTAAATAGAAAACAAAAAGTTTAAATGCCAAATATTAAAAGCTTCGACAAAAATTTCTTCTTTTTTATGTTATTTTATTTAATTAAAAATCTCTCATTCGCTTTCAAGAGCGAAATCGATTTTCAAAAATTTTTAAAGTAAATAGAAAACAAAAAGTTTAAATGCCAAATATTAAAAGCTTCGACAAAAATTTCTTCATTTTTATGTTATTTTATTTAATTAAAAATCTCTCATTCGCTTTCAAGAGCGAAATCGATTTTCAAAAATTTTTAAAGTAAATAGAAAACAAAAAGTTTCAATGCCAAATATTAAAAGCTTCGACAAAAATTTCTTCATTTTTATGTTATTTTATTTATTTAATGACCTCTCATTCGCTTTCAAGAGCAGAATCGATTTTCAAAAAAAATTTTATTTATAGAGTGATAAAAGTTTCTTTGCCAAATATTAAAAGCTTCGACAAAAATTTCTTCTTTTTTATGTTATTTTATTTAATTAAAAATCTCTTATTCGCTTTCAAGAGCGAAATCGATTTTCAAAAATTTTTAAAGTAAATAGAAAACAAAAAGTTTCAATGCCAAATATTAAAAGCTTCGACAAAAATTTCTTCATTTTTATGTTATTTTATTTATTTAATGACCTCTCATTCGCTTTCAAGAGCAGAATCGATTTTCAAAAAAAATTTTATTTATAGAATGTTAAAAGTTTCAATGCCAAATATAAAAAGCTTCGACAAAAATTTCTTCATTTTTATGTTATTTTATTTATTTAATAATCTCTCATTCGCTTTCAAGAGCAGAATCGATTTTCAAAAAAAATTTTATTTATAGAGTGATAAAAGTTTCTTTGCCAAATATTAAAAGCTTCGACAAAAATTTCTTCATTTTTATGTTATTTTATTTAATTAAAAATCTCTCATTCGCTTTCAAGAGCGAAATCGATTTTCAAAAATTTTTAAAGTAAATAGAAAACAAAAAGTTTAAATGCCAAATATTAAAAGCTTCGACAAAAATTTCTTCTTTTTTATGTTATTTTATTTATTTAATAATCTCTCATTCGCTTTCAAGAACGAAATCGATTTTCAAAAATTTTTAAAGTAAATAGAAAACAAAAAGTTTAAATGCCAAATATTAAAAGCTTCGACAAAAATTTCTTCTTTTTTATGTTATTTTATTTAATTAAAAATCTCTCATTCGCTTTCAAGAGCACAATCGATTTTCAAAAAAAATTTTATTTATAGAATGTTAAAAGTTTCAATGCCAAATATAAAAAGCTTCGACAAAAATTTCTTCATTTTTATGTTATTTTATTTATTTAATAATCTCTCATTCGCTTTCAAGAACGAAATCGATTTTCAAAAATTTTTAAAGTAAATAGAAAACAAAAAGTTTCAATGCCAAATATTAAAAGCTTCGACAAAAATTTCTTCATTTTTATGTTATTTTATTTATTTAATGACCTCTCATTCGCTTTCAAGAGCAGAATCGATTTTCAAAAAAAATTTTATTTATAGAGTGATAAAAGTTTCTTTGCCAAATATTAAAAGCTTCGACAAAAATTTCTTCATTTTTATGTTATTTTATTTATTTAATAATCTCTCATTCGCTTTCAAGAGCAGAATCGATTTTCAAAAATTTTTAAAGTAAATAGAAAACAAAAAGTTTCAATGCCAAATATTAAAAGCTTCGACAAAAATTTCTTCATTTTTATGTTATTTTATTTAATTAAAAATCTCTCATTCGCTTTCAAGAGCAGAATCGATTTTCAAAAAAAATTTTATTTATAGAGTGATAAAAGTTTCTTTGCCAAATATTAAAAGCTTCGACAAAAATTTCTTCATTTTTATGTTATTTTATTTATTTAATAATCTCTCATTCGCTTTCAAGAGCAGAATCGATTTTCAAAAATTTTTAAAGTAAATAGAAAACAAAAAGTTTAAATGCCAAATATTAAAAGCTTCGACAAAAATTTCTTCTTTTTTATGTTATTTTATTTAATTAAAAATCTCTCATTCGCTTTCAAGAGCACAATCGATTTTCAAAAAAAATTTTATTTATAGAATGTTAAAAGTTTCAATGCCAAATATAAAAAGCTTCGACAAAAATTTCTTCATTTTTATGTTATTTTATTTATTTAATAATCTCTCATTCGCTTTCAAGAACGAAATCGATTTTCAAAAATTTTTAAAGTAAATAGAAAACAAAAAGTTTCAATGCCAAATATTAAAAGCTTCGACAAAAATTTCTTCATTTTTATGTTATTTTATTTATTTAATAATCTCTCATTCGCTTTCAAGAACGAAATCGATTTTCAAAAATTTTTAAAGTAAATAGAAAACAAAAAGTTTCAATGCCAAATATTAAAAGCTTCGACAAAAATTTCTTCATTTTTATGTTATTTTATTTAATTAAAAATCTCTCATTCGCTTTCAAGAGCAGAATCGATTTTCAAAAAAAATTTTATTTATAGAGTGATAAAAGTTTCTTTGCCAAATATTAAAAGCTTCGACAAAAATTTCTTCATTTTTATGTTATTTTATTTAATTAAAAATCTCTCATTCGCTTTCAAGAGCAGAATCGATTTTCAAAAAAAATTTTATTTATAGAGTGATAAAAGTTTCTTTGCCAAATATTAAAAGCTTCGACAAAAATTTCTTCTTTTTTATGTTATTTTATTTAATTAAAAATCTCTTATTCGCTTTCAAGAGCGAAATCGATTTTCAAAAATTTTTAAAGTAAATAGAAAACAAAAAGTTTCAATGCCAAATATTAAAAGCTTCGACAAAAATTTCTTCATTTTTATGTTATTTTATTTAATTAAAAATCTCTCATTCGCTTTCAAGAGCGAAATCGATTTTCAAAAATTTTTAAAGTAAATAGAAAACAAAAAGTTTCAATGCCAAATATTAAAAGCTTCGACAAAAATTTCTTCATTTTTATGTTATTTTATTTATTTAATAATCTCTCATTCGCTTTCAAGAGCAGAATCGATTTTCAAAAATTTTTAAAGTAAATAGAAAACAAAAAGTTTCAATGCCAAATATTAAAAGCTTCGACAAAAATTTCTTCATTTTTATGTTATTTTATTTAATTAAAAATCTCTCATTCGCTTTCAAGAGCGAAATCGATTTTCAAAAATTTTTAAAGTAAATAGAAAACAAAAAGTTTCAATGCCAAATATTAAAAGCTTCGACAAAAATTTCTTCATTTTTATGTTATTTTATTTATTTAATGACCTCTCATTCGCTTTCAAGAGCAGAATCGATTTTCAAAAAAAATTTTATTTATAGAGTGATAAAAGTTTCTTTGCCAAATATTAAAAGCTTCGACAAAAATTTCTTCTTTTTTATGTTATTTTATTTAATTAAAAATCTCTTATTCGCTTTCAAGAGCGAAATCGATTTTCAAAAATTTTTAAAGTAAATAGAAAACAAAAAGTTTCAATGCCAAATATTAAAAGCTTCGACAAAAATTTCTTCATTTTTATGTTATTTTATTTATTTAATGACCTCTCATTCGCTTTCAAGAGCAGAATCGATTTTCAAAAAAAATTTTATTTATAGAATGTTAAAAGTTTCAATGCCAAATATAAAAAGCTTCGACAAAAATTTCTTCATTTTTATGTTATTTTATTTATTTAATAATCTCTCATTCGCTTTCAAGAGCAGAATCGATTTTCAAAAAAAATTTTATTTATAGAGTGATAAAAGTTTCTTTGCCAAATATTAAAAGCTTCGACAAAAATTTCTTCATTTTTATGTTATTTTATTTAATTAAAAATCTCTCATTCGCTTTCAAGAGCGAAATCGATTTTCAAAAATTTTTAAAGTAAATAGAAAACAAAAAGTTTAAATGCCAAATATTAAAAGCTTCGACAAAAATTTCTTCTTTTTTATGTTATTTTATTTATTTAATAATCTCTCATTCGCTTTCAAGAACGAAATCGATTTTCAAAAATTTTTAAAGTAAATAGAAAACAAAAAGTTTAAATGCCAAATATTAAAAGCTTCGACAAAAATTTCTTCTTTTTTATGTTATTTTATTTAATTAAAAATCTCTCATTCGCTTTCAAGAGCACAATCGATTTTCAAAAAAAATTTTATTTATAGAATGTTAAAAGTTTCTTTGCCAAATATTAAAAGCTTCGACAAAAATTTCTTCTTTTTTATGTTATTTTATTTAATTAAAAATCTCTCATTCGCTTTCAAGAGCGAAATCGATTTTCAAAAATTTTTAAAGTAAATAGAAAACAAAAAGTTTCAATGCCAAATATTAAAAGCTTCGACAAAAATTTCTTCATTTTTATGTTATTTTATTTATTTAATGACCTCTCATTCGCTTTCAAGAGCAGAATCGATTTTCAAAAATTTTTAAAGTAAATAGAAAACAAAAAGTTTAAATGCCAAATATTAAAAGCTTCGACAAAAATTTCTTCTTTTTTATGTTATTTTATTTATTTAATAATCTCTCATTCGCTTTCAAGAACGAAATCGATTTTCAAAAATTTTTAAAGTAAATAGAAAACAAAAAGTTTAAATGCCAAATATTAAAAGCTTCGACAAAAATTTCTTCTTTTTTATGTTATTTTATTTAATTAAAAATCTCTCATTCGCTTTCAAGAGCGAAATCGATTTTCAAAAATTTTTAAAGTAAATAGAAAACAAAAAGTTTAAATGCCAAATATTAAAAGCTTCGACAAAAATTTCTTCTTTTTTATGTTATTTTATTTATTTAATAATCTCTCATTCGCTTTCAAGAACGAAATCGATTTTCAAAAATTTTTAAAGTAAATAGAAAACAAAAAGTTTCAATGCCAAATATTAAAAGCTTCGACAAAAATTTCTTCATTTTTATGTTATTTTATTTATTTAATAATCTCTCATTCGCTTTCAAGAGCAGAATCGATTTTCAAAAATTTTTAAAGTAAATAGAAAACAAAAAGTTTCAATGCCAAATATTAAAAGCTTCGACAAAAATTTCTTCATTTTTATGTTATTTTATTTAATTAAAAATCTCTCATTCGCTTTCAAGAGCGAAATCGATTTTCAAAAATTTTTAAAGTAAATAGAAAACAAAAAGTTTCAATGCCAAATATTAAAAGCTTCGACAAAAATTTCTTCATTTTTATGTTATTTTATTTATTTAATGACCTCTCATTCGCTTTCAAGAGCAGAATCGATTTTCAAAAAAAATTTTATTTATAGAGTGATAAAAGTTTCTTTGCCAAATATTAAAAGCTTCGACAAAAATTTCTTCTTTTTTATGTTATTTTATTTAATTAAAAATCTCTTATTCGCTTTCAAGAGCGAAATCGATTTTCAAAAATTTTTAAAGTAAATAGAAAACAAAAAGTTTCAATGCCAAATATTAAAAGCTTCGACAAAAATTTCTTCATTTTTATGTTATTTTATTTATTTAATGACCTCTCATTCGCTTTCAAGAGCAGAATCGATTTTCAAAAAAAATTTTATTTATAGAATGTTAAAAGTTTCAATGCCAAATATAAAAAGCTTCGACAAAAATTTCTTCATTTTTATGTTATTTTATTTATTTAATAATCTCTCATTCGCTTTCAAGAGCAGAATCGATTTTCAAAAAAAATTTTATTTATAGAGTGATAAAAGTTTCTTTGCCAAATATTAAAAGCTTCGACAAAAATTTCTTCATTTTTATGTTATTTTATTTAATTAAAAATCTCTCATTCGCTTTCAAGAGCGAAATCGATTTTCAAAAATTTTTAAAGTAAATAGAAAACAAAAAGTTTAAATGCCAAATATTAAAAGCTTCGACAAAAATTTCTTCTTTTTTATGTTATTTTATTTATTTAATAATCTCTCATTCGCTTTCAAGAACGAAATCGATTTTCAAAAATTTTTAAAGTAAATAGAAAACAAAAAGTTTAAATGCCAAATATTAAAAGCTTCGACAAAAATTTCTTCTTTTTTATGTTATTTTATTTAATTAAAAATCTCTCATTCGCTTTCAAGAGCACAATCGATTTTCAAAAAAAATTTTATTTATAGAGTGATAAAAGTTTCTTTGCCAAATATTAAAAGCTTCGACAAAAATTTCTTCATTTTTATGTTATTTTATTTATTTAATAATCTCTCATTCGCTTTCAAGAGCAGAATCGATTTTCAAAAATTTTTAAAGTAAATAGAAAACAAAAAGTTTCAATGCCAAATATTAAAAGCTTCGACAAAAATTTCTTCATTTTTATGTTATTTTATTTAATTAAAAATCTCTCATTCGCTTTCAAGAGCGAAATCGATTTTCAAAAATTTTTAAAGTAAATAGAAAACAAAAAGTTTCAATGCCAAATATTAAAAGCTTCGACAAAAATTTCTTCATTTTTATGTTATTTTATTTATTTAATGACCTCTCATTCGCTTTCAAGAGCAGAATCGATTTTCAAAAAAAATTTTATTTATAGAGTGATAAAAGTTTCTTTGCCAAATATTAAAAGCTTCGACAAAAATTTCTTCTTTTTTATGTTATTTTATTTAATTAAAAATCTCTTATTCGCTTTCAAGAGCGAAATCGATTTTCAAAAATTTTTAAAGTAAATAGAAAACAAAAAGTTTCAATGCCAAATATTAAAAGCTTCGACAAAAATTTCTTCATTTTTATGTTATTTTATTTATTTAATGACCTCTCATTCGCTTTCAAGAGCAGAATCGATTTTCAAAAAAAATTTTATTTATAGAATGTTAAAAGTTTCAATGCCAAATATAAAAAGCTTCGACAAAAATTTCTTCATTTTTATGTTATTTTATTTATTTAATAATCTCTCATTCGCTTTCAAGAGCAGAATCGATTTTCAAAAAAAATTTTATTTATAGAGTGATAAAAGTTTCTTTGCCAAATATTAAAAGCTTCGACAAAAATTTCTTCATTTTTATGTTATTTTATTTAATTAAAAATCTCTCATTCGCTTTCAAGAGCGAAATCGATTTTCAAAAATTTTTAAAGTAAATAGAAAACAAAAAGTTTAAATGCCAAATATTAAAAGCTTCGACAAAAATTTCTTCTTTTTTATGTTATTTTATTTATTTAATAATCTCTCATTCGCTTTCAAGAACGAAATCGATTTTCAAAAATTTTTAAAGTAAATAGAAAACAAAAAGTTTAAATGCCAAATATTAAAAGCTTCGACAAAAATTTCTTCTTTTTTATGTTATTTTATTTAATTAAAAATCTCTCATTCGCTTTCAAGAGCACAATCGATTTTCAAAAAAAATTTTATTTATAGAATGTTAAAAGTTTCAATGCCAAATATAAAAAGCTTCGACAAAAATTTCTTCATTTTTATGTTATTTTATTTATTTAATAATCTCTCATTCGCTTTCAAGAACGAAATCGATTTTCAAAAATTTTTAAAGTAAATAGAAAACAAAAAGTTTCAATGCCAAATATTAAAAGCTTCGACAAAAATTTCTTCATTTTTATGTTATTTTATTTATTTAATGACCTCTCATTCGCTTTCAAGAGCAGAATCGATTTTCAAAAAAAATTTTATTTATAGAGTGATAAAAGTTTCTTTGCCAAATATTAAAAGCTTCGACAAAAATTTCTTCATTTTTATGTTATTTTATTTATTTAATAATCTCTCATTCGCTTTCAAGAGCAGAATCGATTTTCAAAAATTTTTAAAGTAAATAGAAAACAAAAAGTTTAAATGCCAAATATTAAAAGCTTCGACAAAAATTTCTTCTTTTTTATGTTATTTTATTTAATTAAAAATCTCTCATTCGCTTTCAAGAGCACAATCGATTTTCAAAAAAAATTTTATTTATAGAATGTTAAAAGTTTCAATGCCAAATATAAAAAGCTTCGACAAAAATTTCTTCATTTTTATGTTATTTTATTTATTTAATAATCTCTCATTCGCTTTCAAGAACGAAATCGATTTTCAAAAATTTTTAAAGTAAATAGAAAACAAAAAGTTTCAATGCCAAATATTAAAAGCTTCGACAAAAATTTCTTCATTTTTATGTTATTTTATTTATTTAATAATCTCTCATTCGCTTTCAAGAACGAAATCGATTTTCAAAAATTTTTAAAGTAAATAGAAAACAAAAAGTTTCAATGCCAAATATTAAAAGCTTCGACAAAAATTTCTTCATTTTTATGTTATTTTATTTAATTAAAAATCTCTCATTCGCTTTCAAGAGCAGAATCGATTTTCAAAAAAAATTTTATTTATAGAGTGATAAAAGTTTCTTTGCCAAATATTAAAAGCTTCGACAAAAATTTCTTCATTTTTATGTTATTTTATTTAATTAAAAATCTCTCATTCGCTTTCAAGAGCAGAATCGATTTTCAAAAAAAATTTTATTTATAGAGTGATAAAAGTTTCTTTGCCAAATATTAAAAGCTTCGACAAAAATTTCTTCATTTTTATGTTATTTTATTTATTTAATAATCTCTCATTCGCTTTCAAGAGCAGAATCGATTTTCAAAAATTTTTAAAGTAAATAGAAAACAAAAAGTTTCAATGCCAAATATTAAAAGCTTCGACAAAAATTTCTTCATTTTTATGTTATTTTATTTAATTAAAAATCTCTCATTCGCTTTCAAGAGCAGAATCGATTTTCAAAAAAAATTTTATTTATAGAGTGATAAAAGTTTCTTTGCCAAATATTAAAAGCTTCGACAAAAATTTCTTCATTTTTATGTTATTTTATTTATTTAATAATCTCTCATTCGCTTTCAAGAGCAGAATCGATTTTCAAAAATTTTTAAAGTAAATAGAAAACAAAAAGTTTAAATGCCAAATATTAAAAGCTTCGACAAAAATTTCTTCTTTTTTATGTTATTTTATTTATTTAATAATCTCTCATTCGCTTTCAAGAACGAAATCGATTTTCAAAAATTTTTAAAGTAAATAGAAAACAAAAAGTTTAAATGCCAAATATTAAAAGCTTCGACAAAAATTTCTTCTTTTTTATGTTATTTTATTTAATTAAAAATCTCTCATTCGCTTTCAAGAGCGAAATCGATTTTCAAAAATTTTTAAAGTAAATAGAAAACAAAAAGTTTAAATGCCAAATATTAAAAGCTTCGACAAAAATTTCTTCTTTTTTATGTTATTTTATTTAATTAAAAATCTCTCATTCGCTTTCAAGAGCACAATCGATTTTCAAAAAAAATTTTATTTATAGAATGTTAAAAGTTTCAATGCCAAATATAAAAAGCTTCGACAAAAATTTCTTCATTTTTATGTTATTTTATTTATTTAATAATCTCTCATTCGCTTTCAAGAGCAGAATCGATTTTCAAAAAAAATTTTATTTATAGAGTGATAAAAGTTTCTTTGCCAAATATTAAAAGCTTCGACAAAAATTTCTTCATTTTTATGTTATTTTATTTATTTAATGACCTCTCATTCGCTTTCAAGAGCAGAATCGATTTTCAAAAAAAATTTTATTTATCGAGAGTTAAAAGTTTCAATGCCAAATATTAAAAGCTTCGACAAAAATTTCTTCATTTTTATGTTATTTTATTTATTTAATGACCTCTCATTCGCTTTCAAGAGCAGAATCGATTTTCAAAAAAAATTTTATTTATAGAATGTTAAAAGTTTCAATGCCAAATATAAAAAGCTTCGACAAAAATTTCTTCATTTTTATGTTATTTTATTTATTTAATAATCTCTCATTCGCTTTCAAGAGCAGAATCGATTTTCAAAAAAAATTTTATTTATAGAGTGATAAAAGTTTCTTTGCCAAATATTAAAAGCTTCGACAAAAATTTCTTCATTTTTATGTTATTTTATTTATTTAATGACCTCTCATTCGCTTTCAAGAGCAGAATCGATTTTCAAAAAAAATTTTATTTATCGAGAGTTAAAAGTTTCAATGCCAAATATTAAAAGCTTCGACAAAAATTTCTTCATTTTTATGTTATTTTATTTATTTAATAATCTCTCATTCGCTTTCAAGAACGAAATCGATTTTCAAAAATTTTTAAAGTAAATAGAAAACAAAAAGTTTCAATGCCAAATATTAAAAGCTTCGACAAAAATTTCTTCATTTTTATGTTATTTTATTTATTTAATGACCTCTCATTCGCTTTCAAGAGCAGAATCGATTTTCAAAAAAAATTTTATTTATAGAATGTTAAAAGTTTCAATGCCAAATATAAAAAGCTTCGACAAAAATTTCTTCATTTTTATGTTATTTTATTTATTTAATAATCTCTCATTCGCTTTCAAGAACGAAATCGATTTTCAAAAATTTTTAAAGTAAATAGAAAACAAAAAGTTTCAATGCCAAATATTAAAAGCTTCGACAAAAATTTCTTCATTTTTATGTTATTTTATTTATTTAATGACCTCTCATTCGCTTTCAAGAGCAGAATCGATTTTCAAAAAAAATTTTATTTATAGAATGTTAAAAGTTTCAATGCCAAATATAAAAAGCTTCGACAAAAATTTCTTCATTTTTATGTTATTTTATTTATTTAATAATCTCTCATTCGCTTTCAAGAACGAAATCGATTTTCAAAAATTTTTAAAGTAAATAGAAAACAAAAAGTTTCAATGCCAAATATTAAAAGCTTCGACAAAAATTTCTTCATTTTTATGTTATTTTATTTATTTAATGACCTCTCATTCGCTTTCAAGAGCAGAATCGATTTTCAAAAAAAATTTTATTTATAGAATGTTAAAAGTTTCAATGCCAAATATAAAAAGCTTCGACAAAAATTTCTTCATTTTTATGTTATTTTATTTATTTAATAATCTCTCATTCGCTTTCAAGAGCAGAATCGATTTTCAAAAAAAATTTTATTTATAGAGTGATAAAAGTTTCTTTGCCAAATATTAAAAGCTTCGACAAAAATTTCTTCATTTTTATGTTATTTTATTTATTTAATGACCTCTCATTCGCTTTCAAGAGCAGAATCGATTTTCAAAAAAAATTTTATTTATCGAGAGTTAAAAGTTTCAATGCCAAATATTAAAAGCTTCGACAAAAATTTCTTCATTTTTATGTTATTTTATTTATTTAATAATCTCTCATTCGCTTTCAAGAACGAAATCGATTTTCAAAAATTTTTAAAGTAAATAGAAAACAAAAAGTTTCAATGCCAAATATTAAAAGCTTCGACAAAAATTTCTTCATTTTTATGTTATTTTATTTATTTAATGACCTCTCATTCGCTTTCAAGAGCAGAATCGATTTTCAAAAAAAATTTTATTTATAGAATGTTAAAAGTTTCAATGCCAAATATAAAAAGCTTCGACAAAAATTTCTTCATTTTTATGTTATTTTATTTATTTAATAATCTCTCATTCGCTTTCAAGAGCGAAATCGATTTTCTATTAAAATTTTATTTATCGAGAGTTAAAAGTTTCAATGCCAAATATTAAAAGCTTCGACAAAAATTTCTTCATTTTTATGTTATTTTATTTATTTAATGACCTCTCATTCGCTTTCAAGAGCAGAATCGATTTTCAAAAAAAATTTTATTTATAGAATGTTAAAAGTTTCAATGCCAAATATAAAAAGCTTCGACAAAAATTTCTTCATTTTTATGTTATTTTATTTAATTAAAAATCTCTCATTCGCTTTCAAGAGCGAAATCGATTTTCAAAAATTTTTAAAGTAAATAGAAAACAAAAAGTTTCAATGCCAAATATTAAAAGCTTCGACAAAAATTTCTTCATTTTTATGTTATTTTATTTATTTAATGACCTCTCATTCGCTTTCAAGAGCAGAATCGATTTTCAAAAAAAATTTTATTTATAGAATGTTAAAAGTTTCAATGCCAAATATAAAAAGCTTCGACAAAAATTTCTTCATTTTTATGTTATTTTATTTATTTAATAATCTCTCATTCGCTTTCAAGAGCAGAATCGATTTTCAAAAAAAATTTTATTTATAGAGTGATAAAAGTTTCTTTGCCAAATATTAAAAGCTTCGACAAAAATTTCTTCATTTTTATGTTATTTTATTTATTTAATAATCTCTCATTCGC
Source organism: Panagrolaimus kolymaensis (assembly GCA_028622995.1). Classification (NCBI taxonomy): domain Eukaryota; kingdom Metazoa; phylum Nematoda; class Chromadorea; order Rhabditida; family Panagrolaimidae; genus Panagrolaimus; species Panagrolaimus kolymaensis. Next base: position 587,161 of record JAJQJQ010000029.1, on the reverse strand, counting down.
TTTCAAGAACGAAATCGATTTTCAAAAATTTTTAAAGTAAATAGAAAACAAAAAGTTTCAATGCCAAATATTAAAAGCTTCGACAAAAATTTCTTCATTTTTATGTTATTTTATTTATTTAATGACCTCTCATTCGCTTTCAAGAGCAGAATCGATTTTCAAAAAAAATTTTATTTATAGAATGTTAAAAGTTTCAATGCCAAATATTAAAAGCTTCGACAAAAATTTCTTCATTTTTATGTTATTTTATTTAATTAAAAATCTCTCATTCGCTTTCAAGAGCACAATCGATTTTCAAAAAAAATTTTATTTATAGAATGTTAAAAGTTTCAATGCCAAATATAAAAAGCTTCGACAAAAATTTCTTCATTTTTATGTTATTTTATTTATTTAATAATCTCTCATTCGCTTTCAAGAACGAAATCGATTTTCAAAAATTTTTAAAGTAAATAGAAAACAAAAAGTTTCAATGCCAAATATTAAAAGCTTCGACAAAAATTTCTTCATTTTTATGTTATTTTATTTATTTAATAATCTCTCATTCGCTTTCAAGAACGAAATCGATTTTCAAAAATTTTTAAAGTAAATAGAAAACAAAAAGTTTCAATGCCAAATATTAAAAGCTTCGACAAAAATTTCTTCATTTTTATGTTATTTTATTTATTTAATAATCTCTCATTCGCTTTCAAGAGCGAAATCGATTTTCTATTAAAATTTTATTTATCGAGAGTTAAAAGTTTCAATGCCAAATATTAAAAGCTTCGACAAAAATTTCTTCATTTTTATGTTATTTTATTTAATTAAAAATCTCTCATTCGCTTTCAAGAGCACAATCGATTTTCAAAAAAAATTTTATTTATAGAATGTTAAAAGTTTCAATGCCAAATATAAAAAGCTTCGACAAAAATTTCTTCATTTTTATGTTATTTTATTTATTTAATAATCTCTCATTCGCTTTCAAGAACGAAATCGATTTTCAAAAATTTTTAAAGTAAATAGAAAACAAAAAGTTTCAATGCCAAATATTAAAAGCTTCGACAAAAATTTCTTCATTTTTATGTTATTTTATTTATTTAATAATCTCTCATTCGCTTTCAAGAACGAAATCGATTTTCAAAAATTTTTAAAGTAAATAGAAAACAAAAAGTTTCAATGCCAAATATTAAAAGCTTCGACAAAAATTTCTTCATTTTTATGTTATTTTATTTATTTAATGACCTCTCATTCGCTTTCAAGAGCACAATCGATTTTCAAAAAAAATTTTATTTATAGAATGTTAAAAGTTTCAATGCCAAATATAAAAAGCTTCGACAAAAATTTCTTCATTTTTATGTTATTTTATTTATTTAATAATCTCTCATTCGCTTTCAAGAACGAAATCGATTTTCAAAAATTTTTAAAGTAAATAGAAAACAAAAAGTTTCAATGCCAAATATTAAAAGCTTCGACAAAAATTTCTTCATTTTTATGTTATTTTATTTATTTAATGACCTCTCATTCGCTTTCAAGAGCAGAATCGATTTTCAAAAAAAATTTTATTTATAGAATGTTAAAAGTTTCAATGCCAAATATAAAAAGCTTCGACAAAAATTTCTTCATTTTTATGTTAATTTATTTATTTAATAATCTCTCATTCGCTTTCAAGAGCAGAATCGATTTTCAAAAAAAATTTTATTTATAGAGTGATAAAAGTTTCTTTGCCAAATATTAAAAGCTTCGACAAAAATTTCTTCATTTTTATGTTATTTTATTTATTTAATAATCTCTCATTCGCTTTCAAGAGCAGAATCGATTTTCAAAAAAAATTTTATTTATAGAATGTTAAAAGTTTCAATGCCAAATATAAAAAGCTTCGACAAAAATTTCTTCATTTTTATGTTATTTTATTTATTTAATAATCTCTCATTCGCTTTCAAGAACGAAATCGATTTTCAAAAATTTTTAAAGTAAATAGAAAACAAAAAGTTTAAATGCCAAATATTAAAAGCTTCGACAAAAATTTCTTCATTTTTATGTTATTTTATTTATTTAATGACCTCTCATTCGCTTTCAAGAGCAGAATCGATTTTCAAAAAAAATTTTATTTATAGAATGTTAAAAGTTTCAATGCCAAATATAAAAAGCTTCGACAAAAATTTCTTCATTTTTATGTTATTTTATTTATTTAATAATCTCTCATTCGCTTTCAAGAGCAGAATCGATTTTCAAAAAAAATTTTATTTATAGAATGTTACAAGTTTCAATGCCAAATATAAAAAACTTCGACAAAAATTTCTTCATTTTTATGTTATTTTATTTATTTAATGACCTCTCAATCGCTTTCAAGAGCGAAATCGATTTTCTATTAAAATTTTATTTATCGAGAGTTAAAAGTTTCAATGCCAAATATTAAAAGCTTCGACAAAAATTTCTTCATTTTTATGTTATTTTATTTAATTAAAAATCTCTCATTCGCTTTCAAGAGCAGAATCGATTTTCAAAAATTTTTAAAGTAAATAGAAAACAAAAAGTTTCAATGCCAAATATTAAAAGCTTCGACAAAAATTTCTTCATTTTTATGTTATTTTATTTAATTAAAAATCTCTCATTCGCTTTCAAGAGCGAAATCGATTTTCAAAAATTTTTAAAGTAAATAGAAAACAAAAAGTTTCAATGCCAAATATAAAAAGCTTCTAAAAAATTTCTTCATTTTTATGTTATTTTATTTATTTAATAATCTCTCATTCGCTTTCAAGAGCAGAATCGATTTTCAAAAAAAATTTTATTTATAGAATGTTAAAAGTTTCAATGCCAAATATAAAAAGCTTCGACAAAAATTTCTTCATTTTTATGTTATTTTATTTATTTAATGACCTCTCAATCGCTTTCAAGAGCGAAATCGATTTTCTATTAAAATTTTATTTATCGAGAGTTAAAAGTTTCAATGCCAAATATTAAAAGCTTCGACAAAAATTTCTTCATTTTTATGTTATTTTATTTAATTAAAAATCTCTCATTCGCTTTCAAGAGCGAAATCGATTTTCAAAAATTTTTAAAGTAAATAGAAAACAAAAAGTTTCAATGCCAAATATTAAAAGCTTCGACAAAAATTTCTTCATTTTTATGTTATTTTATTTATTTAATGACCTCTCATTCGCTTTCAAGAGCAGAATCGATTTTCAAAAAAAATTTTATTTATAGAATGTTAAAAGTTTCAATGCCAAATATAAAAAGCTTCGACAAAAATTTCTTCATTTTTATGTTATTTTATTTATTTAATAATCTCTCATTCGCTTTCAAGAAAGAAATCGATTTTCAAAAATTTTTAAAGTAAATAGAAAACAAAAAGGTTCAATGCCAAATATTAAAAGCTTCGACAAAAATTTCTTCATTTTTATGTTATTTTATTTATTTAATGACCTCTCATTCGCTTTCAAGAGCAGAATCGATTTTCAAAAAAAATTTTATTTATAGAATGTTAAAAGTTTCAATGCCAAATATAAAAAACTTCGACAAAAATTTCTTCATTTTTATGTTATTTTATTTATTTAATGACCTCTCAATCGCTTTCAAGAGCGAAATCGATTTTCTATTAAAATTTTATTTATCGAGAGTTAAAAGTTTCAATGCCAAATATTAAAAGCTTCGACAAAAATTTCTTCATTTTTATGTTATTTTATTTAATTAAAAATATCTCATTCGCTTTCAAGAGCAGAATCGATTTTCAAAAATTTTTAAAGTAAATAGAAAACAAAAAGTTTCAATGCCAAATATTAAAAGCTTCGACAAAAATTTCTTCATTTTTATGTTATTTTATTTATTTAATAATCTCTCATTCGCTTTCAAGAGCGAAATCGATTTTCAAAAATTTTTAAAGTAAATAGAAAACAAAAAGTTTCAATGCCAAATATTAAAAGCTTCGACAAAAATTTCTTCATTTTTATGTTATTTTATTTATTTAATAATCTCTCATTCGCTTTCAAGAAAGAAATCGATTTTCAAAAATTTTTAAAGTAAATAGAAAACAAAAAGGTTCAATGCCAAATATTAAAAGCTTCGACAAAAATTTCTTCATTTTTATGTTATTTTATTTATTTAATGACCTCTCATTCGCTTTCAAGAGCAGAATCGATTTTCAAAAAAAATTTTATTTATAGAATGTTAAAAGTTTCAATGCCAAATATAAAAAACTTCGACAAAAATTTCTTCATTTTTATGTTATTTTATTTATTTAATGACCTCTCAATCGCTTTCAAGAGCGAAATCGATTTTCTATTAAAATTTTATTTATCGAGAGTTAAAAGTTTCAATGCCAAATATTAAAAGCTTCGACAAAAATTTCTTCATTTTTATGTTATTTTATTTAATTAAAAATATCTCATTCGCTTTCAAGAGCAGAATCGATTTTCAAAAATTTTTAAAGTAAATAGAAAACAAAAAGTTTCAATGCCAAATATTAAAAGCTTCGACAAAAATTTCTTCATTTTTATGTTATTTTATTTAATTAAAAATCTCTCATTCGCTTTCAAGAGCGAAATCGATTTTCAAAAATTTTTAAAGTAAATAGAAAACAAAAAGTTTCAATGCCAAATATTAAAAGCTTCGACAAAAATTTCTTCATTTTTATGTTATTTTATTTATTTAATGACCTCTCATTCGCTTTCAAGAGCAGAATCGATTTTCAAAAAAAATTTTATTTATAGAATGTTAAAAGTTTCAATGCCAAATATAAAAAGCTTCGACAAAAATTTCTTCATTTTTATGTTATTTTATTTATTTAATAATCTCTCATTCGCTTTCAAGAGCAGAATCGATTTTCAAAAAAAATTTTATTTATAGAATGTTAAAAGTTTCAATGCCAAATATAAAAAACTTCGACAAAAATTTCTTCATTTTCATGTTATTTTATTTATTTAATGACCTCTCAATCGCTTTCAAGAGCGAAATCGATTTTCTATTAAAATTTTATTTATCGAGAGTTAAAAGTTTCAATGCCAAATATTAAAAGCTTCGACAAAAATTTCTTCATTTTTATGTTATTTTATTTAATTAAAAATATCTCATTCGCTTTCAAGAGCAGAATCGATTTTCAAAAATTTTTAAAGTAAATAGAAAACAAAAAGTTTCAATGCCAAATATTAAAAGCTTCGACAAAAATTTCTTCATTTTTATGTTATTTTATTTAATTAAAAATCTCTCATTCGCTTTCAAGAGCGAAATCGATTTTCAAAAATTTTTAAAGTAAATAGAAAACAAAAAGTTTCAATGCCAAATATTAAAAGCTTCGACAAAAATTTCTTCATTTTTATGTTATTTTATTTATTTAATGACCTCTCATTCGCTTTCAAGAGCAGAATCGATTTTCAAAAATTTTTAAAGTAAATAGAAAACAAAAAGTTTCAATGCCAAATATTAAAAGCTTCGACAAAAATTTCTTCATTTTTATGTTATTTTATTTAATTAAAAATATCTCATTCGCTTTCAAGAGCAGAATCGATTTTCAAAAATTTTTAAAGTAAATAGAAAACAAAAAGTTTCAATGCCAAATATTAAAAGCTTCGACAAAAATTTCTTCATTTTTATGTTATTTTATTTAATTAAAAATCTCTCATTCGCTTTCAAGAGCGAAATCGATTTTCAAAAATTTTTAAAGTAAATAGAAAACAAAAAGTTTCAATGCCAAATATTAAAAGCTTCGACAAAAATTTCTTCATTTTTATGTTATTTTATTTATTTAATGACCTCTCATTCGCTTTCAAGAGCAGAATCGATTTTCAAAAAAAATTTTATTTATAGAATGTTAAAAGTTTCAATGCCAAATATAAAAAGCTTCGACAAAAATTTCTTCATTTTTATGTTATTTTATTTATTTAATAATCTCTCATTCGCTTTCAAGAAAGAAATCGATTTTCAAAAATTTTTAAAGTAAATAGAAAACAAAAAGTTTCAATGCCAAATATTAAAAGCTTCGACAAAAATTTCTTCATTTTTATGTTATTTTATTTATTTAATGACCTCTCATTCGCTTTCAAGAGCAGAATCGATTTTCAAAAAAAATTTTATTTATAGAATGTTAAAAGTTTCAATGCCAAATATAAAAAGCTTCGACAAAAATTTCTTCATTTTTATGTTATTTTATTTATTTAATAATCTCTCATTCGCTTTCAAGAGCAGAATCGATTTTCAAAAAAAATTTTATTTATAGAATGTTAAAAGTTTCAATGCCAAATATAAAAAACTTCGACAAAAATTTCTTCATTTTCATGTTATTTTATTTATTTAATGACCTCTCAATCGCTTTCAAGAGCGAAATCGATTTTCTATTAAAATTTTATTTATCGAGAGTTAAAAGTTTCAATGCCAAATATTAAAAGCTTCGACAAAAATTTCTTCATTTTTATGTTATTTTATTTAATTAAAAATCTCTCATTCGCTTTCAAGAGCGAAATCGATTTTCAAAAATTTTTAAAGTAAATAGAAAACAAAAAGTTTCAATGCCAAATATTAAAAGCTTCGACAAAAATTTCTTCATTTTTATGTTATTTTATTTATTTAATGACCTCTCATTCGCTTTCAAGAGCAGAATCGATTTTCAAAAAAAATTTTATTTATAGAATGTTAAAAGTTTCAATGCCAAATATAAAAAGCTTCGACAAAAATTTCTTCATTTTTATGTTATTTTATTTATTTAATAATCTCTCATTCGCTTTCAAGAGCAGAATCGATTTTCAAAAAAAATTTTATTTATAGAATGTTAAAAGTTTCAATGCCAAATATAAAAAACTTCGACAAAAATTTCTTCATTTTTATGTTATTTTATTTATTTAATGACCTCTCAATCGCTTTCAAGAGCGAAATCGATTTTCTATTAAAATTTTATTTATCGAGAGTTAAAAGTTTCAATGCCAAATATTAAAAGCTTCGACAAAAATTTCTTCATTTTTATGTTATTTTATTTAATTAAAAATATCTCATTCGCTTTCAAGAGCAGAATCGATTTTCAAAAATTTTTAAAGTAAATAGAAAACAAAAAGTTTCAATGCCAAATATTAAAAGCTTCGACAAAAATTTCTTCATTTTTATGTTATTTTATTTAATTAAAAATCTCTCATTCGCTTTCAAGAGCGAAATCGATTTTCAAAAATTTTTAAAGTAAATAGAAAACAAAAAGTTTCTATGCCAAATATTAAAAGCTTCGACAAAAATTTCTTCATTTTTATGTTATTTTATTTATTTAATGACCTCTCATTCGCTTTCAAGAGCAGAATCGATTTTCAAAAAAAATTTTATTTATAGAATGTTAAAAGTTTCAATGCCAAATATAAAAAGCTTCGACAAAAATTTCTTCATTTTTATGTTATTTTATTTATTTAATAATCTCTCATTCGCTTTCAAGAAAGAAATCGATTTTCAAAAATTTTTAAAGTAAATAGAAAACAAAAAGTTTCAATGCCAAATATTAAAAGCTTCGACAAAAATTTCTTCATTTTTATGTTATTTTATTTATTTAATGACCTCTCATTCGCTTTCAAGAGCAGAATCGATTTTCAAAAAAAATTTTATTTATAGAATGTTAAAAGTTTCAATGCCAAATATAAAAAGCTTCGACAAAAATTTCTTCATTTTTATGTTATTTTATTTATTTAATAATCTCTCATTCGCTTTCAAGAGCAGAATCGATTTTCAAAAAAAATTTTATTTATAGAATGTTAAAAGTTTCAATGCCAAATATAAAAAGCTTCGACAAAAATTTCTTCATTTTTATGTTATTTTATTTATTTAATAATCTCTCATTCGCTTTCAAGAAAGAAATCGATTTTCAAAAATTTTTAAAGTAAATAGAAAACAAAAAGTTTCAATGCCAAATATTAAAAACTTCGACAAAAATTTCTTCATTTTTATGTTATTTTATTTATTTAATGACCTCTCAATCGCTTTCAAGAGCGAAATCGATTTTCTATTAAAATTTTATTTATCGAGAGTTAAAAGTTTCAATGCCAAATATTAAAAGCTTCGACAAAAATTTCTTCATTTTTATGTTATTTTATTTAATTAAAAATATCTCATTCGCTTTCAAGAGCAGAATCGATTTTCAAAAATTTTTAAAGTAAATAGAAAACAAAAAGTTTCAATGCCAAATATTAAAAGCTTCGACAAAAATTTCTTCATTTTTATGTTATTTTATTTAATTAAAAATCTCTCATTCGCTTTCAAGAGCGAAATCGATTTTCAAAAATTTTTAAAGTAAATAGAAAACAAAAAGTTTCAATGCCAAATATTAAAAGCTTCGACAAAAATTTCTTCATTTTTATGTTATTTTATTTATTTAATGACCTCTCATTCGCTTTCAAGAGCAGAATCGATTTTCAAAAATTTTTAAAGTAAATAGAAAACAAAAAGTTTCAATGCCAAATATTAAAAGCTTCGACAAAAATTTCTTCATTTTTATGTTATTTTATTTAATTAAAAATCTCTCATTCGCTTTCAAGAGCGAAATCGATTTTCAAAAATTTTTAAAGTAAATAGAAAACAAAAAGTTTCAATGCCAAATATTAAAAGCTTCGACAAAAATTTCTTCATTTTTATGTTATTTTATTTATTTAATGACCTCTCATTCGCTTTCAAGAGCAGAATCGATTTTCAAAAAAAATTTTATTTATAGAATGTTAAAAGTTTCAATGCCAAATATAAAAAGCTTCGACAAAAATTTCTTCATTTTTATGTTATTTTATTTATTTAATAATCTCTCATTCGCTTTCAAGAAAGAAATCGATTTTCAAAAATTTTTAAAGTAAATAGAAAACAAAAAGTTTCAATGCCAAATATTAAAAGCTTCGACAAAAATTTCTTCATTTTTATGTTATTTTATTTATTTAATAATCTCTCATTCGCTTTCAAGAGCAGAATCGATTTTCAAAAATTTTTAAAGTAAATAGAAAACAAAAAGTTTCAATGCCAAATATTAAAAGCTTCGACAAAAATTTCTTCATTTTTATGTTATTTTATTTAATTAAAAATCTCTCATTCGCTTTCAAGAGCGAAATCGATTTTCAAAAATTTTTAAAGTAAATAGAAAACAAAAAGTTTCAATGCCAAATATTAAAAGCTTCGACAAAAATTTCTTCATTTTTATGTTATTTTATTTATTTAATAATCTCTCATTCGCTTTCAAGAGCAGAATCGATTTTCAAAAATTTTTAAAGTAAATAGAAAACAAAAAGTTTCAATGCCAAATATTAAAAGCTTCGACAAAAATTTCTTCATTTTTATGTTATTTTATTTAATTAAAAATCTCTCATTCGCTTTCAAGAGCGAAATCGATTTTCAAAAATTTTTAAAGTAAATAGAAAACAAAAAGTTTCAATGCCAAATATTAAAAGCTTCGACAAAAATTTCTTCATTTTTATGTTATTTTATTTAATTAAAAATATCTCATTCGCTTTCAAGAGCAGAATCGATTTTCAAAAATTTTTAAAGTAAATAGAAAACAAAAAGTTTCAATGCCAAATATTAAAAGCTTCGACAAAAATTTCTTCATTTTTATGTTATTTTATTTAATTAAAAATCTCTCATTCGCTTTCAAGAGCGAAATCGATTTTCAAAAATTTTTAAAGTAAATAGAAAACAAAAAGTTTCAATGCCAAATATTAAAAGCTTCGACAAAAATTTCTTCATTTTTATGTTATTTTATTTATTTAATGACCTCTCATTCGCTTTCAAGAGCAGAATCGATTTTCAAAAAAAATTTTATTTATAGAATGTTAAAAGTTTCAATGCCAAATATAAAAAGCTTCGACAAAAATTTCTTCATTTTTATGTTATTTTATTTATTTAATAATCTCTCATTCGCTTTCAAGAGCAGAATCGATTTTCAAAAAAAATTTTATTTATAGAATGTTAAAAGTTTCAATGCCAAATATAAAAAGCTTCGACAAAAATTTCTTCATTTTTATGTTATTTTATTTATTTAATAATCTCTCATTCGCTTTCAAGAAAGAAATCGATTTTCAAAAATTTTTAAAGTAAATAGAAAACAAAAAGTTTCAATGCCAAATATTAAAAACTTCGACAAAAATTTCTTCATTTTTATGTTATTTTATTTATTTAATGACCTCTCAATCGCTTTCAAGAGCGAAATCGATTTTCTATTAAAATTTTATTTATCGAGAGTTAAAAGTTTCAATGCCAAATATTAAAAGCTTCGACAAAAATTTCTTCATTTTTATGTTATTTTATTTAATTAAAAATATCTCATTCGCTTTCAAGAGCAGAATCGATTTTCAAAAATTTTTAAAGTAAATAGAAAACAAAAAGTTTCAATGCCAAATATTAAAAGCTTCGACAAAAATTTCTTCATTTTTATGTTATTTTATTTAATTAAAAATCTCTCATTCGCTTTCAAGAGCGAAATCGATTTTCAAAAATTTTTAAAGTAAATAGAAAACAAAAAGTTTCAATGCCAAATATTAAAAGCTTCGACAAAAATTTCTTCATTTTTATGTTATTTTATTTATTTAATGACCTCTCATTCGCTTTCAAGAGCAGAATCGATTTTCAAAAATTTTTAAAGTAAATAGAAAACAAAAAGTTTCAATGCCAAATATTAAAAGCTTCGACAAAAATTTCTTCATTTTTATGTTATTTTATTTAATTAAAAATCTCTCATTCGCTTTCAAGAGCGAAATCGATTTTCAAAAATTTTTAAAGTAAATAGAAAACAAAAAGTTTCAATGCCAAATATTAAAAGCTTCGACAAAAATTTCTTCATTTTTATGTTATTTAATTTATTTAATGACCTCTCATTCGCTTTCAAGAGCAGAATCGATTTTCAAAAAAAATTTTATTTATAGAATGTTAAAAGTTTCAATGCCAAATATAAAAAGCTTCGACAAAAATTTCTTCATTTTTATGTTATTTTATTTATTTAATAATCTCTCATTCGCTTTCAAGAAAGAAATCGATTTTCAAAAATTTTTAAAGTAAATAGAAAACAAAAAGTTTCAATGCCAAATATTAAAAGCTTCGACAAAAATTTCTTCATTTTTATGTTATTTTATTTATTTAATAATCTCTCATTCGCTTTCAAGAGCAGAATCGATTTTCAAAAAAAATTTTATTTATAGAATGTTAAAAGTTTCAATGCCAAATATAAAAAACTTCGACAAAAATTTCTTCATTTTTATGTTATTTTATTTATTTAATGACCTCTCAATCGCTTTCAAGAGCGAAATCGATTTTCTATTAAAATTTTATTTATCGAGAGTTAAAAGTTTCAATGCCAAATATTAAAAGCTTCGACAAAAATTTCTTCATTTTTATGTTATTTTATTTAATTAAAAATATCTCATTCGCTTTCAAGAGCAGAATCGATTTTCAAAAATTTTTAAAGTAAATAGAAAACAAAAAGTTTCAATGCCAAATATTAAAAGCTTCGACAAAAATTTCTTCATTTTTATGTTATTTTATTTAATTAAAAATCTCTCATTCGCTTTCAAGAGCGAAATCGATTTTCAAAAATTTTTAAAGTAAATAGAAAACAAAAAGTTTCAATGCCAAATATTAAAAGCTTCGACAAAAATTTCTTCATTTTTATGTTATTTTATTTATTTAATGACCTCTCATTCGCTTTCAAGAGCAGAATCGATTTTCAAAAAAAATTTTATTTATAGAATGTTAAAAGTTTCAATGCCAAATATAAAAAGCTTCGACAAAAATTTCTTCATTTTTATGTTATTTTATTTATTTAATAATCTCTCATTCGCTTTCAAGAAAGAAATCGATTTTCAAAAATTTTTAAAGTAAATAGAAAACAAAAAGTTTCAATGCCAAATATTAAAAGCTTCGACAAAAATTTCTTCATTTTTATGTTATTTTATTTATTTAATAATCTCTCATTCGCTTTCAAGAGCAGAATCGATTTTCAAAAAAAATTTTATTTATAGAATGTTAAAAGTTTCAATGCCAAATATAAAAAGCTTCGACAAAAATTTCTTCATTTTTATGTTATTTTATTTATTTAATAATCTCTCATTCGCTTTCAAGAAAGAAATCGATTTTCAAAAATTTTTAAAGTAAATAGAAAACAAAAAGTTTCAATGCCAAATATTAAAAGCTTCGACAAAAATTTCTTCATTTTTATGTTATTTTATTTATTTAATAATCTCTCATTCGCTTTCAAGAGCAGAATCGATTTTCAAAAAAAATTTTATTTATAGAATGTTAAAAGTTTCAATGCCAAATATAAAAAACTTCGACAAAAATTTCTTCATTTTTATGTTATTTTATTTATTTAATGACCTCTCAATCGCTTTCAAGAGCGAAATCGATTTTCTATTAAAATTTTATTTATCGAGAGTTAAAAGTTTCAATGCCAAATATTAAAAGCTTCGACAAAAATTTCTTCATTTTTATGTTATTTTATTTAATTAAAAATATCTCATTCGCTTTCAAGAGCAGAATCGATTTTCAAAAATTTTTAAAGTAAATAGAAAACAAAAAGTTTCAATGCCAAATATTAAAAGCTTCGACAAAAATTTCTTCATTTTTATGTTATTTTATTTAATTAAAAATCTCTCATTCGCTTTCAAGAGCGAAATCGATTTTCAAAATTTTTTAAAGTAAATAGAAAACAAAAAGTTTCAATGCCAAATATTAAAAGCTTCGACAAAAATTTCTTCATTTTTATGTTATTTTATTTAATTAAAAATCTCTCATTCGCTTTCAAGAGCGAAATCGATTTTCAAAAATTTTTAAAGTAAATAGAAAACAAAAAGTTTCAATGCCAAATATTAAAAGCTTCGACAAAAATTTCTTCATTTTTATGTTATTTTATTTATTTAATAATCTCTCATTCGCTTTCAAGAGCAGAATCGATTTTCAAAAATTTTTAAAGTAAATAGAAAACAAAAAGTTTCAATGCCAAATATAAAAAGCTTCGACAAAAATTTCTTCATTTTTATGTTATTTTATTTAATTAAAAATCTCTCATTCGCTTTCAAGAGCGAAATCGATTTTCAAAAATTTTTAAAGTAAATAGAAAACAAAAAGTTTCAATGCCAAATATTAAAAGCTTCGACAAAAATTTCTTCATTTTTATGTTATTTTATTTATTTAATAATCTCTCATTCGCTTTCAAGAAAGAAATAGATTTTCAAAAATTTTTAAAGTAAATAGAAAACAAAAAGTTTCAATGCCAAATATTAAAAGCTTCGACAAAAATTTCTTCATTTTTATGTTATTTTTTTTATTTAATGACCTCTCATTCGCTTTCAAGAGCAGAATCGATTTTCAAAAAAAATTTTATTTATAGAATGTTAAAAGTTTCAATGCCAAATATAAAAAGCTTCGACAAAAATTTCTTCATTTTTATGTTATTTTATTTATTTAATAATCTCTCATTCGCTTTCAAGAGCAGAATCGATTTTCAAAAAAAATTTTATTTATAGAATGTTAAAAGTTTCAATGCCAAATATAAAAAACTTCGACAAAAATTTCTTCATTTTTATGTTATTTTATTTATTTAATGACCTCTCATTCGCTTTCAAGAGCAGAATCGATTTTCAAAAAAAATTTTATTTATAGAATGTTAAAAGTTTCAATGCCAAATATAAAAAGCTTCGACAAATATTTCTTCATTTTTATGTTATTTTATTTATTTAATAATCTCTCATTCGCTTTCAAGAGCAGAATCGATTTTCAAAAAAAATTTTATTTATAGAATGTTAAAAGTTTCAATGCCAAATATAAAAAACTTCGACAAAAATTTCTTCATTTTTATGTTATTTTATTTATTTAATAATCTCTCATTCGCTTTCAAGAGCAGAATCGATTTTCAAAAAAAATTTTATTTATAGAATGTTAAAAGTTTCAATGCCAAATATAAAAAGCTTCGACAAAAATTTCTTCATTTTTATGTTATTTTATTTATTTAATAATCTCTCATTCGCTTTCAAGAGCGAAATCGATTTTCAAAAATTTTTAAAGTAAATAGAAAACAAAAAGTTTCAATGCCAAATATAAAAAGCTTCGACAAAAATTTCTTCAATTTTATGTTATTTTATTTATTTAATAATCTCTCATTCGCTTTCAAGAGCAGAATCGATTTTCAAAAAAAATTTTATTTATAGAATGTTAAAAGTTTCAATGCCAAATATAAAAAACTTCGACAAAAATTTCTTCATTTTTATGTTATTTTATTTATTTAATAATCTCTCATTCGCTTTCAAGAGCGAAATCGATTTTCAAAAATTTTTAAAGTAAATAGAAAACAAAAAGTTTCAATGCCAAATATAAAAAGCTTCGACAAAAATTTCTTCAATTTTATGTTATTTTATTTATTTAATAATCTCTCATTCGCTTTCAAGAGCAGAATCGATTTTCAAAAAAAATTTTATTTATAGAATGTTAAAAGTTTCAATGCCAAATATAAAAAACTTCGACAAAAATTTCTTCATTTTTATGTTATTTTATTTATTTAATGACCTCTCATTCGCTTTCAAGAGCAGAATCGATTTTCAAAAAAAATTTTATTTTTAGAATGTTAAAAGTTTCAATGCCAAATATAAAAAACTTCGACAAAAATTTCTTCATTTTTATGTTATTTTATTTATTTAATGACCTCTCAATCGCTTTCAAGAGCGAAATCGATTTTCTATTAAAATTTTATTTATCGAGAGTTAAAAGTTTCAATGCCAAATATTAAAAGCTTCGACAAAAATTTCTTCATTTTTATGTTATTTTATTTAATTAAAAATATCTCATTCGCTTTCAAGAGCAGAATCGATTTTCAAAAATTTTTAAAGTAAATAGAAAACAAAAAGTTTCAATGCCAAATATTAAAAGCTTCGACAAAAATTTCTTCATTTTTATGTTATTTTATTTAATTAAAAATCTCTCATTCGCTTTCAAGAGCGAAATCGATTTTCAAAAATTTTTAAAGTAAATAGAAAACAAAAAGTTTCAATGCCAAATATTAAAAGCTTCGACAAAAATTTCTTCATTTTTATGTTATTTTATTTAATTAAAAATCTCTCATTCGCTTTCAAGAGCAGAATCGATTTTCAAAAAAAATTTTATTTATAGAATGTTAAAAGTTTCTTTGCCAAATATTAAAAGCTTCGACAAAAATTTCTTCATTTTTATGTTATTTTATTTATTTAATGACATCTCATTCGCTTTCAAGAGCAGAATCGATTTTCAAAAAAAATTTTATTTATAGAATGTTAAAAGTTTCAATGCCAAATATAAAAAACTTTGACAAAAATTTCTTCATTTTTATGTTATTTTATTTATTTAATAATCTCTCATTCGCTTTCAAGAGCAGAATCGATTTGCAAAAAAAATTTTATTTATAGAATGTTAAAAGTTTCAATGCCAAATATAAAAAACTTCGACAAAAATTTCTTCATTTTTATGTTATTTTATTTATTTAATGACCTCTCATTCGCTTTCAAGAGCAGAATCGATTTTCAAAAAAAATTTTATTTATAGAATGTTAAAAGTTTCTTTGCCAAATATTAAAAGCTTCGACAAAAATTTCTTCATTTTTATGTTTTTTTATTTATTTAATGACCTCTCATTCGCTTTCAAGAGCAGAATCGATTTTCAAAAAAAATTTTATTTATAGAATGTTAAAAGTTTCAATGCCAAATATAAAAAGCTTCGACAAAAATTTCTTCATTTTTATGTTATTTTATTTAATTAAAAATATCTCATTCGCTTTCAAGAGCAGAATCGATTTTCAAAAATTTTTAAAGTAAATAGAAAACAAAAAGTTTCAATGCCAAATATTAAAAGCTTCGACAAAAATTTCTTCATTTTTATGTTATTTTATTTAATTAAAAATCTCTCATTCGCTTTCAAGAGCAGAATCGATTTTCAAAAAAAATTTTATTTATAGAATGTTAAAAGTTTCTTTGCCAAATATTAAAAGCTTCGACAAAAATTTCTTCATTTTTATGTTATTTTATTTATTTAATGACCTCTCATTCGCTTTCAAGAGCAGAATCGATTTTCAAAAAAAATTTTATTTATAGAATGTTAAAAGTTTCTTTGCCAAATATTAAAAGCTTCGACAAAAATTTCTTCATTTTTATGTTTTTTTATTTATTTAATGACCTCTCATTCGCTTTCAAGAGCAGAATCGATTTTCAAAAAAAATTTTATTTATAGAATGTTAAAAGTTTCTTTGCCAAATATTAAAAGCTTCGACAAAAATTTCTTCATTTTTATGTTTTTTTATTTATTTAATGACCTCTCATTCGCTTTCAAGAGCAGAATCGATTTTCAAAAAAAATTTTATTTATAGAATGTTAAAAGTTTCAATGCCAAATATAAAAAACTTCGACAAAAATTTCTTCATTTTTATGTTATTTTATTTATTTAATGACCTCTCATTCGCTTTCAAGAGCAGAATCGATTTTCAAAAAAAATTTTATTTATAGAATGTTAAAAGTTTCAATGCCAAATATAAAAAACTTCGACAAAAATTTCTTCATTTTTATGTTATTTTATTTATTTAATGACCTCTCATTCGCTTTCAAGAGCAGAATCGATTTTCAAAAAAAATTTTATTTATAGAATGTTAAAAGTTTCAATGCCAAATATAAAAAACTTCGACAAAAATTTCTTCATTTTTATGTTTTTTTATTTATTTAATGACCTCTCATTCGCTTTCAAGAGCAGAATCGATTTTCAAAAAAAATTTTATTTATAGAATGTTAAAAGTTTCAATGCCAAATATAAAAAACTTCGACAAAAATTTCTTCATTTTTATGTTATTTTATTTATTTAATGACCTCTCATTCGCTTTCAAGAGCAGAATCGATTTTCAAAAAAAATTTTATTTATAGAATGTTAAAAGTTTCAATGCCAAATATTAAAAGCTTCGACAAAAATTTCTTCATTTTTATGTTATTTTATTTATTTAATGACCTCTCATTCGCTTTCAAGAGCAGAATCGATTTTCAAAAAAAATTTTATTTATAGAATGTTAAAAGTTTCAATGCCAAATATAAAAAACTTCGACAAAAATTTCTTCATTTTTATGTTATTTTATTTATTTAATGACCTCTCATTCGCTTTCAAGAGCAGAATCGATTTTCAAAAAAAATTTTATTTATAGAATGTTAAAAGTTTCAATGCCAAATATAAAAAACTTCGACAAAAATTTCTTCATTTTTATGTTTTTTTATTTATTTAATGACCTCTCATTCGCTTTCAAGAGCAGAATCGATTTTCAAAAAAAATTTTATTTATAGAATGTTAAAAGTTTCAATGCCAAATATAAAAAACTTCGACAAAAATTTCTTCATTTTTATGTTATTTTATTTATTTAATGACCTCTCATTCGCTTTCAAGAGCAGAATCGATTTTCAAAAAAAATTTTATTTATAGAATGTTAAAAGTTTCAATGCCAAATATAAAAAACTTCGACAAAAATTTCTTCATTTTTATGTTTTTTTATTTATTTAATGACCTCTCATTCGCTTTCAAGAGCAGAATCGATTTTCAAAAAAAATTTTATTTATAGAATGTTAAAAGTTTTAATGCCAAATATTAAAAGCTTCGACAAAAATTTCTTCATTTTTATGTTATTTTATTTATTTAATGACCTCTCATTCGCTTTCAAGAGCAGAATCGATTTTCAAAAAAAATTTTATTTATAGAATGTTAAAAGTTTCTTTGCCAAATATAAAAAACTTCGACAAAAATTTCTTCATTTTTATGTTATTTTATTTATTTAATGACCTCTCATTCGCTTTCAAGAGCAGAATCGATTTTCAAAAAAAATTTTATTTATAGAATGTTAAAAGTTTCTTTGCCAAATATTAAAAGCTTCGACAAAAATTTCTTCATTTTTATGTTATTTTATTTATTTAATGACCTCTCATTCGCTTTCAAGAGCAGAATCGATTTTCAAAAAAAATTTTATTTATAGAATGTTAAAAGTTTCTTTGCCAAATATTAAAAGCTTCGACAAAAATTTCTTCATTTTTATGTTATTTTATTTATTTAATGACCTCTCATTCGCTTTCAAGAGCAGAATCGATTTTCAAAAAAAATTTTATTTATAGAATGTTAAAAGTTTCTTTGCCAAATATAAAAAACTTCGACAAAAATTTCTTCATTTTTATGTTATTTTATTTATTTAATGACCTCTCATTCGCTTTCAAGAGCAGAATCGATTTTCAAAAAAAATTTTATTTATAGAATGTTAAAAGTTTCTTTGCCAAATATTAAAAGCTTCGACAAAAATTTCTTCATTTTTATGTTATTTTATTTATTTAATGACCTCTCATTCGCTTTCAAGAGCAGAATCGATTTTCAAAAAAAATTTTATTTATAGAATGTTAAAAGTTTCTTTGCCAAATATAAAAAACTTCGACAAAAATTTCTTCATTTTTATGTTATTTTATTTATTTAATGACCTCTCATTCGCTTTCAAGAGCAGAATCGATTTTCAAAAATTTTTAAAGTAAATAGAAAACAAAAAGTTTCAATGCCAAATATTAAAAGCTTCGACAAAAATTTCTTCATTTTTATGTTATTTTATTTATTTAATGACCTCTCATTCGCTTTCAAGAGCAGAATCGATTTTCAAAAAAAATTTTATTTATAGAATGTTAAAAGTTTTAATGCCAAATATAAAAAACTTCGACAAAAATTTCTTCATTTTTATGTTATTTTATTTATTTAATGACCTCTCATTCGCTTTCAAGAGCAGAATCGATTTTCAAAAAAAATTTTATTTATAGAATGTTAAAAGTTTTAATGCCAAATATAAAAAACTTCGACAAAAATTTCTTCATTTTTATGTTATTTTATTTATTTAATGACCTCTCATTCGCTTTCAAGAGCAGAATCGATTTTCAAAAAAAATTTTATTTATAGAATGTTAAAAGTTTCTTTGCCAAATATTAAAAGCTTCGACAAAAATTTCTTCATTTTTATGTTATTTTATTTATTTAATGACCTCTCATTCGCTTTCAAGAGCAGAATCGATTTTCAAAAAAAATTTTATTTATAGAATGTTAAAAGTTTCTTTGCCAAATATAAAAAACTTCGACAAAAATTTCTTCATTTTTATGTTATTTTATTTATTTAATGACCTCTCATTCGCTTTCAAGAGCAGAATCGATTTTCAAAAAAAATTTTATTTATAGAATGTTAAAAGTTTCAATGCCAAATATAAAAAACTTCGACAAAAATTTCTTCATTTTTATGTTTTTTTATTTATTTAATGACCTCTCATTCGCTTTCAAGAGCAGAATCGATTTTCAAAAAAAATTTTATTTATAGAATGTTAAAAGTTTCAATGCCAAATATAAAAAACTTCGACAAAAATTTCTTCATTTTTATGTTATTTTATTTATTTAATGACCTCTCATTCGCTTTCAAGAGCAGAATCGATTTTCAAAAAAAATTTTATTTATAGAATGTTAAAAGTTTCAATGCCAAATATAAAAAACTTCGACAAAAATTTCTTCATTTTTATGTTATTTTATTTATTTAATGACCTCTCATTCGCTTTCAAGAGCAGAATCGATTTTCAAAAAAAATTTTATTTATAGAATGTTAAAAGTTTCAATGCCAAATATAAAAAACTTCGACAAAAATTTCTTCATTTTTATGTTATTTTATTTATTTAATGACCTCTCATTCGCTTTCAAGAGCAGAATCGATTTTCAAAAAAAATTTTATTTATAGAATGTTAAAAGTTTCAATGCCAAATATAAAAAACTTCGACAAAAATTTCTTCATTTTTATGTTTTTTTATTTATTTAATGACCTCTCATTCGCTTTCAAGAGCAGAATCGATTTTCAAAAAAAATTTTATTTATAGAATGTTAAAAGTTTCAATGCCAAATATAAAAAACTTCGACAAAAATTTCTTCATTTTTATGTTATTTTATTTATTTAATGACCTCTCATTCGCTTTCAAGAGCAGAATCGATTTTCAAAAAAAATTTTATTTATAGAATGTTAAAAGTTTCAATGCCAAATATTAAAAGCTTCGACAAAAATTTCTTCATTTTTATGTTATTTTATTTATTTAATGACCTCTCATTCGCTTTCAAGAGCAGAATCGATTTTCAAAAAAAATTTTATTTATAGAATGTTAAAAGTTTCAATGCCAAATATAAAAAACTTCGACAAAAATTTCTTCATTTTTATGTTATTTTATTTATTTAATGACCTCTCATTCGCTTTCAAGAGCAGAATCGATTTTCAAAAAAAATTTTATTTATAGAATGTTAAAAGTTTCAATGCCAAATATAAAAAACTTCGACAAAAATTTCTTCATTTTTATGTTTTTTTATTTATTTAATGACCTCTCATTCGCTTTCAAGAGCAGAATCGATTTTCAAAAAAAATTTTATTTATAGAATGTTAAAAGTTTCAATGCCAAATATAAAAAACTTTGACAAAAATTTCTTCATTTTTATGTTATTTTATTTATTTAATGACCTCTCATTCGCTTTCAAGAGCAGAATCGATTTTCAAAAAAAATTTTATTTATAGAATGTTAAAAGTTTCAATGCCAAATATAAAAAACTTCGACAAAAATTTCTTCATTTTTATGTTATTTTATTTATTTAATAATCTCTCATTCGCTTTCAAGAACGAAATCGATTTTCAAAAATTTTTAAAGTAAATAGAAAACAAAAAGTTTCAATGCCAAATATTAAAAGCTTCGACAAAAATTTCTTCATTTTTATGTTATTTTATTTATTTAATGACCTCTCATTCGCTTTCAAGAGCAGAATCGATTTTCAAAAAAAATTTTATTTATAGAATGTTAAAAGTTTCAATGCCAAATATAAAAAACTTTGACAAAAATTTCTTCATTTTTATGTTATTTTATTTATTTAATGACCTCTCATTCGCTTTCAAGAGCAGAATCGATTTTCAAAAAAAATTTTATTTATAGAATGTTAAAAGTTTCAATGCCAAATATAAAAAACTTCGACAAAAATTTCTTCATTTTTATGTTATTTTATTTATTTAATGACCTCTCATTCGCTTTCAAGAGCAGAATCGATTTTCAAAAAAAATTTTATTTATAGAATGTTAAAAGTTTCAATGCCAAATATAAAAAACTTCGACAAAAATTTCTTCATTTTTATGTTATTTTATTTATTTAATGACCTCTCATTCGCTTTCAAGAGCAGAATCGATTTTCAAAAAAAATTTTATTTATAGAATGTTAAAAGTTTCTTTGCCAAATATTAAAAGCTTCGACAAAAATTTCTTCATTTTTATGTTATTTTATTTATTTAATAATCTCTCATTCGCTTTCAAGAGCAGAATCGATTTTCAAAAAAAATTTTATTTATAGAATGTTAAAAGTTTCAATGCCAAATATAAAAAACTTTGACAAAAATTTCTTCATTTTTATGTTATTTTATTTATTTAATGACCTCTCATTCGCTTTCAAGAGCAGAATCGATTTTCAAAAAAAATTTTATTTATAGAATGTTAAAAGTTTCAATGCCAAATATAAAAAACTTTGACAAAAATTTCTTCATTTTTATGTTATTTTATTTATTTAATAATCTCTCATTCGCTTTCAAGAGCAGAATCGATTTTCAAAAAAAATTTTATTTATAGAATGTTAAAAGTTTCAATGCCAAATATAAAAAACTTCGACAAAAATTTCTTCTTTTTTATGTTATTTTATTTATTTAATGACCTCTCATTCGCTTTCAAGAGCAGAATCGATTTTCAAAAAAAATTTTATTTATAGAATGTTAAAAGTTTCAATGCCAAATATAAAAAACTTTGACAAAAATTTCTTCATTTTTATGTTATTTTATTTATTTAATAATCTCTCATTCGCTTTCAAGAGCAGAATCGATTTTCAAAAAAAATTTTATTTATAGAATGTTAAAAGTTTCAATGCCAAATATAAAAAACTTCGACAAAAATTTCTTCATTTTTATGTTATTTTATTTATTTAATGACCTCTCATTCGCTTTCAAGAGCAGAATCGATTTTCAAAAAAAATTTTATTTATAGAATGTTAAAAGTTTCTTTGCCAAATATTAAAAGCTTCGACAAAAATTTCTTCATTTTTATGTTATTTTATTTATTTAATAATCTCTCATTCGCTTTCAAGAGCAGAATCGATTTTCAAAAAAAATTTTATTTATAGAATGTTAAAAGTTTCAACGCCAAATATAAAAAACTTCGACAAAAATTTCTTCATTTTTATGTTATTTTATTTATTTAATGACCTCTCATTCGCTTTCAAGAGCAGAATCGATTTTCAAAAAAAATTTTATTTATAGAATGTTAAAAGTTTCAATGCCAAATATAAAAAACTTCGACAAAAATTTCTTCATTTTTATGTTATTTTATTTATTTAATGACCTCTCATTCGCTTTCAAGAGCAGAATCGATTTTCAAAAAAAATTTTATTTATAGAATGTTAAAAGTTTCTTTGCCAAATATTAAAAGCTTCGACAAAAATTTCTTCATTTTTATGTTATTTTATTTATTTAATAATCTCTCATTCGCTTTCAAGAGCAGAATCGATTTTCAAAAAAAATTTTATTTATAGAATGTTAAAAGTTTCAACGCCAAATATAAAAAACTTCGACAAAAATTTCTTCATTTTTATGTTATTTTATTTATTTAATGACCTCTCATTCGCTTTCAAGAGCAGAATCGATTTTCAAAAAAAATTTTATTTATAGAATGTTAAAAGTTTCAATGCCAAATATAAAAAACTTCGACAAAAATTTCTTCATTTTTATGTTATTTTATTTATTTAATGACCTCTCATTCGCTTTCAAGAGCAGAATCGATTTTCAAAAAAAATTTTATTTATAGAATGTTAAAAGTTTCAACGCCAAATATTAAAAGCTTCGACAAAAATTTCTTCATTTTTATGTTATTTTATTTATTTAATGACCTCTCATTCTCTTTCAAGAGAAGAATCGATTTTCAAAAAAAATTTTATTTATAGAATGTTAAAAGTTTCAATGCCAAATATAAAAAGCTTCGACAAAAATTTCTTCATTTTTATGTTATTTTATTTATTTAATAATCTCTCATTCGCTTTCAAGAACGAAATCGATTTTCAAAAATTTTTAAAGTAAATAGAAAACAAAAAGTTTCAATGCCAAATATTAAAAGCTTCGACAAAAATTTCTTCATTTTTATGTTATTTTATTTATTTAATGACCTCTCATTCTCTTTCAAGAGCAGAATCGATTTTCAAAAAAAATTTTATTTATAGAATGTTAAAAGTTTCAATGCCAAATATAAAAAGCTTCGACAAAAATTTCTTCATTTTTATGTTATTTTATTTATTTAATAATCTCTCATTCGCTTTCAAGAGCGAAATCGATTTTCAAAAATTTTTAAAGTAAATAGAAAACAAAAAGTTTCAATGCCAAATATTAAAAGCTTCGACAAAAATTTCTTCTTTTTTATGTTATTTTATTTATTTAATAATCTCTCATTCGATTTCAAGAGCAGAATCGATTTTCAAAAAAAATTTTATTTATAGAATGTTAAAAGTTTCAATGCCAAATATAAAAAGCTTCGACAAAAATTTCTTCATTTTTATGTTATTTTATTTAATTAAAAATCTCTCATTCGCTTTCAAGAGCGAAATCGATTTTCAAAAATTTTTAAAGTAAATAGAAAACAAAAAGTTTCAATGCCAAATATTAAAAGCTTCGACAAAAATTTCTTCATTTTTATGTTATTTTATTTAATTAAAAATCTCTCATTCGCTTTCAAGAGCAAAATCGATTTTCAAAAATTTTTAAAGTAAATAGAAAACAAAAAGTTTCAATGCCAAATATTAAAAGCTTCGACAAAAATTTCTTCATTTTTATGTTATTTTATTTAATTAAAAATCTCTCATTCGCTTTCAAGAGCGAAACCGATTTTCAGAAATTTTTAAAGTTAAGAGAAAACAAAAAGTTTCAATGCCAAATATTAAAAGTTTCGACAAAATTTTCTTCATTTTTATGTAATTTTATTTATTTAATGACCTCTCATTCGCTTTCAAGAGCGAAACCGATTTTCAGAAATTTTTAAAGTTAAGAGAAAACAAAAAGTTTCAATGCCAAATATTAAAAGTTTCGACAAAATTTTCTTCATTTTTATGTAATTTTATTTATTTAATGACCTCTCATTCGCTTTCAAGAGCGAAACCGATTTTCAGAAATTTTTAAAGTTAAGAGAAAACAAAAAGTTTCAATGCCAAATATAAAAAGCTTCGACAAAAATTTCTTCATTTTTATGTAATTTTATTTATTTAATGACCTCTCATTCGCTTTCAAGAGCGAAACCGATTTTCAAAAATTTTTAAAGTAAATAGAAAACAAAAAGTTTCAATGCCAAATATTAAAAGCTTCGACAAAAATTTCTTCATTTTTATGTTATTTTATTTAATTAAAAATCTCTCATTCGCTTTCAAGAGCGAAATCGATTTTCAAAAATTTTTAAAGTAAATAGAAAACAAAAAGTTTCAATGCCAAATATTAAAAGCTTCGACAAAAATTTCTTCATTTTTATGTTATTTTATTTAATTAAAAATCTCTCATTCGCTTTCAAGAGCGAAACCGATTTTCAGAAATTTTTAAAGTTAAGAGAAAACAAAAAGTTTCAATGCCAAATATTTAAAGCTATGACAAAATTTTCTTCATTTCTATGTAATTTTATTTATTTAATGAACTCTCATTCGCTTTCAAGAGCGAAATCGATTTTCAGAAATTTTTAAAGTTAAGAGAAAACAAAAAGTTTCAATGCCAAATATTTAAAGCTATGACAAAATTTTCTTCATTTTTATGAAATTTTATTTATTTAATGAACTCTCATTCGCTTTCAAGAGCGAAATCGATTTTCAAATAAAATTTTATTTATCGAGAGTTAAAAGTTTCAATGCCAAATATTTAAAGCTTCGACAAAATTTTCTTCATTTTTATGTAATTTTATTTATTTAATGAACTCTCATTCGCTTTCAAGAGCGAAATCGATTTTCTGAAATTTTTAAAGTTAAGAGAAAACAAAAAGTTTCAATGCCAAATATTTAAAGCTATGACAAAATTTTCTTCATTTCTATGTAATTTTATTTATTTAATGAACTCTCATTCGCTTTCAAGAGCGAAATCGATTTTCAGAAATTTTTAAAGTTAAGAGAAAACAAAAAGTTTCAATGCCAAATATTTAAAGCTATGACAAAATTTTCTTCATTTTTATGAAATTTTATTTATTTAATGAACTCTCATTCGCTTTCTAGAGCGAAATCGATTTTCAAAAAAAAATTTAATACGAAAGTTAAAAGTTTCAATGCCAAATATTAAAAGATATGACAAAATTTTCTTCATTTTTATGTAATTTTATTTATTTAATAATCTCTCATTCGCTTTCAAGAGCGAAATCGATTTTCTGAAATTTTTAAAGTTAAGAGAAAACAAAAAGTTTCAATGCCAAATATTTAAAGCTATGACAAAATTTTCTTCATTTCTATGTAATTTTATTTATTTAATGAACTCTCATTCGCTTTCAAGAGCGAAATCGATTTTCTGAAATTTTTAAAGTTAAGAGAAAACAAAAAGTTTCAATGCCAAATATTTAAAGCTATGACAAAATTTTCTTCATTTCTATGTAATTTTATTTATTTAATGAACTCTCATTCGCTTTCAAGAGCGAAATCGATTTTCTGAAATTTTTAAAGTTAAGAGAAAACAAAAAGTTTCAATGCCAAATATTTAAAGCTTCGACAAAATTTTCTTCATTTTTATGTAATTTTATTTATTTAATAATCTCTCATTCGCTTTCAAGAGCGAAATCGATTTTCTGAAATTTTTAAAGTTAAGAGAAAACAAAAAGTTTCAATGCCAAATATTTAAAGCTTCGACAAAATTTTCTTCATTTTTATGTAATTTTATTTATTTAATGAACTCTCATTCGCTTTCAAGAGCGAAATCGATTTTCAGAAATTTTTAAAGTTAAGAGAAAACAAAAAGTTTCAATGTTAAATATTTAAAGCTATGACAAAATTTTCTTCATTTTTATGAAATTTTATTTATTTAATGAACTCTCATTCGCTTTCTAGAGCGAAATCGATTTTCAAAAAAAAATTTAATACGAAAGTTAAAAGTTTCAATGCCAAATATTAAAAGATATGACAAAATTTTCTTCATTTTTATGTAATTTTATTTATTTAATAATCTCTCATTCGCTTTCAAGAGCGAAATCGATTTTCTGAAATTTTTAAAGTTAAGAGAAAACAAAAAGTTTCAATGCCAAATATTTAAAGCTATGACAAAATTTTCTTCATTTCTATGTAATTTTATTTATTTAATGAACTCTCATTCGCTTTCAAGAGCGAAATCGATTTTCTGAAATTTTTAAAGTTAAGAGAAAACAAAAAGTTTCAATGCCAAATATTTAAAGCTATGACAAAATTTTCTTCATTTCTATGTAATTTTATTTATTTAATGAACTCTCATTCGCTTTCAAGAGCGAAATCGATTTTCTGAAATTTTTAAAGTTAAGAGAAAACAAAAAGTTTCAATGCCAAATATTTAAAGCTTCGACAAAATTTTCTTCATTTTTATGTAATTTTATTTATTTAATAATCTCTCATTCGCTTTCAAGAGCGAAATCGATTTTCTGAAATTTTTAAAGTTAAGAGAAAACAAAAAGTTTCAATGCCAAATATTTAAAGCTTCGACAAAATTTTCTTCATTTTTATGTAATTTTATTTATTTAATGAACTCTCATTCGCTTTCAAGAGCGAAATCGATTTTCTGAAATTTTTAAAGTTAAGAGAAAACAAAAAGTTTCAATGCCAAATATTTAAAGCTATGACAAAATTTTCTTCATTTCTATGTAATTTTATTTATTTAATGAACTCTCATTCGCTTTCAAGAGCGAAATCGATTTTCAGAAATTTTTAAAGTTAAGAGAAAACAAAAAGTTTCAATGCCAAATATTTAAAGCTATGACAAAATTTTCTTCATTTTTATGAAATTTTATTTATTTAATGAACTCTCATTCGCTTTCTAGAGCGAAATCGATTTTCAAAAAAAAATTTAATACGAAAGTTAAAAGTTTCAATGCCAAATATTAAAAGATATGACAAAATTTTCTTCATTTTTATGTAATTTTATTTATTTAATAATCTCTCATTCGCTTTCAAGAGCGAAATCGATTTTCAAATAAAATTTTATTTATCGAGAGTTAAAAGTTTCAATGCCAAATATTTAAAGCTTCGACAAAATTTTCTTCATTTTTATGTAATTTTATTTATTTAATGAACTCTCATTCGCTTTCAAGAGCGAAATCGATTTTCAGAAATTTTTAAAGTTAAGAGAAAACAAAAAGTTTCAATGCCAAATATTAAAAGTTTCGACAAAATTTTCTTCATTTTTATGTAATTTTATTTATTTAATGACCTCTCATTCGCTTTCAAGAGCGAAATCGATTTTCAGAAATTTTTAAAGTTAAGAGAAAACAAAAAGTTTCAATGCCAAATATTTAAAGCTATGACAAAATTTTCTTCATTTCTATGTAATTTTATTTATTTAATGAACTCTCATTCGCTTTCAAGAGCGAAATCGATTTTCAGAAATTTTTAAAGTTAAGAGAAAACAAAAAGTTTCAATGCCAAATATTTAAAGCTATGACAAAATTTTCTTCATTTCTATGTAATTTTATTTATTTAATGAACTCTCATTCGCTTTCAAGAGCGAAATCGATTTTCTGAAATTTTTAAAGTTAAGAGAAAACAAAAAGTTTCAATGCCAAATATTTAAAGCTTCGACAAAATTTTCTTCATTTTTATGTAATTTTATTTATTTAATAATCTCTCATTCGCTTTCAAGAGCGAAATCGATTTTCAAATAAAATTTTATTTATCGAGAGTTAAAAGTTTCAATGCCAAATATTTAAAGCTTCGACAAAATTTTCTTCATTTTTATGTAATTTTATTTATTTAATGAACTCTCATTCGCTTTCAAGAGCGAAATCGATTTTCAGAAATTTTTAAAGTTAAGAGAAAACAAAAAGTTTCAATGCCAAATATTTAAAGCTATGACAAAATTTTCTTCATTTCTATGTAATTTTATTTATTTAATGAACTCTCATTCGCTTTCAAGAGCGAAATCGATTTTCAGAAATTTTTAAAGTTAAGAGAAAACAAAAAGTTTCAATGCCAAATATTTAAAGCTATGACAAAATTTTCTTCATTTTTATGAAATTTTATTTATTTAATGAACTCTCATTCGCTTTCTAGAGCGAAATCGATTTTCAAAAAAAAATTTAATACGAAAGTTAAAAGTTTCAATGCCAAATATTAAAAGATATGACAAAATTTTCTTCATTTTTATGTAATTTTATTTTTTTAATAATCTCTCATTCGCTTTCAAGAGCGAAATCGATTTTCAAATAAAATTTTATTTATCGAGAGTTAAAAGTTTCAATGCCAAATATTTAAAGCTTCGACAAAATTTTCTTCATTTTTATGTAATTTTATTTATTTAATGAACTCTCATTCGCTTTCAAGAGCGAAATCGATTTTCTGAAATTTTTAAAGTTAAGAGAAAACAAAAAGTTTCAATGCCAAATATTTAAAGCTATGACAAAATTTTTTTCTTCATTTCTATGTAATTTTATTTATTTAATGAACTCTCATTCGCTTTCAAGAGCGAAATCGATTTTCAGAAATTTTTAAAGTTAAGAGAAAACAAAAAGTTTCAATGCCAAATATTTAAAGCTATGACAAAATTTTCTTCATTTTTATGAAATTTTATTTATTTAATGAACTCTCATTCGCTTTCAAGAGCGAAATCGATTTTCAAATAAAATTTTATTTATCGAGAGTTAAAAGTTTCAATGCCAAATATTTAAAGCTTCGACAAAAATTTCTTCATTTTTATGTAATTTTATTTATTTAATAATCTCTCATTCGCTTTCAAGAGCGAAATCGATTTTCAAATAAAATTTTATTTATCGAGAGTTAAAAGTTTCAATGCCAAATATTTAAAGCTTCGACAAAAATTTCTTCATTTTTATGTAATTTTATTTATTTAATAATCTCTCATTCGCTTTCAAGAGCGAAATCGATTTTCAAATAAAATTTTATTTATCGAGAGTTAAAAGTTTCAATGCCAAATATTTAAAGCTTCGACAAAAATTTCTTCATTTTTATGTAATTTTATTTATTTAATAATCTCTCATTCGCTTTCAAGAGCGAAATCGATTTTCAGAAATTTTTAAAGTTAAGAGAAAACAAAAAGTTTCAATGCCAAATATTTAAAGCTATGACAAAATTTTCTTCATTTTTATGAAATTTTATATATTTAATAATCTCTCATTCGCTTTCAAGAGCGAAATCGATTTTCAAATAAAATTTTATTTATCGAGAGTTAAAAGTTTCAATGCCAAATATTTAAAGCTTCGACAAAAATTTCTTCATTTTTATGTAATTTTATTTATTTAATAATCTCTCATTCGCTTTCAAGAGCGAAATCGATTTTCAGAAATTTTTAAAGTTAAGAGAAAACAAAAAGTTTCAATGCCAAATATTTAAAGCTATGACAAAATTTTCTTCATTTTTATGAAATTTTATTTATTTAATGAACTCTCATTCGCTTTCAAGAGCGAAATCGATTTTCAAAAAAAAATTTAATACGAAAGTTAAAAGTTTCAATGCCAAATATTAAAAGATATGACAAAATTTTCTTCATTTTTATGTAATTTTATTTATTTAATAATCTCTCATTCGCTTTCAAGAGCGAAATCGATTTTCAAATAAAATTTTATTTATCGAGAGTTAAAAGTTTCAATGCCAAATATTTAAAGCTTCGACAAAAATTTCTTCATTTTTATGTAATTTTATTTATTTAATAATCTCTCATTCGCTTTCAAGAGCGAAATCGATTTTCAAAAAAAAATTTAATACGAAAGTTAAAAGTTTCAATGCCAAATATTAAAAGCTATGACAAAATTTTCTTCATTTTTATGTAATTTTATTTATTTAATGAACTCTCATTCGCTTTCAAGAGCGAAATCGATTTTCAGAAATTTTTAAAGTTAAGAGAAAACAAAAAGTTTCAATGCCAAATATTTAAAGCTATGAAGAAATTTTCTTCATTTCTATGTAATTTTATTTATTTAATGAACTCTCATTCGCTTTCAAGAGCGAAATCGACTTTCAGAAATTTTTAAAGTTAAGAGAAAACAAAAAGTTTCAATGCCAAATATTTAAAGCTATGACAAAATTTTCTTCATTTTTATGAAATTTTATTTATTTAATGAACTCTCATTCGCTTTCAAGAGCGAAATCGATTTTCAAAAAAAAATTTAATACGAAAGTTAAAAGTTTCAATGCCAAATATTTAAAGCTTCGACAAAAATTTTTTCATTTTTATGAAATTTTATTTATTTAATGAACTCTCATTCGCTTTCAAGAGCGAAATCGATTTTCAAAAAAAAATTTAATACGAAAGTTAAAAGTTTCAATGCCAAATATTTAAAGCTTCGACAAAAATTTCTTCATTTTTATGTAATTTTATTTATTTAATAATCTCTCATTCGCTTTCAAGAGCGAAATCGATTTTCAAATAAAATTTTATTTATCGAGAGTTAAAAGTTTCAATGCCAAATATTAAAAGCTATGACAAAATTTTCTTCATTTTTATGAAATTTTATTTATTTAATGAACTCTCATTCGCTTTCAAGAGCGAAATCGATTTTCAAAAAAAAATTTAATACGAAAGTTAAAAGTTTCAATGCCAAATATTTAAAGCTTCGACAAAAATTTCTTCATTTTTATGTAATTTTATTTATTTAATAATCTCTCATTCGCTTTCAAGAGCGAAATCGATTTTCAAATAAAATTTTATTTATCGAGAGTTAAAAGTTTCAATGCCAAATATTAAAAGCTATGACAAAATTTTCTTCATTTTTATGTAATTTTATTTATTTAATAATCTCTCATTCGCTTTCAAGAGCGAAATCGATTTTCAAATAAAATTTTATTTATCGAGAGTTAAAAGTTTCAATGCCAAATATTAAAAGCTATGACAAAATTTTCTTCATTTTTATGTAATTTTATTTATTTAATGACCTCTCAATCGCTTTCAAGAGTGAAATCGATTTTCATATAAAATTTTATTTATCGAGAGTTAAAAGTTTCAATGCCAAATACTAAAAGATATGACAAAATTTTCTTCATTTTTATGAAATTTTATTTATTTAATGAACTCTCATTCGCTTTCAAGAGCGAAATCGATTTTCAAAAAAAAATTTAATACGAAAGTTAAAAGTTTCAATGCCAAATATTTAAAGCTTCGACAAAAATTTCTTCATTTTTATGTAATTTTATTTATTTAATAATCTCTCATTCGCTTTCAAGAGCGAAATCGATTTTCAAATAAAATTTTATTTATCGAGAGTTAAAAGTTTCAATGCCAAATATTAAAAGCTATGACAAAATTTTCTTCATTTTTATGTAATTTTATTTATTTAATGACCTCTCATTCGCTTTCAAGAGCGAAATCGATTTTCAAATAAAATTTTATTTATCGAGAGTTAAAAGTTTCAATGCCAAATATTTAAAGCTATGACAAAATTTTCTTCATTTTTATGTAATTTTACTTATTTAATGACCTCTCATTCGCTTTCAAGAGCGAAATAGATTTTCAAAAATTTTTAAAGTAAATAGAAAACAAATAATTTCAATGCCAAATATTTAAAGCTTCGACAAAAATTTCTTCATTTTTATGTTATTTTATTTATTTAATGACCTCTCATTCGCTTTCAAGAGTGAAATCGATTTTGAAAAAAAATTTTATTTATAGAGTGTTAAAAGTTTCAATGCCAAATATTAAAAGCTTCGACAAAAATTTCTTTATTTTTATGTTATTTTATTTATTTAATAATCTCTCATTCGCTTTCAAGAGCGAAATCGATTTTCAATATTTTTTAAAGTAATTAGAAAACAAAAAGTTTCAATGCCAAATATTAAAAGCTTCGACAAAAATTTCTTCATTTTTATGTTATTTTATTTATTTAATGACCTCTCATTCGCTTTCAAGAGTGAAATCGATTTTCAAAAAAAATTTTATTTATAGAGTGTTAAAAGTTTCAATGCCAAATATTAAAAGCTTCGACAAAAATTTCTTCATATTTATGTTATTTTATTTATTTAATAATCTCTCATTCGCTTTCAAGAGCGAAATCGATTTTCAAATAAAATTTTATTTATCGAGAGTTAAAAGTTTCAATGCCAAATATTTAAAGCTATGACAAAATTTTCTTCATTTTTATGTAATTTTACTTATTTAATGACCTCTCATTCGCTTTCAAGAGCGAAATAGATTTTCAAAAATTTTTAAAGTAAATAGAAAACAAATAATTTCAATGCCAAATATTTAAAGCTTCGACAAAAATTTCTTCATTTTTATGTTATTTTATTTATTTAATGACCTCTCATTCGCTTTCAAGAGTGAAATCGATTTTCAAAAAAAATTTTATTTATAGAGTGTTAAAAGTTTCAATGCCAAATATTAAAAGCTTCGACAAAAATTTCTTCATTTTTATGTTATTTTATTTATTTAATGACCTCTCATTCGCTTTCAAGAGTGAAATCGATTTTCAAAAAAAATTTTATTTATAGAGTGTTAAAAGTTTCAATGCCAAATATTAAAAGCTTCGACAAAAATTTCTTCATTTTTATGTTATTTTATTTATTTAATGACCTCTCATTCGCTTTCAAGAGTGAAATCGATTTTCAAAAAAAATTTTATTTATAGAGTGTTAAAAGTTTCAATGCCAAATATTAAAAGCTTCGACAAAAATTTCTTCATATTTATGTTATTTTATTTATTTAATAATCTCTCATTCGCTTTCAAGAGCGAAATCGATTTTCAATATTTTTTAAAGTAAATAGAAAACAAAAAGTTTCAATGCCAAATATTAAAAGCTTCGACAAAAATTTCTTCATTTTTATGTTATTTTATTTATTTAATGACCTCTCATTCGCTTTCAAGAGCGAAATAGATTTTCAAAAATTTTTAAAGTAAATAGAAAACAAATAATTTCAATGCCAAATATTTAAAGCTTCGACAAAATTTTCTTCATTTTTATGTAATTTTATTTATTTAATGACCTCTCATTCGCTTTCAAGAGCGAAATAGATTTTCAAAAATTTTTAAAGTAAATAGAAAACAAATAATTTCAATGCCAATTATTTAAAGCTATGACAAAATTTTCTTCATTTTTATGTAATTTTATTTATTTAATGACCTCTCATTCGCTTTCAAGAGCGAAATAGATTTTCAAAAATTTTTAAAGTAAATAGAAAACAAATAATTTCAATGCCAATTATTTAAAGCTTCGACAAAATTTTCTTCATTTTTATGTAATTTTATTTATTTAATGAACTCTCATTCGCTTTCAAGAGCGATCCCGATTTTCAGAAATTTTTAAAGTTAAGAGAAAACAAAAAGTTTCAATGCCAAATATTTAAAGCTATGACAAAATTTTCTTCATTTTTATGTAATTTTATTTTTTTAATGACCTCTCATTCGCTTTCAAGAGCGAAATAGATTTTCAAAAATTTTTAAAGTAAATAGAAAACAAATAATTTCAATGCCAATTATTTAAAGCTATGACAAAATTTTCTTCATTTTTTTGTAATTTTATTTATTTAATGACCTCTCATTCGCTTTCAAGAGCGAAATAGATTTTCAAAAATTTTTAAAGTAAATAGAAAACAAATAATTTCAATGCCAATTATTTAAAGCTTCGACAAAATTTTCTTCATTTTTATGTAATTTTATTTATTTAATGAACTCTCATTCGCTTTCAAGAGCGATCCCGATTTTCAGAAATTTTTAAAGTTAAGAGAAAACAAAAAGTTTCAATGCCAAATATTTAAAGCTATGACAAAATTTTCTTCATTTTTATGTAATTTTATTTTTTTAATGACCTCTCATTCGCTTTCAAGAGCGAAATAGATTTTCAAAAATTTTTAAAGTAAATAGAAAACAAATAATTTCAATGCCAATTATTTAAAGCTATGACAAAATTTTCTTCATTTTTTTGTAATTTTATTTATTTAATGACCTCTCATTCGCTTTCAAGAGCGAAATAGATTTTCAAAAATTTTTAAAGTAAATAGAAAACAAATAATTTCAATGCCAAATATTTAAAGCTTCGACAAAAATTTCTTCATTTTTATGTTATTTTATTTATTTAATGACCTCTCATTCGCTTTCAAGAGCGAAATAGATTTTCAAAAATTTTTAAAGTAAATAGAAAACAAATAATTTCAATGCCAATTATTTAAAGCTTCGACAAAATTTTCTTCATTTTTATGTAATTTTATTTATTTAATGACCTCTCATTCGCTTTCAATTGCGAAATAGATTTTCAAAAATTTTTAAAGTAAATAGAAAACAAATAATTTCAATGCCAATTATTTAAAGCTATGACAAAATTGTCTTCATTTTTATGTAATTTTATTTATTTAATGAACTCTCATTCGCTTTCAAGAGCGATCCCGATTTTCAGAAATTTTTAAAGTTAAGAGAAAACAAAAAGTTTCAATGCCAAATATTTAAAGCTATGACAAAATTTTCTTCATTTTTATGTAATTTTATTTATTTAATGACCTCTCATTCGCTTTCAAGAGCGAAATAGATTTTCAAAAATTTTTAAAGTAAATAGAAAACAAATAATTTCAATGCCAATTATTTAAAGCTATGACAAAATTTTCTTCATTTTTATGTAATTTTATTTATTTAATGACCTCTCATTCGCTTTCAAGAGCGAAATAGATTTTCAAAAATTTTTAAAGTAAATAGAAAACAAATAATTTCAATGCCAATTATTTAAAGCTATGACAAAATTGTCTTCATTTTTATGTAATTTTATTTATTTAATGAACTCTCATTCGCTTTCAAGAGCGATCCCGATTTTCAGAAATTTTTAAAGTTAAGAGAAAACAAAAAGTTTCAATGCCAAATATTTAAAGCTATGACAAAATTTTCTTCATTTTTATGTAATTTTATTTATTTAATGAACTCTCATTCGCTTTCAAGAGCGATCCCGATTTTCAGAAATTTTTAAAGTTAAGAGAAAAAAAAAAGTTTCAATGCCAAATATTTAAAGCTATGACAAAATTTTCTTCATTTTTATGTAATTTTATTTATTTAATGACCTCTCATTCGCTTTCAAGAGCGAAATAGATTTTCAAAAATTTTTAAAGTAAATAGAAAACAAATAATTTCAATGCCAATTATTTAAAGCTATGACAAAATTTTCTTCATTTTTATGTAATTTTATTTATTTAATGACCTCTCATTCGCTTTCAATTGCGAAATAGATTTTCAAAAATTTTTAAAGTAAATAGAAAACAAATAATTTCAATGCCAATTATTTAAAGCTATGACAAAATTGTCTTCATTTTTATGTAATTTTATTTATTTAATGAACTCTCATTCGCTTTCAAGAGCGATCCCGATTTTCAGAAATTTTTAAAGTTAAGAGAAAACAAAAAGTTTCAATGCCAAATATTTAAAGCTATGACAAAATTTTCTTCATTTTTATGTAATTTTATTTATTTAATGAACTCTCATTCGCTTTCAAGAGCGATCCCGATTTTCAGAAATTTTTAAAGTTAAGAGAAAAAAAAAAGTTTCAATGCCAAATATTTAAAGCTATGACAAAATTTTCTTCATTTTTATGTAATTTTATTTATTTAATGACCTCTCATTCGCTTTCAAGAGCGAAATAGATTTTCAAAAATTTTTAAAGTAAATAGAAAACAAATAATTTCAATGCCAAATATTTAAAGCTTCGACAAAAATTTCTTCATTTTTATGTTATTTTATTTATTTAATGACCTATCATTCGCTTTCAAGAGAGAAATCGATTTTCAAATAAAATTTTATTTCTCGAGAGTTAAAAGTTTCAATGCCAAATATTAAAAGCTATGACAAAATTTTCTTCATTTTTATGTAATTTTATTTATTTAATGACCTCTCATTCGCTTTCAAGAGCGAAATAGATTTTCAAAAATTTTTAAAGTAAATAGAAAACAAATAATTTCAATGCCAAATATTTAAAGCTTCGACTAAATTTTCTTCATTTTTATGTAATTTTATTTATTTAATGACCTCTCAATCGCTTTCAAGAGCGAAATCGATTTTCAAATATAATTTTATTTATCGAGAGTTAAAAGTTTCAATGCCAAATATTAAAAGCTATGACTAAATTTTCTTCATTTTTATGTAATTTTATTTATTTAATGAACTCTCATTCGCTTTCAAGAGCGAAATAGATTTTCAAAAATTTTTAAAGTAAATAGAAAACAAATAATTTCAATGCCAAATATTTAAAGCTTCGACAAAAATTTCTTCATTTTTATGTTATTTTATTTATTTAATGACCTCTCATTCGCTTTCATGAGCGAAATAGATTTTCAAAAATTTTTAAAGTAAATAGAAAACAAATAATTTCAATGCCAAATATTTAAAGCTTCGACAAAAATTTCTTCATTTTTATGTTATTTTATTTATTTAATGACCTCTCAATCGCTTTCAAGAGCGAAATTGATTTTCAAATATAATTTTATTTATCGAGAGTTAAAAGTTT
The DNA here is from genome assembly GCA_028622995.1 of Panagrolaimus kolymaensis. Lineage (NCBI taxonomy): Eukaryota > Metazoa > Nematoda > Chromadorea > Rhabditida > Panagrolaimidae > Panagrolaimus > Panagrolaimus kolymaensis. Next base: position 550,549 of record JAJQJQ010000029.1, on the reverse strand, counting down.
CAATGCCAAATATTAAAAGCTATGACTAAATTTTCTTCATTTTTATGTAATTTTATTTATTTAATGACCTATCATTCGCTTTCAAGAGCGAAATCGATTTTCAAAAATTTTTAAAGTAAATAGAAAACAAATAATTTCAATGCCAAATATTTAAAGCTTCGACAAAAATTTCTTCATTTTTATGTAATTTTATTTATTTAATGACCTATCATTCGCTTTCAAGAGCGAAATCGATTTTCAGAAATTTTTAAAGTTAAGAGAAAACAAAAAGTTTCAATGCCAAATATTTAAAGCTATGACAAAATTTTCTTCATTTTTATGTAATTTTATTTATTTAATGACCTCTCATTCGCTTTCAAGAGCGAAATAGATTTTCAAAAATTTTTAAAGTAAATAGAAAACAAATAATTTCAATGCCAAATATTTAAAGCTTCGACAAAAATTTCTTCATTTTTATGTAATTTTATTTATTTAATGACCTATCATTCGCTTTCAAGAGCGAAATCGATTTTCAAATACAATTTTATTTATCGAGAGTTAAAAGTTTCAATGCCAAATATTTAAAGCTTCGACAAAAATTTCTTCATTTTTATGTAATTTTATTTATTTAATGACCTATCATTCGCTTTCAAGAGCGAAATCGATTTTCAAATACAATTTTATTTATCGAGAGTTAAAAGTTTCAATGCCAAATATTTAAAGCTTCGACAAAATTTTCTTCATTTTTATGTAATTTTATTTATTTAATGACCTCTCATTCGCTTTCAAGAGCGAAATAGATTTTCAAAAATTTTTAAAGTAAATAGAAAACAAATAATTTCAATGCCAAATATTTAAAGCTTCGACAAAAATTTCTTCATTTTTATGTAATTTTATTTATTTAATGACCTCTCATTCGCTTTCAAGAGCGAAATCGATTTTCAGAAATTTTTAAAGTTAAGAGAAAACAAAAAGTTTCAATGCCAAATATTTAAAGCTATGACAAAATTTTCTTCATTTTTATGTAATTTTATTTATTTAATGACCTCTCATTCGCTTTCAAGAGCGAAATAGATTTTCAAAAATTTTTAAAGTAAATAGAAAACAAATAATTTCAATGCCAAATATTTAAAGCTTCGACAAAAATTTCTTCATTTTTATGTAATTTTATTTATTTAATGACCTCTCATTCGCTTTCAAGAGCGAAATCGATTTTCAGAAATTTTTAAAGTTAAGAGAAAACAAAAAGTTTCAATGCCAAATATTTAAAGCTATGACAAAATTTTCTTCATTTTTATGTAATTTTATTTATTTAATGACCTATCATTCGCTTTCAAGAGCGAAATCGATTTTCAAATACAATTTTATTTATCGAGAGTTTAAAGTTTCAATGCCAAATATTTAAAGCTTCGACAAAAATTTCTTCATTTTTATGTAATTTTATTTATTTAATGACCTATCATTCGCTTTCAAGAGCGAAATCGATTTTCAAATACAATTTTATTTATCGAGAGTTAAAAGTTTCAATGCCAAATATTAAAAGCTATGACAAAAATTTCTTCATTTTTATGTAATTTTATTTATTTAATGACCTCTCATTCGCTTTCAAGAGCGAAATCGATTTTCAAATAAAATTTTATTTATCGAGAGTTAAAAGTTTCAATGCCAAATATTTAAAGCTTCGACAAAAATTTCTTCATTTTTATGTAATTTTATTTATTTAATGACCTCTCATTCGCTTTCAAGAGCGAAATCGATTTTCAGAAATTTTTAAAGTTAAGAGAAAACAAAAAGTTTCAATGCCAAATATTTAAAGCTATGACAAAATTTCTTTCATTTTTATGAAATTTTATTTATTTAATGACCTCTCATTCGCTTTCATGAGCGAAATCGATTTTCAAAAATTTTTAAAGTAAATAGAAAACAAAAAGTTTCAATGCCAAATATTAAAAGCTATGACAAAAATTTCTTCATTTTTATGTTATTTTATTTATTTAATAATCTCTCATTCGCTTTCATGAGCGAAATAGATTTTCAAAAATTTTTAAAGTAAATAGAAAACAAAAAGTTTCAATGCCAAATATTAAAAGCTTCGACAAAAATTTCTTCATTTTTATGTTATTTTATTTATTTAATGACCTCTCATTCGCTTTCAAGAGCGAAATCGATTTTCAAAAATTTTTAAAGTAAATAGAAAACAAAAAGTTTCAATGCCAAATATTAAAAGCTTCGACAAAAATTTCTTCATTTTTATGTAATTTTATTTATTTAATGAACTCTCATTCGCTTTCAAGAGCGATCTCGATTTTCAGAAATTTTTAAAGTTAAGAGAAAACAAAAAGTTTCAATGCCAAATATTAAAAGCTTCGACAAAAATTTCTTCATTTTTATGTTATTTTATTTATTTAATAATCTCTCATTCGCTTTCATGAGCGAAATCGATTTTCAAAAATTTTTAAAGTAAATAGAAAACAAAAAGTTTCAATGCCAAATATTAAAAGCTATGACAAAATTTTCTTCATTTTTATGTAATTTTATTTATTTAATGAACTCTCATTCGCTTTCAAGAGCGATCTCGATTTTCAGAAATTTTTAAAGTTAAGAGAAAACAAAAAGTTTCAATGCCAAATATTTAAAGCTATGACAAAATTTTCTTCATTTTTATGTAATTTTATTTATTTAATGACCTCTCATTCGCTTTCAAGAGCGAAATAGATTTTCAAAAATTTTTAAAGTAAATAGAAAACAAATAATTTCAATGCCAAATATTTAAAGCTTCGACAAAAATTTCTTCATTTTTATGTAATTTTATTTATTTAATGACCTATCATTCGCTTTCAAGAGCGAAATCGATTTTCAAATACAATTTTATTTATCGAGAGTTAAAAGTTTCAATGCCAAATATTTAAAGCTATGACAAAATTTTCTTCATTTTTATGTAATTTTATTTATTTAATGACCTCTCATTCGCTTTCAAGAGCGAAATAGATTTTCAAAAATTTGTAAAGTAAATAGAAAACAAATAATTTCAATGCCAAATATTTAAAGCTTCGACAAAAATTTCTTCATTTTTATGTAATTTTATTTATTTAATGACCTCTCATTCGCTTTCAAGAGCGAAATCGATTTTCAAAAATTTTTAAAATAAATAGAAAACAAAAAGTTTCAATGCCAAATATTAAAAGCTTCGACAAAAATTTCTTCATTTTTATGTTATTTTATTTATTTAATGACCTCTCAATCGCTTTCAAGAGCGAAATAGATTTTCAAAAATTTTTAAAGTAAATAGAAAACAAATAATTTCAATGCCAAATATTTAAAGCTTCGACAAAAATTTCTTCATTTTTATGTAATTTTATTTATTTAATGACCTATCATTCGCTTTCAAGAGCGAAATCGATTTTCAAATACAATTTTATTTATCGAGAGTTAAAAGTTTCAATGCCAAATATTTAAAGCTATGACAAAATTTTCTTCATTTTTATGTAATTTTATTTATTTAATGACCTCTCAATCGCTTTCAAGAGCGAAATAGATTTTCAAAAATTTGTAAAGTAAATAGAAAACAAATAATTTCAATGCCAAATATTAAAAGCTATGACAAAATTTTCTTCATTTTTATGTAATTTTATTTATTTAATGAACTCTCATTCGCTTTCAAGAGCGATCTCGATTTTCAGAAATTATTAAAGTTAAGAGAAAACAAAAAGTTTCAATGCCAAATATTTAAAGCTATGACAAAATTTTCTTCATTTTTATGTAATTTTATTTATTTAATGACCTCTCATTCGCTTTCAAGAGCGAAATAGATTTTCAAAAATTTGTAAAGTAAATAGAAAACAAATAATTTCAATGCCAAATATTTAAAGCTTCGACAAAAATTTCTTCATTTTTATGTAATTTTATTTATTTAATGACCTATCATTCGCTTTCAAGAGCGAAATCGATTTTCAAATACAATTTTATTTATCGAGAGTTAAAAGTTTCAATGCCAAATATTTAAAGCTATGACAAAATTTTCTTCATTTTTATGTAATTTTATTTATTTAATGAACTCTCATTCGCTTTCAAGAGCGATCTCGATTTTCAGAAATTATTAAAGTTAAGAGAAAACAAAAAGTTTCAATGCCAAATATTTAAAGCTATGACAAAATTTTCTTCATTTTTATGTAATTTTATTTATTTAATGACCTCTCATTCGCTTTCAAGAGCGAAATAGATTTTCAAAAATTTTTAAAGTAAATAGAAAACAAATAATTTCAATGCCAAATATTTAAAGCTTCGACAAAATTTTCTTCATTTTTATGTAATTTTATTTATTTAATGACCTCTCATTCGCTTTCAAGAGCGAAATAGATTTTCAAAAATTTGTAAAGTAAATAGAAAACAAATAATTTCAATGCCAAATATTTAAAGCTTCGACAAAATTTTCTTCATTTTTATGTAATTTTATTTATTTAATGAACTCTCATTCGCTTTCAAGAGCGATCTCGATTTTCAGAAATTATTAAAGTTAAGAGAAAACAAAAAGTTTCAATGCCAAATATTTAAAGCTATGACAAAATTTTCTTCATTTTTATGTAATTTTATTTATTTAATGACCTCTCATTCGCTTTCAAGAGCGAAATAGATTTTCAAAAATTTTTAAAGTAAATAGAAAACAAATAATTTCAATGCCAAATATTTAAAGCTTCGACAAAAATTTCTTCATTTTTATGTAATTTTATTTATTTAATGACCTCTCATTCGCTTTCAAGAGCGAAATAGATTTTCAAAAATTTGTAAAGTAAATAGAAAACAAATAATTTCAATGCCAAATATTTAAAGCTTCGACAAAATTTTCTTCATTTTTAAGTAATTTTATTTATTTAATGACCTATCATTCGCTTTCAAGAGCGAAATAGATTTTCAAAAATTTTTAAAGTAAATAGAAAACAAATAATTTCAATGCCAAATATTTAAAGCTTCGACAAAAATTTCTTCATTTTTATGTAATTTTATTTATTTAATGACCTATCATTCGCTTTCAAGAGCGAAATCGATTTTCAAATACAATTTTATTTATCGAGAGTTAAAAGTTTCAATGCCAAATATTTAAAGCTATGACAAAATTTTCTTCATTTTTATGTAATTTTATTTATTTAATGACCTCTCATTCGCTTTCAAGAGCGAAATAGATTTTCAAAAATTTTTAAAGTAAATAGAAAACAAATAATTTCAATGCCAAATATTTAAAGCTTCGACAAAAATTTCTTCATTTTTATGTAATTTTATTTATTTAATGACCTATCATTCGCTTTCAAGAGCGAAATCGATTTTCAAATACAATTTTATTTATCGAGAGTTAAAAGTTTCAATGCCAAATATTTAAAGCTATGACAAAATTTTCTTCATTTTTATGTAATTTTATTTATTTAATGACCTCTCATTCGCTTTCAAGAGCGAAATAGATTTTCAAAAATTTTTAAAGTAAATAGAAAACAAATAATTTCAATGCCAAATATTTAAAGCTTCGACAAAAATTTCTTCATTTTTATGTAATTTTATTTATTTAATGACCTATCATTCGCTTTCAAGAGCGAAATCGATTTTCAAATACAATTTTATTTATCGAGAGTTAAAAGTTTCAATGCCAAATATTTAAAGCTTCGACAAAATTTTCTTCATTTTTATGTAATTTTATTTATTTAATGAACTCTCATTCGCTTTCAAGAGCGATCTCGATTTTCAGAAATTATTAAAGTTAAGAGAAAACAAAAAGTTTCAATGCCAAATATTTAAAGCTATGACAAAATTTTCTTCATTTTTATGTAATTTTATTTATTTAATGACCTCTCATTCGCTTTCAAGAGCGAAATAGATTTTCAAAAATTTTTAAAGTAAATAGAAAACAAATAATTTCAATGCCAAATATTTAAAGCTTCGACAAAAATTTCTTCATTTTTATGTAATTTTATTTATTTAATGACCTCTCATTCGCTTTCAAGAGCGAAATAGATTTTCAAAAATTTGTAAAGTAAATAGAAAACAAATAATTTCAATGCCAAATATTTAAAGCTTCGACAAAATTTTCTTCATTTTTAAGTAATTTTATTTATTTAATGACCTATCATTCGCTTTCAAGAGCGAAATAGATTTTCAAAAATTTTTAAAGTAAATAGAAAACAAATAATTTCAATGCCAAATATTTAAAGCTTCGACAAAAATTTCTTCATTTTTATGTAATTTTATTTATTTAATGACCTATCATTCGCTTTCAAGAGCGAAATCGATTTTCAAATACAATTTTATTTATCGAGAGTTAAAAGTTTCAATGCCAAATATTTAAAGCTATGACAAAATTTTCTTCATTTTTATGTAATTTTATTTATTTAATGACCTCTCATTCGCTTTCAAGAGCGAAATAGATTTTCAAAAATTTTTAAAGTAAATAGAAAACAAATAATTTCAATGCCAAATATTTAAAGCTTCGACAAAAATTTCTTCATTTTTATGTAATTTTATTTATTTAATGACCTATCATTCGCTTTCAAGAGCGAAATCGATTTTCAAATACAATTTTATTTATCGAGAGTTAAAAGTTTCAATGCCAAATATTTAAAGCTATGACAAAATTTTCTTCATTTTTATGTAATTTTATTTATTTAATGACCTCTCATTCGCTTTCAAGAGCGAAATAGATTTTCAAAAATTTTTAAAGTAAATAGAAAACAAATAATTTCAATGCCAAATATTTAAAGCTTCGACAAAAATTTCTTCATTTTTATGTAATTTTATTTATTTAATGACCTCTCATTCGCTTTCAAGAGCGAAATAGATTTTCAAAAATTTTTAATGTAAATAGAAAACAAATAATTTCAATGCCAAATATTTAAAGCTTCGACAAAATTTTCTTCATTTTTAAGTAATTTTATTTATTTAATGACCTATCATTCGCTTTCAAGAGCGAAATAGATTTTCAAAAATTTTTAAAGTAAATAGAAAACAAATAATTTCAATGCCAAATATTTAAAGCTTCGACAAAAATTTCTTCATTTTTATGTAATTTTATTTATTTAATGACCTATCATTCGCTTTCAAGAGCGAAATCGATTTTCAAATACAATTTTATTTATCGAGAGTTAAAAGTTTCAATGCCAAATATTTAAAGCTATGACAAAATTTTCTTCATTTTTATGTAATTTTATTTATTTAATGACCTCTCATTCGCTTTCAAGAGCGAAATAGATTTTCAAAAATTTTTAAAGTAAATAGAAAACAAATAATTTCAATGCCAAATATTTAAAGCTTCGACAAAAATTTCTTCATTTTTATGTAATTTTATTTATTTAATGACCTATCATTCGCTTTCAAGAGCGAAATCGATTTTCAAATACAATTTTATTTATCGAGAGTTAAAAGTTTCAATGCCAAATATTTAAAGCTATGACAAAATTTTCTTCATTTTTATGTAATTTTATTTATTTAATGACCTCTCATTCGCTTTCAAGAGCGAAATAGATTTTCAAAAATTTTTAAAGTAAATAGAAAACAAATAATTTCAATGCCAAATATTTAAAGCTTCGACAAAAATTTCTTCATTTTTATGTAATTTTATTTATTTAATGACCTATCATTCGCTTTCAAGAGCGAAATCGATTTTCAAATACAATTTTATTTATCGAGAGTTAAAAGTTTCAATGCCAAATATTTAAAGCTATGACAAAATTTTCTTCATTTTTATGTAATTTTATTTATTTAATGACCTCTCATTCGCTTTCAAGAGCGAAATAGATTTTCAAAAATTTTTAAAGTAAATAGAAAACAAATAATTTCAATGCCAAATATTTAAAGCTTCGACAAAAATTTCTTCATTTTTATGTAATTTTATTTATTTAATGACCTCTCATTCGCTTTCAAGAGCGAAATAGATTTTCAAAAATTTTTAATGTAAATAGAAAACAAATAATTTCAATGCCAAATATTTAAAGCTTCGACAAAAATTTCTTCATTTTTATGTAATTTTATTTATTTAATGACCTATCATTCGCTTTCAAGAGCGAAATCGATTTTCAAATACAATTTTATTTATCGAGAGTTAAAAGTTTCAATGCCAAATATTTAAAGCTATGACAAAATTTTCTTCATTTTTATGTAATTTTATTTATTTAATGACCTCTCATTCGCTTTCAAGAGCGAAATAGATTTTCAAAAATTTTTAAAGTAAATAGAAAACAAATAATTTCAATGCCAAATATTTAAAGCTTCGACAAAAATTTCTTCATTTTTATGTAATTTTATTTATTTAATGACCTCTCATTCGCTTTCAAGAGCGAAATAGATTTTCAAAAATTTTTAAAGTAAATAGAAAACAAATAATTTCAATGCCAAATATTTAAAGCTTCGACAAAATTTTCTTCATTTTTATGTAATTTTATTTATTTAATGAACTCTCATTCGCTTTCAAGAGCGATCTCGATTTTCAGAAATTATTAAAGTTAAGAGAAAACAAAAAGTTTCAATGCCAAATATTTAAAGCTATGACAAAATTTTCTTCATTTTTATGTAATTTTATTTATTTAATGACCTCTCATTCGCTTTCAAGAGCGAAATAGATTTTCAAAAATTTTTAAAGTAAATAGAAAACAAATAATTTCAATGCCAAATATTTAAAGCTTCGACAAAAATTTCTTCATTTTTATGTAATTTTATTTATTTAATGACCTCTCATTCGCTTTCAAGAGCGAAATAGATTTTCAAAAATTTTTAAAGTAAATAGAAAACAAATAATTTCAATGCCAAATATTTAAAGCTTCGACAAAAATTTCTTCATTTTTATGTAATTTTATTTATTTAATGACCTATCATTCGCTTTCAAGAGCGAAATCGATTTTCAAATACAATTTTATTTATCGAGAGTTAAAAGTTTCAATACCAAATATTTAAAGCTATGACAAAATTTTCTTCATTTTTATGTAATTTTATTTATTTAATGACCTCTCATTCGCTTTCAAGAGCGAAATAGATTTTCAAAAATTTTTAAAGTAAATAGAAAACAAATAATTTCAATGCCAAATATTTAAAGCTTCGACAAAAATTTCTTCATTTTTATGTAATTTTATTTATTTAATGACCTATCATTCGCTTTCAAGAGCGAAATCGATTTTCAAATACAATTTTATTTATCGAGAGTTAAAAGTTTCAATGCCAAATATTTAAAGCTATGACAAAATTTTCTTCATTTTTATGTAATTTTATTTATTTAATGACCTCTCATTCGCTTTCAAGAGCGAAATAGATTTTCAAAAATTTTTAAAGTAAATAGAAAACAAATAATTTCAATGCCAAATATTTAAAGCTTCGACAAAAATTTCTTCATTTTTATGTAATTTTATTTATTTAATGACCTATCATTCGCTTTCAAGAGCGAAATCGATTTTCAAATACAATTTTATTTATCGAGAGTTAAAAGTTTCAATGCCAAATATTTAAAGCTATGACAAAATTTTCTTCATTTTTATGTAATTTTATTTATTTAATGACCTCTCATTCGCTTTCAAGAGCGAAATAGATTTTCAAAAATTTTTAAAGTAAATAGAAAACAAATAATTTCAATGCCAAATATTTAAAGCTTCGACAAAAATTTCTTCATTTTTATGTAATTTTATTTATTTAATGACCTATCATTCGCTTTCAAGAGCGAAATCGATTTTCAAATACAATTTTATTTATCGAGAGTTAAAAGTTTCAATGCCAAATATTTAAAGCTATGACAAAATTTTCTTCATTTTTATGTAATTTTATTTATTTAATGACCTCTCATTCGCTTTCAAGAGCGAAATAGATTTTCAAAAATTTTTAAAGTAAATAGAAAACAAATAATTTCAATGCCAAATATTTAAAGCTTCGACAAAAATTTCTTCATTTTTATGTAATTTTATTTATTTAATGACCTATCATTCGCTTTCAAGAGCGAAATCGATTTTCAAATACAATTTTATTTATCGAGAGTTAAAAGTTTCAATGCCAAATATTTAAAGCTATGACAAAATTTTCTTCATTTTTATGAAATTTTATTTATTTAATGACCTCTCATTCGCTTTCAAGAGCGAAATCGATTTTCAAATAAAATTTTATTTATCGAGAGTTAAAAGTTTCAATGCCAAATATTTAAAGCTATGACAAAATTTTCTTCATTTTTATGTAATTTTATTTATTTAATGACCTCTCATTCGCTTTCAAGAGCGAAATAGATTTTCAAAAATTTTTAAAGTAAATAGAAAACAAATAATTTCAATGCCAAATATTTAAAGCTTCGACAAAAATTTCTTCATTTTTATGTAATTTTATTTATTTAATTACCTATCATTCGCTTTCAAGAGCGAAATCGATTTTCAAATACAATTTTATTTATCGAGAGTTAAAAGTTTCAATGCCAAATATTTAAAGCTATGACAAAATTTTCTTCTTTTTTATGTAATTTTATTTTTTTAATGACCTCTCATTCGCTTTCAAGAGCGAAATAGATTTTCAAAAATTTTTAAAGTAAATAGAAAACAAATAATTTCAATGCCAAATATTTAAAGCTTCGACAAAAATTTCTTCATTTTTATGTAATTTTATTTATTTAATTACCTATCATTCGCTTTCAAGAGCGAAATCGATTTTCAAATATAATTTTATTTATCGAGAGTTAAAAGTTTCAATGCCAAATATTAAAAGATATGACAAAATTGTCTTCAATTTTATGTAATTTTATTTATTTAATGACCTCTCATTCGCTTTCAAGAGCGAAATAGATTTTCAAAAATTTTTAAAGTAAATAGAAAACAAATAATTTCAATGCCAAATATTTAAAGCTTCGACAAAAATTTCTTCATTTTTATGTTATTTTATTTATTTAATGACCTATCATTCGCTTTCAAGAGCGAAATCGATTTTCAAATATAATTTTATTTATCGAGAGTTAAAAGTTTCAATGCCAAATATTAAAAGATATGACAAAATTGTCTTCAATTTTATGTAATTTTATTTATTTAATGACCTCTCATTCGCTTTCAAGAGCGAAATAGATTTTCAAAAATTTTTAAAGTAAATAGAAAACAAATAATTTCAATGCCAAATATTTAAAGCTTCGACAAAAATTTCTTCATTTTTATGTAATTTTATTTATTTAATGACCTATCATTCGCTTTCAAGAGCGAAATCGATTTTCAAATACAATTTTATTTATCGAGAGTTAAAAGTTTCAATGCCAAATATTTAAAGCTTCGACAAAAATTTCTTCATTTTTATGTAATTTTATTTATTTAATGAACTCTCATTCGCTTTCAAGAGCGATCCCGATTTTCAGAAATTTTTAAAGTTAAGAGAAAACAAAAAGTTTCAATGCCAAATATTTAAAGCTATGACAAAATTTTCTTCATTTTTATGTAATTTTATTTATTTAATGACCTCTCATTCGCTTTCAAGAGCGAAATAGATTTTCAAAAATTTTTAAAGTAAATAGAAAACAAATAATTTCAATGCCAAATATTTAAAGCTTCGACAAAAATTTCTTCATTTTTATGTTATTTTATTTATTTAATGACCTATCATTCGCTTTCAAGAGCGAAATCGATTTTCAAATATAATTTTATTTATCGAGAGTTAAAAGTTTCAATGCCAAATATTAAAAGATATGACAAAATTGTCTTCATTTTTATGTAATTTTATTTATTTAAAGACCGCTCATTCGCTTTCAAGAGCGAAATCGATTTTCAAAAATTTTTAAAGTAAATAGAAAACAAATAATTTCAATGCCAAATATTTAAAGCTTCGACAAAAATTTCTTCATTTTTATGTTATTTTATTTATTTAATGACCTCTCATTCGCTTTCAAGAGCGAAATAGATTTTCAAAAATTTTTAAAGTAAATAGAAAACAAATAATTTCAATGCCAAATATTTAAAGCTATGACAAAATTTTCTTCATTTTTATGTAATTTTATTTATTTAATGACCTCTCATTCGCTTTCAAGAGCGAAATAGATTTTCAAAAATTTTTAAAGTAAATAGAAAACAAATAATTTCATTGCCAAATATTTAAAGCTTCGACAAAATTTTCTTCATTTTTATGTAATTTTATTTATTTAATGACCTCTCATTCGCTTTCAAGAGCGAAATAGATTTTCAAAAATTTTTAAAGTAAATAGAAAACAAATAATTTCAATGCCAAATATTTAAAGCTATGACAAAATTTTCTTCATTTTTATGTAATTTTATTTATTTAATGACCTCTCATTCGCTTTCAAGAGCGAAATAGATTTTCAAAAATTTTTAAAGTAAATAGAAAACAAATAATTTCAATGCCAAATATTTAAAGCTATGACAAAATTTTCTTCATTTTTATGTAATTTTATTTTTTTAATGACCTCTCATTCGCTTTCAAGAGCGAAACAGATTTTCAAAAATTTTTAAAGTAAATAGAAAACAAATAATTTCAATGCCAAATATTTAAAGCTATGACAAAATTTTCTTCATTTTTATGTAATTTTATTTATTTAATGACCTCTCATTCGCTTTCAAGAGCGAAATATATTTTCAAATATAATTTTATTTATCGAGAGTTAAAAGTTTCAATGCCAAATATTAAAAGATATGACAAAATTTTCTTCATTTTTATGTAATTTTATTTATTTAATGACCTCTCATTCGCTTTCAAGAGCGATCTCGATTTTCAGAAATTTTTAAAGTTAAGAGAAAACAAAAAGTTTCAATGCCAAATATTTAAAGCTATGACAAAATTTTCTTCATTTTTATGAAATTTTATTTATTTAATGACCTCTCATTCGCTTTCAAGAGCGGAATCGATTTTCAAATAAAATTTTATTTATCGAGAGTTAAAAGTTTCAATGCCAAATATTAAAAGCTATGACAAAATTTTCTTCTTTTTTATGAAATTTTATTTATTTAATGACCTCTCATTCGCTTTCAAGAGCGATCTCGATTTTCAGAAATTTTTAAAGTTAAGAGAAAACAAAAAGTTTCAATGCCAAATATTTAAAGCTATGACAAAATTTTCTTCATTTTTATGAAATTTTATTTATTTAATGACCTCTCATTCGCTTTCAAGAGCGGAATCGATTTTCAAATAAAATTTTATTTATCGAGAGTTAAAAGTTTCAATGCCAAATATTAAAAGCTATGACAAAATTTTCTTCTTTTTTATGAAATTTTATTTATTTAATGACCTCTCATTCGCTTTCAAGAGCGATCTCGATTTTCAGAAATTTTTAAAGTTAAGAGAAAACAAAAAGTTTCAATGCCAAATATTTAAAGCTATGACAAAATTTTCTTCATTTTTATGAAATTTTATTTATTTAATGACCTCTCATTCGCTTTCAAGAGCGGAATCGATTTTCAAATAAAATTTTATTTATCGAGAGTTAAAAGTTTCAATGCCAAATATTAAAAGCTATGACAAAATTTTCTTCATTTTTATGAAATTTTATTTATTTAATGACCTCTCATTCGCTTTCAAGAGCGATCTCGATTTTCAGAAATTTTTAAAGTTAAGAGAAAACAAAAAGTTTCAATGCCAAATATTTAAAGCTATGACAAAATTTTCTTCATTTTTATGAAATTTTATTTATTTAATGACCTCTCATTCGCTTTCAAGAGCGGAATCGATTTTCAAATAAAATTTTATTTATCGAGAGTTAAAAGTTTCAATGCCAAATATTAAAAGCTATGACAAAATTTTCTTCATTTTTATGTAATTTTATTTATTTAATGACCTCTCATTCGCTTTCAAGAGCGAAATAGATTTTCAAAAATTTTTAAAGTAAATAGAAAACAAATAATTTCAATGCCAAATATTTAAAGCTATGACAAAATTTTCTTCATTTTTATGTAATTTTATTTTTTTAATGACCTCTCATTCGCTTTCAAGAGCGAAATAGATTTTCAAAAATTTTTAAAGTAAATAGAAAACAAATAATTTCAATGCCAAATATTTAAAGCTATGACAAAATTTTCTTCATTTTTATGTAATTTTATTTATTTAATGACCTCTCATTCGCTTTCAAGAGCGATCTCGATTTTCAGAAATTTTTAAAGTAAATAGAAAACAAAAAGTTTCAATGCCAAATATTTAAAGCTATGACAAAATTTTCTTCATTTTTATGTAATTTTATTTTTTTAATGACCTCTCATTCGCTTTCAAGAGCGAAATAGATTTTCAAAAATTTTTAAAGTAAATAGAAAACAAATAATTTCAATGCCAAATATTTAAAGCTATGACAAAATTTTCTTCATTTTTATGTAATTTTATTTTTTTAATGACCTCTCATTCGCTTTCAAGAGCGAAATAGATTTTCAAAAATTTTTAAAGTAAATAGAAAACAAAAAGTTTCAATGCCAAATATTTAAAGCTATGACAAAATTTTCTTCATTTTTATGTAATTTTATTTTTTTAATGACCTCTCATTCGCTTTCAAGAGCGAAATAGATTTTCAAAAATTTTTAAAGTAAATAGAAAACAAATAATTTCAATGCCAAATATTTAAAGCTATGACAAAATTTTCTTCATTTTTATGTAATTTTATTTTTTTAATGACCTCTCATTCGCTTTCAAGAGCGAAATAGATTTTCAAAAATTTTTAAAGTAAATAGAAAACAAATAATTTCAATGCCAAATATTTAAAGCTATGACAAAATTTTCTTCATTTTTATGTAATTTTATTTTTTTAATGACCTCTCATTCGCTTTCAAGAGCGAAATATATTTTCAAATATAATTTTATTTATCGAGAGTTAAAAGTTTCAATGCCAAATATTAAAAGATATGACAAAATTTTCTTCATTTTTATGTAATTTTATTTATTTAATGACCTCTCATTCGCTTTCAAGAGCGATCTCGATTTTCAGAAATTTTTAAAGTTAAGAGAAAACAAAAAGTTTCAATGCCAAATATTTAAAGCTATGACAAAATTTTCTTCATTTTTATGTAATTTTATTTTTTTAATGACCTCTCATTCGCTTTCAAGAGCGAAATAGATTTTCAAAAATTTTTAAAGTAAATAGAAAACAAATAATTTCAATGCCAAATATTTAAAGCTATGACAAAATTTTCTTCATTTTTATGTAATTTTATTTTTTTAATGACCTCTCATTCGCTTTCAAGAGCGAAATAGATTTTCAAAAATTTTTAAAGTAAATAGAAAACAAATAATTTCAATGCCAAATATTTAAAGCTATGACAAAATTTTCTTCATTTTTATGTAATTTTATTTATTTAATGACCTCTCATTCGCTTTCAAGAGCGAAATATATTTTCAAATATAATTTTATTTATCGAGAGTTAAAAGTTTCAATGCCAAATATTAAAAGATATGACAAAATTTTCTTCTTTTTTATGAAATTTTATTTATTTAATGACCTCTCATTCGCTTTCAAGAGCGGAATCGATTTTCAAATAAAATTTTATTTATCGAGATTTAAAAGTTTCAATGCCAAATATTAAAAGCTATGACAAAATTTTCTTCTTTTTTATGAAATTTTATTTATTTAATGACCTCTCATTCGCTTTCAAGAGCGATCTCGATTTTCAGAAATTTTTAAAGTTAAGAGAAAACAAAAAGTTTCAATGCCAAATATTTAAAGCTATGACAAAATTTTCTTCATTTTTATGAAATTTTATTTATTTAATGACCTCTCATTCGGTTTCAAGAGCGGAATCGATTTTCAAATAAAATTTTATTTATCGAGAGTTAAAAGTTTCAATGCCAAATATTAAAAGCTATGACAAAATTTTCTTCATTTTTATGAAATTTTATTTATTTAATGACCTCTCATTCGCTTTCAAGAGCGATCTCGATTTTCAGAAATTTTTAAAGTTAAGAGAAAACAAAAAGTTTCAATGCCAAATATTTAAAGCTATGACAAAATTTTCTTCATTTTTATGAAATTTTATTTATTTAATGACCTCTCATTCGCTTTCAAGAGCGAAATCGATTTTCAAATAAAATTTTATTTATCGAGAGTTAAAAGTTTCAATGCCAAATATTAAAAGCTATGACAAAATTTTCTTCATTTTTATGTAATTTTATTTATTTAATGACCTCTCATTCGCTTTCAAGAGCGATCTCGATTTTCAGAAATTTTTAAAGTTAAGAGAAAACAAAAAGTTTCAATGCCAAATATTTAAAGCTTCGACAAAATTTTCTTCATTTTTATGAAATTTTATTTATTTAATGACCTCTCATTCGCTTTCAAGAGCGATCTCGATTTTCAGAAATTTTTAAAGTTAAGAGAAAACAAAAAGTTTCAATGCCAAATATTTAAAGCTTCGACAAAATTTTCTTCATTTTTATGTAATTTTATTTATTTAATGACCTCTCATTCGCTTTCAAGAGCGAAATCGATTTTCAGAAATTTTTAAAGTTAAGAGAAAACAAATAATATCAATGCCAAATATTAAAAGCTATGACAAAATTTTCTTCATTTTTATGTAATTTTATTTATTTAAAGACCGCTCATTCGCTTTCAAGAGCGAAATTGATTTTCAAAAAAAATTTTATATATCGAGAGTTAAAAGTTTCAATGCCATATATTTAAAGCTATGACAAAATTTTCTTCATTTTTATGTAATTTTATTTATTTAATGACCTCTCATTCGCTTTCAAGAGCGAAATCGATTTTCAAAAAAAATTTTATATATCGAGAGTTAAAAGTTTCAATGCCAAATATTTAAAGCTATGACAAAATTTTCTTCATTTTTATGTAATTTTATTTATTTAATGACCTCTCATTCGCTTTCAAGAGCGAAATCGATTTTCAGAAATTTTTAAAGTTAAGAGAAAACAAAAAGTTTCAATGCCAAATATTTAAAGCTATGACAAAATTTTCTTCATTTTTATGTAATTTTATTTATTTAATGACCTCTCATTCGCTTTCAAGAGCGAAATCGATTTTCAAAAAAAATTTTATATATCGAGAGTTAAAAGTTTCAATGCCAAATATTTAAAGCTATGACAAAATTTTCTTCATTTTTATGTAATTTAATTTATTTAATGACCTCTCATTCGCTTTCAAGAGCGAAATCGATTTTCAGAAATTTTTAAAGTTAAGAGAAAACAAAAAGTTTCAATGCCAAATATTTAAAGCTATGACAAAATTTTCTTCATTTTTATGTAATTTAATTTATTTAATGACCTCTCATTCGCTTTCAAGAGCGAAATCGATTTTCAGAAATTTTTAAAGTTAAGAGAAAACAAAAAGTTTCAATGCCAAATATTTAAAGCTATGACAAAATTTTCTTCATTTTTATGTAATTTAATTTATTTAATGACCTCTCATTCGCTTTCAAGAGCGAAATCGATTTTCAGAAATTTTTAAAGTTAAGAGAAAACAAAAAGTTTCAATGCCAAATATTTAAAGCTATGACAAAATTTTCTTCATTTTTATGTAATTTTATTTATTTAATGACCTCTCATTCGCTTTGGAGAGCGAAATCAATTTTCAAAAAAAATTTTATATATCGAGAGTTAAAAATTTCAATGCCAAATATTTAAAGCTATGACAAAATTTTCTTCATTTTTATGTAATTTTATTTATTTAAAGACCTCTCATTCGCTTTGGAGAGCGAAATCGATTTTCAAAAAAAATTTTATATATCGAGAGTTAAAAATTTCAATGCCAAATATTTAAAGCTATGACAAAATTTTCTTCATTTTTATGTAATTTTATTTATTTAATGACCTCTCATTCGCTTTCAAGAGCGAAATCGATTTTCAGAAATTTTTAAAGTTAAGAGAAAACAAAAAGTTTCAATGCCAAATATTTAAAGCTATGACAAAATTTTCTTCATTTTTATGTAATTTTATTTATTTAAAGACCTCTCATTCGCTTTGGAGAGCGAAATCGATTTTCAAAAAAAATTTTATATATCGAGAGTTAATAGTTTCAATGCCAAATATTTAAAGCTATGACAAAATTTTCTTCATTTTTATGTAATTTTATTTATTTAATGACCTCTCATTCGCTTTCAAGAGCGAAATCGATTTTCAGAAATTTTTAAAGTTAAGAGAAAACAAAAAGTTTCAATGCCAAATATTTAAAGCTATGACAAAATTTTCTTCATTTTTATGTAATTTTATTTATTTAAAGACCTCTCATTCGCTTTGGAGAGCGAAATCGATTTTCAAAAAAAATTTTATATATCGAGAGTTAAAAATTTCAATGCCAAATATTTAAAGCTATGACAAAATTTTCTTCATTTTTATGTAATTTTATTTATTTAATGACTTCTCATTCGCTTTCAAGAGCGAAATCGATTTTCAGAAATTTTTAAAGTTAAGAGAAAACAAAAAGTTTCAATGCCAAATATTTAAAGCTATGACAAAATTTTCTTCATTTTTATGTAATTTTATTTATTTAAAGACCTCTCATTCGCTTTGGAGAGCGAAATCGATTTTCAAAAAAAATTTTATATATCGAGAGTTAATAGTTTCAATGCCAAATATTTAAAGCTATGACAAAATTTTCTTCATTTTTATGTAATTTTATTTATTTAATGACCTCTCATTCGCTTTCAAGAGCGAAATCGATTTTCAGAAATTTTTAAAGTTAAGAGAAAACAAAAAGTTTCAATGCCAAATATTTAAAGCTATGACAAAATTTTCTTCATTTTTATGTAATTTTACTTATTTAAAGACCTCTCATTCGCTTTGGAGAGCGAAATCGATTTTCAAAAAAAATTTTATATATCGAGAGTTAATAGTTTCAATGCCAAACATTTAAAGCTATGACAAAATTTTCTTCATTTTTATGTAATTTTATTTATTTAATGACCTCTCATTCGCTTTGGAGAGCGAAATCAATTTTCAAAAAAAATTTTATATATCGAGAGTTAATAGTTTCAATGCCAAACATTTAAAGCTATGACAAAATTTTCTTCATTTTTATGTAATTTTATTTATTTAATGACCTCTCATTCGCTTTGGAGAGCGAAATCGATTTTCAAAAAAAATTTTATATATCGAGAGTTAAAAGTTTCAATGCCAAATATTTAAAGCTATGACAAAATTTTCTTCATTTTTATGTAATTTTATTTATTTAAAGACCTCTCATTCGCTTTGGAGAGCGAAATCGATTTTCAAAAAAAATTTTATATATCGAGAGTTAAAAATTTCAATGCCAAATATTTAAAGCTATGACAAAATTTTCTTCATTTTTATGTAATTTTATTTATTTTATGACCTCTCATTCGCTTTCAAGAGCGAAATCGATTTTCAGAAATTTTTAAAGTTAAGAGAAAACAAAAAGTTTCAATGCCAAATATTTAAAGCTATGACAAAATTTTCTTCATTTTTATGTAATTTTATTTATTTAAAGACCTCTCATTCGCTTTGGAGAGCGAAATCGATTTTCAAAAAAAATTTTATATATCGAGAGTTAATAGTTTCAATGCCAAATATTTAAAGCTATTACAAAATTTTCTTCATTTTTATGTAATTTTATTTATTTAATGACCTCTCATTCGCTTTCAAGAGCGAAATCGATTTTCAGAAATTTTTAAAGTTAAGAGAAAACAAAAAGTTTCAATGCCAAATATTTAAAGCTATGACAAAATTTTCTTCATTTTTATGTAATTTTATTTATTTAAAGACCTCTCATTCGCTTTGGAGAGCGAAATCGATTTTCAAAAAAAATTTTATATATCGAGAGTTAAAAATTTCAATGCCAAATATTTAAAGCTATGACAAAATTTTCTTCATTTTTATGTAATTTTATTTATTTAATGACCTCTCATTCGCTTTGGAGAGCGAAATCAATTTTCAAAAAAAATTTTATATATCGAGAGTTAAAAGTTTCAATGCCAAATATTTAAAGCTATGACAAAATTTTCTTCATTTTTATGTAATTTTATTTATTTAATGACCTCTCATTCGCTTTGGAGAGCGAAATCAATTTTCAAAAAAAATTTTATATATCGAGAGTTAATAGTTTCAATGCCAAATATTTAAAGCTATGACAAAATTTTCTTCATTTTTATGTAATTTTATTTATTTAATGACCTCTCATTCGCTTTCAAGAGCGAAATCGATTTTCAGAAATTTTTAAAGTTAAGAGAAAACAAAAAGTTTCAATGCCAAATATTTAAAGCTATGACAAAATTTTCTTCATTTTTATGTAATTTTATTTATTTAAAGACCTCTCATTCGCTTTGGAGAGCGAAATCGGTTTTCAAAAAAAATTTTATATATCGAGAGTTAAAAATTTCAATGCCAAATATTTAAAGCTATGACAAAATTTTCTTCATTTTTATGTAATTTTATTTATTTAATGACCTCTCATTCGCTTTCAAGAGCGAAATCGATTTTCAGAAATTTTTAAAGTTAAGAGAAAACAAAAAGTTTCAATGCCAAATATTTAAAGCTATGACAAAATTTTCTTCATTTTTATGTAATTTTATTTATTAAATGACCTCTCATTCGCTTTCAAGAGCGAAATCGATTTTCAGAAATTTTTAAAGTTAAGAGAAAACAAAAAGTTTCAATGCCAAATATTTAAAGCTATGACAAAATTTTCTTCATTTTTATGTAATTTTATTTATTTAAAGACCTCTCATTCGCTTTGGAGAGCGAAATCGATTTTCAAAAAAAATTTTATATATCGAGAGTTAAAAGTTTCAATGCCAAATATTTAAAGCTATGACAAAATTTTCTTCATTTTTATGTAATTTTATTTATTTAATGACCTCTCATTCGCTTTGGAGAGCGAAATCGATTTTCAGAAATTTTTAAAGTTAAGAGAAAACAAAAAGTTTCAATGCCAAATATTTAAAACTATGACAAAATTTTCTTCATTTTTATGTAATTTTATTTATTTAAAGACCTCTCATTCGCTTTCAAGAGCGAAATCGATTTTCAAAAAAAATTTTATATATCGAGAGTTAAAAGTTTCAATGCCAAATATTTAAAGCTATGACAAAATTTTCTTCTTTTTTATGTAATTTTATTTATTTAAAGACCTCTCATTCGCTTTGGAGAGCGAAATCGATTTTCAAAAAAAATTTTATATATCGAGAGTTAAAAGTTTCAATGCCAAATATTTAAAGCTATGACAAAATTTTCTTCATTTTTATGTAATTTTATTTATTTAATGACCTCTCATTCGCTTTGGAGAGCGAAATCGATTTTCAGAAATTTTTAAAGTTAAGAGAAAACAAAAAGTTTCAATGCCAAATATTTAAAACTATGACAAAATTTTCTTCATTTTTATGTAATTTTATTTATTTAAAGACCTCTCATTCGCTTTCAAGAGCGAAATCGATTTTCAAAAAAAATTTTATATATCGAGAGTTAAAAGTTTCAATGCCAAATATTTAAAGCTATGACAAAATTTTCTTCTTTTTTATGTAATTTTATTTATTTAAAGACCTCTCATTCGCTTTCAAGAGCGAAATCGATTTTCAGAAATTTTTAAAGTTAAGAGAAAACAAAAAGTTTCAATGCCAAATATTTAAAACTATGACAAAATTTTCTTCATTTTTATGTAATTTTATTTATTTAATGACCTCTCATTCGCTTTCAAGAGCGAAATCGATTTTCAAAAATTTTTAAAGTTAAGAGAAAACAAAAAGTTTCAATGCCAAATATTTAAAGCTATGACAAAATTTTCTTCATTTTTATGTAATTTTATTTATTTAATGACCTCTCATTCGCTTTCAAGAGCGAAATCGATTTTCAAAAAAAATTTTATATATCGAGAGTTAAAAGTTTCAATGCCAAATATTTAAAGCTATGACAAAATTTTCTTCTTTTTTATGTAATTTTATTTATTTAAAGACCTCTCATTCGCTTTCAAGAGCGAAATCGATTTTCAGAAATTTTTAAAGTTAAGAGAAAACAAAAAGTTTCAATGCCAAATATTTAAAGCTATGACAAAATTTTCTTCATTTTTATGTAATTTTATTTATTTAATGACCTCTCATTCGCTTTCAAGAGCGAAATCGATTTTCAAAAATTTTTAAAGTTAAGAGAAAACAAAAAGTTTCAATGCCAAATATTTAAAGCTATGACAAAATTTTCTTCATTTTTATGTAATTTTATTTATTTAATGACCTCTCATTCGCTTTCAAGAGCGAAATCGATTTTCAAAAATTTTTAAAGTTAAGAGAAAACAAAAAGTTTCAATGCCAAATATTTAAAGCTATGACAAAATTTTCTTCATTTTTATGTAATTTTATTTATTTAATGACCTCTCATTCGCTTTCAAGAGCGAAATCGATTTTCAAAAATTTTTAAAGTTAAGAGAAAACAAAAAGTTTCAATGCCAAATATTTAAAGCTATGACAAAATTTTCTTCATTTTTATGTAATTTAATTTATTTAATGACCTCTCATTCGCTTTCAAGAGCGAAATCGATTTTCAGAAATTTTTAAAGTTAAGAGAAAACAAAAAGTTTCAATGCCAAATATTTAAAGCTATGACAAAATTTTCTTCATTTTTATGTAATTTTATTTATTTAATGACCTCTCATTCGCTTTGGAGAGCGAAATCAATTTTCAAAAAAAATTTTATATATCGAGAGTTAAAAATTTCAATGCCAAATATTTAAAGCTATGACAAAATTTTCTTCATTTTTATGTAATTTTATTTATTTAATGACCTCTCATTCGCTTTGGAGAGCGAAATCGATTTTCAAAAAAAATTTTATATATCGAGAGTTAAAAGTTTCAATGCCAAATATTTAAAGCTATGACAAAATTTTCTTCATTTTTATGTAATTTTATTTATTTAATGACCTCTCATTCGCTTTGGAGAGCGAAATCGATTTTCAGAAATTTTTAAAGTTAAGAGAAAACAAAAAGTTTCAATGCCAAATATTTAAAACTATGACAAAATTTTCTTCATTTTTATGTAATTTTATTTATTTAAAGACCTCTCATTCGCTTTCAAGAGCGAAATCGATTTTCAAAAATTTTTAAAGTTAAGAGAAAACAAAAAGTTTCAATGCCAAATATTTAAAGCTATGACAAAATTTTCTTCATTTTTATGTAATTTTATTTATTTAATGACCTCTCATTCGCTTTCAAGAGCGAAATCGATTTTCAAAAAAAATTTTATATATCGAGAGTTAAAAGTTTCAATGCCAAATATTTAAAGCTATGACAAAATTTTCTTCTTTTTTATGTAATTTTATTTATTTAAAGACCTCTCATTCGCTTTCAAGAGCGAAATCGATTTTCAGAAATTTTTAAAGTTAAGAGAAAACAAAAAGTTTCAATGCCAAATATTTAAAGCTATGACAAAATTTTCTTCATTTTTATGTAATTTTATTTATTTAATGACCTCTCATTCGCTTTCAAGAGCGAAATCGATTTTCAAAAATTTTTAAAGTTAAGAGAAAACAAAAAGTTTCAATGCCAAATATTTAAAGCTATGACAAAATTTTCTTCATTTTTATGTAATTTTATTTATTTAATGACCTCTCATTCGCTTTGGAGAGCGAAATCGATTTTCAGAAATTTTTAAAGTTAAGAGAAAACAAAAAGTTTCAATGCCAAATATTTAAAACTATGACAAAATTTTCTTCATTTTTATGTAATTTTATTTATTTAAAGACCTCTCATTCGCTTTCAAGAGCGAAATCGATTTTCAAAAAAAATTTTATATAACGAGAGTTAAAAGTTTCAATGCCAAATATTTAAAGCTATGACAAAATTTTCTTCTTTTTTATGTAATTTTATTTATTTAAAGACCTCTCATTCGCTTTCAAGAGCGAAATCGATTTTCAGAAATTTTTAAAGTTAAGAGAAAACAAAAAGTTTCAATGCCAAATATTTAAAGCTATGACAAAATTTTCTTCATTTTTATGTAATTTTATTTATTTAATGACCTCTCATTCGCTTTCAAGAGCGAAATCGATTTTCAAAAATTTTTAAAGTTAAGAGAAAACAAAAAGTTTCAATGCCAAATATTTAAAGCTATGACAAAATTTTCTTCATTTTTATGTAATTTTATTTATTTAATGACCTCTCATTCGCTTTCAAGAGCGAAATCGATTTTCAGAAATTTTTAAAGTTAAGAGAAAACAAAAAGTTTCAATGCCAAATATTTAAAGCTATGACAAAATTTTCTTCATTTTTATGTAATTTTATTTATTTAATGACCTCTCATTCGCTTTCAAGAGCGAAATCGATTTTCAAAAATTTTTAAAGTTAAGAGAAAACAAAAAGTTTCAATGCCAAATATTTAAAGCTATGACAAAATTTTCTTCATTTTTATGTAATTTTATTTATTTAATGACCTCTCATTCGCTTTCAAGAGCGAAATCGATTTTCAAAAAAAATTTTATATATCGAGAGTTAAAAGTTTCAATGCCAAATATTTAAAGCTATGACAAAATTTTCTTCTTTTTTATGTAATTTTATTTATTTAAAGACCTCTCATTCGCTTTCAAGAGCGAAATCGATTTTCAGAAATTTTTAAAGTTAAGAGAAAACAAAAAGTTTCAATGCCAAATATTTAAAGCTATGACAAAATTTTCTTCATTTTTATGTAATTTTATTTATTTAATGACCTCTCATTCGCTTTCAAGAGCGAAATCGATTTTCAAAAATTTTTAAAGTTAAGAGAAAACAAAAAGTTTCAATGCCAAATATTTAAAGCTATGACAAAATTTTCTTCATTTTTATGTAATTTTATTTATTTAATGACCTCTCATTCGCTTTCAAGAGCGAAATCGATTTTCAAAAATTTTTAAAGTTAAGAGAAAACAAAAAGTTTCAATGCCAAATATTTAAAGCTATGACAAAATTTTCTTCATTTTTATGTAATTTTATTTATTTAATGACCTCTCATTCGCTTTCAAGAGCGAAATCGATTTTCAAAAATTTTTAAAGTTAAGAGAAAACAAAAAGTTTCAATGCCAAATATTTAAAGCTATGACAAAATTTTCTTCATTTTTATGTAATTTAATTTATTTAATGACCTCTCATTCGCTTTCAAGAGCGAAATCGATTTTCAGAAATTTTTAAAGTTAAGAGAAAACAAAAAGTTTCAATGCCAAATATTTAAAGCTATGACAAAATTTTCTTCATTTTTATGTAATTTTATTTATTTAATGACCTCTCATTCGCTTTGGAGAGCGAAATCAATTTTCAAAAAAAATTTTATATATCGAGAGTTAAAAATTTCAATGCCAAATATTTAAAGCTATGACAAAATTTTCTTCATTTTTATGTAATTTTATTTATTTAATGACCTCTCATTCGCTTTGGAGAGCGAAATCGATTTTCAAAAAAAATTTTATATATCGAGAGTTAAAAATTTCAATGCCAAATATTTAAAGCTATGACAAAATTTTCTTCATTTTTATGTAATTTTATTTATTTAATGACCTCTCATTCGCTTTCAAGAGCGAAATCGATTTTCAGAAATTTTTAAAGTTAAGAGAAAACAAAAAGTTTCAATGCCAAATATTTAAAGCTATGACAAAATTTTCTTCATTTTTATGTAATTTAATTTATTTAATGACCTCTCATTCGCTTTCAAGAGCGAAATCGATTTTCAGAAATTTTTAAAGTTAAGAGAAAACAAAAAGTTTCAATGCCAAATATTTAAAGCTATGACAAAATTTTCTTCATTTTTATGTAATTTTATTTATTTAATGACCTCTCATTCGCTTTCAAGAGCGAAATCGATTTTCAAAAAAAATTTTATATATCGAGAGTTAAAAGTTTCAATGCCAAATATTTAAAGCTATGACAAAATTTTCTTCTTTTTTATGTAATTTTATTTATTTAAAGACCTCTCATTCGCTTTCAAGAGCGAAATCGATTTTCAGAAATTTTTAAAGTTAAGAGAAAACAAAAAGTTTCAATGCCAAATATTTAAAGCTATGACAAAATTTTCTTCATTTTTATGTAATTTTATTTATTTAATGACCTCTCATTCGCTTTCAAGAGCGAAATCGATTTTCAAAAATTTTTAAAGTTAAGAGAAAACAAAAAGTTTCAATGCCAAATATTTAAAGCTATGACAAAATTTTCTTCATTTTTATGTAATTTTATTTATTTAATGACCTCTCATTCGCTTTCAAGAGCGAAATCGATTTTCAAAAATTTTTAAAGTTAAGAGAAAACAAAAAGTTTCAATGCCAAATATTTAAAGCTATGACAAAATTTTCTTCATTTTTATGTAATTTTATTTATTTAATGACCTCTCATTCGCTTTCAAGAGCGAAATCGATTTTCAAAAATTTTTAAAGTTAAGAGAAAACAAAAAGTTTCAATGCCAAATATTTAAAGCTATGACAAAATTTTCTTCATTTTTATGTAATTTAATTTATTTAATGACCTCTCATTCGCTTTCAAGAGCGAAATCGATTTTCAGAAATTTTTAAAGTTAAGAGAAAACAAAAAGTTTCAATGCCAAATATTTAAAGCTATGACAAAATTTTCTTCATTTTTATGTAATTTTATTTATTTAATGACCTCTCATTCGCTTTGGAGAGCGAAATCAATTTTCAAAAAAAATTTTATATATCGAGAGTTAAAAATTTCAATGCCAAATATTTAAAGCTATGACAAAATTTTCTTCATTTTTATGTAATTTTATTTATTTAATGACCTCTCATTCGCTTTGGAGAGCGAAATCGATTTTCAAAAAAAATTTTATATATCGAGAGTTAAAAGTTTCAATGCCAAATATTTAAAGCTATGACAAAATTTTCTTCATTTTTATGTAATTTTATTTATTTAATGACCTCTCATTCGCTTTGGAGAGCGAAATCGATTTTCAGAAATTTTTAAAGTTAAGAGAAAACAAAAAGTTTCAATGCCAAATATTTAAAACTATGACAAAATTTTCTTCATTTTTATGTAATTTTATTTATTTAAAGACCTCTCATTCGCTTTCAAGAGCGAAATCGATTTTCAAAAATTTTTAAAGTTAAGAGAAAACAAAAAGTTTCAATGCCAAATATTTAAAGCTATGACAAAATTTTCTTCATTTTTATGTAATTTTATTTATTTAATGACCTCTCATTCGCTTTCAAGAGCGAAATCGATTTTCAAAAAAAATTTTATATATCGAGAGTTAAAAGTTTCAATGCCAAATATTTAAAGCTATGACAAAATTTTCTTCTTTTTTATGTAATTTTATTTATTTAAAGACCTCTCATTCGCTTTCAAGAGCGAAATCGATTTTCAGAAATTTTTAAAGTTAAGAGAAAACAAAAAGTTTCAATGCCAAATATTTAAAGCTATGACAAAATTTTCTTCATTTTTATGTAATTTTATTTATTTAATGACCTCTCATTCGCTTTCAAGAGCGAAATCGATTTTCAGAAATTTTTAAAGTTAAGAGAAAACAAAAAGTTTCAATGCCAAATATTTAAAGCTATGACAAAATTTTCTTCATTTTTATGTAATTTTATTTATTTAATGACCTCTCATTCGCTTTCAAGAGCGAAATCGATTTTCAGAAATTTTTAAAGTTAAGAGAAAACAAAAAGTTTCAATGCCAAATATTTAAAACTATGACAAAATTTTCTTCATTTTTATGTAATTTTATTTATTTAATGACCTCTCATTCGCTTTCAAGAGCGAAATCGATTTTCAAAAATTTTTAAAGTTAAGAGAAAACAAAAAGTTTCAATGCCAAATATTTAAAGCTATGACAAAATTTTCTTCATTTTTATGTAATTTTATTTATTTAATGACCTCTCATTCGCTTTCAAGAGCGAAATCGATTTTCAAAAAAAATTTTATATATCGAGAGTTAAAAGTTTCAATGCCAAATATTTAAAGCTATGACAAAATTTTCTTCTTTTTTATGTAATTTTATTTATTTAAAGACCTCTCATTCGCTTTCAAGAGCGAAATCGATTTTCAGAAATTTTTAAAGTTAAGAGAAAACAAAAAGTTTCAATGCCAAATATTTAAAGCTATGACAAAATTTTCTTCATTTTTATGTAATTTTATTTATTTAATGACCTCTCATTCGCTTTCAAGAGCGAAATCGATTTTCAAAAATTTTTAAAGTTAAGAGAAAACAAAAAGTTTCAATGCCAAATATTTAAAGCTATGACAAAATTTTCTTCATTTTTATGTAATTTTATTTATTTAATGACCTCTCATTCGCTTTCAAGAGCGAAATCGATTTTCAAAAATTTTTAAAGTTAAGAGAAAACAAAAAGTTTCAATGCCAAATATTTAAAGCTATGACAAAATTTTCTTCATTTTTATGTAATTTTATTTATTTAATGACCTCTCATTCGCTTTCAAGAGCGAAATCGATTTTCAAAAATTTTTAAAGTTAAGAGAAAACAAAAAGTTTCAATGCCAAATATTTAAAGCTATGACAAAATTTTCTTCATTTTTATGTAATTTAATTTATTTAATGACCTCTCATTCGCTTTCAAGAGCGAAATCGATTTTCAGAAATTTTTAAAGTTAAGAGAAAACAAAAAGTTTCAATGCCAAATATTTAAAGCTATGACAAAATTTTCTTCATTTTTATGTAATTTTATTTATTTAATGACCTCTCATTCGCTTTGGAGAGCGAAATCAATTTTCAAAAAAAATTTTATATATCGAGAGTTAAAAATTTCAATGCCAAATATTTAAAGCTATGACAAAATTTTCTTCATTTTTATGTAATTTTATTTATTTAATGACCTCTCATTCGCTTTGGAGAGCGAAATCGATTTTCAAAAAAAATTTTATATATCGAGAGTTAAAAATTTCAATGCCAAATATTTAAAGCTATGACAAAATTTTCTTCATTTTTATGTAATTTTATTTATTTAATGACCTCTCATTCGCTTTCAAGAGCGAAATCGATTTTCAGAAATTTTTAAAGTTAAGAGAAAACAAAAAGTTTCAATGCCAAATATTTAAAGCTATGACAAAATTTTCTTCATTTTTATGTAATTTAATTTATTTAATGACCTCTCATTCGCTTTCAAGAGCGAAATCGATTTTCAGAAATTTTTAAAGTTAAGAGAAAACAAAAAGTTTCAATGCCAAATATTTAAAGCTATGACAAAATTTTCTTCATTTTTATGTAATTTTATTTATTTAAAGACCTCTCATTCGCTTTCAAGAGCGAAATCGATTTTCAGAAATTTTTAAAGTTAAGAGAAAACAAAAAGTTTCAATGCCAAATATTTAAAGCTATGACAAAATTTTCTTCATTTTTATGTAATTTTATTTATTTAAAGACCTCTCATTCGCTTTCAAGAGCGAAATCGATTTTCAGAAATTTTTAAAGTTAAGAGAAAACAAAAAGTTTCAATGCCAAATATTTAAAGCTATGACAAAATTTTCTTCATTTTTATGTAATTTTATTTATTTAATGACCTCTCATTCGCTTTGGAGAGCGAAATCGATTTTCAAAAAAAATTTTATATATCGAGAGTTAAAAGTTTCAATGCCAAATATTTAAAGCTATGACAAAATTTTCTTCATTTTTATGTAATTTTATTTATTTAATGACCTCTCATTCGCTTTGGAGAGCGAAATCGATTTTCAGAAATTTTTAAAGTTAAGAGAAAACAAAAAGTTTCAATGCCAAATATTTAAAACTATGACAAAATTTTCTTCATTTTTATGTAATTTTATTTATTTAAAGACCTCTCATTCGCTTTCAAGAGCGAAATCGATTTTCAAAAAAAATTTTATATATCGAGAGTTAAAAGTTTCAATGCCAAATATTTAAAGCTATGACAAAATTTTCTTCTTTTTTATGTAATTTTATTTATTTAAAGACCTCTCATTCGCTTTCAAGAGCGAAATCGATTTTCAGAAATTTTTAAAGTTAAGAGAAAACAAAAAGTTTCAATGCCAAATATTTAAAGCTATGACAAAATTTTCTTCATTTTTATGTAATTTTATTTATTTAATGACCTCTCATTCGCTTTCAAGAGCGAAATCGATTTTCAAAAATTTTTAAAGTTAAGAGAAAACAAAAAGTTTCAATGCCAAATATTTAAAGCTATGACAAAATTTTCTTCATTTTTATGTAATTTTATTTATTTAATGACCTCTCATTCGCTTTGGAGAGCGAAATCGATTTTCAGAAATTTTTAAAGTTAAGAGAAAACAAAAAGTTTCAATGCCAAATATTTAAAACTATGACAAAATTTTCTTCATTTTTATGTAATTTTATTTATTTAAAGACCTCTCATTCGCTTTCAAGAGCGAAATCGATTTTCAAAAAAAATTTTATATAACGAGAGTTAAAAGTTTCAATGCCAAATATTTAAAGCTATGACAAAATTTTCTTCTTTTTTATGTAATTTTATTTATTTAAAGACCTCTCATTCGCTTTCAAGAGCGAAATCGATTTTCAGAAATTTTTAAAGTTAAGAGAAAACAAAAAGTTTCAATGCCAAATATTTAAAGCTATGACAAAATTTTCTTCATTTTTATGTAATTTTATTTATTTAATGACCTCTCATTCGCTTTCAAGAGCGAAATCGATTTTCAAAAATTTTTAAAGTTAAGAGAAAACAAAAAGTTTCAATGCCAAATATTTAAAGCTATGACAAAATTTTCTTCATTTTTATGTAATTTTATTTATTTAATGACCTCTCATTCGCTTTGGAGAGCGAAATCGATTTTCAGAAATTTTTAAAGTTAAGAGAAAACAAAAAGTTTCAATGCCAAATATTTAAAACTATGACAAAATTTTCTTCATTTTTATGTAATTTTATTTATTTAAAGACCTCTCATTCGCTTTCAAGAGCGAAATCGATTTTCAAAAAAAATTTTATATAACGAGAGTTAAAAGTTTCAATGCCAAATATTTAAAACTATGACAAAATTTTCTTCATTTTTATGTAATTTTATTTATTTAATGACCTCTCATTCGCTTTCAAGAGCGAAATCGATTTTCAAAAATTTTTAAAGTTAAGAGAAAACAAAAAGTTTCAATGCCAAATATTTAAAGCTATGACAAAATTTTCTTCATTTTTATGTAATTTTATTTATTTAATGACCTCTCATTCGCTTTCAAGAGCGAAATCGATTTTCAAAAAAAATTTTATATATCGAGAGTTAAAAGTTTCAATGCCAAATATTTAAAGCTATGACAAAATTTTCTTCATTTTTATGTAATTTTATTTATTTAATGACCTCTCATTCGCTTTGGAGAGCGAAATCGATTTTCAGAAATTTTTAAAGTTAAGAGAAAACAAAAAGTTTCAATGCCAAATATTTAAAACTATGACAAAATTTTCTTCATTTTTATGTAATTTTATTTATTTAAAGACCTCTCATTCGCTTTCAAGAGCGAAATCGATTTTCAAAAAAAATTTTATATAACGAGAGTTAAAAGTTTCAATGCCAAATATTTAAAGCTATGACAAAATTTTCTTCTTTTTTATGTAATTTTATTTATTTAAAGACCTCTCATTCGCTTTCAAGAGCGAAATCGATTTTCAGAAATTTTTAAAGTTAAGAGAAAACAAAAAGTTTCAATGCCAAATATTTAAAACTATGACAAAATTTTCTTCATTTTTATGTAATTTTATTTATTTAATGACCTCTCATTCGCTTTCAAGAGCGAAATCGATTTTCAAAAATTTTTAAAGTTAAGAGAAAACAAAAAGTTTCAATGCCAAATATTTAAAGCTATGACAAAATTTTCTTCATTTTTATGTAATTTTATTTATTTAATGACCTCTCATTCGCTTTCAAGAGCGAAATCGATTTTCAAAAAAAATTTTATATATCGAGAGTTAAAAGTTTCAATGCCAAATATTTAAAGCTATGACAAAATTTTCTTCATTTTTATGTAATTTTATTTATTTAATGACCTCTCATTCGCTTTCAAGAGCGAAATCGATTTTCAAAAATTTTTAAAGTTAAGAGAAAACAAAAAGTTTCAATGCCAAATATTTAAAGCTATGACAAAATTTTCTTCATTTTTATGTAATTTTATTTATTTAATGACCTCTCATTCGCTTTCAAGAGCGAAATCGATTTTCAAAAATTTTTAAAGTTAAGAGAAAACAAAAAGTTTCAATGCCAAATATTTAAAGCTATGACAAAATTTTCTTCATTTTTATGTAATTTTGTTTATTTAATGACCTCTCATTCGCTTTCAAGAGCGAAATCGATTTTCAAAAATTTTTAAAGTTAAGAGAAAACAAAAAGTTTCAATGCCAAATATTTAAAGCTATGACAAAATTTTCTTCATTTTTATGTAATTTTATTTATTTAATGACCTCTCATTCGCTTTGGAGAGCGAAATCAATTTTCAAAAAAAATTTTATATATCGAGAGTTAAAAATTTCAATGCCAAATATTTAAAGCTATGACAAAATTTTCTTCATTTTTATGTAATTTTATTTATTTAATGACCTCTCATTCGCTTTGGAGAGCGAAATCGATTTTCAAAAAAAATTTTATATATCGAGAGTTAAAAATTTCAATGCCAAATATTTAAAGCTATGACAAAATTTTCTTCATTTTTATGTAATTTAATTTATTTAATGACCTCTCATTCGCTTTCAAGAGCGAAATCGATTTTCAGAAATTTTTAAAGTTAAGAGAAAACAAAAAGTTTCAATGCCAAATATTTAAAGCTATGACAAAATTTTCTTCATTTTTATGTAATTTTATTTATTTAAAGACCTCTCATTCGCTTTCAAGAGCGAAATCGATTTTCAGAAATTTTTAAAGTTAAGAGAAAACAAAAAGTTTCAATGCCAAATATTTAAAGCTATGACAAAATTTTCTTCATTTTTATGTAATTTTATTTATTAAATGACCTCTCATTCGCTTTCAAGAGCGAAATCGATTTTCAGAAATTTTTAAAGTTAAGAGAAAACAAAAAGTTTCAATGCCAAATATTTAAAGCTATGACAAAATTTTCTTCATTTTTATGTAATTTTATTTATTTAATGACCTCTCATTCGCTTTGGAGAGCGAAATCGATTTTCAAAAAAAATTTTATATATCGAGAGTTAAAAATTTCAATGCCAAATATTTAAAGCTATGACAAAATTTTCTTCATTTTTATGTAATTTAATTTACTTAATGACCTCTCATTCGCTTTCAAGAGCGAAATCGATTTTCAGAAATTTTTAAAGTTAAGAGAAAACAAAAAGTTTCAATGCCAAATATTTAAAGCTATGACAAAATTTTCTTCATTTTTATGTAATTTTATTTATTTAAAGACCTCTCATTCGCTTTCAAGAGCGAAATCGATTTTCAGAAATTTTTAAAGTTAAGAGAAAACAAAAAGTTTCAATGCCAAATATTTAAAGCTATGACAAAATTTTCTTCATTTTTATGTAATTTTATTTATTAAATGACCTCTCATTCGCTTTCAAGAGCGAAATCGATTTTCAGAAATTTTTAAAGTTAAGAGAAAACAAAAAGTTTCAATGCCAAATATTTAAAGCTATGACAAAATTTTCTTCATTTTTATGTAATTTTATTTATTTAAAGACCTCTCATTCGCTTTCAAGAGCGAAATCGATTTTCAGAAATTTTTAAAGTTAAGAGAAAACAAAAAGTTTCAATGCCAAATATTTAAAGCTATGACAAAATTTTCTTCATTTTTATGTAATTTTATTTATTTAATGACCTCTCATTCGCTTTGGAGAGCGAAATCGATTTTCAAAAAAAATTTTATATATCGAGAGTTAAAAATTTCAATGCCAAATATTTAAAGCTATGACAAAATTTTCTTCATTTTTATGTAATTTAATTTACTTAATGACCTCTCATTCGCTTTCAAGAGCGAAATCGATTTTCAGAAATTTTTAAAGTTAAGAGAAAACAAAAAGTTTCAATGCCAAATATTTAAAGCTATGACAAAATTTTCTTCATTTTTATGTAATTTTATTTATTTAAAGACCTCTCATTCGCTTTCAAGAGCGAAATCGATTTTCAGAAATTTTTAAAGTTAAGAGAAAACAAAAAGTTTCAATGCCAAATATTTAAAGCTATGACAAAATTTTCTTCATTTTTATGTAATTTTATTTATTAAATGACCTCTCATTCGCTTTCAAGAGCGAAATCGATTTTCAGAAATTTTTAAAGTTAAGAGAAAACAAAAAGTTTCAATGCCAAATATTTAAAGCTATGACAAAATTTTCTTCATTTTTATGTAATTTTATTTATTTAAAGACCTCTCATTCGCTTTCAAGAGCGAAATCGATTTTCAGAAATTTTTAAAGTTAAGAGAAAACAAAAAGTTTCAATGCCAAATATTTAAAGCTATGACAAAATTTTCTTCATTTTTATGTAATTTTATTTATTAAATGACCTCTCATTCGCTTTCAAGAGCGAAATCGATTTTCAGAAATTTTTAAAGTTAAGAGAAAACAAAAAGTTTCAATGCCAAATATTTAAAGCTATGACAAAATTTTCTTCATTTTTATGTAATTTTATTTATTAAATGACCTCTCATTCGCTTTCAAGAGCGAAATCGATTTTCAGAAATTTTTAAAGTTAAGAGAAAACAAAAAGTTTCAATGCCAAATATTTAAAGCTATGACAAAATTTTCTTCATTTTTATGTAATTTTATTTATTTAATGACCTCTCATTCGCTTTGGAGAGCGAAATCAATTTTCAAAAAAAATTTTATATATCGAGAGTTAAAAATTTCAATGCCAAATATTTAAAGCTATGACAAAATTTTCTTCATTTTTATGTAATTTTATTTATTTAATGACCTCTCATTCGCTTTGGAGAGCGAAATCGATTTTCAAAAAAAATTTTATATATCGAGAGTTAAAAATTTCAATGCCAAATATTTAAAGCTATGACAAAATTTTCTTCATTTTTATGTAATTTAATTTATTTAATGACCTCTCATTCGCTTTCAAGAGCGAAATCGATTTTCAGAAATTTTTAAAGTTAAGAGAAAACAAAAAGTTTCAATGCCAAATATTTAAAGCTATGACAAAATTTTCTTCATTTTTATGTAATTTTATTTATTTAAAGACCTCTCATTCGCTTTCAAGAGCGAAATCGATTTTCAGAAATTTTTAAAGTTAAGAGAAAACAAAAAGTTTCAATGCCAAATATTTAAAGCTATGACAAAATTTTCTTCATTTTTATGTAATTTTATTTATTTAATGACCTCTCATTCGCTTTCAAGAGCGAAATCGATTTTCAGAAATTTTTAAAGTTAAGAGAAAACAAAAAGTTTCAATGCCAAATATTTAAAGCTATGACAAAATTTTCTTCATTTTTATGTAATTTTATTTATTTAAAGACCTCTCATTCGCTTTGGAGAGCGAAATCAATTTTCAAAAAAAATTTTATATATCGAGAGTTAAAAGTTTCAATGCCAAATATTTAAAGCTATGACAAAATTTTCTTCATTTTTATGTAATTTTATTTATTTAATGACCTCTCATTCGCTTTCAAGAGCGAAATCGATTTTCAGAAATTTTTAAAGTTAAGAGAAAACAAAAAGTTTCAATGCCAAATATTTAAAGCTATGACAAAATTTTCTTCATTTTTATGTAATTTTATTTATTTAATGACCTCTCATTCGCTTTCAAGAGCGAAATCGATTTTCAGAAATTTTTAAAGTTAAGAGAAAACAAAAAGTTTCAATGCCAAATATTTAAAGCTATGACAAAATTTTCTTCATTTTTATGTAATTTTATTTATTTAAAGACCTCTCATTCGCTTTGGAGAGCGAAATCAATTTTCAAAAAAAATTTTATATATCGAGAGTTAAAAGTTTCAATGCCAAATATTTAAAGCTATGACAAAATTTTCTTCATTTTTATGTAATTTTATTTATTTAATGACCTCTCATTCGCTTTCAAGAGCGAAATCGATTTTCAGAAATTTTTAAAGTTAAGAGAAAACAAAAAGTTTCAATGCCAAATATTTAAAGCTATGACAAAATTTTCTTCATTTTTATGTAATTTTATTTATTTAATGACCTCTCATTCGCTTTCAAGAGCGAAATCGATTTTCAGAAATTTTTAATGTTAAGAGAAAACAAAAAGTTTCAATGCCAAATATTTAAAGCTATGACAAAATTTTCTTCATTTTTATGTAATTTTATTTATTTAATGACCTCTCATTCGCTTTCAAGAGCGAAATCGATTTTCAGAAATTTTTAAAGTTAAGAGAAAACAAAAAGTTTCAATGCCAAATATTTAAAGCTATGACAAAATTTTCTTCATTTTTATGTAATTTTATTTATTTAAAGACCTCTCATTCGCTTTCAAGAGCGAAATCGATTTTCAGAAATTTTTAAAGTTAAGAGAAAACAAAAAGTTTCAATGCCAAATATTTAAAGCTATGACAAAATTTTCTTCATTTTTATGTAATTTTATTTATTTAATGACCTCTCATTCGCTTTCAAGAGCGAAATCGATTTTCAGAAATTTTTAAAGTTAAGAGAAAACAAAAAGTTTCAATGCCAAATATTTAAAGCTATGACAAAATTTTCTTCATTTTTATGTAATTTTATTTATTTAATGACCTCTCATTCGCTTTCAAGAGCGAAATCGATTTTCAGAAATTTTTAAAGTTAAGAGAAAACAAAAAGTTTCAATGCCAAATATTTAAAGCTATGACAAAATTTTCTTCATTTTTATGTAATTTTATTTATTTAAAGACCTCTCATTCGCTTTCAAGAGCGAAATCGATTTTCAGAAATTTTTAAAGTTAAGAGAAAACAAAAAGTTTCAATGCCAAATATTTAAAGCTATGACAAAATTTTCTTCATTTTTATGTAATTTTATTTATTTAATGACCTCTCATTCGCTTTCAAGAGCGAAATCGATTTTCAGAAATTTTTAAAGTTAAGAGAAAACAAAAAGTTTCAATGCCAAATATTTAAAGCTATGACAAAATTTTCTTCATTTTTATGTAATTTTATTTATTTAATGACCTCTCATTCGCTTTCAAGAGCGAAATCGATTTTCAGAAATTTTTAAAGTTAAGAGAAAACAAAAAGTTTCAATGCCAAATATTTAAAGCTATGACAAAATTTTCTTCATTTTTATGTAATTTTATTTATTTAAAGACCTCTCATTCGCTTTCAAGAGCGAAATCGATTTTCAGAAATTTTTAAAGTTAAGAGAAAACAAAAAGTTTCAATGCCAAATATTTAAAGCTATGACAAAATTTTCTTCATTTTTATGTAATTTTATTTATTTAATGACCTCTCATTCGCTTTCAAGAGCGAAATCGATTTTCAGAAATTTTTAAAGTTAAGAGAAAACAAAAAGTTTCAATGCCAAATATTTAAAGCTATGACAAAATTTTCTTCATTTTTATGTAATTTTATTTATTTAATGACCTCTCATTCGCTT
The DNA here is from genome assembly GCA_028622995.1 of Panagrolaimus kolymaensis. NCBI lineage: Eukaryota > Metazoa > Nematoda > Chromadorea > Rhabditida > Panagrolaimidae > Panagrolaimus > Panagrolaimus kolymaensis. Next base: position 513,293 of record JAJQJQ010000029.1, on the reverse strand, counting down.
TCAAGAGCGAAATCGATTTTCAGAAATTTTTAAAGTTAAGAGAAAACAAAAAGTTTCAATGCCAAATATTTAAAGCTATGACAAAATTTTCTTCATTTTTATGTAATTTTATTTATTTAAAGACCTCTCATTCGCTTTGGAGAGCGAAATCGATTTTCAAAAAAAATTTTATATATCGAGAGTTAAAAGTTTTAATGCCAAATATTTAAAGCTATGACAAAATTTTCTTCATTTTTATGTAATTTTATTTATTTAATGACCTCTCATTCGCTTTCAAGAGCGAAATCGATTTTCAGAAATTTTTAAAGTTAAGAGAAAACAAAAAGTTTCAATGCCAAATATTTAAAGCTATGACAAAATTTTCTTCATTTTTATGTAATTTTATTTATTTAAAGACCTCTCATTCGCTTTCAAGAGCGAAATCGATTTTCAGAAATTTTTAAAGTTAAGAGAAAACAAAAAGTTTCAATGCCAAATATTTAAAGCTATGACAAAATTTTCTTCATTTTTATGTAATTTTATTTATTTAATGACCTCTCATTCGCTTTCAAGAGCGAAATCGATTTTCAGAAATTTTTAAAGTTAAGAGAAAACAAAAAGTTTCAATGCCAAATATTTAAAGCTATGACAAAATTTTCTTCATTTTTATGTAATTTTATTTATTTAAAGACCTCTCATTCGCTTTCAAGAGCGAAATCGATTTTCAGAAATTTTTAAAGTTAAGAGAAAACAAAAAGTTTCAATGCCAAATATTTAAAGCTATGACAAAATTTTCTTCATTTTTATGTAATTTTATTTATTTAATGACCTCTCATTCGCTTTCAAGAGCGAAATCGATTTTCAGAAATTTTTAAAGTTAAGAGAAAACAAAAAGTTTCAATGCCAAATATTTAAAGCTATGACAAAATTTTCTTCATTTTTATGTAATTTTATTTATTTAAAGACCTCTCATTCGCTTTCAAGAGCGAAATCGATTTTCAGAAATTTTTAAAGTTAAGAGAAAACAAAAAGTTTCAATGCCAAATATTTAAAGCTATGACAAAATTTTCTTCATTTTTATGTAATTTTATTTATTTAATGACCTCTCATTCGCTTTCAAGAGCGAAATCGATTTTCAGAAATTTTTAAAGTTAAGAGAAAACAAAAAGTTTCAATGCCAAATATTTAAAGCTATGACAAAATTTTCTTCATTTTTATGTAATTTTATTTATTTAATGACCTCTCATTCGCTTTCAAGAGCGAAATCGATTTTCAGAAATTTTTAAAGTTAAGAGAAAACAAAAAGTTTCAATGCCAAATATTTAAAGCTATGACAAAATTTTCTTCATTTTTATGTAATTTTATTTATTTAAAGACCTCTCATTCGCTTTGGAGAGCGAAATCGATTTTCAAAAAAAATTTTATATATCGAGAGTTAAAAGTTTTAATGCCAAATATTTAAAGCTATGACAAAATTTTCTTCATTTTTATGTAATTTTATTTATTTAATGACCTCTCATTCGCTTTCAAGAGCGAAATCGATTTTCAGAAATTTTTAAAGTTAAGAGAAAACAAAAAGTTTCAATGCCAAATATTTAAAGCTATGACAAAATTTTCTTCATTTTTATGTAATTTTATTTATTTAAAGACCTCTCATTCGCTTTGGAGAGCGAAATCGATTTTCAAAAAAAATTTTATATATCGAGAGTTAAAAGTTTTAATGCCAAATATTTAAAGTTTCGACAAAATTTTCTTCATTTTTATGTAATTTTATTTATTTAATGACCTCTCATTCGCTTTGGAGAGCGAAATCGATTTTCAAAAAAAATTTTATATATCGAGAGTTAAAAATTTCAATGCCAAATATTTAAAGCTATGACAAAATTTTCTTCATTTTTATGTAATTTTATTTATTTAATGACCTCTCATTCGCTTTCAAGAGCGAAATCGATTTTCAGAAATTTTTAAAGTTAAGAGAAAACAAAAAGTTTCAATGCCAAATATTTAAAGCTATGACAAAATTTTCTTCATTTTTATGTAATTTTATTTATTTAAAGACCTCTCATTCGCTTTGGAGAGCGAAATCGATTTTCAAAAAAAATTTTATATATCGAGAGTTAATAGTTTCAATGCCAAATATTTAAAGCTATGACAAAATTTTCTTCATTTTTATGTAATTTTATTTATTTAATGACCTCTCATTCGCTTTCAAGAGCGAAATCGATTTTCAGAAATTTTTAAAGTTAAGAGAAAACAAAAAGTTTCAATGCCAAATATTTAAAGCTATGACAAAATTTTCTTCATTTTTATGTAATTTTATTTATTTAATGACCTCTCATTCGCTTTCAAGAGCGAAATCGATTTTCAGAAATTTTTAAAGTTAAGAGAAAACAAAAAGTTTCAATGCCAAATATTTAAAGCTATGACAAAATTTTCTTCATTTTTATGTAATTTTATTTATTAAATGACCTCTCATTCGCTTTGGAGAGCGAAATCGATTTTCAAAAAAAATTTTATATATCGAGAGTTAAAAGTTTTAATGCCAAATATTTAAAGTTTCGACAAAATTTTCTTCATTTTTATGTAATTTTATTTATTTAATGACCTCTCATTCGCTTTTGAGAGCGAAATCGATTTTCAAAAAAAATTTTATATATCGAGAGTTAAAAGTTTTAATGCCAAATATTTAAAGTTTCGACAAAATTTTCTTCATTTTTATGTAATTTTATTTATTTAATGACCTCTCATTCGCTTTCAAGAGCGAAATCGATTTTCAAAAAAAATTTTATATATCGAGAGTTAAAAGTTTTAATGCCAAATATTTAAAGTTTCGACAAAATTTTCTTCATTTTTATGTAATTTTATTTATTTAATGACCTCTCATTCGCTTTGGAGAGCGAAATCGATTTTCAAAAAAAATTTTATATATCGAGAGTTAAAAGTTTTAATGCCAAATATTTAAAGTTTCGACAAAATTTTCTTCATTTTTATGTAATTTTATTTATTTAATGACCTCTCATTCGCTTTCAAGAGCGAAATCGATTTTCAAAAAAAATTTTATATATCGAGAGTTAAAAGTTTTAATGCCAAATATTTAAAGTTTCGACAAAATTTTCTTCATTTTTATGTAATTTTATTTATTTAATGACCTCTCATTCGCTTTCAAGAGCGAAATCGATTTTCAAAAAAAATTTTATATATCGAGAGTTAAAAGTTTCAATGCCAAATATTTAAAGCTATGACAAAATTTTCTTCATTTTTATGTAATTTTATTTATTTAATGACCTCTCATTCGCTTTCAAGAGCGAAATCGATTTTCAGAAATTTTTAAAGTTAAGAGAAAACAAAAAGTTTCAATGCCAAATATTTAAAGCTATGACAAAATTTTCTTCATTTTTATGTAATTTTATTTATTAAATGACCTCTCATTCGCTTTGGAGAGCGAAATCGATTTTCAAAAAAAATTTTATATATCGAGAGTTAAAAGTTTCAATGCCAAATATTTAAAGCTATGACAAAATTTTCTTCATTTTTATGTAATTTTATTTATTTAATGACCTCTCATTCGCTTTCAAGAGCGAAATCGATTTTCAGAAATTTTTAAAGTTAAGAGAAAACAAAAAGTTTCAATGCCAAATATTTAAAGCTATGACAAAATTTTCTTCATTTTTATGTAATTTTATTTATTAAATGACCTCTCATTCGCTTTGGAGAGCGAAATCGATTTTCAAAAAAAATTTTATATATCGAGAGTTAAAAGTTTTAATGCCAAATATTTAAAGTTTCGACAAAATTTTCTTCATTTTTATGTAATTTTATTTATTTAATGACCTCTCATTCGCTTTCAAGAGCGAAATCGATTTTCAGAAATTTTTAAAGTTAAGAGAAAACAAAAAGTTTCAATGCCAAATATTTAAAGCTATGACAAAATTTTCTTCATTTTTATGTAATTTTATTTATTAAATGACCTCTCATTCGCTTTGGAGAGCGAAATCGATTTTCAAAAAAAATTTTATATATCGAGAGTTAAAAGTTTTAATGACAAATATTTAAAGTTTCGACAAAATTTTCTTCATTTTTATGTAATTTTATTTATTTAATGACCTCTCATTCGCTTTGGAGAGCGAAATCGATTTTCAAAAAAAATTTTATATATCGAGAGTTAAAAGTTTCAATGCCAAATATTTAAAGCTATGACAAAATTTTCTTCATTTTTATGTAATTTTATTTATTTAATGACCTCTCATTCGCTTTCAAGAGCGAAATCGATTTTCAGAAATTTTTAAAGTTAAGAGAAAACAAAAAGTTTCAATGCCAAATATTTAAAGCTATGACAAAATTTTCTTCATTTTTATGTAATTTTATTTATTAAATGACCTCTCATTCGCTTTGGAGAGCGAAATCGATTTTCAAAAAAAATTTTATATATCGAGAGTTAAAAGTTTTAATGCCAAATATTTAAAGTTTCGACAAAATTTTCTTCATTTTTATGTAATTTTATTTATTTAATGACCTCTCATTCGCTTTCAAGAGCGAAATCGATTTTCAGAAATTTTTAAAGTTAAGAGAAAACAAAAAGTTTCAATGCCAAATATTTAAAGCTATGACAAAATTTTCTTCATTTTTATGTAATTTTATTTATTTAATGACCTCTCATTCGCTTTGGAGAGCGAAATCGATTTTCAAAAAAAATTTTATATATCGAGAGTTAAAAGTTTTAATGACAAATATTTAAAGTTTCGACAAAATTTTCTTCATTTTTATGTAATTTTATTTATTAAATGACCTCTCATTCGCTTTGGAGAGCGAAATCGATTTTCAAAAAAAATTTTATATATCGAGAGTTAAAAGTTTCAATGCCAAATATTTAAAGCTATGACAAAATTTTCTTCATTTTTATGTAATTTTATTTATTTAATGACCTCTCATTCGCTTTCAAGAGCGAAATCGATTTTCAGAAATTTTTAAAGTTAAGAGAAAACAAAAAGTTTCAATGCCAAATATTTAAAGCTATGACAAAATTTTCTTCATTTTTATGTAATTTTATTTATTAAATGACCTCTCATTCGCTTTGGAGAGCGAAATCGATTTTCAAAAAAAATTTTATATATCGAGAGTTAAAAGTTTTAATGCCAAATATTTAAAGTTTCGACAAAATTTTCTTCATTTTTATGTAATTTTATTTATTTAATGACCTCTCATTCGCTTTCAAGAGCGAAATCGATTTTCAGAAATTTTTAAAGTTAAGAGAAAACAAAAAGTTTCAATGCCAAATATTTAAAGCTATGACAAAATTTTCTTCATTTTTATGTAATTTTATTTATTAAATGACCTCTCATTCGCTTTGGAGAGCGAAATCGATTTTCAAAAAAAATTTTATATATCGAGAGTTAATAGTTTCAATGCCAAATATTTAAAGCTATGACAAAATTTTCTTCATTTTTATGTAATTTTATTTATTTAATGACCTCTCATTCGCTTTGGAGAGCGAAATCGATTTTCAAAAAAAATTTTATATATCGAGAGTTAAAAGTTTTAATGACAAATATTTAAAGTTTCGACAAAATTTTCTTCATTTTTATGTAATTTTATTTATTTAATGACCTCTCATTCGCTTTGGAGAGCGAAATCGATTTTCAAAAAAAATTTTATATATCGAGAGTTAAAAGTTTTAATGCCAAATATTTAAAGTTTCGACAAAATTTTCTTCATTTTTATGTAATTTTATTTATTTAATGACCTCTCATTCGCTTTGGAGAGCGAAATCGATTTTCAAAAAAAATTTTATATATCGAGAGTTAAAAGTTTTAATGACAAATATTTAAAGTTTCGACAAAATTTTCTTCATTTTTATGTAATTTTATTTATTTAATGACCTCTCATTCGCTTTGGAGAGCGAAATCGATTTTCAAAAAAAATTTTATATATCGAGAGTTAAAAGTTTTAATGCCAAATATTTAAAGTTTCGACAAAATTTTCTTCATTTTTATGTAATTTTATTTATTTAATGACCTCTCATTCGCTTTGGAGAGCGAAATCGATTTTCAAAAAAAATTTTATATATCGAGAGTTAAAAGTTTTAATGACAAATATTTAAAGTTTCGACAAAATTTTCTTCATTTTTATGTAATTTTATTTATTTAATGACCTCTCATTCGCTTTGGAGAGCGAAATCGATTTTCAAAAAAAATTTTATATATCGAGAGTTAATAGTTTCAATGCCAAATATTTAAAGCTATGACAAAATTTTCTTCATTTTTATGTAATTTTATTTATTTAATGACCTCTCATTCGCTTTGGAGAGCGAAATCGATTTTCAAAAAAAATTTTATATATCGAGAGTTAAAAGTTTTAATGCCAAATATTTAAAGTTTCGACAAAATTTTCTTCATTTTTATGTAATTTTATTTATTTAATGACCTCTCATTCGCTTTCAAGAGCGAAATCGATTTTCAGAAATTTTTAAAGTTAAGAGAAAACAAAAAGTTTCAATGCCAAATATTTAAAGCTATGACAAAATTTTCTTCATTTTTATGTAATTTTATTTATTAAATGACCTCTCATTCGCTTTGGAGAGCGAAATCGATTTTCAAAAAAAATTTTATATATCGAGAGTTAAAAGTTTTAATGCCAAATATTTAAAGTTTCGACAAAATTTTCTTCATTTTTATGTAATTTTATTTATTTAATGACCTCTCATTCGCTTTCAAGAGCGAAATCGATTTTCAAAAAAAATTTTATATATCGAGAGTTAAAAGTTTTAATGCCAAATATTTAAAGTTTCGACAAAATTTTCTTCATTTTTATGTAATTTTATTTATTTAATGACCTCTCATTCGCTTTCAAGAGCGAAATCGATTTTCAGAAATTTTTAAAGTTAAGAGAAAACAAAAAGTTTCAATGCCAAATATTTAAAGCTATGACAAAATTTTCTTCATTTTTATGTAATTTTATTTATTAAATGACCTCTCATTCGCTTTGGAGAGCGAAATCGATTTTCAAAAAAAATTTTATATATCGAGAGTTAAAAGTTTCAATGCCAAATATTTAAAGCTATGACAAAATTTTCTTCATTTTTATGTAATTTTATTTATTAAATGACCTCTCATTCGCTTTGGAGAGCGAAATCGATTTTCAAAAAAAATTTTATATATCGAGAGTTAAAAGTTTCAATGCCAAATATTTAAAGCTATGACAAAATTTTCTTCATTTTTATGTAATTTTATTTATTTAATGACCTCTCATTCGCTTTCAAGAGCGAAATCGATTTTCAGAAATTTTTAAAGTTAAGAGAAAACAAAAAGTTTCAATGCCAAATATTTAAAGCTATGACAAAATTTTCTTCATTTTTATGTAATTTTATTTATTTAATGACCTCTCATTCGCTTTCAAGAGCGAAATCGATTTTCAGAAATTTTTAAAGTTAAGAGAAAACAAAAAGTTTCAATGCCAAATATTTAAAGCTATGACAAAATTTTCTTCATTTTTATGTAATTTTATTTATTAAATGACCTCTCATTCGCTTTGGAGAGCGAAATCGATTTTCAAAAAAAATTTTATATATCGAGAGTTAAAAGTTTTAATGCCAAATATTTAAAGTTTCGACAAAATTTTCTTCATTTTTATGTAATTTTATTTATTTAATGACCTCTCATTCGCTTTCAAGAGCGAAATCGATTTTCAGAAATTTTTAAAGTTAAGAGAAAACAAAAAGTTTCAATGCCAAATATTTAAAGCTATGACAAAATTTTCTTCATTTTTATGTAATTTTATTTATTTAATGACCTCTCATTCGCTTTCAAGAGCGAAATCGATTTTCAGAAATTTTTAAAGTTAAGAGAAAACAAAAAGTTTCAATGCCAAATATTTAAAGCTATGACAAAATTTTCTTCATTTTTATGTAATTTTATTTATTAAATGACCTCTCATTCGCTTTGGAGAGCGAAATCGATTTTCAAAAAAAATTTTATATATCGAGAGTTAAAAGTTTTAATGCCAAATATTTAAAGTTTCGACAAAATTTTCTTCATTTTTATGTAATTTTATTTATTTAATGACCTCTCATTCGCTTTCAAGAGCGAAATCGATTTTCAGAAATTTTTAAAGTTAAGAGAAAACAAAAAGTTTCAATGCCAAATATTTAAAGCTATGACAAAATTTTCTTCATTTTTATGTAATTTTATTTATTTAATGACCTCTCATTCGCTTTCAAGAGCGAAATCGATTTTCAGAAATTTTTAAAGTTAAGAGAAAACAAAAAGTTTCAATGCCAAATATTTAAAGCTATGACAAAATTTTCTTCATTTTTATGTAATTTTATTTATTAAATGACCTCTCATTCGCTTTGGAGAGCGAAATCGATTTTCAAAAAAAATTTTATATATCGAGAGTTAAAAGTTTTAATGCCAAATATTTAAAGTTTCGACAAAATTTTCTTCATTTTTATGTAATTTTATTTATTTAATGACCTCTCATTCGCTTTCAAGAGCGAAATCGATTTTCAGAAATTTTTAAAGTTAAGAGAAAACAAAAAGTTTCAATGCCAAATATTTAAAGCTATGACAAAATTTTCTTCATTTTTATGTAATTTTATTTATTAAATGACCTCTCATTCGCTTTGGAGAGCGAAATCGATTTTCAAAAAAAATTTTATATATCGAGAGTTAAAAGTTTTAATGACAAATATTTAAAGTTTCGACAAAATTTTCTTCATTTTTATGTAATTTTATTTATTTAATGACCTCTCATTCGCTTTGGAGAGCGAAATCGATTTTCAAAAAAAATTTTATATATCGAGAGTTAATAGTTTCAATGCCAAATATTTAAAGTTTCGACAAAATTTTCTTCATTTTTATGTAATTTTATTTATTTAATGACCTCTCATTCGCTTTCAAGAGCGAAATCGATTTTCAGAAATTTTTAAAGTTAAGAGAAAACAAAAAGTTTCAATGCCAAATATTTAAAGCTATGACAAAATTTTCTTCATTTTTATGTAATTTTATTTATTAAATGACCTCTCATTCGCTTTGGAGAGCGAAATCGATTTTCAAAAAAAATTTTATATATCGAGAGTTAAAAGTTTTAATGACAAATATTTAAAGTTTCGACAAAATTTTCTTCATTTTTATGTAATTTTATTTATTTAATGACCTCTCATTCGCTTTGGAGAGCGAAATCGATTTTCAAAAAAAATTTTATATATCGAGAGTTAATAGTTTCAATGCCAAATATTTAAAGTTTCGACAAAATTTTCTTCATTTTTATGTAATTTTATTTATTTAATGACCTCTCATTCGCTTTCAAGAGCGAAATCGATTTTCAGAAATTTTTAAAGTTAAGAGAAAACAAAAAGTTTTAATGTCAAATATTTAAAGCTATGACAAAATTTTCTTCATTTTTATGTAATTTTATTTATTAAATGACCTCTCATTCGCTTTGGAGAGCGAAATCGATTTTCAAAAAAAATTTTATATATCGAGAGTTAAAAGTTTTAATGACAAATATTTAAAGTTTCGACAAAATTTTCTTCATTTTTATGTAATTTTATTTATTTAATGACCTCTCATTCGCTTTGGAGAGCGAAATCGATTTTCAAAAAAAATTTTATATATCGAGAGTTAATAGTTTCAATGCCAAATATTTAAAGTTTCGACAAAATTTTCTTCATTTTTATGTAATTTTATTTATTTAATGACCTCTCATTCGCTTTCAAGAGCGAAATCGATTTTCAGAAATTTTTAAAGTTAAGAGAAAACAAAAAGTTTCAATGCCAAATATTTAAAGCTATGACAAAATTTTCTTCATTTTTATGTAATTTTATTTATTTAATGACCTCTCATTCGCTTTGGAGAGCGAAATCGATTTTCAAAAAAAATTTTATATATCGAGAGTTAATAGTTTCAATGCCAAATATTTAAAGTTTCGACAAAATTTTCTTCATTTTTATGTAATTTTATTTATTTAATGACCTCTCATTCGCTTTCAAGAGCGAAATCGATTTTCAGAAATTTTTAAAGTTAAGAGAAAACAAAAAGTTTCAATGCCAAATATTTAAAGCTATGACAAAATTTTCTTCATTTTTATGTAATTTTATTTATTTAATGACCTCTCATTCGCTTTCAAGAGCGAAATCGATTTTCAGAAATTTTTAAAGTTAAGAGAAAACAAAAAGTTTCAATGCCAAATATTTAAAGCTATGACAAAATTTTCTTCATTTTTATGTAATTTTATTTATTAAATGACCTCTCATTCGCTTTGGAGAGCGAAATCGATTTTCAAAAAAAATTTTATATATCGAGAGTTAAAAGTTTTAATGCCAAATATTTAAAGTTTCGACAAAATTTTCTTCATTTTTATGTAATTTTATTTATTTAATGACCTCTCATTCGCTTTCAAGAGCGAAATCGATTTTCAGAAATTTTTAAAGTTAAGAGAAAACAAAAAGTTTCAATGCCAAATATTTAAAGCTATGACAAAATTTTCTTCATTTTTATGTAATTTTATTTATTTAATGACCTCTCATTCGCTTTGGAGAGCGAAATCGATTTTCAAAAAAAATTTTATATATCGAGAGTTAAAAGTTTTAATGACAAATATTTAAAGTTTCGACAAAATTTTCTTCATTTTTATGTAATTTTATTTATTTAATGACCTCTCATTCGCTTTGGAGAGCGAAATCGATTTTCAAAAAAAATTTTATATATCGAGAGTTAAAAGTTTTAATGCCAAATATTTAAAGTTTCGACAAAATTTTCTTCATTTTTATGTAATTTTATTTATTTAATGACCTCTCATTCGCTTTGGAGAGCGAAATCGATTTTCAAAAAAAATTTTATATATCGAGAGTTAATAGTTTCAATGCCAAATATTTAAAGCTATGACAAAATTTTCTTCATTTTTATGTAATTTTATTTATTTAATGACCTCTCATTCGCTTTGGAGAGCGAAATCGATTTTCAAAAAAAATTTTATATATCGAGAGTTAAAAGTTTTAATGCCAAATATTTAAAGTTTCGACAAAATTTTCTTCATTTTTATGTAATTTTATTTATTTAATGATCTCTCATTCGCTTTCAAGAGCGAAATCGATTTTCAGAAATTTTTAAAGTTAAGAGAAAACAAAAAGTTTCAATGCTAAATATTTAAAGCTATGACAAAATTTTCTTCATTTTTATGTAATTTTATTTATTTAATGACCTCTCATTCGCTTTGGAGAGCGAAATCGATTTTCAAAAAAAATTTTATATATCGAGAGTTAATAGTTTCAATGCCAAATATTTAAAGCTATGACAAAATTTTCTTCATTTTTATGTAATTTTATTTATTTAATGACCTCTCATTCGCTTTGGAGAGCGAAATCGATTTTCAAAAAAAATTTTATATATCGAGAGTTAAAAGTTTTAATGCCAAATATTTAAAGTTTCGACAAAATTTTCTTCATTTTTATGTAATTTTATTTATTTAATGACCTCTCATTCGCTTTGGAGAGCGAAATCGATTTTCAAAAAAAATTTTATATATCGAGAGTTAATAGTTTCAATGCCAAATATTTAAAGCTATGACAAAATTTTCTTCATTTTTATGTAATTTTATTTATTTAATGACCTCTCATTCGCTTTGGAGAGCGAAATCGATTTTCAAAAAAAATTTTATATATCGAGAGTTAAAAGTTTTAATGCCAAATATTTAAAGTTTCGACAAAATTTTCTTCATTTTTATGTAATTTTATTTATTTAATGACCTCTCATTCGCTTTCAAGAGCGAAATCGATTTTCAAAAAAAATTTTATATATCGAGAGTTAAAAGTTTTAATGCCAAATATTTAAAGTTTCGACAAAATTTTCTTCATTTTTATGTAATTTTATTTATTTAATGACCTCTCATTCGCTTTCAAGAGCGAAATCGATTTTCAGAAATTTTTAAAGTTAAGAGAAAACAAAAAGTTTCAATGCCAAATATTTAAAGCTATGACAAAATTTTCTTCATTTTTATGTAATTTTATTTATTTAATGACCTCTCATTCGCTTTCAAGAGCGAAATCGATTTTCAGAAATTTTTAAAGTTAAGAGAAAACAAAAAGTTTCAATGCCAAATATTTAAAGCTATGACAAAATTTTCTTCATTTTTATGTAATTTTATTTATTAAATGACCTCTCATTCGCTTTGGAGAGCGAAATCGATTTTCAAAAAAAATTTTATATATCGAGAGTTAAAAGTTTCATAGCCAAATATTTAAAGCTATGACAAAATTTTCTTCATTTTTATGTAATTTTATTTATTTAATGACCTCTCATTCGCTTTCAAGAGCGAAATCGATTTTCAGAAATTTTTAAAGTTAAGAGAAAACAAAAAGTTTCAATGCCAAATATTTAAAGCTATGACAAAATTTTCTTCATTTTTATGTAATTTTATTTATTTAATGACCTCTCATTCGCTTTCAAGAGCGAAATCGATTTTCAGAAATTTTTAAAGTTAAGAGAAAACAAAAAGTTTCAATGCCAAATATTTAAAGCTATGACAAAATTTTCTTCATTTTTATGTAATTTTATTTATTAAATGACCTCTCATTCGCTTTGGAGAGCGAAATCGATTTTCAAAAAAAATTTTATATATCGAGAGTTAAAAGTTTCAATGCCAAATATTTAAAGCTATGACAAAATTTTCTTCATTTTTATGTAATTTTATTTATTTAATGACCTCTCATTCGCTTTCAAGAGCGAAATCGATTTTCAGAAATTTTTAAAGTTAAGAGAAAACAAAAAGTTTCAATGCCAAATATTTAAAGCTATGACAAAATTTTCTTCATTTTTATGTAATTTTATTTATTAAATGACCTCTCATTCGCTTTGGAGAGCGAAATCGATTTTCAAAAAAAATTTTATATATCGAGAGTTAAAAGTTTCAATGCCAAATATTTAAAGCTATGACAAAATTTTCTTCATTTTTATGTAATTTTATTTATTTAATGACCTCTCATTCGCTTTGGAGAGCGAAATCGATTTTCAAAAAAAATTTTATATATCGAGAGTTAAAAGTTTTAATGCCAAATATTTAAAGTTTCGACAAAATTTTCTTCATTTTTATGTAATTTTATTTATTTAATGACCTCTCATTCGCTTTGGAGAGCGAAATCGATTTTCAAAAAAAAATTTATATATCGAGAGTTAATAGTTTCAATGCCAAATATTTAAAGCTATGACAAAATTTTCTTCATTTTTATGTAATTTTATTTATTTAATGACCTCTCATTCGCTTTGGAGAGCGAAATCGATTTTCAAAAAAAATTTTATATATCGAGAGTTAAAAGTTTTAATGCCAAATATTTAAAGTTTCGACAAAATTTTCTTCATTTTTATGTAATTTTATTTATTTAATGACCTCTCATTCGCTTTCAAGAGCGAAATCGATTTTCAAAAAAAATTTTATATATCGAGAGTTAAAAGTTTTAATGCCAAATATTTAAAGTTTCGACAAAATTTTCTTCATTTTTATGTAATTTTATTTATTTAATGACCTCTCATTCGCTTTCAAGAGCGAAATCGATTTTCAGAAATTTTTAAAGTTAAGAGAAAACAAAAAGTTTCAATGCCAAATATTTAAAGCTATGACAAAATTTTCTTCATTTTTATGTAATTTTATTTATTTAATGACCTCTCATTCGCTTTCAAGAGCGAAATCGATTTTCAGAAATTTTTAAAGTTAAGAGAAAACAAAAAGTTTCAATGCCAAATATTTAAAGCTATGACAAAATTTTCTTCATTTTTATGTAATTTTATTTATTAAATGACCTCTCATTCGCTTTGGAGAGCGAAATCGATTTTCAAAAAAAATTTTATATATCGAGAGTTAAAAGTTTCAATGCCAAATATTTAAAGCTATGACAAAATTTTCTTCATTTTTATGTAATTTTATTTATTTAATGACCTCTCATTCGCTTTCAAGAGCGAAATCGATTTTCAGAAATTTTTAAAGTTAAGAGAAAACAAAAAGTTTCAATGCCAAATATTTAAAGCTATGACAAAATTTTCTTCATTTTTATGTAATTTTATTTATTAAATGACCTCTCATTCGCTTTGGAGAGCGAAATCGATTTTCAAAAAAAATTTTATATATCGAGAGTTAAAAGTTTTAATGCCAAATATTTAAAGTTTCGACAAAATTTTCTTCATTTTTATGTAATTTTATTTATTTAATGACCTCTCATTCGCTTTCAAGAGCGAAATCGATTTTCAGAAATTTTTAAAGTTAAGAGAAAACAAAAAGTTTCAATGCCAAATATTTAAAGCTATGACAAAATTTTCTTCATTTTTATGTAATTTTATTTATTTAATGACCTCTCATTCGCTTTCAAGAGCGAAATCGATTTTCAGAAATTTTTAAAGTTAAGAGAAAACAAAAAGTTTCAATGCCAAATATTTAAAGCTATGACAAAATTTTCTTCATTTTTATGTAATTTTATTTATTAAATGACCTCTCATTCGCTTTGGAGAGCGAAATCGATTTTCAAAAAAAATTTTATATATCGAGAGTTAAAAGTTTTAATGCCAAATATTTAAAGTTTCGACAAAATTTTCTTCATTTTTATGTAATTTTATTTATTTAATGACCTCTCATTCGCTTTCAAGAGCGAAATCGATTTTCAGAAATTTTTAAAGTTAAGAGAAAACAAAAAGTTTCAATGCCAAATATTTAAAGCTATGACAAAATTTTCTTCATTTTTATGTAATTTTATTTATTTAATGACCTCTCATTCGCTTTCAAGAGCGAAATCGATTTTCAGAAATTTTTAAAGTTAAGAGAAAACAAAAAGTTTCAATGCCAAATATTTAAAGCTATGACAAAATTTTCTTCATTTTTATGTAATTTTATTTATTAAATGACCTCTCATTCGCTTTGGAGAGCGAAATCGATTTTCAAAAAAAATTTTATATATCGAGAGTTAAAAGTTTTAATGCCAAATATTTAAAGTTTCGACAAAATTTTCTTCATTTTTATGTAATTTTATTTATTTAATGACCTCTCATTCGCTTTCAAGAGCGAAATCGATTTTCAGAAATTTTTAAAGTTAAGAGAAAACAAAAAGTTTCAATGCCAAATATTTAAAGCTATGACAAAATTTTCTTCATTTTTATGTAATTTTATTTATTAAATGACCTCTCATTCGCTTTGGAGAGCGAAATCGATTTTCAAAAAAAATTTTATATATCGAGAGTTAAAAGTTTTAATGACAAATATTTAAAGTTTCGACAAAATTTTCTTCATTTTTATGTAATTTTATTTATTTAATGACCTCTCATTCGCTTTGGAGAGCGAAATCGATTTTCAAAAAAAATTTTATATATCGAGAGTTAATAGTTTCAATGCCAAATATTTAAAGTTTCGACAAAATTTTCTTCATTTTTATGTAATTTTATTTATTTAATGACCTCTCATTCGCTTTCAAGAGCGAAATCGATTTTCAGAAATTTTTAAAGTTAAGAGAAAACAAAAAGTTTCAATGCCAAATATTTAAAGCTATGACAAAATTTTCTTCATTTTTATGTAATTTTATTTATTAAATGACCTCTCATTCGCTTTGGAGAGCGAAATCGATTTTCAAAAAAAATTTTATATATCGAGAGTTAAAAGTTTTAATGACAAATATTTAAAGTTTCGACAAAATTTTCTTCATTTTTATGTAATTTTATTTATTTAATGACCTCTCATTCGCTTTGGAGAGCGAAATCGATTTTCAAAAAAAATTTTATATATCGAGAGTTAATAGTTTCAATGCCAAATATTTAAAGTTTCGACAAAATTTTCTTCATTTTTATGTAATTTTATTTATTTAATGACCTCTCATTCGCTTTCAAGAGCGAAATCGATTTTCAGAAATTTTTAAAGTTAAGAGAAAACAAAAAGTTTCAATGCCAAATATTTAAAGCTATGACAAAATTTTCTTCATTTTTATGTAATTTTATTTATTAAATGACCTCTCATTCGCTTTGGAGAGCGAAATCGATTTTCAAAAAAAATTTTATATATCGAGAGTTAAAAGTTTTAATGACAAATATTTAAAGTTTCGACAAAATTTTCTTCATTTTTATGTAATTTTATTTATTTAATGACCTCTCATTCGCTTTGGAGAGCGAAATCGATTTTCAAAAAAAATTTTATATATCGAGAGTTAATAGTTTCAATGCCAAATATTTAAAGCTATGACAAAATTTTCTTCATTTTTATGTAATTTTATTTATTTAATGACCTCTCATTCGCTTTGGAGAGCGAAATCGATTTTCAAAAAAAATTTTATATATCGAGAGTTAAAAGTTTTAATGACAAATATTTAAAGTTTCGACAAAATTTTCTTCATTTTTATGTAATTTTATTTATTTAATGACCTCTCATTCGCTTTGGAGAGCGAAATCGATTTTCAAAAAAAATTTTATATATCGAGAGTTAAAAGTTTTAATGCCAAATATTTAAAGTTTCGACAAAATTTTCTTCATTTTTATGTAATTTTATTTATTTAATGACCTCTCATTCGCTTTGGAGAGCGAAATCGATTTTCAAAAAAAATTTTATATATCGAGAGTTAAAAGTTTTAATGACAAATATTTAAAGTTTCGACAAAATTTTCTTCATTTTTATGTAATTTTATTTATTTAATGACCTCTCATTCGCTTTGGAGAGCGAAATCGATTTTCAAAAAAAATTTTATATATCGAGAGTTAAAAGTTTTAATGCCAAATATTTAAAGTTTCGACAAAATTTTCTTCATTTTTATGTAATTTTATTTATTTAATGACCTCTCATTCGCTTTGGAGAGCGAAATCGATTTTCAAAAAAAATTTTATATATCGAGAGTTAAAAGTTTTAATGACAAATATTTAAAGTTTCGACAAAATTTTCTTCATTTTTATGTAATTTTATTTATTTAATGACCTCTCATTCGCTTTGGAGAGCGAAATCGATTTTCAAAAAAAATTTTATATATCGAGAGTTAAAAGTTTTAATGCCAAATATTTAAAGTTTCGACAAAATTTTCTTCATTTTTATGTAATTTTATTTATTTAATGACCTCTCATTCGCTTTGGAGAGCGAAATCGATTTTCAAAAAAAATTTTATATATCGAGAGTTAATAGTTTCAATGCCAAATATTTAAAGCTATGACAAAATTTTCTTCATTTTTATGTAATTTTATTTATTTAATGACCTCTCATTCGCTTTGGAGAGCGAAATCGATTTTCAAAAAAAATTTTATATATCGAGAGTTAAAAGTTTTAATGACAAATATTTAAAGTTTCGACAAAATTTTCTTCATTTTTATGTAATTTTATTTATTTAATGACCTCTCATTCGCTTTGGAGAGCGAAATCGATTTTCAAAAAAAATTTTATATATCGAGAGTTAAAAGTTTTAATGCCAAATATTTAAAGTTTCGACAAAATTTTCTTCATTTTTATGTAATTTTATTTATTTAATGACCTCTCATTCGCTTTGGAGAGCGAAATCGATTTTCAAAAAAAATTTTATATATCGAGAGTTAAAAGTTTTAATGCCAAATATTTAAAGTTTCGACAAAATTTTCTTCATTTTTATGTAATTTTATTTATTTAATGATCTCTCATTCGCTTTCAAGAGCGAAATCGATTTTCAGAAATTTTTAAAGTTAAGAGAAAACAAAAAGTTTCAATGCTAAATATTTAAAGCTATGACAAAATTTTCTTCATTTTTATGTAATTTTATTTATTTAATGACCTCTCATTCGCTTTGGAGAGCGAAATCGATTTTCAAAAAAAATTTTATATATCGAGAGTTAATAGTTTCAATGCCAAATATTTAAAGCTATGACAAAATTTTCTTCATTTTTATGTAATTTTATTTATTTAATGACCTCTCATTCGCTTTCAAGAGCGAAATCGATTTTCAAAAAAAATTTTATATATCGAGAGTTAAAAGTTTCAATGCCAAATATTTAAAGCTATGACAAAATTTTCTTCATTTTTATGTAATTTTATTTATTTAATGACCTCTCATTCGCTTTGGAGAGCGAAATCGATTTTCAAAAAAAATTTTATATATCGAGAGTTAAAAGTTTTAATGCCAAATATTTAAAGTTTCGACAAAATTTTCTTCATTTTTATGTAATTTTATTTATTTAATGACCTCTCATTCGCTTTGGAGAGCGAAATCGATTTTCAAAAAAAATTTTATATATCGAGAGTTAATAGTTTCAATGCCAAATATTTAAAGCTATGACAAAATTTTCTTCATTTTTATGTAATTTTATTTATTTAATGACCTCTCATTCGCTTTGGAGAGCGAAATCGATTTTCAAAAAAAATTTTATATATCGAGAGTTAAAAGTTTTAATGCCAAATATTTAAAGTTTCGACAAAATTTTCTTCATTTTTATGTAATTTTATTTATTTAATGACCTCTCATTCGCTTTGGAGAGCGAAATCGATTTTCAAAAAAAATTTTATATATCGAGAGTTAATAGTTTCAATGCCAAATATTTAAAGCTATGACAAAATTTTCTTCATTTTTATGTAATTTTATTTATTTAATGACCTCTCATTCGCTTTGGAGAGCGAAATCGATTTTCAAAAAAAATTTTATATATCGAGAGTTAAAAGTTTTAATGCCAAATATTTAAAGTTTCGACAAAATTTTCTTCATTTTTATGTAATTTTATTTATTTAATGACCTCTCATTCGCTTTGGAGAGCGAAATCGATTTTCAAAAAAAATTTTATATATCGAGAGTTAAAAGTTTTAATGCCAAATATTTAAAGTTTCGACAAAATTTTCTTCATTTTTATGTAATTTTATTTATTTAATGACCTCTCATTCGCTTTCAAGAGCGAAATCGATTTTCAGAAATTTTTAAAGTTAAGAGAAAACAAAAAGTTTCAATGCCAAATATTTAAAGCTATGACAAAATTTTCTTCATTTTTATGTAATTTTATTTATTAAATGACCTCTCATTCGCTTTGGAGAGCGAAATCGATTTTCAAAAAAAATTTTATATATCGAGAGTTAAAAGTTTTAATGACAAATATTTAAAGTTTCGACAAAATTTTCTTCATTTTTATGTAATTTTATTTATTTAATGACCTCTCATTCGCTTTGGAGAGCGAAATCGATTTTCAAAAAAAATTTTATATATCGAGAGTTAATAGTTTCAATGCCAAATATTTAAAGCTATGACAAAATTTTCTTCATTTTTATGTAATTTTATTTATTTAATGACCTCTCATTCGCTTTGGAGAGCGAAATCGATTTTCAAAAAAAATTTTATATATCGAGAGTTAAAAGTTTTAATGACAAATATTTAAAGTTTCGACAAAATTTTCTTCATTTTTATGTAATTTTATTTATTTAATGACCTCTCATTCGCTTTGGAGAGCGAAATCGATTTTCAAAAAAAATTTTATATATCGAGAGTTAAAAGTTTTAATGCCAAATATTTAAAGTTTCGACAAAATTTTCTTCATTTTTATGTAATTTTATTTATTTAATGACCTCTCATTCGCTTTGGAGAGCGAAATCGATTTTCAAAAAAAATTTTATATATCGAGAGTTAAAAGTTTTAATGACAAATATTTAAAGTTTCGACAAAATTTTCTTCATTTTTATGTAATTTTATTTATTTAATGACCTCTCATTCGCTTTGGAGAGCGAAATCGATTTTCAAAAAAAATTTTATATATCGAGAGTTAAAAGTTTTAATGCCAAATATTTAAAGTTTCGACAAAATTTTCTTCATTTTTATGTAATTTTATTTATTTAATGACCTCTCATTCGCTTTGGAGAGCGAAATCGATTTTCAAAAAAAATTTTATATATCGAGAGTTAATAGTTTCAATGCCAAATATTTAAAGCTATGACAAAATTTTCTTCATTTTTATGTAATTTTATTTATTTAATGACCTCTCATTCGCTTTGGAGAGCGAAATCGATTTTCAAAAAAAATTTTATATATCGAGAGTTAAAAGTTTTAATGCCAAATATTTAAAGTTTCGACAAAATTTTCTTCATTTTTATGTAATTTTATTTATTTAATGATCTCTCATTCGCTTTCAAGAGCGAAATCGATTTTCAGAAATTTTTAAAGTTAAGAGAAAACAAAAAGTTTCAATGCTAAATATTTAAAGCTATGACAAAATTTTCTTCATTTTTATGTAATTTTATTTATTTAATGACCTCTCATTCGCTTTCAAGAGCGAAATCGATTTTCAAAAAAAATTTTATATATCGAGAGTTAAAAGTTTCAATGCCAAATATTTAAAGCTATGACAAAATTTTCTTCATTTTTATGTAATTTTATTTATTTAATGACCTCTCATTCGCTTTGGAGAGCGAAATCGATTTTCAAAAAAAATTTTATATATCGAGAGTTAAAAGTTTTAATGCCAAATATTTAAAGTTTCGACAAAATTTTCTTCATTTTTATGTAATTTTATTTATTTAATGATCTCTCATTCGCTTTCAAGAGCGAAATCGATTTTCAGAAATTTTTAAAGTTAAGAGAAAACAAAAAGTTTCAATGCTAAATATTTAAAGCTATGACAAAATTTTCTTCATTTTTATGTAATTTTATTTATTTAATGACCTCTCATTCGCTTTCAAGAGCGAAATCGATTTTCAAAAAAAATTTTATATATCGAGAGTTAAAAGTTTCAATGCCAAATATTTAAAGCTATGACAAAATTTTCTTCATTTTTATGTAATTTTATTTATTTAATGACCTCTCATTCGCTTTGGAGAGCGAAATCGATTTTCAAAAAAAATTTTATATATCGAGAGTTAAAAGTTTTAATGCCAAATATTTAAAGTTTCGACAAAATTTTCTTCATTTTTATGTAATTTTATTTATTTAATGACCTCTCATTCGCTTTGGAGAGCGAAATCGATTTTCAAAAAAAATTTTATATATCGAGAGTTAATAGTTTCAATGCCAAATATTTAAAGCTATGACAAAATTTTCTTCATTTTTATGTAATTTTATTTATTTAATGACCTCTCATTCGCTTTGGAGAGCGAAATCGATTTTCAAAAAAAATTTTATATATCGAGAGTTAAAAGTTTTAATGCCAAATATTTAAAGTTTCGACAAAATTTTCTTCATTTTTATGTAATTTTATTTATTTAATGACCTCTCATTCGCTTTGGAGAGCGAAATCGATTTTCAAAAAAAATTTTATATATCGAGAGTTAATAGTTTCAATGCCAAATATTTAAAGCTATGACAAAATTTTCTTCATTTTTATGTAATTTTATTTATTTAATGACCTCTCATTCGCTTTGGAGAGCGAAATCGATTTTCAAAAAAAATTTTATATATCGAGAGTTAAAAGTTTTAATGCCAAATATTTAAAGTTTCGACAAAATTTTCTTCATTTTTATGTAATTTTATTTATTTAATGACCTCTCATTCGCTTTGGAGAGCGAAATCGATTTTCAAAAAAAATTTTATATATCGAGAGTTAATAGTTTCAATGCCAAATATTTAAAGCTATGACAAAATTTTCTTCATTTTTATGTAATTTTATTTATTTAATGACCTCTCATTCGCTTTGGAGAGCGAAATCGATTTTCAAAAAAAATTTTATATATCGAGAGTTAAAAGTTTCAATGCCAAATATTTAAAGTTTCGACAAAATTTTCTTCATTTTTATGTAATTTTATTTATTTAATGATCTCTCATTCGCTTTCAAGAGCGAAATCGATTTTCAGAAATTTTTAAAGTTAAGAGAAAACAAAAAGTTTCAATGCTAAATATTTAAAGCTATGACAAAATTTTCTTCATTTTTATGTAATTTTATTTATTTAATGATCTCTCATTCGCTTTCAAGAGCGAAATCGATTTTCAGAAATTTTTAAAGTTAAGAGAAAACAAAAAGTTTCAATGCTAAATATTTAAAGCTATGACAAAATTTTCTTCATTTTTATGTAATTTTATTTATTTAATGACCTCTCATTCGCTTTGGAGAGCGAAATCGATTTTCAAAAAAAATTTTATATATCGAGAGTTAAAAGTTTTAATGCCAAATATTTAAAGTTTCGACAAAATTTTCTTCATTTTTATGTAATTTTATTTATTTAATGATCTCTCATTCGCTTTCAAGAGCGAAATCGATTTTCAGAAATTTTTAAAGTTAAGAGAAAACAAAAAGTTTCAATGCTAAATATTTAAAGCTATGACAAAATTTTCTTCATTTTTATGTAATTTTATTTATTTAATGACCTCTCATTCGCTTTGGAGAGCGAAATCGATTTTCAAAAAAAATTTTATATATCGAGAGTTAAAAGTTTCAATGCCAAATATTTAAAGTTTCGACAAAATTTTCTTCATTTTTATGTAATTTTATTTATTTAATGATCTCTCATTCGCTTTCAAGAGCGAAATCGATTTTCAGAAATTTTTAAAGTTAAGAGAAAACAAAAAGTTTCAATGCTAAATATTTAAAGCTATGACAAAATTTTCTTCATTTTTATGTAATTTTATTTATTTAATGACCTCTCATTCGCTTTGGAGAGCGAAATCGATTTTCAAAAAAAATTTTATATATCGAGAGTTAAAAGTTTCAATGCCAAATATTTAAAGCTATGACAAAATTTTCTTCATTTTTATGTAATTTTATTTATTTAATGATCTCTCATTCGCTTTCAAGAGCGAAATCGATTTTCAGAAATTTTTAAAGTTAAGAGAAAACAAAAAGTTTCAATGCTAAATATTTAAAGCTATGACAAAATTTTCTTCATTTTTATGTAATTTTATTTATTTAATGACCTCTCATTCGCTTTGGAGAGCGAAATCGATTTTCAAAAAAAATTTTATATATCGAGAGTTAAAAGTTTTAATGCCAAATATTTAAAGTTTCGACAAAATTTTCTTCATTTTTATGTAATTTTATTTATTTAATGATCTCTCATTCGCTTTCAAGAGCGAAATCGATTTTCAGAAATTTTTAAAGTTAAGAGAAAACAAAAAGTTTCAATGCTAAATATTTAAAGCTATGACAAAATTTTCTTCATTTTTATGTAATTTTATTTATTTAATGACCTCTCATTCGCTTTGGAGAGCGAAATCGATTTTCAAAAAAAATTTTATATATCGAGAGTTAAAAGTTTCAATGCCAAATATTTAAAGTTTCGACAAAATTTTCTTCATTTTTATGTAATTTTATTTATTTAATGATCTCTCATTCGCTTTCAAGAGCGAAATCGATTTTCAGAAATTTTTAAAGTTAAGAGAAAACAAAAAGTTTCAATGCTAAATATTTAAAGCTATGACAAAATTTTCTTCATTTTTATGTAATTTTATTTATTTAATGATCTCTCATTCGCTTTCAAGAGCGAAATCGATTTTCAGAAATTTTTAAAGTTAAGAGAAAACAAAAAGTTTCAATGCTAAATATTTAAAGCTATGACAAAATTTTCTTCATTTTTATGTAATTTTATTTATTTAATGACCTCTCATTCGCTTTGGAGAGCGAAATCGATTTTCAAAAAAAATTTTATATATCGAGAGTTAAAAGTTTCAATGCCAAATATTTAAAGCTATGACAAAATTTTCTTCATTTTTATGTAATTTTATTTATTTAATGATCTCTCATTCGCTTTCAAGAGCGAAATCGATTTTCAGAAATTTTTAAAGTTAAGAGAAAACAAAAAGTTTCAATGCTAAATATTTAAAGCTATGACAAAATTTTCTTCATTTTTATGTAATTTTATTTATTTAATGACCTCTCATTTGCTTTCAAGAGCTATACAAATTTTTTTAGAGTAAAGCGAAACCCTAAAGTTTGCTTATCAAATAAATAAAAATATTGCAGAATTATCTTTTTTAATCAGTTTCAAAAATCTATTTCAGTAATTATCATTCGTTTCTGATAAAATCACTAATCAAAAAAACCTTTAAAAAATGCTTTAATTAAACCCTATTGTTATTTATTTTTTTACTAAGCATGAAGTTGCCTTCCCTCTGTGATCTCATCTTTTTTACTCATTTTTTTTTTTAATAATTTATTAATGACTCAGTTGACATTTGTTATTTACATTAGTATTACTTTAATCTTATTGCATGGATCCTCATTATCATTCTCATAGTTGTGGTCTAAGATCCTCATGCCATATAACTAAGGGTTTGCCACTTGGTAACTAATTTCCTTACCCACATCTCTTCTTAAGATGAACTCCAAATACTTTAAAGACCCTCAATAATTACAGCGACTTGCTTCTTGTTAATAAAATAAAAGTCTTTGTTCTTTCACCTTTCTTTCGGGTATGAAAGTTGTCTTACGCTAATCCCTTGGTATCTTTGGGCAAATTTCGATTCTTTAACACAATATTCAACCGCCACTCATCACCACTTGATTTTTATACAATGCAAAAGCAAACTTCATTCATTCATTTTATATAATAATTTTATCTTTTTTTATAAATATTCCATAAAGAATTTCCATGCACGTACAAAATAACAATCAAAATTACTAGGAAGGAAAAACCTTTAAAAATTTTTTTTTTATTTGTCTTTTTTCGCATGGACACTATTGGCTTTCTGTTTCCAATACACTTAGCTTGTTTTTTCTCTTTTGAACGCGATTCTTTTTTTCTTCTTCCTCCTTCCATCGTCATTTTGTTATTCATCCTCATCTCTTTTTAGAATAAACAATTATGGTTGGAAAGAGAAGAAATGGACGACCTCGAGAAGATCCAGCCCGAGCTATTAAAGACCGCCATTATCAAAGAATACAAAGTTTGTTTATATTTATAATTCAATAATATTGTTTTTTTTTAGAAGTAGGCTGGCGCGCTGAAAATTATGGAATGCGTAAACGCAATGGAACAACGGCTAAACGAAGAAGAAATACCATTGTAAGTTTTTCTCTTTCTTTCTTTTCCTATTTTTAATAACTTTTGCAACTAACAAACAAATAATTTTTTTCCATTTTAGGACGTTTCAAGCAATTACGATGTCGATTACAATGATAACAATGATTATGGTTCGCCAATTCGGTTTCCACGACGTGTTTCACCTGTTCTCAGAAGTACATCATTAATGTCTTTAGATCCTGATCCTAATGTGAGTTACACATACTTTTTATTTCAAGTTTTTTGTTGTATTTTTTGGTTTAGTAATACAGCATTTTTTTAGGATTACGTCGATGATCCTGAAGATGCTGTTTATCATACTCCTGAATCGTCACATTTACTTTCTTATGAAGCATCAATAAACACCTTATCAAATTTATCTATTTCATCAAATCAAGCATCAAATTTAGTATGTTATTTTACTCTTAAAAATGCCAAAATGAGAAACCATAGAAAAAGAAAATGCATAACTAAACTTACTTTTCAGGAAAATTCGACTGAAATTGACGATCATGTTCATTATTCAATCCATTCCAAACCATCTTCAACTCAGCTACAGCAACATGTTAGTTTATTTTGGCTGTTTATCTTTATTTTTTGGTACTCTAATATCAAACCAAATCAAACGTCCATGGTTTTTGGCTTTTACAACATATATTTTTGGATGCCATAACACTTTTCAAAACCTTTGATATCGTTACTAAAACTATGTACTTTTTAGGATAATCACGAAGTTCAAGATTCAATTCAAGGCTATCAATCACCAGAAGCATCTCATTCATTTCCACATGATACAACAAAAAGCTTACCACCTAATCAAAATTTGATACATTGTGAACTACCATCATGGGTAAATGTTTTTTCTTGGATTTTTCGTAAATATGGGACAAATGTCAATGTATTTCATAATCTAACTAACTTACTTGTTTTCAGCTTGGTGATTTGAATGACGAAAAAATGAATAATAGAAAGATGTTGGAACCTGAATTCAATGATGTATGTTTATTTTACAATCATTTTATCTTACATGATTTTGCATTTTAATGGATGGCACATTCTCTTTGCATTTACTTGATTACTTTCTTCGTTTGAACTGTGTAAAATATTTCGAAATTACTAATAATGTTTTGGTTTTTAGGATGATTCGGATGAAAGTACATTGAGTGATGTTATTGATGATGATGCTTCATCAGGATATTCTTCGGCTGCAGGTGATGACGATGAGTATGAAAATGTAAGTATATTTGTTCGTTATAAATCTTTCTCGTTTCAAAAAGTCCTTCTTTTATTTAACTTTGTAATTTTTTAGATTAAAGAATACTACTATCGAATTTTGGGTAATCGTGTCCCTGTAAAAGCTGAAAATCTTATTTTTATGACGCATGAACATATGGTAAAATTCTGGTAAGTTTAATGTGAAGCAACAAGTGCTACCTTTTTAATGTAACAAAAGCATAACTAATAAATTTTTAGGGAAGATGTTATAGCTTTGAAAGAAACAAGAAAGAATATTATCAAAGAACTCAAGCAAAAATTGAAAAAGCCCAGAAAATTCTCAGCTGAAGATGTTGTCTATTTCAAAGAGATTATTAGCTCAATCGAATTATGGCTTAACAAGTACAATCCATCTATTTCCAAATTTAGAGCAACTTTCATTCGTGGTTCAACTAAAAATCAAGTTTTGTTTCAAGGTTATAAATATTCAAGAACGCGTCAAGATCCTTCTCGCTACAAATGTACATATAATGCTGATCCATCTGCTGAAAACTTTCATTATTCTTTGGATAATTGTATGGGATATCTTGAACTTGATGAAAAAGGTTATCTTCAACCTGGTAGCTACATCAGACATTTTCATGATCCTGTTAAAAATGTATGTTTGAATTAAAAGTGATTGTGTGTTCTTTACATTTTTACAAATTTTAGGGTGATTTCGATCAAAACCTCGCTGAACCTGTGCTTGCAAACTTTGATAATGTAACTATAGAAGGAAAAAATATTACAAACCAGAAGAAATTCAATCATTTCCTTGCTGAAAAGTTACGACAAGCTATAAAGTATAAGTAAGTTACTTTACCCTGATATACTAAAATCTCAAGTTTTTTGAAACAACTTACACATTTTTACTTTTTAGCGAAGATGCACTAAATATCAAATCAAGGGAACAAGTAATTGAACAGCAATTGGAGAAGTTAAAGTTACTAAACGATTCTTTCAAAGGTATGTTTTTGAATGCTTTTTTCTAAAGTTGTGGTTTATTTTGTTGAACAATGAAAGAATAAAACTAATGGAGATTAATGCTTTACATTTTTAGAAGAAGAAAATTATATACCATCATTCGTTGAATGGATTCAATTTTTTCGTATTCATGTTAGAATTGGTGATGTTCGAAAGCTGAACAAATATGTGTTACAATGTCGAAGTGATCTCGTTGCTGAATCAATTCATACAACGCTTGAATCCCATGAAGATGTTCGTCATAGTGGTTTGGATATTCTGGATATTATTGAAAAAGATAAACGTTTTTTACTATATAAGAACAAATGGTGGGTTTGCACTAAAGATTTTGATTGCACTAAGTCCAATGTGTAAGTGTTTGTTTCATATGCTTGTTTAATGTTGATTGCTTAAATTTTATCCCTGTTTTTCTTTAGCAAAGATATCATGGAGAATATTTGTATAAAATTTATGAAAGAAAATGCTCTCGTGAAAAATGTGATTGGAAAAGGCTGCTTTGGTCAAGCAAGTGTGATGTGCTTCAATGGATGTGATACAGAATTCATAGAAAAAGTGGAAATGATACATGATCCTGAAGCACTAATAGCTGAAGCTATTGCTTATTCTCGTTGTGATGATCACAAATATATTCCGAAGATGCTTTACTGTGGCTACAATGCTGATGGAAAATGGTGTACAGTTATGGAATATATCAAAGGTGGCACTCTTCAATATCATATGGAAAATTCAAATATTTGTGATAAAGGAAAGCAATCAATCGCTTATCAACTTGCTCTTGCTTTGGAATATTTACATGAAAACCATTTAACACATGGGTAAGCTTAATATTCATGCATAAACTTTTGTAAATGACTTTATTCTTATTTTTAGTGACCTCAAACCTGATAATATTGCTTTAACTTCATCCGGACATGTTCGACTTATTGATTTTGGTCATTCACGTGATATTACAATCCAGAAAGTCCTTCCATTTACGCCGTTTCCATTTTCTGCTCCCGAAGTTAGAAATTATCAACCTTCTGGATTAGCTGCTGATCGATGGTCATATGGTGTTGTTATTGCTTTTTTGATCCTAAGAAGAACTCCGTTTAACAATATGGGGATGAAAGAATTTATGAGAATAGAAACATATGGACAACCAAATCTGGAAGGAATTCAAGATGAAGCAGCTAAAGAACTTATCAAAGGTCTTTTACAACATGATCCAAATGATCGACTCAATGATATTTCAAAACATCGTTATTTCAATGGAGTTGAAGAAAATGATCCACCATTCAAACCAATCATTTTTCAAAATGCTGGCTATGCTTGTAAATCTGCATTTGATAGCTTGGATGGATTTGAAACAACTCGAGCTGAAATGGAAGAAAAAAAAGAAGTTCAAATGATTTTTAAACCTAACTCCATGGATTTTGTTGAAATTCATCCAATTCTTCAAAAATTTGCTCTTAAGATACCTTCTAAAGCTTATTTAAACAGCTTTAATAAACAATAAAATGGAAGTGGAGAAGCTCCAAAATAATATGCTTCTATGTTTTATCACCAAGTAAGTTCTTTTTTTCTTTATTCTTTCCTTTGAACTTGTTTCTTCAACTTCCTTTTTTTCAGGTTTATGCCATGGACAAAATTGTATCTTCAAACGTGAAATGATGAAAGGACATAGTCGAATGTTTTCTAAACGAGTCAAAAGTATGCCATCGAATGTCGACGATCCCTGGAAATGGTAGCTGATAAAACTCTTTTTATTCTTAGTTTATGCTTTTTATGTTATTATTATAATCATTTGTGATTGGATCATTTGTGATGTTGGATGTTAAATAAACATGTATTCTTCTTATATTGTTGTGTCTAAAACTTCAAAGATCATAGCTATGTTTGAGAACCTCGTTTCGTTATAATACAGTATCACTTTTAGCTGAGACTATTTCGTAGGCATAAATCACTGCAGACACTCATTTTTTCAATCGTGTTTTGCTGATATCCATTTATTACTGCCAGCTACACACGTACATCTGGTACACACAGAAGTAAACCACCATTATTACCAAGCACAACATAAACAACACATACATAAATGCTCAACCAAAGATATTCATACATAAAAGCAAACACCAGCAGTAGCACCGCTAAACAAACTCTCCACTGATCCACCAAATCCTCTATAAACCATCACGAATTCTCACTCGATTGTCGATGATCATGGCAGTCAAAAGCCGTAGTTAAGCAATAACTGTGGAACCTAATAGCTTCGCCTTGCTTCATATTAGCAACAGTAAAAAACCTTTATAACACATAAGAACAATATTAAACCTTTATTAAACGCAAAAGTAAAAACATATGATAACAAACAAACAAATTATTAAACATCTAGATCAGTCATATCAACGTCTTCATTATCAGAGGAGTCAATTTCGTTATCAAACATATTATTGAAAGAGCTTCCATATTCATCTTCATAGCAATCAATCCAAAGGCGGCCAAAACCAAACACAAATTGAAGTTCTAAATCAGGAGAAAGTTGAAATTTCGTAACAATTCTTTTTTTGAAGTTATTGAATGCGGTGTGTTCGCTTAGACGAAGGATAAAAGCAACCTGAAAATGAAAGTGGGATGATGATACACAAAGGTTGAAGAGAAAAAGCACGTACAGAATTATAAACACTTTCATTTTCGATCCCAACAAATTTGATGCTTCCATGAATCTTTGAATCCGAGATCTTCTTGAACACATCCATTTTCATTCTCTTCACACTTGAAGCAAGTTGAGTGATTTGTGTATTGTAAAGAGGTAAGTAAAATGAAACATTCAATACTTGAAGATTTGGAAAGCTTTCACATATAAAGTTCATCAAAGCTTGTCGAGAGTTAGGACCAAAAGTTGCAACGTTGAAGAATCCAAAAATTTCCAGCTTTCTAACAGATTTAAGAGCGACTCTACAAAGAGAAGAATGAGATAACATTATAGCCATAAAGCAAAACTAACTTTTTAGTAGTGACGAGATCAGCAAAATCAACATGGCCAAGTTTGAGTTCGCGACATGAATAAGGAATACAGCTCAAGTTCTAAAATGGAAAGCATTAGTATGATTGCAAACAAGATTATATGAAGCACGTAATCATCAACTAACACTTGTTGCAATATCTGAAGCATCAACTAAAGCTTTCACAAATAAGTAAAGCAACATATAAGACGTGATCAAACAACAAAAGAACAAACAAAAAGTATTTGAAACAAGTAAACTTACAAGTTTATTTACAAAACATCCATTAAGTTCGATCTTTTCAACATTGTTACATTTCTTCAAAGCACTGATTTGGTTTGCTAATAGGACATCATGAATAGTAACCTTTTTCAATCCTAAACGATCATACACTACATAAGTAAAAAGATAATACTAAACAAAAACTAACCGATTTGAAACAAATTTTCAATGGGGTTAACAGCGCCATGTGCATCAAGGTTAGTTGGAACTTCGGCAATAACGAGGTCACTGATAGCTGGACCAATAACAGATAAGAGAGGTTTAATCAGAATAAAGTTATATGGAAGCTTATAGCTTTTTATCTGTTGACACTAAAAAAGCAAAAGCATTATTATGTATAGCTAACGAATACAAAAATCAACCAACATTTCTAACGGTAACAAACATGTGAATAGCTTTAGCTTTGACCGAAACAGATTTTGAGAAGTATTTCAAAGCCACATCAAAGTTTTCTTTACCATTGAGCATAAAATTTGCAAGAGATTTGACGATATTCCTTTCTTTGATACTTTCGATGAAAACTTCTTCCAAAATGCTATGATTGAGAGTGATCATCACCTTGCGAAAGATCTAAAAATGAAATAATTACGTACAAAAAAACAAACAATTTTGAAGAATAACGCAATCAAGCAACACGATACATCGACGTCAAATTTTCAAATTTGGAAAAAATTGGAGAATGAAAGAAAGAAAAAGTTTGAACGAAAGAAAAGCTGCGTTTTTCAAATACGGTCGTTGCAAGAGTCATTTTTTTTTAAAAAAAATGATGGATGCTCAAACATCAAAGTTAATGGTTAGTGGTTTTTAGGCTTTCTAACATTTTTAATTTTTATGATGCCTTTAAAAATTTATGATTCAAAAAAGGTATCATTATTACTTTTTTTATTTCTCACAAAAACAATAATGCTTCGTCAGGTTTCTTTTTTGATGTCGCGTTTTTTGATTTTTTTAAACAAAGATTTTAGACAAAAAAAGTGTTTCTTTATTTTCAAGCAAACTAAAAAAGTGAATGAAGCAATGTTTTTTCGTTTAATTTTGTTTTTAACTTTTGTAACAACTTTAATTATTGTTGGCGGAAGTAATAGTTTTGTAATTTGTGGGATTTCTCCTTCATTTGATCGATACAAAGTTTATAATCCCAATCGAGTAAGTGTGAATGAATCCCAATCTTTTGCTACTTTTAAAAATTATGATTATTGAAATTCTTAGATTTTTGGAGAATCTTCCGAAGGTATAAACAAACATTCATTCTTCTTACTTTAAAACTTTCTAAATTAAAATCCAGAATATTTGCATAATAAAAATGAGTTTTTGCGAAATCTTTGATTTCTTTTATTTGGTTATCTTTTTTGGATTCATTATAATCCGGAAAAGTTGAAACATTTTCTTTTCTAAATAAATTTTAAGAAATTAGTTTACTTTAAAAAAATTTTTAGCTCACCGAATCCATAAATCCCAAAATAATCGTGTAACAGTGAAAATTTCAGCAAAATCTTTGAAAAGCTGTCGCACTTTAAATAAGGTTGGGGCGGCTTCAACTTCAGCTAACAATTTTTTAGCTTCAGTTTCATATTTTTCACAAGGATAAATTATTTGATTTTGAGCAACTGCAGCCATCATCTATCTTTGAACAAAAAAAATGAAGGAATGAGAGTCAAAAAAAAATTTAAGAGTCATTCTTTGACCCTTGTTTATGCATTTTTATTTTATTGCGCACATTCCTTGAGAGGTTTTTCACATTTATTATTGTAAAACTTTCTTGTATATCATTTTTTATTATTTATCAAGTTTTCTTGCAAGCATGGTGGTAAAGAAAGAAGTAATGCCTCGAATTAATAATAACAAAATAAAATTGAAATTCGAGACATAAACCACCAAAACAGTCAGTCACCAATTCATCATCGAATGAATACTAGGAGTTGGAATCATTCGAAGAAAATTTAAAAGGTTTGAGGCAAGAAAAAAAAAATTATTATCCAATTTTTTTACTTTTTTTTCTAAAAAAAATTTACATTTGTCTTCAGAATTTTGGTTTTCTGTTTTTTTGACCGTGCATCGAGCGATTCCATAGATAGAGTTAAATAATCGATAGATAAATTTTTTTTACATCTTGTAATTAATTATAAGTATAAAGACTTTCGCACTTTTTGGTTTGTCCGTTTTGGCTTAAATTTTATTAGTGAAAAGCTTGACCTATCTTTTTTCTTAAAAGTTGAATAATGGCTTTTAGAACAAACAACATTTATTAAAACTTTTATTGATAAATAAAGTTATCGCTAAATAGCTGCAGTTTCAGTCATTATTTATCTTAAGTAGAAATTCTATGGTTAAAAATATGAAAAATTCTTCCATAATTTTAGCTTCTCAAAAATCAACCTTTAAATTTCCATATTCCCAATTTTTTTCAATTCCTTCTAATATTATTTATTATATTACTAAAAATCCAAGTTCGGCAATTGGATATCAAAAATTAATTCAAACTTGTAAATATTTTTTTTTCTAAAAATCCTATCATTGTAGCTGAAAATGTTGAGGGATATAGCTTCATTATTAAAATGTGTTTGGATAAAAATAGAATATTTGTAAAATTTTCTAATTTTATTCAACTTTAATGCAAACTATGGATAAGTAATTCATTTATTATCATGGAATCAAATGCTTTAAATTCCTTAATTCTATCTAAAAAATTATTTAGCTGCCATAGATTTCTTAGTCTATGGGGGAATCTTCCTTATAAAAGCCTGATTTCAATTAAAAATAACTTTTTTGGTCTAAAAGTAATTCCGCTACATAATTCAAAAACAAGATATGAGGATGGAACATATGTGTCAGTGGAAAAAATTTTCCAACTTTTTCCAAATCTTAGAAGTTTTACTTTGTAAGTTAAGTATTTTATTTCAAAACAAATTTTTTATTCTAGTTATACTTCTGGTAATGAATGTTTTACCACCGTGACAGCCAAAGCAATTATAGAATGCCCAAATTTTAAGAATTTAAGCAAATTTTCATTGGGATTGATTCCAGAAAGTTTTGATTTAGCTGCTTTTTCAGAAGCTATGAAGGTAAGCTTTTAATTAAATTTTTTGAATGCATATTTTTTTATTATTATTTTAGAACAAAAAACAAACTGATTTTATTCTTTTTTTCGATCATAGCAACCTCTCACAAAATTATAAAAATCAAATAGAGAAGAGTATTGAAGAAGTGATCCAGTCTTACTCTTCAAATTTTTTACCTCCCATGATTTCTTTTGAATGCTATGAAAAACATTATTTCCAACTTCAAAAGCTTAGAGAAGATTATTGGGAAATGTATCCACCAAGCTAAAGCTAGGAAAAAATGCCGCAAATTCAATTTCTAACTTTTGATTTATTTACAAACGTTGCAATCAGAATTTTTTATTGTTTTTACTTGTAAATTCCCTTGAATCAACAATTTTTTTTTGTCGTTTTTTTGAGAATTTACTTAAAATTTGTTTTATTTTTTAGCGAAGCTTTTTTTTAAATAAATGTGAAAAAAATAAAAACTTTATTTTTTACTTTATTTTTAATAAATTTACAATTTCTTCCTTTTTAATTTGGAGTGTCGTTTCTGTTTGTCTGTATGTATGTATGTCGTTTCTGCTTTTTTTTTGTTTTGCCCCGATAGCCTAGATCAGTTTTTTACGCTGATTCCGAATATGTTGGTCTCACGCTTCGGAGAGTCAAATATTGATATGTTTTGACCAGTTTAAATTTGCATTTTTTGAAAATTTTCTCGACACGAAAGTTTCCCTTTGTTTTTTTGAAAGCATTTTTGGAAGTGAAAAATTTGTTTTTTCTCTGATTGTCTGCATTGAAATTTTTAGGTGGATATTTAGAGGTTTTTGGGTTAATATTTGGTGGCTTTTGGATGACTTTTGGGTGGCTTTTGGGTGGACATTTAGTTGTATTTGGGCGAATGTTTAGTTGTTTTTGGTGGGATGTAAGATGGTTTTTGGTGGGATGTTTGATGTTGTTTTCGGGTTGATATTTAATGATGTATGGAATGCGTGGCCCGAAGAAACCGTTGATAATTTGAGACGATTTATATCGTAAATTTTGAGGGTCTGCCGAAGGCAGGGCCCCAAAATTAACCATGAAAATGGAATGTTTAACCAAAGGGCCCTGTTGTTTATTGTTATTGTAATAAAATATATACTATGTGGATGCTTGATGATGTTTGGGTGAATAGTTTGGTGGATATTTAATGGTTTTTTGTTGTCTTTGAGTTAATATTTGATGGTGTTTGGGTTGTTATTTGGCGGTTTTTGGGTCGAATTGGGTTTTGCGGCTCGAAGGGCCCATATGTAATTTGGCGTATGTAATGGACCTCGAAGGGGTTAAGATGTAGCTGAATATGAGTGATATGGAAATGCATGGACCGAAAAACCCATTAATTATTGGAGATGATTTGTTTTGTAAATTTAGGAGGTCTGCCGTTAGGCAGGGCTCCAAAATTTAACATGAAAATATAATGTGAACGCGAGGAACCTGTTGTTTAATTTAATTGTATTGTATTGTTGTAGACACACATGGGTATTTAAGCACTGCATTTTTTATTTGAAAAACAATGTACTCCTCTCTTTATTTGTTAATTTTAATTCCTAAAAACAGGTACATTGTGCACTCTTTAGGGTACTAAAAAACTACCTAAAAGAACCCAATGTCCACGTTGTGATTGTAAAAATGTAACGGTTTCGTAAATTTTCTTTGTGTGATTATTTGTTTAGTTTGAGGGACTTACCGCAGGTAAGGCCCCAATGTTCTTGTCGAATTTATCTAATAAAACACCCAAAAAATTATTTAAACAAAGTCCCACTATTTCTTGTCGTACTTATTGGTGCTGTAAAATGTGATTCATTAATGAATATTTTTTCAGGCAAACATAACTTGAATAGTTTTAAAATTTGGATGAGCCATTGTGAAAGTTTAAGTCGATATGGTTTTATTACGAGCATAATGGTTAATGCATTTCCACATGAATGAAGAGAAAATAATTGAATAAGCCAGAGAGTTCCAACTAAAAAATTTAATTTTATTATTATTTTTGGTAAAAAAAATCTGCATATGAGCCCTCAAAAAAACGATATAAAAATTTGCATATTTTGGATATGAAAAAACCAAAAAATATCAAAGAAATACAGTTTTCGAAAAAGCAAAACAAAGAAAAACTTATGGCTGCAAGCGTGTAAATTTGGATGCATTCTTTCAAGTTTTTTTTCTCGGATGTTTGCCCTTGAAAAAAGTTTAAAAATTTTCTATTCATTGAAATTTCTTTTTAAAATAATATTTCTAAGAAATACCTTTAATTATTAAAATGTTTATTCCTCATTAACGTTGTTGGTTCGGAGTTTTCACAAAATTTGATTTTAAGAAATTTTTTATATTTTCAAACATTTTTTTTTTCACGAGCAAAAATTTGAAGGAAAAAAATTGAGCGTGCGCGTCAGTAATTACACGACCGCATTTTAAATTTTTTCTTCATTTTTTCCAATGGCAAATTTCCCAGATTTATGATTTTTTGTGTGTAAAATAACTAACCGGCAACATTGCCAATATTAAAAATAACTACACCAATTAAAAATACTGTTGGAATAACAATAAACAATAAAGGAATAATTAATTGAATAACTAAAACAAGCAATAATTGTCTTTGAACTTTCATCGTTGCAGAAGACATCGAATTTTTAAATTCATCTAATTTTCGTTTAATTCTCCAAGCAAAAAATATAGCCACCAAAAAAACCAAACTAATTTGAAGGGATATTGTTGTCATATATATTTTAAATGGAAAATTTATAACACTCGAGTTGCAAGACATGGAAATAAAAAAATCATATAAATGTTTATTATTTTGAAGAATATCTATTTTAACCGCTTCAAAATTTATGCATGGAATATAAGTGGCTATTGAAGGAAATGGATAAAGAATTAAACCCAAAAAAATAATGGCTCCTCCATATTTTTTATGAAAAAAATCTGAATTTCCTGTGATTGAAAAATATTGATACATTAATCCAACAAATATCGATCCTCCTGCCATGCTTAAAGTCAGGTGTAATATAATCTAAAAATAGGGAAAAATTAATATATGTTTTTTTGTTTGAAAACAGGTGCTTATATTTTTACGGGAAAAACAAAATTTTATGTTTTGGTAAAAATAATTAAAACAGAAAAAAATTCGAAAATTTTCCTGTCAAAACCAACTAAATTTATTTTTTCGGTAATTTTTTTCCATTTTGTATCTCTTTAATTTCAAAGCTTTTCGAATTTTTAAACCCCACTTATTTTTTTGAGATCATTTAAAAATTTCAGTTTGGAAGAAAATCAAAAATTTTGTTCGAGGACCACAAAAATTTTCCCATCAAGATATCCAAATTCTTCGTTTGTTACCTCTCCGCTATTTTTTAAAGCTTTTGGTTCGAAAGCAAAAAATTCTGATTCTTAATTTTAAAAAAACAATGAAAATTATTTTTCATGAACAATTTAAAAATAAACTCACAAAATTAAATGTTTGACCCCAAAACCATCCCCAATTTCTTGCAATTCCAGCTGGGCACATAATAGGTGATGGAAAAAGTGTATACATTCCATAAATCATAGTTAAATGAATATCCATGAATAAAGTGCAAAAAATAGTTAATAAAATATAATATTTATATGCTCCCATAGCTTTGGTAGAATATTTAATAACTAAAAATGCAGCTAAAGCATTTAAAAAAACATCAAAAAATGTATTATAATGCAATCGATTGTTATAATCTTCAATATCTTTGATTGAAAATGCCTCAGCCGAAACACTATTATTTTCCATTATTTTTTAATTAAAAATTAAAATAATTTTTTAAGAAAAAAAACTGAATGAAAAAATATTTAAATAATGAGTTTTTTTTACTTTTCTCAAACTTCAAAGACAAAAAAAAATAAATGCAGCTGTTTTGCGTTTTTTTAGTGAAAACTGTAGTATTTTTTTATTAAAATTAATTGCTACACATCAAAGTGTTTTAGTATTTTAAATATTAAAAAAAAATATTTTGAAAAGTAGCAATTTAAATTTTTAATGTTTTACTCTTTTGACCTTTAAAAAGAAAATAAGGAAAAAATATGGGCCATAACATAGAGTGGGCTGAAAGGTAGATGTTTTGAAGGAAAAAAAAGGTAGGCGAATTTTTTTCTAAAAATACCATATTTTTCGAACAGAAATCAAAATACATACTTTTTATTTTTTTATTACAATTTTCTGATTTTCTTCAGTCTTGTCCGTTCTTGTTTGACAATGAAGCCGATTTATGACTTTAGAGCATTTGTGCATCTAATATTTCCGTCCTTCAATTTTCCCTTAATTGGATGGTTTTATTTAATAATAGCACTTAACACATTTATATTAATTTAAAACTATCGATTTTGTCTTGCTTTGTTTTTGCTCCATTTCTACCAAACTTTTCTTGCACTAATTATTGAGACGCATTATTGCGCGATTTTTTCGTCGCTAAAATGTCCTATTTTTCTACCTATTACACTTTTGATGTAAAAAATGTTAGAATTATTAAATATTCTTTACAACATTTTTTACTTCCATCGAATATTATTTATTATATTACAAAAGATCCATGTTCAGCAAAGGGATATCAAAAATTAATTCAAACTTGTAAATATTTTTATTCTAAAAATCCAATAATTATAGTTGATTATTTGGAATTCGACAAAAATTATTGTTGGTTTATTTATGGAAAGAAAAAAGATATGAAAATTAGTATGCTGGATCTCCGCCAATTATCATGTAAATTTTGGGCAATAGGTCATATCAAAATACTTTGGTGGAATTCTTTCAGCGCTTTTTATTCCAAAGTATTTAATTGTGGTTCATTATTTATTGGACATGAATCTGGAAATATTCCATATGAATGCCTTATGCGTGCCAGCAAAAATTTTATTATCCTTAAAAATGTATGCTTTTACAATGCAATTTTAAAATATCCAAATGGCAAAAATGTTCCAATTGAAAAAGTTTTTGAACTTTTTCCAGAAATTGAAGAATTTTCTTTGTAAATTATAGCTTCTTTTTTGGCTGAAAAATAAGTTTTAACAATTTTTTAAGTTATGCTGGAGACCCATCTTCATTTACATCCGAAACAGCTGAAAAACTCATAAAACATCCAAATTTTAAAAATTTAAAAGAATTTTCATTAGGAAATATACCAGAAATTTTTGATTTTAACACGTTTTCAGTAGCTTTGAAAGTGAGTTTAAATAACCTCCTTATGCTTGACTACTGTATTTAATAATTTAATGGAATATTCTAGGAGCAAGAAAAAACATATTTTTCCCTTAATTTTAGAGGCAATTTTTCAAACACTTTTAAAGAAGAAACAAGAAAATTTCTAAATGATCTTAGAAATTCTTTCCATACCAAATTACCTGAAATTCACTTTAGCTGAAGCTTATTTTAAACAAATTGTTTTGTCTTTTATGTGTAAATATTTATATGATTGATCTCAAGAATTATAATAGACTTAAATTTTTTTGTTTTGTTTTGTTTAACTTTTATAAATGATCCACAAAAATATTTATATATAAATAACAAAAATAGTTTTTGTTTATAACTCTTTTTTCTGTTTAATCCTATGAGTATCTCTCTTCTTTTGGTTGGAGGACATTTTGAAGCACGCCCTGCTCATTGGCATCCTGGCATCATCTCTTTTTTTTTATTGAATTATTTATAATAACCACTTTTTCATAAACATATTGTGCGTTTTTGGATATTTTTATTAGTCTGTTATTTTCTTTTAATTATTAGCTAAAAAATTATTTTAAAATATGGGGCTTAAAAATAGTAAGAAAATCAAAAGCTGTCCGTCAAAAATCTCTTTGCCTAAAATTTATGGTTTTAAATATCCACCTAATAATCAACTATTTTCACTTCCATCAAATATTATTTATTATATTACCAAGAACCCAAGTTCTGCAAAGGGTTATCAAAAATTAACCAAAACTTGTAAATATTTTTTTTCTAAAAATCCAATATTTGTTGTTTATTCATTTAAAATCGATGGATCATATTTTTATTTTATTTTTGAAGGAAAATATTTTAATTATCCATTATTTTATATCCGACGACTTTCGTGTAAATTTTCGATCACAGAATATATGAATATAAAATACATAAATTCTTTCAACATTTTATCCGCCGTAGAATTATTAAATATTTTATGCCCAAATATATTACACTGCCCTTCAATTAAAATAGATGAAGTTGAGAGATTTAAATTTGAAGATCTTATAAAAATTTCTAATATTAAAGGTCTCAAAAAATTTTATTTTTATTATTCATTTGTAGAATATTCTGATGGAAGGTTAGTGCCAATAGAAAAAATTTTT
Organism: Panagrolaimus kolymaensis; assembly: GCA_028622995.1. Taxonomy (NCBI): domain Eukaryota; kingdom Metazoa; phylum Nematoda; class Chromadorea; order Rhabditida; family Panagrolaimidae; genus Panagrolaimus; species Panagrolaimus kolymaensis. The sequence continues at coordinate 473,551 of JAJQJQ010000029.1, read as the reverse complement.
GAATTATTTACAAAAGTTCAAATTTTTTCTTTGTAAGTTTCTAGAAAAAAAATTTTAAAGGAAAAATAATTGCCATTTTTTTAACAGCGGCGTAAACTCTTCTCTTTTTACACATGAAACGGCTAAAATTATGATTCAATGTCCAAATTTCAAAAATCTTAAATGGTTAGCATTAGGTGACCTTCCAGAAAGATTTGATTTCAAAATATTTTCTGAAGTGATGAAAGTAAGTTTTGTTGCCAAAGGATAAATATAAATTAACTAAACAAAGAGTTTCAGAAACAAAAACAAACTACTTTTATCCTTTGTTTTAAAGCAAATATTTCAGAAAATTATAAAAAGGAAGTGGAAAATTTTCGCGAAAACATATTGGGTAATTCCATATGTTTTGTCCGATCATAAAGTTTTGAAAAAACTTCTTACTTTAGATTTTTAAGCCCAAATGAAATTTGGTTTTAGCCGAATTATTGCTAATCCGATTTACTATCATATAGTTTAAAAAAAATAAAAGTTCGCAAACTTAAAAAATAGTTAAGTCCTTTTGAAATTTTTTTGATCGGACAGAATTTATGGAAAACTCTCAATAAAAAATTATGGTTTTCTAAATCCACCAATATTATTTCTTAAATTTGTATCTAAATATCTCTCTCACTCTCTTTATTAAATTATATTTTTGTTTTTGTTTTTTTTTCCTGTTAAAATTTTTTTTGTCTCTATTGTTTGAAATCTGGAATAAATTTCATCGTCAAAAAAAGTTGCCAAAACAAAAACTTTTTTCTAATAAATATTGCAAGAATAATTTACGCGCGAAAACATATGTGCTTTAGTCCATTTCCTCTTTTCTCAAAGCCAAAAAATATCATTTCTGCTAGAAGGTGTCTTACAAAAAGACATTCAAAAAACTATCCCTCCTGTTTATTTTCTCTTCACTTTCTTGTAATTATGCTGTCAAGGCATTTTAGAGTATCGCTCATTTATACCTCTCGAAAATTTATGACTGGAGGCGTTTTTTTCATTGTTACCTTTGACACAAATTTATCTAAAGTGTTTAGTGTGCCTTATTTCTTTTTTGTCGTTTCAATTCCCAAGCAAACCAGTGTGATTTGCTATTGATTTTTTTTCTGTTTCAAAAATATGGAAAGAATTGAAATTTCTCGCAACAACAATGTATCTTCAAATATTTTGCTTCCTAAAACTTTTAAATCTCCACGATATCAAAGCTTTCCATTACCAAGAGATGCTATTTACTATATTACCAAAAACGTTAGAACAGCGAAAGTTTATCAAAAATTGGTTCAAACTTGCAAATATTTTTATTCCAAAACCCCAATTATTTTTGCGGATGAAGTTATAATTTGTAAAAATAATTGTTGGTTTAAATTTGCTGGAAAGCAAACCAAATATCCACTAACTTATATTAACAAATTTTCAAGCAAATTTTGGTTGATTCGTCTTGTAATGATATTTTCAAGGGATTTCTTTCTTAATAATTTATATCGAAATACATTTGATTGCTATGCTTTGGGAATAAATCTTTCACGCGATTTTATTCCATTTGAAACCATCATCCACGCAAATAAAATTAGAGGCCTTAAACATGTTTGCATTCATCATACACTTATTAAATATGCTGATGGTTCGAATGTTTCAGTTGAAAAAGTTTTTGAACTCTTTCCAAACGTAGAAATATTCAATTTGTAAGTTTTTTTTTAAAAATTTGTTCCATATATTTTAAGGCTAATTAATTGTGATTTTTTTAGCACAAATGAAAATTCTTCTCTTTTTACACCCGAAACAGCTAAAACAATTATGCGATGCCCAAATTTTAAAAATCTTACAACTTTTACACTTGGATATATTTCTGAAGCGTTTGATTTTAAAAAGTTTTCTTATGCAATGAAAGTGAGTTAAAAACAATATTTTATAATTATGCTATAAATTTTTTACTATAACTGCAAATTTTAAAAGCAACCACAAACATATTTTAAGCTTGAATTTAGAGGAAATTTCTCTAAATTTTATAAAGGTAGAGTTCAAAGATTCATTAATCAAATGGGCTACTTTCATTTTTCAAAATTACCTATGATTACCTTTCCTGGAATAGAACCCTGCTTTTGAATTTGATTTCATAATATCTAACGACATTTAAATGAGACAATTTCTTTCAATTCTTTTTAAGATTTTTGTTTTTTTATGTTATTACAAATTTTGAATTTAACCCAAAAATTTTCTTTTCAAGTTTGTTATTAAGTTGAAACTATGATTTTTATTTTAAATGTTTTTGTTTAAATTTATAAATAAAATGATAGCAAATTGCAATTTTGGCAATCCATCAGCGCACTGCGACAAGTGAAAAGAAAGAGTTAAAGAAAAGTTATTGATTCACAAAAAAAGTGCTTGAGATATTCTTGACGAGATTACTGATCAGGGTTTAACCTAACCGACCCACTTTTTTCTTGAATTTTTTTTATTATTATTCATTACCAAAGCAAAGTGCTGACGCTTATTGACTATCAACTTTGGTTATGAAAATGGAAAATATTTGTTCAATGACTTTGCCATCTCATAATTATGCTTTCAAATCATTTCGTTATCAAAGTTTTTCACTTCCTGAAAACATTGTTTATTATATCGCTAAAAATCCAATATCAGCAAATGGATATTCAAAACTTGTAAAAACTTGCAAATACATTTTCGCTACAAACTCCATTATTGTTGCTGACATAATTGTATTTTATGAAACTTATTGTTTGTTTAAATTTAATAAAAAAGAAATAAAATTTAGTTTGTCTAATCTCCGCCAACAACCTTGTAAATTCTGGGTGATTGAATATATAAGAGCAATTTCATGGAACTCTTTCTACGCTTTACATTTCATGGGATTGCATTGTAAATCGTTAGAAATTGGTTATTTATCTGGAAATATTCTATTTGAAAATCTTAAGTTGGTAGGAAAAAATCTTAAAAGTCTCAAAGATGTATGCTTTTGTCCTACAGAAATAAAATATTCTGATGGCAGATATGTCCCTGTCGAAAAGGTTTTTGAACTTTTTCCAGACATTGACAAATCTGCATTGTAAATTATAGCTTTTTTTGGCTGAAAAATAAATTAATACATTTTTTTAGTTATGCTTTAGACTTATCTTCATTTACGCCCGAAACAACTGAAAAACTCATAAAACATCCAAATTTCAAGAATTTAAAAGAATTTTCTTTAGCATATATTCCAGGAACTTTTGATTTTAAAACATTTTCTGTGGCTTTGAAAGTAAGATTTATAAGCCATGTGTGAGAGTATATGTTTAATTTAAATATTTTAGAAGCAACGAGAAACAAAGCTTTATCTTATTTTTAATGGAGATTTCTCAAATCAATATAAAGACGAAGTACAAAAGTTTGAAAAGGAAGTTAAAGAATTGGGTCATACAAAATTACCTGAAATTTATTTTGAATAAATTAAGATATTTATATTTAAAAACAATTTTTTTGATTTTCATTTTACGTTATTGATATTTTCCATATTTTACCTTTGTTGAAAAATTCAAATAAAACAAAACTTTTTTAGTTTATGTATTTTCATTACAAATAACAAATTTTGAAAATCCTCGCGAATTATTACTTTTTTTGTTTTTGTTTTTGGCCCAAAATTATTGATTAATTAATGCCACTTTTATAATTATTTATATCTCTTTCGTTGGATACCTAACTTTGATTATGATTTGGAGGGCATTATTAGTCACTTTTTTGCGACTTGGAAAATAGCGATAATACAATGAAGGATTTTTTTTTATTGATTTAATAATTTCTTCTGACCTATATTTGTTAGAAAAAATAAATATTGATGATGACAAGATTAAATTAAAATTTCAATTTTTTCCATAGAATTTCGTTGTTAGTTAGTTAATTAATTCTTCGGCTCAAAAATATGGCTGAAAATTTGTATCCTCCTCAAATATATAGTTTCAAATCTCCTCGCCTCCAAATATTTTCTCTTCCATCGAATATTATTTATTATATTACCAAAAACCCAAAATTTGCAAATGGATATCAAAAATTAATTCAAACTTGTAAATATTTTTATTCCAAGAACCCTATTATCGTGGTTGATTATTTTGGAAACAATCAAAATCATTTTTCTCTTCAACATAATGGAAGAGTAAAATGTTTTGAGCTTTCAAAAACCTATAAAATTTTATGCAAATTTTGGTTAAATGAATATGTATCAATACAATGTTGGAAATCGTTCAATGCTTTTTTTATCAAAAAAATTATTGGTTGCAATCGTTTGGATATAAATTCATATTCAAGAGATATAACTCCATTTGAAAGCCTTAAATTTGTTGCACAAAATTTTATTGGCCTCAAAAGAGTTTGTCTTTATTCTACTGAAGTTAAATATTCTGATGGAAAAAAAAATGTGCCTATTGAAGAAGTTTTGGAACTATTTCCAAATATTGAAGAATTCAGATTGTAAGTTTTTAGTTTTGGATTTTTCGATGGTAAAGACACAAGTTTTTTAATTTCGACAAATTTTTAGCTTCAACGTTGATTCTTTAATTTTAACATCCAATACTGCCAAAAAAATTATTGAACTACCAAATTTTAAAAATTTGAAATATTTTTCACTTGGAAAACTCACAAAAGATTTTGATTTCCAAACATTTTCCGAAGCTATGAAGGCGAGTTTTTTATAATTTTGAGAATATTTATTATTATTTTTTAGGCTCAAAAAGAAACATACTTTTCTCTTGAATTTACTGGCGCTTTTCCAAAAAGTTATAGAAATTGTCTTCAAAAATTTAAGACTCAAATGAACTCCATCGATTTTACAAATCCACCAAATATTCAATTTTTTGGACATGTATCTTTTGAATAAGAAAACATGATATTACCAGCATTGCCTTAACCTTTATCGTCTCTCCTTATCTTCTTATTTACTCGTTTTCTCATTTTAATGTCACTTTTTCGAAACAAAATTTTTTCCCCTTTGTTTTATTCACAAACTTAAAATAAAGATTTATATTCTTTCTTTTTTTCAGTGATGACTAACAAATTTTTTTTAATATTTAATGCAACAGTAAATCTGATTTTATTAAAGTTAGATTTAATATCCATAAATTAGAAATTTATTTCTTATTTGGACACGCGCCTGTCATGCCAGCAATCTTTCGCATTGGAGAAAATAAAAAAACCAGAAAAACGAGTTATTAATTTGTAAAAAAGATCCTTGACATTTTCTTGATGAGAGTATTACTCAGGAATTAACTAAACTTTCAGTTCAATTTTTTTCATTGCCACAACAAATTTGTCGTAGCTCATTATTTTTTTCTTGTCTATCAACTTCAATCATGGAAATAGAAAATATTCGCCCAGTGACTTTGCCATCACTATTATATACTTTCAATTCCCAATCTTATCAAGATTTTTCACTTCCAGAAAGTATAATTTTTTATATTACTAAAAATCCTAAATCAACAAATGGATATTCAAAACTTGTAAAAACTTGTAAATATTTCTTTGCCAAAAATCAAATCATTGTTGTTGATCATCTCGAAATCTTTGAGATTTCTTGTTGATTTAAAGTAAACAAATATTACGAAAAGTTCTCACTTCCAAAAATCCATTCACTTCCATGCAAATTTTGGATTAATAATGGGTTAACAATAGATTGCTGGAGTTCTTTCATTCCAATGGTTAAAAAAATAATTGGAAACAATTTTTTGAAAATTATGTCTTCCACTGAAAATGTTCCATTTAAAGATCTTATTTTTATTGCTGGAAAAATAAATACTTTAAAAAGTGTTAGCTTTTCTAACAGATTTATAAAATATTCTGATGGAATGACAAATGTACCAGTTGAAAATATCTTTGAACTCTTTCCAAATATTGAAGATTTCACATTGTAAGTTTTGTGTTTTTGAACTAAATTCATGGATAGGGATGGCTCGGTCACGGATTTTCAAAGCCCATGTTTTAAATTTTTGAGCCCGGGCTTGAAAAAAATACATTTTCCTTCCCAATCTGGCCGTCTAAACCAGATGCCATCCATATTTATGGAATGCTTTTTCTGCTTTTCTTTTGGACTTTCGAATGGAAGAGTTACATGCAGCTATTTTTTCCTTACATATTTCATTATCAAAATTAGAGCCATGATTTTTTTAAATTATTTCGATGCTCCTTTTTTTGGAGTGACATACTATTAAACATGCTAATCACATTTCTTTATCATTTTTTAGCATGAATGATTATGGCCCTATAATAGTTACATCAGAAACCGCTAAAACAATCATTGAATGTCCAAGTTTTAAAAATTTAAAAAAATTTACCCTTGGCAAAATTACTAAAGAATTTGATTTCCAAATATTTTCTGAAGCGATGAAGGTAGATTTTTTAAAATTATATGACAATATACATATTATCTAATTAAAAACATTTTAGAATCAAAAAGAAGCATTCTTTTTTCTTGATTTTGACGGCGGCTTTCCTGCAAATTATATAATGTATGTACGAAAATTTAAGACAGCCATGTATTCGATGGGGTTTAGATGGTCACCAAATATCATATTTTTTGGACATCTTGAGCGATAATTTACATGTAACCCTAAAAATCAATCTTTTATTTAAATTTCTATTATTTTCTGTTATTGTTCCTTATTTTTATTGCCATTTTTTTCAAACAAATTTTTTTCTGTTGTTTACAAATTTCCTTAAAAATAAATATTCTTTTTTTCTTTTTCTTTTTTTTAATGAATAACAAAGAAGTATTATTTATTTAATGCAAGAAAAATATAAAAGGCCTTATAAAAATTAGCTTTAATATCCATAAATGAAAAATTTATTTGTTATTACGGCAAACTGCCATCATATTGGAACAAATATGGAAAAATCAGAAACAAGCTATTGATTAATAAAAGGCTTTTGACATTGTTTTTATGAGAAAATGGCGCTTGATTTAATTGATTTGAGTGAGCCGCTTTTCTGTTGCTTATTTTATTCCATTAACCGAGTTTGCTGATTGTCTTTTAATGGAAAAAAATAATCTTAATCGATGGCCACTCTATTGTAACACTGCTAAGACTTTTTTGATTTTGTCCCTGCGCCGTAGATCTACAAAAAGACATATCTGTAAGGCATTTAGCACCTTTGCATTAGTTAGAAGGGAAAAAAAATTGCAGCACTGTTTTCATTTACCAAGTATGATTATTGATTATTTTTAAACAAAAAATTTCCTATAAAATGGTTATTAAAAAACCAAATCACCGACATTGCGACTGTAACAACCGAAAGCAGGAATTGAAAATCCAACTTGAAAAATTATGCTTTATAATTAATTTGTTATTGATCTTTATTCAGTTTATGTGTATTTGTATTGTTTTGAGCTCAATAGAAAACTATGATACGATGAATTCAACTATCGCTCAAATTATGGTTGAACCGTGTGAAAAAAGTGGTGGATTACTTTCATATAATGAATATAAAAATTTATATCGAGATTGTATAAAAATAAATGAAGTAAGCTTCCTTATTTTTGATCATTGAAATTATTTACAACTTTAATGAACCTATTTCCGAGAAAACTCGGCGATAAAAAGTATATATTATTTTTTTCCTTCGCGGTTTATAAATAAGCTTTCTTCATATTTTGACCTGAGGGAATCGATTTTTGTTATACTTCTAAAAATTTCTCTTAATTATTTTTTTTCGATGCTCACCTCCATATTTTGTAGTCCCAAATTTGCTATGTCCACCAACCATTAAGTTTACTTCTAAAGATTTTTGAAAAATCCCAGCCTTGATTACAACAATTTGGTTTGATGGGTGCTGATGATTTTAGTAATTTGGTAATTTACTCTCGATAATTTTTTTTAGGAAATCAAAATGGAATCCGAGCTCTTAACTTTTTATAACCTGACTGCCTTAACTCATCATCTGAAAAAAGTCGTCAAAATTTTAACAAACATCAAAGAATCAAAGAATCTCATTATCCGCCAGCAACAGGATATACGAAAAAATTGTTTTGATTCATCAAAGACAACGTATATTAAAAAATATGAAGAAAATATTCGGTTGATACTTAAGTTTTTCTTATTTATCATTATTTTAGCAATTATTCAATTTAAATTAATTTTGTTTTTCAACGAAATCAAATACGCTTTTTTTCTAATTTTTGGTGTGCTTAATTTTTTCTTTTTTCTTTTTTTTTCTTATTATGTTTACCATTTTTCTGTTAATATTAATAATTTGAAAGTAATGAATATCACCGAAATTATGCCATTTTCTTGAAAATGCTTTAAATAATAAACTTTTTTATTTAAAAATTTTACATAAAGTCTAAGCATTTGCACACAAATTTCAACCCTACTGAAATGTAAAACAAACATAAAAATAAATATGTTTTTCAAAGTTGATAAAAAATCATTTACCTCATCCATCGCCTACTCTTTTACTTTCTCTTTCTCTCACTTTTATTTAATCAATCAAAGATAATCCTCCGCCAGATTATTAATGGTAAATCCGAGTATTTTTTTTGATTGATTGATTTGTTGCTTTTGAGCCCAAAAATGAAAAAAATGTTACCTCTTTTTTTGAGCCCATCTTCTCTTTGTTTCAATTTTTAATACATAAATTTACGATTTTACCATTTATAAACTTTTAAACCATTTTATTTTTTATTTTTAACAAACCCTAATTTTTTTTTTGGAAAAAACGTACCATAAAATTTTTAAGTTTTTTTATTTCACGTTTTTCATAATTAAAAAAATCGATCGAGACATTTATTTTTGAAAAAAATGGAGCTTTCTAAAAAAAGGGTATCAAAAAAATCTATTCTTCAACTGCACTGCTAATAATGAGTCGCTCGAAAAAAAGTAATAAAAGTAAAATTTTTAAAATTACTTTAGTTCAACAAAAAGAATTCGAAAAAAGTGATATAATGAGGCTAATCCATTCTACAGATATATCTCTTCATTTAAAATATTTTTCTCTCTCTACTTTTAAATTTATTTTTTATTTACTTTTCGAAGAAAACATTACTTTATTCGACGAAAAAAAAATACTTCTCCATTTTATTAGTTAATTTTTTTTCTTCTGTATCGTTTAAGATTTTTTACTTACGTTTTTTTGTTTCCGATTCAAAAGAAAAGCAATTTTTTTTTGGTAATTATCCCTTTATTTTTATTTTTTTTTTGAAATAAATTCCTGCAGAATATTTATGTTTTACAACATATTTTTCAAAAGGTGTTAAAAAAATTATAACGCTTCGAAATCACTGATGATCTTTTAAATGTAAACAAGATCAAAATTTTGTTTTTCTCCAATCAAAAATTTTCTTATTGCGTCAAACTCATTATTTTTTTTGATAAGCATAGAAATGAATTGAATTTTTTGTTGTTTTTAACATACAATAAAAAAGAAGAACGTCAACAGTTAGGGAAACCCAATGACTTGACTGATTAATTTTTAACACTGTTTTTCATTTTTGATTCTAATGTTTGCTTTTTTGGCTACAATTTTATGTGTGCTTTAAACTTTTTTGGACTAATGAGAGAATTGAAAAGCATATTCTTCTTTTCAGAACTGAACTGTAGCAAATACATATAAAACGTGTCAAAATATTATAAATTGGGGGAAAAAAGTGTAATGGAAAAAAATAATTATAAAACAAATTTATTGAACCACATTTTAAAATAATTATTTCAAAAAAATGAATCGAAATTACTATGTTCGATGGCTTTTTGTAAGTTTATATTTAATATTTTAGTTGTGAGACCGCAAAAAAACATATTGATTAGAATTTTTTTTCGGGCATGTTTTTTTCTTTTTTTAAACTAAAAATTCTTAATTTTTATATAAAATCCATTTTTTATATTCCCTTCAAGATTCAATAAACTTCCTTTTTTTTATAGCTAATTTGTGCATTTGCAACTTCTCAACTCATTGTTCTTATTGCTTATCGATTTCTACAAGCTTCAGCATTTGATCTTCAACAACCTCCATGTCCATTATCTTTATCATTTGAAAATTTAAATTTACACAACATCTCTTCTCAAAATAATAATATTAATGTTATTAATAATCTCAATGAATCCATTGCAAAAGAAGGAATAGCATTGGATGAAAAAAATGAATTATCCCTTCAAGACACATTCGACTCACAATCGGCTGAAAAAGATAAATCAATAATATTTATTGATGATTTACCTGAAACAAAAATATATTATAATTTAGATTATACTAAATCTCATCCATTTGAGAATCAGTGTAGATTTCCCCTGATCATTCATAGTAAGTTTTCAGCCGGGGAAAATGGATAATCCAAAGCTGCCTTTTATAGTTGCAAAAAAAAATATAAAATTGAAAGTTTTTCCAATTCTTTTTTCGTTAATATTTTTTTCAATAAAATTTAAAAAGATTTTTTATAAAAAACAAAAGAAAAAAGTCAAAGGAAATTTTTTAGATGACAAAGATTTATCCAAACATGTTGGGCATTATCGAGAAATCGATTGTTCCAGGGCAAAAATTAGACAACCTCCATTAGTGAATCAATTAAGGAATGGTGAAATTGTTATTGGTCGCCCACATCGCTCAGGAATATCAAATTTTGAATGTTTTTACAGTGAAATTTCTGGAGCTTTAGCACCAAGCAAAAAGAATGTGTCTTTTGTTGGAAATTTTAAAAAGGTTAATAATTTTCCTAAATAAAATACCTTTTAGAATAGAAACTAATTTAAAATATATTTTCGCGATATAAGCTAAAAAAAATTTTCAATTTTTATGAAGTTTTCGCAATTTTTTTAGTTTTATGGATTAAAATTTTAGAAGGCTTATTTTTGTGTTAACATCTTACAAGAATTTTCGGGGTGATACTCTAAAATCAAAATTTTAGTAAAACTTTTTTTATTCAACCCTTTTTTATGTAAATTATTTATTTTTTAGCTACCTCTTAGTCGCCGAATATTTATTCAAAAAGATCAATTTGTGATAAAATGTTTTTCCAAGAAAATTGAAGGTTTGCTTAAAGGACGACTGTACTTTCTGTCTTTTTCAAAATGTTTCAAACGAACCGCGGTTCTGTCCCCAAGTGGTAAAGTGCTTTGAACATCGAAAAACCGTAATACTACAGTAATTTGGAAGTGAGAAATTACGGTAGCATTACGGTTTTTCGATGTTCAAAGCACTTTACCACTTGGGGACAGAACCGCGGTTCGTTTGAAACAATTTGAAAAATACAGAAAGTACAGTCGTCCTTTAACTTTTGTTTTTGGAATATTTAAAAACGAATTTTTTTTGTAGTTTACCACAATGTATTTGCATGGATTTCGGATAAGCCTCGATTATCTCCACCAATTGTAAATGTTCCAAATAAATATAGTGTTTCACTTTTAATTATTGATTCATCTTCGAGGAATCAATTCTTTCGACACATGCCTTTAACTTTGAAATTTATGAAAGAAAAAGATTTTCAAATTTTACACGGATACACAAAAGTAAATTTTTAATTTGCGAAAAAATATTGTTTCAGAATACGAGTTTTAGATCGGCGACAATAGTGCCATAAATTTATTAGGAGTTTTATCGGGAATGGTTTATGCCAAGAATGGACGGGGCTTTGAAAATTTAGTGGAAGAAGATGGAGATTTTGATTTTAAAAAATTTGATAAAGATTTTGGAAAATATCCTGATTCCATTATTGCTAGAGCTAAACGTAAGTTTTTTTTCCACTAACATTTGGATCATTATCTATTAAACAATAAAAAAATTATTTTTATTTTTTGTTCTAAGCTTTTTCCTTGTGAATTCGGGAAAAAAATTTATATTTTTTTGAATTATATTTATTCAAATTTTTTATTGTTTCTACCAAAATTTGTGTTGAATTTGTCATTTTTAGAAGCCGGTTGTGCAACATTATGGAATGATGAAATTGCTACAACTGGTTATGGCCTTTTCCATTATTATGATTTCCAAGGTTTTCATCAACCCATCGCTGATTATTATTATCGGTTCGTGCCAATCATTTTTTTTTCACTGCTTTTTTTGATTTTTTGTGTTGGTTTTAGACCATTTTATGAATATCAATATCAAAACCTTGAAGCTTCCAAAGCTTGCAACAACGGTGAAAACATTTTACCAAAATGGTTAAATTTATGGGAACAATTTTCAATAAAATTTTCAAATCATTGCCATTTTTCATTTAATTTTATTACGGGTTTAACTCATGCAAGTTCAAATAATTTAGAACTTTTTGATGTTCCGGTTTCCGATGCTTTGGGGAGAATGGAAGTCGCGGGAGTGATGGAAAATACTTTTTTATTTATTATGGGCGACCATGGTCAACGAATCGTGAGCTTTTTAGGTTTTTAATTATTCCATAAAAATTTTTTTTTTCGTTTTAAGAGTCCAATTCAAAAAACTCATATAGGCCGAATAGAAGAACGCATGTCGATGATGGGAATACACGTGCCTCAAAAATTTCGAGAAGAATTCCCAGAAAAATTTAATAATCTCATAATAAATAAAAATAGATTAACATCAAATTTTGATATCCATGAAACTTTAGAAGATATTTTCGATTTAACTCTTGGAACAAAAAATGAAAAAAGAAAAAAGCATGGAATAAGTTTATTTGAAACAATTCCAAAAGATCGAACTTGTGTGGATGCAATGATACCAGAAAATTTTTGTTGTTGCATGGAACCTGTCGAAGATGAAAGGATTCAATTTGCTACAGTATGTTTTTTTATTTAAATAAAATTTTGACTCAAAGACTCCCGACATGAAACTCATTCTGTAACATTTTTTTCGTCTTTTCCATTTTGTTTAAAAAAAAATCTTTTTAAAATAAATTTAATATTTTCTTGCAGAGTCAGAAAAAATTAAAAAAACTTTTTAACTGTTTTGTTTTAAAAATTTTACAAAAGAAAAAAATTACTTTTCGAAGCCATTGATTCTGAACATAAGAATATTAAAAAATCTAAAATCCAAAAAAGCTTTTAATTAAAACAATTTTGCTGCTTTTTTTAAAATAAAAAACGCAAGTTTTATATTAAAATCTTGCAGTATAAAAACAATAAAATTTTGTTTCTTTGGCTATCAGTATTTTTATATTTCTAAATTTAAATATGGTATTTAATTTTTTTAGCCCTTAATTGAGCCAAAACTAAAATCCTATTTCGAATCAATTTTGGCAAATTCTTTATGCATTTCAAATTATTCATATGAAATTCAATCATCAAAAACAACCGCTTTCACCATTTCCACTCAAGCTAGATATGGAATAAGATTTCAAAAAGAATGGAGAAATATGTTAGAAAAAAGTATGAAAAAAATTGTTCGAGATATTTTTGAAATTGAATTTGAGGTGTCTCTGAATTTGACTCCCAAAGATAATGTTTCAGTCGGCGGGAATTTGGTGGTTCGAATGCAATATAACGCAATATTAAAACTTTTACAACTTAATGCTTCACCTTTATTAAAAATAGATTCATGTCCAGATATATTTGTTATAGAAGAAATTTGCGGGTGTTTTAGGTAAATAAAAATAAAGAAAAAGTTTATTTATAAAAAAGAAAAAAAATGAAAGCATTGGAAAAAAAGATATTACAAAAAAACTTGAAGTAGTTAGGATTATTTGGATTTTCTTGGGAAGGTAACAAATAAATTTTTTTAGGCAAATAAAAAAAATTGAAATTTTTTTTTTGAAATAAAACCCAGAAAATAATTTTTGAATGTGGTTGGTTTCGTTTTAAAAAAGGGAATTTTTTCGATAAAAAAGCCTTTTTTACTAAAGTTTTGCGAAAGCAAGAAAAATCAAAGTAACAGCAACTTCTGGGTTTAAACACAAAAATATTCAAATATCCTCAGAATCTTTCAGAGAAAAAGTTTCACAAAAAAAAAACTGAAAAATGCATTTTAAAAAATGATAATTAAAAGAATTAATAAATAAAAACTCGGACGAACCAAAAAAATTTAAAAATTTTAAGTTCCCAAAAATGCATCAAAATATCCCAAACTTCAGTTTCAAAAAAGGCAGTTAAAGAAAGAAGAAAGAAAGAAACATACAATTTATATCATTTTTTAAAATTTTTGTTTTGTTTTTTTATTATTATGAATTATGAATAAGGTATAAGCATAACTTGACGACCATGACGAGCTGTAGGTTGAGTGGGCAAAAATGTGGGCGCCCAAGGAAGTTTATTATATCGACGATCTTCTTCAATCGTGTAATTATCCGCGTGATCATAGAGCATAGGTTGAGAATATTCTAAACCATGTGCACGACCGCCCCAATATCTCGCATAATTTTCATGTCTCGTTGTGCTTATTGGAATTTGAAAGCATCGTCGATATTGAGGTGGCAATGGAATGGATGGAAATTCAGGAATGAGCATAGCTGAATGTGGTCGACGTTCGGCGGAACGACGAGATTTTTCTTTTGCTTCTCTCCATTCGCCCTGTTTGGGTTTGTAAGAATTATATGGGCGAAGATCGGAACCAACTATGTGTCGATCACTAAAAAAAATTAATTTTTATAAATTATTTTTAGTGCTAAAACCAGAAATAATTGGCTTACATCCATGACATTCCATTAGTTGGAGCAAGTTGAGAATAACTTGAAGATCGACGAAGTTCACCCAAAAATGGCCGATACATATCATCATATTTACAATGGCTTGCATGATTTCCAAGCTTTTTAACGCTATCAAAACTATAAAAAAAAATCAGATAAAGCTCTTTAAAAATTTTGGTTCGTTATAAAAAATAATTTTCGCGGCTAGGCAAAATTTTGAAGAATTCTGAAGAAAATTAAAGAGAAATTTTTCAGTAAAAAAGCAAAAATTTATTCATTTTTTTAATAATGGAAAAAGGAATAAAAAAGAGGTGAAAAATAAAACTAACAAACCTATCAGTGACAATGCTATTAAAAGTTGTATATGGTTTATTACCATATGGACCAGTATTCCATTTGGAATCTTTCACTCTATATTTAATCTGCAATTACACCACCTTTATTACCATAACTATCTCTCAAAATTAATTAAAACAAACTTCTGAGTAATCCATAATTTTTCAATATATTTAAATACAACAAAAAAGTATATCCAAAAATCCAAAAAAAAGTAAATCAATTTTAGCTAACAAAAGAAAGAAAGTTGAAAGACAAAAAGTTATTTTTTGTTTCAAGCTTGAAAAAAAATGAAAAAAATAATGGCAAGCTGAAAACCAAGGAAGGTCGAAAGTTGTGGGTGTCGTCTTGTCTCTTTGGCTTGCTTGGTTGCTATCAGCTCAACTTAGTTATATCGTGTAAAAAAGGGTTGAAAGGATCAAGCAAGCAAGCAAGAGACTCGACGACGAAACAAAGGCAAAGCAAGAAACAGCTGCTAAAGGCAAAAGGGAAGAAAAAAAAAAAAGCAGGCGACGATAGACGACAATTGCCCCCGCAAAAAAAAAATCAAAGAAAAAAATGTCCCTTTTTAAACATAAAAAAAACATCCAAGAAAAAAACGGCGGATGACAAATTGTTTATCAAACACAAACTAACATTTTATTATTTTTTATTTTATTTTTTTTATTTATTAAAAACAGATGATTTAAAAAAAATTAAAGAAAATAAAAAAACGTTTTTTAAATCCGCTTTCGCTTTGTTGGTGGCGGCTCGAAGTCATCTTCCTCGTCATCGTCGTCATTGCTATTTTCTTCTTCAGTTTGGGAGGAAAGGTTGATTTCAATTAATCGTTTATCTGAGATCTTTAAATGAGATTTGGAATGATTTGAAGGATCAGGAAATTCAATTCCAGCAAGAATTTTTAAAGTGGAATAAAAATATGACTAAAATTTAAATAATTAAAAGTAAAGGTTTCCTAATTAAAATTTTTTTAAATTCTAATTTTTTTTTTTAAAAAGAAAAATTTTTACATAAAAAAAATTTATTAAATTTTTTCGCTTCGAGAATAGCAAACTTTTCTATATTTACTAAAACAGTTTTCATTTATGTATTAAAACTTACACATTTCCAATTAGATTTCTTTGTTATAAAATTAAAAATAATTTTGAGATCAAGTTCTGGGTCGATTCGTGGAGTAAATACGAGATCACAGATTTCTTTAGCTGATTCATTTTCAATGTTATCCTCATTAATAATTAAGCATAAATTTAGGACATTTGGAAAAGCTCTTTTTAATTTTTTTAATAATTTTTTTAGTGACATATTTTGAATTCCATAAGTTTCATAATGACCAATAATAGTTAATTTTTTAACTGTTGGCAAATTTGTCCTGCAAGGAAATTTTTTTTTTGATAAATACTTTTTGAAGAAAAACTTACGAATGAAAATCAGAATTCTCAATATGATCAAATGGAATGACTTTCAGTAATAACTCGCGGCATGGAAGTGGAATTTCTTGGAGGATCTAAAAATAATAAATATTGTGGCAAACAAAAAAAAGAAAGCAGATTTTTACAGTTAATGAATAAATTCCCATTTGAACTACAGCTTTTTCAATATTTTTTAAACTTCGAATTGCTTCTAAACTTTGTGTTTTGCTAAGCCATACATCAGTCAAAATTAGTTCTTTAATATCTGTAAAAAAATTAAACTTTCAGCCAAAGCGTAATTTTTTTAATAAATTTTTAGTTAAATCGAAAACCTTAAAAAAATTATAATAAAACTAACTTAATTTTACAGCATCCCAAAATGGAAGAAAATCTGGATGGAATTTTTGACTTTCTAATTTTGTTATATTTTTTTGAAAGAGATTTGATATGCAAATTATTGAAAGTATCTTTTTTCCAAATCCAATTGATTCACCTTTGTCCTAAAAAATTATTTAAAAAAAATCAAAAAAATTTTTTAAAATTAATTGTTTTACATTTATAACTTCAATAAAATTATCTGATACCAAAGCAGCCGAAGTTTTGGCAAAAAAATTCAATGCAGTTTTTAATTGTTGTTTTCCACTTAAAATAAATTTTATTAAAGCCTCATCATTTGGTTTGAACCTTCTGAAAATAATATTTTAAAAAATAGAAAAATTTAAACATAAAAAAAGTACTCAAATTCATATTAGACTTACTCTCGGGATTTGAAAGACGAAGGTGGAGGTAATTTTCCAATTTGAAAAAAAATATCTTTGAGAATTTCGTTATTTAAAGCTGCCATTTTTTTGCGTTTTCGAAAGAAAAAAAGCAAAATAAAATCTTTTAACTTTCTTTAAAACAAAAAATAAAATAAAAAGTGTACAAAATTTGTTAGATGCAAATAAAAAAATTAATTAAAATTTATTAAACCTTTTTTACATAAAAAAAATAATGTAGTCAAAAAAATGTGTTACATACATAAGTTTTTTTTCTCACACACTCAATTGCGCTATATTGATTTAAAAATATGTATGTACTTTTACAAACTTTAAAAAGACAGAGAGAGAAAAAAGAAAGAAATGAAAGGTAAAACTAACTAACAACCATGCAGGTACATAACAACCGCAGCACAGCTGAAAAAGCAAAAAACAACCAAAACACTTTTTCCCTCTTGCTTTCTTTTTATTTTTTTAAACAGGTTTGTGCATCGGTCTTTTTTCAAAAACAGAAAAACAAGGAACAAACAAATCTTTTTGAAACGATTATTCTGTTTTACTTTTAAATAAACGTTAATTATTGAAACAAGTAAAATGCATTAAATTCCAGGAAATTTCCATTCAGGAATCAAAAAATTAACTTTTCTTCCACTCGAGAGCAAGATACTTTGCAATTTTTTTTTTCTTTAAAAATGTCTTAAAAATTTATTTATTATAAAAATTCAAAGAAAAAATAGCGCAAACAAATAAATTTACACAGTTCTCAAAGTTTTATAATTTTTTATTGATCAGATTTCTGGATTTTATAATCAATATAAAATTGATATTTTCCCGTCAACCAATTATATTTTTGAAGTTTAATAATTTTAATTACCAAAATATCTTTTTCCTGCATTGCGCCATTTTCGACTCTTTTTTCAAACTCTTCAATAATTTCTTCAAGTTGGGTTTTAACATTTTCTAAAGCATCATTAATATTAAAATTTTCTTCTAAAGCTATGTCTTCCAAATCCTGTAAAGACATATGTTTGAATATTTTAATTTGTTGTGAATCATGAAATCCCATAGTTATATCTTTTACATCCGCGAAATGACATTGAATTGCGGCTAGATAAGCATGAGAGGAAGAAATTTTGCCATCTTCTTTTTTGTTTAAATGAAAAGATTTAATTTCAGCTGGAATTAATTTTTCTTTAATGGCAAAATTTTCATCTTTTTTTGAACAAGGACCATCCTTAATTACGTTCGTGGTAAGATCACCATCAATTTTCGTGGTAGAATTATCACCAACATTCGTGGTAGGTGTATCCTCTAAAAAACCATCAATTTCAGCGGTATAATAAACCATCGTCGATCTTTTTAAATTTTTAAAATTCATTTGAAATTCTTTAAATGAAAAAGTTGTCCATTCATGAAAGGGATTTTTTGATAGCATAGCTTCAAAACATAAACCAAATGAAAATTTTCCAACATCTTTTTTAGAATAATTATTAAAATTAGCTTTCATATCCAAAATATAATAATTTCGATTTCCATTTTCTGAAAGTTTTCCAACTTTATATAAATGTAATTCACATTTTTTGCTTCCTGGAAGAATATCAATTTGAGCCAATTCTCGAAGACACGAACGATTGGTGATGATTGAATTTGGTTCAAAAGTATTCCATAAATTTGTTAATTGATTTTGATATTTATAAAGTAATGGCATCGAATTGTAATGATTGGGTAATTGTTGAGAAGTATAAGCCTTATTATCGAAATTTTGGCTTCCTTTAAATTCATCAAAACTTGGTATATTTTTTCCGTCAGGAAATGGTTGAATAATTCGATAAATTTTTGGATCTTGATTCAGAGGAAGTTTACCAGAATGGTGAATATTAAAATAAGTCATCGTAAAAACAAAAAATAATAATAAGCCATAAATTTTCTGGGAAAAGACATATATGAACAAATTGTTTTTACTGTATGCTTCTGTTTATAGTTAGCTAAGGGGCATACTTGTTTATTATGGGGCAATTAACCTGAATTTTTGTTTATCAAAAAAAAGTGCGCTTACATCGATTTTTTTAGTTCTGGCAACTTTTTCCATTTGTTGTCAGCTAACTTTTTTAATTGGGTAATTTTAAGTAAATAAAAATCCATTTGCTTTTTCGTCACCAAAAAAAAAATACACCCAAGTTCAGAGAATATATTTTATTCAAATTTTCGGATCTCATCGTTTAGTAAACGAAGCCAGGCATTTCTTGAAAAAAGGTAAAATATGGTTTCTGCTTTTTTAATAAACAAAACAAAATGATTTAAAAAATGTTTTTATTACCAAAAAGCAAGGGTGGCATTTATTTTTAAAAATCGTATAATTTTGCAACAATAAAAAACAGTAAAATTCTTCTATCTATCTTCCTCTAAAATTAATTGTTTTCCAAAAATACAAGTTTTTACGACAAAAGAAAAGTTCACAAAGAAAATTTGCATATTTTTATAGCTCTCAAATAACTTTTTTTAACTTTCTATTTTTCTATGTGGTTGCTTTATAAGGAGTTGGATAAGGCATGGGATCTAAATCTGACACATCTGTTTGGGGAGAATTCATTGGTGCTGATTCTTTTGCAGAATCATTTCCACCTCCACCACCATCGACATCGATAACAATTTTTCCTCGAACATCTTGAGTGGAACAATGTTTATAAGCGGAAGGGGCGTCATCGAATTTATATATTTTTTCAATATTTGGAATTTTAATCTAAAAAAATTAGAATATAAAATTTTTTTTCTTCTAAAAGCCAGAAAAAGAAACGAACTTGTCCATTATCAATTAAATTACTTATTTGATTTAAGCATTTTTCACTTGGCCAAAAATATGCATATGTAAACCATCGACCATTGAGCGGAAATAGCGCGCTTCTTTGAAAATATCTTAGTGCTGTGGAAAGAACACCAAAAGGAAGGCCATATTTATCTGTTTCTTTAAACAGTGGACTAACAATGCTTACATGAACGCTATTTTTCCATGATCTCATAACATTATCACTCCATTGAGCTAAATCAGATTCAACACAATCAAAAATTACATCGAATGGACCTTCGCTGGATAATTTATCTTTAGCGGAATGGTCATTGAAATCCACTGGAATGCCACCCATAGATCGAACATAATCCATACTGAAAATGGTCGATATTAAAAAAATAGTCAAAAAGGCAAATTTTTTGGAGGTTGAGGAGAGTAATAAGATTTGTCAAAATACTGTTCAGAAATGGTTACTATCATTATTAACAAAAAATGATAGAAAGTTTTTTGATGGAAAAACTCTTCCAAAAACTTTACTGTTTTCTTTCAGTAACTTAATTACTTACTGTTGAGAAGCACAGGTGGCTACAACCTTATCAGCTCCCCAAGCTTGAAGCATTTGAATTGCAGCAGATCCAACTCCACCTGAACCACCATGAATCAGGGCTTTGATTCCACGAGCATTATTTGGATTTACTTGAGCCGCCTGAAACACATTCTTTTTAAAATCACAAAAAACGAAAAATTCTCAAAGTTTTGGTGGAAGATAAAAAAAAAAGAATAACCAAGTTTTTTGTTGCAAAAATTTACATATTTTCCAAAAGTTTGGATAATAACGAAAATTATTAAAGAATTTGCTATCTTTTATCTGTTAAAAGCTTTTATGATTTTATAATTTTTATATATAAAATGTTTTTCTCATAATTTTATATATTCCTAAATCTTTGCCTTCCTTGACTTACAGTGACTAAAGCTTGCCAAGCTGTACATGCAACAAATGGCATAGTTGTGGCTTCAACATGACTAATTTTAAATGGTTTTTTTGCGATTGCATTTGATTTGGTCACAACATATTCAGCATGTGTGCCTTGCCAAGTTCCGGGTACCACAGCAATAACTTCATCCGAAACTTGAACATTTCTTACATTTGAACCAATATCCACGATTTCCCCAGAACAATCACGTCCAGAAATAAATGGAAGTCTAGAAGCTTCTGAACTTTGAAGAGATCCTTTTTCCAATTGTTTCCAAGTGGATAAAATATTTTGTCCATAACCTTCTGTTAAATTTGTATCAATTTTATTTACGCTTGCCGCCTGCAAAAAAAAAAAAATATATATTTAAATTTTTGAAGGAAAAAAATATGAAACTAAAAACTAACTTTAACTTTAATCAATATTTGATCGGGTTGAGTGATTTGTGGAATGGGAACTTCTCGTTTAATCAATGGACCTTTAAACTTTTCAACGACCCATGCTTGCATTGAAATTGGTAAAGGATTTGCTCGTCTCATGGCTGCTGCTGATGAGTTTTTAAATTTAAAAAAACTAAGAATCAAAATATTTAATTTTTTGGAAAACAAAAAAAAACAATAAACAAAAAATATATGTTTGGTGTTTGTTGTTTTGCAACAACTAACTTTTAAATAATAAAAAAAAATAATAAAATTCTGGCATTGTGTCAATTTTGCAAAAAGTAAAATTAGAATGAGCGTCCAGTTAGATTTCGAAATCTTTATGTCCACTAACCTTTTTCCTTGACCAATTGGAAAATTTCAAGTTTTTTACCTTCAACACTTTTTAATATTTTTTTACTTGGAATTATGGCTGAAAATATTCTTCCTTTCGATCATCAACTACAACTACCCATTGTGGCAGCTTTTGCTTCACCTCATCTCCTTTTTTTGTTATGTGCTGTAATTTATTGATTGAATATATTTTTTTAATTTAATCTTTTTGATTTGATTTTGCTTTTGCAGTTTTGAAAAATATGTTTAATAAATAATGAAATGAAATGCTTCGAAGATTAGTGTAGTAAATAATCGAAGTTTACAATAAAGGCAAGAATGTGAATCGTCAATCAATAAAAAAAAGAATGATAAAGCTCTTAAAAAAATGCATAGTTAGCACACAAAAATTATTTACTTTACTTAATTTTTGGTACTGTCAGAAACCAATTAATTTTTTTTATTAAAGTCATGCGTTTTTTATTATTTGTTATTGAATGTTTTTCTGATGTTAATAAAGATTTGAATAAATGATAAATGAAAGTGGCCGGATCATTACTGATTTTCTAGTACCGATAAGTTTTAAACATCCAAAAGAAAAAATTTAAAAATAAAAATGAGAAACAAATCAAAAATATGTTATGCAATTTTCAAATAAAAAATATAAAGATATTCTGATTATGCATCCATTTTGCAGAATAAAAAAATAGAGCGCCTTTTTTTGGCCCAGATGTTAACATCAGGAAATTTCTTTTCATTTGATACTGTCGATCATCGGAATTCTTTCATTAATATACATGGCACTCTTCTTTTTTTTTAAATACCAAAGACGCAACAATTTTAAAATTTTTAGTATCTTTTGTGATCGTCGTTTTATGGGATAAAAAAAGAATGGCGCCATTTTTTTTGTGTATCGAAGGCTTTCGGCTTTCGTTTAGTTATTTTTTTGTCACTTACGTGATCGATGACTACTGCCCTATGTTTCTTTGAGTGGATGACAATTTTGTTTTTTCGGAGAAAGAAAAAGACATTTATGAGATTGCGCAACACATAATTTTTACTTTGCCTTCCAAAAAATAGGCGTAAATCGTGCCTCCTCTAAAATCTTTTATTGTATCTTTTATGACCTTTTTTTGCATCAGCGAAGTACTTTTCTTCTGTTTTTTTTTTCGTTAAAAATTGTTTTCTTAATTCGTGTATTTATTTTTTCGGGCATTGTTGATTCTTTCTTTTTTTGTTGCTTGTTCTAAAAATTTTTTTGTTTTAGTTCAAAGAAAAAATGGATGATACAGATTTCTCAAATCCTAAATTTACTTTTGCTTCACCTCGTCCACAACAATTTTCAATTCCTGAAAATATTGTCCATTATTTAACTAAAAATCCAAGTTCTTCTCGAGCATGGAAAAAATTAGTAAAAACTTCAAAATATTTTTTTCCAAAAAATCAAATCATCGTTGTCGATTCCTTAAAACCTACTGAAACCGATTTAGGTGACCGTGAGCTAACAATTTGGGAAGCTTCTTTGCGCCGAAAGAGTAAAATAATCAATGTCAAAACTTATCCCTTCAAGTTATGGCTGACTGGACGTTTAATGGCCATGTACAATACCAACGGCATCAATCGCATGTTTATCTCAAAAATTTATCGAAGTGATATTCTTCATTTAAACTTGGATAATGAATCGATTTTCTTTGATCATTTATGTTTTCTAACATCATCCAATAAGCTCAAAACACTTTCGATAAATAACGTGATTTTTAAAAATGACGATGGAAGCATGGCGGAATTTGATAAAATTTTAAAGCTGCTTCCAAATATTCGAGATTTACAAATGTAAGTTTTTAGTATCTTTTTTAAAAATAAATTTTAAGAAATGTATAATTGCAGCTCTTTTCGTCATGAAAACCCAGTTTTATCCTCCGAAGTTGTTGGTCAAATAAATGAGCTTCCAACCTTTAAAAAATTGATTAATTTTCAATTCGAAAATGTCTTAGAAGGTTTTGATATTGAAGCATTCACAATTTTCATGAAAGTGAGTCTTAACTTTTGGAAGAAAATTTTTTATAAATAAACGTTTATAATTTTTTTTCAGAAGCATAGACACGCAAAATTTAATCTCACTTTTTCTCATAATATTACTTCAGCAGAATATATCGCGCGACTCCAAAATTTTGCTGACAGTATAATTAACGAAGAAAAAAATCATGGTGTTCGAGTACTTATAAATTTTCCTCAACTTGATATGGAAAAAGCGAAAATGATTGAAGAAATATATTTAACCCCAACAGAATATGATGAAAATGGAAGAAATGCTAAAAGAAGACGAGTCCATTAACTAATTTTTTTTAAAGATTTCTTGTATTGTGGCTCTCTTCCAAGAATTATGGCGCCACTGGCTGGGGTTTATCTGAAAAAATATGACATACATACTCTCAAGTTTTTGAAAAAATGTTTTTGCTTTCATTTTTTTAGTTTTAACTATTTCTAAACTTTTTTTTGTTCTTGATAATTATTGTTGTGCCTAGGATCGTATTTAATTGTAAGCATCGTAAATCTTTTTTTCTTCCTTTTTTTATGAAAACGTATAACTTTTTTTATTTTTTTCTACATATTCTCGTTTACTAATAAATGATAAAAAAATCTCTCATCAGTTGAAAAAAGAAAACACTTATAATTCAGTTGTATGTCCAGTTTTGCCTGCTGGCATAAAATGGCGGGATGAAATTGATTGTATTTTCTCATCTCATAATGCTTATAAGACTTAGGATATTTGTAAAATGTTGCTACTGTCTTTATATTATGTTAATTGGTAATAAAGGGTATAACGATAGTAGCGGGAAGTTAACCTTATGACACTTTAACCATTGACCAATCTCAATAAATAGTCTTGAAAATGAATCAAATGTTGCTTATAATCAAAAAAGTATACTTTATTAATTCAAAAATACCAAAACATTAAACACAATAACATAATTTTCTAAGAATAGGACTATCAACACAGAGTGAAGTATTGCCATACCTAAAAATTGACGATAAAAGAAATAAAACGTTTGAAAGTTTCATCATTGACTTACTTATTAACTCTTTCAATATCATTCAAAGCAGTTAATTTTCCAGTTGATTCATCTTCAATAACGACACCTTCAAAAATAGCATTGGATGGAGATTGAACAGAAAATTGAACATGATAATGAATAATTTTGGATTTAACATCGGTTGTAACAGAAGAAGGTGGAATTGTACGTGATAAAGATGTTACATTGTTCAATTTCATCCATAAACATTTTCTCTGAAAAAGAAAAAGAGAAACATGAGGTATGGATAAATAAGAGGTTAGTGAAGCAACAAAATTACACATTTTTGTTTAATGCCACTATTTTTTTGGAATTTATCAACAAAAAAAGAACTTACAGTAACACTTTTTTCTTTGAAATAATCATGAATCTTTTGAAGTATTAAATTAGCATATTTGATTCCATTTGATGGTGGAAGTTGAGTTTCTTCAAAGCATGGACAAAATTGTGATGGAATTTCTGCATCCAAACAAGTTCGATGTGGAATTGACGATAGTAAAGAAATGCCACGAGGAAGTAATGGAGCATCCAAAGTTGTATAATTACCCTACAAAAAAAATAACAGTGAGCAAAATAAACAAAACAAAAAAGTGTACCTGTAATGTATGTTTAAGCAAAGCATGAAGATCAAAGTGATTAGTTAAAACTTTTCTATTAGATATCAAATTTGCTGAAAGCTCACGATGTTTCTCTTTGAACCATTCAGGTAAACGAACAGATAAAAATGGAAGTTTTGATTCTAAACGACCAAGAAAAGATTGACGAAACCCGGAGATACGTTGCCCATGATCAGAAAAAACTATAACAATTGATTTATTGAAATGTGGTTCCATGGTTGAAAGAAATTCAGCAAAATTATCATCCATATATTGAGGAGTGTTCATATTGTCATGCGATAATTCATTAAACCATTGAAATACAAATTTCCTTTTTCCTTCATAACCTGAAAAATAAAAGTTATACAAGCTCTAAGAAATTTTTCCACCTAGAAAAAAACAAACAAACGGAAAATGTTTAAACCAAAATGTTTTTACACAACTAAATGAATGATGATGCAAAGGCAAAAAACAGACCTTTCAAAAAACTTTGAAGATAATCCAAATATAGTTTATGAACAGATATATCATCATAACACCATTTATTACTTTTCTTCTTCGAATTTGATTCATCAATAGCAAAAGACCATGGAAGAAAATAATGGTCGGAAAGTTGACGAGCAGTGAAACCATAACTATTAAAAGTAAATAGTCCATAACCAGGCCAATCTTCAGAATAAAAAGTTGCATATCCATGTTTACCAAAAGTGAACCAGGGTAAAGTTGTCCAATTATCGAATCTTGTGTATGACTCCCATGGAATGGTGGCTTCAAATTCCTGGAATATGTTTAAGATAAACTATGATAAAATAAAGAAATGTAACAAACTCTAACCTTCTGATTAACATCAATAACATGTTCGCCCAAAAAAATTGCCATAAGATTTGGATAACTATTTTCTCCAACTTTAGCATGCTTTTCCATAACAACGAATCCAAGATTATTCAACATTTTCATAGTTTTTGGCATTTGACGAAACATATTTGAACGTGACATTGAATCTATTCCAATCATAATGAAGCTCAATTGATCTTCTGTTTCATCTTCGAATGGCCTAAAACATTCATGCATATATAAACATGTTTAAACAAAACAAAAAACTTACTTTCCAGTTTCAAGTGAAACATTTTTAGGTATAACCGTAGCCCATTGATATCGATATCTTTCATTACCAAGTTCGTTAATACATGAAACATCAACAAAATCATTTTTAAGTTTGACTGGAGTTGAATTCAATGACATCCATTCTTCATATTTCACGGTTTTATCAGACACACCAGTGTTATGACCAAAATATCGATATTTGCATGATGAATTAGGATTCAAAAGCATCAAAGTACCATTAATGAGAGCAGTTTCTTTTTTCTAAAAATATAAAAATATGGTTGAAAGAGGAAAATGAAGAAAGAAAAAAACAACAAACTTGTATCGAATCACATTGAAGAGGTGAACGCTTTTCATAATATCCGGATATTCTTGGATCAAATGGATTTGCAACAAATTTGCAGCCATCATCATTCAAGAAATTAAAGCTCGCCTAAAAATGTTTGTGGTTAGTGTTACAGTGAAATTTAAAAAAACGATAGATTTTAATATAACCAACCTATTGCCACTTTAAGCAAACCCTATGGTTCGTAAAAAGTTTTTTAAATTTAAGATTACTTTCGATAATAAAGAAAAAACAAAACAAAACAAAACAAAACAAAACAAAACAAAGAAAAGTAAACTTACATCAATGCTTTCCAACTTTCCAAGCAATGTTTCATCTTGAAAGAAGAAGAAATACCATAACGCCATAATTCCAAGAAAGATAATTATTAAATATTTCAATTGTTTTTTCATTGAAACCAGAGACGACGACGACAACATGGTTGAAAGTGTTTAGAAACTCAAAATGACGGCTTTCACTTTTTTGACAATGAAGCGTTTTTTCTAAACAAATTTGCATAAAACAAGTAAAAGCTTCATAATAAATTTTATTTCTTTTTCGCATGTATTCGTCTCTGATTGTTGGAAATGATTCATGGAAGATTACCAAAATAAATATCTTTTCCTTTACTGCATTAAAAAAATAGAGATTTTTGTATATTAATCAGCATGTTGGTTTTTTTGTTCCTGCTTTGATTTAGCTAAAAATCAATATTATCTTTTATTGAATACATATTTTTTATAAAGCTAAAAAAAATGAATATTTAATCGAAGATATTGTCAAAAGAAAAATACGAATTATCAGTTTAAAATTCCATAAACCTCTTTCTTTTAAAAACTATGTTGACACTCAAACCCGGATTCTTTTGTTATCGATCTAAAAAAGAAAAAAATAACAATGTTTACGTAACACAGCGCAATCATTTTCAATCAAAGGCGGAGTAGAAATGGACAAGCTCAATCGCGATGAGAGACACAAATAAAACAAAAACAAAATGTACTAACAACTCATTTTGGTAAATAAAGGATAAAAAAAGGATAATAAAGAATCTTTCCTTTAAAATTTTTTGTTTCTAAAAAAATTGGACACGAACTTTCTTAACTATAGTTCAATTTTTTTTTCATAGCTGAATAGGGGATGGGAATTCCCATCCTCGGAGGATGGATGGATGTCCCTCGATGATCGACCAAACGAAAAGTACCACAGGGGTTAAGTACGTGGTTTTGAAAGTACAAAATTTTTGGGATAAATTAAATATTTTTCATTGATTCTTTATTTTTTTGGACGGAAAAAAAGCTTGGTTTTCTATTTTTGTCGTAAATTTTTGATTTTTAATTGAATGTATATCGTTTATGCTAGACTTTTTCGCTATTTAAAGCTTAATTCTTCCCATAAAAATGTCTTTAGGTTATTTACTAATCAATCTTCGAGTTTTTGTTTTGTTTTTTTCTTTGAATCGCTCAAATAAATTTTTTCCATAGCTTTTGCTTTTTTGGGTGAAAGTTGATCAAAAGCAAACAAAACTCAAAATTTTTAAAATAAATAATGAAAATAGTTTAATTTTAACAGCTTTTTTATATAACTATTTTATTTGTATGTTTTGTACAAATTTTCATTATCATTCAAAAAATATTATCTTTCTATTTTTGTTTCTCTAAACTGTGTAACCACTAAAAATAAATAGTTTGAATAACAAAAGCTTTTTATTTTCTTTCTTTTTTTAAATCACAAACGATCGCTTTTTAAACTTCTTTCTTTGATGGCCTTCCTAAAAGCAGTCGGCGTATCCATTGCGCTATTGCTTTTTTCTTTTTTTAAACTGCGCTTTGTATGTGTGTCTCTTTGTGCTGGTCAAAAATAACAATCGTAACTTCCTCAACAGTTTTGTAATATTTTTTGATTCCCTTACCCTTGCGTTTTTCACGCTTGCTTTTGTCCATTTTCTTTCAGTATTTTCATGTTTTAAAAAATTGTTAATGTCTTAGAAAAGCCATATACATCACGTCTACCTATTAATCAAAACATTTTCATTATTGCAATAGCTCCAAACAGCTTTTTTACTTATAAATTGATTAAAGTTTTTATTTTTTTATCTCTTCCAAATGACTTCAATGCTTTCGCTGAGTAGTATCATTATTAATTTTTATTTTTTTGACTCATCTGTAACATATTTTTTAAAATAAAAAAGATTCTTTTTTTTTCGTAATTACTAACGTCATCTCTAAAAAAGATTTATCTATCACTGAGTTGCCATTGTCGACAGAGATTTTATTATCATGAAATCTAGAAATTAAAAAAATTTTTGATACTGACTAACACAAAAGCGTTTGAACGAAAATATAAAGAATGGTATATTAATTTTGATGCTTTTTTCTTCTTGTTATTTTATTCACTTTTTCGATTTGAATAATATGTTTAAGTTTTTTTCTCAATTATTTTAACGTATCTTTTGAGAAGAAAATCATGAAAATATGCCGAGTTTAATAAAACCGCTGCCTATCCTTATTTATATGCTTGTAAAATGTTTTTTTATGTAAACTTATTGGATTTAGAGTCGGATTAGCTAGTATTTTAATTATTATTTATTTTCATTAATCATGTTTTCTGCAAACCGAAATGCTAATGAAAAAAGTGTTGGAGGAGTAGCTCGGCTTTCTGCTGGCAAAGTTACTTCAGCTATTGAAAATATTAAAGAGGGAAAAACTAAATATTACAGAAATTTTGTAAGCTAAAACCTATCTAGATCCATAAAATGGAAAATTATTCAATAATATCGAAGCTCATTAAAAACGTGGAAAAAAATAAAATATTTATCAAAAACAAGGAAAGTTCTTCTTTTTTTCTTCTTCAATGGTTGATAAAGACAAGATTCTATATTCAATACTACTAAATTTATTCATGTCAATTCATAAATGCTAGCTTCTTTTTCCAAAAAGCGCTTCAAAATTTGAAAGATGGTCGAGCGAACTTAATTTTTAACTTTTTTTCATTGTTTTTAAAAATTCTTCTGATGGAATGTTTTGAAAATTAATAATCTTTTTTCTTTTTTCGTTTTTTAAATGCCGTGAATTGCATGCAAATATTTATTTATTTACCAGTCTACTACCACTAAAAAAATGTGTGGCTCCAAACCAGGGTTCCGCGGAATAGCTGAAGTAACTTTGCCAGCAGAAAGCCGAGCTACTCCTCCAACACTTTTTTCATTAGCATTTCGGTTTGCAGAAAACATGATTAATGAAAATAAATAATAATTAAAATACTAGCTAATCCGACTCTAAATCCAATAAGTTTACATAAAAAAACATTTTACAAGCATATAAATAATGATAGGCAGCGGTTTTATTAAACTCGGCATATTTTCATGATTTTCTTCTCAAAAGATACGTTAAAATAATTGAGAAAAAAACTTAAACATATTATTCAAATCGAAAAAGTGAATAAAATAACAAGAAGAAAAAAGCATCAAAATTAATATACCATTCTTTATATTTTCGTTCAAACGCTTTTGTGTTAGTCAGTATCAAAAATTTTTTTAATTTCTAGATTTCATGATAATAAAATCTCTGTCGACAATGGCAACTCAGTGATAGATAAATCTTTTTTAGAGATGACGTTAGTAATTACGAAAAAAAAAGAATCTTTTTTATTTTAAAAAATATGTTACAGATGAGTCAAAAAAATAAAAATTAATAATGATACTACTCAGCAAAAGCATTGAAGTCATTTGGAAGAGATAAAAAAATAAAAAAAAATATTCAAAAAATTAAAAATCCATTCTGTCAAGTCAAAGAGACTTTTAAAAAATGGCAGAAAAAATGACTTCAGCTCAGATAAGAAAAATATAAAGATTGATCGTGGCAATGATAAAAAAAATATGATTGGGTCAAGCAACTATTTTGACCTGAGCTCATTCATAAAAAATTGTTTTTGTAAATAAACAAAATTCTAGGTCATGACTTTGAGTTAATTATGTTTTCAATCGATAAAAAAATGTTTTTATTATCCAAAAATTGTGGGAGACTGTTATTTTTATATGGATTCAACAACATCAAAAAAAAGATGGGGCTGATCAGCTGTACTGTAAATGAAAAATTTTGTCTCTTGAAAAAAGATACGATTCCAGAATACATATGCATGCCTTCGTTACTTCAATTCGCCAAACATGTTCCTCAGCGCTTGGAAAATAAAATTTGCATAACCACTCTTTTCGTTGCTTTTTTTCTTCTTTCATTTTTTTCCTTCCAGAAAATTTACTTTTGCTTTTTATTGCTCAAATCCGCTGCTGCTTTGTTTCTTTTTTATTGTAAAAAATGAAGTTAAAATTTCGTGTGTTTTACTTATTATTGTTTGCTGTTGTTTTATTAACATTTTGGAATATTAAATCACATTTTATTGAGTGGCACACCGAACCAGAAATACCACCAAGTAAGTTTCTATTTATTTTAATTGATTGTTTATTTTTATGTTTTTTAGATGCAACAGTAATTTTATTTTGGACACCTTTTATGGAGCAAACAACTTATGTTAAAGAAATACAAAAATATTCGAATGAAAATTGTTTGAAAAAATGCTTTTTTACTGCTGATAAAAATAAGGTTGGTTTTCTTTCTCTATTAACTGTTTCTTACATTCATTTTTTAGGCTATGAATGCATCTGCCATCGTTTTTCATATTTGGGATTGGAATGATCATTCTATGCCTTCACAACGTCATCCTGAACAATATTATGTATATTTTAATTGGGAAACACCTTTAACCTTAAATTGTAAGTATATTTGACTTTCTACAATATACATATTAAAAACTTTTCAGTGTATGATCGTTACAAAAAACCTAATTTCTTCAATCTCACTATGACTTATCGAACTGATAGCGATATTCCAGCTGTATATGGTCGATTTATTGGAATCAATGATTCAAGTTTTGGTGAAGTGGAAACATGGTCGTGGTCTGAAGTAAAAAAAGCTGTTTCAAGAAAGAATAAATTTGCTGTTCAATTTGTTACTCATTGTAATGCACCTTCAAAAAGAGATGAAATTGTTGAACACCTTATAAATGCCTCATTTCCTGTCGATCGATTTGGTAGCTGTCCAATAAAAAATCCATGTCGTAGGGATAGATGTGAACCTAAAATTTTACGTAAGTGTCTTTCTTATCCTTAACCGCTGTTTTTGTATTGCTTATTAAAAATGTTATTTTTCAGCAAATTATTACTTTTATTTGGCATTTGAAAATAGCATTTGTCAAGATTATGTTACTGAAAAGTTTTGGAGACTTAAAAAGCTCATTGTTCCTGTGGTATTGAGACGAAGCATTGCGGCTCTTGTAGCACCAAATGATACTTTTATTGCTGTTGATGATTTTGATACTATTGAAGATCTCGCTAAATACTTAACCTACTTAACTCAAAATCAAACAGCATATTTGAAGTACTTTGAATGGACAAAAAAATATCAAAAAAAGAACTTTAATTGGTCTCATGGATTTTGCGAACTTTGTCAAAAATTGATTGATTCTGATTTGGGACACAAACAATACGCTGATATTGGAAAATGGTTTAATCCTCCTGGAAATTGTGATGTTTTATAAATATATTGTAGTTACTATTTGTTTGTTTGTTTAATAAGTAATGTAATGTTAAAATAAAGGTGAATTAATAAAAAGATTTTTATTGTTAATGCTAATTGTGGCTAATTCATTTTTTTATCGATTACGTTGTTTTTTGCTTCTTTCATTTTCAACTTACTACTATCAAATTTTAGATTCAGCTGATCATAATGTAAATATGGTTTCTATTCTTTATCCAAATCCTCAACCTCGTATTCCTGATACAATCGAACAACGTCTAGAAGATGAGATTATAATTGCATATGAAAGCCTACATACAATTTTGCTAGATCATTATGGAAGAAATTTTTTTTTAATTTTGATCGCTTACTACATAGAACTTTTTGATTTTCAAAATCCAACAACTTTCTACGATTATTATTACATTTTTATGGAATTCTATTGCTTATTCTTCATCTTCCTTCCAACTGTAATTTTTTCTTTTCGTCAACGCCTTATGTACCTAAGGAATTATGCTTTATATTTGTTTGTTGTAAGTTATTTATTTTATTTTAAGGTTTCTCTCTTACATGCTTGTTTTTTAGGTGGCTGAACTTGTTATCCTTCCTATTGCGCTTGTTAATTTCTACTTAGCACATTTTCCTGGTTTATTACGTTTATATTATCTTTTTGACCAAATGGCATTCATCGTCACTTGTGGTCTTTCAATATATGTAGCTTATCCAGGGTATCTCGCTTCAAAGGATTTGAAACTATATCAACATGGAACTCGTCATCGAATATTTTATATGCCAGCAAATATTAAAGGTGCTTAGTTTTTTCTGTAATCTTTGTAATTGATTGTTAGGACTTGCTTGTTTATTGTTTTCATGGTTAAATAAATTAATTGTTTTGCTACTTTACTGTCTGTTTTCAAAGTCAATTTGCTTCATATTAAATTCTTCGCTGCAAACAAAAGCCAAAGCTAATGGATGACAAAAGCATTGTTATTTTATTCGAATAAGCTTTATTGTATTATTATAACCTTATGTAAGGATGGGTAGCGGTGCCTTTAGCGCTGGTGTACCCGTCTTTCTTTTTTTCGTCAACGCTAGCAATCTCTTGGAAAAAGTAGAAAGATAAGATCGCCGATTTCACAGTTTTGCTGAGAAATCAAGTAAATGGCTCTTCTTTACTTTAGCGTACCCGGAAAAAAAATGAAACTTTCATTTACTTTTCTTACATTTTTTTATTATTGCTTTTTTTAAACATAAAATTTACATATATTAAATTTGGGGCAAGTATATTTTAGGCACTTGTTTTTTTTATTATCCTACTGATACTCTCAATCTCAGGCTTAGTTTTGCCTTAGGATCTCAGTCAACGCGTCGGTTTTCTCTAAGTGTCTAAGTACTTTTTGGGTTTTCGAATATGTTTGGAACCTTCAACAGCACCAGACATCCCTTGCTCCTCATAGTTGGGCAACGGGTTTTATCGGCGCATGAACTTATTGAACGATCCAATAGTTTATTTATCAATTACACACGTCCACTAACAGATTCAAGTAAGCATTTTTATGGTTTAAAATATATTCGTGTATTAATTTTTTTATTGTCAACACCAACATTCAAAAATTAAAATAATGGATTATAGCAACAACAACAACCTTGAGTTTTATTTGTATTTTTTTAAACTAATTTTTATTACTTTTCCCATTGAAAGACAGACATGTTGCTTGTGACATAGTTTATTAAAAATTTTATAACAAAATACAAGTTACAAAAACTAAAATTTTTTATCAATAAATTTAGGAAGAAAAAACTAAGATAAAAGTATATTTTTACTTTTTTAAAGTCCTATAGTGAAAAAGAATTTTATTTTAGCTTTTTAAAACTGAAATAGGATGATGTTATCCATTGTGTAGAGACAACCTGTATGGTTATCTCTTACAGCATAGCAAAAATAATAGTCAATGGAATGTAATGCTGCTAAAGCATCTTCTTCATCCTTTGTTAAGTAAATAATTTCAGGATCAATAAGTCGAACATCATCTACATCAGTTGATACTTTATATTGCCGTAAATCAATGTTTTTATGATCATCTAATTCAGTTAATCTTTTCCAATCATGCCGCTCGAGTGGAAAAAACCCTTTAAGGTTTCTTTGATGGCGGAAATATTTTGGTATACTGGAATTGTATGAACATGTGATTGGATCAAAAATGGGGAATATATCTGGCCAAATAGCTTCTGATTCTTCAGGAAGTAATTCTTCCATTGGAAGGCCGTAACCAGCTAAAGCAATTCTGTGATTAATATTGTTTGCAAAGTTATAAGAAAAAGTGGAGAACTTACTATCTTTTATAAATGATTCACGTCTTTGGATTGCAGATTTCTTTTCTTTTTTTATTCTCTTAGAAAGGAACTTTAATTCCTTAATTCGTTGTTCTATTAAAAACATTTCGAAATCTTTTTCAGCCACCGCCCTTGAATACATGCCGCTTAATTGCGGCAGTTCATCTGGGCCAAATTTATAAGACATAATTTACCCAAAATTCTAAAAAAACATTTTGTAAATTGTAAGAAACTATATAAAAAAAAATTGATATAAACCTCTAGATAATAACTATCTTTAAATAATAGGATTTCCAAAGTAAAAATTTATTTTCAATTTGCTTTATAAAAAAATGGACTTAGAAGAAGCATAAATGAGGAAAAAAAGCTAACTTAAAACTAAACATTTTAGTAATGATTTTTGAAACAATAAATTTAATTAATCTCTGTAGTTTTTATAACATTTAAGCAAATGTTTGAGAGTGGAGAGTTGTTGTAACCCATCAGGCTCGTTTTTTAGTTATTTCATTTTCTTTCAACTATAGAAAAAAAAAATCTTCATTCATTTTATTTAAGTTATTAGTTTTTTTCCTTTCTTTTCATTCATAAACTAAAGATTAAATTATTTTAAAGAGTTATAAATTTTTATGATTTCTTTATTTTCACTTACCAAACACGACCAATTACTTTTTTCACTTAAAAAAATAATTTAGTTACAAATATAAATTTCAAGATATTTATTATTGGCGCTTGCAGCACCAAGAAGAGTTTCTTGCCCTCTTAAATGTCTCCTTTTTTGCGAGATAGAGATGTTGAATTTTCTGGAAGGTTTTTGAACAAAGAAAGAAAAAATTCGTGTCGCAAACAGCCAAAATTTGAAATTAAATGTGTCTTTTTAAAAAAATAACGGAAGGAAAAAAATGAAAGAAGAAAGAAAAAAAGCAACGAAAAGAGTGGTTATGCAAATTTTATTTTCCAAGCACAGCGGAAATGCCTTAATTTTTTTTGAAGAATATTAATTTATTGATTATGTAAATAACAACGACGATGAAGACAATTGATTGAAGAACTCAAATAAGACAATTGTATATGAATAATGCATCCTTATATCTCAAATATGCCTAATGTACCATTTTTATAAAATAAAATAAGGGCAAATTTTGCAGAAAAATAAACGACATTTTTTTCAATGTTTGGAAGCATGAAAAATGAATACAAAAAACACAGAAATATACTGTAAAAAATCAAAAAATATATTTATTGAAAAAAATTTTCGACCGTGAAAAAAACATTTTATAACAAAGAAATAAAAAAATATCAATAAAATAATGTGTATTAAAATTAATTTAAGGTATTATTCTAAAAAATGTTAATAAAATATTCTTTTGTTATTATTTTTTGTTTTTTTTTTGAACGAAAGGAAAGCGTTTACATAAAAAGCAAAAAAAAAATAAATATCTTTTTTTACAATAATAAAAAATCAAATCGTGGTTATTTGAAAAAATGGAGAAAAAAATCTCGGTATTTTTATTAGTTTTTATAATAAATGTTCAATGCAAAGATGGAAGAATTTCTACAACGGAACATGAATCAACAGTGACAATGGAAACAACAACAACGATGATCGAAGATTTAACTGTAACAACAACGAAGGAAACTTCGAAAATTGCAACATTGGAAGGAGTTATGGAAGCGATGGAAAATCTTACAAAATTAATACCAAATGACGATATTCTTGACACTATGGATGACATTTTAAAGGCTTCATCGATTGTAGCATATTTAGCTGATCAAAATTTGAATTATCATAATATGGCTGCTACCGTAATTTTTTTAACTCAGTTTTTTATATGCTAATTGGTAACAAAAAAAATTTGGATTTAGAAGACAGTTTTATCACAAAATTTTCTTTTCCACTTTCAAAAAAAAATTTTGTATTCTAAAAAAACGGATTTTTGAATTGCCAATTTTTTTTAAATAAAAATATTTTATTCTTCCCTTTTTTTTTGCAGGATAAAATACATCAAGAGTTTAATGAAACAAAAGAAAAATTTTTATCAACATTGTTAAAAAATCATTTAATTGTAAATTCGACGCAAAAAAGTTTTGAAACACTTTTCACAAAGCATGGATATTCTATCATGGTTTGTAAATAATATTCATTATCCTTTCTTTTTACCTTTTTATTTTACAGCCATATGTAATTAATTCGTATAGAATCAAATATGGAATAAAATATTCACATGATTCTTTTAATATTCTTCACATTCCAAAAGACTTTTATGAAGCGGCTAATGGAGATAGAAATGTTAAATTGACACGAATGGTAGAAGCGGGTTGTGGAAAAATAAATATGACAAATATTTATCACGTAAGTTTTTATATTTCCTTTTCAAATTTCTTTTACTTAATTTTTTTTTATTACAGTCTTTATTTCACAAAGATATTCCAACGGAATTGTATGATATTTTAAAAAATGAATATTTTAATGATCAAATATATGATTTAATTAATATTTTTGTGATATCTCTGCTTAAACAAACAGTACGTTGTTATATATTTTTTAAGTTTTGGGGAGAGAGAACTTGGCGAAACGGGGTTTCAAATACTTTGTTTTCAAATTATATAAAAATTTGGTTTTGCGGAGTTCTTTGAAAGTAATCGTAAAAATAAAATTACTTAAAAAAATAAACAAAACTTTTGTCAAAATTTAAAATGAATCAACTATGTGGGAATTGCCTAGACTAGATAATTTAAAACTTATTTTAACATAAACAAATTTTATTTTAGATAATAATTGATTCGATTTGCGAAAAAATTATTAATGAAATGGCTTTTTGGGGTAACAAAAATTAAAAAATCGCGAGTTATAATCATGTTATATATGGTATTATGAAAAATTTGGAAGATAAAAACATAAAACGAAAGGTAAGAATAAAACATTTCTTTATTTTTTTTAATTTTGAACAGTTTTGAATTTAAGAAAGAATTTTGGAACTGCAATACTACAAGTGATTTGGTTAAAATTCTTATAACTTCGAAAAATATAACCGAAAACAGTCAAATTGCAAAAAGTTTAAGTGAAGCCTTAAAACAAAATTATGCAAAAACGTAGGTTATTTTTATTTAAAAAATTTGATGTGAAAAAACCAGGATGGCTCTTCGATATTC
The DNA here is from genome assembly GCA_028622995.1 of Panagrolaimus kolymaensis. Lineage (NCBI taxonomy): Eukaryota > Metazoa > Nematoda > Chromadorea > Rhabditida > Panagrolaimidae > Panagrolaimus > Panagrolaimus kolymaensis. The sequence continues at coordinate 435,821 of JAJQJQ010000029.1, read as the reverse complement.
GATAATCGACATCAAAAGTTTTTACATCGCCCATTTATTTTGTTAATTTAAAAATTTTATTAATGCTGCTTTAATTTTTAGAGGATATGTTTTTGGTGTTGGTGTTTATAAAAACGTTGCTGGAAATTTTGATCATGCATTTTATGGAAATTATGTTCATACAGTTTTTAATGTCACCGATTATAAAAATAAAAATGTCTTTATTATGGGAACACCGATAGCTAAAATTTACAAACAATGTCCAATTTTGAATTCCGTTATAGATTATGAAACAGAAATTTGTCAAGTAACCATTCGAGGACGAAATTTGCATTCCCTCATTAAATGGATCCATAGAAAATGCCCAAATTTAGATGCCATTATCATTATTCGATATAATTTAGACTTTAACGGCGTTATTCCCAATCATGGAATGATATCAAAAAATTACGATTTGAGAAGCTGTTATTTTGGATTTACTCTCGCAGTTTCTTTTAAACCTGTAAAATAATTTTACATTAAATAAATTTTTTGTTTCAAATTTTTATCTGATAAAGCACTAATAATTAGCAAAAAAGCATTGACATCTCTTTTGAAGATAACATTTATTTATAACTCGAAGGCATAATTATTGAAAGTGATTGACCAAGAAATTGTTTTTTGTTTACAAAAACGTTAAGGTTAAATTAATGTGAAAAAAATTTATTACCAAAAACAAAGCAAAAAAAAAATTTTGGCTAAATTTAAAAAATTGTAAAAATTCTAATCAATTTTTTCTTTAAAACTTTTTTAAAAAACAGTTGTATTATTATTTGATATTTTAGATCGACGAAAATTCGACAAAGGTTTGAGTAATTTTTTCTTTTGAGGATCCTTTTTTGGTAACAAATAATAAATTTTTTTTATAAAATACATGATAGCTTCTCGATATCCAGTCATAACAAATAAAACTAGGATGCATTCAATAAAAACTCTAATTTGAATGAAAAGTTGTCGAGATGCCATATCAGTTAAACCAAATTCCCCTTCAAGCCAAAGTGGAAGTCTTAAATCTATATATCCAGTATAATTTTTTCCTTCATCATAATATCTTGAATGTAAAATGTTAATTTTTAAAAAAACTGGTAATCTGTGAATGAATCCATCAAGTGATTCAAGAATTAAAACAAATAAATATATTAAAGTTTGAAAGAAAATGACGATTGTAATTCGAAGAGAATTTTGAAAATCTTTTGGATTATGTTTTTTCTGGAATTTTGCTTGTTTGATTAAACGTAAAATTAGCATAGAAGCAGCTATGATGGAGAAAATCAAACATAACATGGGTTTTAAATACGACAAAATCCAAAATATTTTATAACCTATAATCCAAATATTATAAATAATATCATAATTTATTTGAGTTTTGCAATAAGCTTGAATAGTTAAATTTTGTTCTGCTTTACAGTTTGCTACCAAATAAGAATTTCTATTATTTCGAAGGAAGATAAAACATACATATACTTCGAAGAAACACGCAACAAAATTAAATATTATTAACGTCCAAAGAATTCTTCGACCACGAGTAAGTTTGTCATAAAGATTCGTATAAAATACAGCAATAAATCGTGAACCTGTAATTAAAAGCAACGATGAATATGGATTATCTAAAATACATGTAGTAACAAAAACGTAATATGGATTATAAGATAAGCCAAAGATCATTTCCGGTAACTGTTTATAAATACATGACATCTGAGGTTTAACAAGATACGCGATAACATTTTCACATGAATTTTGATGGCTTAAAAATAAATCCCATATCGCTTGATTAAGAAAAAACCATTTATAATTATGTTTAATTCCGCCAAAAATTGAAATAAAAATTATTAAAAAAGTTAAACCCATACAAAAATAACTAAAATTATAGGCATACATCGTTGCAGCAAAATTAGCCAAAGAACATCGAAATCCATTGATACTTGAGATATTTCCATTATAGACATAACATAAACCAGAATCATTCATTTTTTTTTTCAGCCACCAAACTAACTTTGTTTTGTCACAAAAATAAAAATTTTGTTAAGTTTTCTTTTTCAAAAAAAGTATAACTACCATTTTTCTAGTTTTCTTTAACTTTTAAAGCAGGTATGTAATTTTATTTTTAAGTGAAATTTTTTTTTAATTTTTTACAAAGAGCCTTTTTTTTTAAATAAATACATATACAATAATGAGCATGTAACTATTTTCTTGCCCACATTCATGAAAAAGTACAAAACAATTATTTAAATTAGTCTAAAAATTTTTAAAATTATTAATAATTATTTTTGCATTTTATCGAAAAGACAGAAAAAGCCAAAAAATAGTTTTTTTAAATTTTAAAGTATTCATTAAAAAAAATGATGTACAAAAAGAAAATAAAAATAAAAAAGAGATGAAGAATGTTAGAGGCATTGAACGATATGTAAGCGAGATATATCACTTCATTGTGGCATCCCTGCTGCTCTCTAATAGGGCAAAAAAAAGTTTTAATAATGAAACAAATATTTTTTGCCCCTTCAGCAGATCTTATTTTTTTCTTTTTTTTATTATTTGTCTAACTTAATACTTTTTTACGGTTAGGCTTTTTTACCGAATTTTAAATAATTAGTGTGAAACTTTTTTATATATTATTAGGATAGGTTAACACTTTTTATTAGGTATATTGGAGACATAATTTAAGGAAGTCATTGACCTAGATTTGTTTTTATTTGTCATAACAGTTTTCACGAAAGTATCAGGAGTAATTTCAATTATTTGTTTCGTCCATTCTTATTTTTTTTTAAACTCCTCCTTACCTTTTTTATTGTATATTCTGAAATTACTAAAAATGGATAGTTTGTCATCGTTTGAATTTACTTTTAAATCTCCTCGAATTCAAAAATTTTCAATCCCTCAAAATATTATTTATTATTTAACTAAAAATCCAACTTCTGCTCGAGGCTGGGAAAAATTAATTCAAACTTGCAAATATTTTTATTCAAAAAATCCTCTTATTCTTGCTGATAGTTTACAGACAAGCCCTTATACTAGCACAGAAATCAGTACACCAGATTGGCATACAACAGAAAGAAATTATATTGATTTAAAAACTATTCAATGCAAATTTTGGATAACTCATTGTATAACTTTTTGGAATGGTATTATAAGTAGTGATTTTAATTTTCAAAAAATTTATCCTTTGAATATAACTGAGTTAAGAATAAACATAAAAATTATGATTTACGAAGATTTATTGTTTCTTGCTTCTTCAAATCAAATTCAAAACATAATCTTGCATCGTGTGGATGTTAAAAAGAAAGATGGAAGCAAAGTAAAACTTGATAAAATTTTGATACTTTTCCCAAAAATTAAAGAAGTCATTTAGTAAGTTTATTTAAACACTAATAATTTTTTACCAGAACTACTAAAAAATTTTAGTTCATCAAAAAACACCGTTTTATGGACGAAAAATGTTATTAGAGAAGGAGAAAATTATAGTATGCGAATTATGTTAGAATTTCCAGGAATGTCTAACGAAACATATGGAGATTTGAGACGCTTAGCTCTATCACCGTTGCAGAGACCTTTAGCATAAGCTGAAACAAACGAAGCAAAAAAGGCAAGAATAAACAAATAAAAAATTATTATATATCTATTTTATTAATTTTTTATTGGTTTTTTCTGTATTTAATAAAATTTAAATAAATAAAAAACTGATGAATTGAATATTAATTGTAAGTTTTAAACGATTAATGCGAAAACAATGGCGTTGATTGGATAACACTTATTATTAGCTTTAAAGGCATAATAAATTTAAGCAAATCATTGACCTAGGCAAATTTTGAAAAAAAGAAAGTGGACATGCAGTGATTTTTGATAAATATATTAAATGTGATATTTGTTCTATGTCTATTATCCATCGGGATAATTCATTACATTATGAAGGTGGCTGTTATCGTGGACCGGGCGTAAGTTAGTTTATGCTAATTTTAAACTTAATTTTTTGGTTTTCATTCACAAACTTTTCTTGTGGTTTCAAAAATAATCTTAGGTAATAAAAAATTTTCTTTACTTTTTAGGCTTCACCAAAAGAAGAATGTGTTAAAACTCTTCAAAATGGAAATGAAGTATTTATTTGTACTTGCATAACTCGAGAATGCAATAATTATCCAATACTTTTGCAACGAGCTTATGTTCTTAATGCAACCGAATATCTTAAAAGTCCCATTCCTGATGTGATTCGAAGTAATGCTGCTGCTTCCCACACTGCCATTGTTTCACTTGTTTGCTTCGCTATTTTTTCAATTATTTTATTCTAAATGGTCTTTAAATATATATTTACTTCTTTTGTTAAGACTTTTTATAAAACTACAAATTAAGACAAAGAACTATAAAAAAGCTTATAGTCATGATGATTGATCGTGGCTTATAGAATACCACACCTTGCTTTTAGAGTGAAAAACAATTAATGAGGTGATTAAAAAACGGTTTAGGCCATACATTTTTGAGATACTATCTTATCAACTCGGTATTTTTCTTAAGCATACCTATTTTCCATCAAATGTTCTTTTATTTTTTGTAAAACAAGCTTTAAAGGCACACATTTCTTATTTTTTTTAACCACGACTCTGTTGTTTAGTCCGTATGGAAACTGAAATTGATGAATTAACGGGAGGTGTAGAAAACTTTAAGATTTCCCCAGTTATTTGTTTTGTAATAAATACCGTTGTGGATGCTAATAATTATGAGGAGAAACGCGAAGGAGAAATATCAGAAACGTACGAATATAAAATTAATGGTAAACCAGAAAACGCGTCTTGTTGTGAAATAGATTTAAAAAAACATCATAAAGTTGAATTTTTTTTAAATAAGCTGAATGAAGAAGTAAAAAAAGGTTTGTGTATTTTTTGTTTTTATATATATTTTAATGATGCCTACCTTTAAAAAAATTAATACCTCTAATCCTTATGAACTTCTTCTAAATCTGCTAAAGTGTTTTAAGAAATTTAGTATCAAATAATATAAATTTTTAGAAAACGATTTATTAAATTCGAAAAAGAAGCACCCCTAAACATTTGTATTAATATCGGCCTTAATAAATTGAAATCCTTAAAAGAAAAAAAGTATGAAGCGTTGGCATATGAAATCAGTTATTTAAATAATATTTTAAAAGAAAAGAAATATACAATGCCTGACATCCAACCGAAGTCAATATAGCCGTTTGTAACCGTTTGTAATCGGTTGGCACCGTTCGATGCATTGCCAAACATATCATTGGTTTGAAAAAAAATTTCATTCAAAAAATTTCATCAACATTTTTTTCGAAAACTTTCGAATTATTTTTTGAAAACTTTAAAATTTTTTGAATGAAATTTTTTTTTCAAACAAAAGAGATGTTTGGCAATGCATCGACCGGTGCCAACCGATTACAAACGGTTACAAACGGCTATATTGACTTCGGTTGGATGTCAGGCATTGTAGTTTCGAGTTTAAAATTAATGGATTTTTTTGGCAGCATGCATGGAGTTCAAATGAAAAATCTTTTGAAACGGCTCAAAAATATTATAATTCATTAAAAGAAATTAGTTATGAAGATGCCGAACTTTTTCGTAAAAATAATGAAAACAACCCATGCAAAGCCAAAATCCCATTTCAACAAATTAGAGATCATTTACGAAAACACAAAGATACTATAGACTTTGTTGAGATGTTTCGAAATAACTTTAATACAAAAAAACCCATTATTTATTTATGCCTCATTGATTTTGACACAATCAATTTTAATGGTATTTTTGGAGAATATTTACGGATTGTAAAAAATTCCAAAATTCCTCCAACAATCATGACAACAGGTTATGAATATCCTGAAGACAAAGATGGCAATAAGGTTTTTCAGTTTGCAAGTATCTTTGATATGAAGATTCGAAGCAATATGAACGAATTACTTTCATTGGGAACATATTTTTCTGAAAGAAACATGTGCATTTTAATTAAAGATGATCAAAATACAGTGGAAGAAAAATTTATTGATTACTCTAGAGGGTGTAAGGAAGATAGCGATCGTTTTTGTCTTTAATCGCCCATTTTAATTTCCCAAATTGTGGAAGAACGTAAAAATGTTACCTCTGTATTTAGTAAAAGAAACCCCATTATTACCGAAATACCTTCAAGATTAAGGACAAATAAATTATCAACCAACGATAAAAAATTAATATTTTCTGGTATTTTCGAAATTTATGGTCTACCAAATGATGAGGATATTAAAGAATTGCGGAAAATAAAAGAAATTCATCTCAATAGGATGCTTTTACGTGATGCCATCTTTTATAATCAAGCTGTCAAAAGTTTTCAAATTGATACGCGAAAATTATCTTTAAGTTGTCTTTGTAATAACGATGAAGATCCAAACCCTGGTAGCCCATATTATAAATGGATAAGTCTTGAAGAGGTTGTTCTAACGATTAAACATTTTATTCAAACGTATGAAGAATTTTTTGTAAAGTTAAGACGATGTTTTAAAGCGAAAAAAAATCAAGATATATTAAAGCAAAACTATAACTTCAAAGATATTTTTAATATTAACTTCGAAATTATTGAAGCGTTGGTGAAAGGTGAAAATGATGAATGCTTAGAAAAACTTAAAGAAGAGCACAATTATTTGAAAATGTTAATCGCTGGTAAACCAATTTTACCAACTGATAATCCAAGCCCAAGCTTTCAAAATGAAGATAGCAGCGAGCAAATAACAGCTTCTTCAGAACCACAAAGTTAATGTATTCTTACATTTTTTTATATTATAGTTTATAATAAGTTTACTTTTTATTATTATTAAATAATTATTTTATAACGTATTTTATTTACATTTTCTCATTCCATACCATACTTATGTAACAATTCATTATCAAGCAATTTCGTAAAGATAAAACAATAAAAAGGTGTATTTATTGCAAATTAAAAGTTGAGCCACCACTTCGCTTATTAACAACCGAAATAGAATTAGAGGGAATAATCAGAATAAATGGATTTTTTCCAATAAAAATATTGCAAATATTATTAATATATTTTTTAAAAACGATTTGATAATCATAACTAAATTTAAAGAGAATAAAATAATTTGAGGCGCAAGCGATGTTAACAAAAATACCAAAATACACTTCAGCGATGAAATTGGTTTTTGGACTAAAATTTGTAAAACCAAAAACCACTCGAGAAATGGCATTGATAGTCCATCCACAAAAAATCATTAACATTATAAAAGTCATAGCTTTAAATATTTTTCGAGTTGGATTTAAATTTAAATTTGATGATTTGAGAAATATTGCAACAATAATGTAACAAATTATGGTGCACAAGTTGAGGACAATGCATGAAAGAAACTCAATATTGGCAGAATATCCACCAAGAACTTCCGGCATGAAGCATGACGTTTGCCTGGAAAACACAAATCGTGTTAGTAACTTTCTTGAATGGTAGTTTTACTTAATTTTGGTGTATCATAGTTGCATTCTCTCAAAATGCAAGTTAAGGGGTTTCTCAGCGAAAAATAAAATGGTTAAATACAGTCCTATTTTTTTCAATTTTTTTGGTGTATTTTATTAATATAATTTGCATATTAGAAGTTTAATCAAAAACTTTTAACTCTTTTTTAATATGAAATTTATTTGTAAAAAATCTTATTGTTTCAGGAGTAAAGACACTTTTTTTAAATTTTGATAGGTTTAAATTGTGGCGCGAAAATTCTTGAAAAAGCCTTTTTTAGTTTCACTTTTAATTTATTTTATAATTTTCGCATCTCTCTTTAATTAAAATGTCAAAGTACATACACTTTTTTGGAAAATTTTGATGATTTACATGCTTGATTTATTTTCATTATTTTTGCACTCCAAAAATACTTTTCCTTTAAAAAAAGCATCAAAAATCTGTGTATTTTTTTATTAGCCTACGCCATTGTAAATATTTTTCTTTCCTTTGCTACGAGAACTTACTCTTGTGGATGATTTAAAGCATGATGAAAAACAAAAATAAAAATAACTCCATTAAAAATTGTATTAACAAAAAATAATAAAAAATAATAAATTTTCTTATTACAATTTCTATGTTTTCCTGGAGCTAAAACACTAAAAAATCTATCAATTCCCACAAAGAAAATTGACATCATTCCAGAATTTAAACCAAAAAGTGGTATAGCTCCCAAATAAGTGCATGATATTCTTGAAATTTCATGAATTCCAGAAAATAAAATAAATCCATGAATTAAATGTGAGCATTGGTGAATGCTATCGGCCAAAGCGTTAATGGCAAGAAGATAGTTGCAAGTTCCTTGAAGAGATCTAAAACTATTTTTATAGTCAAGACAAAAAAATTATTTGCAAATTTAAGAAGAGAAAAAAATTGCCTAAAAAAATAAGGAAATATCCGTAAAAATCCGGATTTACAAAAAACAGAGATAAATTTTCATACTTTTACAGTTCATTATTTTTGGGTTTCGAAAATTTGATTTAAGTGTTATAAGTAAATTATTTTTAATATTTTTCTATTCCATGTCCAGTTTTTTTGCCCTGGATTTGGAGTACTTACTTTGTCTTCCAAGTGGCTACGAGAATATTAACTGTCCCAAAAATGCTAATGAAAGTTAATAAAATCATTAAAATATGGCCTGGAATAACCTCCCATATAGCTTCAGAATCCATATTCTTCTTACTTATGCCAATAACTTCTCCACTTTTACCTTTAAACTAACTACTGTGGCAGAAACAGAAAAAAAATAATAAAATACTTTTATAGTTTTTGAAATGACCTTTTTTATAATACCAATTTTCAAAAATATTTATGCGTCTGTCTATTAAATGCAATAAATTATATTTAAATTTTATTTATTTTATTTTACAGCAGCAAAAAATTATATGTCGTTAAAAAATAAATAAAATTTATTTACTAAAAAGGTTATTTAAAAAATTAAATTAAAAGAAATGCCCAAGATCATTTCGAATTAATGATGCGAGATAAAATAAAGTAATAATTTTTTGTTAAAAACATTGATGCAACGAAGCATGATTAATTTTCAGAATTTTATCTTTGCTTTTTTTATTTGTCTTTAATTTTTAAGAATTTGATAAAGTTGTGTCATGAAGATTTCAGTTCAAGAATTCTGGTAATCAGAAATTTTCCAAAATTATGAATCAAAAAAATATATGCAAATTTATTTAAAAAAATCTTTTTTCTAAAATTCTTTATTTTTCCAAATTCTTTAATATCACAGTTTCCTAAAACAATTAATGCTACTTAGAAATCACAAAAATTTTCCTAAAAAATTAATAAATAATTATTGTTTCAAATCATCATTATTTTCAACAGTTTTACAAACATTTCTCATCATCGAATTAAATCGTTCTTGATTATCGGCATAAACGTGATGGCCGGCATTTGGAATAATATTAACCTCCACGTAACTTTGAGGTCTTTGTTCTTTGACTTTATATCCGCTGCTCGAAGGAACCCATGAATGTTGGCCAAAAATAAAAGTCATGGGTACTTTTGGATCCAAATTTGAGATTCTAAAACGAAACTTTTATATAAAAATTTTTTTTTAATTCGTTTGGAGAATCGGGTACGAACCTGTTAAGCATGGGCATTTTTGCCCATCCATATCTCAAACTCATAGTTTTAAAAGCCATTTCACCCGTGGGTTTTTGAGCATTGATTTGATATATATATTCATAAATCGCATTTGGATCTGATTCAATTATATTATAACGAATTCCCAAATCAGGTCGAAGTCGACGAATCATAGCAGTTGCTAAAATTATGTGATAGTTAGAATTTAGAGTGTCAACTTTAAAAAGAAGGAGACTACTAACCATATGGTCCAGCAATTCTTAATGAAGTTAATGGAGAAAATTGTGAAACTATTTGACTTACTGCTTGAGCCCAAAATGGAAGTTTCTTTCTCTAAAAAAATTAAATGCTTTTTTTGAAAACTTTAAAACTTTTTAAAATTAATTTTCCCTTTCGAATGCTTCTCAAAAAAACTTTCTAGCAAAATTTTAAGATTTAGCGTTAAAATTGAAATTTTTTAGAAAAGCTAGATCGGATCTTTAAATCAAGAAACCCTTAAAAAGTATTTAATCATTTCTGAATACTTTATTTTAATATTCTTACTTACTGGTTTAAGATCCAATTCTTTAGGTCTTTCTGGAAATCCCCAAGGATCCACGAGAACTAAATGTCGAACATTTTCAGGATGTTCCAAAGCATACGAGGAAGCTAAATATCCACCAAATGAATGACCAGCAATAATCATTTTTTCTATTTTCATCGCTTTTCTCCAATCTTCTATGGATTTTACGTATTCGATTTCAGCATTTAAAGCATTTTCACTAAATTCAGGGCGAGAAGATCGACCAAAGCCTGTAAAAATTAGGAAACTAGAAAAAAAAATTGGCGTTTCGAAGAAAATAAAAATCTAGATTACCAAGGAGGTCGATGGCGTGGACAGGTCGATTTCTTGCAAGCTCATCTAAATTGGCTGCAAAAATTCCTACTCCAGCTCCAAAACCATGTAAAAGAACAAAAGGAATTTTCGAAGGAAATTTATCTTCCGAAAGTGAAATGGTGTAAATTTTCGAATTCCAAAACTCAATTGGAACATGTCTCGATTTTATTTGGCTTTTAACATTTCCAAGTAAAGTTTTTTCCGCTTTGATTAATTTATCAATATTAAATTGATCCCAGCCAATATAATTTCTGCAAAATTGGAACATAGGTTTTTATATATCCAAAAACTTAAACAAAAAAATGGAAGAAAGCTTACAACAATTTTGAATGCAAAACTCCATTTTGAACTGCAACTTGATGTTCAGTTTGTTCCTCGACAGCTATATCCAATTCTGGTGGAGGTGGAGGAACGATATGTTGTTTGGTCGATGATAATTTTTTATTTTCATCACCACTATTTTTTAAATGAAAACTTGATAAAGTTAAACATCGCTGCTGTAAATTTCTAGAAATGGATAATTTAATAGTGAAATAGCAGAATCGAGAATGTTAGTAGTTACCGATTAATTAAAAAATATTTATTGTTGAAACAATTAATTAATAATTGTTTATACATTCTTTTTGTTTTGGAAATAATTATTTTTTTGTCATCAATTTTTTTCATTGTCATTTAAATACGCAATGCCAAAAAAATTTACTTTGCACTTAATTCTTCACTCATTTGTAAGAATGAATAATGCCAGAAAAATTACAAAATGTCAAGGAAATAAATTAACTTAAATTTAATTAACTTTTGCTTTTTCACTTTTTTTATTTTTAACTCCCTTTATTTCATAAAAAGTTTTTGGAGTCATTTTTATCATTCCATCAAGACAGATTTTTTTAAATGTGATTGCTTTCTTTTTTTATGATCCAAAACATTCATCGCGAAAAAAAAGCAAAAAACGAAGCGAATGGGTTTAGCAATAGTCCAATAATTTTTTGAATAACAAAAAGGTTTAGCATGATAATCAATAAATTAATAAAAATATTTCTAAGGTCATTGTGGGGCTAAATTTTTAAACCAATGAAGAGAAGTCATTTGTTTTATTTTTTTAGCAAAAAACGCGCCTTTTTGTAAATTATTGTATCCCTTAAATTTTTTAGAATAAACTTTAAAAAAATTTCAGTTTTTAGATTCATTTGTTGCTGTTCTTTTTTACTGCAATAATTATGGCTGTTAATTCTTCATCAAAAAAATCCATCAAAAATTACAATTTTGCTTCACCTCGTTGCCAAAACTTTTCAATTCCTCAAAATATTGTTTATTATTTAACTAAAAATCCAACAAATTCGCGAGGATGGGAAAAATTATTCAAAACATGCAAATATTTTTATTCCAAAAATCAAATCATTGTTGTGGATTCTTTGAAACCAAGTGAAGTCGATTTAGACACAGAATTCATACTTTGGGAAGCTTCTTTGAGTGAAAAAACTATCGAAATTGATATGAAACATTGTCCATATAAAATTTGGCTCAGTAATTATTTATATATTATGTTTACTAGCATTGCAGATAATTCTATGCTCGTTAAAAAAATATATCGAAGTGATATAAAATATTTGGAAATTATGAGGCAAATAATTTTATTTGATGATTTGGCTTTTATTGCATCTTTCAATTCTTTAATCTCGGTTAGAATGTATCAAATTATTTTCCAAAATTCTGATGGAAGTATGCCAGAATTTGATGAAATTTTAAAGCTCTTTCCAAATGTTATATATTTTTTAAAGCAAGTTTTTAAAAAATCGCGTCGGGACTTTTTGTGTAAAATATTGTATTTTTAAGAAACTTTTATATTTTTTATTTTAAGAAAAAACTTTTAATAGACTAAATTTCAGTGAATTCCACCCTAAAACCCCAGTTTTATCTGAAGATGTTCTTAATCGAATTTCTGAATTTAAGCCTTTTAAGAAGCTCCAAATTTTTGATCTTACTAATATTTCTGAAGGTTTTGATATTGATGCTTATTTTGATTTCATGAAAGTAAGTTTCTATTTATTTATTTTTTGAAAAAATAAAAATTTTATATACTTATCTAAATTTAAATTTTTATTTTTCAGAAGAATAACGACGTTGAATTTACTTTGGAATTTTCTGATGAAATTACATCGGAAGAATATAAAGCAAAAATAGAAAATCTTGCTGATGCATTAATTCGGGAAAGAAAAATTTTTGGCATTCGTTTACGAGTTTTCTTTGATCGATTGCCAGGGGAAAAAAGGAAAGCTTTGGAAAAAATTTTTAGAAGTTTCTTATATGAAGATCTCAAAGAAATGCAACCAGTGACCAAGAAAATGAGAATTGAATGATTATAACCGATACTTATTTGATTTATTTATCCGTTAATTTTTATCGATATTTTACAGGCTTTTGTTTGAATTTCACTGTTTTTGTTAAATAAAACTTTTGTATTTGCTTAATACCCCGAAACTATTAATTTCAAAAACATAAGCATGCTTTTATTTGAGTTTTTCATTTATATCCAAAGTTATATCACTCAACTCAAAAAAAAAAGTTTAGAAGGAATAATTTAGGGAAACTATTGATCTAGAAAATTTGGTTTATTTACAAAAACAATTTTTCATTAATGAGCGTTAGTCACATTAGTTAGTTACTTAAACCATTCATACTTTATTTTATCATAACTGCGACTATTCTTTATATTCCTGATTTTTTGATTGAATAAAAATGGATTATGCTTCATTTTCTCCTGAAATTACTTTTAAATTTCCCCGTCATCAAAACTTTTCAATTCCACAAAATATTCTTTATTATTTAACTAAAAATCCAATTTCTTTTCTTGGATGGAAGAAAATAGTGATAACTTGTAAATATTTTTATTCCAACAATCCTCTTTTTGTTACAAATTATTTATGCTCAGGCCCTTTTCCTTTCAATGATATACTAATTGAATTGAATGGAAAAATTGATAAAATAAAAACAATCGATTTCAAAACTATTCCATTTAAATTTTGGGTTACGGACACATTTGCTTTGTATAATAGCAAAATCAAAAATCATGATATTATAAAACAAATTTATCCTTTAAGCTTATTGGTATTACGATTTAAACAAGTGACTTTGAAATATGATGATCTTTGTTTTCTTGCTTCTTCATGCTCAGTTCAAGATGTTGATTTTTGTGATTTGGCTGTTATTAATTCAGATGGAAGTATAGTAGAATTTGATGAAATTTTAAAACTATTTCCTGATATCAAAGAAATTTTTTATTAGTAAGTTTTTAAAAGTTATTTAACAATTCTTATTTATTTATTGATTATTGATTTGTTCAATTTTTAGTAATTTTTTATCGACCGATGAAATAAACAGAATGAATAAACTTCCTTATTTTGAAAAACTTGTAGATTTCGAAATATTAGATATTACCTTTGAAATCGATTTGGAAGCATTTTCAATTTTCATGAAAGTAAGTAAATTAATTTAATTTTTTCATTCAAAATTGTTGTTTTTAGAAACAAAAGAACACCGAATTTCGTTTGATTTTTTTAGAAGTCTCAGAAAATTATGCTTCCAAACTCCAAAATTTCGTTGAAAATGTTATAAATGAAGGTGAAAATCATAGCATGCAAGTTGTAATAGATTTTCCAGGAATGAGCGACGAAATGTATAAAAATATTTCAAGGTTACAATTTAATCGTTGGGGTATATATGAAGCAAAAGGAAATCACGAATAAAAACAAAAAATTATTAATATCAACTTTTTTACATTTGTTTTCTTGGGTATTTTTTTCTTCAATAAATTTTTCGCAAAATAAAAACCATGGTTGCGTATCATAGCCACATAGGTTGATCGGAAAAAACCCCAGACATGGATTATATTCGATATTAATTTAAAGTGGAAATCTTACAATTTTTATTTAAGTTTTTAGATCGGTCAAAATGCTTTCATTTTGCGATTGCTTTCAGTTTACCAAAATATTAAATAAAGTCATTTTTTTAACTTTCCAAATTTTCTCAAAAAATGAATACGGCATTATTATGGAAAAAATAAATATAAAAATCAAATATCAAAAAACCTTAGGGGTTTTGCCACAATACTAAGTTTAAGCGTTTTGCTAGAGCTACAAACTTTTAGAAAAAATAACATCTGAGGCTTTGGATATTTCGATAGGAAATAATAAATTTAAAACAATGCTCACAAAATAACATTATCGGCAAAATCCTTTATGGGCTTTATTATTTATCAAAATAATTAGTAAAATGATGAAAAGGCCATTATTAATAAATATTAATAGTTTGTGGATAACAAAGTGGTTATAATCGATTATTAAAATTAAATTCACAAAGAATTGAAGAATAATTATTTTTATTTTTCATGGCAACCAATAACTTTTCGATTTATTCAAAGGTGGCTTTTGCTTTGTTTTTGACTTGATTACTGGAAAAATTCCATAACAAAAGTTTTCAAAAAATGGTTTAAATAAAATATTCAAAAAATTAAAGCAAAAGAAAAATGAATAAATCACTGAATGAAAAATCTTTTTTCAATACATCATTGATTTTTTCATTCTCTTTTCCTGCTACTTTGATTTTATGAATCAAGATTTAAAAAAATTTTGATCGAAGCGGAATATTTTTTTCATTCTAAATCTTTTGCGCCGCTATCAAACATGACACACAAATTTTTGGAAACAACATTGATAAATCATAAACAAATAATTATTAATTTTTAAAAGTGCAAAAAATAGTCTCACTTTTTTTTAAACAAAAAAGTTCACGCTTTCAAATAAAAGAATAAAAATGCTAGAAAAAATATATACATATAAGGGAAAATGGAGCCAGTGCTTAAGAAAATGAGACATTACTGATTATTGCTAATTTGATGATTTATTTGGGATTTTTATCGATGTTTTACAAATATTTGTTTGAATTTCGCATTTTTTGCAAAGTCAAACTTTTGTTAGACGTAGGACCGTTTATTACGATTAGCATGTTTGTTTTATGCCACTAAAAAAACTAAATGAACGAAAAAGTTTTTCTATAATTTTCTTTATAATATTATTTATTTATTTTATATTTTTGTAACTCATAAAATTTCTGATCTTTTATATATATGACCAAACTTATAGTCAATTTTTTATTATTTAATTTTCTCAACAGTTTATATCTCTACCATTTAGGCAATGATCGTAATAAATTAAAATTCGTTAAAATTTCCAAATACGACAAAAAAATCCAAAAACGCATGTTTTATGTTTTTACATTTCAAAAATATCATGATAAATTAAATATTTTCCATCAGAAGTTTTCTTATAAATTTGTTGATATGGAAGAAGGACGCCGGGTTTAGCTTTGAATTCAAAATCTCCATGATGAATAATGTATTCTCCATCGGCAGCTGGGACGGTCATATTAAAATGCAACTTGAAATCAATGGTGTTGCTTAGAAAAGTTTCATATTTTTTTGAAATATCTAAAAAAATAGTTTAAAAAAAGTTTTCCAGCTTGGCACAGACACAATAAATTGGAAGATATCTTTCTAACGTTTGCTTACCTTCAATTCCATAAACAGCCCATTGACCTTTATTAATTAAAACTGCATCGGAATGATAAAGTCCAACTAAGCTTTTAACATCATTTGCCATCCAATGTTTATAAAATTCATCTTGAATTTGATGAATAAGTTTATCAGCGCCTAAAATTTTTTTCCATATTTTTCTCTATCTTCTTCACTCAAAAGTTTTCACATACCTTCTTTAGTAAGAGACATAGCTTAATTTTTTTTAAATTTTTATAAAGAAAAATCCCACAGGTCGAAAGGCAACAAAAAAAGTCACAATGACTCTATCGATATTTTCGTGTTTTATTCCGTTTTTATACTTTTTTTTGCACCATCAATAAAAAAAAGAAAGAATTCTTTTCTCTTTGTTTGATGATGTTGACTCCTGTTTTTCTGTGCATCAAAAAAAAAGAGTCTCAAACTCCGCACAAAGCTACACAAAAGAGAGTTTAAAATTTTTGCAATCAATCACTAACACAGACTTCAAACTTATTTGATTTTTACATTCACTTTTTTATGTTAAATTCGTTTCTTCGGTGGAGAATAGATTCATTTACAGAAAAGGTACAATTTTTTGTGTTATTTTGTGTTCGAGATACTTACAACAACAATAAAAAAATTTCAGAGCTTTATTAATTTTTTGTTTGGATATAATTTTTTTATTAGATTTATTTCAAAAAAAATAATCAAACAGTTAATTAAAAAAAATTAAAAATAGTGATGATTATCAAAAAAAAGTTTCTACCCAATTTCAACCAAATAAAAGCAACAAAAAGCATATTTTAAAAGAGCAGCAACAACTTATGCTTTTATATTATCATAATCTTTTTCTACAAACACTCTAGCAACATTTACAAAAAATTCAACAGCAAACCAAGCTTTTTTTTGTTTTAAAAGTTTAAATTTCGTTTGACGTTCACACCAACAACAAACAAAAAAATATAGGCAAAAACGCAATAAATTATTTATTAGCACTTTTTTTTTATCTTTTACTGTTTACAAAGACCGAAAAGTTTATCAAATTTAAAAAATATGTACTCATTAAAAGCTTGAAATATATTTTAGCAAGCATTATTTTCCAACATTGCATAACAGGATGAAAACCTTCAAAATATGCCCATAGAATCCCTCATATTTACATATTTTGTTTTTTATCATTGATGGAATGTGGACTATATAAATACTTAAGCATAAAAAGTATTGTTTACTATTCGATGACACTTGAAAAATAGCGATTATCTCATACCTTTGCAAAAACCTTTTCATTTGTGAGAAGGGTGCAGCATATTTTTCAACAAAGGAAAAGGAAAAATACAACTTTAGCAATTTTTTGTTTTCTTTTGATGTGTTCTGTCGAGAAATGGCAATTTTTCGATGAAAATGATGATTAATTGGCGAAGAAGAAAATGTTAAATAATTTCTTAGAATATTGTTTCTAATGTTATTTTTTTTTGTTTTGCTGTTGAATCGTCTCTCTTATTCACTCATTTCTTTGTAATATAATGTTCTTTTTTATTTTTGTTATCAAAATGTTGCGTCTGAATCACAACCTTTTTAGGGCTGTGAAGCAATTATAAAAGTGATTTGAATTGTATTGTAATTAGACCATTGTTGAAGTTTAAATGAATTGTGAAATAAAATATTGAATTTGAAAGAAATAGTAATCTTTCTAACCTTCTCGTTTATGTTCCTAAAAAAATGCTTTTCTTCTTAAATAAAGCGATCACGCCGCCTCTCTAATCACTGAATCTTTCCCAAATTTTTATTCTGTTTACCTCTTTGGTAAATTGTAGAAATGAAGCCAAAAAGCCAAAAAAAATAATTTTCCAAAATATTTATCATTAAGATTTTTATTGTAGATTTTTAAAAATAGAAGAACGTTCGTGAGCCTGCTTAAGTATTCTTAAATTCTTTTAACGCCCTAATCATTTTTATATTAAAAAAAATAATAGACTTTTTAATAAACAAATATAATATTTTAGAATGTGCGAATTGTTTCATTCTAATTTGGTGTCACAAATAACAGAATCCGGCCAAATTAATGTTCATCAAGCTATTATCGAAGCATTTGAAAATGGTCCACATAACTTTACTCGATATGAAGAACATAATGTGGAAAGTTTTAATGAAATGATCAAAAAGGTGAATGTTCAAAAAAGCGATAAAGATATTCTCAATGAAGCCATCACTAAAGCCTCTGCTGTCAATGAAACAAATCAAGATGGAACAACAAAATCTTTACCCTATGAATATCAAAAACTTGCAAGTCGTTATTCTGCAAACTTGCCTATTTTTGGGCTATCAAAAGATTTAAAAATGGAGGTATACAGTAAAAAGAATGGATATGAAAGCTTTGATGTTGTCAATCGAAATTATTCGATCATCATTGAAATTGCGAAACATAATAGAATAACAAATTTGCCAACAATTCGAAACTTTGTGGAGAATTATAAAACAATTTGCAATGAGTATAATTCATATTGGGGAAATAAAGATGAAGTTAAAAAGCGTTTCGCTCAACTCGTATATCATCCAGAAAACGAGCAAGAAGATAAACGAGAATTTGTTAAACAACTTGTTAAAGAAATTCAATATGTTAATGAAAATTTGAAAAAACATCAAGAACGTTCACTTTTACAAATGATTGAAATTTATTCAACTTTTATTATTAATTGTGTTTACGAATATTTGGTCGAACATGGTATCATCAAAAATGAACATTGCTCCCTTGGTAACAATATAATTTATTTCAAACCTCTAAAAGCATTTGAAAAAGAAAAAGAAAAAGTTAATATTGAAACATATATTTTCGAAAAAACAACTTTGAATATTCGCCTTCATTAATAATTTTTTACTTTTGATTTAAATTTCGGTCAGAATTCTTTTATTTTGGTGTAAGATTTATTATTTTTTTTTAACAAAAAAATTGTATAATTTTTGATTCTTTAAAGTTTGCTATTTAATGAATTCCATTAAACAATAAAAATTTGCGTAAAAACCTTTTTTTAAAAAATCACATTTTTTCAAACCATTTAACAAAACAGCAAAGACAAAGAATGAAGGAAAAAGAAAGGTTAAAATTAGAAATTGGCCGAAGACACCTCATTTTACATTTATTTTTGTTTGACCCAAACCTTTGACGCACGCACAAACAACGCAACAAACTTGTTTTTTTTTGCATTTTTGTTTTGTCTCCCCTTTTTTTTTACGCTTGTGGCTGTTTTTGTGGGTTTTTTGATATTGAGTTTAAACCCAAGCAGGCGATGGTTTGAGAAACATTTAACAAACAAAAAAAAAGGTGAAACAAATTTAAACACCTTTGCCAAATATGATGGGTTTCTTGGTTTACAATAAACACGTTTTTTTATTTATTTATTGAATTTGAATTTGTCAAATTCAAATAATAATAATTTAAGGTATTACAAAAAAAAAATAGGTATAAAAAGACGCAAAAATTTTAAAGCACAAGAAACAATTAAAGAATCGCTAACTTTTTTAAACTTTTTTTGATTCTCTAAAAAATAATGAAAAATTTATTTATAATAGTTTTTATTTCATTGGCTATGGTTTCTTGTTTATTGGAAGCTATTCCAATTGAAAGAAGAATAGATAATAATGGAAATGCCGATAATCAAGCACAGTAAGTTTATTTTTTCAGGAAAATTTACGTATTTTCAATTTTCTAAAAGAAGATAGTAAAAAAAATTCTTAATTTTTTTTTGTTTTGAAACCCATCCTCAAATTAATAATTTTCTGAAAAGGGAAATTTGAGTAATTTCATTTTTTGTTTTGGTTTGTATTTTATGGATTCTGCCTAAAATTGAAGAGAACAAAGAAATCGTTTTTTATCGTTCTTTTTTTTAGTGTCCGGGTTCGCCGACAATGGGGAATGCCAATGGGTGGATTTGGTGGATTTCCAATGATGGGAGGCTTTGGTGGAGGTCCATTTGGAATGCCAATGGGCGGTTTTGGCGGCGGAATGCCATTTGCAGGTAGAAGAAGTCGATCAAACAGTATGCGATTTACAAGCATTCAACTTCCATTCATCAATATTATGTCTGGGGCTATGGATGGTCGAAGCAGTATGGGTTTTATTGGATAATTTTAATTTTATGTTTTTTATTAATTTTGACGTAGCCATAGTTTCATGGTTTTTCTTTGAATTTTGTTTCAATATTCGGGTCATTTGAAATTTTTAAATAATAAAATTTTAAACCATTTTTCCAGTCTTTTTTTTACAAAACAAGAATTTGATAGAAAAAATTAGCCATAATTTTTTTGAACAACTTTTTTATTTCTGGAACAAAAATATTGCAAAAAAGCTTGCCATTAAGATTTCAAAATAAGCATAAAAAATATTGAAAAAAAGCATCCAAAAAAGGACTGAATTTTTTTGCTTCACTAAAATCTGACCATAGATGACAATGTTCAAAGATTAAAAACAAGTCCTTCTTTTTTGGTGTAAAACAGGATAAACACAAATTTTATAAATCTTTTTTCCATTTAAACATGAAAGAAATTTTCTTTTGTGGTTATTTTTTTTTGACAAACATTTTATAAGCGGTTATAAAAAAGTTTTCTGACAGATTTTTTTTTAATTTTCTTTTTTGTTATTTTTAGCTGCAAACTCTAAAAGATGATGTTTATTTTTTGAATTTTTTTTCTTTTCGCCCAATTTACTTCCAACTTCCTTTATTTTGTTTCATTTTTGATCAACTTTTTTCGCAAACAAAAATTATTTTTTGTCCCATTTTTTTATCATTTTTTTTCAGTCAAAAAATCTAAAAACTAAAAGCAAATCAAAAATCATATTTATTTAAATTAAATTTCCATGAATTTTTAGTTCTTTTTTATCTTTTTTCTTTAACAATTTAAAACGACTAAAAATCCTTATTCAAAAAAACCCGTCATTCAAGAGGAAGAAAAAAAAAGCACATGGCCAATTTACGTCTTCGTCTGCTCTTCATTTGTCAGTCAATAAACAACAACCAACTTTTTTCTTTTCTTTTTCTGGTCCTTTAGGGTCGGTCTCAAACTTCCCTTTAACATTTATTTACTTATTTTTCCAGCCAAAAATTTTACGACAGGATGCCTGCCCTCAGCTGTTTGTGTGTAAGAAAAGGAACACTTTTTTCCTTTAATGTTTTTTGCTTATCCTTAAAAAGATAAAAAAGCCTCGTGCCTGAAATTATTTTTGTTGTTGTTGAGGATGCTGTCTTTGAAGCTTTAATCTTCTCTTCTTTTTTTCTGTGTTATTCTCTTTGCTTTTTATCGCTTGCTTTTTTTCTTCGACTATCTTTTTTTTCACGCTGTGAAAAATAAAGAGGATGGGAGGAAAAGAAAAAGCTTTGACCAAGTGTAGTCTAGCCGAAATGAACTAAGAGAATGGTGATCATCGGCTGCTGCTATATAAAATATGATTTTTGATGAATGAGAGAAAATAAAATGTATGTGAGGGATATCCCCAGTTTTTTGAATGTGTAAATGTGTGTTTGTTTGCTGAGGACAAAGAAAGAAAATAAAGTTCTAGTTTTTGCCATTTTAGCCTTCTTTTTTATTTAAATTAATTAACTTCAAAACTTTGTTTTTCATTTATCATAATCAAATGTTTCTCGTTTATTAAAAATTTCAAAAATAATTAAACGTATCAATGAAGATCGACAAATTCTGGATGCTCTAAGTTAAAATTCACTTTGAAAAATTATCACGGCAAAATTTAAAAAAATATTTTAAGTGGGTTAACTCTTATTCTTTGATACATTTTTAATCTATCTTTTTTTATTTTTATATTTTTCTGTTTTCGGAATGTTTCATCAAATCTTATACCATGACTCATGGAAGCCATGTTTGATAAAATTGCTTTTAGGAAATCCGTTTCAAATAAA
Organism: Panagrolaimus kolymaensis; assembly: GCA_028622995.1. Classification (NCBI taxonomy): domain Eukaryota; kingdom Metazoa; phylum Nematoda; class Chromadorea; order Rhabditida; family Panagrolaimidae; genus Panagrolaimus; species Panagrolaimus kolymaensis. The sequence goes on along the minus strand of JAJQJQ010000029.1, from coordinate 413,899 downwards.
TTAAAATATGACTGGGTAAATTCACTTGTTTTAAACAAAATATGGCAGTACAAGTTTTGTAACTTTTTTGGAATTTTCATTTTAGCAAAAAGAAGCTTTAGAATCAAGCCTCAAAGTTTTTTGTTTTTTTTTGTTGTTATTTTGTTTTTGTGGTTGGTTGTTGCATAGAAACCAAACAAACAAACAAACACACCTTCTCCTTTTTTATTTTTACTTTTAATTTTAAATAAGCATGAAATTTATTTACAAAATTCTAGTTAGAAAAAAAAACGAGAAAAACAAAAAAAACAAGCGTGAGTAAAAAAACCCACCTATGAAATTTCAACGTTTTTTTTTTAAATGTTTCAAAGTCCGTAATTTTTTTTTTTGCTTCAAAAACTCGTCAATTTTATTGTATTTTTTTTGTTAACCTAGACTATAGTTTTTTTTCCACCACTAATAAATTAAACTTGGAGGTCTTACATTCATGTGATTGCGCCCTTTGACCTTTGATGGATGATTATGGATGGGTATCATCAGTCTATTGTCTTCGCTCTTATCATATGTTCCGTCTTTGATAACTTTTCTTCGATATATTTTTTTTCTTGTCTCGCTTATTTGATGCTTTAAGGAGCTTATAAAACTCGAGAAATGGAAGAGGTTTTAAGGAATTCAATGAAGGCTAGAAACTCACGAAGCAAGTTTGAGAATTTTCTTGGAAAAATTTTGATTTTCATCAAAAAATTTTTACTCACAAAGCGAAAGTTTTCTATGCCATTTTTGATTGAACTTTTTTTACTGAAAACAAAAAAACTTTTTCCTTCTAAATTTGCATTTTTCTCATTCGTGTTTCGCATTTTTTTTGTTTCGAGAAAATGAAAGATGAAACTTTGATTAATTTTCTTCCTTTTTTTAGTTTTGTCAACTACTAAACTACTACTAACAAATTAACAACAAAACAAGATGGCTCGTGCTCTTGCATTGTATATTGCTTTGATCGCTATATTTTATGTTCAAACTGAAGGCTTCACATTATATCATAATTGGTTGTATATTATATTGTAAGTTCATTTTTTTTACTTTCCTATTTGTTGCTTTAACTAACGGCTATAAAAAATAGTTTGAAAACTTTCACTAAAAAATTTTTTGGGGTAAAAACGCGATAGATGTTTTTGTTGATTGATTGCCAACGGCTACTTTGATTTTGTATTTTTATTCACATTTTTAACTTTTTTTAGGAAAACTTTTCCATGTATTGCACTCTCAGCAATCGTATATTTTGAACATACTCCATTGAAAGGCGATGAAAGCTTCACTCATGCTGTTGGTTTACTTCTTGGTGCTGTCGGAGATTTTTTGATTGCTCTTTATGATCATGGTATCGTTCCTGGTGCAGTTGTATTTGGAATTGGTCATTTATTGTATATGTCAAAATTTGCTGGTCGTATGAATCAATTATCTAAAGAACTTTCATGTTTGATTTTACTTTATGGAACCTTAATGACTCACTTCTTTATTATTCCAAAATTATCTGAAGCTCCTATTTCAACTATGATTTTAATGATTTATTCTGCAATTCTTTGTACAGCTGTAGTTTTAAGTGGTTCAGTATATTTTTATGGTTCATCAAATAAAAATGGTAAACAAAATGTGAGTTTTTTTACTTATCTAAAAGAAATTTATTTTTATAAAAGTAGACGAGTCTTGAAATGAGAAAGCTATGTTTTAAGATTTTTTGTTTCGAGACACAACTTCTATTGCAATTTTTCTTTGAAACTAATATTTTTTTGTTTATTTCAGGCTGATTTGATTCGATTCCTTGGCTATTGCTCGTTCTTCATCTCTGATTCTTTACTTCTTCTTTGTCATGAGGGTCGTACACTTCCTTATCACCATCTTGCTATACTTTCAACTTATTTCGCTTCACAATATATGATTTTGGTTGGTGCTACTCAACAAGTGGTCTAAAAAGCTGACAGAAAAAAGAAAAAGAAAAGAAGAAAGAATTTCAACAATTTTCATTTCAACTTTTTGTATTTAAAAGAAATTAATCTCATTTCATGTCTAACTAACTATTATTTTCTTGTATTTATTTACTTTTTATGTATTATATTTATAGAAATAAAAGATTAAAAAAAAACTTTATATAACGTGTTTAACAAGATATTTATCACAGATGTTTGGTACAAAGGATAAAAGTTTTTTACCAATCAAAATTGACGCCAAAAATGCCTATCTTTCCTTTAAATCTTTTGTCAAATTCAAAAAGAGAAAAATATTGATAAATAATTTCATTTGCTAAACCATTAATTTGTTGATTTTCATTATTTTTATGTAATTTAATATTTTCCCAACATTCATCATTTACAATCGCTGATCGCAATCCTTTGGGATGTTTTGATAAATCTTTGAACATGCTTTTCAATCCACCAAAAACATAGGCTATAGTATCTTCATCCTGGACTGAATTTAATATTTCACATAATGGGTTGATAGTTTTAATTAAAAAAAAAATAAATTTATCATGAACTCGAGTCGCAATAGCAGCCATAATTCTTCCAGAATATCCTCGAATATTTTCATTTTTATGGTTTAAAAGATTTAAAATTAAAGGAATAAATTTTTCTTTTTTAACCGCTGTAAATTGATTATCATTTATATTTTCCACAAAACAAAGAATGAGTTTCAAAACATTTTCATTCAAATCACTGGTGAACAAAAAATATTTTAAATGTATCAAAATTTCATTATCCAATAAAATTTGAGCCATCTCTTCACTTTCGTTTCCAAAATTATACAAAGCTTCAAAGACTTTTGGACTGTTTTCGCCATTTAAATATTTTAAATGTGGAAATATTTTTGCCAAAATCTAAAAAAAATGTTTTAATTTAAAATAAAAAGTTGGATTTTGCTTACATTAGTTTTTAGAATAAAATAAATTTGTCTTGGATCATTTTTTGCAGAGACGAGATTGGAAAAAATTAAATTAATAACAATCCAAAGATTTTCATTATTTTTTTGATCAAAAAGTTTTGAAATAATTGAATAAATTTTAATATTTTTTTGTTCATCAATTAATTCGCTGGTATCATTCATAATTTGTTTAAGTAAGATAATAATTTTTTCTGCGGCAATTATTGGCAATTCTTCTTCTGATTTCATAATTATTTTTTCAAGTGAATCAATAATTTTATATTTTACAGCTTCAGGAATATTTTCTTCATCTTTGTAAACTAAAACAAATAAACTCATTTTGCGCGAAAGTTTTTTCTAATTTTAGAGTTTTGAAAAAACCCATTCTCGTTTATGCTACTTTTAAACTTTTTTACTCATTTTTTATTTTAAAAAATAATCCTTACTCGAAATCATTTTAAACATTCCCTCAATTTTGCCATTAATTTCTATGATATTTTTTTGTTTGTCATTTAACATTTTGAAAGTAATAATTTGAACGGAATCCCTTTTTTCCTCAAAATTATTTTTTTCTTCTTCGTCAGCTTTCATATTTCCTGGACATTCGGGGATATTTTCAAATACATCATTTTCTTCTTCAAAATTTTCTGGATGATAATAATTATCAATGAGAAAATTAGCAGCTAAACTTAAATTTTCTTCAACAATAGTTGATTGTTCCATATTTCGAATATCCATAATTTTATTCCAACACCATTTTTTCAAAACCATTGAATCCCTTTTAACTGGTTTAAAAAAATTACAAAATGCATCAAAGGTCAATAAAATCCTTCCCATGGTATTTGTATCGTTTGTACAAATTAAAACTTGACAAAGAGGTATAACAACGCCATAATAATTTAATTCTTCAATAATTTTACCATTTTCAGATATTACAATGGATGAAATAATTTTTGAGGCAACCTAAAAAACAATATTTTTTTACTAAACTTTGAGGCAGGCGGCTAAATTGAGAGCTCAACACACGCAAGTTAAAATAGCACCCAAGCAGCTATCAGGCACCCCAAAAGATGTAAATGAAAACTTATTTAATGAGAAAAGGAAGGAACACTTACATTTCTGATTTTTTCATTTTCATGATTTAAAAGGTCAACAATCATAAGCAAAATATTTTCATTTTTAACCGTTTCATAGTGTTTTGGTAAAATTTTATCCAAAACCCGAAGAACATCCACATTCACTTCATCAAATTGCAAAAATAATTTTACATGATCCAAAAATCCATTGTCGATCAATAATTGTGGATTTTTTTCAGCTAAAATCGTTAAAGCTTGAAAAGCATGTTTCCGGTAATCATCATTGAAACATTTTAAACGGATAAAAGCTTTTCTTAAAATCTGAAAAATGTTAAAAAAGTTAATTAAGCAAATATTTCTTACAAAAAAAATTTACCCCAGTTTTATTCATAAATACCATTTGTTGATCCTCAAAAGTGACCATTTTAAAAAGTTGTGCAACAGCTTCAACAAAATTATCGCAATCTTTGTGATCATAAAGTTGAGATAAAAGTGAATAATATTTATCAGCTTGAACTTCAGTTAAAATTTGAATATTTGTCAATACATAATAAAGCAAAAAATCTATTTGTTCTGTCAAATCTTTGGAAATTTCTGATTTCATAAGTTTTTCAAGCGAATCGATTAAGCCATGTTTAATTGCCATAGGAGCGGAATCTGGGCGAACAACTGTAAAAAAGAAATGTACAAAATTTTATTAATTTTGCTTTAAGCCGAAAAGAATTTTAAAATTGGGTTCAAGTCCAAAATAATTGATTCTTTAAAATTTTTGGATTTTCTAATCAAAACTAAAAAACCTTACATAAAATATGAGATAATGAATTAGCGGCTTTAAATTCTTGATTTTTTGTTGACAAACTTTTAATTAAATGTGGGAGAGCGCCGGCATCTATTATGGCTTGCTCTTTTCGAAAACCAAGCAAATAATGAAATCCATCAAATCCAATATCAGAAAAATCCCTTAAAAAGAAAATGATTGGCTTAGATAAAAACTAAAAAAGCAATGTTTTTACTTTTCAGAATCCAAAAAATTAATAAAAACTTTAATAAATCCATTTTTAATAAATTTTTCTGCTGGAATTTTTCTTTGTTCAAATAAAATTTCAAGAGTGACAGCAGCAGATTTTCGAGTGTTGGAATTTGTCGCAAGTTTATAAAGGCTTTTCAAATATTCATCTGTATCCGGAATATCTTTAGTTACATCAAAACAAACATGGCTTTCTTTAGCAAATTTAATTAAAAAAATAATAAAAACTTTTCCATGATTGATAAGTGTTTCAGCAGAAATTTTTTTAGCTTCCATTAAAAGGCTGAGTGTTCGACCGATGGATTCTTGAAGTTCATATTGGGGATTTGGCTTTGTTGCAAGTTTATAAAGCAAATCGAAATCGTCATCCTTTAAACCTTTAGCAATTTTTTCTGGTGAAAGATCAAAGCAAGTTTTTGCATTTTCAAAATCTACACTCATAATGTCATTAATTTGATGGCAGTGGCCTTGGAGGCTTTCGTCAACTTTAAGTGCCGCGGCATTTTGAAAATGAACAAATAAATAGAAAAAAACAATAAACTTGATTTTCATTTTTTTAATTTGTCGAGAAATCTAAGAATCTAAAAAATCCAGTTTAAAATATTGATACAAAAATTTGGCTTCTTGATTTTATACCAAAAATAATGTAAGCAAAAAACAAACACGAAAACTATTTTTGGAGATAAAGAAAAAAATCAAGTTAAAGCAAATTTTATGGTCGAGGAAAATGATACTCAAAAAAAGAGACAAAAAGAAAAAATGTAACAATATCTATCATGTTTGACAGCTTTTTTTTTTTCAAAGCACAAAGGCGTTTTTTTTCTCATCCTCAATAAACTTTTATCTATAAATAAAAAGGCAATCACTTCAAGGAAAGAAAGAAAAGTATATTTTTACAGCAAATAAAAGAATTTTATTTTCATTTTCATTGAAAGTTTTTCTTCTTCATATTTTGATCCTTGAATATATGGGTTTTATACTATGATAAAAAAGAACCGCATCATATATAAAAATAAAACAATGTAAAAAAGCCAACGCATGCGTTAACTTTAATTCACCATCTCATTTACATAATCTTTGGCTCTTTCATACCCAATTAATTAAAAACTCCTTCCATTAAGCCAGGATACACATCCGAAGATATGCCCTCTAACAAAACTTAAGAAGTTTTAATCAATCGTATCAGCACAATGATAGCAAGTGCATTGTTAAACAATAAACTGCATTCAAGCATTGAATCTTACGATAACAAAGCTCAAACCGTTACATCGCTTTCCAACTTATTACTACCATCTTTCGACAACTCTATCCGTTTCCACCCATTCGGTTTCGCGTACTATTTAACTCTCTCTTCAGAGTTCTTTTCAACTTTCCCTCACGGTACTTGTTTGCTATCGGATTCATGGTCATATTTAGCTTTAGGTGAAGTTTACCACCTTCTTTGGGCTGTGTTTCCAAACAACCCGACTCAAAACATAAAACAAATATAAGGTATAAAAAATCTTAACAGGCCTATCACCTTCTATGGAACTCTAGTCAAAGAGAACTTAAGATTTTATACCTCATATAATGTATCATGCTATACGCTACAGTTCGCTATAACATTACGCTATAGAGATTCAGCGCTGAGCTTATCCCGTTTCACTCGCAGTTACTAAGGGAATCCTTTTTAGTTTCTTTTCCTCCGCTTACTGATATGCTTAAGTTCAGCGGGTAGTCACACCTGATATGAGTTCGTAAAAGATAAAATTTATGCTATACATTAATTCATAAAGCAACATACTTTTCAAGTAAAAGAACTTTTATCTCAACCATAAAAAAATGGTCAATTCAAGTTTTTACTTTTATCAAGTAAAGCTAATGAATAATGCTGCTATGAAACCAATAAAGGTTCCATAGCAAGCAAAAATTTCATGAGATTCAAGTAAAGCTATAGAGGTCGATCCAACGAATCCTATGCCAAAAGTCTTTACTTTCCCATACGAAGGACATAATAAATCCTTCAATTATCACTACATAATAGCCCTTTCACAAGCTAAATGCAGTAGTAATTTATACGAATCTCATACAGATGTGCCATTCGTTAAAAACGAACGGCGCAATTTGCATTCGAAACTTTTTCATTCATGTAGTTTGCAAGTCATGAAAATTAACGCATTTTGCTGCGTTCTTCATCGAACCATGAACCGAGTGGTCCACCGAATAGGATTGTATCTTTGATTATTCAAAATCCTTTATTATATTCTTTGTTTATTAAAATAAAACATGTTCTGGCAGCATCCCATTAGTAGATGCTATTTAATTCTAAGCCATAATCCCAAAGGGAAGTGACTTTAAGGATCTATGGATATATGTTAGCACGGCATTCTACACTAACTCCATAAACCATAGAAACCAGAGAACGGCCGTATAGTTATTCAAAATAACTTTATATCAAACATACGTTCAATATATAAGTCTCACAAGGTGTGATTTGTATTAAAATCATTAATGATCCGGCCTGCAGGTTCACCTACGGCCACCTTGTTACGACTTTTGCCCGGTTCAAGCCAATGCGATCAAATTACTTTTCAACAAAATTTGCATACCGAAATATACAAAGATCATCAATCCGTAATCTTCTCGAATTAACCCAGTTCCGGGCAGCGACGGGCGGTGTGTACAAAGGACAGGGACGTAATCAGCGTAAGCTGATGACTTACACTTACTTGAAGTTCCTCGTTCACGAATAATAATTACAATATTCGATCCCAAATACGGAATAATTTGACTCGTTTACCAAAATCTTTCGATTATGGTCACACGCGCTGCAATTTTCATTGTAGCGCGCGTGCAGCCCCAGACATCTTAGGGCATCACAGACCTGTTATTGCTGGGTTTCTTACGACTGGAACGCCGCAAATCCCATTAAGAAGGAAAGAACGTCATATAAATAAAACGCTTTCCTATTTAATTAAGCTCCAATCTCGTTCGTTATCGGAATTAACCAGACAAATCACTCCACGAACTAAGAACGGCCATGCACCACCATCCACCAAATCATGAAAAAGCTATCAATCTGTCAATCCTTATAGTGTCTAGACCGGGTGAGTTTTCCCGTGTTGAGTCAAATTAAGCCGCAGGCTCCACTTCTGGTGGTGACCTTCCGTCAATTCCTTTAAGTTTCAACTTTGCAACCATACTTCCCCCGGAACCGAAAGACTTTCGTTTCCGGGAAGCTCGTTTCAAGGGCAAATATAAAATATCCACCCGAAACTCGCTAGATGGCATAGTTTACGGTCAGAACTAGGGCGGTATCTGATCGCCTTCGATCCTCTGACTTTCGTTCTTGATTAATGAAAACATTCTTGCCAAATGCTTTCGCTGTAGTTCGTCTCGCAAGGGTCCACGAATTTCACCTCTCGCCCTGCGATACGGATGGCCCCGGCCGTTCCTTTTAATCATTACCATGGTAAGTAAAACCAATAAAACATGAACCATAGTCATGTTCTATTATTCCATGCAAAACCATACAAGCTTACGCCTGTTTTGAGCACTTTGATTTATTCAAAGTAAACTCATCAGACATTTACACATTACAAGTAACATGTAAAAAATCTGATAAAAAACATTTAGTAATAGTTACAACCCAAAGGGTGAACCATCCTATCATGTACAGATCCAACTACGAGCTTTTTAACCGCAACAACAATTCAATGCAGTATGAGAGCTGGAATTACCGCGGCTGCTGGCACCAGACTTGCCCTCTCATTGATACTCTTTAATGATTTTAAAATCAAACCATTCCAATGATCCAGCCCCGAAGGACTAGATCTTGTCATTTCTCGTCACTACCTCCTCGTACTGAGAGTGGGTAATTTTCGCGCCTGCTGCCTTCCTTGGATGTAAACGCCGTTTCTCAGGCATTTTCTCCGGAGTCGAACCCTAATTCTCCGTTACCCGTCAAAACCATATAAGTACTATATACTTATATATACAGTTGATAGGTCAGACACTTGAATGACATGTCGCCAGTACAAGACTATGCGATCAGCAAAGTTTATTCAGAGTCAACAAAACACATCCGAAGATGCTTGGTTTTGTTCTAATAAATGCACGTTAACTTACGTTAACGCTTTTATGCATGTATTAGCTCCAGAATTACCACAGTTATCCATGTAGGATATATGTCAAAATCAAGTAAATTTTAGCTGTTTTAATGAGCCATACGCGGTTTCGTGTTAAAAACACATGTACTTAGACATGCATGGCTTAATCTTTGAAATGACCACATCAATCAGACAGGATCAATCAGATATATGCACATTTTGTGTAAAATATCTTACCAAAGATCAACGTTGATACCATACGGGCGGAATATGGATTTATATCAACCGATGACATATAAATGTCACATCGCTTTTTCCAATAATTATATACGTAAAGTATATTTATAAGCAACTTTCGTTAAACTTATGACCAGCATAATAGATAAACGTACGAGCAAACAGCACTTATGTCTGTCACGCTCTTATATCTCAAGAGACCTCGAAATCATCAGTACGAGCATTTCGCAACTACCGATATCCATTCAAGGGATTCATGAAAAAAACCCAAAAAAAATGAAAAAGAATCAAAAACAAGCCCATTTGGCATTAAATTTTCAATTTTTTGCACTTTTTTGAGTTTTTTTCATTTCACAAATGCAAGTTCCCGATGTATGTGTACGGATGTCGGGAAAAAAAAGTGCCCTTTTTTTGGTCCAAAAGTGCTTAATATGGTTCAGAATCGTTATTTTTGAGGTTTTTTTGATATTTGGAATCCATATTTTATCGATTTTGATAATTATTTGCGCATAAATATGCAAATTTCCGAAAAAAGTCAAATTTTCGTCAAAAAATGAAATTTTCAGAATTTTACCACCATTTATTCCCTATGCTAAAAACACTAGATTTGAACGAATTTGAGGTTTTTAAAACGTTTGGTGCACTTCAATATGCATGTTTATGCATATTTTGTGCATAAATTTGAATATTTATATGCTTTATCTTACCATATTGTAGCATAAACCATCAACGGCTTTGGCAGGTTCCATTCATCAATATAAGGAACACGTTGAATGAAAAGTGGCTAATACAAAATATACGTTACATGATTATGGCTAACGCATATAATGCGTTACATCAGGTAACGCAATAACACAGTTCCATGAAAATGTGTAACACAATAAATGTATTCCATCCAAATGGGTAACGCAAACCATGCTTTACATCAAATGGATAACGCGTTGTAGACGTTTCATGAATGAACAACGTCATCAATGCGTACCATGAATATGACTAACATAATCTATGTGTTCGTTGTAAGGTATAACAAGGAATATGCTTACCTTGTAATGAATAATGCAAAATATATGTTTCTTGAAATGAATAATGCGAAATATGCGTACCTTGAAATATATAACGATAAATAAACGTTCTATGAAATGGCTAACAATATTTATGCGTTACTTCAAAATGGCTAACGATATTTATGTTTTTCAGCAAGATGACTAACACGGATTAGGTGTTCCACGAAATGAATAACTGATAATATACGTTCCTTGTCATGAATAACACTAAATATATGTTCCTTGATATGGATAACGAAATTTATTTTTTTCTGCAAAATGGATAACGTAAAATATGCGTACCATGAAATGGCTAACAGAAAATATGTGTTCCTTGGAAATTGCTAAAGATATTTAGGTATATCTGCAAAATGGATAACACCAATTATGCTTTTATTGAAAATGACTAACTCAAAATATGCGTTATTGAATAATGTCTAACGCATAATATGCGTTGGAAACGATGAATAAAAACCTTGCATGGGATCGATTTTCGACAACCATCTAAAGGCTTTCCAAAATATATGGTGAAATAATTTAAGCTATTTAGGGATATTTGGTGACATACCTTTATGACTTTTTGGGATATTTGGTGAGATATTTTATCACTTTTTGGGATATTTGGTTGCATACTTTATGACTTTTTGGGATATTTGGTTGCAAAGATTAATGAATTTTGGGATATTTTTTGACTGACTTCATGAATCTTTGGTTTATTTGGTGACATAGTATTTATGAATTTTTTCGACGGACTAGCTTACTTTTTTAAATTTTTGGGTGATGGAATAGCTTACTTTTTTAAATTTTTGGGTGATGGAATAGCTTACTTTTTTAAATTTTTGGGTGATGGAATAGCTTACTTTTTTAAATTTTTGGGTGATGGAATAGCTTACTTTTTTAAATTTTTGGGTGATGGAATAGCTTACTTTTTGGATTGGTTTCTTTTGTAAGGGTTATTATTATTGGTTTTTTTCTGAATTATTTTTGATGCGGATGCATTTTGACGGGCTTTATGTAAATTTTTAAAATGAATGGTAAAAAATGGAGCCATAAATATGAGACCTTGTATGATCTCATATTTATGGCTCCAATCAAAGTAAAGTATCGTTTTTTTTTTCAAATGGGTGATAAAAAAAGCCATCGACAGAAGATTAAAATCAAAGTGAAAATGCAAAAAAAGCAATACCATACACTCTTTTTGCAAGTGTATGGATCCTTTTTCAACAACAACATTTTCACCCGAGATTTACCTTCTGCCGATGGCTATTTGGTGTTTTTTAAAAATGTGGTTGTATGCCTAATTATTTTGACATACAACTGCACACCTTTATTCACTCTTGCATAACAATATTGTATGTGGTGGTTGATTATTTTTTTCAACCAACCTAGCATCCAAATTGTATGCATACATATTCTCATGCATAATCCATGGCTATTTCATTTTTTGATGGAACGTTATCCATGAATGATTTATTAGACATATAGCCTTTTTTCATAGTAGGTTGGACCCAACCATGCCACCATTATTTGGTGTTACTGCATATATGCAGAAACCCAAGAAATGGGTTATTTCGTTCACCTTAATGCAAACCATGCATTTTGAAAAAATTCTTTTATGCATTTTTCAAAATCTTTGTTTGTGAAACACAATTTTTTGAAAATTATGTCAGTGAAACACAATTTTTTGTGTACATTCATATTCAAGATGGATGTGAAACACAAAACGCTTAAAAAATGCGCTTAAAGCTTTCACATCTCAAAGGCCCTCCCCTCCCCCTGGGGTATGGACCTCCTTAGATATGAATGTGAAACACAAAAAATGTTCACTTAAACAGATCATCCGATCTTTGGCTAAGTCTCAACAGATCGCAGCATAAACGCTGCTCTACTGAGAACAACACCAAGATCAGTAATCAAGTAGTTTGCAAGAAATCTTACACCCCGGCACTATACCTTAGTAATTAAGGCTTTGTCAAAAGAACCAGATTTACCCAATTCTTTCAAGACATATAATGGGGCAATACTACATCCGAAGATGCATACTTTAGCCATACTCGACACCGAGATGCAAAAGTATTATTGCTAATCGTCTAGGATGGATTCTGACTTAGAGGCTTTCAGTCATAAGCCACCAGACGTAGCATCACGCCATTACTCTATCGAGTAAGCGTATATACCAAATGTCTGGACCTGCGGTTCCTCTCGTACTAAGCAGGACTACTATCGCAATAACTATTACTGTCTGTAGGGTAAAACTAACCTGTCTCGCGACGGTCTAAACCCAGCTCACGTTCCCTATTAGTGGGTGAACAATCCAACGCTTTACGAATTCTGCTTCGTAATGATAGGAAGAGCCGACATCGAAGGATCAAAAAGCAACGTCGCTATGGACGCTTGGCTGCCACAAGCCAGTTATCCCTATGGTAACTTTTCTGACACCTCTTATTTAAAACTTTTAAATCCAAAAGGATCGATAGGCCACGCTTTAACGGTCCATTTTGGATTATTCTTAAACACAAATCCTTAATTCTTATTTGTAATAAATATTCATAATCTTCAGGTTTAGTTTTATCTACCATAGTCTCAAATGTTTCCCAAAACCCAAAAAAAATTTTAATTCGTTTTCGAAAAAAAGAAAATGAAGTTCTCAAAAAACTCAAAAAAAAGTTAACGTTAAAAAGGGGGATAAAGTAAAAAAGTACCAAGAATAGAAATGATGCGCTATTTAGAAAAGTATATTTTTATGATAAGCTTTTTTCGATTCAATTTTGTCTTTTATTACTTAAAATAAAGTTTTATACGCTTATAAAAAATTTATAAAGGAAGCTTTACAGATCTTAAAATTATACTAACAATTTTTTTTGTGTTTCGAAATTTGGCCAAAGAACATATTTACCGTGGAAACTTTAAACAAAATGTGTCACTGAAAGGGAAAGGCCAAAAATCATTACATAAGAAATTATTTTGTTGGAAATATTTAAGTCTGAATCCTCCTGACTCGTCAAAGAAATAATAAAATAGAATCAAATTACATAAAAATTTGGCAGTTATGTATTCTTTCGTTTTAAGTTTGGAAGAAACGCGTTTTTGATTTCTTTATTCCTTCAATTTTTGCCAATTCAACCATTTTTGGTTAATTATTTTAACCATAAAAAACGCAACGAATATTTCTTTTATTTCGCGGAAAAAAGTTTGATTTTATATTTGCATGTGGTGTGATTTTTATCATTTTCCTTTGTTTCCACGAAAAAATAAAATTTAATAAAGCATTTAAAATTAATCATTTTAAAAGGGGAAAAGGTTTAACATCAATAACAAAGTTTTTGGTTTTTGTTTATTTGATTAATGCTAAAACAAAAAAGCTCACGTAAAATTGACATTTTCAAGTGCAGGATCAAATGCTGTGATGGAAGGGACGATATCAATTGGAGATTGGTAACGGTTTGAATTTACCTAAAAAAATATTTCATTTATTAAATTTTACATCCTTTTTTTGGTAGTTGACAAGAATTTTTTTGTAAAATAAACAAAGTGGGATTTTATTTGTAAAGATAAAAAAGTAAACTTAATTGAAGAATTTTTCCAAGAGTATCAAGTTGTTGAGTACACTTATTTAAAACCGGAACAAGATTTTGTTTAGCTTTATTTGCTTGCTCAACTACGGAGTTGATTTGAGGTTTAAGTTCTTGAAATTTAGCTGACAATTGTTCAAAAAATGCCATTCTCGAGCTAGAAATAAATTCAAAAAAACTATTCTTTTATAAACGTCAAAGATATAAAAGAAAAATTGGTAGAAAATTTTAGTAGGAAGAAAGAAAAAAGGATTAAATAAAACATAAGGATATGTCTCCTGCTGTTTGTAGTGATGGCTAAATTTTAATGATAGTTGTTTAACAGCTAAAATTTAAGGAAGGGGCGTCGTAAATTTAAATATGTAGTAATTTTAGGCCTTTATTAAGCTAAAAAAAATAAAGCTAATTTCTAATAATGAAAAAAAGTAAAAAATAGAGACTAAAAGTCGAAAAGAAAAAGACTGACTAAAAAAGAAAATAAAATAAAATGGCAATGGCATTCATATTTTAGTAAATGAAAGAGAATGGCTGAATGCAAAGAAGCATGCATACTCAGAAGGGAACGTAAAATTGCTACTCTTCTTTTAAATTATGCCGCTCTTTTAAAACTCTTATAAATAAATGCAAAAGCTTCAATATTGAAAAGGTTGTAAAAATAAAAAATAATTGCTGACTAGTGAAAAATGCCGTAAATTAAATTTTTACTTCTTATTTATAAATTTAAGTTAATTTCTCTTTTTTTTGTAAACATTAGTTGCTTATAACTTTCAAAATTATTGGAGCGTTTAAATTTAAATCCATTTAAGAATAAAATAAATTTGTAAATATAAGAAGTTTTGGAAAACATACACGCATCAAAGTTAATATTGTATTAATTTTTTATTTATGTTATAAATTTTATTACAAAAAAAGAAAGAGCCAAAAGAAAATGGAAGCTTTTGATACAATTAAACAACTCAAATGAGGAAATCGCTAAAAAAAATAAACTATCACATGCAGCAATTAATTTTTTTATTCGACTAAATGCCAACAAGAGAAATTCAAAGATGACATGAATTCTCTCAGGGAATTTCATTTTATCTCCGTTTTTGGCAAAAAAAAAATCATTTTAAAACAATTTTTGTTTGAAAAGAAAAGAATAAAAGTTTCAAGTAAAAGAACAAAAAAGGAAGAAGAAAATTGGGACCAAAAACTTTACATAAAATACGGCTGACGTATGTATCTCTAAAATGCCACAAAGAAAAAAAAAGAAAAAGCTTTTGTCCTTCTCTTTCTCCATTCTATGTAAGCTCTTTTGCTTCGATTTGCTTTTGGCGCTGCGTTGTTATTGGCATCGAAGTCCGCTAAAAAAAAAGTCCAAGTCGAATTTTTAAGCTCACTAAGGATGGAAAAAGCAGTGATGGATGGCAGCATTGCTTCCCATTCCCTCCCAGCGTCACTCCAGCACACTTTATTTTTTATTCCCTAACCAAATTCAAATAAAAAAAAGCTTCTTTTCAGAAAAAAAAGCAAGTTTAAACTACTTTGCCCCTATTTGTGCTCTCTTTTCATGGCTTCAAAAGATAAAACTAACAAATATGAAAAGCAAATAATGGTTACTTCTTTCGTTTAAAAAAAGGGGACAACGTTAAGTAAAAATTTTATCGAAAATTTCTTCGCTCTATAAGTAAAATGATGAAATAACCTCAACAAAATTTATTACTTTCATCAAACTTTTATTAAGAAGTCGTACAAAAAATGTAAACTTGATTAGAGTTTCGGAAATTAGAAATATAGCTAAAAAATAATTTGCTAAAAAAAAGAAAAGAAAATTTTTTGTTCGTTTCACCTATCTTTGAAAATCAAACCTTGTTGGAAGTGGAATTTTTTTACTTTGAGCAAACGCTCCCACTACTACTCTTGACATTTTTTCATTTTTTTACTCAAAATTTGCATATTAATATCTTTACAGCAAAGAAAAAAAATTGAAGAATACAAAAGATATTTCCTTGAATAAGATTAATTCAAGCTGGCAATACATGATGATTGTGAGTAAAAAAAAATTCTTGGGATTATCGAATAAATAATTTTTGATAGCTGGAATTCGGTGATGCTTTTAGATTTGTCAAAATTTAAAAACTTTTTCAGTTGTTATTTTTAACAAATTTGATTAAAGCCATGGACCATGGTATCTTTAACTATATCATATTTTTCTTTGTGCAAAGTTATGGACAATATTTATTTGTACATCGAAAGCATGGGTGCTAAAGCTTTTAGAAGGAATTGTTTTTCGAGTAAGAGTTTAAATCAAAGAATAATTTTTTACGAAAATTATACTGGGGCAAGTCGGGCTCGACGGGTCGCGCTAAATCTGAAAATTTGGCGCCCTAAGTTGCCCCAGTATGACGAAAATCTCAAAAAGACTTGATGAAATCAAGGCGCATAATAACTTTTTGATTTAACCATTTCGTGTTTGAGGAAAATCCAGGACATTTAAAACTCTTTTAAAAAGCAGTTCTAACGATGGATTGTAAAACAGAAAATTGATTCTCATCCATCAGTAATATACTTTGCTAATCTTAAAAAATGCAACTTTTTACACTTTGTTGTCTTTATGTTAAATAATTGATTTTGCCAAAAATTAAACTATTAGTTAATTTTTTTCTTTCCAGTTGACAAATTTAAAAAAACAAACACAAAAAATATTACTGTAATTTGAAAATGAAGGCGGCGGTGTAAGATCTAGATCTCCAGCGAATGAGATACTTTTGTGTTAATCTTTTTATAAGCAATTCTAATATTTAAAAAAATTCAGACAAAATTTATTGTAAGCTTTGTTTTTTAGAACCTTAAATATTTTTTTAGATCCTTCTAAAATAAATGAAGCCAAAAAGTTGTTGATCAAATGAAGTGCAAAGGTAAACAATTACTAAAGGTATAATTATTTTCTTGCAATAAAATTCCAATAATCCTTGGCTTTTTTCTAATAAATGGAAATTTATTATTTTTTGGTCTGCATTAAAATGATAAAAATAATATAATATAATTTTTTTAACATTAAAAGCAATGTAAAACGAAGAAAAAAATAAAGAAATAAAAGTTATTTAATAAACCACACAGAGATCGATGGGTTTGATAAAAGAAAAACTTTTTTTAATTTAAAAAAAATCACCATAAATATTAAAATGAAAGAACAATGAAAAAAGACTAGATTTTTTTCTCTATGTAAATTTAAAAATATAATTTTTACAACTACTTTTGTCCACGTTTATTGAGTAAAGGCTGGTTTTCATTTTCTGGACGTTCGGGTGATGATTTAACAATGTTTATTGTAATCGCTTCATCATCATCTTCAGCTTCTTCGGGGGTAGCCAAACGAGGAGAATTGACGTCGCTAAAAATTAATTAATTTTAGAATCAACAATAAAAATCCAAAGTATCAAAAAAATTACAAGAAATATTTTTTTCTTTTTATTTTTTTAAAAAAAATGTATTCATTAAATCTTTGTAAATTCTTTGAAAAGACTTTTCTACTTATAAATAAAATTAAATGCAAATTTACCGATCAGATGAAGGACCGCCACCCATTTTTTGTAATGAGCTTTTAGATTCGGATGTAATATGCCTCCACATTCCTGATGAATTAACTTCTTTAGAAATATTAATATTATGTGAAGGTTCTTGAATGGCAGATAACGGAATTTTGATTACATTTCCTGATGTCATAGGAATGTGCAAATGTGCTTCAGTTTTAACTGCATGAATAGTTCCTTGATTTTCATCTAGATCAATTTCTATTTCTTCCTAGAAAATAAAATAAAATTTCGGATTTTGTTATTTTTTAAAGCTCGATCGAACTTACAGGTACATTAGCTGCACGAGATTTTCGTCGTAAATCTTCTTTTTTGCGTAAATGAAAATCAGGCATTTTATCATCAAGATATTTGAGATCCCGATCCGTAAAGAATCTTTCCATTAATTTTCTTACTGCAACCATAACAACAAGCTAAAAAAAAGGAAAATGTAAGGATTTTTTATTATTTAGCTATAACAAAAGATAATTCTTTTTCGATAGGAAAAGGTTATAAATATATTTTTTGATTCAAAGCTTCTTTTTTTAACAGATTCAAGGCAAGCATTTTTTACTTAAAAAACGCAAATATTTTTGAAATAAAAAAAAACATTTGACTTTTTTTCAAGCTTTTATGATGCAAACCTACCATAATTGGAAACAAAATGGACGTTTTTTTAATGGATTTAATAACCCAAAGAGCGATAAAGCATGATATTTGCCAAAGGGTAAATAAATGAATGGTTTTTAAAGGGACGTGACGAATATAAATTGTATCAGGTTGGTATTTCATTGGCATTAATATCAAAAGAATTCGATCAAAAAGTTGTATTCCACCAAGTGCGGCGATGCCCATATATAAGAAAACTCCATACAAAACTGGCATTGGAATATAACCCAATATTTTTGCCATGAAAACCGATAATCCAATAAGAATAAAAGTAACAACTCCAGTGACACGTTCTAAAAAACTAAAGTTTTTAGTAATTTTGTCTAAAATTAATTCTTACGTTCGCGAACACCCATAAATTGTGGAACTTCTCCTGGAGCCCGTGATTCGGATTCAACTTTCAATGCATTGATGTGATTAATAGATAATACAGTTGCGGCAACATAAACTGGTAATCCAAGGTATCCAACGACAATAATTAAAATTGAAAGAATAAATAGATCCAGATGATAACCACATCCTTTTTTTAGTTTATTTTCTTTTCGATTTACGATTACAGCGGTAATTTGTTGATCCATAAAAATTAAAACGCATGCAAGTAATGCAGGGAAAAATGCTAATGGTGCCGTCCAAATTGGATTGGTATTGAAAGGAGGAATAACCCAAGAACGGCCCGACCATGTTGGGCGGAAAGTTGAAGGAACATTAAGTTTAGGAGTGTTTATTCCCGCAAGAATATCAATACCGGTCATAATTCCAATGGCAAGCATAACAGCAAAATCAGATAAAAATTGTCGAACTCGAGATGGGAAATAGCAAGTATTTCGGCATTTCTTAAAAAATTTGGGATGGAATTTTTATTAAAATAATGAATTGCTTACTTTAAGGGTCAATGCAATGAAAAAAGTTCCCATCATGAGGATAAAACTCATATACCATTTATCATACATAACATAACACGCATCACCTTCTAAATGGCCAAGAAGAGGTTTGCAATAGGAAAGAGGTATCTAGAAAAATATAATTAACAACATTAAATATTTTTTTAGTCTCAATCTAAAAATAATACAGTCAAATTTTTAGCATTTTTAAAAAGTATTAACTTTCAAAATAAAGTAATTTTTGGGATTTGAAGTTATGTTAACTATATTTTTTCCCAAATCAAATTTGCAAATCTTTTTGTTAGATTCTTTATCTATTTTTTATTCTTAATTTTTTGGTTTAAAAATTTTTCCTACCTTTGAATAATCAAATGTGGCATTACCAGAAGGTAAAAGATATTCCAAATGCTTTCGATGAGCAATGTTGTGAATATCACCCATGGATGCATCAGATGAGACACAAACACAACTTCCATCGCCTACTTCTTCACCAGGTGGTGTATAAACAATGACTTCAAGAGATTCTTTAATTTTTGCCCATTTCATAATAGCTTCATAAATAAATATTACCGCAATTAAAGTTGCGAAACATTCTTCAGTAAATCTTGTAATATATGAAACTAATGCTGAAGCATCCGTTACAACCATAATCAGCAAAATTATTGCAGTCCATAAATAAACCCATGTTCGAAAAGAAAGGTAATCTAAGTCAAGGGAAGTACAAATATCAAATAAAATTGTTTCAAATACAAGTACAGGCCCAGTTGAACCTATAACAGTTAAAGGCTGTCCACTTAATAAATGATAGATTGTTCCACAAATTGCTCCACTAAATATATTTTCCATAGCTGCCATTCGTTGATGGGTTGCTTCTTCAAGAAGTCCACCAAATGTAACAATGGGAGCTAATAAAGCAAAATACATAAAACAAAATGTTGCAACAGATTGCATGTTTAAAGCATCCGTAAAATCTGATTTATACCAAGGAAGTTTGCGTCTAATATCTGCCATAAGTCCACCACAAAATTTCCCTGTTTTCTTTAACGCTGGATCAGTTCCATGTCCATCAGGTTCATCTTCTTCGAGGGGCTTTTTTATCATTGCACCTTTTTCCAACATCATTAAATCCTTCGCTGTTTCAATTCGCTTTTGTTGGGATGGAATTATTGTTGGTGGTTCAATACGAATTTTGGGATCCCATTCTCCTGGTGGCAATACAGTTACTTGATCCAAAAACTCATCAACTCCATCTAATAAATCATCGCGATTCGTGGCTTTATATGCGACATCATGAAAAATTTCATCCGCCATTAACGTTGAAATTGCTCTTCCCATTTCTTTAAATTGACTTCCATGTCCCCGTGGTCCCAATAAAATAAACATAAACCGAGTTGGAACTGGAACTTCCGTTAAATCACCGAGAATTTGAGCTGTCTTAAGGCGAGCAAATACTGTAATATGATGAGAAAGAAAATCCACTTCTCCAACCAATACTGAAGTTGCTTCAACGCCGGGAGGTAATTTTTTGAGAAAATGCATATTTCCCTTATTCACATCTGTGTGTGATCCTTCTCGAGTTATATCTTTTGGAACTGAACCAACTTTAGGAAGTTCAAGTTGGGCTCCCATCGTTTTCTTTGGGGAAGTTTGGGCTGATTCATCTGTTTCTCCTCCAACATCCTTTGCTTGCTTTTGCAAATTTCTTCCATGTGAAAATGAACGTCCTATATCTGAGATGGATCGAACAGCATTGAGAAAGCCACCTTGATTCGAACCATTTGCAGATCCATCCCGTCGAGCTTGTTCATATTGATGGACATGGCGAAGGCTCAAAACGTGGCGAACCCCATCAAGCCCTGATTCATCTAATTGATCACTTCTTTTTAATTCCAGCAATATTAAATCTAAAATCAAATTTATTTTATAATTTAAGTCTTTTTTTTCTCTTAAAAAATCAATCGAAAATGCTAAAGCCTAAATAGTCGTCCAAAAACATAATTTAATTTTATTTTCCATATTTATTTTAAAATTTAAGTTTATCTGTATTTTTGTTTTTTTCTTAAAAATAAAATTAACCTGTCAAATCGGCAAGTGTTGGGGCTTCAACATCCATGAGAACCAATCCATTTAAAATGCAGCTTCTAGAAAATTATAAAATCCATAAGTTTTATGAAAAAATCTTAAAATCATTTCTTTTAAAAGTTTCCAAAAATTAAGCCACAAAATTTATGTTAATCTCTTTTACAAGTCCATTCATTGTTTTCAAAAAATGGACATAAAAGCAGCTATCTTTCGTTTTGAGATCATTTTTTTTGTTTTTTTAATGGCATAAATTGTTTACCTTAATTGAAAAAGGGCATGAAGAGAAAGAGTAGCAACATGGGGCTTTGACCATCGATTTCCACCTTCTTCCACATCCTCTTCAAATTTAACCCAACGTGCAGTTTCTTTCCATTCTTCTGATGCTCCATTTTGAGTTAATTCACACATTTCAGTAAAAAGTGATGGAACTTCATTTTTATTTTTCAATAAAAACATTACACGTGCACCGGGTGCTAAATCACCCCATTGAGTTTCAGGAATTAAGGAATCTCGATTGGTGCTTAACCGGCGACGACGAAGACTTGTTCCATCTTCAGGTCGATGAATTCCCATAGACATCCATGGAGCTTGAGCTGAAGCTTCTCCAGCAGCTGGTAGATAGGATGATCCTTCACCAGTTTTTGGCGCAATTATGGTAGGTGGTTCATCTGTGGATTCTGTGTCATTATCACCCTGCATTTTTTTACTTTCCCTATATAAATTACAAAATTAAAAATGCCTGAAATGAGATTTTTTTAATTTTCCATCAAGAAAGAAAAAACTTTTCACGGAATTTTGAGGCAAAATAATTAATAAAGTTTTGGGGTTAAAAAAGAGAAAACAAACAAATTGATTTTCTAAATAAACAGCTATTAATATTTGTTTTTTTCTGTTCCTGGTCATAGTTAAAAAAGAGATAAAAAATAAAAAATTGGTAGCACAGCTTCGAAAAGGTTATTGAAAAAATATGCTTGATAATACCAAAAACAAACAAGTCTCAATAAGCTTTACAATAGCAGCAAAATAAAAAAATATAATGATTAAGCTAGTAACTTATTTGAGAAAATTAAAGAAAAAATTAGTAGATTTTTTATCGTGAAAAAATATATAAAGTTTAAAAAAGAAAAATGAAAAGAAATTTTAAATTTTTTTAGGTGTTTCTGCTCCAAAGCAAAACAAAGTGATCTTAACACAAAAATTAATCTATTAGAAAATAGTCAAAATTTGAAATAAATTCATTAAACAATAATCCAAAATTATCAAAAAAAGAAAACAAAGTTCATCGCGTCAACAATTTCTTTTACGTAAAAATAGCTTTTCATATTCTTATTCAAATAAAAAATGAAGAAAAAAAAAGTTAAGACGGAAGTATAACAAAACAAAAGAAAAAAAAAGAAGAAGAAAAAGAAGCAAATTTAAGCGCATGAAGTAAATAAGAACATTGCGATCGCAATAATAAAATTTCATTAATTGAAATGAAGGCTTCTCTCTTCTTTATTTAAACTTTTAAAGAAAAAAAAGAGGCAAGAGAAAGAAAGAGAGAGAGCGAGAAAAGCTTCAATTGCTTTATTTTTTCATTTGACAAATGATGAAAAATAAAATTAAATTAAAATTTTAAAAGGCTATTTCTAACATAATTTTCGGATTTAGTTTTTTTACAGCGAAATGAATTTTTTCGTGGAATGAAAAAATAACAATATATGTATTTGGAAAAAATGCTTACCTAAAAATTAATATTTCAAAAGTAAAAAAAAAGATATGAAGGGATAAATTTTTTCGTTTTTTAAAACCCATTAGAGTACGACGAACGTTTGTTCAAAAATTCATACAAACAGGCTTTCTCCCTTTTGAAAAAGAGAAATCTAAATGCAGACTTTTAACTATTGACTAGCTTGTTTAGCTGCCTTTTTTTTCTCTTTAAAACGGCAAAAGCAGCTTTCAACTCTCCCTCACTCTCCTTTTCAACCCTTCTTCTCTCCCTTTGGGGAGGGGACTTTTTTTTCTTTCTTTTTTTTGTTTTTGTTTGAGTGAGTTGGTTTTATTCTGGCACAAAGCTGGTCTCAACGCGTCATAGTTGGTTCTTGTTTTCTTTATTTTTCGTGTTCGAATTCAATTTTAGTCTAAAAAAGAAAAGAAGCTGCTTTTTTCTCCGCATGAAAATTTTCAAAAAAAATTGCCAACATTTTTTTGTTTGTCGCTTGGGGCTCAGCAGTAGCGCCGCTAGTGGCGGCAGCGGTGTTAGTTGACTTGGCCATTGAAACAGCTGCCAAACGAGCTTGCTCTCGACTTTGTTGAAATAAAAAAGACAAATAATAAAGGGTTATGCTTTTTACTTTTTTGCTTACTTAGCTGAAGCGGTAAAAATGCAAAGGCAAAGACGAAAAAGCATAAGTAAGGTCAAATTGGAAGAGTGCCAAACACTAAAAAAATTTAAAATAAATAAAAACATACGAGAAAATAAAGAAAAACAATTCCTTAGACAAACAAACATCAAAAAAATATCCCACGTTATTTCGTCTTTTCGATTTAAATGACCACAAAATGCTTTAAAAAAATGTTTATAAAATATAAATCGCTTTTTTGTTTGCATCTTTAAACTAAAAAAAATTCGTCAGCTTCGTCAGACGATCTCAATTATTTTGTTTTTGTTTAAGACATCGAAAACAAGTGGTTCGTCACCACCAACTTTTCCGCTTTTCGTTTATTTAAAAAAGTGTTCGTTGGGCCAAAATTAATTGTAAAAGATTTCACCTTTTTTTTAAATTTATTTGCTCTACATTACTTTCGCTTTACAAAATATCAAACGGCATTTTTATACATACTTTTAGGTTCAAAAGTGAGAAGAATAAGCAAACAAAAAATTTCCCAAATTATTTATATCGATTTCTTGTGAAAAAAAAAATAAAGGTGTTTTTTCCAAAATTGATTTTTTATTCAAATCCGTAATATTGAATTTGATTTGGAGAAAAATAAAAATATTTCATGGGACAGAGTGACAACAACTTGATCAAAGCAAGAAATTTTTTCCCTAAATTTTTTTCTTCTCTTTCGTATTTCTTAAAAGCACTTCTTTCTTTAAAGTTCACCATTTTACAAACAATCATAAAGCCTCTGCACCAACAACAAAAAAGCAATAAGCGAAGCATATTTTTGATTCCTGTGAATCAATGACAAAGAAAGAAACGAGGAAAAAAACTTTAAAAAGAACAATTTTAAGAAAAGATTTTTTATTGAAAAATTATATAAAAAATTTATAATCACAAAAAGCAACAAAAAATGTATTAAAGAATGAATTTGAGATACTTCGATTTGAGAAGAGTTTCTAAAAAAATAATAAATCAATAAAATCTCAATTTTTGCAATAAAAAAAGGATAGAGTCATTTTTAAAAGCGAAAAAAATAAAGTGGCGTTTACATACATTTTTTTGTCATATAAATTATTTTTTTTAAAAAGTAAGAGAATTTGAAAAGAAAAAAAAGAAAGGTGTTAAAAAACGGAAGTGTCAGAGACACATTTGAATGAAAGCTTCAACAAAAAGCGAGAAGCAATTATTAGTTTCTCTAAAAAATATTTCTTTTCATTTATATATTTACTCCATGAGTTTATTTGCTTCAGTTCTTTGATTTTACTTTTTGCTATCATTTTTTTTGGGAAGGTACATACAACTTTAGTTTTATCAAAAAATTTGAAACAGGATAAGCTTATAAGTAAGTAAGCAAACAAAATCCCCCATCTTCACACCTTTGAAAAACTAACGCTTTTCAATTTTTGTAGCATAAAAAAAATGAATAGAAAGGATGGAAAAAAATTTAGATGTGCATATTAAACAAGAATGTTTTAAAAATTACGAATAAAAATCACTGTCCCCTGTCGATGCAAAAAAAAAACGTTTGTAGTAACTTTATATGGTTTTTTTATAAACATTATAAGTTTCAGTTATTTAAGAGAAACTCACAAATTTTTTATGCTAAGAAATAATTCATTGGGAACTTGTTTGACATTTTTGAAATTAGTGGCATTTATTTTACATTGCTTAAATTTCTGGTCAAATTTTAACACAACAAAATGACAAATGAAATTTTATTATAAAATTATCTAACAAATCCATCCATAATTGTATTGAAAAACGATTCGTATTATGGACTGTGGAAGGGCAGAAAACGAAGGAATAGGTTTAAAATAACAATCAAAAAATTGTTTATGGTACTTTGATGAAAAAATTTATTTCCTTCTTCTAAATAAACTCTATCACTTTTAATTATGTCAACTACATATAAAGAAATTATTTGCAAGCAAAAATTTAAGCTAAACAACTTTCCGTATTAATGCAAGTTAACTAAGTATCAACAAGGCCATAAGAATTCAGGTAAAAAGAAAAGCATTGTGAATTACATTGAATGCTATCTTTTTGGCAAATAGTCGAGGCTAATTTTAAAAAGTTTTTATCAAAAATGGTGTTTTTTAATACTGCTAAATAAATTTTAGTAGAATAAAATACATAACTGAAAAGTTTTTTAAAAAAATCCTAAAATGAGTTGAAGCTTGTTATAAAAATAATTGAAATTTTAGTCAAAAAAATAAAGTGGATTTTCTGGAAGTAACTATTTTAAAGAGAAATTGACATTCAAAGTTGACCCTACAAATAAAAGGAGAAGAGGGTAATGAAGAAAATTTGCATCAATCTAAGAAATGGTAAATATATAAGCGATAACAAAAAAGAATAAAATGAAAAAAGTATTTCCTCATTATTATCGGGAGGTACCAATCACAAACTTCTATTACCATACCAGGGAGTTAACCCTTTAATGATAATAGAAGGTGAGTTTCAGTTACTTTTTTTAAATCATCGGAATGGAATCGAACCATCGATCTTCGAACGAAAACCAGAAGCGCTAACCACTGCACCAGTTCAACAACAAATTCACCAAAGCATTTTTCATTGATATCTCGATTGATTACTGCTACAAAAAAATTACATTTCCTTGTTTCTTATCATCCTATTAATTATTTAAATATTTTTTTAATTATTGAAAAATACCATCATTGATTTGAAGTATCCTGCTTGTTACTTTTCTTTCAATAACAACGCCTTATGTTTTTTTTCTGTTTACATATTTTGTTTTTAAATTACCAATTTTTTCTTTATGGCAGATTATTAAAGCTATAGGTTTAAAAAATGTAGCTATTAATAAAGTTTTTGATAGCCATAATATTCTTTTATTCAATGACGAAGTAAAACATCAGAATGCGATAAAAAATACTTTATGAAAAAAATTATGCGTTCTTCAAAAATGATTTTTTTAAAGCTGGAAATAAATTTGCTTTTACAATTTTAGAACAACAAAGAATGTCACAATTTTTTGTGGCATAAATTTTTGAAACTAGCAGATTTAGTTTTATCGAAAAAGCCGTTTATTTTAAACCAAATTTTTTTCTCAAAATAATTATGTCTATCTGACCAACAACTTAAAAATTTCGAAATAAAAAAATTAAACAAAAAAATGGAGGTTCAACTTTGGTTTTTTCAATAAGCAAACTTTATGTTAATCAACTTCCGCTCTAAAAAAGCAGGAAAATAAAATATGCCATTTAAAAAATGAGCCAAAGAAAAAAATTGATTTTTCAGCAACAGCTTAAACCATTTTTTTGAGATTGCTTCGATGTTAAATGTTTTTCTTTCGTATATTAAAAAGAAAAAAAAACAAGATTATGTAATTTAAAATTTTTAAAGAGATGGGGAGGAAAAAGGGGACAAACAAAAAAATTATCCTCAAATTTTTTAAATAATCAAAAAATGGCATTCCATTATTTTTTTCAAACGTAAAACTATAAATTTTGAAGCAATAATTAATTATATGTTTAAAAAAATGATTTTGAATTACTTTACTTTCCATAACTTTTTTTTCTTTCCCAACAAAAAGAATAATTTGCTTACTTATAAACACTTATTATTGCCGCCAAAAATAATAGAAACCCTTGCTCTCAAGTAAAGGAGTAAGTCAGACGAAATTTTTATTCATCCTCCTTCCTTTTTTTGAACAAAAATCACTTTTCTTTTTTTGCGCGCTTTTATTAGATTTTTTGAGCAAGAGAGGCTTGCTGCACCACCTGCGTTTTTTTTTCTTTTTCAATGACTGCCAGACATCTATTATCCGTGTAACATCATTTTTTGTGTGAAATACATACAAACAAACATAGTTTGTCTTTTGTTGCCAAAAAATTGGCACACTAAAATATAAAATCTTTTTGTTATTGATTTGTTTGCTTTCCTGCCTTTAATTAATCCATTGTTTATTTATTTTTCAAAACATGAACAATTCAAATTTTTCAGTGAGTTAAATCGCGAAAAATTTTGTTTATATTTTTCTCAATTATTTAGAGTTATACCCAAGCTGAATTGCTTTTTTTTAATCAAGCTTATGAATTCTGTTATGGCGGTTTCGTTAAAATTGGAATTAAGGAAACCGATGGTTCCATTTCTATTATACCCTTTGCGAATCGAGGTTTGCTAATTTCCTAGCATTTTCTGGAAATTATAAAATAAATTTTAGCTTACAAACTCATTCAAGCCCCATATCCATTTAAATTTGAAAAGAAAGAGGTAATTAATTTTTTTTGCCGCTAAACTTTTTCTTATTTTATATGAGGATTAATTTTAGAAAGGCCATCTTTTATGTGCATTTGCAAATAATGGTGACAAAACAAATGATTTTATGCTCTTGTTTGAAAAGCGTGATTATTGTGAAAATATTTATGAAGTTTTTTGTAGCGGGAACAAAGTAAGCTTTCTTAATTTAAGATACTTAAAGATAAGTCATACTTTTTTTTAAAACAATATCTCTTAAATATTTTACTCAAAAAATTAGGAAAGGAAATCTAATTTTTTGGAACAAATTGAATCCGCGACTGAGCGAAATCTACAAAATTAAAAAAAAATAATCTGGAAATTTCATTGTCAATTTTAAGTAGATAATGGAATATTATTTTCGGAAATAAATTTGGTGAGAAAATTAAAGAAAATTGTCAAAAATTTTAAATATTTTTTTGGAAAAACTTTTTTCTTTTATTTTTTTTCTTCATCGCTGGGTCTTCCAAAAATAGAAATAAAACTATCACGAATAAAAAGTTTTTCCATTGAATTTTTAACACTACAAAAAAATGATGTCATCCAACTCTTACTGTAAAGCAAATTATGTTTAAAAAAATTTCTTTGATTAAAATGTGTTAATTAAATTCATGGCATGATTTTTGCATTTCCTTTTTTTGATTGTAGCTCGGTGTGGAAAGAAACATAAGATTTTTAATGCAAAATTTTTTTCCATGTCTAATTAATTACCAGTTTTTAAATTTATTTTTACAAATTACAGGAAAATGTTGTCAATGAAGGTGATGATTATTTTGCCGATCGATTTTTGATGCCTCTTGTGAAACAAATAAAAAATGATGGCCATGAAATATTCCGACGCATTATTACTGACATCGTGAATCGAGCCGAACCCACAAAAAAAGAGGAATCTTTAACCGTTCTCAAGGCAACAAGAATTTATAATCTCGTATTTAATGATAAAAATCAAGTAAAAATTGAGAAATCTGAAAATGTTTTTAATAATTCCTCAAATAATAACAATGAAGTCGATCTTGATAATGATGAAGGCCCCAGCAGTTCCCATCAAATATCGTAAGTAATAAACTTTTAAAAGCGGATCAAAAAGAAAAAATTGCTTTTTGCGGCGTTAAAAAATACCGTAATAGTTTTTTTTTTGTTTTCTTTTATTTTTTTTTTTTGGCACAAGAATTTTTAGTTTGCAACGCTTTCAACTTTTTTTAACCCAAATATTTTCTTTTTTTAGAAATCATGAAACGCCCATTCAATCTCGAAAAAGGATTTTTGCTGAAATTGAAAATCATGAAAGGTAATACTTTTTAAAGCTTTCGGGTTTCAAAATTTAAAAATTAAAGCATATTTTTTTGTAGTTTGCCTGCAAAAAGGCAAAGACAGAGCAATGATGATGACATCAAACCTTTCATTCTTCCATCATCAAACTTGAATTCAGTAAAAAACGAGCCAGCTTCAAATTCATCCATAGTCGATGTTGTCAACCAAAATATAGTGTGGGTGCCAGATTTTAAATTCCGTGGTGATGATTTGATAATCATCGATAAGTGCAATCGAGAAGTATGTTATAAATATTCATCTCGAAATGGCGATAATTTATATTTTTGCATTGGTTGCAATGCTGAAAGCTGTGTTACAAGGGCTGAGATTAATAATCTTTGCGGGGTTCAATATGTTGCTTTGATTGACGAAGACCACGGCTGTTGTCCAGTACCTATTGACCCTGTTATTTACGATGAAGAAGAACAAGCTTCTGAAGTTATATTACACGAGCCTGCGCATGATAAAAATTATTCTCAATATGAAAAGATTAAAATTGAAGCTTCTGAATTATCAAAAAACTTTGATCAAAATTTTGCTCAAGTTGAAATCAGCCGCAGAAAAGAAATTACTGAAAACCCAAATTTTGCACCTCCTCTTCCTCCATCAGCCATTGAAAATGACTTTGAATTGCCCACAACTAAAAGCAAAAACAATGGAAATAAAAAAAATCAAATTTCAAAAGATGATGGTGATGAGAAGATTATTAAAGCAGATAATTTTAAAATTATAAGAAATACTACTCGTGGCACTTTTTTAACAACAAAAAACTTTAAATTTATTTTTAATAAAAAATCGCTAAAGTTTGAATGTTCAAAGTGCGCTTTAAAAGGAAAAGTCGCAACTGCAATTTTGCGCAAAAATGATGATGGCAGCAAATATGTTCAACTTGGAAAAGAACAACATTTCTGCAAACCGGAGAAAAAGCAGCCATTGATTATTAATGCTGGGGATTTTGAAATTTTTAATCGATATGATGGTGACTTTATGACAAAATTGGCCATTTTTACATCAAATGAAAAAAATTATTGCCACGAATTTTGTTTTGTTCGGAGCAAAAATATATTTCAATGTTCAAAATGCGCGGAAAAGAAAAAATTGGTCACAGCTGAATTATTTAAAGATAAAAATGGGAATGAAAAGTTAAAGTTAAATGGTTCCATACATGTTTGTGATCCTCAAAAATTTATTGCTGAAAATTTTAATGTCCCATCTTTGGAAAGCGCCATTTACCATCTTTTTCCTGGCACTAATGGTGTCCCCAATAATAACTTAGTAATATTTACTAATGAAAATCAAGGCATTGGATATGAATATATTTTAACACATCACAAAAATGGAAGCACGTCTTACTATTGCCGAGGTTGCCAAAACCAGAAAAAAAGTGTTTCTGTTAAAATTTGTGAAGATCCTGAAAATGAAGAAAATTATTTGGAATTCAGCTTTATCAAGCACGTTTGTAAAAAAATTGATTTCAAAAAGCTTGGTCGAATTATCGAAGAAAATTGTTTTAAAGTTGAGGCTGATGAAAAAGGAAATAAAAAAATTATTATGAAACCATCCTCAAGAAAAAACGAATTTCATTTTAAATATGATGTAAAGAGAAAAGTATCCTGTTTTTATAAACGCCCAAATAGATATATATGTGCGATATCAAGTTATCGATTAAATAATGATAGATATTTATTGTTAAATGATTCAAATTATTTTTAAGAATTATATGTATGCAAATTTTTTTCTATTCCTTTTTTATTTATTTATTTTACAATTCATCATAATAAAAAAATTGATTCCTTTTTTTGTAATTCAAAAAAAACAGCATTGAAGCAATATTTCAAAAAAATCAAACTTCTTTAATTCAATTATTTAAAGTTCAATAAGTTATTATGCCTGGCTATTTTTTGTTCATTTTTTGTTCTAAAATACTTTTTTCAAAACGAGTTTACAAATCTCTTGGCAATTTTTTAAATGTTTTTGTTATTGCCTGAAGCTTATTTATTTTAATGTAATTTTTTGGCTTCGTTTCCACAAATGATCCTAGTTATATCGAGACGAAGCAATTAAATACAGGCTATTTATTTCGAGGCAAAGTAGATTAAATAATAGGTGGTGTTTTTTTAAGGTTGTTAAATTTAAAGACTTTAAAAAATCTGTATTTAGACAAAGTCAAAAAAAAAGCAGCACCATTAGTTTTTTTAGTTTTTTTATTTTTGCTTTTTCATAAAAGAAAAAGCTTTCCAAAATTTATAGAATGTTTTTTCCAAGCCACAAGTTTTTTGAAAAACAAGAGCGGAATTTAATATTTACCTCAAACTTGGGTAATTAAACCGAAGAAAATATCTTTTGGTTGACTTTTCTGCTCCATAAAAATAAAAGGGAAGGCAAGGTCTGGTCGATGAACGCAAAAAAAGAAATAGTTCCATAAAATTGGAGGACAGAGAAAAAAAAAGATGGCTGCATTTTTTATTTTTTGAATCAAAAAAACGAACAAAAAAGAAACAGCCATTCGCCCGTTTTTTCGACCGGCGCACATTTATTTCGCAGCCAACTTTCTGCGTTAAAAAAAGCACTCGTTTTTCCCTTTTACTTTCAATGTATGTATTTTTGTTTTCTCTTATGTCTCTTAAAATAAAAGTTATATTTCATTTTTTATGCAGCAATGCACCCGATCTCGTCTTGCATTTACTTTCTCTTCAAAATTTATTCAATTTAAGCGTTTTTATCGTTGGTTTAATTACCCAAAGTTTGAGGTAAACATTAAATTCCGCTCTCGTTTGTAAAAAGAACTTGTGGCTTGGAATATTAATTCTATAAATTTTGGAACGCTTTTTCTTTTATGAGAAAGCAAATATAAAATAAAAAAATAATTAATACATAGCAGAAAATAAAAATAAATTAATATTTATTGTCAGAATTTTAAAATACATTTTTTCTAAACTTTGGCAACATTACTGGTTCAGAATTGTTAATGGCTAACTATCAATCATTAGCAAAAAAGTCTTCGAAAAAGCATTCTGGAATTTAAAATGCTTTATTTTTCTTTACTTAGTTTTTAAATCATTTTTCACTAACATCGGCGTCGAACACCTTCATATTATTTAATGGCCAACTATCAGCCATTGCTAAACCAATCCTTCAAAAAGGGAATTTACAAAATAATAAACCCAAATATTTATTTTCAGAATTAAAAAAATCTATAAACTTTGAGGCATAATTGCTACAAAATTGTTAATGGATAACAAAGAGGAAACTTTCTAACCTGCGCCGACCAAACTCAAAAAGTTTCACTTTTTCAAAAAATGTGTTTTAAATAACTAAATAAATCCATCAACAATTGCAATTAAAAACCTGCGGTTAAGTTGATGTAACAGAAGTGGAACAAGCATATAGTATTTATATAACAAAATTTCAAAATTGCTTGATGTATTTTCATGAAAAAATTACTTTCTTTTTAAAATATCTCTCTAACTTATAAGTTTGTCCTTTAAAAACCATCTAAACTGAAAAGTTCGTTCCTACATGACACCAGGAGAGACCCTGGCCACTAGCAAGGAAAGCAATAACAAATTTTTTTTCCTATCTTCGATGGACCTAACAGAGGTGTAGTGTAATTGGTAGTCTTTCTGCATTTTCGTTGTATTATTTTTTTGTTAACTTTTTTGTTGATTTTTTTTAGTCATCGTATATAAGTTTTACCCGTTTTATTGAAAGTTTCTTTGGTAGTGCAAAATACATAAAAAAATATTTAAATATTAGGTTTTCTTATTTTATTACATTCAGGATGAACGGGAAATTGTCGAACATTTTGTAATATTTGTCCATATTGGCCCCAAACAAATCGATTAGCACATTGAGTTGCAAATGATTCAATTGCATTACAAAAACATGGCTTTTCATTATTTGTTGCATTGGTTGGTTTTTTGCATTCACAAACATCTCGAATGCATTGTTTCAAATATCCATGAACGTGGATTTGTTTGCGACAAAATGAAAAGAATTTATTTTCAAGAAGAGTTCGACATTTTGCAAGTTCCTCGAATTTTTGTGCCGTCAATGTTTTTGTTTCACATCTTGGGCTTGCTCGAACCGTTTTCCATTTCCATGATGTTGCAAATTGTTCAATATTATCTGTTGCAGCCATAGAATATTTGGGCCATAAATCATCTTTGGAATCATCATTATAATTTCCACAAAGTCCACAAACTTTTCCTTTATGCATTATTGAAAGGGTTAATTCAGCAAAACCTCGACCATCAAAAGTTATTTTTAATCCAAGAATAGGGATAATTAAATGCAAATGTCCTGATTCATTTTGATTTATTGAATAAATTGAAGTATTTTTTGGAATTTGAATAGGTCGATCATTTTCAATAAAAAGCTGAAGAAAAGTATATTTATTTTATTTCTAAAAAGTTATTTGGCTCTTTTATTTTTGAAACTTTTCAATCAAAAGTTTTTAAAAATTTTATTTACCTTATCTTGGGTCATTTGTAAAACTAGCGAACGTTGAGAATTTTGAGTTCGCAATATTATGCTTATTCGCCCTGTATGAACTCCTCCTCCACCACCGCCAATCTTTTCGCTTTTAAAATTATGAGCGATTACCACAAAATCAGGTTGTTGTTCTTCACTTTCAAAATCATCATCATCAAATCCACATTCTTGAGCCAAAACATAACTTTTATTTCCATGAAATGAATAATCAAGGCCATCAAAAGTTTCATAATGTGGATCACCACCAAATACAGTGCAAGTTGATTCATCTATAAAAAAAAGTATATTATTTTAGTTGCTATGAAACTTAGATTTGATTGCCGTCGATAAAATTAATAAAATGAAGAATAAAAAAGATAAAATAATTTATAGCAATAAAAAGTAAATTTAAAAAGTTAGTGTTGGAGGCAAAAGTTTAAAACTCACATTGTTCACAAAAAGGACAACAATTTCCTGCAAGTTTAACTTTTCTTGATCCTTTTGAACATTGAAATGGTTCCTTGGGATAACAATTTTCCTTTTCACATTTAGTTTTTCCATTTCGGCAACGACAATTTAAACAATTTGAAGCTTTCCAATATGAATCATGCTTTCTAACGGATAAAGTTCCATTGGGTAGTTTATAAATGCAAGTTGTAATTTTGCTTTTATTTCCGCCACCACCTCCATTATTATTATTAGTTTTTAAAGTTAATGGAAATTTATCTATTCGATTATTATTATTTTCACTTCGAAATTCTCCGTAATTTGTTAAATTTGTTGTTTCAAATTCAATATCATCATCATTCGCTTTTGTGGTAGTAGTGGTCGTCGTGATAAGAGTAACTGAATATTGACAAAATGGACAGCAAACATTTTTTCTAAACAATAATTTTGCGGAAGTATGACATTGCCGAATGGGGCAAGTAAATCGTCGACATGTTACTCCACCCGATTGGCAATGACATCGAGTACAAGGATCAACGTGGAAAATTTCATTTAATTCATAACGGCGAAGTCGAAACGTGCAATATCCTTGAACTCGAGGATTTTCAGACAATGCCGTTCTATATTCTCGTGTGGATGGATGAAGGCATTCCGGGCAACATTTTTGTTCGATATTATCATGTCGAATCAAATGAACGGGGCAATCAAGCACCGGGCAAGCAAGGCGATAACAGTGATACCAAATTCCTTCAAAAAAATATATTACTTTTTTTCGAGGGATAATATAAATTTAAAAAAATCAAACCAAAATTAGCTGTTTAAGTTTTGCATTTTAAAATTTTATTTTTCTAGTTTTTTTTTGTTGCAAATTTTACTTTTCTCAAAACATTTATGATTTTAAAATAAATTTAACTAACCCATGACGGAATCACAATGCAAACATAGATCACTATTAATATTTGGAGGTTTTTTCTTACACAATTGACAACAATAACCGGGAACATGTAATCCATCTTTACAATGATTATTGCATTGCATTCGAGAAGACGACACTATTCCTCCCTAAAAAACATCAACTTGCTTAATGGATTTTTTTGTGGATCTAATTTCATTTTTTGTCAAAAATTTCATTTTTTTAAACTTTGTTATTTGATTCGAGAAAAATTTAAATCTCGCCATGCATAGAAAAAAAAAATAATACTTTGCAAGTTAAAGAATAACATGGATCTTGAACACTTTTCCATCGTTCATTATTTATTCTATGTGTTCCAAGATAATTGCATGTTCGACATTTCGGACAACATGTTTCAGAATTTTGTTGCTGCTTTTCAGCTAATGGGCATGTATTTAATTGAGGGCAATCATCTATCGAACAATTTACATATCCAGACTAAAATAAAAAGTAAATAAATTACAAACATTTTTATTAAAATTACAGAAGAACTTTTTGCTACTTGCAAAAAAGGCCACTTTTTTTTGCGTTAATTTTTTTTTGAAGGCCATATTTTTTAAATGTGCGTTAATTTACGAGCAAAACAAATTTTTGTTGTTATTTTTTTTCTTCTTCTTCATTCGCTTCAAAGCAGAGTGCGAATAATTTATTACAAAATTAATTAAAAGTAACATGATTTTTTGGGTGCGGACATAAAAAAATAGCATTAAAAGATAGAACCAAAAAAAAATATATGCAAAGTTTTTAGGAAAATGATATTCTTTTTTGATCAAAACGACAACTTTGGAAACAGAATCGATGTCGACTCCATCAGCTTTAAATCACAAAATTTTTTTTGCGGTAAAAAAGTTTTTGGTAAATTTAACTATTCCAAACGCTTGAGCCATTTAATCGAAAGTTGAATGAATTTTTGGCCAATAAAAGCTTTAAAAAAAGTTTCCTTACTTGACAAGTGCATTTTACACAAGGTTTAGTTATTGCACCACCCGAAATTTGTTTAATATCAATAGAT
This sequence comes from Panagrolaimus kolymaensis, assembly GCA_028622995.1. Classification (NCBI taxonomy): domain Eukaryota; kingdom Metazoa; phylum Nematoda; class Chromadorea; order Rhabditida; family Panagrolaimidae; genus Panagrolaimus; species Panagrolaimus kolymaensis. The sequence continues at coordinate 377,960 of JAJQJQ010000029.1, read as the reverse complement.
GTTCCATCGCGATCGGAGCATAATATGGCTAAAAAATGTTTTTCTATGAATTTCTTTGAATAATAAAAAGATTTACATAGCTCCGGTTTTGTTTTGTGGTTTAAAATCCAAGAAACTTTAGCAATCAAAATGAGGCCAAAAAAATATGATTGTTGTGTCTTTCAAAAAAGTGATAGCTTCCTTTAATACTAATAATAAAGTTTTTATTGTTTAAAATTTTTTTAAACCATAAATTCCTTAGAAGCTCTGATTATTAAAAATAATAAAAGAGACATTTCACTTTGACGACTTTTAATCAAATTCCCTTTTGGTTCAAAAACAAAAATCCAACCAACAAAAAAATAATAAACATACCGACTTACCATTTCCTCTTAATTGTGAAATGCATTTATTTAAATATAAAATAAAAAAATAAAGCATCAAAAATGTTTTCATATTTTTCCGTTCTTTCTTCTTTTTTTTTACTACTGCAACAAACGAGCGGACGACGGAAATACCAAATTTAAAAAAGTACTTATTCTTTTTGATCCTATTTCCGATACTTTTTTTTTGCGGTTATAAAAATGAAAACAAAGACACTTGCTTTAGTCTTTTTTAGCAGTAACTTTTGTTGTCCTTTTTTTTTGTTTCTTTTTTTTTTTGCGTGTGCTGCTCCGCCTTTTACAACAATATTTGTGACATTTTTTTTATGACATACTGCTTTCTTTTCTGCTCGAATGACTTAAAAAATGCATTTGTTTCAAGCGTTTTAAGTAGTGAGAGTAATAGCAATAAATCTTTTAAAAACTTTTCCTCTTTTAAAAAAAATATTTGCATGTCTTTGAGTCGGATTTATTTTAAGCGATTCAAAAACAAAAAAACTCTAAGCATATCTTTTTTATTCGTGAATTACCGCATCTTTTTGTGGGCTTTCTGAATCCTTGGAACATTATAAAGCACAAATTCTGAATATTTGTCTCAAATTAAACAATTTTTATGGAAGCACCTACAACAATAACATGCAACCAGCATTTAAAAAAATGTCTAAGATTTTGTAAAAATTCTCAAAGTTGTGTTTTTCCTTTTATAAATCTGAATCTAAATGTGTAAAAAACGCAATTCCCTTGAAACAAAACTCTGACATTTTTTGGTAAAACTCATATTTATTTAGGTCTTTTATTAAAAATTGAAAACATTAAGAAAAATAAATAATAATAATTAGGTATCCATTTTTACTGGGATTGTACCACTTTTAAGTTGAAGAAATTCATCCGCTGCATTATCCTCTGCTTCTTCTTCCTCTTCTTCTTCATCAACTTCTGCAATCTCGGTTATTTTACCTCCGCGTTCACAGAAATTTACTATCATTCGACAAATTTCTGCTGGTTCAGGTGTTGTTGATCCAGTGAGAATGGATGTTGGTAAAAGTGATGCAAGACGATCACCAAGTTTCTATAAAAAAATAATTATTAATTAAAATTAGGAATTTTGTTCTAAATTTAAAAAACCCTATAACTTTAATTTTGCTTACTTGAAAAGTTCCATCAAGTATTTTTCCATCAAATGGAAGTTCAATTTCTGCCATTCGAAGTAATAATGTAAAAAGATTAAGTTGAGTTCTCAATGAATTTTTTCCTGAATATGTTACTTGTTCTTCCAATGCTTGCATTCGATCAAAGGCCATTAATAAATCTCGATAGGTATGATTTACGAGGACATTAACATGAGGCGGAGGAGGTTCATGCTCGGATTTTAATTTTTGTAATAAAACCATTTCAACATGCCTCATTTGAATGGTTAATCGTCGAACATGGACTTCTTCAATTTCAAATCTTTTTTCAGCCTAAATAAAATTTTTATTTAACTTTTTTGTTCGAAAAATTTCCAACTTTATATTTTTTCGGTTTAAAACCAAACGAAAACAAAACTTTTTAATCTTTAAAAAAAGTAGTTTGCTTACTTCAAGAAAATCATTAACACTTTTAATAAATATTTGAATTGGAATGGAACTAATTTTCATTCGAGCATTTGGTTGAAATTTTAGAATTCTTGAACACAACTCTTCGATAACAATAAAACAAAAATTCGTGCTATCTGATTGAATTCTATAACGATTAGCTTTTTGTGAAACAAATAATGATACTGTATCTTGAGAATAATAAGGACGCAAACCAATTGAAGTTTGATTTTCTGATTCAAATTCAGGGAAAAGTTGATTAATATCTAAACCCATTTCAGTGGAATCAAGAGAAAATTTATATGTTGCACTTTTTTGAGCTGCTGCTTTCTCGCAAATAAGTTTTAATGGAACTTTTAAATGGTGATAAATGGTGTCACGACTATCAGCTAAAGCTATAACCGTCATTCTATGATCAAAGATAGGTTGTTCCGCAAACATGGTGTATAAATATAAATTTTTTGCTGAAATTTTTTTTATTATTTTATTCACGCTTAAAATTTTTTTAATACTTGTATATTTTCATCCACGGTTGGTCCTCGACCTATTTGAACCACGGAAAGCATATTATCAATAAAAACATCCAAATTTGAATAACTTCCAGTTGCAATAACTTTCAAAGTTGCTGATGGAACGGGTTCATCTGTGTCGATGGCATTCTAAAATAAAAATTTTTTTTCTTTAGATGGTTATGGCAAAAGATATATTTTTTCCCTCGACGGTTGAAAAATATGCTTTTCTGATTCCACAGAGAATCAAATTTGTGCATATATTTCTTTACTTCAAGACTTCTTGCAGTACTTTTTTTAAATTTGTTTATGCATATTTTTTAACTTCAAAATCTTTGTTTTTAAAACTAACCGATTGTGAATCCATATGTAATTCAAAAATAATTTTAATTGAATCACTTTCAACTGTGTCACTTGTATTTTTAGTGTTTATTGAAATTTGTTCTTCATAAGTTGAAAGTTCTTTTTGTCGAGCTTCAAAATCAATAAATCTTGAATCTGTGACAGGCATGCGAAAGAATGATGGTTCAGTTCCTAAATAACCTATAGAAACTCGAAATTCATCCGAAAGCATTGTGATCATAGCTTTATATCCTTCGCCCAAATTTGTCAAAGTTATGGAAATTGGAATAAAATTTAATTGGGCTGCCCAAATCATGGTTGAATCTTCATAAAAAAGTAATGTTCGAACATGAGTGGCTAAAATATAATTTATGCTTGAACCTAAAAAAATTTATTTTTGATTTTTAATAAATATGAAAAAAAAATGAGTACTTCTCGCTCGAGTGCACATTGCCATGGCTGGATTTTCCAATCGAATGGTATATCTCATCGACCCCGATGATGTTAAACAATGTAAGCTTCGACGACAAAGTACTGCTAATGAAGGTTGAACAGAATTTTCATCATTTGGTGAAATTGCTACAACATCCACGGGTGTGTCACCAATATTAAGATCCCAATCCATCTAAAAAATTTTTTTTATAATCTTTGAAATTATTCCTCGACATTCTTTAATTTAAATTTTTATGGCAGAGGAAACTAAAACATGTCGCAAAAATTGTTGAACTTTTATGCATTTTGTAAAAACAAAAACATAAAAAATATGCAAGTTTTCGCCCAAAAATAAAATTACAATACTTTGTTTATTAACTATAGCGCCCAAATAGTAAAATTTAAAAAACATTCTTATTTTTATTTCCAAATTTAGTTTGCATTTTTTTGTCATCTAAAACTGCTATAAATGAGACTTACCATAGTTTTATAATCTTTTTTATTTGAAGGCATTGAGGCCATTGTTGTAAATTTAACTGCATTTATAACTCCACCTGAAGTAGTTATAACCGAATCGGTGATAGGATGATACACAACTGGACCGGGATGGATTTGATGAAAAGCTTCACGTGAAAGAATATGATTTTCACTTTCAAAAAAATGAAGGGTGCAATTAATAGTTTGCACACAAATTCGAGGTTTATCACTTTTTCCAAAATTTCCTATACACATATTATATGCTGGCTGGCCCTTAATTCGATGTTGAAAAATTTTATCAAAACGATACATGTCATTGGCGTCTAAAAAAAGAGAGGAAAGTTATTATCAACAAGATGAGTGCCTGTAAGAAGTTGTGGGCATTTTTTTCACTTCATCATTCTTACCTTTAACAAGGCTATAAAAAACCAGTTCCTTTGGATGTAAAATAGCAATAACAGGTCCATCAAAGTTGGATAAAAAATATCCAATTTCAGCTTGAATTATTGGACTTGAAAGTTGTTGTTCAATCAAACTCGAAGTTTCTTGCCTATTTTCTACATCTTTTCCGGGATCCAATGCACACAAAAGTCCATTTAACGTTCCAACAATTATTTGATCTAAAATACTCAAAATTACATGGGCAAAAAAAAATTATAATTATTACGCCTATCATCAAAAAATATTCCAGTTGTGATGTTTCGACACTCAGGATAAAAGGCATCAAACCATTCTTGATAATGAAAAAGGGACATAACAAATTTCTTTAAATATTTCTTTTTTAAATTTTGTTTGTAAATCTAGTAAACCTTTTTTTCATGAAATGAGTTACTATGGTTACGCCTTTTAAAAAAAATTTATTTTAGGAATTTGGTTCAAAGTACAAATAATGAAGTCGGCTTCATCAATGGTAGCAAAAAAAGAAATGTTGCAGCGAGTTTTTTTAAAATAAATGTTAAAAAATCCACCAATATTTTTTTTTATTATTAAACTTTATTTTACAACAACTCAAACAAAAATCAAAAATAAACCGAATAAAATTCCAAAAAACACAAAAAAGAAAGCAATAATAAAAAATCAATGATGCTTTTTTGCTTCTTTCTTTCTTCGACGCTCTTCGTCTTTTTTTCGCTTTGCCATTCTTTGAGAATGCAATTGATGAATAACGAAACCTGCAAAAAAAAAAATACACCGATAAAAATTTCCATAAATTTTAAACATTGAAAAAAAAAAATTAATCTTATTTTTGCTTCAAGAAAATCAAAGCAAAAGAGTTGTGGATTTCAAATGGCATAGAAAAAAGCTTACCAATGAGTAAAGCAATAATAAGCGCTGGAATTACGAAAGTAGCAGTCCAAAATGTGACTTCTTCTTTATTTTTAATAAATACCATTTTTGAAAGAAAATAATAAATTTAGAATTTAAAACAAAAAAGTAATTTATTTCAGTAATTCAACCTCGATTTTTTCTTCATTCATGAAACAAAAGTGTGCACGAAAAAAAAATGTGTATGGCATAGTCATGCCAGAATATGCCACTAGTTTTTTTGGAAAGACAAACATGAAGAGAGAGAGAGAGAAAAAGAAGCCTTTGCTCAGAGTCTTTTTTGAAGGAACTCACTTTCATCCATTTTTTATTATTTTGGTTTCTCCTTTTTTAGTTCTTGCGTTTGTCAGTTACATTATTCACTATTTTCAAAGAGCGAAGAAGTCAAACGGCAAAAAATCTTTGGATAAAAAGTAAGGTTGCATTTTTGTAAGCAACATATCAAAGATAGCGGTTGCGTGAAAAGAAATTTGAATTATTTTTCGTCTCTTTTCAAATTTAAATTTGCTAAAGTCAGTGAAAAGAGACCATAGATTTTTAAATCCATTTTTTTCAAGCTATTGTAAAATTGAGATCAGACGTTGACATGGAGTGCGATTATCGCATCTTTTCTGTGGTCCGTGTCTCTATTTTTGAATGCGCCAAAAAGAAATGAGATGTATTTAATAACAAAAATTATAAAAATCAATTTTAAAAACAAAAATGCAAAAAATTCTTTTTTTCTTTTTGACTGATTTTTTGGTCATTGATGAGCACCGAAAAATATAAATATTTGTAGTTAATGAACCCTCCTCAAATCCTTCCTTTTGATAATAAAGAAATGATCAGATTTTAATACCAAAAATAAAAAACCAAATTTAAAAAAGAGACTTGAATTCAATCCAGTTTTAAATGGCAGCAAATTTTTACAACAATGGTTAGTCGACACAGCATTAAAAATTGTCAAAGAAAGAGTCGAATATTTGAAACAAAATGATAATGAAATTATTCGAGACTCTTATTGCTAGCATTGATGACTTTCTAAAAAAGTTTCAACAAGATAATAATAGCTGCAAAACTACCAAAAGTATTTTATGCGTAAGTTTTTTTTACATTTTTTCAATGTTTTATCCAATAAATTTGTAAAGATTTATACAGAATGGTTGATTTCAAATTTTTTATTAGAGAAATTTATTTTGAGAATAACAATTACGGCTATCCAAAAAAAGGTTACATAAAAAGAATTTTAAATTGGTTAATTTAATGAATGAATTTACAACATAAAAAAAACATCAACAAAAATATACAATAAACTTTTTAAAATTTATTTTAATATTCAAATTTAACCTGCCATATCATCGTCAGCTTCTTCCAAAAGCTGTTCTTCTGACGATTCATCGCTAAATAAGTGGGAATTTAAAGCGCGATTAGAAGAAAAATAATTATTCATAATGGGGGATGCTGCATCACCTTCATCCAAAGATGATAGATATTCAGGGCTTGAATTTGGAGAACCTTCTGAATCAGAAACATCATAAAGTTCTGGGTCATTTCCATTTTGTGATGTTGGCGTGGATGACCTTGATGAATCTGAATTCAAAGTAATAACAGGCGGTGATTGCTCCCTTGAAGAATTGCCATTATTTTTCTCAAATTTTGACGAACTATAATTTTCAAGGAAATAATTAATTGTTGGGCGTCTAACCAATCTTATTGCATAATCTAGGTTTGAAAACCCTGTTAAATTCGAGCTTGATGAAGATGGTGTCGATCTTGGTGGTGCTATCGCTGCTTCAATTTCAGCATCATCTTCAGAAACAACATCGGCATCTGCTGTTTCTGATGGAAGCGGTTCATCTTGAATTGGTGAGGGTGATCTTGCGAAAGCTTTTTCAGATGCTCGGCATTTTCGTTGTGAAATTTTTTGAATATCGTTGATTTGTGGAATTATCCAATAATATTTAATAAATCCATTTTTTTTTTCAATAAATAAAATTTTTTCATTTTCTTCAAATTCGAGTGGGACAGGAAATTTTTTGCAATAAATACATAAAATTGGCTTCCTTTTCTTGAGATCTTTAAAGGCGACGTATCGGTTTGAATCATCATCAAAAAGTCCATAAAATTTGTCATTACCAAAAAAAGCAATAAAATTGGCTTTTTTAAGATCATCATGAATTTTAAGATTTGTCCGGGCGTTGGCCATGGAAGAAAAAATACTTTGTTTAAAAATATTTTTTTGATTTTTCTGGCGGCTGGTTGAGGCTGCTAAAGTAAATATAACTGCCAATATTTCATTAATATCTTCTGGATCAATAAATTTTCTTGGCATTGGAAGGGCTAGCTCCATTTTAGAAAAATATTTTCTAACAAAGCGCGGTACAAAAATTCTCAAATCTCCATGCGATGTTTCAAAAAGAGATTCGCATTCTTCACGGCGGATTTTCCACCGAGGTCGAACAAGGGAGTTCTTAAAAAAGTTTTTTATATTATTTTTAGTTTGTAAAAATTTATTAGAATTGCACTTTTATGAACAAAAAAAGTTTTAAAAAAAGTTATGGATTCTGATGGAAAATTTTTTAAGGACGATAAACAAAAAACCTACTTGATCATGAGAACTTGACATTTTTGATAAGCAAAAACTCCAAAAAATAATTTTAAATTTAAATAAACTTTAATAAATATAAATGGCAATCAGAAATTTGCCTAAAGCTTTGAGCAGCAGCTTTTTGGAGAAATAAAATTTAAAGTTTTTTAGTTTCAACAAACAAAAATAAGCCAAATTTGTAAATCTTGCAATAAAAAAATATTAATAAATCTTTGGAAATAAAAGCTGAAACGAAAAAGAATTTAGTAATTTTTTAGAAAAACATTCAATAAAAGTTGATTAATTAATTATTTTAAAAAATTGTAAAGATATCGCGTTTAAAAAATCCTCTCTTATTGTGTTGATCGACTAACAGCGAATTAATAAAATGAAAGGAAGAATGGGTAAATCAACATAATAAACAACGCCGAAGAAGAAAACATTGTTCGCAACAATAAAAAATAAAACAGATCAATTATCGCCAGAAAAAGGTCAAGCAAATGGTAAGCCGGCAGGGAAAAAAAAGGAAAGAAACAACGCAATGGCCAAAAAATGTGAAACACTTTGTTTGGATCGCTTTTTTATGGCAACAAAAAAAATGTTTTTACGAAGGGTTTCAAACTCTTTTATTTTCTTTCTTATTTTATCTCAAAAAATAGTTAAAAATTTTTTTAGCAGCTTTTTCATTGTTTTGTATTTTAAGCAATTTATAAAAAAGCTACTTTATGCTTTTTAATTTTGGATACAAAAATTGAAATCCTTGTAATATTAACCCATCCTTGTCATTTTTCCCAAGCTCTAAATTTGCATCAATTTTTTCAAAGAAATTTGGTGGCTTAACTTTTTGTTTCTGTAAAAAATTATGATATTAAAACAAAATATGTATTTAGTTGATTTTTAGTAGAAAATAAATGCAAAAATAAAACTTTTTAGGTATGTTTGTTTCGAGCTTTTCTTGCTTCATTAACCAAAATATGTGAGTATTCTCGAAAAAAAAATGCAAAATAACCCCAGTTAAAATTTTCGAAAGATTTATTGCAATTTTTGTTCCCACTCGCTCTCTCGTTTTTTTACAACAATTGTTTTATCGAAGAAACATAAGTTTTCTACCAACTCATTGTTTGTTAAATAAACCCCTCAAGAAAACTTTTTTCTACGATTTTGCAACATACTTTTTTTCTTGCTACCAAAAATTTTGAGTTAAATCATAAATATCCGCTTTTATTTACTCGTTTTTTTTTGTAATATTTTCCATTTTTGTCTTTATCAACTTTAAAATCTTCTTTTTCATCGCTTCGTAGAGCAAAGTTTTTTTGTTATATTTTTTTCTTTTCCACCATTGTTTATTCTGCTCTTTCCAAAAAAAAGAAATCAAAGAAGAAGAAAATCAATAACTCGATTTTAGCGCCTTTTTATAAAATATATTTATTGTCAGAGGGCATTTTTTTGAAAAAAAAAGCAAAAATAACATTTGTAGATTTTTTGCATTTTCCCACGCCATATTAACTTTGCTATTTCCATTATCATCGATTTTTTTTTATCAATATTTATCTCAATGGAAGTTTGATCATTCTCTTTTTGAAATCAATTTTTTAATTATTTTCTTTTTTTAACTTTTGGCTTCAACAAAAACAATTATTACTTCTCCATTTTTAAAAAAAGTATATTCACCGCGGTTTTTTAAAAATATTTATTTCCCGCAAATTTAAAGGATTTCAGAATAAATGTTTCTGTTTTTTAGCTACTTTTCTTATTTCTATTTATTATTTTTTACTTTCAAAACAATGAATCGAAAAAGAACTTTGGATGTTTCACATGAAACATACAAGCACTCAATTTACTCTTTCATTTCTTAATAATGGGCCTACAAACGATGAAAAAGCTAAAGTCAAAGCTTTCGCCGCAAAACTCCGAGAAGCTGTTCCATCGTTCGATAAACTTGTAATTGAAGGCCTTCATCTTTTTTAATAAGTTTTTAATAGTCCCAAAAATATTTATTTTGTCTTTTTAATTATTGTTTGTTGTTTTTTTGCATAATAAATAAATTTGATTTTGATTTTTAAAGCTATAATAAATTTTCCAATTAAACTATTTATTACCCAGGTTAATGTCTAAGCAAAATTATCATTTAATCTTGTTACTGTTAGCTTTCTTATAAAAAAAACTTTAACAATATTTATTGTCCTTTGCGGTTCCAAAAATAACCATAACAAAAAACTTCTTTTTTTCGGTATGAAACTCATAGTAAAATCTAATATGACTGGAGCCATGTAATGCAAGTGTTGATTTCACTTTTCATATATAGGTTAAAAAATATTGGCCATGTTTCCAATTTTTTAATCCAAAAAAGTTGTGCCATAATGTTATTTTTCCTTGACATTTTCTATGATATTTTTCAAATCGGATCTTAACAGGCCGATTTGGAAGCAACCAAAAATTAACTTTTTTTTCACTTCAATCAAAAAATGCTTTGAAAAAGGAAAAAAAATTTAAAACTCAATAAAACGTAAACTTTAAAAATTTTTTGCTTAATGGAAGTGATAAATCACATAAAAACTAACAAAAATCGATCCTGTTTTCAATAGCCAAAGGTAAGGTTCTGATCGAGCTATGTGTGGCTTTGAACAAAAAATATTTATGTTATTCAATATGAAACTTCGAGGTTTCATATCTCTTTAATTGAGGCAGCGAGTTAACAAACTTAAAAAAATCATAGTAAATTATTTTTGTTATAGAAAAATTAAATAAAAATCAATTCCCGAATAAATTTTATATGTTGAATCTGAAAAACATTTCAGCCACCTGCCATTTCCTTAAAATAAACAAGTTTCATTCACCTCGAAGTTTTCTTAGTATAAATAACTGCAAATTATGCTAATGTTAGATTTCATTTCGATAAAGTTTTTATTCTGTATTTTTTTGTTTCAATTATAATTTTTTATTATGTCAAACGAGTGGAAGAAAATAAATCAACGAAAAAGCAAAGAAATACAAATAAAAATTTATTATAAAAGAAAGTTAGTTGCTGCTTATTTAAAATGAAATAAAATAATTTGTCATCCATTTTTAATGAAAGATTATTATTATTCATTTGTCGTTGTTTCACATTTATAAGGAATACACTCATGTTTGATGTTTGATACATCTTTAACATATTTTTTCCCATTATCATCCGTAAAAATTTTTGCATTCAAATGAGTTTTCTTTTCAGCTCTGCAACCAATGCAATAAAACAATTTTGTTTCATTGCTATAACGATATTTATAACATTCACTTCGACTATTGGAAATAAATACATTCAAAGTTGCAGTGACATTATTATTATTCTCCAAATTAAAAGCCGTATAATCATAATATCGTATTTCTTGATAAGGTTCATATTTAATTGGTTTACATTGATGTTCGTTTTTTCCAAGAATGAGATAGTTTTCTCCTTCGCTATTCATTTTTAATACTGCGGTGACATGAAGCTTTTTGTGATTAATACAATCGAAACAATTATAACTTTTTCGAGATTTATAATATGGATATCGATAACAAAGGTTTTTATCGTTGGAATCAAAAATAATTAATTCTGAATCAGGGATTCCTTCTTTATTTGGACGCAATTCAAAATCACCTTGTTTGACTATTTTTTGGTCATCATCCTCGTCATTTTCATCTTCCAAAATAGCAACACCAGTTTCTTTCAAAATTTCAATATTTGAATCATCAATAATATTTTTAACATTTTGGGGAAAACATTTATGCATATTTCTTCCATATCGAAGAAATTCTTCTCCATTTTCATTTTTTAAAGCCCGCACTGTTACAATTAAGTTTTTATCTTTAAAGCATTTTTTACATTCAAATTTTTTATCCCATTTTCGATATTTAAATTCATAACATAAATTTCGGTCATTTGCATCATAAATTGCCAATCTTAAAATATTATCATTCTTTTTGGAAAATACAACATAATTTGGGGCTTGAACGAGCTGGGCTTCATATTTCTTTTCTTGATCAGGTTTAAAGTTTTTCATTTGACATTCATGTTTCAAATCTTTCTTTAGTTTAATATATTTTTCTCCATTTTCACCGCGTTCACATAATTTTACGGAAAATAATGCAATTTTTTCATCCTTCTTATTTTTAGCATTCGAACTTTTTCTTGCAATGCAACTCAAACAAATACATATATTTGTTTTACCTATCGAAAAATCGTATCCTTTTTTGCGGTCGTCATCAGCAAAAATAATTATTTTTGGAGCTCCTTTCGCATTTGGAATAAGTTTAAAATGCGTTGATTCAATAATAATTTCTTTTGTTTCAGGAAGGTAAGGTTTCATTTCACATAAATGAGTTTCATGCCCAAGAATAATATATGGTTCATTATTATTGGCTTCATTATAATGCAAGTTGGCCTTAACAACTTTCCTTTCAGTGTTACTGCATTTTCGGCAACTATAATATTTGGTTCTTGAAATATAACCATATTCAAAGCATAAATTTTTATTGCTTCCATCAAAAATTATTAAAGTTTTATATATTCCATTTGAAATATCTCGAAGTTCAAAATTTGGTAGATTAATAATTTTCTTTTGATCTGAATATTTCAATGCATCATAAGGCCGCCATTCGCAAACATGCTCTTTATCATCCAATTCAATATATTCCTTTTCAGTTTTTTCATTTAAAACTTTGGCTTTTAATTGTTTTCCAGATGCAATGCAGCCACAACAAGCATAACACTTTTTAGCGGTAACCCAATAAAATTCATAACATAAATCCATATTTTCGGGGTTAAAAATAATTAATCGTTGAATAGTTTTTCCACCAGTTTTCTCTTGTTCTTTCAAAGCATATTTTGGTTTTTTAATAATAATTTTAGAAGTTTCTGTTTTCTTTGATGAAGCAACAGAGTATTTTGGTTTTTTCGTTGGAATTCTAAAATAAAGTTTTTATATTTTTGTTTCGAAAGTTTTCGTGAAATAAAAGTGGTTTTTTTAATGCTTACTTTGATTTTGAAGAAGGTGGTGGTTGTTCGGATAGCTCTTTTTCACTTTGAGGATCATCAGAATTATTTGGGGAAAAATCAGAATCATTTTTATCAGAATCATTAAAAGGATTATTATTGGTAATCTCGATTGCAGCCCTTCTTTTTCTCAAATTATAATTTTCTTTATTTGAATTTTGATTGGAAGCAATTTCGTCGACACGAGAAATTTTAGGGCTAAAAAATTTAATTTTATCTTCCTTCCTTTTTCGGTTTTTTGGTTTTCTAAAGCATACTTTGTGTTGGAAAGAATAGTTGATTGCTCCGGAACTACAGCCTTTGTTTGTTCAATGGGAATCGTGGGTTCAAGAATAGGAGAATTTTTCTCAACGCTTGGTTCATTCGTAATAGAAGGTATTTCACAAGAATTGGCAGAGTTCAAACTAAAAATATTATTGTTACATTTTTTTTAAATTCCAAAAAAAATTTACTTTGAAAGTTCACAATTTTCTTGGCCCATACTTTCTGGACTTGCGTCAGCTGCTTCATGAAAAGTGAAACAAGCTTCATGATCATGAGGCTGATTCAAGTTTCCATTTAAGAGCGAACTACTAAAAAATATATATAGCAAATATTCAAATTTTTAATTAAAAAATATTTAACTAACATGCTTTTCTCTCTTTCATTATTTGGGATTGAATTAATATTATTTGAATCTTGACCATTTTGTTCATCGACCGTCGTTTCTTGTTTAATAGCATGAAACCGATTTCTAATGTCGTCACGATCATTATTGCCTGATAAGTCGCCTAAACCATTATTTCCTATATTTTTTGTTTTCTTTTTGGACGGGGATCTAAAAGTTTTTTTTTCAGAAGAATGATTTTTTGTTTGTTGCTGAATTATATATTCCTTACTCAAATATTTCCATTGGATTATCTTCACTAGCTGCTTCTGTTTTGATAACGTCGAAAATATTGGAATCAACATTTTTCGATTTCAAAAAATTAATGAAATTTTCTTTTTCCTTGCCAACATATAAGTTCCCTAAATCCATTATTAATTGCTTCATAAAAACTGCGGGCGTGGCTGAAGATAAAATTGTTTCACAAAGTTGGTGTAAAAATCTTTCATAAAAAATTTTGTTTGATTCTTCCGAGGAAATCTAAAATTTATTACATTTTTTATATCTGTCATAAAGTTTAGGAGCTTACCTTTGTTTTATTTTTTGAGACAATATCATATATTTTTTTAGAAATATTTTCATTTGAAAAAATCAATGCAAAGTTATAAAATTTATCAGCATCATAAACACATAAAATATGCTGAAAGTTGTATTTTTTCAAAGCACTTATTTAAAAAGAAATATTGGCTTACTTTTTGTTGAATAATTAAACTATCAAATTTAACGGAAAATGGTTTATATTCTAAAACGAAAGTATTTTTTTATAGAATCAGTAAAAAAATTGCTACCTTCATTTACAGGAGAAACTAATAACCATTTCGACTCCGGTAAATTGGTAATTTTGAGCTCAAAAATTCCATTGTATTCGATTTTTTGGTGTTGTTCGTTTATAACCAATAAATGCTTCTTTTTATTCTAAAAAGGATCAAATAGAAAATTGTAAAAAATAAATTAAAGAAATATTTTTTTTACCGATAAAAAACCCAAGTTATCAGCCATTGATTACTAATAATCCAATATTGTTCAAAATCAAGTTTAGTGGAGAAAAATGAAGTTTCTGAAGAATATAAAAAATTACAAACCAACTTTTTTTTTGAAACTTTGTTTTGTTAATTGCGCGCGGAAAATAATCGATTTGTTTATAGGGTTTTTTTCTATGCAAAAGAAAGGCGGTACTTATTCCGTTTTCCCCCTACCGAAATGTGATTTTTTTATTTTCCACTTTTTTGTCACTGTACAAAGTGCCTTTGTTTTATAGTTTTATTTATCATAAAAGAAAATTTACTTCGGTGGATAATTAGGTAATGTATTCTCGATAATTTACCAATATTGCATTAATTATTCACCCAATATTAATTTCGACTTATAACTAAAATACTAAAAATTAAAGATACATTGAAAAATATAAAAAGCTACTAAAAGCGCATTTTGTATTTGCAACATGCATAACGTAAAAAGTCAAAGAAACAATGGAAAATAAAAAAATCGTATTTCGGTAGGGGGAAAACGGAATAAGTACCGAAAGTAGCGTCAAGCACTTAAAAAAATCACACACTTCATCACTTGGAATTTAAAAAAAGGAGAAGAGACATCTGCATTGTCCCCGAATGTTTATTTTGAATGAAAAATATAAAACATGTGCAAAAAAAATATTTTTCTTAGAAGAAAGGTTTCAGGAAAAGTGTCAATTAAAAAATAGCAGGTCCAATCTTTCTTGAGACTTGTAAAACCTATAAAGCTTCAAAATTAATTTCATTTATTTTATTTGAGTTTTGTTCCGGAGTTTATCGGAACTTGGCTCACAAAATGTTTAATAAAAAAATATTGTATTTAAAATTAAAAGCTAGTCCAACATTCTTTCTTTAGACTTTTAAAACCGTAACTTTTTTCTATGGTACAAATTTTTAATCCAACAAGCTTTCGTGAACTTGTAAATTATAAATTCTCCAAGAAGAGGAAAGATTTTTAAATCCATTTCTTTTGGAAACTGTTAAAAAGAAACTTAAGATTTAGATACGGCATGGCACCTATTTTTTTATCACTTATTCGAGACTTTTTTTCTCGAAAAATGGCTTTGACAAAAACCAAAAAAATAATTACTTGGTGAAGTTACTCTCATTTTTTCTTAGATTTGCCACAACAAAGGTGCAAAAACAAGGAAGAAAAAAAAACTATACTTTCACAAAGTGCGTTTGAAAATTGCAGGAGTTTTTTGCAGCCATTCGCTTTCAAAAAGTTTTGCACCAGAGGTACAAAAAAAGGTTAAGAAAAGAAAATCAATTTTAACCTATAAATCTAGTGCGCCATCTTATTTTTTTCGAAGCGACATAAAAACTATTATTGGAAGTTTTTTGATTTTTTTCGATCAAGTTATAAAAAAAGGCTACCAAAAAAAGAGAAACAAAAGAAAGGAAATCAATAACTCGATTTTAGCGCTTTTTTATAAAAAATGTTTATTGTCTGAGGGCATTTTTTTCTTCTCGCCTTTTTTTGAGGAAAGCAAAAATAACAATTTTCTTGTGGGTTTTTTGCATTTTTTTCGTTCATCACCATATTAACGTTGCTTGCTATTTCCATTTTCATCGATTTTTATAAATATTTATCTCAAAGAAAGTTTCCTCATTCTCTTTTTGAAATCAATTTTCTTTTATTAATTTTTGGCTTCAACAAAAACAATAAAACCTCTCCATTTTTTTAAAATGTATATTCGCCGCGGTTTTTTCAAATTTCTTTTTCCCGCAAATTTAAAGGATTTCAAAATAAATGTTTCTGTTTTTTAGCTACTTTTCTTATTTCTATTTATTATTTTTTACTTTCAAAACAATGAATCGAAAAAGAACTTTGGATGTTTCACATGGGTTCCGGGTAAGCGAATAGTTATTTTAATTTACATTTTATTGATTTCTAAATTTTACTAAAAATTGTTGACAATTTGGTTGTAAAAATTTTAAGACTACTGTAATTTTTAAAATTTTAAAACATTTTTTTGAAATATTAAAATAATTTAATTGCAAAAATTGTCTAAATTAGACTGCAAATTTGGACAAAAAAAATTAGGCATTATAATATATGTATTATTTTTTAGCCTAAAAAGCAAGTTAGATTTGCCATCGATAATTCCGCTGAAGATATGGCTATGGAAATAAAAAATTATTCCCGCATTTCAGAAGATATGAGAGAAGACGAAAAATGGAATAACCCCGAATTTCGCCGAGTCGCAACAAGAGTATGTAAAGTTATTATTTATTTTGCAAGAAACTTTTTCAAACTAAAAATTTTAGGCTTTTACATATTGCGTGGACGATGCAATTTCCATTGCCGAAGAATATTATAAAGAAATGGAAAAAAGGGAGAAAATGGAAAAAAATTATAACAATTTATTACTCAAATTCGATCTTTGTCTTTTGAAAATTGAAGAATATGAGCAAGCCAAATATGAAAATAAAGCTGAAAAAGAATCAGCAAAGTTAAAGGAGCGGCTTCAAAGCTTTAAGAAAAAGTTTGAAGGGTTAATGCCGCCCCATTTTAATGAAAACGAAGATAATTCCCTTATTTCATCAGAATCACAAAAGTTTCAGGATGTTGAAGAAACTCAAAATGTAAGTACACGTATTTTTTTGTTGGCGAAAAACTCTTTAGCTACAAAACCGAAAGAAAAAAAAGTTTTTTTAGCAAATGCAAGTTCCTGTTTTGGTTGGTGCTGCTGCTGCTGCTGCAGATGATAATTTACATGAACAGCAACAACAACCACAACCACAAGAAGAAGATAATGTTATTGTTGAAGTCACAAACGATGATGCTTCATATTTTTTTTTCTCCCCCGAATCTTCAGGAAATGAAGAAAATATGGAAATCGTAATTAATGATGATGAAGATGAAGAAGATGATGATTTGAGTATAATTTGGGACTCCAAATCAAATCAACCAACTCCCACTTTCACAAAGCCATCATCTAAAAAAGATTTTCAAAGTTATCGAAGAAAAAATTCGGCCATTGATAAGAATAATAAAATGTTAATTAGACATTATCTGTGAGTTTGCAAAAAGCTTAAAAAAAGATAGGATAAACTTTTTTGTTTTGTTTTTCAGAGATTATGTAAAATCATGCAAAGAAGATGACGACCTGAAAATCTTTCCCATATGCTCTGAAAATTATTTTCTCTTTCTAGCCGATAGAGATATAATTACCGCCAGAAAACTTAATATTTTTTTAACAGATTATGAAAAAGGTAAACCAGCCCAAATAAAATTGAAAAATGATTTTGAAAGATGGTGCAAAAATCATCCAAATTATAAATTTCCATTGAATTTTTGTGATCAAAAAATGGGCCTGAAAAAAATTACACCAAATATTATCACGCTACCATAATTTTTATTTTTAATTTGTTTGCTTTATGAAACTTCATATTTTTTGCCAGATATTTAATTTACCTTAGGTTTTATTTAAAAAAATCTCTTTTTCTTGAAATCAAGTTTGTGTTTTTTCTTTTCTTATTTTTTAATGAATTTATTACTATTATTGTTTTAATATTTTTTATACTTTAGTTTCTAAATTTTGTATGTCTTTGTTGTTGCCATGAAATATATTATAAACATGTTTGAATTTTATAAAAGAATTGAAAAATAATTCATTAAGCTAAAAAAAACAATAAGCACAAAAAAAGTTTCACATCCATTCCAAATTGATTTAAAAGACAAAAAGAAAAGCAAGATAGTTGAAGAAGAAAAAAACGTAAAAAAATCTTGGTAATGCCATGCAATATTTAACCGACTGTATTGTAAAACGAAATTGCTTTTCTCACCAAATTCTTAAAACTACTTTCAACATTTCGCTGCTCGTGGAATCCTTATTTTTAAGAAGCAAAAAACTTTTACCAAAAGTTATGGACACTCCATGGTCAAACAATTTTTGTCAACGGTGAAAGCTCATACAAAGTTGGAAAACAAAATTTATTTCATAATTTATAAAGTCGTCTCGCAAAAATACAATTCCATCAAAAAAATTTTAAGATGCTAAAAATGGAATTAAAAAAATTGGAGTCTTTGTGAAATCCATCAAACGGAAGAGATTATTTTTAAAATTATATTTTTATCCATTTTTTTATTAACTCACATTTAAAAAATTCAATAACTCTTTATCCAAAGTGGTTTTCCATTGAAAAGCAACCAAAATTATTAAAATCAAAGTTGCAATTTTTTTAAATAATAAAATTACGAATATAATAGTTTATATTCGACAACTTAAAAAAAGGTTTCCTTCGGCATGCAATTTTTGTTTAAAAAAATGAAAAAAATCATCCTCATACACTTGGCTACAACCATCAGAAACTTCTATTACCAACACCTGGGAATTAACCCTGGTTATGATAATAGAAGGCACCAATCAAATTATTTTTAAAATCATCGGATGAGATTCGAACTACCTCTGATCTTCGAGTGAAAATCAGAAGCGCTAACCACTGCGCCAGTTTGGCACCTGTTACCCAACTTTGTAAAAAACTACTAATGATGGGATGGGATACTTTAACATGATAAAAGTATGGTATAATTAATTTACAACTAATGTTTTATGCTGAGGAAAAAAAATAAACGCGGTGAAAATGAACTTTAGTTTTTGTTTCACTTTGAAGAAGTAAAATGATGTTTCTTTCGTGGTTTTTAGTTCGCAAAAATTTTGCGAAGAAATCCAAATTCATCATCTTCAAGGCCAACACAAACATTTTCCCATCATTCTAAAAAATAACAACCATCATCACCCGAACGAAAGGCATCAAGAATAATAAAATCCATTATTCTGTGAAGCAGCCCCATCAAACAAAAGTAAAAGCAAAAGCATCATGCAACGCCTTACAAAAAAAACAAGAAAGCATCGAGATAAAAATGGAAATATTTATTGTGATTGAGACTCGGATGAATTTATAGAGTCCGATTAAAAAAGCATCGAATTGTCAATAAAAAGGCAAAAACGGGTTAGTTGCTCTTTTTTCTTGAAATTATTAAAATGTTTTACTTCTTTTTTTGTTAAGTAAACAAATTTTAGTATGTTCAAACTCACTACCAAACAACCAAATTATTAGATCATACCTTAAAAACTTTGAATTATTCTGATGTTAAAAAAGATGACCCGAAAATTTATGAAAAGGTTGGGAAAAATTTTTGCCAAAAATTCATAAAATTCTCCCGTAAAAGGTTGTCGTCATTTGTAGCGAATAAAATCGATATCTATAATTTTTATTATTTAGCGTTTACCTTGGCTTTTTCTTTACTCAAAATTTTGATGATTTTACCATGATTTCTGATAACCAATATTTGAAGATTAATTACAGTTCTTGGATTTTTTATGTTTTTTGTCATGAATTTAATGAAACTAAAAATATGTACAAACGATCAGAAATTGGAATTGATATCCAAATAATCTTAAAATGCAAGAATAAAAAAGACCGTTGTGTTTTACTTTCTGGTGAATATAATGGAGCATTCCGCCCAAATAAATTTGAATATATTAATTATGCCATTTGTGGAAATATTGGATTCACGGTTCTCCATTCTAACTTCTCGAATGTTGATAAATCAAGCGAAATCATTGAAGCTCATGAAAACAACGAATCTCAAAATTTGGAAGAGACAGAATCTGTAGAATTTTTAAAATTACAAAAAATTCATCATTTTAGAATTGGTCAAAACGAAAGTGAACCCAAAGATAAATATTTTGGTGCTAAAGAGATTACGAATGTTCAAGAAATAAATGGAACTGCGTTATCTCATATTTCAAATTCTGTAAACGGTTTTTATTTTCCACAACTTTTGTTTTTTTGCACCTTAGTTTTTTCTTACATTGTCAATTAAACTTTTTAAAAACTTTTATTATGTTTAAATTAATAAAAGAGTTTTAATAAAAAAAATCGAAGATAATTTATTTTCATAAGTTGCTAGAGAGGCTTGGGCGGGAATGAGAAACATGAGACAGTAATAAATGGATGCGGGATTCTCGGACATCGTCTATCTGTTAAACCAGCATCTCAGTATGCTATTTTGTTTGTTATTGTATGATATTTCTTGTTGATTTTGTTTTTTAAAGTATTGAAAAAATAAACTTGCTTTTTTTACCTTTTTGTACTTTCAATTCACTCGATAGCATTCCTATGTGACTAACAAAGGAAAGAGCACAAAATTTCAAACATTGTTATGCAAACTTAGCTCCATTATTATTTTCTTCATTCTTTGTCTTTTTTGAGAAAATCTTATATGTACGTACTAACTGAATATTTAAAAGTGAGGTCGAGATTTGTTCCCTTTTTGAAAGTTTATCATTTCTTCAACTTTTTAACAAACTAATTTTTAACAAATTACCAACGCTTTTTTGGAATTATCGATATACGAAGGAACTTTTTTTAATGTACTCAAAGTTATCAATGTTACTAACATGACCAAATAATTTAGTTTATATCTTTCTCTCCTTTAAAACTTTCATGACCTCATAAGATTTTCTTAAATGATGGACGACTTGTTTATGATTCATTCGCTTCGGCTTTTCTGTAATAAAATTTGCCAAAGAATGTGCGCAAGGTTCACTTTGGGAAAAATATGCACAAATCAATAAAAAAAAGTGCAAGAAGGAAGTAAATAAAAAAATATGCATACTTGTTTTTTTTCGATGCAGATTTTCTTTATTGTTTTTACTAAATTTATTTTTCCATTTTTTGATTCTTTCAAAGAATTTTGCGATTTTTTTATGATTGACTATTTTTGAAGATATACCAACTATTTTGCGAGCTCTTCTTAATTTTTTATCTTCATTTAATTTTTGTATTTTCCCAAGTTTATTATTAATAGTTTTATTTTAGTTCAAACAACCAACCTATCGTTTAGCTCAATTTTTATTGCAAAAATGTCTAATCCATCTTCGGTTAATGAAACAACTCAAAATATTGGCAACAATGATGATTTGGCGGCAGCGGCTGATGAGATTTTAATTTCACCTGAGATTGATGTCATGCAATTATTACAAAAAAAGCTGGAGGAAACTCAGCTGCGTTATGATGTACGTTTTTTTCTTTGAACCTTTTTTTGCGTTTGAAATTTTTTTGCCTTTTGAACTTTCAAAATATTTTCCATCTTCAATTTCCCAAACAAAAAAAAATTCTAGCCACTAAATATTTAAATTTTTTTATTGCAGGAACAAACCCAAATCATCCAATTGCTTATTTTTAAAGATGAAGAAAATATAATTTATTTTGGCGGATGTACGACTATGATAAATAACTTCGCTAAACGCTTAATTGTTCAACCAAATGATGAAAGTGAGTTGTTGATTATTTATTTACACAAAAGCAATAAATTTAATTAACTTCTTTCATTTTTCAGCAGTCGATGGTATTAGCGTTAGTTTCAATGAATTAATACTGATGCAAAATGTATGAATTTTTACCCAAAAAAAAATCAAAGGTTTTATAATTTTTTTAAATTTTTAGAAAGTCGTTTATGTTTATGCTTCTGAAACGAATAAAAACAATTTCCTCCTCAATTTTCCTACCGAAGAAGAATGCATAAAAGTGGTTGAAGGAATTGATTTAAAAAAGGTTCGATCCATTAAACTAAAATTTTTTATTCTTTTGAATTTGTTATTTTTTTTAGCGAGAAAAAGATATAGCAAGTCCCTTGGCTTCGCTAGATGCATTTCAAAGAACTTTTCTCATTCCAATAATTAATAAAATTCAAATGCATGATTTGATTAAAGCTCAACTTACTGACATCGCTGAGAACGCAATGGATCGTTTCACTCAGGAACAAAGAGAAAATTATGAAAAAGCTTTTTTGGAAACAACAACAGAATCGTTGTTTAAAAAAACTGATGCAGAAACCATTGAATTCTTCGACGAAGAAGGTTCTTTTGCTGATGAAGAAATTGAAGTGCGTTTTATTATTTATCTTTTATTTTAAATTTATTCAAATTTTTCAAAAGTTTTTTAACTTCTCTATCCTTTTTTTCTCCTTTGAAAATATCCAGCAATTTCCCAGTTTTTTGATTGAAATATTTTTTATTTACCCACGCAACTAAATTTCAGGCCAACGACGATGACTTATTTACTTCAGCAAGTGGTGATGATAGCGGTGATGATAGAACCGATGGGTATATTATTTTAACTTTTAAATAAAAAGAGCAAAATTAATTCATTTTTTTAAAGAAATTCTCGCAGAAGAAATATAAGTGAAAGTGATAGCGAAATAGATGATCCTGAAGGAGGAATCAAAAAAACTAAGCGAACCCCAAAAATTTTTGATAGTTCTGAAGATGAAATGGAAGGAAGCAATCATCCTAGTGCTGAACTGGAAGATGAACCTGAAAATGAAATGCCAAAACGAAGAGGCATCGAAAATGTTCATTGCGGTTTAGCTCCAGAAACTATTATTAAACCGCCATATTTTAAAGCTTACCTTGAACATCGAAAAGGTGCTGATCGAAAAACTTTAAAGGTTTTTAATCCAAATAAAACTTTGTTTTATAAGTATTATTATGATTCATTTACTACAAATTATGCGTGTTCAAAATGCCGACCAAAGAAGCATGTTTTTGCCTCACATAAAAATGAAGAAAAAATTGTTATCTTAGGAAAGACATTCCATATATGCCAGCCAATAGAAGTAAGTTTTCTCAAAATATATGTATTTTCAATTTATCAAACAAAACCGTTTATTTAGGTTATTCCAAACCGAGTTCGATTTGATAAGTCTGTTGTTGATAATGAAGGAGCTTCGCTTGATACTACTAATACTACTCTTGCTGTCGTTCCTTTGGATGCTAATCATGAATCAGTTAGTTTTTCCATCTAATTTTCAAACTTTCATAGTTTGTTTATAGGTTGATGACAACGCTTTTATTGAAGAAGTAAGCGCTAACGAAGAAGTTAATTATGCGGCATTACCAAATCAACCAAATATCGTCGCAGCCCCAAAAGTAAATTTTTTTTCACGACTTTTTTTTAAACTATTTTTTACTTGATTTTTTTTTATTATAGAAAATTGCATTTGATCGTTGGATTCCAAATGAAAATTTCATGAATGAAACTAAAGAAATTTTATCAAGATTCAGTACCAAAAATTTGCCAATCAATTTTACAAGTCGTGATCGAGCCCTTCATCTTGTTATTCATGACTCCATTCTAACCCATATTAATTTCGAAGAAACCTTTAACCAAGTTTTTGCTATTAATTGTGGTTATCCCAATTTATTCAAGTGAGTGCTTACAAAATTTTATGACAATTTGTAACTAAAAAAGTTATATATTTTTTAGTAATATGGTTGATGCTTTTAAAGAAGATACACACTTTGATAAAATTTTCGGAATCAAATGTGTATATATTGCAATTGGATTCGATTTAGTTTGTTATGAACCTTCACTTGAAAACGCCATTAAGGTTAGATTTTCTTTTTCATTTGGCTTTTAATCATGCCACCCAAATAATCATAAATGTGAATTTTCAAATTAAACTTGAGACAAAAAAAATTTCTAAAAAAAGCAAGCATTTTTTTAGGTAATTTTTTTGTTTGAGCTTTTATTTCCAAAAAAGTCTTTCTCTAATAATACCTATACTTTATTCTCATTAAAATTATAAAAAAATTTTAGCATGTAAAAACTTTCATCAAAAAATTAGCACAGAACATTCGACTTTCTTGCACTCAAGTAAGCTGTGGAGATTTAGAAGCGATGGGTAATGTTAAAGCGCCACCAAAAATCGTTGTCATGACTATTCCTTTTATTGATTCACATCCATCTGGGGCTTTCACATATAAAGATGATATTGAAAAACTAAATGAAGAAATTCGCGAATATGTTGATCAAAGAAAGGTAGGATGGCTGAGTGAATATAACCAAGTCATTGAAGTGTATGATTGGTCCCGAAAAACTCAGGAATTCAATCAATGCGATCGTCAAGATATGGATCAGCGGTACAGAACCTTGACCACAGCTTTATCAACAAATTACCAAATACATTTGAAAATACAAGAAAAACAAGATGATGATGATGCTAATTTGTAATTTATATGTGCTTTATTTTCCTCTCTTTTTTTACTTTTTTTTTTCTCAAAACAATAAAATTATTTATTCAATCCAATCCATTTAAAAAAAGAATTACTTGCAGAAAAAATAGATAGAGCTTTAAAAATATTTTTATTAAGCAACTGCATTGGAAGTTAGTCATGAAAAAAAAAAGTTGTTTTCATGCCTAATTCATTGGCTTTTTTTACTCATTTTTAACTATCGCGTTTTTATATTAGTTTTATATTTGCTTTTTCATAAAAGAAAAAGCTTTCCAAAATTTATAGAATTAATATTCCAAGCCACAAGTTTTTTTACAAACGAGAGCGGAATTCAATGTTTACCTCAAACTTTGGGTAATTAAACCGACGATAAAAACGCTTAAATCGAATAAATTTTGAAGAGAAAGTATATGCAAGACGAGATCGGGTGCATTGCTGCATAAAAAATGAAATATAACTTTTATTTTAAGAGACATCAGAGAAAACAAAAATACATTGTGAAAGTAAAAGGGAAAAACGAGTGCTTTTTTTAACGCAGAAAGTTGGCTGCGAAATAAATGTGCGTCCGTCGAAAAAAACGGGTGAGTGTCTGTTTCTTTCTGGTTTTTTATTTGATTCAAAAACTGAAAAATGCAGCCATCTCTTTTTTTCTCTGTCCTCCAATTTTATGGAACTATTTCATTTCTTTGCGTTCATCGACCCAACTTCGCCTTCCCTTTTATTTTAATGGAGCAGAAAAGCCAACCAAAAGATATTTTCTTCGGTTTAATTACCCAAGTTTGAGGTAAATATTAAATTCCGCTCTTGTTTTTCAAAAAACTT
Source organism: Panagrolaimus kolymaensis (assembly GCA_028622995.1). Taxonomy (NCBI): domain Eukaryota; kingdom Metazoa; phylum Nematoda; class Chromadorea; order Rhabditida; family Panagrolaimidae; genus Panagrolaimus; species Panagrolaimus kolymaensis. The sequence goes on along the minus strand of JAJQJQ010000029.1, from coordinate 352,849 downwards.
GTGGCTTGGAAAAAACATTCTATAAATTTTGGAAAGCTTTTTCTTTTATGAAAAAGCAAAAATAAAAAAAATAAAAAAACTAATGGTGCTGCTTTTTTTTTGACTTTGTCTAAATACAGATTTTTTAATGGAAATGATAGTAAAAAAAGAAAAACAATTTTTTTGATAAACTTTTTAGTTTTTGAGTCTTTGTAGATTAGATGGTAATAAAAATAATATGTATTGAATGCTATTCATTTTTTTTTGTCAACCAACATATCTTTTTTTTGACACTCTTTTTATTCTTTTTTTTTTTGGAAAATGGCGAGCTATTTGTTGATCAAGCATCAATAAACTCTTTATGCCTTTTTTTGCCACGTTCTTGTATGATTCTATCTTGAATCACTTAAAAAAGTTTATTCAATTGCTTTTTTATCTACATAAATAAAAATAAATAAAACGCTGTCAAAAAATGTGACAAAGATTTTTAAAATTTTTTGTTCTAAAAAAGTTCCTTGATTTTTGATCGACGAAACTCTGTTATTAAAAATTATTAAAGTTTAACAAACAAACAAAAAAGTGATGACACGTGGCGGAATCTTTTTTTTCTTCATAATTTCGAAATTTTTTTTTTTTATGCTGCATCATTTTCTTTTCCATTCTTCATCCGAAATCCTATTTTGAATTCTCTCTTTGTGGGTTTTTGCGCGACGCCCCTATATGTTGATACCACCTTTATCTCAACGATCCATAAAAAAAATAAGTATGACGGCAATGTCTCATTTATTCTCTTCCTTTGATCCATAAAAGAAAAAAAAAGCGCTAAGCAAGCTTTTGACAAAGAAAAAATTTCTTTTTTTTTTGTGAAATAAATCAAAATTTGGCAATGACAAATTTTACTTTTTCTAATACAAAACTACTCCGCGAAAAAAATGGAAGATTGTGTTTTATGATTTTATTTTCCTTTTTTTGTCCAATTCTTTTTAAAAAGAAAAAAAAGAGGATGGATGTATCGTAAAAAAAGGTTATTATCCCCCTTACTTTTGGAGACAACAGAAAAATCAAAGCACAGAGATATAAAGAACTTTTAGTCGAAATAAGAGTGAGCCAAAATTTTGTGAAGAAGAAAATGTAAAAAAGCTGTCATAAAAATCAAAAAAACTGTTTGGAAAAAAGTATGAATGAATGGGTTACAAAAACTATTGTTGATGATTTTTTTTCCTTCTTAAAAAGAGACAACAAATAAAATTTGGAGATAACATATTTTTCAGTGACATTTGTTGAGAGAAAAATTAAAAAGTTTTATTTTTTTGAGCTAGCCTTTAAAATTATGAAAGAAACATAAATTTAATGAAAAAAAACCAAAAAAACGTCTCATCAAAAAATTACAGTAATTTTTTAATAGTAATTTTTATTTTATTTTGTTTATCCCTTTTGCCATTTTCTCTTCTAACATCATTTTTCTTTTATCATTCTTTTTGAGCCAATAAAAAATATTTATTCCTTATTTTTTTAACCACTTAACGATCCAATCCATCCACAGGACTTTTTTTCGGATTGGGAAAAAACAGTGAAAACTTTTAAAAAAACTTCCTTATAAATGCTGACGAAGCCATCACAAACCTTCCATTACCAAATCTGGGAATAAATCCTGGAATAATAACAGAAAGTTGCCACCTCACTAACTATTTCAAAAACTAACCAAAACAAGAATTTCAAATAAAATATTTTATTATGGAAGCAAAACAGTTTTGTTGGATGTTGCTGATGCAAAACCGAACAACTTTTATTTTTATTTTAGTGAAGGGAAACAATAATAAATACAAATTTATCTTTCATATAAAAGCATTCATTAAAAAATGGTATTCAAGACAAATAAAATAAAAGGTGCAAAATTTTTAGAGATATTTAGAAGCTAAACGTCAACAGCTCTTTTGAAAAATCTAGCATTTTTTTATTTTCTGTCATAAGATTTCCTTGGTCGTGGAATAAAATAATTTTATGGCTATCAAATATTTTATTCATAGGTACATTTTATAGTTTTAATGATCTGTCATAAAAAAATTTGGTTGCTTCAAAGCAAAATATGTAGACGACAGAAATGCAGCATGAGGCGTTGTTATTGAAAGAAAAGTAACAAGCAGGATACTTCAAATCAATGATGGTATTTTTCAATAATTAAAAAAATATTTAAATAATTAATAGGATGATAAGAAACAAGGAAATGTAATTTTTTTGTAGCAGTAATCAATCGAGATATCAATGAGATATGCCTTATTGCAATTGTTTCTTAACTGGCGCAGTGGTTAGCGCTTCTGATCTTAGCTCGAAGATTAGCTGCTCGAATCCCATCCGATGATTTAAAAAAATAACTGAAGACTAACCTTCTATTATCAAAACCAGGGTTAATTCCCAGGTGTTGGTAATAGAAGTTCGTGATGGTACGTGTTTACTAATGAGGAAATATTTTTTTCATTTTATTTTTTTTTGTTATCGTTTAGATATTTGCCATTTCTTAGCGTGTTGCGAATTTTTCCTTCTTACCCATTTGTTTTAACTCGTCCTACTTTGAAAAATAAAAAAACAAAAACCTCAGGTAAAATATTTTTTTTATTATGGAAAGTAAAACAGCAGCCAGCAGTTAGCTTTGTTGTTTGTTGCTGAAGCAAAAAGAAGTCGGACAACAAGCCTTTTCTTCTTCCTTTCAGCGACGACGAAAGCGATGAAACACAAGGATAAAAATAAATTTGGCTTTCATAAATGTTGATACTTAAAATAAATAAATTTAAAAAAATGTAAATCTTTTAGTTAGATATTTTGACGCAAAAAAACCAAACCAAAAAAACAGCCAAGTAAATATTTTTGGTTTTTTGATTTCTGTTTCCGGTCTCGCAATGATTTCCTTGAAACAATAATTCAAGCCTTCCTTTAACAAAAGTTCATTCATTCAAAAAATTTTACTTCAGCTTTTTGTGTCGTAGTGTATTTGCAAACCGAAGAAGCATCTATCATCACATCACCACTACCGAATTGATTGTTGCTGAAAATAATATGATAAAGTGGATTCTAATTGGAGTTGGAAGTTTTATCATGTGAGTTTCTTATGCTTTTATAGTACTGTTTGATTGAGCTTTTGCACTTGCTATTATTAGTAATCTATCTTGTTTACTGATATTGAATAATAAACTATCAGAGTGTCTTTGCTTTTTAGAGTTCTTATAATTCTTGCTATAATTGTATGTATACTTCGAAACAAAATATTCAAGAAACGTCGACCAAAGAAACCATTAGCTGACAAAAATAAAAATGGTCAAAGTGTTCAGCAACCAATGGAATCTTATTCAAATGCAAATGAATATCAACCTCCTCCAGTTATCATCGATCTACCAAAGAAAAAACAAAAACCCAAGGATGTTGCAATCAAAAATGATCCAAGAATTAGCTCGTAAGTTTATCTTGTTGATAATTAGCACTTTATAAAATGGACGATTTTTTAGGATTCAAACAGCTGTTTTGCCTCCACAAGGATTACGAAGTATACGAAACACGGATGAGCTTTATCGTTTAGCTCTAACTTCTGAATCAAGTGAAGAAAGAAATGTGTATTTGGATGCGACGATGTATGTTTTTATCAGGCTTCATTTTTACAAATTATCTGTTTTAGTGAAAGTGCAAATGAAGAAATTCAAGTATGGTCAAAATCAAAGCTATCTAAAGAAAATAATACTTCAACTTTACCAATAATTGCTCGACAGATGATAAATGCGAAGAAAGCTGGAGTAAAATTAATAACGACTCATAATCCAACAAAGTTAATTCCTGAACAAATGGATGGTCTTACATATGAACAAATCAACGATCTAGCATTAATTGAAATATATCCAAATGTTCGATATTCTCTTTTTGAAAGAGCTGTGTATGTTTTGTTTTGCTTATTTTTGTGTTACGATAACATTTGGTTTTTAGGGAATTGATTAAACGAGCTTTTGATGATGCTCCATCTGATGCACAATTTGATAAAGAAAATCTTGATCCATTGTTGTATCAATACCAACGAGCAATCTTCGAAATCAATGAAGAACGTCCTGAAGTTGCACAACAAAGAAACAAACTTGTGGATGAAATTTTACTTTTAAAGAATAAGCCCAAATAATTATTGTTATGTATGCTTTTAATATTGTGGTTATAAATAAATTTGGTGTTTATGTTTACCTTTAAATGCTTTTTCTTGACGCTTTTTTATTAAACATTAATGCTAAAACACATTTAGCAGGATTGGAAAATGATAACAAACCTTATGAAAAAAGCAAGCAAATCTTTTTCGTTTTCGTTTTCAATTTTCGAGCGTTGAATGGAATACACAATACTTTTCTTTTTATCCAAATTTTGCTGGATTTGCAGATGCGAGTTAACTTCCATCAATGCTGGCGGTTATTTTTGCTTGCAAGTAATTTCTTTATAATGAGTGAACATAAAAACATTTTTGAATGGTGTTAGAAATGAGTAAGCACTTTCATGAAAGCGAAATAACCAATTTTTGGACGGGTGCTTCAAATATTGGAACATTATCAATTATCAGCTTGGAATTGGACAGATGGCATTGACTTTGATTTTATCGAATGCAATCATGGAAAACCTCAAAGTATTACTGGAAATAATTGAGCACGGTATCTTTAATAAATGGCTAATAGAATACGCAAGATTACTTCAAGCCTAATCCATTTTTTTGTTCCACTTCTGTTACCCCATTTTATCATACATTTATTAATTTCACTTATGGATGGACTTATTTTCAACCAACTCATTCTTGTTATGGCGGTTGGTTTGGTAATAATGTTAAAGCAGACTGTAAAGCAGCAGAAAATTTATGTCAAAATCAGAATGCCCATCCTCCTCCATCTGTTCATAGTTATGAAGAGTTGCAGTTTCACGTTAGTAAGAAATTTATGCTTTTGCAAATCTTTGGACTCAATCAACCTCAGATGGCAACCATCGAACATGGAAATGGTCTGATTGCAGACCAGTGGATTATCTTTAATGGGCTAGTGGATGGCTTTCAAATGCTACTGGTTTTAATTATGTTAATGTTGGCACCGATGGGTTTATAATTATATTTTAAATTGTCAACTTTGCACTTCGCAACTACAAGTATTTTGCAAAAAGCCAATGTTTTCTTTCTAAAGCAGTATTTTCTGATTTATCTTTTACTTTTTCCTTGGCTTGAAAATTATGTTTTGAAAGAAAAGAATTCATTTTTATTTAATAAACAAATTGCAAACGATCATAAGAAAAGATGACAACAAGAAAATCAGGCAAAAAATTAATTTGCTAAAAATTGATACCGAATTGGCGCAGTGGTTAGTGCGTTCGATCTTCAGTCGAAGATGAGCAGGTTCCATTCCGATGATTAAAAAAAGTTACTGACACCAAACTTCTGTTGTTATTCCAAGGTTAATTCCTAGGTTTAGTAATATAAGTTCGTGATACAGCTTCGTCAACTCTGAGGAATTTTTTCGCTTTTTTAAATTTAACTTTTTTTATCCGCTTTAGAGCATTGCAAAACAATTATCATTTCCATCGTTCCTTTTTTTCGATTCGGTTGAACCTTGTATGCCCATATTTCTCTTAAATTCATATTTCCGAAAATGAGACAATTTTTTTCCATTTTTTATAACGCTTGTGATTTATTTATTTGTAGAAAATTTTTAAAGCTAAGACATAATGCATTTATTATTATAACAATATTTTATTAGGTTGCAAAATTAGAGCTATTATTAAAAGGAGAAACTCTAGATCGTTGCAAATTAATGCAACCAAAAGAAATAAATTTGATTAAACCTATTCGAAATTGAGGGCATAAAATAATAATGATAGCAATATTAGCAAAATGTTGCAAAATATAAAATAAATCTCCATAAGTAAATAAATGTCCCGCTAATACCCATGAAATTTTCTCAGTGCTTGCTCCAACCATTCCAATGGAATATAAACCAAACATGCAACATAACAAAATTGAAGAAACGGTTGTTTGAACAATTAATCGACGTTCAATTTGAATATTTTTTTCCGAAACTGATTTGGATGCACAAACTGATAAAACTACGGAAAGAATAACCAAAGCGCAAATAATCACGTTTACGATAAAACAACGAATAGCTAAATCAATTTTAAATGGAAAACAAATAGGATCACGACTTTGAAGAAGGCAATGCAATTTTCCATATGTTGTGCAATTAATTATTAAAGGAAAAATGGTGATTAAAATGATACTGTAAAATGTTCGACGCATGGTCCAAATCTGGAAAACAAACAACAAAAATTATTGTTTTAAAGGAGTTTTTTGAAAAAATTTATGAATTGTGCCAATCTTAATTTTGCTTTTCTTAAATTTTCGTTTTTCTTTGGCTTTTTATTTATGTTAATTTTATTTTCACAAAAACTAAGAGAATCGAGTATTTTTTTGCGATTAAGTTTTTTTGTTCGACTAAAATAAATATAGTTAACCATAACGAGAAAAAAAGGGATATTTTCTCCATTAAACTCCAAAAGGAGTTTTCATTTTTTACGCTTACTAATTTAGCTTGAGCATCTTAGAAAACTTTTTCCATATTTTCTTTGTGATTTGTATCAAAAAAATTTTTAGTGGCGATTTCCTCATTATCCCCGATTTCAATAACTTCAATTTTTCACATTATTTGTTGGCTCTGCTGATTTTTTACATTTTAAATTCGTTATTAGAACTTTTCTTTTGTGCGAGTAATTTATTTTTCGAGAATTTTATAAATTTCTTAAAGCTTGAAACCCTTCAATATGATAGTAAACGCTTACCAATGCCGAGTATTAAAGCAAAAAAAAAAAAAATAAAAGACAAATTCCAGGGCGAATGTGAATAAAATCATTACAGTATTTTTTGTTGACATTTGTGTTAAACCGAAATGAGTGGGACGGAACGTGATATACAACAACAATAATATTAAAGAGAAGTAAATTATTGGAATTCGAGCAATTCAATTTTTTTAAAAATTAAACACAAAAATATGAGGAAAAAAGGTTTACAAAGCAATAAGTAAAACAAAAATATAAAGTTGTGACTCGACATAGTTAATAAATACAATACTATCAAGAGGAAAAGGTTCTAAATTTATGCCATAATCATGATTGGAATTTTTAGAAGAAAAATATTTTTTACAGACGCAAAAGTTTTTTATAAAAGTTTTGGTAAAATTCAATTTAAAAAATTTACAGTTGAAAATCAAAGAGAAAGCCGGGGAACACTGAAGCTGAAACGGTCTTCCCTAAAAAAAATAAAGCTTCACTTTTTATTCCTTTCATTTTTTGTTTTCATTTCTTTCGAGCTTCGCTTTTTCTCTTTGATCTTCCTTCAGCATTTTTTTATTCCCTAATTTTGCTTCCTTTTTTAGGCATACTTTCGTCTATTATGTATAATAATCAATCTGTGCCTCCTGTAAAGAAAAAGCGATGGGATTATACCGCTAATATTCTACCAAGTTCTGAACCTATTTTGTCATTGAGTGTCAATGCGTTTAATTCATCATGGAGATCATCTTATAATGGGAGAACACAAGCGGTTAGTTAGTTTCTTTATATTGCAATAATTAACGTTCTTGTTTGTTTTAGGAAATGGACTTAGAATTGAAGTATCAACAGCTCGAAATGAAACATCATGATCTCGTAAATGGACATGCTCAAATTGTAAAAGCACATCATGATCTTTTTATTTTATATGAATGTCAACGCGTTCATATTGCTCAACTTCCAACTCAAACCGAAGTTACTCGTCTCAATGAAAGGATTATTGAAATGGAAGCTGAAAAACAAAGAGATCTCAAAAAGGTTAGTTTCTGTTTGGTTTAGTCTTTAGATAGCTAACACTCTTTCCATTTTTTACATTTATGAGTTTTTTAGAATGCTGATTTAGAACAAGGTCGTGTAGCTGATAAAGCAAGAATGGCAGAACTTGAAAAGCAAGAAGCATCTTCTCAAAATGCATTGGAAAGTGAAAAAGAAAAAAGTGCTGGTCTTCGCCAAATCATAGACGAAATGAAAGCAAGCAACAAGGATCGTGATCAATTGGTAAGTAATCAGCTGATATGTTGCATTATGTTATGCTTACGCCTATCCACTTAATATATCCTTATTATATGATTAATTGGTATATTTTAACTTGAGCAAATGAAAAAACAGCTTGAAGTCGTCCAAGCAATAACTACTGATTCGCAAGGAAAACGCAAAGCTGAACATTCTGCTCCTGTAAAAGAAAAGGTTGCTTTAAAAGCTAGTACCATTGAACCTAACAATAAACAAAATGCTCGTGTTAGCAAGAGTAAAGCTACTAAAAATGTTAAAATGGCTTCTGAAGCAAAGAGTGTTGAAACTCAAAGGAAACAAATACGAGCTCGCGATGATAGCAAAAGTGAAACTTCTGAAATTGAAAACGGTCCCACTGTATTGACCATCGTTGAATATGAAATGAGAAAAAAAGTTGCTGCTCAAAATGCTCTCAAAAATAAGGCTTCCGAAAAAGAAAAACTAGCTGCTCGAAATGTTTGCAAAGAAGAAAGCATAACAGAGTTGTCCTTACAGGATCAGAACTTAACTTGGAAAGAATATGTGAAGCATGTTTCTCCTGGAACAATCAAAAGTCTCAACTTTGTTCGTGTGCGAGTTGAAAAACCAAATGGAGCTGTTGCATCTTTGGAAGAAATCATGGAAAAAGTGCCTAATATTCAGGTGTTTGAATGGTAACTTTTTTGTTTTGGGTCTTTCATATTCTATTTACCTATAGTGTTTTCAGTGTTATTGGAACTACAGAATCTATTGCTCTTACTCAAAAAACTTTTGTAAATCTTTTGACGCTTCAACCGTTCCATGATCTTCAAATATTCAATTTATATGGTGTTACTCATGAAAAATTTGACGTTGATGGCTTCCTTGATTTCATGAAGGTTGGTGGATAATTATCTTAACGTTCATTATTTTACTTTTATCCATTTTAGATTCATCCAAATTGTCAATTTATGCTGTCGTTTCATTTTACAGGAAAAAACAAATTCAAAGATATCGCTAAGAAGTTACGTGAAGCTTATCCATCCAAAACTAAATTAGTTATTGATTTATTGCGATCCGATCTTACGGTACTTCACAGATAATAATTGCTTTAACGTTTTTCATGTTTTGTAATTGGTCGTATTTATTTATTGTTTTTGTTCTGAAAAATAAAGTTTGTTGTTATTTTTAATTTTGAATGTAAAATGCGAAATTAAGGCTTTTGTTTTTTAGCTTTACCTGTTTGAAGCAGGTAGCACTCATATATGAGTGAATGTTTTTTTCCAACCAAAAAACCATTTAGCAACTTTTGTGATTTACATTATTTTCAATTTCATCGTTGTTATTTCATTTCACTTTTCTCCTTTCTTTTATCTTTGTCTTTTTTTTTTGTATGTTTCACTCTATGTTGTTTTTGTTCCTTGAGGTAATTTTATGAAAAATCTTGCTATAGCTGGAAATGAGCGTACAACCAACCTTAAAGCTTAGAGACAATATCTAGCTTTTAGTTATATGGATTGAATTTTTGGCTTTAGCTTTTTATTGCTTTGAAAATAAAAACAAACAACAATTAATGTGTTTTTTTGGAAAACTAATTGTTGCGTGTCGATAAAATTTTGAAGGTAAGCTTAAAAATTTTAGTTTGAATTTTTTTTTATGAATATATAGCATTCTAATAACACATAAACAAGTTCTTTTTTATCTTTGTAATTAGAGTAAGCTTTAAAGTTTCCATATTTTTACATTCATAGTTTAGCTTTGTTACTGCACATTTTCTTTGTAAGGTTTTAATGATTAAAATGCACAAGTAACTTGGCATAAAATTTGCAATAAATTAATGAAATAACAAAAGCTTCAAAAGTTTAATATAAAATTGTTATTGCACTAATCTTCGCATTATATGATGCTTCAAAAATCCCATCTTAGCAACTATAAACAAATTCCATCCATGGCTGCAAGGAACTCCACGCATTTTTGGATTTTCGTTTAATTATGAAATGAAAGATAGATTTGATCTTTCCATTTTCATTCAACCTTGCTTCCATCCTTTCAGCTTTGAAACTGTTGAATTCTCGCTGATGCTCACTCACTTTCGATGTCGCATATTTCAGCTGCAGTTCTTACTGCATTTTGTTGTTCAATAGTAAAAGCATTTATTATTTGTTTTTCTGCTGATGATTATTGCTTATCATAATTTTACGAAGAAATAACAAAAAATATTTTTTTATAATTTCTTGGAAATTATTTATTTTAGAGATAAACGACATAAAAAATTTAAATAATAAAAAACAAACAAAACAAGAAACAATCTTTAAAATTAGGAGCTTTTATAAAGTGGGATAAGTGAGGGGCACACATGAATGTTGTCCAATTGACGACTTCGCATAATATTCATTATTCCCATTACCTTTTTCAAAAAGCAGGATACGACATGGCTTTCCTCTACAATCACGACAGCGAAATGCGTTGTTGCCTTTTCGAATAGCATTAAAGAAATATATTTTTTTGTCATCAAAAACAGTTACTTCAGAAATTTCGTTTATATTTTTTGTCTTGATTTTTATTTGAGGAGTATCAAATATTCTTCCTTCTGGTTGATGCGCACACACATGTTCGTTCTTCCCAAAAGTAACTGAAATTTCATCACGTCTAATTTCAAGGATTTTCAGCGAAACAGTTAGTTTAAAAAATTTGCAGTTTATACAATTAAATATTTCGTTTCTGCTGTTGCAGATATAAGTTTGGCATAATTCTGGGGTTTTCTCATCAAAGAGGGTTAAATGATGAACTTTGTTTCCATCAGCTTGAGTAAAATATTCAAGCTTATATTTGGAAAATCTAACAATTTCTTTTGACGAAGTATTCATTTTTCTGCTTCTTCTATCTTGTGATGGACATGGTCCATCAGAAATTGGTCGACGTTGGGGCTGAAGTTGTTGGGGTTCAAGAAGATGTGGATTATAATTATTTTGAGTTGAAGCGTGATTTGCTGTTGGTAAATTCATTGGTTGATCATTTGAATTTTGAGCTGTTGAAATTGGAATTCGATTAACAGCAGGTTTAATATCATTATTAACTAATGGTTGAGGCGCTTGTTGTAATTCTAAAGGAGCAGTTTCTTCAACAACAGCGGCGGGTTCGCTTTTTTGAGGAAGGGAAGCTGGTGGATTGCTTGGAACTGGATTAGCCTGCTTTTTAGCTGGAGGTTCATTTGAAGTTTGATCCACTGTAGTTGAAGTTGTGGCACTTGGGGATTTTCTTTTTAATGAACTGCTTGGTTGTGGCAAAGCTTTTCTAAAATTTGAATAATAAATAACTTTTTTTAAATTCGTAAAAAAACATAGATTCGTGGATGCTAACAAAAAAATGAAGGAAACTTACTCATTTGCATTATTTTCTTCTTCTTCATCATCACTGAGTTCAATAACTTCAATCTCCGTTGGGCTAATTTTTTGTTGAGTTGGAGGAGTATCACCATCATTATTGCTTCCTTTATTTTCTTTTCCTTCATCCTCTTCAGTTAAATCCACAACTTCAACCTTAGCTGCATTAAATTTTAGATCGGCGACAATATCCTGGTTATCAAGTTTTTCTTTTTCCGATAATGATTTAAAAAAATTATTAGTAATTTGAATCAACCGCGAAGATCGTTTTTGTTTATTGTTTTGAATTTCATAAAAAATTTTAATTAAAAATAATCGAATGGTGTCATGCACTTTGTTTATGGCCATTCCATTAACTGATGATGATTGCTAAAAAAGAAAAGAGAAGTTGTTATTCACCCAATTAAAAAAATAATAACTAACTTTTAACTTTTTATAAATCTCAAAGATTTCATTGCAAGAGTTTTGATTAGAAAAAATAAGGGCGAAGCCTGAATTATCATTTTGAAAGGCGATAAAAACATTCTAAAAAAGAAATATGTTTGATGCACAAAAATTATGCTAAATATAAACACGAGTAACTCACATCTTTTTGACAGAAATAATGATTGAACTTATCGAGAGTAATTACTAATCCTATAATAAAAATGAAATTAAACTCTATAGATAAAAAAAATAATTTACCATTATCATCTGAGCTAATTACAATAATGTTTTCTTCCAATTTTAAAATCCATTTACATTTTCCGTAATATGAAACCTTTTGATTTTCTTCAAATAATACCAATTCGATCATTTTTCTAAAGTAAAATGAAATAAATAAAAGCAGATAAAAAAGCAATAATTGAGTCAGTCAACCAACAAAAAAATCAATGAAAAGAAAAAATGCATTTCATGTTTTTTATAATAAACCCTTCAACTTTTTTTATTTTGGTTTCAAGGCATTATTAAAAAACATGCTCTTAGGATGGATCTGCATTTTTTTTTTGGTTTGAAGAAACCGATAAAGTATCCTTATAGCATTTTTTGCTCTCTCCATTTCAATTACTAATCCCATCCAACATTTTTTTGTCTTAATTTTTAAACATAAAAGCAAAAAAGGGCACTTTGTTGAAGAAGAAAAAAAATGATAATACGAAACTGTATTAAGTTAATACCAGTTTTTTCCTGCTTCTCAAAAAAAATGGAAAAAAGATATGGGAAATCCATCTTATATGTAATATAGTAAAAATGCCGAGAATTTTTTTTCTAGCTCAGACTTACCTAGCTTCATTGCTGCTTTCATTTTTTGAATGATCGATGGAGACTTCAGCTGTCGTGGAAGAAGGTGAATTTGGACGAGAGTTTGAAGGAATTATTTCCTGATTGGAGGGAATTTCAGCAACTGATGATTGAGGTTGCACGACTTCATTTTTAATCGTGGAAGAAGCTTCAACAGTAATAGAAGTTGTTGTTGGTGAACTTGAGCGTGAATTAGACGGAGATGGATTCGAAGGAATTATTTGGTCATTGGAAGATTCAGCAGCTGGTTCTGCTGATTGGGGTGATGGCTCAAGGACGACGACTTTCTTTTTTTGCTAAAGAAAAATCAATGGTAAAATATATTTTTTGTAAATAAATAATTTTAAAAAATTTACCGAAATATTAAGCCTTTGAGTTTCAGAAAACAAATTAACCAAATTGTTTTGATTTTCATTTAATTCAGGATTTGTTGTTGTTGATTCTTCAACTGCCTCATCATTTTCCTCTTCAATAACTTCTTGAATCCGTTCTTCCATGATATCTTTTAATTTTTTCAATTCATTTTCTGCCGCTTTTTGCCTTTGATTCGCTTCATTAACTTTGGATTTAGCTTCAAGAAAACCATCTTCATTTTCTTTAATATTTTTACTTAAATCGTTGTTTGCCATTTCCATTTTATTCAAAGCTTCATCCTTCTTTTCTAAAACCTTTTTTAAATTTTCAAATTCATCTTCCAAAGTTTGAGATTTTTTTGTGGCTTCTTTTGCCTTGGCTCTTTGCCGTTCCACACTTTTATTTTCATCTTCAATCTTTCGCTCAATTTCCATCCGCTTTTGAATTTCAGAATTTTTATCTGCTTCAATAACTTGGATCTTTAGCTTCAAATTTTGAAGATCAATTTCTTGCTGCTTTGCATTAACTTTTAAACCATCATTTTGTTTATTAAGTTTTTGGCTTTGTTGAAGTAAATTATCATGCCTTCTTTTTTCTTGTTGTTGTTGCTCATTAAAAATATTTTCGCTATTATTGTACTTGTTAATTTGATCTTGAATTTTTCCTTCCTAAAAATAAAATTATTTTTTTGCAAATTAATATATGCTTTGGTTTAAAAAGCTTACAATATTTCGATTTTCTTCTTCAATTTTGAATATTTTTTTATGAGAATCATCCAATTCATTAGCGGTTTTTTGTCGGGCATCCTTTTGAATTTGTAATGCTGCATGTAAGCCTTTATACCTTTGAGCAATATTGCTACTTGCTTTGGATGCATTATCAGTTTGGGAAAGCATGCTTTTTATGCCCTAAAAAACAAAATCAATGAGTTAACTTCAAAAATTTGAAACAAAATTAAAATTATTACATTTCCAATATTTTCAATAATTGTTTGATTAACATCTGCAGGATTTAAGTTCTTTAAATTATTAAAAACTTTTGCGTATAACTCATTATCATAATAATCTTCTCGATTTTCACCATCGATAGTTGCAACAGAATCAATTAGTGATGGAAAATAATTTGGTTGATGAAGGGAAGAATTATTTAAAATAACATCATTGCTTGAAATTGGATTATTATTTGTTGCCGATAAAATTAATGATGATGGTGGCGATGGAGGAGGAGGAAGAGGCGATAAATATAAATATGGATGAAGTGAGCTTTCAATACCACCAGAAGTAGTTGTTGTTGCTGAAGTAGCAGCAAGATTAAAAGAATTAAAATCAATCGCAGTTTTGGATGTTTTGGGAATATCAAAAGTTCTTTGTTTTTCCATTGTAAGCTAATTGGTTTAACAACGTTCAAATCCTCAAAAGTTTTTTATAATTATTTTATAATTAAAGCCAAAAATTAACATACTTTTTTATTTTGGATTGGAAAGTTTCCACAATCGAAACAATTTTGTTGTTGAGATATGATAATAATTAGCTAAAAAAAACCAAGCGATTAAAAGCGATGAGAATTAAAGATACAAAAAAAGCGGGATTGAGATGCAAATTAGTAAAAAAAAGAAGCAATGATAAAGACAACCAAAAAATATATAAATCAATGAGAAAAAAATATGCGTTCGCTTCTTTTTTATTAAAATATGAAAAATACTTGAGATTTTTTTATTGTGATTCTAGGGCAAATGAAAATTCTCTAAGGATTATTAGAAGATGTCTTGGCTTTTTGTTGTGGTTATATGATCGTCTTTAAGGCATTGTTGTTATTGTACTTACTCCTTCCAATTTCGATCAATAATAAACAGCTTCAATACTGTAGTAATAACCGTAGTTGATTGTAATGCATTCCTCCTGATGGTTGTGCATCTGGTATAAAAGAATTTGAGTCTTTGGTTACTCGCCGCTATCTCAAATCTATCTCACAAATCTTTTATAAGTGTTTATTCATTGGCATGCCTTTATTGCGAGCCATTGACTTGTCTTTTTAAGTCGAATCGTTTTTTTTTTTACAAAAGAATCAGTCGTTAGTTATCTTTTTTAATTTGAAGGTATGCCTATTTGCGAGCATTAAAGAATAAAAATTTATTAAGTTATAATGGCTTCAAAAACCATTTAAAATATGTGATATTAAATCAGAAAAAAATTGAAATTAATTTTTATCGAACTACAAAAAAGTTTGAAAATAATATTTTCCCCATAAGTTTGGTATAAACAGAACTATTAATCGTGTTACAAATTTTGCTTTGAAAAATTGTCGATTAAAAATAAATGACAAAATGGATGAAAATCAAAAGTAATAAAAACCATATTTATGTTAAGCTTTAAAACATATTTTTGAAACAGTATTTATTTATTACTATAATTCTGAGAGGAAGAAAAAAAACTAAAAAAATTAAGCCTTCAGACGCTTTTTTTGATCATACCTTTTGATCATCCTGAATTGAAGATATTTCAGGTAAACACAAAATTTGTCAGCAGTTAGACATATCTATCATCGGCGTGGATTCGAACTTTGGCTCCTGTTTTTAAAACCACTGAACCATCGTTACAAGAATTTTTAATTTCATTGAAAATCTAAATGTTTTTTATTGCGATTTCGCACCAAATATTTTCTAATCGGAGCTAAAAACAGTAATTTTCATGGAAGATAATTTTGTAATGGTTTATTTTTTCTTCAAATGGCAATCAACCATCTACAGCTAATCAAGCCTGTTATCATACAGACTTCAAAATTAACCCATTCACCTTCAATATAATTAATTTATTAAATAATATATGTCGTCCACCAATATTGATGATGCATCAAGTTGAGATTAATTAAGTTTTAATGATACTGATCAAGTCCATCCACCTGAGCATATGAATTTAGTTCATCAGATTCGGAATCCGGCGATGTTTCAATTTCAGTGTGTATTTCAACTTCCTTTGATTCCGTCGATGAATCTCCTCCACCAAAGAAAAAACAACACTTTTTTAACGCTTCAAGTGAATCAGAAACTGAAGCTTGATTAATAACTTTTAAATTAGTTATTTTTCACACAAGATTTTTAATTTACCATTTAATAGTAAAGCAACATACTTTTTTTCCACTGTTTGTTCTTAAATAAAACATTAAAGAAAAAATTACGAGTTTAAGTTTTAATGAAAAAAGGTTTCTATGATAGCATTCGAAAGATCCATATTTAGCTTTAGTTTTACAAAAAAGTACATTTTTTTGTTTTCCATGGTTTTGTTTGAGAAGCAGCAACCGTGATTGAATTTGCCTAAATATTTTTTTTTGAAAATGATTTTTAGCAAAAAATTTACATGTTGCCAAACTTATTTGATGAATGAAAGCATTTTACGTTTTTTCATTCTTCACTTCCATTTTTGACAACAGCTGCAGCTGCATTCTCATCAATTCACTTTTTTTGGACAAAAACAAAAAGTAAGTTTTTCTTTTTTCTTCTCTTCCTTTTACTTACAGATGCCTTTTTTTCAGCGATGTTAATAAGTTCAGCGTTGATAACATTGATACTTCTTATTTCTGGTATTTCACTTATGTTTGTTTCCTGTAGCAAAAAGAAATCAAAAGAATTGATGCCGCGAAAAAAGAATCCCACAAATTCAATGTACAATCAATTTTCAAGATGTCCTGTTCCAAAATCAAATACTGGTGCTGAAACGAATATGTCTCTTGTTACAACAGGTGGTGATATTAAATAGAAGCAGAAGAAAAGACCATTTTGGAATGATTAGAATCTTTGAAATTTTACAAATGTGATTATTATTGGTATGAAATGTGAACTAATTATGTAAAAACTTTATTTTTTGTAATAAATGATGTGTTTCATCGTGTGTGGATGGTTTATCGATTTGTGAGGTATTAGCTTTTCGTTGAACTGAATTTATTGCTTTGCATGTATGTTGTTTGTCGTAATAGTTTATTTACGTACTTTATTGCTGCTTGTATCTGCCAAATCCAAATTTACTTTTGCTTTATATCCAGATGTTGTAAGCCTTTAACGGAATTGCATTTAGCAATAACATTCAAACGTAAAGCACAAACTGATTCAATCCTTTTATTATGCTATCGTACTTTTAGCTATAAGCTTACACTTTGTAGCGCTTGAAAACATTTAGTAAAACGTGGCTTTAACTTTGTCATTATTGATGAGAAATGCCTTTTCCACTGCTTGTTTTATAAAATTTGTACGCTATCCATTAACTTTATTATCGTCGATTACACATGCTTAATTATTAAAACTTTATTAATACAATGTTTTACATACCTTTTTCTTATCTGCTAAGTTATTTAACCTTGTTGATATTGCATTTGTTGATTATAAGGATATTGTTGTTGTTGTTGATATCCTTGTGAATATTGTGGTTGATTAGAGTATTGCTGTTGTTGGGTACCATATCGATTGCAAGGATTTTGTTGTTGTTGGTTGTTATACATACCTTGAGAGGGATTATATTGTTGATTACCATATGGATATTGTTGCTGTCCTCCATATTGCTGTTGTTGACCATATTGTTGTTGGCCACCAAAACCTTGATCGCGTGATAATGTTTGCATACCTTGCATTCCTTGTCCACCGCTCATGAAAAGTTGATTAAAGGCATTGGTATTCAATTGAGGAACAAAATATTGAGAGAATGAATAACCATAAAGTTGTTGGAAGAAATTATTAAATGCTTGCTTATCATTGTTTTGAAGGTTATTATAAATTTGATTAATTTGGGAAAGGAATTGTTGGGGATTATTTTGAGCTTGTTGAGCTGCTTGAGAAATTTGTTGCCATGCCATTTGAACTCCTTGTGATTGGGACATCAACATCTGATTAGCTTGTTGTTGAATTGTTTGGGATTGTTGTTGAATATTTTGTAACCACATGTTTACTTGTTGCTAAAAAACATAAGGTGACATAAGCTCAAATATTATTTGTTTAATCTTTAATCCGTAAACACTTTTTTTCTTCTTCAGCTACGATGTGTTTGGAAATGTTTGAGGCTTAACAATGCATAAAACTGTTCCACTTGTAAATAGTTATAACCCCATTAAATTTAGAGCATCTTTTAATAACGAATAATCCCGACTATCACAAGTATTAATGCTAACGTTTTACCTCTTTTTCTAATGCTACAAACTCACTCATAGGTTAAGTATTAAAAATTGAAGCTTTTTCTTTGTATTTCCTTTGTACTATAAAAATAAGCTACGATTGGATTCTCGCATGATGAACTACCAATTAGCTATGCCACTTTAGAACTTTATATCTCAAACTAATTTTACAAACATGTAATTTTTCATCAACCAACAAAAAGATTTGTTAAAAAATCTTACTTGAGTATTTTGATTGAGATTTCTCATTCCTTGAGTAATTCTTGATTGAAGTTGGCCAATATTAGATTGAAGATTTCCCATGCTCTGGATTAATGATTGTTTATCATTATTGTTTAATTGGGAAAGTAGCTGAGGCAACATAAACAAAATTGTAAATGGATCAACATTGCCGAAATTATTTTGACGTTTAGCTAAAATTCCAGCATTCGATGAAGTTGCTAAAGTAAGACAAGCCAAAATAGTAACAACAATAAATTTCATATTTCTTTTTCTTTCGTCAAAAAAACTTTAAAGAATGAAAGTTACAGAAAAAATTTGATTTATTTTATACAAAAAATTTAAGTAAATATTTAAAAAGTTAAAAATAATCTTTGAGGCTAGCGGTAAGCTGGATTTTGAGGTTAACTTTATTATTACTAGATGTTTGTTTACTTCCGACGTGACATAAAGCACACATACCTCTCTAAATGTTTACATGATTTTCATCAACGCTGAAACATCGTTGTTCTTTCGACTTTTTTTTAGCGAGATTTACAAAGTTTGCTCAAGTAGGAAAAAAACTTGCTTGAAGCAAAAGTTTATTTATTCTTTGTAGATTGAGGAGAGAATAAAAAGTTTACATAAAAACATAAACAACAAAAATTTTTTATGTGATGCTATAATTCTAACATAACCTTAGCAAAACCTGTTGACTGTTGCCTCAACCAAATTCAAGCTTTTTTCCAACAAAATTTTCATAGGCATCATTCTCATATATAATCATATCCATCCATTGCTTGATTCGAAAGTAACAACTGTATTAAAAAAAACAAGTTTATTAACAAGGAAAATACATACATATTCAAAATCAACAAAAAAAACAACAAAAAAGAAATGAAAACAAGTTAACAAATTTAATATTTGGCCCGTTTAGCAGCCGGTGCAGATTCAACAAGATCGGTAACTCTTCTTTTTATTCTTTTTTGATCATTGCCACCATCTTCACGACGCTTTCGCTGTTCCATTTCAATAGTTCGGTGCATAATCCAAATCGCTTCATTCAGCATCAATTCCACTTTCTTTAAATAATCTCGGAATTGGCGATATCGTCGAAGAGTTTCACGTTTAGTAGTAT
The DNA here is from genome assembly GCA_028622995.1 of Panagrolaimus kolymaensis. Classification (NCBI taxonomy): domain Eukaryota; kingdom Metazoa; phylum Nematoda; class Chromadorea; order Rhabditida; family Panagrolaimidae; genus Panagrolaimus; species Panagrolaimus kolymaensis. The sequence continues at coordinate 333,295 of JAJQJQ010000029.1, read as the reverse complement.
CAAATTCGTTGCTAATATCTTCGATCTGAAAAAAGAGGAAGAATAAAGGGTGAGAGAACAAAGCAAAAAAAAAAACATACAGTATCAGTTACTTCCGATTCATCGGCTATATTCTTCTTAGCGTAGTCAATCATTCTACGAACTTTAGTTTTCACAATTTTGATTGGAGCAATTTCTGCTTTCTCATGTAATCGACGATTGATATAATTCGCTTGATACTAAAACAAAGTAAATCATTAGTTGGTATTGAACAAGATGGAAGCAAACCTGTAAAACTTTTTGAAATTGATTGAGATTAACTTTGAGTAAATCGACGCCATACAAGAATTGAGAACTCATAGGGTTGAATTCATACGAACTATCTTTTGTCTGAAAAAAAGAAATATGAGAAAAATGCATGAAAAAGCGAAAAAACATACGATAACATTCACAAATCCCTCACTTCGAAGTCGATACAATTCTTGTCGTATTTCATCATCAGGATGTTTGAAGACTGCAGCAAGCTAAAATCGAATCAATAAAGCTACAGGAAAATCATAAAATAAAAGCCTACCTTTTCTTCTTCGACGAGACCTTTTTTGAGTAACAATGAAAAAATGAAAGTTGGAAGATCGCGTTTTTCTTCAGTTTCGTTGGGATTATCATATTTTGATTGAATCATACTCTTGAGAACTCGAACCAATAAAGTTTTCATTCCTTCAATATAATCAATGGTATATAATCCACCTTGGCTATCGCCAACTTTTCGAATGAAGCGATCAACGCTTGATGAAACGAGATAAAGAGTAGCATCGAAATCATCTTCAGTGACGTCAGGATTATTGCTGAGAACAGCTTCCAAATCTTTTCTCTAAAAACAATCAATTAGTAAATAGCGAGGAAAGAAAGAGAAAACCTTACAGAAAAAAACTTCGAATAAGCATGTGAAGCATTGCCATCTTGAAGTTTCAAACAAATACCAAATGCAGCTCTCATAATCTTTTCACCAGCTTCGTCAATGCCCACATCGTTGATCAGCACTTCAAGAAGGAGTCGGTCACGATAAATTCGATCCAAGATATTATAATTAATCTTCCATAAGACATCGGCATCGGAATCTGTAGCTTCCACTGCATCAGCTTCAGCCAAAAGTTCTTGACGTTTCTTTCGCTTCAAATGTTCAAGTTTCGTGGAAGCTTCATTTTGAGAAAACTTCTTTGCTTCTTCATGGAATTCTGCTTCAAATTCAGCCATTCTTGTTTCAATCAATGCTATTTGAGCAATCCTCGAAGTTCCATCTAATATAACAGGAGGCAGAAGAAATGGATCAACTTCAGTTTCGTACATTCTATCTTGAGTTCTAACAAACACTTTCTTTTCCACGAGATCACAAAATACCTTGAAAAACTAAAACATGAAACATTAATGAATATTGTAAATGAAAGCAATAAATTTATGTACATCATGTTCACCAGCTTTTGTATCCATTTTAGCTTGTCGTATAATATCTGAGCAGCTCAATCTTCCAGCTTTGATAACAGCTTTGGCAAAAGTCAGCGAAGGAGGCCCAGCAAGTTCTTCCAAAACGGGTAACATCATTGGTAGCATTGCAAATCGAAAGACATTTTCAAACGAGATCGAATAATATTCTATTCCATTTTCTTCATCACAAGATACGATTGAATGCCAAAAAAGAAGAGTCAATTGTTTTCTAAACATATTCTTATTCTTCAAAAATGGTGAAACTTTTCTAAACAATGCCGCAATTGGCTTTGAACCAGAACATAGCGCTTCAGCAATTATTCCAACATCATGACCAAAGTAGCTTGTAATTAAAGCTTTGATATATTCAGGAGTATAAGACATTCTTCTTTCATCTGTTCCGTTTGAGTTCCTAAAAATTTGAAGAAATTAAGTTGAAACAAAATTAAATCAAACAAACTTGAAGAAGAAAAAAAGTTGAATGAAGAATAAATAGCTTTTACAAATGTTACTTTGCTTTGATGAAGAAAAAAGTGATTTGACAATGGCGCTCGCTTTGCCAATAAAAGTTATTTAATGGAAGTATACTGTATTATTCTTCTCCAATTCTTCATGATGTCATAGTAATACAATAAATGTTAGAACTCTGCAAAAATTAAAGTACTAATCATTTTAACTAATTTCAACAATTGTTTTTAATTAATACCGTAACACTCTTTTTTTCATTTGGGAAGTTTATGAATTTGGAAGATTGTTTTCAATATTTTAAAGCAAAACATTTCATACTTTCAAGAAATACAATTAACCATCTATGTAAAAAATATGATTAGAAAGAGATGGGTTTTGCAATTTAATAAGGTTGTTAAAAGCGTTAAAAATAAAGCTTTTCTTCATGCCATATTTTTAACCAACGTTTTTTGTTTTACTAAAATATCATGAATGAAATAATAAATGAATTAATTGATTATTGGGTTCTTTCTTGGCCGACCTCTCTTTTTTATGACAGGAGGTTCTGAAGTATATGGTGGCGTATGACTTCGAAATATATCTGTTTGATGCAATGATATGCGCGTAGCATATCTTGTTAAATAACGTAATTCATCCATGCTTAATTTTTGTCGATGTAAATTCTTTATTTTTTTTTTTGATTTTTCAGATATTTCGTTTACTTTTGGGTTAACCTTGGTTTCGGTTTTTTCAAATCAATGAAATCATAAAATTTAAAAAACAAAATAAAAAAAATATTTTAAGGGAAAAAAATAAAATATTCAAAAAGCAAATAACAAAATCCCACTAAAAATCATTCTTGCAAAAATGCAATAATCTGAATATTTTTTAGAAACTAAAAATGAACTTTCATTCGTCGTCTATACATATTTATAATAGACAATTTAATCAATAAAACTTTGTTAAAGAAAAACTTGCAAATAATTATCGATCATTTTGAGCAGCGTTTATTCTATGCATTTTTATTTTGAGGTCAGCAAAAATGTTTTAAATTAATGAATTTGCGTGTTTTTTTTTCAATGAGGACAAATCAACCCATCATAAATAAATAAATAAGACGATATATTCAAAAAATAATCCATGGCGACAAAAAATACTAAAATTGGAGTTGATAAATCCGTAATTCTAGAAAAAATATAACTTTTTAGTCATAAATCGAAAATGCATAATTTTTTTTATGAATCTTACAAAAAATCACATTTCTTCATGCAATTTTTTTAACAAACAATTTTTGTTTTCTTAAAATATCATGAATGGCATTTTTTAATGAATTTGGATTGTATTTACAGATAGCAAATTTAAAAATGAAATGATTATGAAGATTTTTAATATTTGAAGTTAGTATTTTTTTAGATGGTTTGTTAAAACTTTTTATTATTTTTTTTTGGTTGTACGCATTTTGCGATAAGCAAAAAATCTCCTCATTATTATTGACTCTTCCGTAGTAAACTTTTTCTTTATTTTTCTAATAAAAAAGTAGCGATGATTGAATGAAATTTTTGCAATAATATTTTGCCTCCATTTTCACTGATGTTTTCTTCTTCTCTTTTTTTTTGGGAAACGGAAAAATGTATCAATCACCGATTTTTCTTCTTTTTTCTCTTCTACGCAATTTTTTTCTTGTTGAACGAAACAAAAAAAGGAAAAAAGAAGAGGAGCCAACCGAAAAACTCATCATCTCTTTTTTTCCTCCTCTCCAATTTTTTTTTATTTTGAAAAAAGTTAACTTATTTGCATATTTGTTTCAATAATGAGCAGCAACAACGAGTGGCGATGATGACTATCGTCGCCGTCGACTAAAAACGATGGGTGACACTGACTAAAAGCGCGCGCGAGTGATGAGTTTTGAAGCTTTTTTTGGAGAAAGAATAAATAATAAAAATATATTTATTTATTTCGACTTTTTTTTCGATACTAAAGTCAAAGTTTTTTTTGCTCTTTTTTTGTTTACCATTAAAGACTATAAAATAATTAAAGAGAAATTAGCTGCGCAAATTTTTTTGGTTGAAAATGTGAGCTTTTAAAAATTATTTTTTTTCAAATTTAGAGAGTGAATTTTTTAATAGTCGATTAACTTTTTGTTTCACTCATTTTTGTGCTTACAATTGATACAGTAAAATTTCGACATTCATCATTTGAATAATCAACCTTTCTTTTTTTTCTTCGTCTATCTCATTATTTATGCGTCACCAACACATACATATTTTTTTCTTCTTCTTTCTTACATTTAATGAATGACATTTGTTTGTTGATAAAAATGTTAAGAATGTGTCTTCTTCTTCTATGTGAGTGTTTTTAAAGGGCAAAAATACGAGACGACACAACGAGAACAGGTGTCTTTTGTCTTCTTCATGCTTTGTATTTATTTTATTTTATTTGATATCAGTTTTTCTTTTTGTTTTGATTTTTTTTTTGGGCCTGGGTAAATCGAGGCAAAGCAATCAAAAAGGCAGGCAGAGTATTTCGAGGCAAAGCAGGGTATTTCGAGGCAAAATAAAAAGGCAACGTCTAATTACTATCAATCGACTCCTCTCAAAATTCTGAACAAATTATTTTCAATAATTACTCAAAGCCTATAAAATTTTTTTGAGTTACGTGTTTTCCCTATGGGTCCTTTCTGATATATAGGCTTTCGCTATGGATTATGTTTACTCATAGGGTTTCCCTATGGATCATTTTTGTCTCATAGGGAAAACACGTAACTCAAAAAAATTTTATAGGCTTTGGGTAATGAATGAAAATAATATGTTCAGGATTTTGAGAGGAGTCGATTGATAGTAATTAGACGTTGCCTTTTTATTTTGCCTCGAAATACCCTGCTTTTGCCTCGAAATACCCTGCTTTGCCTCGAAATACTCTGCCTGCCTTTTTGATTGCTTTGCCTCGATTTACCCAGGCCCTTTTTTTTTTGAAATATAGTTTTCAATAAATTAAACTTGAGTTTAAGAAACTTAATATGTACGTATTCTTAGAAGATAAAAAAATGTAAGCAAAAAGCAATAGGGTTTGAACCCATAGAAATATCTCTCCGTCAACCAACAACAACAAAAAAAGCTATGGCCAAAATTATTCAACCTTTTATTTTATTATATTTTTTGTTTCCAAGGTAAACTGAATTCTTTTTTGCTACCATTGCCTAATTTTTTTTTATCTTCCTTGAAACGTCACACCAAATCAAGGAAAAATGTTTGAAATATTTTATAGTAGCTTTTTGATTCATCGTCGACGACAATTGAGCAAATGGATAGTTTTTTTTATGTTTTGGTTGTCGCTGCTACGATTTAGCTTCTTTTTTTCTAAATGCCATTTATCAATTATTTTTTCCCTCCAACTTCTTTCACCGGAACAGAGAAACATTAAGTTAGAAAGAAAGATTGAGAAAAAAAAAGTGAATTAAAAAAAATGCGCGTTTTGTTGATGGATTTTGTTTTGGAGAAAAAGATTCAAACAAAAAAGTTAATCTCCTTTTTTTCTTCGTTGTTGGGTCACTTTTTTTAGTTTGTTTCTTTTTCCTTCTTTTTTTTTAAATCGAATCCACGGATGCCGCTTTTATCATATTATTTGAACTTACAGAGATAGAAAACGTCATGTTGAAAAAAATAGGATTTGTATAAATTTTTTACAAAAAAAAAATTAATTTCTTTATTATCTTTAGAGCAATTTTCTAGAAATTAAAGTTACCACCACTGGCATTTGAATTTTTATAATGCAAATTTTATACTATTTTTTTTCTTTTTTTCTTTGGCCCGCTATTTGAGAAATAAACTATTCCTTTACTTGAGAAATCTTTTTTAAAGTTATTTGAATCAGAAAATATTTTTGCCCTGTTTTTTTACTAACACTTTTTTTAAATTAAAAAGTCTTGAAAAAGGCTTCATTCGTTTCTCATGAACTTTTATTTTTGAGATTTCTAAAAAAGAACTTCTTCATTTTTTTCTTAATTCTATTCTAAATTATTCAATGCCGCTGCCACCACTCCTCTTCCTTCATTTAATAGGTTTCGTTTCGTTCCATCTTCGTCTGCTACTTTTGCTTTTTTTTCTTTTTCATGCCTAAAACCGTCTTTGTTTTTTCCTATCTTTTTTTTATTTCTTCTGCATTGCATTAGGTTTTAAAGCTGTTTTTGCCAAGGCGTCCTCCTTCATCATCGTCCGCACCACAAATTTATTTGCAACGTTTTTCTTTCTTTTTCTTTTTTTTCTTGCTTTCTCCTCCGTTCTAAGTCCTTTCGAATGAAAATTCAAAAAAGAAAAAAAAAGAAAAAAAAAGAGTTAAGCATGAAAGAAAGAGCTTTTTGGATCCCTTTTCAATCATTCCATCCCTCCGCTCTTTTTTTCCTCAGGTGTAGGTAGTATCATCGCAAAGAAGAAAAAAAGAATAAAAATAAAACTTTATTATTTCTTGATCAATCAAAAAACAAAAAAATAAAAGAAAGAAAAGAAAATGTTACCTTTTGTTTTATTTAATGTTTGTTTTTAGTTTTTTTTATCCTCTCTTTTCACCTTGATTAAAATAAAATCTAACAATTTTTTCAAAGTTTTTGATTTCTAAAAATCATAAATACTTTCTAAATAAAAAGATATTTGAATTCGTGAAGCTTGTCTTTTTGCGTTATTATTCCCACAAATTTTTTATTTAAATGTATATTTGTTTTTAGGTGTAATTAATCGAGAAACATTTTATTTTGTTGATTTTTTTAAGTCCTTCCAAATTTTATGTTTTAACACAGTTTTGTAAAGAACGAGACCAACAAAAAATGGAAGTTACAAATGTTACGAATGAAATAATTCAAATTTATTTAGCTGATGGAACAGCTAAAAATGTTCGAGTTGATAATCACACCACTGTGCAGGTAAGTCTTTTTATGAGTTAAGCTGAAAATTTGATAAAAATTTTTTTATTAAACTTTGTTTTTTCTCTTCTAACTCAAGCTTTTTTTATTTTACTTTTCTGTAATTTTTCTGCGCATCAAATCACTTTCAAGCCCATTCAAAAAGCTAAAAGCAAAGAAAAAAAATAATAAAAAAATGGAACACTTATGGGCACTTCTTTACTTTGGCAGCCGTTAAAAATCCATTAAAAACACAACATAAAAAAAAGTGTAGTCTATTTATTATTTCCTTAATATTAGTTTTTTTAATAGTTTTTTTCTATTTCTTTTTTTATATATATTTTTTATCGAAAGATTAAATGTGATGGCAAACATCTGTCGGCAATGCTTTTTTATTTTTCCTTTTAAAAGTGAATTAAAAAAGAGAGCAACGATGGATGCTGGAAAAAAAAGAAGCGTTAATTGATGATGGAGTGAAAAAAATCTCGCATCGATGAAAAGCAAAAGCACATATAACACACACATGTCACTAAAATATCAATCTTTTTTGCTTTTACTTTTGCATTTTTAGTTATCCAAAAAAAAGACTTATTTTTTGCTTAAAGGAAATTTTGATTTGCAAAGGTTTCAACAAAGAAAATTATGAATGGAGAAAGGTAGCAGAAAAAAATGATAAGTTCAAAGCACAAAAATATTTGTTGCATTTTTAAAATATTTATGGACAAATTTTTTGCGTTAAAGCAAATTTCAATTTTATTAAAAATATTTATTCCAAAAATTTTATCCAATCAAAAAATCCACATTTTTTTAGAGAGTGGTGAATGTCGTTTTGAATGGCCTTGGTTTGGATCAATTTAGTACTCCACATTTTGCTCTTCGACTTGCTCAAGTTGCCACTATTCCTGGAACCAATTTGCAACAATGTCATTGGCTTCACCCAGGATTACGAATGCCTCAAGTGGCTCGACGATATCTTCGTCGACCTAATCCATTGCCATTAAGATTTGAACTTAAAATTCGTTTCATCCCTAAAAATATTCGTGAAATGTATCAAACAGAAATATCAGCATTTTTATATTTTTATGATCAATTAGCTAATGATTATATCAATCACGTGGCATGGAAAATTGAAATGGAACAAGCCACTGAAATGGGAGCATTAATGTTAAAAAAGCGATTTCCAAATATTACTGTATCCAATGTTGAAAAGAAATTAGATTTTCGTGTGGTTGAAAATGAAGGTGGATTGCTCAAATATTTTCCTGAACCTTTTGTTGTTAATGTTAAGGTAAAAAAAATAATATGGAAGTGAAAAGATAGGAAAAAAATTTTAAAAATGCCTCTAAAAGCAATAATCTTTTTATGAGATTATTAAAACACCAAAAAAATAAACAATCTTTATAAAAAATTTCGCGTCGAGTCATAAAAATTTTTAGATTTATCTTTTTTATTGGCTAATAATAATTTAATATTTATTTATATTTTTCAGAAAAAACAATTACAAAAAAATATTATTTCCGCAGTAAAAAAGATTGCAATATATTCTGAACTTGAATGTGTATTTCGATTTTTAAATCAATTAATGAAAATAGTTAAATTTGATTCAGAAGTATTTCGAGCTTCCATAGGTTTGGGATGGCAAGCTCCAATGGAACTTCATATTGGTGAAAGGGCAGGAATTTCATATAAAACTGAAAATTCTACCGCTTTAATTCAATTAGCTAAATTACAAAATATTGTTGATATTTGTATTCGAAGATTGGATGGTTCTGATAAAGCTATAGTTAGATTACGAATTTCAGCTCAATCTAATCCATTGGTAAATAAATTTTTGAGGAGAAAAAAAAGATTGTAAAAATTGTTAAAACTTTTAAAAATTTGACCTAAAGACATAACTTTTGCGGAGTTACTTTTGAATAAATTTACTTTCGTGAAAAGTTCCATCTTTTTTTACAAATTTTTTTTGTTCCTAAATTTTTAGACAAGTGCAATTTTTTTATTTTTAGATTTTGACTGTTCCAAATATAGCAATAGCAGAATCAATGGCCCATTTAATCGATGGTTATCAAATGATGTTAAGTCAACAACCTTCACTTTGGTCCGTTCAAGGTTTGTGTCTTATTCCCTCTTTTTTTCTTTCCACTTTTTTCTTTTCTTTTTTTGTTCCTGAAAAACTGAAAAACGATCCTATTTGCTTTTTTTCTTCCTTGTTCTCAAAAATATGAAGAAGAAAAATCAATATTATTCATCCATTATAAAAAAGAGTGTCAAAAATAAATGATCCAAAAACATACATTTTTTCATTTCGCGAAGAAAAATATGGAATATCGGCGTCGGCGGCGAGCGTTATCTCTTTTTCAAATTTTAATGCTTTTCTAAAAATTGTCATTCATTCATTTTATTTTTCGTTTTGACAAATTTGTCTAAAAATTATGTGTACGTTTTTTAAAAGTTTTTGTAAGACCAAAATTTTATTTAAAGATTTTTCCAACTTTTTGATTATGATTTCTTTTTGGGTGTCGCTAAAATCGAAATCGAAGCCAAAATTGATTACGGATTAAATTTTAATGAACGCTAAAATCATAACCTTTTTTTTCAAATTATTTTGCATAAAACAAAAGACTTGACTAAAAAAGTTTTTCGCTCCAAGCCTTTTTGTACTCGAAATAGACAACATTGCCGTTGTTTTTTTTTGTTTGTTGGTGATGGCTAATAAAAAAAATGATCGTTTTTCCATGGAAAAAAAATAGCCAGCCAAAAAAACTGCCCACCAACAGTGTCTCTTCTTCTTTTCCTTTATTTTTTTTTTCTCGCCGATGATGCTCCTCCAATTGCTTGCTGCTGCTCATTTTTGTGTTCCTCATTTTTCATTAAAAGCGCAATCGATGTGACTCATTTGCTTGCATTTTTAATTTTCCTCACTTTCACTCATTCATTCATTTACTCTCTTTATTTGAACTTTTGAAATAATTAAAAAATTAGTTAATTTTTAGATTTATTTTCATGTGAAAATAATACTTCCGTAGCTAAAACCAGGCGAGCTCAAACTCTTTCGCCCCAAATTCAACGAAGCCAATTTCCAACAACTTCACCGGGATTTTCAAGAAAATCTCGAATTCCATTAACTCCTAATTTTACAAGAGCAACTCCAACAGAAGCAAAGCATTATTCTGGAACATCCGAAGATTACGCAAAATCTATGAGTAAGTTGATTTTCAAAAAATATTCCCAAAAATGAATAAATTAAACTTTTATTTTTGATGCATTTTTTGCGTTAGAAAGCAAAACTTTTGTTACCTAATTTATTAAAAACAGCCTTAATTTTTAGTGCCATAAAATTAACTGTTTTTTTTTATTCCGAATAAATTATTTCAGTTTCCGATGTTGAATTTCAATTAGATCGAAGTTCGGTTCGATTGGAACAATTAATTGGTGATGGATTATTTGGAAATGTATATCGTGGAAGCTACATTGATTATGTAATTATTTCATTTTTTTTAATATCATTTTTCTAAAACTCTATCTATTTTTGTAGAGGCTTAAAAGACATTTAGTAGCGGTAAAAGTTTGTCGAGAAGATAATGATTCACAAGATTTACAATCATCAAACAAATATCTTCTTGAAGAAGCTTGTAAGTTGTTGTTTTTTTAATTAATCAAAAAAAGAAGGAAACTTTTTAAAACAAAATCATTGTTAAATTATTACCCTATAAAACTTTTGCAGATACCATGCAACAATTTCGCCATCCTCATATAATTAAACTTCTTGGAATATGCACGGGGCCATCAATGTCATCGGATGAATCTGAATCGGATTCATGCACAGCTTCAGCTGCCACCAATAATAATAACAATAACAAAAACAACAATAATGAAATTCCTTCATCTATTTGGATTGTTATGGAATTAGCTCCATTGGGAGAACTTCGAGGATATTTAATTCGTGAAAAATCTGTTATTGATCTTTCAATACAAATTTTATTTTCCAAACAAATTTCATCTGCAGTTACTTATTTACATTCAAGAGCTTTTGTTCATCGAGGTTTGTAATAATTCAGAGATACAAAGTGAAAAAGTTAAGATCCATGATTCCTTGGATTTTTTAGATATTGCTGCGAGAAATATTTTAGTCACAAATCCCCGTTGCGTAAAATTATCTGATTTTGGAATGAGTAAACTTTTAGCTGAAGAACAAGTTTATACTTGTAAGTTTTTCACCAATAAAAAAAATTAAATAATAAATACATTTCAAAATTCCATTCCAGCATCATCCGGAAAATTACCAATAAAATGGATGGCACCCGAATCGTTAAACTTCAGAAAATTTTCCTCTCAAAGTGACGTTTATTCTCTTGGAGTTTGTATTTGGGAAATCCTTATGCATGGAATCAAACCATGGCAAGGTATACGAAATCATGAAGTAATAAAAAAGATTGAAGGCGGTGAACTTTTACCTCGTCCCAATGAATGTCCTTTAGCTCTTTATGATATGTTGAGAGCTATGTGGGTTATTGATGAAACATTTCGAATGACTGCAATAGAAACAGCACATTTTTTGGAACATTTACTTGAAGAAATTGATTTAGGAAAAAAGTTTAATGAATTAACAGTTCCTGATTTTTATGTAAGTTTTAGTTGCTCTAAAAGCACAAGAAAAATAAAGCTATAGCTTCAAAATTTTATGCATGATTATTAGCGAAGATTATTTTCAGACACTTCGTAGAAAAATGGATGAATTACCTTCTAATATGAATGGAAGAAAAAAAAGTATTCCAGCATTGAATGTTGATGCATCAGAAATTCCAACATCCACCCTTTGGAGAACCCTCGAAAGTCAAAGGCAGCAATGTGAGGAAGATGAAAAATGGTTAGAAGAAGAGGAAGAAGAACAAAATATGGTTAGTTATAAAGCATTTTGGATTAAAGCTATAGTCACTAAAAAAAAGATATCTAAAGCTATCCAATAAATACAAATTATGGAAGCAGCAAAACATTAACTTCTTTAAAAACTGATTTTGTTTGATTTGAAAAGTTTTAAACAAAGATTTACTTTTTTTAGCTTCCATCAAATTCAGCTAAAATTTCTCCAGTTGATGATCTTGTTACTCCTTCTAAATCAAAATCATCAAATCTTCCACCACCACCATCATTACCAAATGACGTAGAATTGGATCGAGCAAGCGATGCAATCCATGAAGCTGTTTTAAGAGTGGTACAAGCTGTAACACATTTAACTAAAACATATTCCTCACAAATGACTAACAATGAATTTGTTGAAAAAATTAAGGTTTGCATTGCATAACTTTGTGCAAAATTGCTTTTCTCGAGTAGTTATATACTAATGCCATAAACTTTCAGACAATAACCAATGAGCTCTCTCAATTATTTTCTGAAAGCGTTAAAGATATTCAAAAATTAAGCAACGATGATCGAAAAAGGGTTGAAATGGTTGAAGCTCTATTAGGTGCAGATTTAAGAAATATGACAACAGCAATGAGTCATGTTGTTGAGGAAAGTGGACAAGTATGCTTATTTCCAACTTCGTTCCAAATTCCTCTAAATCATACATAAAAACTTTTAGGTGAAATGTGATTATCATCGACGAGAAGTACTCAAAACAGCTCATATGCTTGCTGTAAATTGCAAGCATTTTTTAGATTCAGTTGATGACGCAAGAATACGATGTGGTATTGCTCGTCTTCGACCTCGATCTCCTCAACTTACACCAAGCTTTTGTTAACCTCCATCCAAATCAACGAAAAAATGATATAAAACTGCCATTAAACTTTCAAATTTCATAGTTATTGTAAACAAAAACTACGAGTATCATAAAAATTTCAAGCAATAAAAATGATATTACACAAACAAAACGAGTTTATTACTAAATTCAGTTAAACTTTGTAATAATAACAATAACAAACAATGAAATAAAATGACATAAACTTTAATTGAGTTCCATAAGTTCTTCTCTTTCTCTGGCGTCGACTTGTTCGGTTTCTGATTCTGATTCGACGACTGGAGCACGGAGCATATGAATCTTGGTTTTGGCTTTCTTGATCATTCCCTTCTTTACAATAAGTTTACCAGCACGTTGTTTTTGTTCAATCAAATGTCCATAACGTTTATGCTTGATTTCGTGAACCAACTTCATAATTTCAACTAAAAGCAAAACAACGGTCAGATAAAACAATAACAATCAAAACAAACTCACCAGTTTTTTGAACAAGTTCAGGAGTAACTTTAACAGGCACATCACGTTTCACTTCCATAAGTTGAGTTTTATCATTGACAAGTTCTTTACCACGAAGACGACGAGATGCTTTTGTCCATCGAACCTTTCTTGGATTTCGCTTCTTTTTGAATAATTTATGACATTTTGATCGGCAAAATTTGAAGACTGTACTATCATTTCTTACAAATGTTACACCATGTCCAGGATATACAGTTGATGAGCAAAAATAACACTTCTCCAATCTCATCTTTTGATACCTGAAAAATGAAACAAAGTTAGTAAACATATATCTATCATTAAAAACACGCAATAAACGGTGGACAATAATTTAAAGAGATAAGGTGGTGATCAGCAGAGATGGAATAAATACAGCAAAGAAATATTGAAAAATTCGTTTAGCATGAAAGTTGAAAACGTCGATGGAAGAAAAAAAGTGGAAGAAGGCTGAAAAACAACCTTATGAAATTCAAGCGCTGTGTTGCTTTATGCCAAAATATGCGGGAAATGAAAGATATTCGGAAAGCAAAAGCAAAGTTCGCAATTTTGGAAGTTTTTTTTTCATGAAAAATGAATGAATAATTTTTTTATGAATTTGATTGATGTTTTGGAATTGATAATTTCAAAAGCCTTTATGTTACTTTATCACCAAGTTCAATGGGTTTTTCTTTCAAAAATAACAAAAAATAAATAATAAATATACTTTCAATTAGTTTGATGGTGATCCTAAATTCCATTTTTGTTTACTCGTAGTTTAGTTAGTGACCTAGCTTTTCTAATAAAAAGAATTGCCTAAACAACAATAATATTTAAAAAAGCTTTTCTTCATTGAACTAGTCAGTTTTGGTTTAATGATTTGGTTGGTTGGGTTTAAGTTGGGTTGGTAAAAATTTATGGTTTAATTGAAGCTCAAAAAATTTTACTATTTTTTCGAAAATGATGCAACCAAATAAGGATGTTAATTTATTTAGTGATAATTTGTACTTTGTCCATTGTTTTATGTTTATCTTGTTTTTCATGATTAAGGTGAACGTCGTCCTTCCTTGCAGGACAAAGTCCATCAATACTACAACCTTTACGCCCCAACCAACAAATCGCCATCATCGTTTTTTTGCTCTCGTTGTTGTTTGTTCACCTTCCTTGCATATTCTTTTTTTTAGTGAACATCCAAAGACATTCTTTTTTACTGCGTATTTCGTTCCATCATCTCCCTTTACTTATTAGTTTTTGAATATTTATTTTTTTGATTATAATCAATTTTATCAGCGTTGAATCATATTCTTGAACCTAAATTTTTTTGAGATTTTCATTTCATTTTTTAAGGCCTTGATTTTCAGGAGTAAAGAACAACAATGCTATCCAAACTTGTTCAAACTTCTCGATTTGGATGTGAGTTGGAACTTTTTCTACAATAGGTTCATGTTTAATAATAGTAAAAGTTTTAGTTACTCAATCTGTCCGTTTATCATCTGCTGCAACAGCTCAGCAATCCCCAGTAGCAGCTACCACTACTACCACCACCACCACTGGTGATCAACTAAGTTAGTTTTTACAAAATAAAATTTCTTTACTTTATTATTTATTCATCGACACTTTTTGTAGAAACTTTATCCTTGAATGTCCAAGATGGAATAGCTGTGATCAAGCTTGATGTTCCAAATGCAAAGGTTGAATTTTTTGCCCGCCCTTTTAATTTTGATAAAATTTATGAATATATGAGTTTTAGGAAAATTCATTTACCCAAGAAGTTGCAAATGATTTTCGTAAAGTTGTTGAACGTATTCAACAAGATGATAATATTAAGGGCGTTGTTCTAATGTCTGGCAAACCCAATAGCTTTATTGCTGGAGCGGATATTAAACTTATTGATACATTTAAATCAGCTTCGGAAGCAGAAAAATATGTTCGTGATGGACAAATTCTTCTTGAAAAACTTGAAAAAAGTAAGAAACCCGTTGTAGCAGCCATTATGGGAACGTGCATGGGTGGTGGATTGGAATTCACTTTGGCATGCAAATATCGAATCGCAGTAAATGATAAAAAGACTCAATTAGCTCTTCCTGAAGTTATGCTTGGTTTATTACCAGCTGGTGGTGGAACTCAACGCCTTCCTAAACTTATTAGTCTTACAAATGCATTGGATATGATTTTAACTGGTTCGTTATTCTTTTGTTAATTCGATTTGAGATTATTATTATAATCAAATTTTTTATAGGTAAAACAATTAAACCAAAGAAAGCTAAATCCATTGGTCTCGTGGATCAAATTATTGAACCTCTTGGCCCTGGCCTTTTACCTGCCGATGTTAACACTCATAAATATCTTGAAAAAGTTGCTATTGATACAGCCAAAAATCTTGTATCAGGTTCACTCAAAATTAATCGAGTTCGACCTTTTATGGAACGAGCAACTAATTATTTCCTATCCCGTCGACCTCTTCTTGATTCAGTTGTTCTTCGAATGGCTAAAGATAAAGTTATGAAACAAACAGCAGGAAATTATCCAGCTCCATTGAAAATTTTGGATAGCATTCGAACTGGTTTAACCCAAGGTAATGATGCGGGTTATGAATTTGAAGCTAAAGCTTTTGGTGAACTTTCTCAAAGTCCAGTATCCACTGCATTAATAGGACTTTTTAATGGTTCAACTGAATGTAAAAAGAATAAATATGGACCAGCAAAAAAAGCTGAGTATGTTTCTTTTAACTCTTTTTTGTCTCCAAAAATAATTATTTTTTTCTTAAATTGCAGAAACATCGGTGTCATTGGTGCTGGATTAATGGGAGCTGGAATTGCAAATGTTTCAATTGATAAGGGCATTAATACGGTTCTCATTGATACATCCAATGAAGCCCTTGATCGAGGACAAAAACAAATCATTTCTCAACTCGATGGAGCAGTTAAACGTAAACGTTATTCAAAACCTGAACGAGATGCATATTTATCGCGTTTAAATCCAACAACCTCATATGATGAACTTCG
This sequence comes from Panagrolaimus kolymaensis, assembly GCA_028622995.1. Lineage (NCBI taxonomy): Eukaryota > Metazoa > Nematoda > Chromadorea > Rhabditida > Panagrolaimidae > Panagrolaimus > Panagrolaimus kolymaensis. Next base: position 317,286 of record JAJQJQ010000029.1, on the reverse strand, counting down.
AAATGCCGATGTTGTAATCGAAGCAGTATTTGAAGATTTAAAACTCAAACATAAAATCATTCAACAAATTGAATCCGTTGTTCCTGACCATTGCATTATTGCATCAATACTTCCGCTTTACCAATTAAGGATATTGCTTCAGCTTCAAAGCGACCTGATCGAATTATTGGTATGCATTATTTTTCACCCGTTGATAAAATGCAATTACTTGAAATTATTACAACTGATCAAACTTCAAAAGAAACCCTCGCAATTGCTGCTAAACTTGGATTAGATCAAAAGAAGCTTGTTGTCGTAGTTAAAGATTGTCCTGGATTTTTTACCGTTCGAGCTCTTAATCCCATGTTAGCTGAAATTGCTCGATTATTACAAGAAGGAGTTTCACCAATTGAAATAGATGCTTTAACTAAAGCTGCTGGATTTCCAGTTGGTGCGGCAACTCTCATTGATGAAGTTGGAATTGATGTTGGTGCTCATGTTTCCACATATTTAGCTAAAGCCCTTGGTCCACGAGTTGGTGGTGGATCAGTTGAAATGCTTGAAGAAATGGTTAAAGCTAAATTGTTAGGAAAAAAATCCAATGCAGGTAATTATTTTTTTACTCTCCTTCGCTAGCTTTTAAAATAATTGAATTTTTAGGTATTTATAAATACAACACCGATAAAAAATCTAAAGCAAAGAAAGAAGTTAATGAAGCCGCAACTAAAATCCTTGAAAAGTATCGCCTTCAACCCGCCACCGCTGTTTCATCCACCGAAGATCGACAAATGCGAATCCTTTCTCGATTTGTTAATGAAGCTTCCCTTTGCTTGGAAGAAGGAATTATTGCTTCACCGGTATCTTTATTTTTTATATTCCTTAACTTTTAAATACTAAATTAACTTTTTTTTTAGTCCGATGGTGATATTGCAAGTGTGTTCGGCCTCGGATGTAAGTTTTTGACGATGTTTTGTGATTTAAATTTTACATAATTTGCTAATTTAGTTCCTCCATTTTGGGGTGGGCCCTTCCGCTTTGTTGATCTTTATGGAGCAGAAAAGCTTATTAAAAATATGGAACGTTATGCTAATGCATATTCACATGAACAATTTGCTCCAGCTGCAATTCTTAGAGAACATGCTAAAACTGGGAAAAAGTTTTATCCCAAATAATTAATTAATGAAAGCTGCGACGCATTTGATAAATATATTATTATTGTTCTAGGAAAATATGTTTGTTTTTATTATTTTTATTATTAGGAATCTTGATTTTTTGTCAAAGTTTTTATTTATAGCAACTACTCGACAGTTTATTAGGAAAACAAGAAATAATTTTATTTTTTTTACTATGTTTGTGTGTGATAGGTTTTAACAGCTGCCAGTTTGTTGGTGGCTTGTTTTTATAATATTATTTATGGAAATATTTTGAAAGTTTGTTAGCAGCAAATTTTTTTATTTTAGTTTTTTATTGATTGGATTGAATAAAAAAAATATAATGGTACTTCAATTTTTTTTCCATCGCTATTTAGAATTTACTCTTTTTTTTCGGAGCGGATATGCGAAAAGTTAAATCAAACAACAAAAAATGGTTGATTTGATTTTTATATTTCTTTTTGAAAAGACTTAAATAAATTGCGGTCATCAATATTAATGACAAGTCTGCTTTAAGTTTCGAACAATTACACTTATTGCTCATTCGTGCCATCATTTTTTTACTATATTTTTTTGTGCCCATACATTGCCAATTATACTGTGCAAAGATTGGTTATGAAGTGCTTACAAAAAGGCCAGAATATTATAACCCGGAAGACAAAAAAAGCAGAAAAAGTTAGCTAGCTTACAAACTACAATAATCAAAATCAGAAGTATCATTATGCTTAATGCTTTTCGACATAATTTAAAAATATAAATAAATATAAAAATGGAGTTGACAATTTAAAAAAAAATTCAGCCTCAGAGGAATGATTTTTATCAGAAACTTGTCAATGCAAGGTAAGTTTTTATAATTAGGCATCATTGGCTGAAATTCGAACTTTGGCTACTGTAAACTTTTTTGTTTAAACCACAGAACCATCCTTACAAGAAACTGTACTTTTTTATTTCGTTGAAAAGCAAAACCTTTTTTTAATTATCAAAGAATTTCGATGACATCCAAAAACAATAACTTTTATGGGAATTATTTTTCTCATGATTACTTTTTGAATTTCAACAGTGTTTTTTTATCCGGCATCAACCTAATTAAAAATGAATTAAAAAGGTAATAGCAACAGTCAAAAAATGAAGATCGATTATATGCAATATGACTTTAAAAAAATAGTCAAATCCAAATTAATCATTTTTCTCCCACATTCAGTTAACTTTTGAAATTTCTAAAAACTACAAAAACTCCATTTTAAATAAAAAAATTTAAATATTTAAAAGATTAAAAAAAAAGATATAAAATAATTTTCTGTCTGATATTTTTCTTTTACTCAACAACATTTGTATTTCCAAGTTTGGCTTCAGAATCCATAGTTTTCTAATTTTCATTTTTTCAAAACTACATTTTTAAAGTATCCATAAAAACAGAATTCATTTTGCTTTATTTTTTCATTTTAATAATTTAAAATAAAAATGCTTTCAATAAATTTTGAATTTCTTTGTTTATTATTTGTATTTTTTATTGTTGAAATATTTTCACAAAGCCCCATTCCAATCAAAGTTGGAATTTTAATTCCATTAACTGAAACTTCTTTGATTCGAGAATGTGGTTATCCAACTTCCATTGGCGCCATTCCTCTTGCAATTGATAGAATTGTGGAAGAACAATTACTTGATGGATATAATTTTACGTAAGTATTTTTCTCTCGAGGATACTATAGCTTGAATTTATTTCCGTGAAACAACCAAAATTATAAAACCCAAAATTGTTATTTTTTTAAATAACAATAATTACCGATATAATAGTTTATATTCGACAAAGTTCAATTTTTGCTAAAAAAAAGCAATGAAAAAAATCATCCTCATACCCCCGAGAAGCCATCACGAACTTCTATTACCAACACCTGGGAATTAACCCTGGTTATGATAATAGAAGGCACCAATCAAATTATTTTTAAAATCATCGGATGAGATTCGAACTACCTCTGATCTTCGAGTGAAAATCAGAAGCGCTAACCACTGCGCCAGTTTGGTACAAGTTCCCCAACTTTGTAACAAACTACTAATGATGGGACACTTTTACATAATAAAAGTATGCCATAATTAATAATATTTTATGCTGAGAAAAAAAAGTTAAAAACTGTGAAGATGAACTTTATTTTTTGTTGCGCTTTGAAGAAATCAAATAAGCTTTCTTTATTTTTTGTCGTTTTTTCTTGAAGCCCAACTTACAGATAAATATTTAAATTTTTAATATTTGTAAACTTTTTTTGTTGAATTTTTTTAAACGAAATCATTCTTTGCTTCTTTTTTGAAATTTTTGCGAAGAAACAACGACAAAAAAATAAAAAGAAAACTTATTTGATTTCTTCAAAGCGCAACAAAAACTATAAATTCAGCTTCATCGTTTTTAACTTTTTTTTCTCAGCATAAAATATTATTAATTATGGCATACTTTTATTATGTAAAAGTGTCCCATCATTAGTAGTTTGTTACAAAGTTGGGGAACTTGTACCAAACTGGCGCAGTGGTTAGCGCTTCTGATTTTCACTCGAAGATCAGAGGTAGTTCGAATCTCATCCGATGATTTTAAAAATAATTTGATTGGTGCCTTCTATTATCATAACCAGGGTTAATTCCCAGGTGTTGGTAATAGAAGTTCGTGATGGCTTCTCGGGGGTATGAGGATGATTTTTTTCATTGCTTTTTTTTAGCAAAAATTGAACTTTGTCGAATATAAACTATTATATCGGTAATTATTGTTATTTAAAAAAATAACAATTTTGGGTTTTATAATTTTGGTTGTTTCACGGAAATAAATTCAAGCTATAGTATCCTCGAGAGAAAAATACTTACGTAAAATTATATCCATCAAGTAATTGTTCTTCCACAATTCTATCAATTGCAAGAGGAATGGCGCCAATGGAAGTTGGATAACCACATTCTCGAATCAAAGAAGTTTCAGTTAATGGAATTAAAATTCCAACTTTGATTGGAATGGGGCTTTGTGAAAATATTTCAACAATAAAAAATACAAATAATAAACAAAGAAATTCAAAATTTATTGAAAGCATTTTTATTTTAAATTATTAAAATGAAAAAATAAAGCAAAATGAATTCTGTTTTTATGGATACTTTAAAAATGTAGTTTTGAAAAAATGAAAATTAGAAAACTATGGATTCTGAAGCCAAACTTGGAAATACAAATGTTGTTGAGTAAAAGAAAAATATCAGACAGAAAATTATTTTATATCTTTTTTTTTAATCTTTTAAATATTTAAATTTTTTTATTTAAAATGGAGTTTTTGTAGTTTTTAGAAATTTCAAAAGTTAACTGAATGTGGGAGAAAAATGATTAATTTGGATTTGACTATTTTTTTAAAGTCATATTGCATATAATCGATCTTCATTTTTTGACTGTTGCTATTACCTTTTTAATTCATTTTTAATTAGGTTGATGCCGGATAAAAAAACACTGTTGAAATTCAAAAAGTAATCATGAGAAAAATAATTCCCATAAAAGTTATTGTTTTTGGATGTCATCGAAATTCTTTGATAATTAAAAAAAGGTTTTGCTTTTCAACGAAATAAAAAAGTACAGTTTCTTGTAAGGATGGTTCTGTGGTTTAAACAAAAAAGTTTACAGTAGCCAAAGTTCGAATTTCAGCCAATGATGCCTAATTATAAAAACTTACCTTGCATTGACAAGTTTCTGATAAAAATCATTCCTCTGAGGCTGAATTTTTTTTTAAATTGTCAACTCCATTTTTATATTTATTTATATTTTTAAATTATGTCGAAAAGCATTAAGCATAATGATACTTCTGATTTTGATTATTGTAGTTTGTAAGCTAGCTAACTTTTTCTGCTTTTTTTGTCTTCCGGGTTATAATATTCTGGCCTTTTTGTAAGCACTTCATAACCAATCTTTGCACAGTATAATTGGCAATGTATGGGCACAAAAAAATATAGTAAAAAAATGATGGCACGAATGAGCAATAAGTGTAATTGTTCGAAACTTAAAGCAGACTTGTCATTAATATTGATGACCGCAATTTATTTAAGTCTTTTCAAAAAGAAATATAAAAATCAAATCAACCATTTTTTGTTGTTTGATTTAACTTTTCGCATATCCGCTCCGAAAAAAAAGAGTAAATTCTAAATAGCGATGGAAAAAAAATTGAAGTACCATTATATTTTTTTTATTCAATCCAATCAATAAAAAACTAAAATAAAAAAATTTGCTGCTAACAAACTTTCAAAATATTTCCATAAATAATATTATAAAAACAAGCCACCAACAAACTGGCAGCTGTTAAAACCTATCACACACAAACATAGTAAAAAAAATAAAATTATTTCTTGTTTTCCTAATAAACTGTCGAGTAGTTGCTATAAATAAAAACTTTGACAAAAAATCAAGATTCCTAATAATAAAAATAATAAAAACAAACATATTTTCCTAGAACAATAATAATATATTTATCAAATGCGTCGCAGCTTTCATTAATTAATTATTTGGGATAAAACTTTTTCCCAGTTTTAGCATGTTCTCTAAGAATTGCAGCTGGAGCAAATTGTTCATGTGAATATGCATTAGCATAACGTTCCATATTTTTAATAAGCTTTTCTGCTCCATAAAGATCAACAAAGCGGAAGGGCCCACCCCAAAATGGAGGAACTAAATTAGCAAATTATGTAAAATTTAAATCACAAAACATCGTCAAAAACTTACATCCGAGGCCGAACACACTTGCAATATCACCATCGGACTAAAAAAAAAGTTAATTTAGTATTTAAAAGTTAAGGAATATAAAAAATAAAGATACCGGTGAAGCAATAATTCCTTCTTCCAAGCAAAGGGAAGCTTCATTAACAAATCGAGAAAGGATTCGCATTTGTCGATCTTCGGTGGATGAAACAGCGGTGGCGGGTTGAAGGCGATACTTTTCAAGGATTTTAGTTGCGGCTTCATTAACTTCTTTCTTTGCTTTAGATTTTTTATCGGTGTTGTATTTATAAATACCTAAAAATTCAATTATTTTAAAAGCTAGCGAAGGAGAGTAAAAAAATAATTACCTGCATTGGATTTTTTTCCTAACAATTTAGCTTTAACCATTTCTTCAAGCATTTCAACTGATCCACCACCAACTCGTGGACCAAGGGCTTTAGCTAAATATGTGGAAACATGAGCACCAACATCAATTCCAACTTCATCAATGAGAGTTGCCGCACCAACTGGAAATCCAGCAGCTTTAGTTAAAGCATCTATTTCAATTGGTGAAACTCCTTCTTGTAATAATCGAGCAATTTCAGCTAACATGGGATTAAGAGCTCGAACGGTAAAAAATCCAGGACAATCTTTAACTACGACAACAAGCTTCTTTTGATCTAATCCAAGTTTAGCATTATGATAATAGAAGGCACCAATCAAATTATTTTTAAAATCATCGGATGAGATTCGAACTACCTCTGATCTTCGAGTGAAAATCAGAAGCGCTAACCACTGCGCCAGTTTGGTACAAGTTCCCCAACTTTGTAACAAACTACTAATGATGGGACACTTTTACATAATAAAAGTATGCCATAATTAATAATATTTTATGCTGAGAAAAAAAAGTTAAAAACTGTGAAGATGAACTTTATTTTTTGTTGCGCTTTGAAGAAATCAAATAAGCTTTCTTTATTTTTTGTCGTTTTTTCTTCGCAAAAATTTCAAAAAAGAAGCAAAGAATGATTTCGTTTAAAAAAATTCAACAAAAAAAGTTTACAAATATTAAAAATTTAAATATTTATCTGTAAGTTGGGCTTCTATCTGCAGATTTCAAGTCTACCACGACGAATGCGATGATGCTCAAGCTGTTGGTTATGGTTCAATATTATTTGAAGATTTTGATGCGGATGTTATTTTTGGGCCATGTTGTAATTCACGTATGTAGATAGACAATATCCACCAATCCTTCGTTTTAACTTATCATATCATTTTTTAGCTGCAACTTTGGTTGCATCACTTGGAAATTTCTATAATAAACCAATCATGACTTGGGGATTAGTAAACAGTTATCAATTAACGGATGCAGAAAAATATCCAACAATTTCAACAATTATTGGAAATTCATATAATCTTGGACAAGCTTTGATTGGAGTTATGAGACAATTTAATTGGATTCAATTTGCCCTTTTATATACCACCAATGATGAGCAACATCGATGCAAATATATCAAAGATGACCTCGAAGAAGTTGTAAATCAAGATGAATCCATTTATATTTCATATCAGCGATCATTGGCTATAACAACACTGGATAATATTAAAGTCGCTTTGAATACAGTTAAACCTAGAGCAAGAAGTAAGTCGAGAAAAAAGAAAAAGAAAAAACCAACTTTATTGGATCTCAAAAATGTCAAACAAATTTTATTAAACCTTTTTTAATTCTCGAAATAATTTTTTAGTTATTGTTGCATGCTTTGAATTAGATTCAGATAAACGAAATTTTTTAATAGCTTTAAGCGAACTTGGAATGAACACAGATGATTATGTTTCCATTCTGGTTGATCTTCGCGGCCTTGGTTTTGGTAGTCGTTTAACTGGAGGAAGTGAAATAGGTTCGGATATTGGTTGGTTTTATAAAAGCCAAATCATAAAATTAAAAAAATATTAACAAAAACATTTTTGGCTTTAGTAAAATATTTTTTAATTAGTCGAGAATAATTTTTAGATGAGGTGTCAGGAACCAATTCACTTTGGATTCAAAGTGGCCTCAATGCTGCCATGGACGGAAAAAATGATATTGCTAAAGATGGAGCTCGATCAGTTTTTACTGTAACTTTTATTAATTTATTAAAGAATGAGAAAAAATTAAACTAATTTTTTTAGCTTGACGTCCTTGGCGATATTACAGCTGATGCAGTAAGTATGGAAAATTTTGCTCATAGTGTTGTAAATCGAGCTCAAGGATGGCCATTTTATTGCACAAATTGCACTGAGGCTAACTATAATGTAAGTTTATCCAGATATAAAATTTGATACAAAAAAATCCTATTAAATTATTGCTTTTTTCTACAAATATTAAAATTTTTCATAAAATTATGTATTTATGTATTTAGGCTTCAACTTACGCCCGACATCTTCATGATTCATTTTATCTTTACGCGCTTGGTTTAAATCGAACCATAGAAAAAAATATAAGCAATCCACTTGAAAATGGTTTAGAAATAATTCGAAATACTCGTGGAACTTTTAAAGGTGCCACGGGAATAGTTAACATTGGAATTAATGGAACTCGAGATTCAACGTTTGGTTTAACTGGATTAAAAGCCGATAAAACTTCAACCGTTTTTATAACAGTCACGTTTGATAATGGAGAAGGGACACTTCAATTAAATTACACGGATCCAGCAACATCCGTTTGGGCAATTCGAGGTGGCAAACAACCTTTGGATGAACCCAAATGTGGTTTTGATGGACTTGGATGTCCTGAAGAATTTTGGAATTTATATGGAGTTTATGTTATCGTTGCTATTGTTATTGCTCTCGTTGTTCTTTTAGCTATCATAATTTATGGATTTTAGTAAGTTTCCTAATTTTTTTAAATGCAATCAAATTTCTTTTTTATTTATTAATTTTAGTTATCGCCGAGAACAAATAAAAAAATTAAATTTATTATGGCAAATTTCATTTTTTGATCTTGAAAAGCCCCAAAAGAAAAAAGGGTTTGAAAGTGAAAGATCTTTGCAATCAGGAAAACATTCAACTTCCACTAAAATGACTCTTGAAAGTATGACTGAATCAAGAAATTATGGATATTTTTATCTTCGAGGCGACCCAGTTGCAGCAAGAAAATTTCAATCTAAACCCGAATTAAGCGAAAGTGATTTTTTGCAGTTGCGAAAGGTAAAAAACTTTTTTTGGTTTTGATGATTTTCAACCGCGTGCAAGAATTTTTTAAATAAAAGTATTTTCCTCTCATTTTTATCTTTTTGAATTTTCAGTTAACCCAATTGGATGCAGATAATCTCAATAGATTTTTGGGTTTATCAATTGATGGACCACAAATTTACGCAATTTGGAAATATTGTGGTCGAGGAAGTTTAAAGAATGTTATTTCTAAAGGTTCATATAATATGGATGCATTTTTTGCCCTTTCAATTATGAGAGATATTATTAATGGTTTAAACATCCTTCATAATAGTTTTGTTGGATATCATGGAAGATTATCATCTAGGAATTGCGTGGTGGATGATCGATGGGTGGTTAAAATTAGTGATTTTGGGTTACATAAACTTGTTGATAGTGAAAAGAAACGAAAAACTGGTAATAACTTTTTTTACCAACAAAAAATTCACTAAAATAGCGGGTTTTAGAGCTTCTTTGGACTGCACCCGAATTAATGAGAAATCCACTTGCAAATGGAACAAAACAAGGAGATGTATATAGTTTTGCAATAATAGCATCAGAAATTTTAACTCGAAAATCTCCATGGGATGTTGATAATCAACATACAAGAATCGAAGGTTGGATTATTATTAATTTTTTATTTATCCATAATTAACAAGAAAATTTAGAATTATTATATCTTGTAAAACGAGGAGGTTCAACCCCTCCAAGACCCAATCTCCATGATGTGGATATTCCTGATTTAAATCCAGCAGTTGTAAGTCCTTTAAGTTGTTTAATCCTCCTTTTTTTTATAAAAAACCCAATAACTTTAGCTTCATTTGATTCGAGATTGCTGGCAAGAAGAGCCATCAAGTCGACCAACAGTGGACCAAATTAAATCATTAATTAAATCCATGAGTGGAAGAAATTTAAATTTAATGGATCACATTTTTACTATGGTTGAAAGTTATGCAGAAAATTTAACTGAAGAAGTTGCAGAACGAACAAAAGAACTTGTGGAGGAAAAGAAAAAAAGTGATATTTTACTTTATCGAATGCTGCCGAAGTAAGTTGTTAACTTGCACTCGACAAAAAATGCAAAAATTATGTATGCATAATTTTTTAGACAAGTTGCGGATAATCTTAAAGCAGGAAAAGCAGTGGAACCAGAATCATTTGAAAATGTTACAATATTCTTTTCTGATGTTGTTCAATTTACAATTCTTGCAAGCAAATGCACGCCATTGCAGGTTTGTCGTCACAGAATTTTTTTAAGATAAAAAATTATAAAACTTCTGTACCAAAATTTTATTTTATTTTTGTGATAAAAAAAAAACCTTCATCGTTTATTCATTAATTTTTTTAGGTGGTTAATCTCCTCAATGATTTATATTCACTTTTTGATTCCATTATTGAAACCCATGATGTTTATAAAGTTGAAACAATTGGTAAAAAAAATTGAATAAATAAATCCTCCTCCAAAAAAGTTAAAACCAGTAATTTTTTAGGTGATGGTTATTTATGCGTTTCGGGTTTGCCCCATCGAAATGGAAATGAACATGCAAGAGAGATAGCAAGTTTATCATTGGGTTTTATGGATGCAGTAACATCGTTTCGAATTCCACATTTGCCCCAAGAAAGAGTTAATATCCGAATTGGTGGCCATACTGGTCCATGCACTTCAGGGGTTGTTGGACTCACCATGCCTCGTTATTGTCTTTTTGGAGATACAGTAAACACAGCTTCAAGAATGGAAAGTAATGGAAAACGTGAGTTTTTGTTGCTTTCAAAATTCTAAAATGCAACAAACAAAAAAATAAATGTGATTCTTGAAAGACTTCGTTCATGAAAGCCGAGAAAAAAAAAGCGTAACCAAATAATCGCATGAGTGAAAGATTTTCCAAGTATTAATTTTATTTTATTTTCTTTCATTTTTAAGCTGGCCATATTCATATTTCTTCAACATTTAATAATCTTTTAACTTCACTTGGTGGATTTGTTACAGAGCTTCGAGGTGAAGTCATTATTAAAGTATGCTTTTTCTTTTTAATCTCATGAGTCATGAATTTTATCTTCCATTTTTAAGGGAAAAGGTGTAATGGAAACTTATTGGCTTCTTTCGCGCATAGGTGGAACACCACCAAGACCAACAATACCCATTAAACCCCAGCCTCAACAAGAAATTCTTTCTCCACCACAAAATCTCCAACAGCAACAATCGCAATATTTAAAAACTCCCCAATCTTCGCCACATTCATCTCAAAATTCTTTAGTAAGAAATTCCAATCAACGATTATCACAAAATTCCATGTATGGGCAATTTCTTGCTTCGAAAACATAAATTCATCAAACTTTTAATTTCATTTTTTTTAATGCATTTTTTGCTTTTTGTCTTTTGTACATTATAAAATTATTTAATTGTTTGCAACATTTTAACTATTTATAAAAAACAAGAAACAACATACATATTAATTTATTGGAAAACATTTCCCACATCAAAAATATTTTTTTAACTGGATGGTTTAAAGAATTTATAGTTCTGCATTATTGTAATATTTTTTAATTGCCTTCAATATAAAAGCAAAGATGTAATTTTCTTTTCTGTTTGAATCCATGGTTCGGTGCTAAAACAGATTCTTGCGATCTGTTTGAGCTGGGTTCGAATTCACGACGATGATAGATATAAACTTCGTGCTGAACAATTTTGCGTGTAAATCCTAAAAGGTATCAAAAAATTTCTATGATCAAAAACTTTAGCGTCTGAGACGATTTTTTTTTGGCAATATTTTTAATAGTGTCTTTATGCAGCATTAAAGTCTCGCGTCATAATAATAACCCCGCAGTTATATTTTTATACAATATTTTGCTTTCTTTATTTTTGCCTATAAAAAGTTATTTGCGAAGCACTGTTTACTTAATTCTGTTTCAAAATCATTTAAAAAAGATAAAACCAATGCAAAAATTTGATAATTTTGTTGTAAAAAAGCTAATAAAAGAAAGATGCGTCTTTTTACGAACTTTATTATTTATTTTTTAGCCGAGTTTGATGGTGCTGGAAATCATGGTTATTAAATTTTTTAGAAATAAATAGATTTATAAAACGTTTTGCTTTTTTGTCATTTATGGAAAAGTTTTTCATTGTTTCTATTTTTTGCAATATGAATGACGAACATGGAATGATACTTTTTGCTGCATAAATTTTCATTGGATAGTTTGCTATCGTTAATTTTTTATTCAAACCGCAAAAACTTTCACTCCTTTTTTTCAGATGTCATGCGATCCAGAAAATTTTGCCATTGTTTTTTTCATTTTGTTTATAATTAAGGTAGCAGAAAATATTAAAACAAAATTTATTCTTTATACAAATAAAAATTCAAAGTAATCAAAAAATAATAATAGCATAGATGAAATAAAAAAAAAGCAATCAACAAATAAAAAACGGTAAGAAACGATAATAACTATATATATTTTTTTAAATTCCCATCAGCCTTGTAAATTATAAATTAAACCATTGTGCCTCATTTCAGAAATTTTTGAACGAAGTTTGAGTTTTTCTATAAAAATTATAAATTTAAAGTTTCCACATATCAGTGGAATTCTTTTATTTCCCACTTCACGAGTGGGTAGGGCCATTCGGCATTGAATATCCGAATAGCAGCGCATTTCTTGCGATGCTGGAATTTTATAATAGAAATCAATTCCAGCATCGCTAATTCCATATCCATGTGTTTTATGAATTTTGTTAAAAACAGCTTGTCTTTTTGCACAATTTAAAGTTTTCATGTGATGATCAAATTTTTCTTTCCAATCTCTTGCTTCTGGTTTGAAGTGATTATAGACCAGTTTAAATTCCTTTTGCTTCACGTAGAAATTCCGAGTTTTTGAAATACAAGATCGCGGCAAAAGTATTTCACATGCCGTAAAAAGAGTACTTAAATACTTTTTGAGGTTGTTCTCGTGAACAATATATCGTCGAGCTCTTTCTTGGGAAATTATCCAAGATGGATCTACAAAACAATTCAAAGGTTTTTAAATATTCCTTGAATGTGTTTGGAATTTTTTATTCGAACATTAAATCTCTGATTTCTTTTAAACTTTTGATTCCAATATTATTTTTATTTTTTTGAGAAAAAAGAATGTTATAGAAATTAAAATTACTTACTAGGAGGTGCAACTCTTTCAGGAGCTGGAAGTTGTTCAGCTTGTCGAGGAGGAAGAGGAGCAGCAACAATCGGGGCCAAAATATTTGGTTGTGGTGGTTGATTGTTTTGCATTTGTTGAACGGGCAAAGGTTGACGGTTGTTGTTGTTGGCCAACAGCAAATCCAGCTTTCGATGGGCATCAAGCATTTGATTTTCCATCCTAACAACGCGTTGTTCAACTCGAGTTCCACATTGCTCTATTCGAGCGGTGGAGGATTTCTTAAATTTTATTTAATATTTAACCTAATTATTAATCGCTACAAAAAATAAACTCACAATGGCTTCAGTGTTGTTGTTTCTCCTGGTTGCGGATCGGTGTGTTGCAAGGATATAAGCTGATCGAACGCAATCTTCAGCAACCTAAGAAAAAGGTTTTATTTTAGTTTTAAAAAAAATTTATTTAATAAAAATGTTTTACCTGAATTAGCTGCTTAACAAATTCACGATTTTTAAGCATGTCTAAATTTCTTTCAAATGTTTTAATCAATTCCAGATATGCTTTATCTTGAATAAAACGATTGGCTAAAGCATTCAATTCTTCATTAAAGCTAACCCAATTCTAAAAGAGTTTAAAATATTTCAATACATTTTAAAAAAATGGTGAAACATACTTTTCTAATTTTCAGCTTATAATCCGCGGCCAAATTGAACGCGTTCATTTCAGCCCTTCTTAAAGCCTAGAAAACAAAAATCTTTAATTAACAAACAAACAAAAAAATAACAGAATTTTTACTTTAATATTAGTGAAGATTTTTGGATCAGCTTTAAGTTCATCCACATCCTTTTGGAATATCTTCGCAACGGAGCTCATTTCAATTTCATCAAGAATTGGTGTATTTACAATTGGCCGAGTTTCATCATTTTCCAACTGAAATTTAAAGAAAAATATAATTAAAAACTTTGTATTTTTAGTATTCTTTTATCTTACACGAAAACGATTTTCATCGAGAATAATTACTGATGCCATAAATGATTGATAAATAAAAATTGATTTTATTTGAAAAATTTGAATAAGGAATAAATAAATTCAACAACAATATTTTTGTGTTAATAAACAGGCCCAAAGAAAAGGAAGAAGAAAAGAAATAAAAGAATGATTGATTAATTAATTTTATACACTAAAACTCATGATGTTCTCTGAGGCCGCCTTTCCCTTTATGCCTTTATTTTGGACGGCAAAAATACATATGCCCAAGTCCTGGAACCAAAAGCAGCAGCGGTCATTCTTATTGATTTTTATGTTGATAGTGTTGACCAAAAAAAAAATAGTGGTTTATGGATATGCCCAAGTTTGAGAGGTCATTTTACATTGATTTTTTTCTTTCATTAAATGAGAAAAGTTTAAATTTTGCCGCCACTTTTTTTATGTAATAAAAATTAAACACAATCTTTTTGTCCATTGATTGAACAATCAGGTTTACAGACTGAAACTTTTTTCACTTTCAACAAACAAAGGCTGGTTTCGAATGAAAATTTTTTTCTTCTCTAAAACCTTGAAATTAACATTGTCTTTCGTTGCTCCAAAAAAATAATAAAAAATGCTTTCTTTATTTGATTTTTTTGTTCACAAAAATAAAAAAATCACAAAATTCCATGCATGGACAGTTTCTCGCTTTTAAACCATAAACTTTCTCGAAGTTTTTTTAAAATATATTTTTGCTTTTTTATTGGTATACAAAATAAATAACTTTTTTAAGATAACAAAAGTTAAACAAATTTGGAAAAAAACAGTTGAAAAAACATTTTTATAAGAAACACTTTTTTTTAAGAGAAAAATAATTAAATACAAATATAGTAAATTTAACTAACATTTTTAAAAACCCAATGATTATTTTTTGAGATACAAAAGCAAAATATATTTACTTAATCGTGCTCAATAAATTATTCCGAGTTCCAATCACAATCGATTACAACATGTCCCAAAAATAACATCCGCATCAAAATCTTCAAATAAAATTGAACCATAACCAACAGCTTGAGCATCATCGCATTCGTCGTGGTAGACTTGAAATCTGCAAAACAAAAGTCCACGAATTTAAAAATAAATATTTAAATTTTTAATATTTGTAAACTTTTTTTGTTGAAATTTTTTAAACGAAATCATTCTTTGCTCCTTTTTTGAAATTTTTGCGAAGAAACAACGACAAAAAAATAAAAAGAAAACTTATTTGATTTCTTCAAGGCGCAACAAAAACTATAAATTCAGCTTCATCGTTTTTAACTTTTTTTTCTCAGCATAAAATATTATTAATTATGGCATACTTTTATTATGTAAAAGTGTCCCATCATTAGTAGTTTGTTACAAAGTTGGGGAACTTGTACCAAACTGGCGCAGTGGTTAGCGCTTCTGATTTTCACTCGAAGATCAGAGGTAGTTCGAATCTCATCCGATGATTTTAAAAATAATTTGATTGGTGCCTTCTATTATCATAACCAGGGTTAATTCCCAGGTGTTGGTAATAGAAGTTTGTGATGGGGTATCCATTTATGAGGATGATTTTTTCCTAATTTTAACAAAAATCGAAAATGAAAGGTAATATTTTTAATCTTTTTTTATTTTGTCGAATATTGAAAATTATATCGGCAATTTTTGTTATTTAAAAAAATTACAACTGTGATTTTAATAATTTTGGTTGTTTCACAGTGAAAACAATAAAAATTTTTCAAGCTATAGTATCTTCGAGAAAGGATTTTGCAATTTAATGAAATAAAAAATTCAAGCTTCTTGTAACGATGGCTCAGTGGTTTAAACAAAAAAGTTTATAGTAGCCAAAGTTCGAATTCCAGTCGATGATGCCTAATTATAAATTCTACATAAACTGACAAGTTTCTGATCAAAATAATTTCCCTGAGGCTGAATTATTTTAAATTTTCAACTCCATTTTTATATTTATTTACATTTTTTAAATTATGTCTAAACACATTAAGAGAGGTTCTACGAGCTGATTCAAATAGGGCGGAAGAAGAATTTTTATTTATTTTGATTTTTTGATTCGAATAGGTTCAAAATGGCGAGAAAAAATTATTGGCGTCAAGCTTTTTCCCAAAAAGTGAGCAGGAAATGCTAATTTTTTATATTGAAGTTAAAACCATGCATTAACTTCAAAAATTCGGCTAAATTCACCCATGAAGTATAAAAATTAGGTTTTTATCCAGTATTATGTAATAGATTGCGGGCTAATTTATGGTGTATACCATATATTTTAATGTTCATCAAAAATGAGGAGAAATTTGCATATTTATATTTCAAATCGATGCCATTTTTGGGCCTTCTCCCACGCAAAGCTAAACTATACATCAAAATAACGCCCAGAATCTCCTCTTAATTATGGTTTAGACAAAAAAAAATTACAATGCCTCATTAAGGACTTTTGAATTTTTGAATGTGCAAGACCACCATTTTTAACGGGGAAATCCATTTTTTAGTTTTTTTCTTCCATGAAAACAATTTGAACATAATGCCAAAACACAAAGAGAGAAAGTGAAGAACACCAATTACCCCGTTAAAAATGGTGGTCTTGCACATTCAAAAATTCAAAAGTCCTTAATGAGGCATTGTAATTTTTTTTTGTCTAAACCATAATTAAGAGGAGATTCTGGGCGTTATTTTGATGTATAGTTTAGCTTTGCGTGGGAGAAGGCCCAAAAATGGCATCGATTTGAAATATAAATATGCAAATTTCTCCTCATTTTTGATGAACATTAAAATATATGGTATACACCATAAATTAGCCCGCAATCTATTACATAATACTGGATAAAAACCTAATTTTTATACTTCATGGGTGAATTTAGCCGAATTTTTGAAGTTAATGCATGGTTTTAACTTCAATATAAAAAATTAGCATTTCCTGCTCACTTTTTGGGAAAAAGCTTGACGCCAATAATTTTTTCTCGCCATTTTGAACCTATTCGAATCAAAAAATCAAAATAAATAAAAAATCTTCTTCCGCCCTATTTAAAAATTTTCAAATTATCTCGCAGAGTCTCTCTTAAGCATAATGATAGCCGCCACCGAGGAAAATATAACATTTGATTGGACTTTTTTAGTGTATCACGATGGCGAATGCAACTGCGCATTTTTGATTTTAGGGTTTTTATGAGAGAAAAAAAGCATAAAAAATATTTGGTCTTTAAATTTAATTCAATAATTTCACGAAGAAATAATTAGCAACAACAACAACAAAAAAGCGGCAAATTTTAAATTTAAATTAACACAAAAAAAACTATTTCCAAAAAAATTTGGGTTTTTTTCCAACTAAAACGATTTAATTTTTAATAAATAAAAAAATACGTCTTGAATTTGGATTTTATTCTCTAAAAATGTTATTCAAAAGTGCTCACATTTGTTTACTAATTTTTGGAAGACATAAACAAAATCGATAAATAAAAAAAGAAAAAGTAAAAATCGATCGCTTTTTTTTGTTGTTAAAAACTACCTTTGCCATAGAAAATGGTTTATAGAAAAAAGAAAGGCTATCGAAAAACAGAAAAACAAAAAAGTTTGATCTTTTTTAAAGCCCTTTAAAACATTTTGCGCAATTCATCCATAATTTTTTTTAGTTTTCTGTCATGTAAATAAAAAATAAAAAATTTACTTTACTAAAATATTTTGTTTTCGGTAGACATAAATTCCTCGTAACAAGAAAAATGTAAAACGAAGATGAAAAGCAAAGTAATCAAACGTTTTTAATTTATATGTTTGTGTAATGGATAAATCAGCGACAGAAATGAATATTGCTTGCTGTTGATTTTATTTCTTCCAACAAAAAGACGTAATCTTAGAATTTTTAATTTTGATATTTATTTTTGACGAACTTTAACCAAAGCTTTTTGAGAATGTATTTGTTTTTGATTGCAACTTTTATTTGAAGAAAAAAAACATTTGCTATGTTCCTTTTGATTAATAAATGCTTCTTGAATAAATGTATGAAAAATCATTTTTCCACAATAATATTTAATCAAAGATTAATGTTGTCGTTGATTGAAGCTTTTAAAAAAAGCAAACCATTGATTGATTGTGAAACAAAAAAATAACAAAAAAATAAAGAAAATATTTTTCTATTTATTTTAAATTCAAATTTTACAAAAGTTTCTAAACAATTCAAAAACCTTTTCCATTAAAAAATTAAGATCTTTATTCGATTTAAAATCATGTTAGTTATTAGATTTCAAATTCATACATTTTTTTGTTTTATAATATTTGGAAAAAATGGTAATTGTAAGCAGCTTAAAATTATGATTTTTGTCATGCATTTAGAAAATATTTTGTAACCTAAAAAAGGACTCCATCATTTTTGGCAAAACATGATTGAGTCAAAGATTAAAAAACTCGTTTGCAATTTTCTTCTTCTTCCAATGTTTCAAAGTTTTCCTTCAAACTTTAGCGTTAAATATTGTATTTTAATAATTTTCGTTATATTTCAGGTTGCATCGTTAATATATGGCTCCAATTATTACTCCTGCTGAACTTTTAAAAGAAGCGAAAAGTAAGTGGCATGACATCACTCAAAAAGCAATTCATGCGAATCCTGTAGAAACTTCACATTTACCTTTTGCATTCAATGCTGCTCTCGAATTACATGAACATCTTTCAAAATATCGATCTCAATCAACTGTCAAAGGAGTTAAACATTTTTTGTCTTCTCAAGCAAAGAAAAGAAAGATTTCATCATCATCGTCTGGTTCTGATAGCCAAGAAGATAAAGTTTCAAAGAAATCAGCTGTTAAAAGTAGCCGAAAATCGAATGTTCAATCATCAGCTGCTGCTACAAGATTATCCTCTAAATCGCTTGGGAAGAACAGTCAAAGGGTTTTAAAGGATGGGCAAAATGATCAACGTTCAAAACTTCTTCTTGGTGGCACTTCTCATCAACAAACTTCTCTGGCTTCTAAGAAAGTATCAACTGGTCCAGCTAAGAAAGCAAAAGAAGATATTCCAAATAAAGTTATTCAACAACAATCGAAAGTTCTTCCTGAAGCTGTACCTCGACAATCAAATACTCAAACAACAAAGAAAATATCACCTGATCGAAATCTGAAAAAAGCAGAAAATGTTCCAAGCAAAGATGCTGAACGAAATGATCAAAATTCAAATCTTCTTCTTGATATCGCTTCTCAACAACAAACTTCTCAAGCTTCTCTAAAAGTAACATCTGGTTTAGTTATGAAAGAAAGCGTTCCAAAGAAAGAAGCTGAACATAATGGTCAACAATCAAAATATATTCCTGTAGCTGCACCTCAACAATCAACTTCTCAACCATCAAGCTTACCCAAGGTATGGTTTAACTTTCTTGTTAAAAATAATCAAAAAAAGTTTTTCAGCAATCATCAGAAGAAAGTGGAGCCAAACGAAAGTTTTATTGGACCATGACTACTCTCTGGCAAAAACGAATTGGTTTCGATTTACTTGAAAAATTTTATGAAGCACATGTACGTGATAATGAAACTGCAGCCAAATGGTATCATAGAAACGACAAAAGAATGACAACGAATTCAAATTTTGTGATTGTTGTCCCATCATTCTGGACCATCGATGAAACTGTTGATACAATGACTCGCATGAAAGAAAATGGAGCTAAAATTGTTGCAATCATCTCACAGAAGGACCGAGCTGATTCATTGGATTTAATGAACAAAATTAAAGCAATCCCAATTGCAACTCGAAGGATCGAAACTGTTAAAGATGTTCAGAAGATTATTTCTTCTATTATTGTTCCAACAAAGAAATCAAGATAAGCTTTTTATTGTTAACTTTCTTTTCTTATTTGTTTTGCTTTCTTTATTATTATTTGTAATACTTTTTTTATTACTTGTTTTTGTTACGTTTTTCTTGTTATAATAAATCTTATTATATATCAACCATGTAAACTTCACACATTAGCATCCTACAGTTTGGGTTAAATCGAGTTAGTTATTCTTAAACTTGGTTAGTGAAAAAACAGAAAATTAATGCCATCAGAAACAAAGAAAACACATTTATTATTAAAAATACATAAACTTTACAAACATATTTGGATTTCCACCAATTTCAAGAAAATTTAGGTATTTGTCGCTTTTGAATTGGTTCACATGTTTTCTTTTGAGCAGGAGGTGAAATACCATCATCAACTTCCCAAAAATTGTGGAGCTTCTTTTCGAACTTCTAAGAGCATTGGAATAGGACATGGAAAAGATTTCAAAACATCTTCTGCAGGAAAATGTTTAACCAACTGTTCCATTTTGAAACTAAAAAAGTTGTAAAATATAGGAAATTTAAGTCCTTTGGTTTCAATATTTATTAAGCACAGATCGGCCGATCGGCTGTTTACATTTCGATGGATAGTTCACAAGTGAAGAAAATGCTTGCTTCGACGCTCTTTTTAACGGAGAGCGATGAAGCAGCAATAAAAAGGATGTTTTGGGAATGCATCGCTGCCGCGATCGCACACTCCCGACAAAAAGAAGAGAAAAGTTTAACAATATGTTTGGGTTAGTAACAATTTCAAACGATATGAAATGTTTCAAAAGTTTTTCAAATAAAGTTACAATTTAAGTTTAGCTTATTTTTGGATTAAGGTTTTTTAACAAACAATCAAAAATTAGAGGAAGCAAAGTTAGTGACACCGGAATTTCACTATCTGTTCTCATGACAGCGGCGTTGCCGAAATATCAATGGATCAACGGATGGCTCTAAGGAAGCAAAAATATCCACGAATGACCAAGTATTTTTTGATGAAACTTTGCGGTTCACTATGTCCCATGATTGTTGTTCAGTAATATTAAAAGTATGTTGATGAGCAATAAATGGCATGATGAAAATGATGTCAAAAGAAATCCAAGTTTCGGTGGCTAGGCATCTCAATCTCTCACGGAATTTAACGTATCCTTTCTAGCAATAGCCCATACATAAATGCCATTTCAAAGGCGAGGTAGTCAACTATCTTGATTCGTAACAGCGACCATTCAAAATAAACATTGAGATTTCTTTGACCATGAATAATTAACAACAATGTGAGACACATTTTTGGCGTAGACTCACAGATGTTTGATGTGGTCATTATTGCATAAATTAAGATAAAAATTAAGGAAATCGCAAATACCATGCAGCGATCCCTCCCGGCAAAAAAATAAGCGACGATGAAGTTAATGGTGAAAATTTTAGGTTTTTGACTTGTGAGGTAAAAAACACCATTAAATAGATGACAGTTTCGATACATACACTGCTTTTTCAGCAATGCAGATGGCTAGAGCCCCCATGTAAAATATAGGAAATTTAAGTCCTTTGGTTTCAATATTTATTAAGCACAGATCGGCCGATCGGCTGTTTACATTTCGATGGATAGTTCACAAGTGAAGAAAATGCTTGCTTCGACGCTCTTTTTAACGGAGAGCGATGAAGCAGCAATAAAAAGGATGTTTTGGGAATGCATCGCTGCCGCGATCGCACAAAAGTGTTTAGAAAATCATGCGGTATTTCACAATATCAAAAGTTAATAATAAGCTTACAAAGTAAAAAGAAGGAATAATCGACGATGTTCTTTAGTTTGTTCAATCCAACATGATTTCTGATAAGTTCCCATTAGATCAATCTTCTTTAGATATCGTCGCTATTGAACTTTTGATGCCAAAAGTTCTGTTCCATTTCCACCAGATACATTTTAGATTGATACAGTAATAAATTGAATGAATGGAACATTCTGTCGAATTTTCAACCATTTCATAGCTTTATCAAATTCTGTTAACACGCCTTTGTTGTTTCGAATATCCTTTTTGTAAAATAAATTGTTAGCTATTATCCTAAAAAACATGTAAGTGTGATTTTAGAGAGAAAGTGAAAACAACACAAACTAAGTAAAACGTACACAACTCGATGATGCTAAATCCCACGTTGTCCAAGAGTTGGAGATCAAACAGCCATACATTCAACTTAATCAGGAGGCTATGAAGTCATCATTTGTATCAGGTAATGAAAAAGATTGACAAGCATTTGTATCAACTGTCAAACCAGGCAATGGAACTTCAGATGATTTAGTTTCTTTTTCAGGCTCAGGTACAACAGCTCAAGCAATACACCTCCTTTTGATAGTCGCTCTTTAGAAATACGAGAATTAGGAATTGGTATTGTAGTTGAAATATCCACTCAAAGCTTTCTTTTATCATTTGCAAGAATTGATGGTTGAGTTCGAGATGTAATAGTTGCTGATGGATTCTTTACAGTTTCTTCTTTAGTTTTATCATGAAATAGTTGATGAAGGAATACAGGCACTAGAGGTTTTTTTGATAGAATCAGAGGTTGTGGAAGAGGAAGAGAATTCAAGGATTTTGATGTAAGCTGGTGTCTTTTTTCTTCGTCTTTTGATATCATATCGAGTAACTATTGCAGCAATCACAACGATCACGAGAAAAAGTGCAATTGAACCAAGAATAATACACAGTATTGGAACATTCGATGTTTGGGCACGAGCAATAGTCGTATTACGTCCATAAGTTGAATCAGTTGTTCTTGTTGGTAGTTTTTTCGTAAACGTTGATGGAGTTCTAAAAAGATGAAACACATTAGTCAAGTAAAAAGGATAAGAAGATAACTTCATGTTCACAAACTAAGAAGCTTCTAACAAAGCAATAAGTAGTAACAGAATCAATCAAACGCATAAATGCCGCTGTTACTAACCAAGAAGCTATAACATACATCTATGGTGGTGGAGGAGGATTATCAATACAAACAAAACCATAATGATTTCGAAATGAAACAACACAATAATTTCCAACAACTTTGATTTTCATTTGAGCATATGCAGAGTATATCAAATTTACATCATTGTAGCTGTAGCAAATGAAAGAGCTAAAAATGAAAATAACAAATTAGTTGTATTGCCAATTAAGTAAAAAGCATTGAATAAAACTTACTATTCCATACAATTAGCATCTATTGAATCACATATTTCGAGAAACGGCTTACTGAAATCCTTCGGTCGCACAAGTATACAATCCACGGTATCATTGACAATCAGCAAAGTTGCATTAAAACAAAAGTTATTTTGTGTAAAAGATCATTGGCAATTTTGAGAAGTTGATATGGAACAGTATCATTGAAGAATTCAGGTTTAAGCTCAATGACTTCTTGTTGATCTAAACCATATACAAATAAAACCATCCCTGAAAGCAGCAAATAAATTTGACGATGAAAACGAATCAACAAAATGACGAACACGCACACAAAAAAAAAGAACGAAGAAAGAATGTTGGAAAGGAAGGAATAAAGCAAGAAGAAAGAAGGAAGGAGCAATGTAAAATTTACAAAATGTGAAAGTTGCCATGTTTTTTTCCCGCGTTTTTTTCGAAAAGCATTGCATTTGCTTACTTACATGTAACTGCTACTAGCTACTATTTTTGAGTGTCTTTTTCATTTTTTAAACTTATTATTAATAAAAAAGTTGTATTTTGCGTTATTGCTGCTGTGATTCTATCGAACAACCAACATACATACTTTTTGCCAATGAAAGCAATAACTTTTATTATTGCAACTATTTTTTTTTCGAAGCACCTATAAATTTTTTTTATCCCCATTTCTTTTTTAACTATTTCATAATTTTCTTGCTGAATAAATGTAAGCCTTAATTTTTTTTAGAAAAGGTGAAAAGTCAAGAAAAAAAAGTATACAAAAGTCTTCATTTTTTAGAAATATTATTATTTTTGCTTGTAAAATTAACTCTCAAATTATTTTCTCATCTTATTTATTTTTTTGCTACAAATTTAATTTAAAAAAAAGGCTGGAATAAAAAACAATCAAAAATTCTAATAAGATAATTTAAAACTAAATAAACAAAGTTGAGGCCTTTAACAAAAAATGAGATACATAAATACAAAAATCGAGAAAATGAATGAATAGCAAAAATAAAAACTTTTAAATTTATTTATTTATTTTTTAAAGCAATGCTTATGCAAACGTTCAAGAAATCCTCCAGCAATATGTAATTTATTGATGATAATAAAATTATTAGTTTTTTCAAAAACAAGCACATATTCGCTTGCTTCATAATAAATATCTGGAATGCCATACTGCTTTTCTTCTTTTTTATTATTTTCTTGATGGTTAAAAATGGAATAAGCTTTCACTTTCTTTTCCAAAGTTTGATCCAAATATGGAAGATAGCGGCCATTTGATTTAACTTTAAAATAAAATTCATCGCTATTCGATGTAATACAGCAGCAAAGATTTTCTAAACATTTAGAATAAATTTTTTTTCGTTCTTGATATCTTTTTTTTTCAAGTGTTGCATTCAATAAATTATCAATCATTTCATCAAACATGGATGGCCAAAAATGTTTTATCACTAATTTAGTTTCAATCATTTTTTCTTTGGGAATGGAATCTTTTGGTGATAAATATTCTGGAAGAATAAAATATGTATCTAAAAATTTGTTAATAAATGCTTTCATTTGATCTTTAAATCTTCCATGAAATTCTTCACAAAGCAATTTTGAAACAATCCATTGAGGTTCTAAAAATTGAGAAAATCAAAAAAAAATTAAAAGAATTTTTTTTTGTTTTGTAAATTATACCTTTTGCCGAATTAGATGAAACATTATTAGCTTTTTCTGGTTTTGCAGCAATACTGGGAGAAATGGAAGCAGATGGGGTATTAGTAGTTGAAAGGTTGCTGATTTGGGATATCGCAGCTCGAAGTTTGTCTAATTCACCGGTTTTTTGTTTTAACAAATTTTCAGCTTTCTCTGCTCTCGCGATGGCTTCAATTTTTTCATTTTCTGAGACTTTTAACAAATCTTCATCACGCTGATATTTTTGTTTAAGCTTTTTCTTTAATTTATCATAAGCGCCTTTAAATTTTTCATCTGCTTCACTTTGATGATTTGAGGCTTCTTTTTCCAAGCGCAAGTTTGTTGCTTTTAAAACTTCATTTTCGCGAGTTGCATTTTTGATTCTCATTTCAAGATTTTGGGCATCCATTCTAAATTTTTTGAGTTCATTCCAAGCCTTTTCAGCTGCTTCCGCTCGATGATATCCTTCCTAGTAATTTTCATTGTGTGTTCGTTCGTTCGTTCGTTCGTGCGCACTTGGAAATCGATCATGGGAAAAAGGAAAAGAAAATGAAAAAATTAGCATTAAGAAATGAATGAATGCGCAAGGAAAGAAAATCGCGTTACATTTCATAAAAATGAAGCGGTGATGAGCGGTCGTTTGTCTTTTGATGAAGGAATTATATTAAAGTACATAAAAAACGATCCAAAGAACCAATAGTAAGAAAAAGATCCAAGACCCCAATAGCAAGGAAGAGATCCAAGGCCCCAATAGCAATTGGAGGATTAAAGGAACCTTTTAAAAAACTCTTTGACATTAAAGAATTCAAAGATAATATAATATTCTATAATAGTTCGCATGCGTTTGCTTCATTAAATGTATGTTGATTTTGGAATTAATTGTACACTATCATGAAAAATTAAAAAGTTATTTTTTATATTGTAATGAAACAAGTTACATCGCTGGCCGAAGGCCGGCGGAGCTTCTAGTTGTTTATTAATTTGAGAATTTTTGGTTCCCAATTCCACATTTAAATCAATATATTTTTGATTCAAATTTTCATTTTTCCTTTTCAAACTTTTGATTTCTTCTTCCAAAGTTTTATTATTTGCATCTATTTTTCTAATATATTCTTCGTAATTTTTATGGAGCTTTTCTTGATCCCTCTCTGCATTGGCTTTGGCTGCTTCAATTTCTTTGGAAATAATATCCAATTCCATATTATATTGTTTATGGAGATTTTGAAGGTCATCGTCTGCTTTTAATTTAGAGGTATTAGCTTCGTCGGCACGCTTTTGTTCAAATATTTTTCCATTCTGAACATTTTTAATTTGAGTTTGAAGCTCAGAAATATCTTTTACCATTGCTTTATTTGCTGAACACATGATTTTTAAATCCTCGAATTTTTCATTCAATTGAGCAACTTTTTCATCGTATTTTTTCATCATATCTTGAAATTGATTTTCTTTGTCAGTAAAAGATTTTTTAAGTTCATCAAGTTCGAAGAATTTTTCTGTTTCCGAATTAAATTGGTCTTCCAAATCAATATTTAATTCATCGATTCGTTTATGGGCATTTTGAAGCTTTTCTTTTAATTTTTCAATCTCTGCCAAATAAGTTTTTAAATGCGTTTGAGTTTCGTCATCTTCAGATTTTTCAGAAATTTCAGCAGGGTTCATATTTTCAGAATTATCAAATAATTCTTGAATTTCTTGGTGAGTGGCGGTTAATAAATTCATTTCATCCCTAATCACGAGCTTTATTGAGTTTGATTTAGAGCTATTTAAAATATTATTAGCCTCTGCTGCTTCATTATCTAATTGGCTTTTAGATATTTTTGATGTGATGATATTTGGGGAACCGCTGCCATTAATGGTTGAATCAAAAATATCTTTTCCATTTTCTTTAAATATTTTTAATTCATTTTCTAATTCAATAATTCTTGCCAAATGTTTTTTATTTTCTTCTTCTTGATCAATAATTTTTTGTTTTTGAATTTTATCATATTCTTCAGCACTATTGCCTTGATTGACATACGATTGAAAATCCTGTTAAAAAAATACGTTTATGAATAACGTTGTTGTAATTTTTTTCTCTTTTTATCGGTAGTCGCTAAGCTAATAATTTTTCCGCTCTTAAAAAATATGAAATATCCCTCTCAAAATATATACTAAATTTGGGAAGTAAGTGGGGCACTTTTTGTGTCTTTTATAACATTTTTTCCACTTATTAAATATATAGCTCAAGATTTAAGGAAAAAAGTTTAAAGATAATATTAAAAATACTTACATTAATATAATCTTTTAAATTCGCATAATTTTTGCTTTGATTCATTTTTTCAAAGGCATTTTTAAATTGTGAACATTTCAATTCATCCTCCGCATTTTTATCCCCAACAGTTGTTGAGTCTGAATCCTTCGAAGTTTGTAATTGTATTCTTGGAAATTTTTGGGCCTAAAAAAATTATTGGAGTAAAAAAATTAAAGAATTTAGAAGAAAAAAAACCCTACTAAATATTCATCAAATGAATCCAAAAGACGTTTCATATTTTGTTGAAAATTTTTAATTAAATAATTTCAATCCCTGAAAAATCAAATTTTAAATGTTTTTTTAATTAAATGCAAATCGTAAAAACTTAAGCTCAAAAAAAAACAATTACAGTTTTTGTGCAAGTCTCGCACTATCATAACATCTTTTTTACTTATCAAAGAAAGAATGCAAATGAAGTACTCGGAAAAAAATCATAATGCATTTTTTATTTTTTCCTGAAAAACATCTCTAAGGCTTGACCCAACAACGGTAACATCCATAATAAAAAGAAAGACGACACAAAAAAAGAAAAGCTTTTTTTTCTTGACCCTCATTTTTTATCATATTTTTATTGATTTAAAAATTAATATCTAAAATCAGTGGGGTTTAATAAATTAAAAATGGTGGGTTTTTAATGGATATTTTAAATCATAGAGTGGTAATAATAATTTTGAAGTTAGTTAATTTTTTTCTTTAATATTTGTTTTACGGTTGAAGGGCATCTTTTTTCAAAAAAAAATAGCATTTATAAAAAAATAATAGTTTTTCATTTTAATAATATTTTTTAAATGTCTTCAATATAAAAGCAAAGATGTAATTTTCTTTGATGTTTGATTTCATGGTTCAGTGGTAAAACAGATTCTTGCGATCTATTTGAGTTGGGTTCGAATCCAGGCCGATGATAGAATATGTTCGATTAGATGAATAAATTTTGTGTTACCTGTTCTTCAATTCAGGATAACCAAAAGCCATGATTTAAAACTTTGGCGTCTGAGGCGAATTTTTTTATTTTTCGTTGCTTAAAATTGCGAAAAAAATATTTTTACTCGCAGCAATTTATGTATGTTATCGTTCCAAAAGAAATACTTTTATTTTCAATTTTTTGAAATAAAGGCTTTATTCTTTTTACGATCATTAACACATTTTCCAAAGGTTGTTTATAAAATATTTATTTTAGTAAAAAATAACAATACAAAAAATTTGGGTTATTTCATAGCAAAAAAAGCGACAAAAAAAAAGAAAATAATGGACGGATGAATTTTTTTATCCAAAATTTTTGTTTTGTCACACTTTTTACCATCTTTTTCGTTTGCTGCTTTTAATGGAAGCATTGAAATTCTCTCAAAAAAAAATGGTTTTGAACCTTTCATAGCTTTTCAACAACGTGCTGCTTATCTTGCTGATGTCGTTAATCATTTTTGGAGTCTGTATTTATGTATTCAGTTAGTTGGAGGAGAATATTAGATTGGTTAATAAAGCATTTTTCTGGCATTTTTTGTGTTTAGTTTACCGCTTTCTTCTTTTTTTACTTTCTGGTTTGTTTGTTTTCAAAGGTAAATAGTAAAATTTTGGAAATACATTTTGCAACATACATATCTTGCTTTAATTTCACTTTTATAATCAAACTTAGACAAAACAACAAAATTTATTTTCAATAAAACAATGAACAAATGATATATTATAACATACGTATAATAAAACAAGACATATGAAAAACAATTATTTGAATATTTCAATATGTTCAGGTCGCAATGAATCAACAATCAGTTTATTTTGAGATGGATCAGCTTGACGAAGTTTTTTGGCAAGATCGTTAAAATTTGTTTCGTTGGTTACTTGAAATACAAGCTTAAATTTGCAATCAGGATGTCTCTAAAAATGGATAAAAGTAAGAAAATAAACGTTTAGAAAA
Organism: Panagrolaimus kolymaensis; assembly: GCA_028622995.1. Taxonomy (NCBI): domain Eukaryota; kingdom Metazoa; phylum Nematoda; class Chromadorea; order Rhabditida; family Panagrolaimidae; genus Panagrolaimus; species Panagrolaimus kolymaensis. The sequence goes on along the minus strand of JAJQJQ010000029.1, from coordinate 288,344 downwards.
CTATTCACCCACTTTCTTGAATTTCAGGAAAGAATCAACACCAAATTTTTTTTGAGAAACACCATATAAATTGAATTTTTGGAGGTTTTTGAAAGGTAGAAGTGTCATAAGCAGCGCTGGCGGTTTACCGAAATCCTTCGGTTTTCGGTTTCGGTTAACCGAACCGAAACCGAAGCTTTTCGGTTTTCGGTTTTTCGGTTTAAATCGAAAACCGAAATCCTCGATTTTCGGTTTTTCGGTTTAAATCGAAAACCGAAATCCTCGATTTTCGGTTTTTCGGTTTATAAAATTTTTCGGTTTTCGGTTCGGTTTGAAATTCAAAATCGTTATTTTTTGGGATAAAATATTAGGTATTGCTTAAATAATGCCTTTTTATGCATTATTAGCATGTTTGCTAACACTTTGGATAACAACTAGATACATTTTTCTATGAAAAACGAATTCGGTTTTTTCGGTTCGAATCGGTGCACCGAAACCGAAGTTTCTCGGTTTTCGGTTTATCGGTTTGAACCGAAAACCGGGATACTTCGGTTTTCGATTTTCGGTTCGGTTCGGTTCACCGAAAACCGAACCGAAAATGCACCGAAAACCGAACCGAAAAACCGAAAACCGCCAGCGCTGGTCATAAGAATTGAAAAAGTTCTTTTATCATGAACAATAGATTCTGATGTACCAAAGATACTGAAAACACTAAATGTAAATACAATAAGAAGAAAGACAAAAAAAAGTTACCATTCAAAATTTTGAATATTAGGCAATTTTGACAAAATTTCTCCAAGGAAAGTTCCTTTACCACTTGGTTTTTCAATTCGAACACGAACAAGTTTGACACTTTTGATTGTTTCAGGATGAGCAAGTTCAACATATTCCTGCCAAGTTAACTTTTTATCTTTTAAAAACAACTCTGGTATGATTTCTTCTTTGCAAACTTTTCTAGCAGCTACTTTTCCTTTTTCGGAAGCTTTACTTTTGAGAACATTTCGAGCAGCTACTATTTTTTGAATTTCAAATTCAACTATGTCCAATGCAGTGGGACCATTTTCCATTTCAGAAGTTTCACTTTTGCTATCATCGCGAACTCGCACTTGTTTCCTTTGCGGTTCAAGAGAACTAGATTCAGAAGCCATTTTATCCTTTTTAGTAGCTTTACTCTTGCGACCACGAGCTTTAGATTTTTCTTTAGGTTCAATTGTTTTAGCTTTAAAAGCAACCTTTTCTTTTACAGGAGCTGAATGTTCAGCTTTGCGTTTTCTTTGTTCCAAATCAGTAGTTTTGCCGCTTTCGTGCTGTTTCTTCATTTTCTCCATCTAAAATATACCAATTAATCATATAATAAGGATGTATTAAATTGAGAGGCTTTAAAGCATAACATAATGCAACATATCAGGTGATTACTTACCAATTGATCATGATCCTTGTTGTTTGCTCTCAATTCATCAATGATTTGGCGAAGACCAGCACTTTTTTCATTTTCGATTACCAATGCATTTTGAGAAGATGCTTCTTGCTTTTCAAGTTCTGCCATTCTTGCTTTATCAGCTACACGACCTTGTTCCAAATCAGCAATCTAAAAAACTAAAAAATGTAAAAAATGGACAGAGTGTTAGCAATCTAAAGCTTAAACCAAACAAAAAACTAACCTTTTTTCGATCTCTTTCTTTTTCAGATTCCATTTCAATAATTATTTCATTGAGACGAGTAACTTTGGTTTGATTTGGTAGCTGTGTAATATGAACGCATTGACTTTCATATAAAAGCAGGAGAGCGTGACAATTTTTGAAGATGATCATGGCCAGATTCAAGTACTTTATATTTCTTTTCAAGCTCAGAATACTTCATTTTTAAGTCCTCTTCCTAAAACAAACGAGAACGTTAACTATTGCAATATAAAAAAACTAACTAACCGCTTGTGTTCTCCCATTAGAAGATGATCTCCATGATGAATTAAACGCATTGACATTGAATGGCAAAATAGGTCCAAAATTTGGTAGAATATTAGCGGTATAATCCCATCGCTTTTTCTTTACAGGAGGCACAGATTGATTATTATCTATTATCGCCGAAAGTATGCCTAAAAAAGGAAGCAAAATTAGGGAATAAAAATAATGGAATTTGAAGATCAAAGATAAAGCGAAACTTGAAAGAAAAGAAAACAAAAAATGAAAGGAATAAAAAGTGAAGCTTTATTTTTTTTAGGGAAGACCGTTTCAGCTTCAGTGTTCCCCGGCTTTCTCTTTGATTTTCAACTGTAAATTTTTTAAATTGAATTTTACCAAAACTTTTATAAAAAACTTTTGCGTCTGTAAAAAATATTTTTCTTCTAAAAATTCCAATCATGATTATGGCATAAATTTAGAACCTTTTCCTCTTGATAGTATTGTATTTATTAACTATGTCGAGTCACAACTTTATATTTTTGTTTTACTTATTGCTTTGTAAACTTTTTTCCTCATATTTTCGTGTTTCATTTTTTTTTTAAAAATTGAATTGCTCAGATTCTTATAATTTACTTCTCTTTAATATCATTCATTATTTTTGTATTTTGTTAACAACAGCAGCCATTATTTATTTTCCACTTTCTTTACTTGTGAACCTAAAGAAAGAAAACTGAAAAAACATGTTTATTCTTTTATTTCTTTTTTTTTTGTTGCTAAAACTTTTTTGAAATGTATCTTTTTGTCGTGCCCTTCTTTTGTTTCAATCATTGATTTTATTTTTCTACGCGCAAAAATGCTTTTTGTGTATCATTTCTTTTTTCTTCCTTTTTTTGACTGCGGGTTAGATACGCATAATTATCGAAAGCAACAAACACCCGTACTTAGGTTTAAAATCTTTGCTTTGAACTAAACTCTCTCTTTTTTTTTATGGCGGCATCTTTCACATTTATTTTTGAGAGCATACGCGCTCGCCTAAAAAGCATATTCCTTCCTTGTCCTTAAATTATTAATTTTGTTAGAGAAATAATTCCAAAATAAGTAAATTGCAAGAATATTTTTTTTGTTTTTACATATTTGCGTTGTTTCACAACGTTGATTTTGTACCTACATTTTTTGCCTTTTTTTTTACCAACCTTCAATTCTCATATTTTGCATAAACTTTTGGTTTTTCTTTTTTTTATTGTTGTTGTTGTGAAAGTTAGATTATGGGTCAATCTGAGTTTGTGGTTTAGAAAACTTTTTTTTGAATTGTTATTCTTTTCGTTTATTTTTTTCTTCTTCTCATAAATACTTGCCTTTTCGCTTCTTCACACTTTTTTTGTGGATTAAATAATTTCTTGAAGGCATTTTTTTATTGACTAAAAATTTCATTGTTTTTTTGTTTGCAACCATAGAAAATCATTTCGAATTTTTTTCCATTCCTTTATGAGCTTGAATATATATGCTTTCGTAAATAATCTTTTATTTTAAAAGTTATCAAACTTATTTATTAATTTTTTCTCATCGTGACTCGAGGCAGAAATACATTCATTTCTATTTCATTTAAATCATTTTACGTCAAATTTCACTCAATTTTGCTCGAATCAGATTTTCTTACATTTATTAATTTTTGCGTTATTTTGCCCTTTTTCGAACTTTTGTGTTTAACGTCAACTTATTTTTCAGTTATCAACATCGGAAGTTTTATTTTTTTAATTATGAAACGAAACGCATCAAATTTTTCTTTCGAAGAAGTTTCAGTAAGCTTAATTTTTAAATCTCCCTTCCATTTAAATCCATGATTATTTTTTTCAGAAAAACAAACACCCGCGAATTGATTCCATATTTTCATCTAATTCACGTCACCCTTCTTCAGTCGCAGAAAAAGCTGCAGTTCTTTGCACGGGTCGATTTGATCGAGAGGTTAAAAAAATGAAGAATAGCAATTATAACAGCAAGGACATCGAAAAATTTATTTCTGTAAGTCTTCTTTTTTTTCCATTTGTTTCTCATATAAGCAATTAGCTACTAAATATTTGGCTTAAAAATGTGAAAAAAAAATAAAATAGGTTTTTACTTCAAACTTTTTTTGTTTATAATATTTGCTAAAAAAAGCAGCGATCAAATTTTTTGTAAGTTTTCCTTCCAAAAAAAAAATAGTCTTTGAGAAAACCAAAAGATTTTTATTTATATCAATTTTTTTTTTGTAGGAATTTGATACTTGTTCCGATTATGGCTATCGAGTAGCCGATGGCTATAAATCTGCCCAAAACTTGATTCACAAACTTGAAGAAGATAAAACAGAGCTTTCTCGAAAAATTGCTGAACTTACAAAAAATAAAGAAAATTACCATTCTTCCGTTAATTTATTGAACCAACTTGCTAGACCCAAAAATCTACTTAATCAAACTCATTTCCAACCCACTCAAAGTTCTGGAGAAGATTGGTTGAATGAAAAAAAGGAAATGGAAGCAAAATTGAAAAAATACAAGGCCGAACTTGAAAACCTCAATGCTCACTATAAAGCGAACTTTGCGCTTTTAACATTTGAAAATAAAGATTTACTCCGAAAGGAGAAAGATTTTACCGAAAAAGAAAGCAGTTTGCAAGAAGAGATTGGAAAGTTCAAAAAATGTTTTGAAGTCGCTCAAAAATCCGCGAATGAATATGGTTCAAAACTTCGTGAAGCTGAGAGTCAAATTAAAATATTTGTTGCAGAAAAAAAGGAAAATGAAAATTTGATTAGAGAAAAGCTTGAAATCGAGGAAAGGCTTTTTAAAGTGGAACTTGAACGAGTTTCGGCAGATCAACGAGCCAGGAACTTTGAAGCAGAAAAAATTGAAAAAGAAGACGAATTAAAGCAGCTTCAAAAAAAGTATGAAACAGATGTTTCAAAGCTTCAAAATGAAATTGAATCTTCGATTAAAGAACTTGAAAATACTAAAGCGGCCGTTAATAAATTAGAAAATGACAAAGCCGCCCTTTCCAACGAAATGGAGAAAATTAAGCTTCAAGCAGCTGAAAATACTCCCCAACGAGCAACAACTTCAGAGAGAATACAACTTCAAGGATTAAGAACTAAAAAATTGGATTTGGAGCAAAGAGTTAAAGAGGCGAACAGCAAAATATCAGATCTTGAAAGCAAAATAAGGCAATTGGAATCCTCAAATTTAGAACTCACCAATCAACTCAAAAACATTGAATTAAATAATCATCCACTACCAGCAGCAGCCGCTCAAGAACTTCAAGATGCTAAAGCAGTTATAACAACTCGTGAAAATGACCTCCAAAATCTTCAAAAAAGCTACAATGAGTTGATTAAAGATTCTTCTGAAAAATTATGTGAAGCCAAAACTAAAATTGATGAAATTCAAAAAGCAACTGAAAGGTTAAAAGATGAAAAGGCGATTCTAAAAGCTGAAGTTGAAAAAGAAAAAGCTCAAACAAGGGCAGAATTTGATAGAGTAAATAATGAATGCAAAATTGAATTGGAAAAAGCGGAACTTGAACTTCATAATCTTCAAAAAAGTTATAAGAATTTGTTGAAAGAATCTTCAGAAAAATTAAATGCAGCAAAAATTCAAATTGATCAACTTCATGAAGAAACTAAGAAATTGGAAGGCGAAAAGTTAAATTTAAAAACAAAAATGGAGGCCGAGAAATCTCAAACTAAAATGGAGATTGATCGAGTAGTTGCAGAATCTGAAGGCAAATTAGAAAAAGGACAATTGGAATTTAAAAAACTTGAAGAAAATATTCAAAATCTCAGCGAGCAATTAAATGCTAAAGAGAAACTTATTTCGGATATGAAAGGAAAAAAAGAAAAAATGATAAAAGGCATTTTAACGGGGATTAAAAAAATCAAAGCTTTGGTAAAAGAAAATGCTGAAATAAAAAATGAAAAAGAAAGAATGGAAGAAGAATTAAAGCAAGCCAATATTTTGATTCAACAAAAAGATGAAGAAATTAAACAAGCAGTTGCTAATGGCGAAGAAATGGGAAAAATATTTACCCCAAAACTTCAAAATTTTGTTCCAACATTAACTGAATTTCAAGATCGAATTAATTCTAATCCCGAAAATTTCAAAAAACTTCGTAAAGCGGGTAAAAAATTATTGGCTCAAATTTATGGGCTTGAAACTTCGATTAATATGGATAATAATGTATGTAATGAAATAATAAATCATCAGAAATGAGTTTGAACAACAAAAAAAAATTTTAGATAGCAAAAATAACCATGGATAAAACCGATGCATCTCCATCATCTCCTTCTTCACCAGCATTATCAGCAGCAGCAGAAACATCGAAAGCAGAAAGTAATACTTTTTTTAGTTTTAAAAGTTAATAATATTTTCATCATTTATTTTTTATAGCCCCTGATTGGTTGGTTGACAAAAAAACTTGCAAATCCATTTTTCGTAATTGCGATAGCAAAATGGAACCCTTCTTGAAACAATATTTTGATAAATTATTTACTTCCGTGGAATTTTTATTACCTCAAAAAAAGCTTCCCAAAGAAAAGATGATGGAAGCTCGACGAGTGTTACAACGATTTTGGTCCACCACTCCTGAAGATGTTTTAGCAACCGTCATTGATGCATTATTTACCAGAATATTTGAAAAGCGACGAATAGCTGAACGACAAAATTATTATTCTCAATGCAATGAAAGGCGTTCAGTTGCAGTGACATCGACCGGAGAAAAAATTTATTACAAATATCGAACAAAATTAGGAAAATTTACTCCTTATTCTGATTTGGATTTCACGCAGAAACTTGAAAGATGTCCCATTATTTTTCTAATCGAAAAATATGAAGTTCCAAAAATTTATAAAAAGGTGGAATATATTTTAATTTTTGAAAAAACATCTCGAAGTGTTATCAAACGCATGCATCCTAAAGGAAAATGGATGGAAAAATTCTCAAAGAATTTAAAAAGTTAAAATTTCTTTTGCTTCTTTATCATCATCATCTTCAAGTTCTTATTAATGCTTCACTCATTAACCCGGAAAATCTTTATTTTATTTTTCCATCGCATTTTTCACATGTGTTTCATGTCTTTTATTTGCTGCTACCTTTTTGCTCTTTCCGTTCCATTATTTTCTTCCTCATTTTTTTTCTAAAATTTTTGTTTTTGTAAATAAAATATGTATCACAAAAAAATGATTAATCATATCCATAAACAGTTGATATTTGTTTAAACTCCACAAAGCTTTAGAAATAATAATAATAATGGAGTAACCAACAACAATGCTGGAAAATTAAGCGACACATTTGTATTGTTATAAATATTGTAAACTTTGGACCATCACTAGCAACTAAAAGAAAATCTGTATCATCGACTCTATTGATTGCACAAAAACTTATAGTAAAAGTTAGACTAATATTTCTTGTTGATGGAAATATGCACAAAGTAATATTATTTCACGCATTTCAAGAATGGAAAGCTATGAAAGTTTACAACAAATATGACAGCAAAAAGATGGTTAATTAATGGCTTACAGTGTTCATAAACTTGTGGCTTTATTGTTTGCTTCCTTATAAACCCATTTTTCTGCTCCACAATAAGAAAGCTTTCAAGTGCGCGGTTGCATGGTAAATCGACAAAGAAAATGTGATGAAATAACAAAAAAGTCTCTTAATAAACGCTTTTCAAACTCAAATATTTCCTTAAAATTCAAACAAAACAAGCAAAAATCAAAAACGAACATTTATAATAACAATTACAAAACTCGAAACAGACAATATTATATTATAACAAATCAAAAAGTCAAAGAACAAAAAGTAACAAAAAAGTAAAAATACAAATTGTATGAATTGTTTTATGAATCAAAAAAACGATGTTGAGCCAAAATTTTTTGTGCACCAAGTTTTGCAAGTTCATGAGCCTTTTTATTAGCATAATTTGCATCAGGACTATTATCATATTCAAATCTAGCATTAACGACAGCTCTCATTGCATCAATTTTCTTGATTAAATCTCCATTAGGTACATCTTTTCCAGTGATTGTTTTCCAGCCATTTTTCTTCCATTTTTCAACCAAATCATTAATCGCTGCAATATGACGCTGTGAACTGCTGCGAATGAGAATTCGATCATAGTCTTTGTCAAGAGCTTGTTTCATTGCAGAAAGAATAGCTTGATATTCAGCTCGATTAGATATTGGTTGACCAGTAGCTGGAAGGGAAAGATTGTTTGGATGATCATCGCCCCAATAAACGCCAAAACCAGCTTTTGCTTTACTCTTTCCACCAGGATAAAAAGATCCATGAATATAAACAACAGGGATTTGATCATCAACAATTGCAGGTCTAAAAAATAAATAAACGTAAAATGAAATACAGTAATAATATTGTAAAGAAAAAGCATTGCAAGCATGCATCTCTTTTACATACAAACTAGCCGAGTTACAGTAATAAAAAATAACCAACCTCTTTGGACTAATTACTTCGACAGACAAAGAACGTCGTTTGTTTAATGAAGGATTTGAGCTTGAATGAAAACGATTTTCTTCAACAAATTTCATAGCTTCGTCATGAGTATCAAATTTCTTAAACTTTGAATCAGAAAATCCATTTGTGGATGCTTGACATTCAGACCATGTAGCAAAGATGCCAACTTTTCTTCCTCTAGCCACAGCATAATATTGACCATAATGACGTCCTTTTAGAGCTGAAATACATTCAAATGCAGGTAATGAAGACTTCATTGGTGTTTGAACTTGAGTAAAAACAGGTGGAGCAGCTTTTGATGGTTGAATAGTAGGCGATTCTTTACGAGATTCATCAGCGTCGTCAACAGTTTTTTCAGAAAAGTAAATGAGATGTCTAACCAATTTTAGCGCATCTTCAAAACAAAGAGATAAAGCAACGATTTTTGCAGGATCAGTTGTTTCTTGAGTTAAATCGTGCCATTTCTTTTTGGCTTCATCCAGAAGAACTTTAGATAAAATATTATCCATTTTCAACGCTATAATCTGAAAATGAACACAAATAATTATTTATTGATTTAAAATTTGAAGAAAAAATAAAACGCGGAAGATGAAAACAAAAAAAAAGTGTAAGAAGAAAATCTTTAGAAACAAAAATGTTGCAAACGAGTGTTGAATGCTTGATTGATTTTGAGCCATGCTTTGCCAAAAATTACTAACATTTTTTCGTAAAAAGTTGGTTGGTTTAATAATTATGGGAGGAAGTTTGTTAAGAAAAATAAATATGTTTCTCTATCATTTTTTGTTGACGAGCTATTTAAATTTAAAAAAAGAGAGTGACATGGCTCTCTGACTGAGGTTGAATAAAACCATAAACTTTTTTTCGTCAGTCACTTACATTACTGTGACATTTTTATTTCTAACTTCTTGCTGCCAACAAATGGAAAAAAAACTACTGCGGATGTTTATATTACACCATGATGTGATCATTTTTAAACCCATGCCAATATTGCTACTTGCAAGTTGCAAAACTCCACTAAATAGCAAATACTTTGACACTATTGCTCGCTTTTCGTTGTGTCTAACAATAAAACTATCATGCCATATCCAATCCCGTTGCTTCTGGTTTGTTTAGTAACAACCATCAATCATAACTATAAAAGATTATCGAGATTATTCCCCCTTTTTTGATTCCACACTCTTACTAACATTAGTTTTTGCTCTCCTTTAAAATGTACTGGGACCTTCGTGTTTATCTGTAACGGTATCATAAACTCTTGACATAGCTTTACATCGCACACAAATCATATTAAAGTGTAAACCCATCAAATGTGCATAGTTATTGGAACTAATAGCTTTCATAATAAGTGTTTGGTATTAAAACTAACAGTAATAAGTTATCGTTATACAAAAATATATTTTAAAAGGAACAAAATTTTATATGCATCAAAACAAAAAACGAAAAAACAAGTCAAATGATTTAACAACAAACAAAAAAAAACAATCAACTTGGAAAATGGACACAAAAAAGGAAACAAATATTTTTAGTTAAGAAATACCACAACAACAACAAAAAGCAGGTTCGTTACCATCCATCATCATCTGAATAAATTTTAGGAGCAACTTTTTCTTTCTCTTGCTTCTTTTTTGTTTTTATTGTTATTACACTTCGTTGATTGAGCCGACGACGTCTGCTTGGTTCATCTTTGAAAGGTTCGGCGAGACATAAATTTTGGGACATGCACACATGAGCTTTATACCGATTAAAATGCTTCTTCATGATAGTATGGGTTGATGAAGGTTGATCATATGCAAGCTAGAAAGGATATTATTATTAGCATAATTAACAAGGCACCAAAAGTAGCTTACATCTTTAGCCAACTTCAGCTTTCCTAACCATAAACGAATAGCACGAAATCTAAGCTTCTTTTGTTTGATCAAAATTTCATTGGCTTTTTCAAAGGTATCACAAATACGGTAGAGCATATCGCCATTCTCAACTTTCTTTTGAATAATTGTATCGATCTTATAAACGTTGAGAAAATCAACAAGTGAAGAACAGCCAGCACCAAGACTCCATGGATGATTCTATAACAAAAAAACAATCATATGGTTAAACAGAAAAGAAAGAATTAACAGCAAGTATACGATAACGTCGAAAGTAAATTTTAAATAGATCACGTTCACGAACAAATCCTTCTTGATGTTTACCCTTCAAAACAGCTTTTTCGAGAGAGAGGAAAAGACGATCGATAGTCTAAAAGTAAAATGATTAATGAGAATAACAAAAGAAAAAGCTAATCAAATTAACTTGAAATGGAAAACATTCACATAAATTAGGATCATTCCAAATACTGTAAAAATTTCTGTATAAAGTCATGCCATCTTTGTGCTGAGTCAACATAGCATCCAGCATTTCAAAAGTACTTCTTTTTCGAGCAATAAAAGTTGAAATTGATGGAAAGCCCATTTTCTTCAAAAGCAAGCAAACGTCATAATGATGATGGATTCTAAAAGAAAATGTCAGTAAAATCGTGATTTTCACAAGCTGGTATAAATCACAACCATGTAAACCAATGAAAAATCTTTACACAAACCAATAATTACTTCAATAAGAAGAGTAACAACTCACTTTATGTATTCAGCAATTTGTGTTTCATTGATAAAAGACGGTGAGCAAGTGGCCATCAAAATCTCCATGACGATCTTTTTCTGCGCGAAGAGTACAATGTTCAATTGGTTTTTATGATTTGGTAGTAATTCCATATAGTTCAAGAGATAATCACGATCAACTTTGTTAAGTTTCAATGCAAGTTTGTTAAAGATCTGGAAGAATTTGGTTTTTCTTTGTAAATCCCAATATGAAACAGCATTCATTGAATCATAACAGGCCATGTCCACCAGTTGATTCAATTCAGTATTAGTAGTAGAGCTTACGAGTTGTTTAACAATTGGAGAAAGAGAGCATTTCCTAAAATAATAAAACAGATATAAATCGATAAATTTTCGTAAATTCAAAAGTTCAAGCTTTGAAAATGCACATAAACAAAGGAGATAACTACCATATAATAAACTAACATAATAACTGCGACGAGAGATTCATAATCTTTAACATAAGTGGAATGATGAAGAGCACCAAATATGTTGTTCAACCAAGTATCAGCGTAACTCGTTTGCCATGTACGATGTTCCCAATCAGTTACAGCATCAATGTCAGATTTAACTTTTCTCCATGCAATATTATATGGATTTACATCACGATGGTGTTGGCAGATTTCCATTGTTTTTTCAGCTAATAACGCTTCAGCATTCATTTGATCGATGAGGTAATTAATATCGTTGCGAAGCCGAAGTTTTGCTAATTCAATGCTTGAACCTGTTGGTGGTAAGGTAATAACAAGTTCACGAGAACAAAAGAAAACAAGAGCGTTGAAAAGTTCACGACCATTGAGAAAATCAAGTTTACCCTAAAACGACAAAAGAATGTAAATACCAAACGATAGTAACAAGTGAGAACAATTTACGAGTAAGCGAAACCAAAAAAAGAAGAAGCCATGAACGGTAAAGTTATTAATGATGAGATTAAGTTAAACTTACAGTAGGATGCAATTTCCATCGAAGGCCTTTATCACGAAATAACTTCAAAGTGTTCCAAATATTGCATACATCAATCAATTTGACATTACCAAGTTCATCACTTTGACCATTCTTAGCACCATGATTCACGCAAGCCATAATTACAGTACGAAGCTAAAAAATGAACATAGAATCAAAAAAGGGATTACAAAACCATACAGTATGAACAAATATTTTCTTCTTCAGCATAGTATAGTGAGAAGTAAAGGCGAGGTACACCTTACCTCCAACATACATTTGAACATTAACGCGATGAAGAAGACATGAAACTTCAGGCATAGCAAGAAAATCACAAATTTTCATTCCACCAAAAAAATTATCATCAGATTTGAACAAAGATGAAAGTTGTTTCACATTCTTGGGATTCTGTTTCTTAGCATTACGAATATGTTTTTCAATATTTGGTGAAGTCATAGTACATCCATCAATCAGGTGAATTATCAAACATGTTGTTAAAGTTAAAACTCTTCTTTGTTCCAATGAAAGTTTCGGAAGTGTTGAGAAGTGGAGTAAATGATGATCGTCGTTATTTGAATTGAGAGAAGATTGATAATTAGCCATTAAAATTAGTTGTTTGTTATTACCTGAAAAGTAAAAGAAATGATGTGAAGAGCTATTTTAAATCCCGGAAAATAAATATCCAACCATGTCGAAGACAAAAAAATCAGCAACGATGAAACACCCTTCAAACTTCAAAAAAGAAGCTCAAAGCTTTTACAAATTGCATTGGTTTTTTTCGCGTTGAGATAGAGAAGTACACAATTATGTGAATTACAAGATGCGTGGAATCTTGTCTTACCATCATCATCTTGGAAAAATATTTACATTAATTTTGCTTTTTATCTTTCAACACTTTTATCTTGGGAAATTTCAAAGTGTCATCATTGTTGCAGCTTTTTCATTGAGGCAATCAAAAAAGAAGCTCGCAACGCTTTTTCCATTGTTTTACCTTCCTTTTTTCTCTAAAGGCAAAATTCTTTCTTTTCTTTTTTTGTTGATTTTTTTTCCGCAACGCTTATTTTGAAAGGTGATAACCAAATCTGCTATAAAATCATTCGATCCTTTTTCTTGTTTCAATCAGAATCAAATTTGCTCTATCTCTTCTTTTGTTTTTCAACTTTTTGATTATCAACTTTGGTGCGTCTGTTTTGCTTTTCAAAAAATGCAACTTATTAAAAAATTACGTCGAATGTTTTCAAAAAAGAAGTCATCAACCAAACCAAATTCATTATCAACAGCTGCTGTATCTGCTGCTATTAAACCGATTCCAAAAATAACTCTTATGAATATTCCTCGTTCAAAATCTCCTGTTTACCTTTGTAATGAAGCTCAAGATGTAAGTCACTTGTTTTTGATTATGACTAATAACTTTCTTTATTTTTTAGAACATTGTTGTACGGAAAGGAACTCTCAAGGATTTCGATGTTGCTAAATTCAATAAAATCAAGTTTGCTGTTTCAAAGTATCCTAAACTTCAAATTCCTGTATGGTCTGCTTCACGTCCATATGGTCAAAATGCTGTTCATTATCGATTTCGATATCGAGCTAAAACGTATGATATCTTTGTTTACAATATAAATAATTGCTTTAATTTTTAGTTTTGGCGGATCTTCAGCTATGGGAAAGTCATTGTCGCAATTTTCTGCAGCAAAATCTTATGAGAAAGCATCATCACAAATAGGAATAACAGAAGTATCATCATTATCAACAACGCATTTTGCCTTATCATCTTCACGTTATGGAAAATCACGAAACGTTTTTACTGGTTCTGGACGATTTGAACTTTCTTATTCTCCATTTTCAAATGATTCATCTCATGTTCATCATGTTGTTACTGAAGCTACACCAACACCTCCAATATTTTGAAACTTTTATTTTGTTATAGTTTTTTTCGTTTATTGTTGTTTTGTATGTACATATTTTCTTATCTTTATTTGTATGTATTCAGTTTGCTTATTTTGTTTGTTAGTTTTTTATAAAACTTTTTTTTGCTTTTTTATGTTCTTAGTTAATGTGAAATGGGTTGGAGTGAATATTCTAAGGGAAATAATCTTACCATTATGGATACTATGTTTTCCATCTTTTATGCTTTCGTCCGCGGTGTTTCTTTTTAGTTATAACAATTTGTCTTATGGTTCAACAAAGAACATTGATCCTGAGGAATTTGACGTTACCAGAGTTGTGCTGGTTTCACCTGCCTGTCGTTACAAATTTACTTAATAACGTATAGGAATTTACAGTGTCAGTTAAATCTCACTCTTCTAGTCGAGTTACTTATTCTCAAAAATGGTTAGTGGAAAAACAGAAAATTAATGCCATCAGAAACAAAGAAAACACATTTATTATTAAAAATACATAAACTTTACAAACATATTTGGATTTCCACCAATTTCAAGAAAATTTAGGTATTTGTCGCTTTTGAATTGGTTCACTTGTTTTCTTTTGAGCAGGAGGTGGAATACCATCATCAAATTCAAAAAATTGTGAAGCTTCTTTTCGAACTTCTAAGAGCATTGGAATAGGACATGGAAAAGATTTCAAAACATCTTCTGCAGGAAAATGTTTAACCAACTGTTCCATTTTGAAACTAAAAAAGTGTTTAGAAAATCATGCGGTATTTCACAATATCAAAAGTTAATAATAAGCTTACAAAGTAAAAAGAAAGAATAATTGACGACGTTCTTTAGTTTGTTCAATCCAACATGATTGCTGATAAGTTCCCATTAGATCAATCTTCTTTAGATATCGTCGCTATTGAACTTTTGATGCCAAAAGTTCTGTTCCATTTCCACCAGATACATTTTAGATTGATACAGTAATAAATTGATTGAATGGAACATTCTGTCGAATTTTCAACCATTTCATAGCTTTATCAAATTCTGTTAACACGCCTTTGTTGTTTCGAATATCCTTTTTGTAAAGTAAATTGTTAGCTAGTATCCTAAAAAACATGTAAGTGTGATTTTAGAGAGAAAGTGAAAACAACAAACTAAGTAAAACGTACACAACTCGATGATGCTAAATCCCACGTTGTCCATGAGTTGGAGATCAAATAGCCATACATTCAACTTAATCAGGAGGCTATGAACTCATCATTTGTATCAGGTAATGAAAAAGATTGACAAGCATTTGTATCAACTGTCAAACCAGGCAATGGAACTTCAGATGAATCAGTTTCTTTTTCAGGCTCAGGTACAAGAGCTCAAGCAATACATCTCCTTTTGATAGTCGCTCTTTAGAAATACGAGAATTTGGAATTGGTATTGTAGTTGAAATATCCACTCAAAGCTTCCTTTTTTCATTTACGACAATTGATGGTTGAGTTTGAGATGTAATAGTTGCTGATGGATTCTTTACAGTTTCTTCTTGAGTTTTATCATGAAATAGTTGATGAAGGAATACAGGCACTAGAGGTTCTTTTGATAGAATCAGAGGTTGTGGAAGAGGAAGAGAATTCAAGGATTTTGATGTAAGCTGGTGTCTTTTTTCTTCGTCTTTTGATATCATATCGAGTAACTATTGCAGCAATCACAACGATCACGAGAAAAAGTGCAATTGAACCAAGAATAATACACAGTATTGGAACATTCGATGTTTGGGCACGAGCAATAGTCGTATTACGTCCATAAGTTGAATCAGTTGTTCTTGTTGGTAGTTTTTTCGTAGACGTTGATGGAGTTCTAAAAAGATGAAACACATTAGTCGAGTAAAAAGGTAAGAAGATAGCTTCGTGTTCACAAACTAAGAAGCTTCTAACAAAGCAATAAGTAGTAACAGAATCAATCAAAATCGTAAATGCCGCTGTTAATAACCAAGAAGCTATAACATACATCTATGGTGGTGGAGGAGGATTATCAATACAAACAAAACCATAATGATTTCGAAATGAAACAACACAATAATTTCCAACAACTTTGATTTTCATTTGAGCATATGCAGAGTATATCAAATTTACACCATCGTAGCTGTAGCAAATGAAAGAGCTAAAAATGAAAATAACAAATTAGTTGTATTGCCAATTAAGTAAAAAAGCATTGAATAAAACTTACTATTCCATACAATTAGCATCTATTGAATCACATATTTCGAGAAACGGCTTACTGAAATCCTTCGGTCGCACAAGTATACAATCCACGGTATCATTGACAATCAGCAAAGTTGCATTAAAACAAAAGTTATTTTGTGTAAAAGATCATTGGCAATTTTGAGAAGTTGATATGGAACAGTATCATTGAAGAATTCAGGTTTAAGTTCAATGACTTCTTGTTGATCTAAACCAAATACAAATAAAACCATCCCTGAAAGCAGCAAATAAATTTGACGATGAAAACGAATCAACAAAATGACGAACACGCACACAAAAAAAAAAGAACGAAGAAAGAATGTTGGAAGGAAGGAATAAAGCAAGAAGAAGAAGGAAGGAGCTGTGTAAATTTACAAAATGTGAAAGTTGCCATGTTTTTTTCCCGCGCTTTTTTCGAAAAGCCTTGTATTTGCTTACTTACATGTAACTGCTACTAGCTACTATTTTTGAGTGTCTTTTTCATTTTTTAAACATACTATTAATAAAAAAGTTGTTGTATTTTGCATTATTGCTGCCGTGATTCATAATCAAAAAAGACGAAAAAGGAATATCATATTTAAGGATCACCACCAGCACTTTTTGGTTATGTATTTTGTTGCACTTTGTTTTTTATTTATTTTTCCAATATTTAATAATCTAAAAGCATTTTATCTTTATTAAATGCCAATAATTTAAAGTTAGAAAGAGTAATGGATATGTTTGCAATTATAAATTAGCAAAAAAGTGATGATTAAAGTTTTTCCGATTCGAACTAAAAAATGGCAAAAATATTAATGAAAATGAAATCAAGTTGTAATAACTTTTTTCAAATTTTTTACTATCCATCAAGCGATTATTTCTCTTTAGTTGGTAATTAAATAAGTTAGCGCATATTTTTTGTGAATAAATAAAAGCTTTTTCAATGAAAATTTTTTAAGTTTATTATTTCTAATCGAACAAACAAAAACATCAACAAGTACATAAATCAAAAAAGGCAGTCATAAATTTTGAGTTCATTTTTAAAGAAAACAAAAACCAAAAAATGCATAAGAAAGTCAATGAAATAAGCCAACTAACAACAAAAATATAATAATAAAGAGATAAAACATTTGTAGCAACAATCATTCGAAGAACGAAACACGCAAGTAATTTATGGATTTGGAAGGGATAGCATAACTTTATCGCCCATGTTGCGACGAAGGATTTTTAACAAACGGAAATCATGTTCCATTAACGTTACACGTTTTGCGTGTAAAACAAGAAGTTGAAGATCGCAAAACATATTCACCAAATATGTTTCGGCTGTGACCTAAAAAAATTAAAATATTTTATTAACGTTTTTTCATAGGAAAGAAAAAAAATATGTATGTACTTACATGAAGTGCGTGGATAGCTGAAGCTTGGATTTTAATATTTTCAATTCCACGCAATTCGGATTCCTTTTCTAAAGCGTCCTTGACTATGCGGCAAAAAGCAGCTTTGGGAATGCAAAGCTTATTGGGATCATCAATTTTCTTAACATTTTTCAATGTATTGTAATCTATAAAAAAAATTAAAGCTTAAACTTTTTAATGAAAAAAAAAAGTAACTAACTTTGCCGGGAAGGATCATCAGCTCGATGAGGGTTATTTCCTTTTCGACCTTTTCGACGAATGGGACCAGGGCGTGCTATAACTTCTTCTTGGGCAGAAGAATTCGATGACGATGATGAGGATGATGAAGAAGGGTTAGCATCACGAAAAGGGTGATTAGTTTTGCGAGCAACTTGTAGAACCATATATGGACGAACCATGTTTTCAAAAATAAAGCTTGCTTGGGATTGAAAAATTTACTAGAAATCATAAAAATGTCAATAATGCCGAAAATTTTTGACACGAAAATAATTAACGATCGTTCAAAGTATTAGCAAGAAAATGTTTTTCACTGTTAAAAATTTAACTTAACGACAAGGTTCAAAAAAAAGAGAAAGAAAAAAGAGGCATTATTTATGAATGCATTAAAAAAGACGCTATTAGGCTTGATCAACAAAACAAAAAAAAAATGGAGACAAAAATTAGTTAGAAAAGGTATCAAAAAAGAAAGATATATGGGAAATTAAAAGGTTCGAGTAACTTCCTAAATATATGTAGTAGCAGCAGCTTCGATTAAAGAAAACAAAGCAAAAAATGGGAAGATGGACTAAATCTAATCTTGAAAATCATGTGTGCGAGAAGAAAACAAAAGACGATGTTTATGCAAACAAAATAAAGTAAATCGGTGTAATCAACGCAACAAAAAACTTTTTTGAGCTTTCAAATAACGAAAAAAGGCATCCAAAAAAAATTACCAACGCAATCAAATTTTTTCCCGCTAATTTAACTAACCTACGAAGAAGGAAAAAAATGTATCAATAACAACAACAACCAACATTTTTCAAAAAGAGATTAAGCAAATGAAAGAAAAAATACAAAAGTTTGTGGTTGTTCTTTAAGGGCATGCTTTAAGGCATCAGAGAAAGGCAACAAAAAAAAGTACTCGAAAAGCAATATGATCAACGAAAAAAGGGTTGTTGTTTTTCTTATGTATAAAAAGTATATACATATCGCATTTAGTATTATTTTTGGATAAATGAAAAATCAAGGGAAGAAATACATTAGTGCGAAGTTTCATTTGCTTTTAAAAAAAAGAGTCGAGGATTTATAAAATTAAAAGTCATCCAGAAGAAGATGACGGCTTCACTTTGGACGATGATGATCAATGAACTAATTTTCCTTCTTTTTCTCTCTCTCTCTTTCTCATCATCATTTTATAAAGTATGTATTTGCAACTAAAAAATTTATTTTTTAATTTTTAATTTTTACTTTGTTTTTATTTTTCGGTTCAAAATTAATTGAATGATTTATTATTATTTACATATTTCGATTGACAGTTTTTTTTTGCCCTAATCACATCATACAAATTCTTTTTAGGCTATGTGACTCACCAAGTGATTCTACAAACAAGCCTTTAGAGAAATAAATAATAAGATAGTGAATCAATCAAATGAAGCTTCGAATTTTTTAGTTGATCCCATTTGAATTTTTTTCTGGCCTTTTATCCTTTTTTCTTTTTTGGTTTATTTATATTTTTTGGTTTTGCAGATAATTTTTTTATTATCAAAAATTCCTAGAAATGATGCCAAAAGAATTAGAGCCATTAGCTTTTGCTTAATCCCTTAACTAGAATTTTTTTTGAAAAAGTTGCTGATTGCCTGATAGATATAAACCAGAAATTAACGAAACGTTTGAATAAGCGCGTTAAATTCCATATTTTCTCTACCTTAGATTTTGCCATTTTTTAACATCTCAAAGTTTATCAAAATTTCAGGATATCAAAAATTCTCAATATTTTTATTGTTACTTTTGATCATTGGTTGATATTTCATACTTGATTTCAATTTTTTGGAGAATCAAAAACTGCCATTTATTTTCTGTTGTTTCACCTTCTTTGTTGAATAATCTCAATTTTTTGGCAGAGATAAACAACTTCCAAAATAAATTTTTGCTTTCGCCATTCTTTTCATTGAAAGCATAAATTCTTTTGTCTTATTTTTGATTGGACATCGTCGGTATTTTATTATATTTATTTATCCTATTTCTTTGTTATTTTACTTTTTTAAATATGAATAAGCATGAACGGTAAGTTTTTCTAAAAAAAAGAATAACAGCTACAATTATATTTTTCTTTAGAGATTTCAAACATCTTTTACCTGAAGAATATTTTTTTGGTTTTAACAAACAAGGAGATGAAGATGGAGCCTTAATTGTTTATGAAAATTCTGAACGCTCATTGGCTCGTGAATACCATTGGAAGAATGGAACTCGTTCTTGTGTTGGTTGTAAAAATTTAAAAAAAACTTTGATTGCCAAAGTTTCTGGAAATGAAGTTTCGGTTCCCAAGGAACATGCTTGTCAACCCGAAGCCTTTGAAGAAATAAAAAAGCGGCAACTTTCGTACAAAAACATATCAATTTATGGCCACATTGGTGAAAAGTAAGAAAGGAATTATTTATTTTTTCGAACACTTTTTACCGTAAATATTTAGAGAGTTAGAAAAGTATTCAGATATCTCGGAATATAAAAAATTTGAAATGCATGAATATGAAACTCCAAAAGATGGCTCTTTGGTTGTATATGCTGATAAAGATAAAAATTTGATTTATGAATTTGGGAAATTGGGAAAAAAGTGGTTTTGCAAAGGATGTGCAAAATTAAAGAAAAAGGTAAATATTATTCTGTTCAAAGCCATCATTAAAATCTATAGAAATGAATAATTTTTTTTTTTTGATGCCTTTTCTTAATTTTTATAGAAAGCTTTTTGTGACTAAAAGAATTATAACATAGTTAATCAACCCTTTTTAAACCAAACTTTTTTTAGTATGCAAATGTACCCACGCAATATGGAGGATTTATAAATATGGAGCTTTACCTACCAAAAAAACATATTTGCCGCCCTTTTTATTATCAAATTAGTGATGATTCAGAAAGCGATGAAGAATCAATGGTGGATAAATTAATAAATAAATACCATCTCAAAGAAGTAAATCCCGAAAATATTGAATTCTGTTCAGCAATGAGTGGAAGAAATGATAAATATCGAATGGTCATTTGTTCAAAAGATCGATCGCGTGTTCGAGAATACCATTTAAAGCCATCGACAGATGATATTTGGTTATGTAAAAACTGTGAAAAGGCCGAAGTTAAAGATATATATGCTGTGTCCAAAGATGGCGTGATTTATGCTCACGTAAATCATAGATGCCAAAAAATCAAATATTCGGAAATTGTGTTGGCTCGAAGAAATATAAATAATTATTCAATTTTTCTAAAAGAAGTTGCTAGAGACAACGATGATTTGGAAATGCCACTTCCTTCAAATAATGCAGCGTCTTCAGATTCTGCTGATGAATCACCGCCAACAACGTTAGTCTCACAATTTTATAAAAATTAATTAAATAATATATATCTTAATTATAGTCGTCAACAAAGATCCAGAACGGTTGGTAATTTAGAATATGGAAGGCAAAGGTCGTCACCGGTGCCACGTTCCAGTCGAACTCGTCTTCATTCAAGTAACGATGAACACGCAGCTGCTGCCCCAATAGTCCCAAATCTTCGAACTACCAGGAGCCGAACTGAAGCGATTAGGTATGTGCTTTTATTTAGGTCGCAAAATATGTTGGAAGATAACCATAAGCATACAAGTAAAAGTTATAAATTTAGAATAAATCTTTTTAAATTTTTAGTCGAAAAAGATCTCAAATCAATGGACCCATTGCTGCAAAATCAAATACCACAATTTCAAGCTCTTCCAATAGCGAACCTATGCAAAAGCGAGGGTTAGTTTAAATTTTATAAAGAAAGTAAATGCAATAATTAAAAAAATTATAGCCGAGTTCGTCAACCAAGATCACCAAGATCAAGAAGAGTTGAGGATGAAGATTTTGAAGATTTTCACGTTCCAGTTCAACCCATTACTTCTTCACCTATTCCTTGCTCGAGCAAAACATTATTATATCAAACAAATCAACAAGCAGCAGCAGCCCCGCAAATTAGAAATACTCGGGGCCCTTCAAGTCGAAATGAAACGATCGAGTATGTGCTTATATTTTTTATACAAATTTTATAGCAGTAAAATAATAAAAAAAATGCAAAAAAAAATCGAAGAAAGTGTAAATTTAAAACAATAATTTTTTTTCTTTTTCAGCTCTTATCAATTTGAAGAATCAATTGATGATGGTAATACCACTGTTCGCGCGTTACAAAGAATTTTTAATAATAGCAGCCCTCAAGTTGATTCTCCTCAACCAAATGCAAATTTAGTTGGAACTCTTGGTAATAGAAACCTTATTAGTGCTACCCGAGTTAATTTTGGTCAAGGTCGTGTTGATGATATTGCAAGCATTCGTAGGAATATCGGTCCTGCTAATATTATTCGCATTCCACCTAGAAATAATGGCGCTATTCGTCAACAACCACCACCACCACCACCATCGTCAAATATACTTCAACCAATTAATGAAAATGAACTTATTGGAAAAGTTGAAACTCTGGCATCTTTTATTGAAGAACGAAATGAAAATGTTCGAAACGAAGATCAATTTAATGAAAATCGCGAAAATGAAGTTCCCGTTATTCAAACTCCTCAAAATCATCCAAACATTATCCAACAACAAAATGTTTTGGATGATCAAAATGTTCGTCAACTTGATGAAGTTCATAACGTTAGAATGGCAGATGATGGTGATATCCAAATTTATGCAGAACATATTATTCCTGCGTCCCAACATCTTCTTGAACAAAAATTCAAACCTGCAGCTGCTCCCGAGCCAAGTTTTCCCGTTAATGTTCCCACTGAAGATTTTTTAAAAATAGTTTTAAAAAAGCTAAAAATTGAATTCACCCGACTTTCTTTAAATTTCTGGAGCAAACTTTTGATTGAAGAAGTTAAAAATTCTTCTATTCCTGAAAACTCCAAATTTTTCGAATCTCAAACTGGAACATTTTTTAAATGTCTTTCATTATTCTTAACTGGCGATGCGGTCTCTTATGATTTGAATATTAAAATTGCTTTCCAAAATCATATATTTACAAATCTCAATTCTTTTGGTAAATTTTCTTTTTACTTACAAATTTTTTTTGAGCGAAAAATATAATTATTTAATTTTTAGAACCTTTTGATGGTATTGATTTTGCGAAGATGAAGCATACATCGGAAGAATTTATGAAGATTTACACCTGCGATGAAATCACAATAACTCATTTTTACCTAATTTCGAGATGGATGCGTTGCCGATTCTTTATTTTTGTTAATGGTGGATGGGAAAAATTGGGATCATGGGAAAATGAAAATTTTCAAATGTTTATTCTTCAGAAAATTGGTAACATTTTCCAGCCTATCTTGAACTTAAAATAATTTCTTCTTTTTATTGTTGAAGGTTGAAAATCCTTTTTTGTTTAGCCATTGCTTTGATATATTTTTGCATATTTATTGTTTTACACTTTTTCTTTTGCATTTTTTTAATATCTTGAAAATCATGTTTCCATTATTTTATTTTTTTAAATCTTCACAATCCTTGAAACTTACTTGACATTTACTTTTAGTTTTAAATTTTATAATAAATGTTTGAATTTTCAAAGCTCTAAAAAATAACAGAGAAAATTTTTTTGGTTCGTTGGAAAAAAAGAATTCTGCTTCCTTATGTTTCAAACTTTGTCTCTCTCCATATTTTGTAGCCTCACATTTTTATTTGACGACGGTTCTCCTCAAACTTCATATTATTGCAATTGAAAATCACACTGGTGAAAAGCTTACAGAACTTGGATTTTATCTATTTGATCATCAATTCAGCGCTGAAGTATGTGACCGTATCGAAAATGGACTTCAAGAAGCATGCAAGCAATTGGAAATTGGTTTTGTTTCCGTAAAATTTTAATTAAACATTTACACCCCAAAAAAGTATTTTTATTTTTAAACAACAAAATTAACACTTTCTTATTGCTTTGATTACAAGAGAAAAAAAGATCAAAAGCTTTTTTTCTCCGCATTCGTTTGAAATCACTAAAATACCAACAAAGCCGCTTTTTTCTTTTCCCTTTTTTTATTTGTTTTAAAATTTTTGCCGACGCTTTCTTCAAAAAAGAAAAGACTTTTTAAAATTAACTCTTTTTCTCCATATTTTTTATTGTCAAAATTTTTATTGCTTGTTTCTCTATATTTGAATTTCTTTTTGTGTTTTATCAACAATGTTTATATGCTTGTATGTATGTAATAATCATAAATGTTTATGACAAATGTTTTGGAATATTTTTTCTATTCTTTTCTATTTTTTTTTACAAGTGCAAATTTATTGGTGCTGATTTTTTTAAACAACGAAAAAAAACATTCTCAAATTTTGTATGTATTTTTATTTTTTTCTCGAAATGGTCTGATTCCACCAAAATTGAGTGTTCAGAAATTTATCAGAAAAAAAATTATCCATGAATTTTTTTAACGATGAATCCGAGTCCAAATAATTTTACGTGAAAAATTGAAAAATTTATTCTTTTAACAATTTTTTTATTTAAATTCTTTTTTAAACCAAAAGCTTTTTCAATTTTAATTAAACGCCCTGTCAAACTTAGTTAATCCCAGTTTTTCCAGCAAACAAGTGGCACAAAAAAAACTCATGTAAATGCAAATTTTAAAGCCAAGTTATTCTCTCTCTCCCTCTCCATTTTTTTTCTTCTTTTTCTTTGTTCTCCATGCATTTTTTTATTGGTGTAATTGAGTTCAATTAAAATGGATGGATATAATCGCCACCACCATTGTTGCCACTAATATTGCTGTTTCTGCTTCAAGGCAACTATTGTCGAATTTCATCAAAAATATTTCCATGTTTGAAATAATTTTTAATAATTGCGCCTTAAAACAAAATAAACAAAAAAGTTTCTCAAGGGAGCAGCAAACCCAAAGCGAATAACAAGAGGCATCACATTGAATTACAATCCGTCCCCATCCACAAAAAAAAAACTTAAATAAACATGCACAAATAAAATGAGCATTAGCTGTTCTTTCTTTTCGAATTTGCATTTAAACATAGTTTTTTTCCAAAAAATAAAGTAAGCTTTAAGAATATAGGGTTTATGACGGTAGCCTTCTGAGTTTCTGAAAATAGTCAACTCAAGTTCAACAAGTCATTACTCTTTCTTTTTTTTCATTGCAAAAAATAAAGCACAAATCTCCAATAACAAACAAAAACATATTATTTTTACTTTCATTTTTTTCTTCTTTCTTAAACCCACTTGTTTGAATCCTAGTTTGTCGTTTTTTTTTACCAAAAAAGAAAAACCACTGTTTTTTTCGTTTTTTTGGCACGCTTAAATGAATAGTCTAATCTCTCGCTTCTTCTTCGATGGATGGTTTAAAGCTGAAATTTAATTGGGTCGTTGCTTCAAAAAAAAAAAAAAGCTTGTTTTTTCTAAAAGTCAAACAAGCGAAAAATGAGAAAAGAGGATTTTGTTAAGCAATGTTTTGGAAAAAAAACGACTTGAAGCAAACCCCGAAGCTTTTAAACTCCAGTTCTTTCTTTTTTTACCGTAATAAGTAAAGAAAAATATGAATGTCTTTTTTTTTTTGTGGAAGGAAATGAAGCGAAAACTTGGATTTGTGTTGTTTCAATGAAAAATGAACTCTTTTTTTGGCACAAAATATGGCCATTTGATTTACATACTTCTATGGCAAACTATATTGTCGATAGCTGGGCATATATTGAATGGAATCAAGGTAAAAGTTTTTTTTCATTTGTCTCATAGAAATTTGAATAATTTTTTTTTCTGAAGTTATCTTTCGCCCTTGATGTTATTAGCAGACAAATACACTATCCTTCCGTCGTCGGGTTTTTTAACAAAACAAAAGAAACAATTAAAAACTTTTGACTACAGCATTAATTTTTGCATTTTTTTTTCTTAATACTTTTTTATGTAAAGAAAGTTTCTAAATTTAATATCAAATCTTTACTCTTTTAATGTTCATACATACATATGTGTAGTATGTAAAATTGGAGAGGATAATTATAATTTTTCTGTTGTAAGCTTGCATGTTTGTTTTATAAATTTTTGTAGTTAATTTAACTCTTTTCTCTTCTTTTTTTTACACTTACTTTTTTTATATTTTACTTTTTATAATAATGTCACTTGAGGACCTTTGGGATAATTTTAGGAAATAAGTATGTAATTGTTTTAGTGTATATAAATGTGTGTGTGACAACGCTAATTTCGTCATATCATAATTCCATTTTTTTGTCATTTTCTCTTCTGCAATTTTTTTTATTTTAAAACTCTACTCTGTATTTTTAAAAAAAGAAGAAGAAACTATGAAAATAATGTTTTATGACAATTTCTTCTTTCTTCTTTTTTTAAACATATACATGGGTCTCTCATTCATAAAAATAATCTATGGTTTTAAAAAGCTGCTTATTACAGTATTTCTCAAAGGAAATATAAAAAGTAAAAAAAAAATGAATATGTCTTCTTTTTTCACGTCCCATGATTTTGTTATTATAAGACTTTGTTTTAAACTAACTTTGGTTCACACACTTTTTTTAAACATTTAGCTCCTTTGTTAAGCTTTTTATTTAGAAGCTTTTTTACTTTCAAAAAATAAAAATCTTGGTTAGAGCAAAATATTTTGGAAATTTATAAACTTTTATTGGCATCGTCGATCGAAATGAGAAAAACTTTTTTTCAATAGTTTTTTTTTGTTTATTCTCAGTTACGGTAAATGCAACCCAAAAAAATATCTATGTTTAACTTTAGATTTTTCAATGATAAATTTTTATGTCACGATTATTGTTTTAAACTAATTCATTATTTTTTTTCTAAGCTTTTTTACTCCCTATTATTTCTGCTATTTTGTTTTCTTCTTCGATGGTTCATTTAAAGTGATGGCGGTGGTGGCATCTGTAAGCGATCATTCACTTTCCTCCTCTTTCAAAGCGACAGCAGAAACATTAAAAGTAACATATATATATATTTTTGCTGCTTTGCATTATTGCGCTAAAAAAAGCGATTTATTTAAAGCCCTTTTAGCTTTTTTTGTTTTTCATATAAGCGTGAACACATCTTTCACAATCTTAAAAACTAAACTAAAAAATGTTCCTGATCGGCTTGGGAACAACCGCAAAACACATGTTTAACAAAACAAAAAAAAGTTGGCGGCTTCTCTTTTTTTTTCTCGAGCTGCATTGGCTCATAAAAAATTGAGAAAGAGAGATAGAAAAAAAAGAGCTTAATCTCGATCGTTTTTCATTTAAGACTCTTTCTTCTTCTTTTTTTTTTTACGTCGTTGGGCCTCTTTGAAAAAAGCGGCTGAACGGTAATTTAGATTTGTTATTATGATTTTTTTATTTATTTATATTTTTTTGCTTTTGATCGTGGGAAAATATAAAGTTTGAGGGCAAAAAAAATTAATGACAGTTGGTTGATTCCTTTGTTTATACATATTTTATGGAAAAATTTTTTTTATCTTGGACGAGGGTTGAAGAAGATATATTTAATCTTGGGTTAAAATAAATCTGGCTCATGAAATTTTTAATGCTCAAAGTTATTTTTTAACGAGTGTTTTCTGGAGCCTTGAAATTATTAAAATTTGCTGAAAGATTTCCGCCTTTTTCAAGTTTCTTTTGAACATGGCTTTTTTATTTGTATTGACCATACTTTTTCGATAAAAGTTTTTAATATTTTTTATGTTTTTTTCTTCGGTACCATTCTGTTCTCGATGTTCTTCTTGTTTTTTTTTGTTGTTGATCAAAATACCAAAAAATCCGTGTTGTTGTTCATTTTTGTGTCTTACAACTATGTAAGCAGGTGATTTTTAAAAAATAATAATGTTGCGCTTTAAAAAGATTTATGTTCAGTCATCTCCCGGATTTCCAAAATGATGAAAAAGGCATTATATTCTCATTTATTTAAAGGTCCTGAAAAAATGGACAAAATAGAGCTTTAAAAAAAGAAAATTTTGTTAGTTGACTTCGGTTTGAGAAAATGTCTCGCGATTCATTTTTTCCATTATTTTACTATTTTGCCTATTTTATTTACATGTTCCCTTAATTTTCAGTAATGTTTTTCCACACATTTTTTTTATCATTTCATTAAAAATGTTATTTTTGATTCGCGCATTAGATTTCATTCATTTATTTTCTTATTTTTTATTATTCATTCAAAAACTTTTGATTGATCACTTTGGAAGCCTCATTCATTACATTATACCCTCAGAGATTCCAGTTTTTTATAAAAAAAATATTTTGATCACCTCATTCAATCATGGAAGGAGAAAAAAAAACCAATTGTGGCAAAAATAAAAAAATAGTGAAAAATTGAAATCAGATTCTTATCTTTTTTTCTTTCCTCTCTTATTTTTCATTCGTCGACTGTCAACAGCAGCAAAAAAATAAAAAAACACCGTTGAGAAGGACTTTATTTTCCCGCGCAAAGTTTGAGGTCATTCATGCCCTTGCATTTGCCATCTCTTTTTTCTCCACAAATATTTTTTATCAGATAAAAAACCCAAAATTATAACCGTTCATTCCTTAATGAACTTTTCAAATTAATTAACTAATTTATTTATTTTGATTTTTTGCTGATTAAAATAATAAATAATAATGAACGGCATTGAATAACTTGAATAACTTTTTTAGCGCCATATTTATGAACACTTTGAGGTTTAATTTGTTGAGACAGTTTTTTATTTTTAACGTTCACAAAAAAATGATTGACAAAGTAAGCAAAACAAAGATAAGATTTTTTTGGTGGCAAAAAAAGTTTTGGTTGCAATAAAAATAATGAAAATATGAAAATATTATTTGTGATTGAAAACAATAACTTTGATGCAAATTAGACAGGACATAAAAAGCAAAAAACAAAAAAACTACCGTAAGCCAAAAAGTGCAGAGCCAATTTATTAAATTTTAAGTTTTAATCAACATTGCCTGTTTTTTAAACTTCTTTTCTCTGTTCATATTTTTGTGGAATTGTAAGATCCCTGGAAACTTCCTTTCCAACCAAAAAAAATGTTAGTCTAAAAGCTTTTAAAATAAATCTTTTTATTCCAATTTTAGATATTCTATTTTTCTTTTTCTTCTTTATTCTTTGTTTTTCTTTTGTTTAGTTTCTTTGATACTTACTTCTTCTTGCTTTATCGCATTTTTTCTTCTTCAAAACAAAAATTCCCACGTCCCACCACTTGAAAACTTTTTATGTCTATGGATGGATGATGGCCCATATTTAAATAGTATTATTATACATATACATTCGTAAGTAAGCATTCTCTATTACATTTATAAAACATACCAAATTCTTTAAAGTAAGTAAGTAAGTATAAAGCTTTTATGTAAAGAAAACTAAAAAGACACAATGACATCAATGTAAAAAAAAGAAAGAAAATAGATAGAAACAAAAAAATGTAAAAAGCCTTTTTTAGATACAGTAGTAACTTTAAAAAATGCTAGTTTTAAAGTTAAAATTGAAGCAAAATTTTACTGGAACCTAAAATAAAATAAACCTTTATTGCTTCCCAGAAGCTTGATGCTTTTTCAGTTTTAGGACACCCAAAAAAATAATTTATTGATTTTTTTCTTTTTTCCTCAAAAAAATATGCCATAAATTTTCATTTACTTTTCCCTGAACTTTTTTCTTTTACAATAAAAAACTCCTCAAAAACTTCTTTTTTTCTGAGAAATTATTTTTTTCATTAAAAGCATTAATGTAAAAAAAGTTGTCAAAGCGCATTAGTGGCCACACTTGAGTGACAAGCAAAAATGAGAGTGTTTAAAATCAAAAAGAAAAAAGAATCGCCGCCGCCGATTCTTTTTGATTTTTTCGTTTTTGATGCGCGATAAAAAACTTTCTTTCTTTTTCTAAGGTGTGAACTCACTTCTTCTTTTTTTGATGATTCGGCGAAACTTCAAAGAGAAAAGGTCTATTATTTACAGACAATTAAAAGGTCATAATATTTCATTATTAGTTTTAATTTTAATTTTTTTGATATTAAAAAAAAGTTGATGTGCGCAAAAAGAAAAAATGAAGGAACCCTCTGGAAAAATTAAGATAAAATCAGAAAAATTTGATGATAATTTCGGAGAGAAAGAAGCGGTAAAATAGTTTTTGAAGTGGTTGGAAACGTGTGATTATGGAAAATTGATTTAAATTTAAACTGACAATAAGGAATTTTTTTTTCGAGAATAATTATAAACAGATAAAGCTTTAATTTTCCAATCAAGAAGATTATAAGCGATATTTTTATGCTCCTTACTTTCTAACCTATGCAGACAAGCAATATACGGCCAAAAAAAGAATTTAGAACTTCAATTTCTTTTTAACTCAAAAAAATACATATTCCCATGCTTTAGATTAAGAAACTCATTTAAGATTATTCGATTCTTCATCCTCTTCATATTTTTTTCTTCTTCTTGCGCTTATGTTTACTTATTTTCAATGACCCTAAAATCGTCGAAAGCACTTTGAACTTAAAAAAATTAAAAAAGATATTGTTCCAAGTATCTGCTTTTTTTTCTCTTGGTCATCGCTCGCCACTTTTTTATATTCCATTTAACACTTTAGTTTCACTCTCTCTCTCTTTTCTGTCTGCTTTCTGTTTTTAGTTTTATCGTATCAAATTTCACCATCCATCTTTCGATTATTGTTTTAAACTATCAGAAAATCTATGTCAATTTATTTTTGGAAGCAAGCGAGATGAAGAAGAAGAAAAAAAGTTATAAAAAACAAAACACTTTTGTTTCTTTGTGGCAGTTTTTTAGTTGCAAAAACTTTTTTTTTGACAAGCTTCCATATTTTTTTTGGTAGCCTAAAAATTTTTTAAAATAAAATTTTGGGAAAGAAATGGCTGTCAGTCGAGACTGGTGCTGCTGCTGCTTTTTTCTTGCTTGTAGAGTTTAAATTGGTTGTCGAAGAAGAAAAAGAACAAGCAGCAGCAACACCCACAACAAGCTACGATTGGATGACATTTGTCGAGCAAGCTAAAAAACATGAAAACAACAACAACTAATCTCCGCCTATGTCATTTTTTTTTATAAAAACAACCAATAGCAAATATGCCTATAATTTTTGCAAAAAAAAGCTTTTGGTTATTTTGCTATAAAAAAATATGCAAAATTTTTTTCTTCTTTTGTTGATGAAACTTGCAATTATTTACAAACAGCACAAAGTTTATTTCCGTTTGCCACATAAATATGGAGAAAAAAGTCTTCGACCTGAACAGGATTTGCATCTACAATATGTATTCTGATCAGTAGGCAGAGACGCGCTATCCTATCTATTACAGGACAAAAATGCCATATAAAGTTCACTGATTCTATTGCCGATTAAGAAGTTTTTTTCTGGCATTTTCGCTTTATTTTCGATTCAATAGAAATCAAAAACCAAAACTAAACTCATCACTCATTTAATGAATGAATAAAAGATAATGCAAATGACAATAACATGTCACCAAATTTTTTTTTGTTTGTTAAACAAAATAGCAAACGATCAGTGTTTTAACCAACAAAAAAATGTGATTTAAAAAAAGTTGTAAAACTTTTTGTTTTAAAAAGCAAAAATTTTTTTTAATGAAGTGTTTTATTCGACACCAAAAGCAAAGAAAAAAAGTTGAGCGAGCTAACTAACAGGCAAGTGACAAGAAGGCATTTTAATTATTGACGGATTAGTTTTTAAAAAGTAATAAACAACACACAAAAAAAGCGATTGTTCATTTATTTTTTGAGTAGACAACACCTGTTAAAATTAACCACAAAATAAAAATTGATTTTATTAATTCTTTTTACTATCACCAAAGGCAATTAGAGGTTAGTTTACGATAGGATTAAGTAATCGCTGCAATATCCAATATTTGTCAGATATGCAAATTTGCTAAAGAAAACTTGAAGATTGTAAAAATTTTTGTGGTTTTTTTTCAAAAAAATCTTGTAACTTCGCATGTCTTTTTGGCCCGGTAAGAAAAATGTCAACTACATTGCCTTTAAATATGAAACACAAAGTTGTTGTTTTACATCTGGTATACCACCTGAAAAATATACATACTTTTTCGATAACAAATAATTATATTATTTTTTCTCTCTTTTTTGTTCAAAAAAATAAAAGCACTTTGTGGTTATAAAAATAAAAATAAATCTCCAAACAAAAAAATAAATTGATTCGCTATTTTGCAATTGAGTGAATAAAGCTTCTTTTTTTGCGATATATCGAATAAGAAAAATTATTATTATTACTATTGAATACGATAGCCACTGCCGCCGCTGCTGCAGCAGCAACATCATCAGATTAAAATGACAGATATGAGACATCATTTCAGGCAAGCAAGCAAGCGATAGCATAAGCAATATAGAAAAAAAGCATTTAGTGAAACATCTGTTCGACACCTTCCAATAATATAATTTTTATTTTTTAGATGAGACCAAAATCAACTAACTATAAATGAGAAAGAAGGAAAGAAAGAAAGTGGGAGATATCATTATTATTATTTTTATTTTTTAATGAGTGAAAAAAAGAAAAAAATATTATCGCTTGCTTTTTCGTGATTGTTTTTCGCCGCAAAAAAAACCAAAAAAAATCAGCACATTGTTTCTTTTGGTTGTCATATTTTTTATCCAAGCATCAAACATTTTCAAATTTCTTTAAATTTAGCAAAAAAGAAGTATGAGAAATTAATAATGACTAACTTTAAAAACAAAATCACATTTTTCTTTTTTGAAAACTTTACTAATAAGACAAACATTTTCCCAGAATTTATTTTCTTCTTTCAAAACCAAAACAACTACAAAAAATTTCCTTTTTTGTTGTTGATAGATAACTATAAAACAATTTAAAAAAACTTTGAATGAATGAGAGAAGCATCAAATTTTGTATTTAGCAACCAACAAAAGAACAAGAACAAAAAAATGAGAGCTTAAAATTCCAAAGATTATTGCAATAATTTTAGACAATTATAATGAGAGACAGGTTAAAACGGAAATGCTAAACACTTGTAAATTACCTATACTAACTTTTTTTTATTATTGTGAATGAGACGAGTACAGCTAAAAATTGTGATGAAGGTATATACTATTTTTTTCAACAGTTTTCTTTAATTTTTAGGCGAAAGTGGTAAACATTATATAATTTTGAGGATGCTTAAAATTAGAAAGAATAAATAAAAAGAATAATGCCAGGATTATGTGATAAATAGTAGTTAAGTTTTTTCTAAACCAAAAACCCCAAAATTTATTAAATATTTCTCTTCTCTCCTTTAATTTTTTATTTTGGAATAATGTAACATAAAAAAATCTAGACTCAATATGAACTTACATTTTCGTTGCAGTCGTTAGCTACCATAGTTTTTGCATCTTGGAGATGCAATTGCAATTGTTTTATTCACTTGTTTAATTCGTGTTTTCTTTACTTTAAAAAAACAACATTTAAAATTTTTTGACTAAAAGAAAAGTTGCTTCTTTTCTTGAAATTTTTACAATAATTAATGTTTCATTGTTCTTTTTTAAAGTTGTTTTTGCTTTATTTTTTTCATTGTTGTTTAAAAAAATATGTCAGAGATAATTTAAAAAATAGTCGGTAGCTTCTAAAGGTCGCTATTCTTTTGATAGTTAATTAAAACAATTTGTTACATAAGTTTTTTCTTCTTCAATTTGCCAACAAAAAACAACAACAATAAAAATTGTGAGAGGATGTAAAATTAGAAATTAGTTTTGTCACTGCTTTAAAGCAACTTTAAAAAAAGTTGATGTTTTTTCATTTGGCTAAAAAAAAACAGGCTGCTACCTACCTACTAATTCCAAAGGGTTGCACCACTCTCTTTTTTGGATTTTAATTTTCCACAATTTTTAAATAAATTCCATTATGTTAACTTTTTTACCTATTTTTTTGCCCTTGTAAAAAATCAAATCATTTTAGCATCACCTCATTGTTCGAACATAACAAAAAGAAGCAATGATAATAATTTACTTTTTTCATTGTTTACAACTAATGATTCTTTAATGCCATCTCTTCTTCTTCTTTTTTCATTGCTTGTTTTAAAAATGTTTTTAACAACAGATTAAATTCACACATTTTTCTCATCTTTTCTCGGACAACTCTTGTTTCAAAGTTTAAAAGAGAAGAAAAGGTGTTTGCGCGTGTAAAAACTTTTAACGCCTGCTTTTATTCTTACTTGACACTTTTTGGATGGTGGATGGATAAATATCCGATGCTTCTCTTTTGGCTTTGCTTTTAAAGACAGTTGTTGCCATCAGCAGCAAACAAAAAAAATTAAAGGTGTGAAAAGAAGCACTCTCTCTCTTCCTACTGCGCTAGGAGGGCTTACTGCTGCCATCGTCATTTGCTGCTGAAAAGATTTTGATGATGATCGTGTCATTTTTTTTTTTTGCCTTTGGCCATCCTCGTCGTCCATTCTATTCCTCTCCAATCTAACAAACAACAAAAAAAGAAAAAGGTGTTGTTAATTGAAAAAATATAAGCTAAAAATTGATTTGGATATAGATATATGAATGTATGTCAAACAAGCAAGCGTTAAAAAGAACTTAACACATATTTCTTCTTGTCATCAAATTTCTTTTTCTTTTTTCATTTAGCTTAAAGACGATAGAAAAGAAAGAAGCAAATCACTTACTTTTTTTCTTTGCTTTTGCCAAAAAGACAGAAGAGAAGGAAATGACACACAAATAAAAATGAAGAAGTAGTGTGATGATTTACGAGTTTTTAAAAAAAAAGAAGAGAAGAACAAAATTTCTTTTCCTCCTTGGGCATTCTTTTTTTTTTTGACTCTTGTTAAAATGATTGTCAATAATATATATATTTTTTAAAAATGCAGTAGTAACAAATGTCGTCGTTGTCGGTAGTTAGTTAGTGGTTGGTTTTTGTTGTGGATTGAAAAAAAGAAAAAGAAAAGATATCGTATATCCAAAAGTTGTTAAAACAAGCAGCGTAAAAAAAAGAGATAATAAATGATGTTTTTGAGTTTTAAATGACGCAGTTTTAAAAAATAATAATACTGTAAATTCATCGAAATTTTTGAACTTTTTTAAATATCTTTTTTACTCGCATTTAAAAATGCAGTAAAGAAGTCCTAGAAATTTGACCATTGTTTTACTTTTTTTCTTGGCCCTTTGTAAAATATAAAAAGCAGCGAAAGTTTGATCTTCTCGATTCTAACTCATCGACTCACTTTTTATTTTATTTTCTCATTTTAGTTGCTTTGAAACCATTATTTTTTAACCCCTACAGTTTTCCTTCTTTTTTTATTTTGCGGTTGCAAAAACATTTGGCAACCATCCGAGAATATATTTTTTTGGTGTGGTTTGCTTCATTAATTGCTTTTTTTTCATCGTCCATTAATTTATTCCTCCAAAGTTTTTTTTCCTTCTTTAAAACTCAATACTAATTGATTCATATTGCTATTTTTTTCACTCAACTGCAATCTGGCAACAACAAAAAAAATGAAAACATTCTCGTGGATATTCATCCATCCATTTTTTTTGTTGATTTAGCATTAATCAAACCCATCATCTATCGAATTGCTTCTAATTTCTCCAATTTATTTTTTATTTTTTAATTTGGCGACAATTTTTTCTTTTTCCCGGGATAGTCTATAAAAAAAGCATGGCCCTATTTTTGTATAAAATTAGATTCAAAAATGTGAAACACAGTATTAAGTTTCTGAAACAATCTAATTTTTTTTTCTTCCCAGAGCACTTTCCACTCATTTATGTTTTTAATAGTTTTTTGTTAAGTGTGAATTAATACCAAATGTTTATTAATGTAAACAATTTTTTGGATGGGATTGTTCTTTTTTTTTGTTGCTGTCCACAAAAAATCTGACAATCATCTTTTCACCATCAAACTCATCGAAAATCTTGTAATTTGAGCTTTTTTTTTTATTTAAATAAGCTTTGTTAGAATTGCAATTTTTTTTTCTGTTTAAAATTAGGGTTTTTCGAGTTCGATTTATTTTTGACCAAAACATTATTTTAGAAATGAATCTGCTACAATTTTTCATTTTTTAATTTCTGAAGGAGCCTTCCCCAAAATTAATAACCCTTTTCCAAAAATTTAAAAAAGCCAAAAAGTTAGAAAACAGTTGTTTTAAAAATGAGAGCACACATTTTTGAATTATTGTCATTATTAGTGTTTTTCACTCGTTTACTTTTCTTGCTTTTTTCGTTTCATTTTTTAACCAATGAAGAAAAATCAAAAAAAAATGTCATCACTCATCTTTGAGAATTTCTTTTCTTTCGGTAGCTGCTTCTTCCTTCTCTTGCTTGCATCATTTTTTTGGCACCATTTTTTTTATTTGTGCCATTGCTGTCGCTGATTTTTAAAAAGCTAAAGAAAAAAGATTTATTCAAGCATCTTTTTTTTTTGCCGGTTGATTTTACTTACTTCCTTTGTCTTTTTTTTCTCTCTCTCTATAACTCTCTGATTTTTTTCTTCTCCAGTTTGTCAAAATAATTGAAAAATTTACCATTGTTATTATTATTTTTTGACTTCAAAAAAACTCTCTGGAAAACAGTTGTTTTGTTTTTTTTTTGCCGTCACTTTCATATTCCTCGATGTCATAAAAAAAATAAAATGATGAAGAAGGCGACACATTTTTTTTTCGATTTTTGCGCAATTTTCACATTCATCATTTTTTTTCCTTTCCAGTTAAGTTTATTTTTTCACAGTTTTGTTGTCACCAAAAAAAAAATGTGCCAAAAGGATGATGATGTCGATGTTGATGACCATAGCAGCAAGCAAGCAAGCGAGCAACAACATTTGACTCTCTTTGACCTATGATTATCTCATCGCCTGTCGTCCTATACTTTTGAAGGATTATTATGCGTGTTTAATATCCGAGCAAAAAAATAATAACAGAACAGAAAAAAGAAAAACTTTGTTGACCTTTTACACTTTTTTACACAGGCATTTATTTTTAATTTTACGGCGATAATAATAATTAGCGAATGAATGATTAAACACTTTATGTTTTACAAGGACTTTAATTTCCAAAGTAAATTAATAATTAAAAAACTCTGGACAAAATCGATTTCGAAATAAAACCAAAAAGGTTAAATTTGGAATAAAATGTTTTGGATGGAAATTTTTTTCCACTATAACAAATATTTTAAAACTTTAAACCTTGATTTAAAATTTCTTCCTTTTATTTAATTTTTTTAAAGATATTGTCTAACCGCATTTTTTTTTTGATATTACTTCTTTGCCCATTTATTATTCTAAACATATATTAAAACAAAAAAGACAAAAGTCAA
The DNA here is from genome assembly GCA_028622995.1 of Panagrolaimus kolymaensis. Lineage (NCBI taxonomy): Eukaryota > Metazoa > Nematoda > Chromadorea > Rhabditida > Panagrolaimidae > Panagrolaimus > Panagrolaimus kolymaensis. Next base: position 251,493 of record JAJQJQ010000029.1, on the reverse strand, counting down.
GTACATAAATGATTATATCGTGATCCATCATATTTTTTTTGCGCGATATTCTTTATTTTTATTCATCTTCATCCATCGTCAAAGTTGATAATAAAAATATTTATTTGCATGTTTTGGTAAACCTATATATTTATTTATTATTTTTATAGGGGTAATCGTTTTGACACACTTCATTTATTCATAGTTAATTCGTGCCATTATTATTCTTTCGACTCATTCAAAAAACCGTAATCTTCCTATTTTTATTCTCAAGTGATAGAGACACAGAAGAAACTTTGGGTTCAATTATAAATACACAAAAAAAGGAAAAAAGCAGATGAGTTTAAAAGTTAATTATCTCTTCTTTTTGTTTTGTTTTTATGGTTATGATTTTTTCCATATTTTGCAAATATAATAGCACCTGGTCGATCACTTGTAAAAGCGGTGGTTTTTTTTTCAAGTTATCCCTGCCGCTTTGATTTTTGACTCAAAAGCTCCAAAACAATTTAAAAAACAAAAATGATTGTTTTAACACATGCATGCTTTTTTTTAATTTTCTTCTCCATTATTTGCATATATCTCTATAAACAGAATCACATGTCTCATATTTTTTTGTTGCTTTCATTTGAATATTGTTATTGAAAAGTGTGTGTTTTATATTTCCTCGTTTACCTTCCCTTCCTTCCTCATCATCAATTCAATAATTAAGTAGAATCAGCTTTCAAGTGCAAAGCTTAAACACAATCTTTCTGCTTTTTTTACAGCTAATAATATTATAGCCTGTATTATTTTTATTGTTTCAAGTGTCAAATGCTTCTCTCTCCATTTATTTTTTTTGTCGTTGTTGGGTTTATTTACTTTTGCTTTTTCTGCGCAGCATTCAAAAAAGCTTGCTTTTTAACTTAACCCCAAAAACAATAGTATTTTCGGTCGAAAGCAGCTAATCATCATCGTATGCTTTGCAAAAAAGTTGAAACCATAAACGACCGTTTTTAATATCAAAGACTAAACCTTCAAATTCCTTTTTCGGAACAAAAGCCAGAATTTAAAAAATTAAATAAATTTAAAAGCGCCTTATTTAAAATAAGTCCAAATAATAATTTTAAAATTGACACAATTTTGTACCAATTTCTTTAAACTTTTGGATGGAGTAACTTTATTTAGCGAAAACTTGCATCTTTAAACACCAAAAATAAAAAAAATGCTGGAAGACAATAATAGTTTTAAATCTTGCAGCTTCTCTAATTTTTTTTGTTTTTTCCCTCATTTTTCATTTTTTATGTTCTGTTAGTTTTACTACACATTCATCAAATTGTTATTTTTTCTTGATTGACTTTCAATCATCGAGTATTCTCATTCCCCTCTATTCTTCCTTCTCATGTGTGTATGTGTTTCAATAATAGTGTAAACGAAACCATATGCCTCTGTATTTTATTCTTTTTTTTTCTCGCTTCCTGTCTCATCAAAAAAAGAAAACGCTATTACATAATCGCGGTATATTCTTGCGCAGCAGATATATAATATCCAATCCCAACCCAAGCAACCGATCATCATTATTGCCTTTCCCTCTCTTTTTTTTTGCTTGCATGTGTTAGAAAAAAAGAAAGGATGAGATTTTTCCTGGTTGTGTGAATTGGTTGTTGTCGCCATTTTTTTCATTTTTTACAGCTGAATTGACTTTTTGACATTATATATCTATTATACTCTTTAACACTCATCGAGCAGCCTAGCCTCTTCTTGCTGCACATGGGTTTCGTTTATGTACATAAAAGCTTGTATGTCTCTGAAGAAGAAGAAAAATATATGTATATCTGTGTATGTATGTGAGAGCATAAAAGTGTGGTTGGTGGTTGTATGTACTAACATATAATAATACAATATTACGGTACAAGTGTAAAGCATATATTTAGTCAGAGAGGGGAGCTTTGTGTATTTATTTTTATTTATTCATGCACACATCAAATTTAAAAGCAGGCGTTAAGCTTAAACCTTCAAAAAAAAAAAAGAGAAAGAGGCAAAAGCAAAAAAACCATATTCCCAGAAGAGCCAAACCAAACAATCTTTTTTCTTTCAACAACGATAATCGCTGTTTGAATTTATTTGACTAACAAATATTTTTTTTTCTCATCCGCAAAAATCAAAAACACTCATAATACAATTTTTTTTTATTAAAATGATTCAAAATTTTTTTAAAGAAAATAAAAAAATCCGATTAAGTCTTTGACATTTTTTTTTATTATTATTATAAACTTAAAATTTTTAAGTTAATCTAAATAATCGGTAAAAAGAAGTTTGAAAACTCGCAAAATTTGCATGCAATGAAAAAATCGACGACTTTCCCAACCTCCTACTGAGGTTCCGCGAAAAATTATTGTTTCACACCAAAAAAACTTATGTTTTTTGAGTTATGAGAAAAAAGATAAAAATCCAAAAATTTTCCGTTTATCTCTAAAACTAGTTGTCAAGATAATCGGTAGTTCAATGACCCGTGAATTACCATATTCCAGGATCTAATTTTTTTAATTTTGGTTATTTTTACTTTTTTTCTTAAAAGTTCAGGTTTTTCGAAATTTTTTTAGCTCTAATTCATTTTCTCTTTTTTATTTAAACCCAATAAAATACATAAATAACATTCATTCATTTCCCTCATTTTCTTTTTTTCATTTTTTTGTACGTAAAAAAATTCAAAGTAAAAAAGAAAAAAATACTAATATGTTCATAATAGCGTAAAAACACAAAAATCTCAATTAATGTCCTTAAAAAATAATTCTTTCATTCATACAATATGATTTTTTTTACTTTTTTCAATGACTTCAAAAAACTTTTTACCGCCTAAAATATTTTTTTATGTTTGCATCGGTGTTCATTTCATTTCATTCATACTATTTTTATGTCGTCTGCATCCAATTTTTCTGCATCCATTTTAAAAGAGAGAAGTAAGTAGACTGTAATTAGCCCATTTTAAAACCACAAAAAAGCCTATGGTCGCTGCTGCGCCGCTGTTCATTGATTCGAAGGAGAACGAGAACACATACATCGTCGGCGGTCGGCGATCGGTTGCTTTCATGAAGAAAAAAAATAGACTTGGAAAAAAAGGAAGTATAAATAACATCTGCGCTTACAATACACTAGCTTTTTTGTATATTTATAGTTCTTTTTTATTTCGGGTGAAAATGAGGATGAGAGTGAAACGGGATATCCAAATATAACAAAAGCATGATCGCTTGCTTGCGCACAAATACACAAATACTTCCGACAATAACGACATCGATGACAGATATGGCTGGCGATCGCCCTAACTTTAACAACAACAAAAAAGGAAAATGCCGCTGCTGCTGCGCAAAAAAAAGGAAGCGATTAAATTGAAAGCTCAAAACCGCAAACACACAAATAAAAATGCCAAACCCATTTTTTTCTATCTCGCGAAAAAAAAAAGTGAAACAATAGCAACCAAGCAAGCAAGCAAAGAGAGAGAGAAAAAAAGCGATAGAACGATTGACAGCTTTTCAAGTGGAAAAAAAATAAAGAGGAAAAAGTTAAAAGCAAGCGACGAGTCTCGATGATGATGACAACAACAAACACAAATACCGCGCCAAAAACAAAAAAAAAATGAATGAATGAATCAACCTAGTGTCATTGACTCTCATTCATTCTTCTCTTTATATTTTCAATGTCCTCAAATACACTGATTTTTTTGCTTTCTTTCCTTTCAAAGCAAAATAAAAAAAAAGAAGTGAAGTGAATTGTTTTTCCGCTTTTGTCTCTAAATCGTTGTTGACTACCTTTAAGTGGGAGATAAACATTACCAACAAAAAAATGGCAATAATCTGAGCGCAAAAAATAAAAAGAACAAAAGAGAAAGCATAAAGACTCACTCACTCTCGACACTTTTTCTTTTTAAGTTTTAAAAGTGATTGTTTTTATGAAGCTTAAATTTACAAAACAAAAAAAAAGTGGAAGATAAATAACATTTTTGCAAAGTATCTTATTATAATCGAGGTTAAAGAGAAAAAAAGGGTACGGTAGGCACCACTCAAAGTATTTCTATCAATGTGGCTTACTTCTTCTTCTAACTTAAATTTTTATTGGTTTTATTGGCACCTGGCAAAGCAAATAAAAGTAATATTAATAACTAACTATCACACATTTTTATTTTTTAACCACACACATTGAAGAAGAAAAAAAAAGATGGAAAGATAAATGGAAAAAAAGTAATTTATCATTTTGTCAACAAATCTCATTTTCTCTTTTTAAAGTCAGCCAACTTTTTTATTTTTTTTTTAAAAAGTGCCTCATTTCACACAAATCATCCTCATCATCATCTCTTTATTTTTATTTTTTTCGTAACATCATTGTTTCCAGATGTGTCAAACATATCTCTATATTTTTTTTTAATAAAAAAGAGAAAAAATAGCTATGAATAAAAAAAATATTATTAAACAAACAAAAAACCGCAATATTTATGGATCTTAAAAAATGCTTTGAAGCTTTTTTGTAACTAAAAAAATTTATGATAATAACAAATGTTCTTCGAATATTGCTGGAAAAGCGTTACTATCTTCAATTCTGTTACAGTAAAAAAAAAGAATTGTCTTAAGACAAAATTTCTTGTTTTCATTCTTGTGGCTTATTATTTAACTAACAACATCTGGCATTTATCCATTCTTTCATTTTTTTGATATTCGAGTCAATTGACTAATTCTTTAATTGCCTTCCTTCCTTCATTTATTTTCTTTCGTCGTCTCATTTTCAATCATCACATTTTTAACTACCTCATTACCGTAACACTCACTCGCTCGCTCATCAAAATCCATCCTTTTCTCATTTTTATTTTATAAAAATCCTAATAAAAATGAAAACAATATTATTCAAATCATTATTTACAGTTGTTCACACTTGTTTTAATTTATTCTCTCTTTCTCTCTCCTTCCTTCAAATTTTTTTTTATTTTGTGTTTGACCCGCATTTTTTTTTGACTGTGTGAAAAAATAAAACGACGAACGAATCAACACCATTTCACTCATTCACTTACTTACTCGATTATTATTATAATATAAATTTTTTTATTTTTAACTCGGGCGGATTCATTTCAATTTTTTTTTCTTTCCCCTTCCTTTTTTTTTCTCTGCCTTTGATGCTAAAAACGGTCATTTTACATACTTCTTTCTCTCTTTACTTTACTTACTTACTTTTTTGCTTTTTGCCTGTCGTGTCTGTCATTTTGACGACATTAAAAAAATATTGTAAGTTATTATTGTATATCGGCAAAAGAAAAAAACGAGGTTAAAAGGTATATATTATTAAATGTGAAAATTACCCTTTTTCTTTCTCTCTTTGATGATGAACGAAAATTAAAAAAGAACTTATTGAAGTGGAAAAAAAATTTATGTAGGTATCCATGCTTTTTTTTTATTCCTGCAAGAATCAGAAAGAGAGAAATGAATACAAACACAATAACTAACATGCGTGACATGAAAAAAATAAAATAAAAATGAGAACAAGGAAAAAATGGATGAAGAAGAGGAGGAGTGAAAAAAAATATTAGTCAAATGGCGAGGTTAACATGTGTCGAAGAAAGTACGGTAGTAGTGAGACATATAAATTTGCGAATATTTATTTGGTTGTAAAAAACTTGGTTGAAAGTTTTTAAAAAAAATATTTAGTTCCCTAGCACGTCTTGGAAAATTTAGATTTTACCACCAAGAAAAAATGAAAATAATCAAACCTTGACGAACGATAATTTATTTTTTTGAATTACTATCTTTTTCCCCAATACCTAAACTGTTTTTTCTTGTAATCACTTTTCTGAACTTTGAGAACTCGCCTGAAAAAAAGGCTCAAGCTCACATATTTTTTGTTTTTTACAAAAGAGACAATCCCCTTTAATTTTTTTTCATCTTCTTCATTTTTTTGTGTAATAACAAATTACTTCTTTTTTCTTTTTTGATATGATTTTAATCATCAACATCTATGTATTACACACTTCTCCTTTTATTCTTCATCCACCACCAAACAAAATAATCATCATTAACATCATTAAGAAGAAGAAAAAAAATGTCATGCTTTACACAACTTCCGCTGTTGCTTCACTCCTCTCTTTTTTCTCTCTCTCAATTTTTATAACTATGTTTTTATCTAATCGAGATCTTCTGCTGTGCCCCTCTTTTTATTTTCCTCTCTCACTCACTTTTATGTTCTATTCTTATTGCGTATTTAGCGTTGTCGTTTATTTTTGTTTTTGTTTGATTCCTACTGTGTTTCCATCTCGACAAATTCAACAATAGCAAACGAGGAGAGTATGCATGCAACAAAACAGCAGCATTTAGTTAAAGTTTTCAGAAGTATTAGAAAAATAAAAAGACGAAGGACTTATGTCAACAAGAAAAGAAAATAAAAAGCTAAAAATCTCTGTTTTCTATTAAAAATTTTCTCTTCTTTTTTCTTGCCTTTTATTTTTTTTATCTCCCTTGAGTCTCAATGTTTTAATGCATCGTTTTTCATGTATGATTAAAACTCATTTTTATTTCTCTTCTTTTTTTTCTTGTTTGATGTTGTAGAAAAATATTTTTGAAATGGCGCTAAAAGGATGGGGAAAAAAGTGAAGGATGGATAAGGAAGGATATTTGACTGTATGCAAAAAAAAAAAAAATTCTTTACATTGAATTTCAGTATTATTAAAAATTCGTGGCGATACCCAAAATAATTTCGGGTTAACCCGATTGATCTTGCAAACCAGTAATTTTTAACCCATAATTTTTTTCAACAGCTTATAATTCTTTTTTTAGCGACCCTAAAACTAAAAAAGATTTTTCACACTTATTTTAAACACATTTAATTTTTTTTTCATTAATTTTCATTTTATTTGCTTTAAAAACAATTTTGATGATACTAGTAAAAAAAATGCGAGAAGCAAGCAAGTAAAAGCAATGTCATCACATTTTTTTATTTCATGCTTACAACAACAACCGCAAACATTCACTCCTTTAGGGCAAAAGAAAAATATTTTGGACATGCCATTTTTGTGTTTATTTGTGGTGGTTTAATTACACAACTTAATACTTTACACTCTACTCTCTCTTCTTTCTTCTTTTTTATATGTCTAAATGAAATGTGTTTTTTCGCTTCTCATTGCTTTTTTTTATTATTACTTTGTTACTTATGTACTTACTCCACAAATTTAGTTGACGTTGTTGTTACGACAAGAATGAATGTATGTGTATCAAACATTTTAATGGCCATGTCCATGGATGTTTAATGATGATGGTGTTGTTGAGAAACTTTAATAGGCTTTTTTTTGTTAAAATGCTAAATTTGGCAAAAAAATATAAGCTTTTACTTTTTTTTATTGAAAAAAAAATCTGCTCAAAACCATGTTTATCAACTCTTCGTGTCGAGGAGATATTAAGTCCCAATTTAGAGCATGCCACTTTTCTTAGGTTCGCCCGCCTTTTTTTCTTACTGTAGTTCTAAAAGATAATCTTTTAGCAACAAATTATCATTAACCTTGTCATATTAACTTAATTCTTTTGCTGTCACCAAAGCTCATTTGTTTTTACTACTCTTCTCTCTCTTTTTTTTTTAAACGGTTATTTGCAAATAATCAAATTTCATCTTTTCATCCTCTCCCAAAACCCACAAAAAAAATCAACTTCTTATCCAAATTGACTATGACAAATCCATTTTTTATTTTTTAGTTATGCCGCCGTTCAACAACGACGACGACAAAGTTAATCGGTCAATCATTTATGTATAAATAAATAAAATACAGAAAAAAAATGCTTGTGTGTGTGAATTTTACCGAAAAATGAGGGTAAATCGTTTTTTTCTTCTTCGATATATGATGTATAATAACTTTGAAAAGAGAGAGAGATTGAGAGCGAAAAATGCAGTAAAGCTTAAATTCTAAAAATCGACTCAAATTACCCTTCGCGCATTGCTTCGTCGCCGCCATCGTCGCTTCTTCTTCATCGTCGTTCATTTTCTCAGATCATCTTCTTCTCTCTTTTTAATAAATATATTTAATATAACAAAAAGAAAATGGTTTATTTTGATTCAGTGTTAATCTTCTAAAAACCTATCATCGTCGTTTTCATCAAAAGAAAAAAAAGGAAAACGCATTGTCGTCGGCGAACCGAAACAAAATCACCATCGAAAGAAAAAAAACCCAAACATCCAATCGTATTTTAGAAAAGAACTTAATTTTTTTTGGCGTTAAATTGGCGCTGCTTTTTTAGATACTTTTAATTTACTCGCTTGTTTGTTGTTACTGTTTCTTTTTTTATATTTTGAAAACTCGAAAAAAAAAGATATGGTAAAAACAAAAGAAGCTTAACTGCAGCTTAACTTAATTTTTTTCTTCTTCTTCTTTTCTTGTTTAAACTTTGCTTTAAAAAAAGTGTAAATGAGAAATTGAGAATCTTTTTTCTTTCTTTGATGAAACCACGATGAGAAAAAATGATGATGATAGATAGACAGAGAGTTGTGGTTGATGGTGGTTTTTAATTTGTGTAAACACGCTTTTAAAGAAGGAATTGAATTGATATTATTTGGCAAACAAAATAAAACAAAATGAAAAGAAAAAAAGAAGCAAAAATGGAGGATGCGTCGGCAAAAAAAGCATGGATAAAAATGAGAGGAAAAAATGGAATTGCATATTTTTATTATTGGGTAGTAGTAGTTAGTTATCCTCGGTTTCAGAAAGCAAAATTAAAAAAAAAACAAAAATTGAATTTTCTCCAAATTTTCCAGCGAAGTTTAATTTGATTTTTCGATGTTACAATAAAAAATTATTATTTCGTTGCAGTCGTCAAGCCGCGAGAATTTTCTTTTCTTAATTTTACTTTCCCAATATTATTACCATATTTTTAAAACTTTTCATGTAATTGAAAAAAATTCACACCAAACCTTTTTTTACTCCGTCTTTTTATGTATTCACAAATTTCCTTCTGTCATTCTTTTGTTTTTTTTCTTCTTCTTTTGATTGTGCTCTAACTTACTTTCATAAATTTCTATCACTCTCATTTACAAGCAAGCAAGCCATCATCGTTGATGCCAGGCAGAAAAGAAGAAGAAGCAGACGCTCACAATTCCCACGATGTTGATAGGAGGAGTGTTGTTGGTTGATGGGAAACCAACTACTACTACAACAACCACCAATAATGTTCCTACTTCTTTTTTCTTATTCTTTCTTTTTTACTTCTTGAAAATGTAAGCGATATTCTATTCTTTTTATTTTTCTATTTCTCGCTCGACAAAAACGAATGCTTAATTGAGTACTCCTTATTTTTTACTTCTAAGAATTCAAAAGAAAAAAAAGATGCAAGCAAGCGATTTCTCTTGCAAGTGTGTGGGGCTTTTGTTTTAATATAAATTTTTTGGGCTTGAAACATTTTTCTTAAGTTGTATGTTTTACTTACCGTAATACATACATACATATATTTCTTCGCTGCTTTTAAGTTGTTTTCCTGTGTGTGTGTTTTTAACCAAAGTATCACTTTTTCTTTTGCTTGGATAAAAAAGTGTGAAGAGAAAAGAGAGGCTTCTTCGGATGTTTGCTTTTTACTCATTTTTCATGCACATCGTCGTCGATGTTTCGTTGTCGTCTTCTTGATTTCATTCTTGTTTCTGCTAAAAATGTTTTGTTTTAAGAAACCTTACTTTTAGATAATAGAGAAAGGCCATCGAATATTTAAAATGGGGAAAAAAACTAGCCATTACCGGGTTTGCTTTTTGAGGGACAAAAAAGCAGACGATAAAATTAAATAACTGTTTTTCATGTATTTAATCGTCAGCTTTTTTTGTGATAAATAATGATAGGTAATTTTGATGAGATTCGTGTTTTTGAGTCTCCTCAAAAAAAGCCTTCAACAGTTTGCAATTTTTTTTCTTTTTCGCTTGTTTGCTACTTTCTTTTCCTCTTTTTTTCCTTCAACAAATAGACGACTCTCTGCTTTGAGAGTTACCAACCACACCCAAAAAATAAAAACTCGTGTTTGTGATTTGTCACTTTTTTGATGCTTTTTGCTTTCACTATTCTTGTTCTCGATTTAAACTTTTTTTTATTCCTCCTCCTTTTTTCTTACAGTATTCAAAGGAAAAAATCGCCAAAGCCAACAAGAAAAAAATGGGAAAAACAAACATTTTACAAATAAAACTTTAAATAAAAAAGCTTTTTTAATAATGTTTTATAATTTTTATTTGACACATTTACTCTATTATTTTTAACAAACACCGGAAACTCGCTGTTTGACAGCTTCATTTTTTTTTTACTTTCTTTCTTCCATCTTCCATCTCCCACAATCTGATTGACAAAATAAAAAATGTTTTGTTTACGAGAATTATTTGGTTGTGTGAAGCAGCAAACAAAAAAAATTATATTTGACAGGTCTTCGGAAGAAATAATGTTTTTGCAACATACCCACTTACTTACTTCCGATTCCTGCTTCATCTGTCAAATTAATGAATGTGAGTCAATAATACACCTTAAATCTCTCATTTTTGTATTTTGCATTTATTTTATATTTTAAAGAAAGTGAGTTGGATGGGGTTTTCTAATTTGAATTTTTTTGTTTCGCCTTGAATTTGTAGTAAAATTAGCTACCAATTTCAAGATTAATTTTTGCTTGCATTTTAATTATCTTGGGACAGAGTTTTAAGGGATTTTTGATGTTACTATTTTCGTTTGACCAAATACATAAAAATTAAAGCTCATTTCTGAAATTAAATAAAATTAAATATTTCAACGTTTTTCTCAAACTTCCCAAAAACAAATCCATTTTTCATTTAAGATTCATGTTTATGAAAATTTTCAATCAAAAATTATTTAAAACGAGAACAATGTCTTTGTCGTCATCGTTGCCTTTTTGAAATCAGTAGTAGTAGCAAGGATATTAAAAAAAGTGATCCCATTTCATGTTTATTTGATATGACAAAAATCATCATCATATCAATCGCCTTTCTTATTTATTCTGCGCTCTCTTCCTTTCCCTAAAGGCAAAAAAAGAAAAGAAAAGAAGAAAGAGATTTTAATAATTTTAATATGTCATCAAACATTAATAATAATTCTTTCTTTTTTCTTTCTTTTTCGTGGTTTTTTTTTGGCGAGAGATGATGATTATTATATATTCACATTTTTATGATATGAGAGATACATGCATGCATACATGTTATTTATCTTAACGACGATAAAAATGACGAGATGACCACGACGACGATCACAAATAAAAAAAATTTTAAATAAAAAATATTAGATCGCCGGCCATCATCGAAATGGAAGAGGCGAGGATAAGATGATGATGACTGAATGATCTAAAATTGTTTTAGGACCTCTTGTCATCAATAAAAAAAAGAAAAACTAGACATAAGAAAAATTTGTTATTTTTGTTGTTTGGGGTTTAAAAAAGAATAAAGAAAAAGAAGAGTGATTAAAATGTTGTAAAACAAAAACTTAAGTTTGGTTAAGTTTAAAGGCCTCTCTTCTTGGAGGAAGAAAGAAATGTAGGGTAAAAAATGAGGCAGCGTCGATGATTTCCATGAAAGATGATGGATTTTGTTGTAAAAGCTTTGATTCGTTTTTTGTATAAAAATCTTCTTTTTTTAAATTTATTTTACAAAAAAATTTAGTGAATAGCATATTTTTTGGCTCCGAATTAAGTGTTTGCTTTGGCCCAATCCAGCAACCTCGAAACTGCCTAAAAATAATAATTTTGTTAATTTAAATAAACTGTTTTATATTTGCCCAACTTTTTTGAATTTTTCCCCTATATTTTACCTTATTTTTTATATTCCCCTTAATTTTCATTAAACCTTTTCTTTTCTTATTTGATTACAGTAGCAAAGTTCTCTCATCACGTTGAATGTATGTTAGAGATCGCTTGTCAGAAGCATACTTGAATTAATGTTAACTCTTTTTTTTTCCTTCTCTCCTCGTTTGCGCTCCCGTTTTTCATTTCAATTTTTTTCTCGATAAACACCAACTTAAAAAGCAAAATCAAAACCAAGCAAGCAAGCAAATTAGCTGCTATAAAGAAGAAAAAGATGAAGAAGAAGATTTGGTATTTTTGAGGTATTATTGACGACGATAATTCTTCATTCCACTTCTCAGTTAGTTAGTAGCCTGCTTGTCTCATCATTAAAAAAAGTTAATATTATTATTTCTTTTTTCGCCACCGCCGCTCCTCCTTTAATTCTTAAGTGTTTAGAAAATCCTCTTTTCTCTTTTTCTTCATTTTTTCTCTCTTTCTCCTGAGAATGAAGATGATGAGATGGTAGCAACAGCAACAGCAATAGCATCGATATGCATATGTATATGTATGTATATTTGATTGTGAGTGAGTGAGTGTAGTAGTTAAGTTAATAGTAGTCTCAACGATATTGCTTTGCTTTTTTTAAATAAATATATTTTTAAATCAGATTAGATGCTTTCTTTCATTGTAAAAAAGAAAAGTGATTTGAAATTCATTGGTTGCTTGGTTGTTGGTTGAATGATTATTTACACAACTGGTATGCTTGCTTTTTTTTTTGATTGCTTGCATTCGCGAAGAATAAAAAAAAGAGAGAGTTAAGAGTAGTGAGAATATACATATTATACACATACACATATATTCAACATCACCAACCAACCATTAAATTCAATTCAAACAACCCGAACATCAACAAAATTCTTTAGAGACGAAAAAGAGTTTTTTTTTTTGCGCTAACTGCTTCTTGAGATTAACACTCCTCTCTTTCAATTTATAAAAATTTGATATCAACAAGCTTTTTTTTTGTTTTGTTTGTCTGTCAGATATAAAACTTTTCTTTAAATTAGCGATACTGCTGCAGCTAATATGATATTAAGAAGATTGAAAAGGAATAGAATAATTTTAATAGCAACATAAGATTCTCAAAAATGATGATGATGACAAACAAACACAACAACGGTAGCAACATCACTTTTTATTTATTCGTTAGTTGCGCTTTTTTTCGGTGAGTACTTCTTCAAAAGTTAAAAAAATTATTTTAAAATGAAATTGATGCTTTTGACGACTGTAGTTAGTTAGTTCATCACATCGTCATTATTGCTAAATGTAAGTGGTAATGAAATGTTGTCGTTGAATTTAAAAAGCTAATAGAAGCTTGATTTTATTTTATTTTTTTGATTGGAAAATGGAAAGAGAAGTGGAAGCTTTTTGGAATTTTTATTTCTGTTTGGGATGCTATTAACTTTTTAAACCCTAGACTTCTTAAATTTAGTTTTAAATTTTTTAAAGAAAATTAGTATCTTTTGGTAGGCCATAGATAGATTTATTTAAACTTTTTGTTTTGAAAATCCATTTTGAAATTTCTTTTTCTTTGACACATAAATACTCAAATTTCTTTATGTCTGCCATTAAAAATCTCTGCATCTACAGTATCTTCGCATCCATAAAATATTTTTTTTAAACCTAATTTTTGTTGTCATTAAATCATTAAATTAATCTCATCAAATCAAAAACAAAACAAAAAAAATGTCCAGATGACAAAATAAAAAAATATTTATCGCCATTAATTTTAGTAGTTTTTTTAACACCTGCTTTAAATGGCAATGGATTGAGAATGAGATGGATGAATATCACTTACTTAAATCTCACACATTTTCTATATAAAAAAATAATGATGGCAGCACATCTTTCATTTAATATGTATGTTTAATAATGTCACCGCAACACTTTGAGAAAGAGAGAGAGAAGACCTCATCCATCACTTTAGTGCACATTTTATTCCATTCCCTTAGAGGCTCTTTCCATGTTTTCTTTTCGTGGATTTATTCTATTTTGTGTTCGAACATTTTTTTGCTGAGTTGATGAACAAAAAAATGGCCAATCATGGATGAAAGTAGTAAACATGGTTGTCATGTTGTTGAAAAACACGCTTTTTTGCATTTTTACAGTAACCCTTTCTTTTCTCCTTTTTTTTCTTTTTTTGTCGTCGTCGGCGTTGTCGTTGAAAACAAGCGCAAACCCGTGTTTTTCTTTCAAAAAAGAGGAAACAAAGCTCTTTTTTTCCTTCGTCGGTTGGGTTTTAGTTTTCGATGTTTGTCCGCGACGGTTAAAACATATGTTGAACATCTCTCATCTCCGCCTCCAATGTGGATGAAAAAAAGGCGGAGTTTTTTTTATTAATAAAAAAATTTTATTCACCATTATTAAAGTTTTTTTGGGGTTGGAAATTCGAATGTCGAGATTTTTAGGTAGTGCTTTTTTTGAAGGACAAACAACGAAAACAAAAAAATAACACGAATTTAACTAACTCGAGCAGGAAAAAAAATGAGAGAGGTATCAGTTACAAAAAAAAAGAAGCAAGCGATGATGCGACGACGTGCAAAGTAGCAAAAACAGCCGAACAAGTGAGTTAAGCGGAAAGAGAAGAAAAAATGTGGAGTCTAAAAAATAAATTTGTGTGTGTATGTGTAAAATAAAAGCAAAAAATAACGGTTTCTTTTGATTACTATCTCTCTCATTAACGACGACTAAATTCAATGTCAAATGTATATTAATAAGTTACTTCAGTGTTGCTGCTACCTTAATTATTAGCCTCCGCCCATTTTTTTTCATTTTTTCTTCTTCTAAAACTCGAGTTGAAAACAAAACAAAATTTTATTCTAATTTTAAAACTTTCCTCGACTGGCATCATCAGCATCATTGTCACGCTATGTATTTTTTTGTTGTTGAGTTTTTTGTTGTTCAAAATTCTAAAAAAAATTTTAAGGACTTGACCTTTTTGTGAACTAAGCATCTAGCGTTACTGTCTTCCAAGAAGAAAAAAAAGAAGTGTAAGTGTCTTAAAATGGCAACAAAATTTTCTTTGAAGCAAAAAAATTCTTTAAAACAATGCTCAACTTTTTTGGAATTTTTTGTATTTATGCTTGCTTTAACATCTAAAAAAGAGTAAAAACAATAGTAACTTTTTTTCTTCTCATTTTCTTTGGGGCATGCATACAACATATGTTTTTGTACTTTTGTTATTTTTAATTTTTATTTTTGTCGAATCTCCGGTTTTGACATTACTTATTTTTTGTTGTTTAGCGTGTTTGAAGAAATTTCTTTTGCTTTTTTTTGTCATGTCTTCGACGTGTTATTATTACCATTTTCCATGTCTTTCTTGGTTACTTTTTTTATTATTTCTGCTTCAGTTTGAGTTTTTTTAAATATTTTTAGACTTCGAAGCAAAGTCAAAATTTTGAAGCAAATTCTAAAATAAAATAGCCAAGAAAACAAAAAACCCAATACCCAAAATTTTTACCGTTGATTTCTTCCAGCTTTTCCGTTGCCGCTTTTTTCATCTTTTCAAAGAATTCATTCTTCCTGTGTTTTTTTTTTCTTCCAAAATTTTTTATTCCATTCTCTTTTTTTTTCGCCGATGCTGTCAAAAAACATTCATTCAAAAACCACAAAAAAAATTGAAAAAAACAAATGTAATGTTTATGCATCAATTTTCTGTTTCTTGTCATGAACTTTTTTATTTATTCGTGTGATATAATGTTTAACATTCATTTTTCTCTAATCAAAGGCACGAAAAAAATATTTCAAAAAAAAAAAAGCGAAGAGAAAGAGAAACGGAAAAAGAAAATGGAAGGAATGTAATAATGATGATTCTTCTTTCTCTCTTCATTAATTTTTTTCATTTTTTTTTGATTTGGCTGTTGTTGATGATGATCAGGGTTTAAAACAACATTTTTTCATGTTTGTTTTAATAATAAAAAACAGCGGAAGGAAATGATTGGTGAAGAAACAGAGAGAAAGAAAATCTCGTGATAAAATCCTTTTTATGACTTTTTTATGATTAGTTTTTTGGAATTTGGCTGAAAAAAAGTTAGTTAAAAGTTTATGGACCGGACCCACCACTTCCGTTTCGAGATCAAGAAGCTCAATGGCTTTGGTTTTCATTGGGAAATTTTTAAGTACCAAAAGTAAATCGATTTTAGTGATTGGAGTTGGGTCATTTTGAGAGCCATGAAATTTTGTTACTCATGCTTGAGTTTTTGGTTTTTGAGCGGCGTTAAATAGCTGTGGCAATTTTAGTTTAAAAAAATGTAAGCAAAATATTTAGCATAATTTTTGTTGATTTCTTAATTTTCACTTTAATTTTTTAACGTTTTTTCTTCTTCTATTTTTGAGTTACTCCTTCACCACAATTTTTTTTCTTCTCCCTGTGGCAGCAACAATAACAGCTTGTAATCATCACTTCCCATCTTCTTCTTCCTCCTATTCTTTTTTATTCCCATAATTTTTACTCACTTTCTTTAAAATGACCTTCTACATCTTTTTTTTTTGTTCTGTTCTGACAAGTTAAGAAAAAAACACGATAACTATGTAACTCCATTTTCTGCTGCGCGTCTGGTGTTTATGTGTATATATATATTTGACCGCCCATGGAGTATGGAGTTACTGCATCATCATCGAGGCTTCCAGCTGAGTTTAGATTTTATTTTTTACCTTTAAGTATGTTAAAATTTTAAGAAGTATATCAAAATCATCTTTCTTCCTTCCTTCCATCTTTTCTTTTTTGACAAGGGACAAGGGCATCGTTGACAATGACAAAGAAGCTTCTGTTGTTCTTCTCCTTACTTTTCTTCTTCTTTTTTCTTATTTCTCTCGTTTATTTGTGTGTCTTTAAAAAAGTTATTTTTTTCTTCATTTTTTCCCCTGGTACAAGGTAATACTTATGACACATTTTTCTTTCTCTTTCTTAATCTTGTTTGATGATTCTGTAGTTATTTTTATGATTTTTTTTGTGAAGTAAAGCGAGAAAAGAAAAAAAGCGCCAGAAGAAAAATCAAATAATCTTTTTTGTTGTTTGTTGTAAATTTCAATGTCAAACAAGACGACGACAAAAAAATACGGTAACTCGAGAGAGAAAAAAAGTAAAAACTTTTTTGGGTTTTTGTAAATAATATGTATTTCGGAAAATTTTATTTCCTAGAAAAAACTCGAAGCCTTTGATTTTCGTTTCGCGAAGGCACTTTTATTTTTGTCTCAGACATACAAAATTTTTTCCAAGACTCATGCAGTAAATTACCATAAAAAAATAACAGCATTTTAACCTAAAAATTTTTTTCAAAAAATAAAAACAATAATTTTTTGAATTTTTTATTTCATTTTCAAATTAGTTCTTGACAGATTTTCAAATCACATACATACCCTTGCTTGCTGGCCGCCATCTGCCATTCTTATTCTCTTTCTTTCTATATTGGCATTATCGCTTTCTTTCTCTCTCCTTATGGCAACTAACTCACTAACTAACGAACTCATTTACATTTAATAAAAATAACTGAGAATTTGGAGAAAAAAAACTGATTGACTCCTTTATTTATTTTTTCAATGACACTAGTTTTTATTTCATTTGACGTGTCATCGTCGTCTCCTTCTTTTTTCCATAAGCTTCCTTACTCCTAAAAAAATATTTTGAAATTTTTTCTATCATTTGTTTTTGCCAAAAAAAAAATCATTTTTGATTCTCTCGTGTTTCTTCTCTCTTTCATTTTTTATTGTATTAATCATTTTCATGTTTCCTTGATGTTGTTGTTTTTAATTTTTTTTTGGTTGGGTGCTATTAACAAAAAAGAACGAAACAAAAGTTTTTCTCCATGTCTTTTAATTTAAAGAGAAGAAACAAGAAGGAAAAAAATGATTGAGTGATTAATAAGTGTTGTTCATGTTTTTTTTTTGGAATCAAAGCCAATATAAATGAACATGAACAGAGAAACATGAAAGGGAGCCTTTCCATGTTTTTTGCTTTTTTATTAGTGTTAATGCGTGTTTCCCAAAGTCAATTATCCCATACATTTAGAGAAAAAGAAAAAAAAACATGGTCAATCCGCGAAAAGGAAAGATAAGAGATTATGACGGATGACCTTTTTTATAATATCTTTTTAAAATCTTAAAAATTTATTTATTTATTTGGGTTTTATTTACCGCAAAGAAAAAAAATATATTTGTAATAAGGTTGGATTTTTTCGATTTTGAGTCACGCAAATTTTTGAATAAAAATATTGGGGCGAAAATAATGTTTCTGCAATGAAAAAAGCAGGAATGGAAAGAACATTAAAAAGCTTGCAACGTTTTTTGGATTTTTTTAAAATACAATAAACCTTTTTTTGAGATCCGTCCTTGTCACTAAAAAAGTTTTATATACGCGCGCTGAAAACTGAAGTTCTGAGGTTTGTTTATGTTCATGAACCACTAATCCTTCCCCATTTTTTTGTTGCCATTTTTGGTTCTCACCTTTCCTTAATTCTCACTTAAGATCGATCATTCCAAAAACAAACAATACACACTAATACATATCCCCTCTTTTCATGGTACTCATCCATAAATGATTCCATTTAACTTCAAATTTTTTATATTTTTTCTAATCCTTGTTGTTTGACACTTAATAAACCATAACAAAATAAATGGTCAAATCTTTTACTTTATTCGAAAGG
The DNA here is from genome assembly GCA_028622995.1 of Panagrolaimus kolymaensis. Lineage (NCBI taxonomy): Eukaryota > Metazoa > Nematoda > Chromadorea > Rhabditida > Panagrolaimidae > Panagrolaimus > Panagrolaimus kolymaensis. Next base: position 233,072 of record JAJQJQ010000029.1, on the reverse strand, counting down.
GAGTGAATCAACTTGAAAAAAAAGAAAATAAAGGAAGGATACGATAGAATTCTATTGTTTGCAAGAAAAAAAAATTTAAATTGGATAAAAACATTTATTTATGTATTATGTTTTTATCTCTTAGGGAAGTGCTTAATAAATTTGAATATATCAACAACACTCTCTCTTGATTTAGATATAAGTAGCCGCCGACATAGAAATAGAGAAAGAGGGGAATGAGACTCCTCACTCTTGAAAAAAGAGTGATGGCAAATGTTTCAAGAAAAAAGTTATTCATGCGCGGCAAAAAATAAAAGAATGAGAAAATATTATTGTTTGACAGAAATTTTTACCTAAAAGCTAATTACTTTTTTTGAATATAACATTTTTTTTTGAAAAGCTCCAACAAATAAATGTAAAAAATACCAAACATACATATTTTTTGTTTGGATTCGCTTATCATGTTTTTAATATTTGCGTTCCCCATTCTTTTTTCTTTCCCCTTCCTTTTTTTTTCTGACTCCGCCTATTTTTTTTGTCGTCTTCATTCTTTTCTTCTTTTATTTTATGAAGAAAAGAAAAACAAGGCGTTTCGTGTTCCTTCGAGTTTTTTGGTTGTTAAAACATCGTTTTTTTGATTTTGGTTTCGTGTTTATATTATTTTTACTTATTTTTATTTATTTTTTTTAGTAAAAACAATTTTGTTACTCAAATTTGTTGAATCAATTATTATTTTAATTATTTTCAACTACGATATTAAATTTATTCATTCATCATTACCCCATTAAATCCACTACCATCAAAAATTTCTCCAATTCAGGAGTCGTCGCAAAAAAATACACCTACGAGCACCCCTGTTACAGAAGCAGCAGCAGCCATAATTACTTCATCCACGCCCAATTCAAAATTATCTTCACCCGTGGCTTTAGCTTCGGCTTCAACTTCAGCTGCATTGAGTCAACAAACTTCACCAACAACAAATATGAATAACAATAATAATAATAACAATGATACGATAAGATTATTAGCTGCAAGTGGGCCATTGATACAACCTAATTTTCCATCGGGATTGCAAACTCGTCCACCAATGATTCCACCAAATATGGCAGCAGCCGCGGCGGCTACCGCAGCAGGAATGGATCAAGCTAATCAATTTAATCGAGCATTACAAGCTCAAATGTTTGCTATGTGTCAAAATGTTCCACCAGTAAGTTTTCAATTTTAAAATAAAATAGTTATAGTTTTTTAAGCAACCCAAACCCAAAAAAAGACATAAATGATTTTATAAAGAAAAATTGTCGCCTGCCACTTTTTTCGTTCATCAGTAACTTTTTTAAAGTTGAAAACTTTTCATTTTTACCGCTTTTAAAAAGATCCTATCGTATCCCAAACTCCTAAAACCTAACCTTTTAATAAACATTTTTTTTTGTAGGAAGAACTCATGGCTCATTTACCTCGCCAATATATGATGGACCCATCTGGATTTAATCCATATTTCTTTGCGGATCATAAACGTAAAAATGCTACCCGAGAAATAACTCAACCCCTTAAAATTTGGTTAACGGATCATCGAAAAAATCCATATCCAACTAAACCTGAAAAAGTTATGCTTGCTATGGTTACTGGAATGTCTTTAACTCAAGTAAGTATTTTTTCCTTACATGTTTTTTTGATTTTTTGCTAGGCAAGGCTACCGTATCCTTTCCTCCTATTTATTTTTATGTTCATGTTCGAAACGGTCAATTAGCTGGTTGCACTCCCTTTCTTTTTCTTTTTTGGGAAAAGGATCGTTCATTCTTTTTCCTTTTCAAATGAATAAAAAAAAATCTAGTAAAAAAGTGACTTTAAATTTATTTAATATTTTTTATTCTACTAAAGCAATTTAAAAAGTAAAAAAAACAATTGATTGAGTTCCATGAAAAAAAAATGAAAGAGTATAATTTTGGGGTTCCATTGAAATTTATGAAAAGCAAAAACCGAAGAAGAAGAAAAAAAAAGTTAATCTATTGAATGAACGAAGAATATTTTATTTTTTTATAGGTTTCAACATGGTTTGCAAATGCTCGAAGAAGATTAAAGAAAGAAAATAAAATGACTTGGTCTCCACGAAATGGAAGGGGAGATGATTCGGATGATGATGATGATAATGATAATAATGATTCATTGGATTTATCTTCCAATGATTTAAAACAACTACATCATCAACAGCAATCAGAAGAAATTATAAGACCCCAAATAAAATCTGAAATGGATTCGCCTAAAAAATCAAATAAAATTTGGTCCATTGCTGATACAATTAATCCAAGAGCTGATTCAGCAGCGAGTAATGTTTCATCCAATTCAAAATCATCCCAAATTCATGCAGATGAGAAACCACAAACAAATCTTCCAACTACTTCAAATTCAATTCTTGGCCATCAACCAACTTCCTCAGCCTCCTCCACAACAGCCATTCTTGGATCAAATATGTCCCCTGTAGCTCAAAATGGAATGGGAGGATTTCCAAATCCTATGTTAATGTCAGCTATGGCTGCCGCAGCGGCAGCAAATGGAGGAGGAGGAAATCGTTTACCATTACCTCAACAACTTTATGCTTTTATGCAGCAACAACAACAAGCAGCTCAAGCTCAACAAGCCCAAGCTGCTGCGGCTATGCAACAGCAACAAATTGCAGCAATGTTAAGAAATGCAGCGGGAAATTTTCCACCTATGTTTTTAAATAATTTGTTTATGCCTTCCGCTGCTGCAATGGCTGCAGCTGCAGCAGGAATTTCTAATCTTCCCCAACAACAACAACAACCATCCACTTCTTCACCTTCTCCAACCCTTAATGATGGAATTAATAATACATCTTCAACTAATATTGATTGTGGTAAGTTGAATTTTTATAAAAAATTTGCATAAAATTAAAAAAATAAAATAAACGAAAATTTGCTTTTTTAATCAAAAAAGGTTAAAATTATTTTGGTTATAGGACCGATTTTTTTTCGTGATAGTAAATTTTTTCTATTCAATAATACCCACTTTTTGTGGTGGTAATTTTGCTTTTAGTGGGTCAAATAAATCAATCAATTTGCATGCTTCCATTTATTTTGTCATATTAGCTTGCTACTGCTTATTTATTTTACAACCACTACCACCAAAAAAAACTTTTTATTAGTCGTAAAACACTTCAAATTAACACTCCATTAAAAACTTTATTTTTTTCTTGTATGCTAACAAAAATAAAAGAGGAAGAAAGGCAAAAAACATTTTTTTTACTGATAAAAGTGTGGCGTAGTAGTTGTTGCTGCTGCTTACCTCAAAAAGATGAACTTCATCCAGCAATTTTTTCTTCTTCTTCTACTTAAGATACGTTGTTTAAAAAAAGCTCAGACATGTTTTTCATTGTAGAGAAACATGTAAAATGCGAGTGTTGATTGATAGTCGTCAATTCAATCATACATACATTTTTTTTTTGAGGAGGGATAATCTTAGTGTTCTTTTCTTTCGTTTTTTTTTCTAGCTGATAAGGAAGGCGCTCAAACCTTTTAGTTTCAATATATAAAAAAATATGTATGGAAAAAAATGAGTAAAACATGGCTTTTTTAAACTTTTTTTGCAAGGATTAATTTTGATGATAATAAAAAAAATTGTTTATGCTAATTGGGAATTCGGATTTGTGGCCGCCAATTTGATAGGGAAAGTTTCGCTATTTCTGGAGCAACTTTGTTCGCTTCAAAAAAAGCATGAATCATTCTGGAAATTTCTAAACCTGCGAAAGATTTCGAAAAAAAATGATATTTTAAACTTTTTTTCTTGTTTGATTATTGATGATTTTTCAATTGTCATTCATTCATTATTCTTGTTGTTGTTCAAACATGACTTTTTCTTGCATACACACACACACTCACATCATCATCCTACTCATCTATCTCACTCTATCTTTTTTAAACTTTATTTTATAGCTCCAGTATCACTTTTTTAAACATAAAAATGAATGAAAACTGCAACCAATAAAAAAAAGTTTGGTTGTGATTTATTATCCCCGCTGCCAATCGTTTTCATCGTCATGGATCAGTTAGGTTAATTAAAAATGTTAATGATAACGGCGAAACTGGCGAATATAAAAAAAATTGAGAGAGAAGAAACACGCGCAATCTAAACTAAAAAAAATGTTTGATTATTTTGTAATTAAAACAAAATTAGTGAAAATTAGTGTCTTTCGTTTCTTTGTTATTTTGTTTTACAACACCCGAAGAAGAAAAAAACTTTAATAAGATTAATTAAGTTTTGATTGGGTTAAAATAATAAACACTTCCGTTTAAGACTCAAAAAATAAAAATAAAAAAGAATGGTAATAAAAGTTCGAAGTTGAACCAAATTTTTTCGATGATGGGGAATCTTAATTTTTTGCCATAAAACTATTTTTTTTTGTTGGATGAAAAAACCGAAAACAAAAAAACCTATAAACACTTGCAATTTTTTTTTTATTTGACGACGACATTCTTCAATAAAAAAACCTTTTTTAAGAAACTCGCGCGCGTAATTAAAGAAAATAAAAAATAGGTAATTAAAAAAAGAGTCGGGTGGCAGCAGTTGAAATGCAATAATAGCTTCCATTTTTAACGAATTAAAAAAAGGTATAATCACTTTTTTTTGCGGTATTAAAACAAAAACATAAAAAAGAGAGGTAAAAAAGTAAAGAGATCATGGGCGGTCAAATTAATTTAATTTTTGAAGAAAAAAAAAGAAAGAAATTTGATTTGAAAAATATAATTTTTTTATTTTAAAAATTATAAAAAACGAATAGCGATAAAGAAGGAGAAAATGGCATTGAAAAAAAATGATTTGATGATGACAGTCGCTAAGCATCAAAGAAGAAGCAAAAAATAAATAGAAATAATTATGGAAATTATAATTTGGAAAAAATATTTTAAAAAACACAAATAAAAAAATAATGAATTAGGGAACCTTTAAAAAAGCCGCGAAATTTTTTTTATGTTATTGAATTTAAAAATACTCAAATTTCTAATCTAAAACAATGATATAAAAATTTTCAAAGATTACTAATAATAATTTTATTGGGGCTTTCAAATAATTAAATTTCTCATTTTAGACACTACAGCTACAACCACCGTGTCATCATCCTCCAATCAAGCCAACACATCTGGTTCAGCAACTTCCACATCTGAAGATTGTTCATCTCCACCATTAGCTGTACCATATGAACTTAAAATTAAAACCACTGAATTAACAACAACAACAACCCCATCAATTAAATCAACATCAAATAATTCATCTCCAACTTCCAATATTTCTTCTTCTGAGCTTCATCATGTTCTTTAATCCTCACCTTAGGCATTTTTTATTTAAAAATATTAATTCTTTCTAACAACAAAAAATTTTTAAGTAACTAAAAAAATTAATTAATTTCATTTTACTTTACTCATCATTGTTCAAATTAGAGCTTTCTTTTTTTTCTTCTCTATCGAAGTATTATTATTTTTATTGTGGGAGTCATAATTTTTGCTTTTTTTTTAGCTAACAGTATTTTTTTATTTTTAGACTTTCTTTTTTTTGAGATATATTTTTATGCAAAGTTTTTTTGTGGAGTTGCTTGAAATCAAATTTTGCTTTCTAAAGTTCTATGGAGCATTTGTTTTCATATTCTTTCAACAACTTCTAAAAAAACTAATTTAAAAAGAAAAACAGTATTTGCGGTGGCTTTTTTTATGTTTATCCATTTTTTAAAGTATTTTAAATTATACCTTTTCTCATTGTTGTCTTTGCATTGACCTTTATTATTTTTTTATTCTTCTATTTTTGACACTTTTTTACACTTTAAAAAACATGACTTTATTTTTATCAATATTTTTTTGTTTGATTTCAAAAGAAAACAAAAACTTTTTGCCTCAGTATTAATAATTGTATTTTTCTTTTTTTCAATGCTTTTTTGCTTTCTTTATTTTTTCTTTCTTTGTCGTCTTTTTATAATATTTTTTTTGTTTTGGCCGGAGCAATGCACTCAATTCAGTGACCAAATATTATTTTCTTATTTCTTTTGTTTTATAATATTTTAATTTTTGTAATTTGTCGATTCTAACACCAATTTTTTAATTGACGAAAATGATATTATTGTTTTTTAAATAATAAATTTTTTGATTAAAAAAATGTTTATAAAGCAGCTTTGTGAAATGAGAGAGTCCAATCAAAGAAGCAGCATCGATAACTAAATTTTGAGTTTGAAAAAAATTGAGGAATTCAAAAGCATTTTTCTCTTCGTTAAATTTTTTTCCAAAATGGCTTTTGAATTGTCAATGCAGATTAAACGGTTTTCGTTGAATTACGACAGACATATAAAAGTGCAAAAAACGGAAGATGAGTTATCCAAAACTTCACTAGGACATTAGGTGAAACGTTATCATTCCATTATCAAAAGATTAGCAACATTTTTGTTTGAATGTGAACGCTGCTTTTCTTTAATTTTTTTTCTTGCAAAAAAATGTAGTTTTTGCTTTATGTTTTTTTTGTTGATGCAACAAATATTTACTTCCATTTTTTTTTTGCAACTTCTGTGTTTTACTTTTATTTTTCGTATTTTCTTTTTCCGTTTTGCTTCAAAACCAATTAAAAAAGTATTACATTTTAGTTTGTTTATTTTAGGCTGACACAAATACAGAATTGTGACAACACAAACACACACACACCTTTTGTCAAATTTAACTTTTTTCTTCTTCTGCTATCAATTTATCATTCAAAAATTAAGACACGAGAGAAAGAATGAGAGAGAATCAAAACCATGTCTCTCTTCCATCAAAGAAAAACGTTAGTTTTTCTGATATAAAAACCAATGTTTTTAAACTTGTTTTTACCTTGCAAACATTCTTTTTTTTATTATTATTTTATGTTTGAAAAAAAAAGTAATCGGAAGACATAGATTTTTTGTTGATTAAAACAAAATCAAATAGTAGTAATACTTGGGTCATATTCATTAATCACTTTGTTCCCACTCATAAAAAAAATATAATGGTCCTCGTCGTTTATTTTTATTTTTTATGGAAGGTAATGTAAAAAAAGGTAGCGAGTGATTGAAAAAAAAACATGAAGACCCAAACCTTTTTTTTTGATTGTGGCATAACTTCTTTTTTAGCGAAAACGATAAATGTTTTATAAGGTTTTAAAAAACTCATGAAAAAAAAAGAAGGAGGGAAAAGAGGTAATAAAAAAAAGTTTCTCCTTTTTCTCGTTCTCTCGGTGGCAGGCATACAGCAAGGAGAAGAAAAGAAAAAAGAGTGGTGTAACACAACTTTTTTTTTATTTGAGAGACAAAGATGAACAAAAAAAATGATTGACTATATTTGTTTCTTAATCAAAAAATAAATAATTTTTGTTTGGTGGAGATGATGGCATTTTTATGGCTTTCCGACGAGAAAGGAGGCAACAATATTTGGACGACGGGAAAAAGGTAGTCCAATGTCAAGAGGGCTAACTTGACTGTCATGTATATTTATTAATTGAGGGATTTTTTTATATGATCGATAATGCAATGAAAAAAGAAAAGCCACACGTTCAAAAGTTTTTTTGATAAAAATTACAGTATTTTTTCGCTTCGACATACATTGTCTTAAAAGAACGAAAAGAGTCATATCTTTTCAATTATTTTACATTTTACATTTTCTGCATTACTAATAAGCTTATTTAAAAAAGAAAAACAGATGTCTTTTGAAGAAAATAAAAACCTCAAATAGACAAAATAAAAGACAAATCCGGAAATTGAAAAAGCTTACATGAAAATGAAGAAGACGATGCTTGCTCTTCTTTGTTTTTACCAACAAAAACAAAAAAAATGACATTCTTTCTAATTTCCTCCTGCTCTTCTTCGTCTCTTTTTTTTAGATGTAAAAAAGGCGGCAAAAAATGAAAAGTAAAAAAAGGAAAGATGATTCTCTCTTTTTTTGTTCTTTGCTTGCTTTTTTTAGTTTTCTATCTCGTAGATAGACAATTTCCTATTTTGTTCGGATTATGTAAATTTAAATTGAGTTTTAAAAATAAAAATAAAAAGAAGATATGTATATGTTTGTTGTTGTGCTTGTTGTTGTATTAGTGTTGACAGCTTGATTGAAAAAAAATTTTTAGTTGAGTTGAAACATATTTTTGAGGGATCGAACAAACTAACAAAAAAAACTTTAATTAACAGTCAAGAAAAAGCAAATATGTATTTTTTGGTTTAAAAAAAATATTTAGTTTTTATCAAAACATTTTTATCTTTGGGACATAGAGACTTACAAATAGTTTTTTGTCGGAAGCCATATTTGAGTCAAATCACAAAAGTTTGCATTTTTTTCCACCAAAAGAAGTCATAATCTTTTTTTACAACATGGCAGTTTTATTTTTTTAATGTTGTTTTTATAAAGTCGTCGCAAATAACCTCTTTTTTACTCTCTATTTTTTGATTGCATAAACATTGAGACATAAGTCAACTATATACTCTCATCTCTTCAAATCGCCATAGTTATTATTGTTGTAACTTTTGTCCATCGTTTTCTTTTTTCTTTTTTTTGTTGCTTTTGCCAGCCATAAAAAAAAAAGTTTATGTCCTCGCTTGCGCAATCTTAAACTTGAAATAGAGCAGCGATTATGCGACTGCTTGCCTTGCCTGTGTGTTTTAAGAAAAAAAAATGAAGAGAAGAAAAGCTAATCTTTCACACATTTTTTTTTGTTGCTGTATCCTCGTGTCGTGTCAGATAATCGTAAATTTTAATAAAAACAATATAAAAAAAGGTAGTTAGGAAGAAAGAAATCAACTCTCGGTCGACACCGGAAACAACAGTTGCTATTAATCTGAATACACAAAAAAGGTCAAGAATATAGCAAAAGGTGTAAAAAAGTTTTAAACTGTTGTTTTTGAGCTCAGAAAAAAAATCAAAGAAACTAAATAATAATTGTAGCAAGGGAATAGTGAAAAATCCACAAATATGCAACATTTATTTATTTTTTCAGATCTGTGATTGATAGAAACACTAAATTTGTAAATTAGAATTTACTCTAATTCTTTTGAGACCAAAAATTAATTTTTCTTCCTCTAAGAATTTGCCATCCTTTTTGTTTGGAAAAAAAGAAATCAAAATCTATTACAAAAATAAATATTTGGTAATTGTTTGTTTCACTTTGTTACGGGTTTTTTTTTGTACGTTACAACACCAAGCTTTTTCTTTCTGTAAAGTACTTACTTCTTTCTTCTTTTTTTTCTTTCAAAGTTGTCAGAGACACTTTCGTTTTAGTTTTAAGAGTTTATAAAAACTTGTGTGAAATGAGATAATCACTTTCAAGTATTCAAACAAGCAGAAACATTTGTTTTTGCGGACACTTGAAATAAACAAACGAAAAAATTAAGTAAGTGGATGTGAAGCAACAAAAGTAAAAAAGCTACTACAACAAAAAAAAAGTGGGGATAACTTGTCAAAAATGTTAGTTGTTAATGTTTAGGGAAATACTTATGTTTAACAAAACAAAAAAGATTTATTCTTCTTGCCTTTTGTTTCTTTTGCAACAACAACAAAAAATTGAAGCAACAGAAAAATAATTTCCAGGGATATTCAAAACAAAAAATGAAAAGTAATAATGGTTTATTTTTTATAAACCAAAAAAGCAAGGACCTTTGAACTTTGGTAAAATTTAATGAAAGAGGAAAAATTGGAGAATTCTTTGGTGTGGCACCATTAAGACTGGGAAACGACACACACACACACGTCAATCGTGTTATCAAAAATGGTGAAGAATAAATGACTTTACCAAAGAGTTCTTCTTCTTTGATGCATCACTGTTTTTTTTTTGCTGACGAAACAGTCCAAAGCACAAAAATAAAATGTAAGCAACAAAAAATGCCTTCCTGTAAAAAACTGTATTTTTCCATTCAAAAAATGAACTTATGTTTCAGAGTAAAAATGAATAAAAAAAAGCAATCAAGTAACTGAAATCAGAAAAAGTTTAAAAATTATTTATTTCGGTACTGTATTTTTTTTAACTTTGAAGTTGCTTAACACTTTTCTCTTGTTTGACATCCATCAAGAACATTGATGCTGAAAAAAATTTATCAACAACCTACCAAATAAAAAAAGCGATGTCTAATGATAGAAGAAACAAATCTTATCAATAAATTTAAGAGTAAAGAGAAAAAATGTTCGACGTTTTAGTTGTTTTTTTATTGATGTTTTGTCTGAGCTTGATTGATTTATAGATTTTTTACTTTCAAGGAAAAAAAGAATAAGCATCCATCAAACAATTTTAAAAGCTTTTTTAGAAGAAAAAAATACGGTAATGAATTTCTCAAGAAAACTTTTTTAATTGGAAGCATAAAATTTTTTGGATTACACTCATATTTTTTTTTCAACTTTTTATTTTTTATTCAGCGTTATCATACATACTTTTTTTCTATGTATGTAAGCTTAAAATTTGAACATATCGAACACTACCTAACTAGCAAGAACATATATGTATGTTTGACGTGATCAGTTGCAAACAAAAAAAATGAAAGCTATCAAGCTGTTCGATTACATCGCTATTAAATATTTTAAGCGGATTAAAAGTTTTTCTTTTTTTACATGGAAAAATAGAAAAAGACTTGCTGATAGTTGTTTGTCATCGTCGTCTGAAATTGATTGAAGAAGTATGTATTTTTTTATTAGAAAAAATAAAACTCAAGCAACAAAAAAAAACATAATTATAAAGGGAAATGAAAAAAATATTTTGAAAGCAGCCAAAAAAGTAAAGCAGCATACTATAATCGAAAGTCCAACTTCAAAAATTCTTAGCGTTGAGGTATAAACCACCCATCAAATGCATATTACCGCTTTTTATTATACTTTTATTTTTAAAGTTACTTTGGTTATGCCATATCGACTTTATTAAAAAAAAATAAAAAAAATTACAGTATTTTCTTAGAAATATTAAGAAAGCAAACAAAACCCAAGGTTAATATACTCTACTAACTTCATAAAAGTTGCTTGTAATTGACCTTCATTAAAAAAATTCTTTGCCATTCTTAAATCCGATTAACCTCCTCCTGCTTGCTTGCTAGGGTTCCTACAATTCCCCGAAACCGGGGATTTTCCCCGATTCCCCGGCCCGGGGAAACTCCCCGATTCCCCGTCCCCGACGAATATCGTTCCCCGGCCGGGGATTCCCCGACTCCACTTCCTCAGTCGGGGAATCCCCGACTCCCCGTCCCCGACCCATTTTTTATTCCGGGGAAAAATATTTTATTTTTAAACATGAGATTTGCTTTAAATAACCTCTCACCAATACTAATTAAGGCTAAATATGCTATGATTAACACACAAAAAAATATTTTTCCTTCAAAAATTAACATTAAAAAATTTTCGGGGAATTCCCCGGTTACTTTTAGAATTTCGGGGATTCCCCGATTCCCCGTCCCCGACGAATGCTCTCCCCGGCCGGGGAATTCCCCGACTCAAAATCCATTTTCGGGGATTCCCCGTTCCCCGACATTTTCGCATTTCGGGGAATCGTCGGAACCCTATTGCTTGCTTATTCTTGACCATCATCATCTCGAACTAATTCAAAAAAAAAAGTGGAGAAAAGAAAAAACTCTCTTTAAAGTTTTACCGCTGCTTTGTTGTTGTTTTAATATATCCGTTTTCTTTTTTTGTTTATAAAAGAAAAAAAATCCATTCCGATCGCGATCATTCATGATTTAAATGAATGAATGAATGAATGAATGAGAGCAACAACAACAGTGTGTGTGTTTTTTTTATTCATTCCAAAAAGCTTCATTCTTTTCGATCTTATGATCGCTTTTTTCTGCTGCGATCGTCGTTACTGTTGCTTGCTTGCTTGCTGCTTTCATGGGTTTCAATTTCATTGCTTTGGTTTTTCATTCATTGTCTTTTTTCCAAGGATTATCCTCCATTCTCCTCCGATCATGATCATTCGCCCGCTTTTAAAAAAAAAGAAAGCTTACCCCGTTGACGACAGTTTATGTATATATTTTCATTTTATTCATTCATTTCATTCACTCTGTTATTATTATTTTTTTATTTGAATGAAACACTTATAATAAAGGAAAAGTTGAATTAAAGAGTGTATTATGCAAATTTTTTGTTTCAGCCCTTTTTTTCTTTTCTTCTTTTTTGTTGTTTTTGATCCGATAAAATGATGCATGCCACAAACCTCCACCAAACCCACGGCAGGCGGTTGGGAAAGGAGGATGAAATAACGACAGTAAAAGAATGTTTCCATGAAGACACAAAAAAGGGATTATCATCGATCACAAGATTAATAAATAGCCAACAATAATGAATGAAGAAAAAAGGAAATGAAAATGTTTAGGGAAAGAGTCTTTTAAAAAAATGAATAAAATTCAGAACAAATTTCATGGATACTGTGTTGCAAATTTTTTAGTTTATCAATATCAATTAAAATAATCATAACCCAAAAATATTACTTTGTTTTTTTTAGCTTTAATGTTTACTTATATCCATAAACAAGAAAGAAAAAAAATCATAAATAATTTATTGCTTTTGTTTTTGATGTTTAAAAATTTGAAAAATGAATGTTTTTTATTCTTTCTTCTGCTTCAGTTTCCAAGCAACCATGTATGTATGTTTTGTTTCTAGAAATCCCATTATTTTTTTCTTCTCTCCAACAATCACAACCAAATTTTAAGGAATCTCTTTTTTTAGTTGTTATTCGTTGTTTTTTTCATCTTCAAAACTTTATAATTTCAACAAACAAAAATGAGCGAGAAAAAAGCATCTTCAACGAAAGTAAGTTTTTCATCATATATTTATTTTTTTACTTACTTAATTTCAATCTCAAGCTTCAATTTTGCATTCTGCTTTTTATTTATCCCTTTAGAAATCACTTCTTTCCTTTAATTTTACCCCATCCAATCACAAACACAACCAACAACAACAACAACCTTTGATTTTAATAACCGTTACTGCACCAACACCAGAAAAAGTGCATCCACATTCACCACAAAAAGCTAATAATAATCAACAACATATTTCATCAATAAATCGAAAAAACAAAATATTATTACAGTCATCAAAAAATCAATCAACAAGTGGAACAAAAAAGAAGAATGCAACTGCTACTACCACAAAAACGATGGTCGCCGCCGTTTCAACAACATTAAACAATCCAGAATGGAATAATAAAACAGAGATAATCATAGAAGATGACGGAGAAAGTAATAAACTTTATGCACCAAGAAAATCAGCAAAAACTAAAACAAATCGTGAGTTTTTTTTTATTGGTGCATGGATTACGTTCGTTAGCCTCCAAAAGCTTATAAAATAGCACAGAAACTTTTAGGAAGTTCCTCGATTTCATCTGGACATTCCTCCTCATTGGAACATCGACCTCCTTTTAATCTCGATACTCGCATTGATGGCTATGATGATGTCGATGAAAATGGTAAATATCGTAAAAAGCTGTCATCATCTGAAGCTGCAGAAAGAGCAGAACGAAAGAAGCAACAATTGAATCAACGCGAACTCAATCAACAATGGTCTGAATCATTGCGAGAAAACTTTTACCATTAATTCTTTAAAGTTTAAACAGCGATTTTCTTTATAAAGTTTAAAAAAAAGATTTTATTTTTAAAACAAACAAACAAAAGTTAAATTACTAAACTTTAAATTAACATCCATAAAAGCAATGGATTAAACGAACAACACAATTTTTTTTTACAAAAATACAAATAAAGGTACAAAAAACGGGAGAAAACAAACAAAATAATAAATAGAAAAGGTTTTAAGGCATAAAAACAAAACAATAATTAAAAGGAAAAATATTTTAAATAATACCAGTATGATAGGGACAAAGGTAGAAAAAAGTGGCATGACTTGAAATAATGGAGTTGCAGCAGATAGTGGAGAAGTGAAATAACCATGTTCATTTGCGTTTCGGAAGAGATTTGACAGCTAGCCTTTGAGGTGTTTGAGATGGTGATGAAACATAAGGAGCTAATTCAGAATGGCCATTCCTAAAACATGCTTCAGTAAGTTAGGCAATAATTATAGCAAAATCATAAACGTACGATGAATCCTTGAAGACAGTTGCATCGCATTGCAAGCTTGATGGTTGATCATTTGACATTCTGCCACATAGTTCAGCTTCACGTCTTCTAAGATCATCCTAAAAAAATCATAAGTTAGTAAAAGAAATTATTTCACGACCAATTAACCATCGAAAAACAATGAATTATGATCGATACAAAAAGGATATATCTTCGAGATCAAAGAGAAACGCTTATCGTCATTGCGCAACTTTGTCATTCCTTATCTCAACTTTTGACAAATAAGAAATCAAGAAAACAAGACCCTTCCCGCTTTGGTTATATACAAACTTGTCACAGCATTTGTTGTTTATATTTGCACAAGTTTCTTGCTTTTTAACTCATCAAAATGGATTTGAGTGGATAATGCGTTGCAATGGATCCTAGTTATATTTGCACAAGTTTTTTTCGTCACATCATATCCATTCAATTGTAAGCGCAAGAAATGGACAATTGTTTTTTGAAAGCATCAAAAGAAAGCGATCATTTACTCAAAATTACAGCCTTTACACAAAAAAAGAGACTAAAAAGGCTTCTTACTATTTAAGGGCAGCATAGGCTAATCCAAGTGCTCACTTTCTTTCAAAAAAGATAATTAGCAGCTTTGTTGGTGCAACAGATGTCGGCAAATGTTTTAGCCATGTATAAAAAAGCAAAAAAGAACACCCTTTAAAAGAACAACAAAAAAGATCTTGGAATACGGTAGAACGGATTTAGTTATGAGCAATGAATCAATAAAAGAAAACGAAAAATAATAGTGCATAACAACACTCAAACATGGGTGGTTTATTTAACAAACAAAAAAGAAAAAGACAGGAAAAGAAGTTAAAAGGAAGCAATAAACTCATCAGTTTTGTTGTTTTCTTGTCATAAAAAAGGAAGTAATCGTGCGAAATAATTAAGACCTAAACCCCTATTATCATCGTGAAAGATGCGCAGATACAAACCAAATTGCATATTTAGCAAAAAATAAAAAAAAACAAAAAATGTTTAATGCCTCAGAAGGTAGTTGATGCGCAATGGAAGCAAAGCGTAAAAAGAAATATGATGAAAAAGTTAGAGTTAATCACCATGGGATAACATGAAAAAGCAAAGAGGATGTTTTAAAAACAAGTACAAGGAAATGGAAATAATGTAATGAAAGAAAACATACCTCTCTGACCTCAAATTCATCATTCTTTCGACGAGATTCATCTTTGAAATTTTCATATTGTTGCTTGAGTTGACGTTCACGAGTTTGAATTTCTTCTTGTTTTTGACGTAATGATTCAAGCTTTTCCGCATTTTCAATAACAGCTGTTTTACGAGATTTCAAAGAAGCAATTTGAAGTGCTTGCCTAAAAAACAAAAAAGGTCAATTAGTAAGTGAAACCATAAAAAAAGAATGAAACATACATAGCAATTTCACTTTTAAGCTTATTATTATCAATACGAAGATTAACATTTTGAAGAATCAAGGTTGTTGCAGCTTTTCTTGAACAAATTGTCATTGTAAAGGGTAGCTTTTGAAGATCATCATTAACTTGTCTTTGAACTTCGTCCTC
Organism: Panagrolaimus kolymaensis; assembly: GCA_028622995.1. Classification (NCBI taxonomy): domain Eukaryota; kingdom Metazoa; phylum Nematoda; class Chromadorea; order Rhabditida; family Panagrolaimidae; genus Panagrolaimus; species Panagrolaimus kolymaensis. Next base: position 217,484 of record JAJQJQ010000029.1, on the reverse strand, counting down.
ATCATCTGTAGGCATAACGAAACCACCATCACGTTTACCAGTTTTTGGTACAGTAGTATGACGACGTCTTGATCCATCACGTGGTTGAGCACTGCTACTATCCATAGTTCCATGATACGTTCGAACTCGACGAGGTTTACTTTTGACTGAAGCAAGAGATACAGATGATACTGGTTCATCTTCACTTGACGTTGCGGAAGTAGGAACTCTTTCTGATTCTGAGGCATCCGACGATGAAGATGTAACAATGGTAAGATCATTCAAATCATCAAAGAATGATTCCAAATCATTATCCCTTGCTTTTTGTGCAACTTCAACCAATGAATCAAATCCAGAGCGACGATGTTGACGGAGTTCATGAAATATCTGTTGAACGAACTTTTTTGCCTAAAAATGATGAATGGTTAAGAAAGATTATAATCAATGTCATTGCAAATAATAACATCATTTGCAACACCTGTCACAACATATGCATCCTATCATTTCCCGCATATAAGATTTTCAAATTTGATAACAAAAATCTTCCATAAAAAAACTCGGGAAAATCTCACTTCGTTATTCTCACTTCGTTATCCCCTCACTTCGTTATGGGGTAACCTCACTTCGTTATCATCACTTCGTTATTTTACTCACTTCGTTATTAGTAATCTCACTTCGTTACGCCATTCCCAAAGGGTTAAAAATATGATTGTCAAATTTCTCAAAGAGGTTTATAAATTCGGCAATGAATTTATATTTCATTTGCTTATTGAGGTTCATTGTGATTTACCTTTTTTGCTCACATGCTTTTTTACTCGTAGTATTGGTTATTCAACAAAGGAAGGGGCAACATACACGTCTTATGAAAGTTTTAAAATTGTTAATATAATTGAAAGCTAACAATTAAGCTATGTCTGTCATTAATCAGAGCATTATAATTATGTAAATTTTTGGTTTTTGAAACTTTCAAACCATTTTAGGTTAAGAATTAAGTACCAGTGGGTGAGTTCAATAGTAATGAAACTAAATTATGAAAAGCTATTAGTAACTGAATATTTGCATAAACTCTTATGTTCGGCTTAAATGCCGCTTTTAACATAAAGACAAAATTTAAAACAACTTATTTAAACTACAATATAAATAATGCCATCGACATTCATAGTCCTCCTATCATTTAAAAATGCCCCATAACGAAGTGAGGTTATTAATAACGAAGTGAGGAAATGGATAACGAAGTGATGTAACCCATAACGAAGTGAGCATAACGAAGTGACTAAATAACGAAGTGATAGTCGCTCAAAAAACTCAATTTTCATGACTCAGAAATAGCCTTGAAAAAAAGAAAAAAGTTAAAATCAAAGCTGCTATTGTTTAATGAAGTCTTAAAAAGGTATAACAATGAGAATTAAGAACATATGTATTGGCTATGAAAGGCATGCATGTCTGCGTCTGTCGAATATTCCTCAAAAACAGAAAAAAGAAAGTAAACAAAGAAAAAATATGAAAACTTGCTATGGAAAGACATGTCAATAAAGATGCATGTCAAAGAATGAATAACTGCTGTTATTATTTAAGAAATTTTAGGTTGATAAGATCAAATATGCAACAAAAACATAAAGGTTGGAAAAGCCATATTTTGGGAAAAGTTAAAAGAAAGCTATCAAAAAATGGCAAGAAGGATACTTTGCATTTAAAAAATGGCGAAAGGAACCAACCACAACTATGAAAAGTGTAATAAAACCCTTTATAAAACCGAAAAACTTGCCTTTTCTAAATCTTTAGTTTCTCTTCTTTCAAGCATTGCGCCAGCAGATGGTAAAGATGACGACGAAGCATTGACGTGGCGAATAGGAAACTTCTTAAAATGGGCTCGAACAGCATCAAAGAATCTCATTCTTCCGGATATATAGTCACGCAACAAATCTTCTTTTGGTTTACGCTCATCTAAAAAAGGGTATTAATTAACCTTCAAGATAACTGTACACTTACGAAACATAGCTTGTAATTCATCTTGCCAATCTTGAACTTTCTTATCATGTGGATCTTCATTGAACTCTTCCTCTTTCTTAAGGGTATCTTCAGCTTTTCTTCCTGGTGCAAATCGAACATTTTGTGGAGCTTGAGCTTTTGCAGCACCAATAGTTCCCATCCAATTCATCAAATCATTCTTGGTTGGAAATTGTAAACGATACATATCTGGCTTTTCTTTATCCGTGCATAGCAAAATGCATTCATTTGTACGTTCCATTTCGCGAACAATCAAACTTCTCAAAGGTATAACAGAGCTCTAAAAATCAATGTCATACTATAGTAATTTGAAAGTAAAAAAAGATACAACTTACCATCATATTATAATTACAAAAATGCAAAGAATTATTCTTTAAGCAAAACAGCACCAAGATATCATCAAAAAGAACCATAGTTAGTTCAATTTTATCACCTTTTGTTTGAGAAGCTGATGAAGGCAAGTAATAGACTTTACAAACAGCCAAAACATCACGTTGTTGCACAAGATCATTGTAGGTGAATTCGGTTTTAACAACTTTACCTAGCGATTTCTTATCCAGCATTGATTTGAGATGTTCCCATTTTTGTTGAATTTCATTTCTCTTAAGTTCAGTATCAACATGACGAGCTAAATCACGAACAGATTCTAAAGCAAGTTGGGTTTGAGGCTTATTAGCAGATGGTTCATATTTGAGAAGCTGCAAAAAAAGAAATAAGTCGTTTTGTTAATTCATAAATAAAAACTTACTTGATCAAGAAGCAAGTTGTATTTTGTTATCCTCTGGGCTACCAACAAGAAACAGGACTTGAAATTATGTTGCTTGTACATTGGATTTGATTCATAATAATTAAAGAATTTCTTGACGTAAGAACATCTTTCCATTAAAGTATGATATGCATGACCGGATGCTTCTTTAGCAAGACAAAATCGTGTATAAGCATTAATTGCAAAACTGGTATATTGTCCATTACCAAATTCCTCAGCAACGATGTCAGATACGTTTTCAACGATGATTGATTTCACTCTTCTTTCTTTTAGTCTTCTCAATAAATTAAGATGAAAATCAAGCAGGTTATCCAACACATCTGGAATCAAAGTACAGAGATCCTTCTCAGACACTAATCCAAGAGAACGCAAGCCAACTTGATAAACTTGTTGAAGTAATATCACCACACGACAATGATTCTTTTCAGTCATATATAGCTCTAAAAGATACGAATAGTCAATGTTAAAATTATGAAAGCAAACAAACCATAAATAATATTTTGACGCTTTTTTTCACTTGAAGTAACTTGTTCGTTTGGATATTTCTCAGACCATGAAGAGGGTTCATCTTCCCATAATTCCAAATCTTCCCATTTTGGTTTCACCCTGAAAAATAATAATGTCATTTTTGCTCTTCTTGAAGTAATAACCATGTAAAAGAAAAAAACACAACTCGAGAAGAGCATAGTTACAGAAAAAAATGTGGAAAAAAACTTACAATTCAGGTTTAGGATATTCCATCAATGACGAACTAGTCATAGATAGTCGACTTTGAAGTGAACAAGTTTCAGAAGGATTTCCATCACTTGGACGTAAAGCATCACATAAGCCATCAGGTAAAGCTAAAAAACCAAATCATTAATTCATACATAAAAGATCCACAAAGTAAATTATAAAAATGTCAAGCTATTTTTCAAATTTTTAGGGCTTACAGCTATCATCATGATCTTTTTCAGAAGTATTCCTAAGTGATGTAACTGAATTAATTCTCCGTCTAAATGAGCCACATGATCCTTCATTTTCTCTTTTACATCCATTTATTGTTGGTAAAAGACTCAAAGTTGATCCTCTCTTTTCATTATTACTTCCACCGCTTCGAAACATTTGTTGCCCTGATATGGACATACGATTTTTCCAATATTTTATTTTCATCTTTGCATTCCATCCATCACTTGATGCAAGTGAGATTGGTGAGCCAGTAATGGATTTCAATGAACGTCGTCGGTGAATACTACAAATGAAATAGGAAAGGATGGATAAAAAAAAAAGTAAGAAAGGTTCAAGTGGGATATGCTTACTTGTTGTCATCACATTGTTCATTATCATCACAAATATAAGTTGAATAACCTTTAAAGGAAGGTATATCAGATGTAACAATAGCCGACATTCGACGTCGACTATAAGGTAATTTTGCTTTATCTTGATATAAACTATCCTCAACGCTTGGACTAGGAGCTTCAAGCACAGTAGATAAACTTGAATTTCTTCTTGCTGAAAGTGTAAGTTGCCGCTCTTCCTCCATACAATCAACTGATTCAATGGTTCCTAACCTTGGACTTCGTGATCGCATTCTAATTGGCCGAGGAGTTGAAAGTCGTGGAGAAGGTAAAGGCTGAGCTTTAGGAACAACAATGCCCGAGTCTCTATCAAGCATGATGACAGTATGATGCGAATCATCTCCATTATCATCATCATCTTGTTTCATTGTAATTCCCCAAGGATGTGGTATAATCTCAGCTGGAAGGGAAGAACGTGAACGTTTAGGATGAGTATCTAATGTTAAGGTTGAATTACGTCGTGACCCTAATCTTCGTTCATTAGACAATTTTGAAACATCAACTAATGATTCACTCTTTTTTTGTGCTTTTGATAATGACGTAGGTGGTTCGTGCCCAGGAAAAATATTCCAAAATGAACCAGCAAAAAATGATGGAACGTATTTGCGTTTGGGACGATGGGATGAATTATCACTTGAATCGTCGTCTTCACTATCAGGGTTAGATGATCGTAAATCCCCAGTTGAATGTCTATGAGTTAAAGAAGGAGATGGAGCAAAAAGATGATTAGTTGAAGAATAATTCGAAGATAAACCAATTTCAAATGATGGTTTTTTGGTTGAAAATGAATCTGGAGCATTTCTGCTACAGCCACTATAGGATGATAATCGTCTATGTTTTGATGAATCATTTGAAAGTGGAGGTGGTGAAAGAGTCAGTGAAACAGCGGAAGTTTTACGTTGAAGTGATGAAAATGAAGGTATGTTTTGTTTTTCAGAATCATTTTTTAGTGAATCTTTCGGCAAAATATTAACCCCAGAATTCTTAGAGAATGAAGGAATTGAATGATTAGATGGAATTCCAAACATATTTTAAATAATAATAATTTGAAAATATACGCAGGTGTTGCAGTAAAGTTAAATAAAAAGCAAAGCGAAATATTGTTGATGAAATATAAATGATTGTAAGCAATGTTCCAGAATGCGGAGAAGAAAACAACAAAAGCATCGATTGGAAAAAGAAAATGTAAAAGAAGGCTGCCAACCTTCACATATGTGCAACAAAAATAGAAACAACTTGAAAGGCCAAAAAGTAATGATTCAATTTTTTGTACAAAAACGAAATATTAAAAAGGTTTTTTTGCTTTAAAAGGAATAAAAAGGCAAAGCTAAAAAGTGCAGAAATATGGAGGGTAGCAGTCTCAAACTAATCAAAGAAAAAGCACCTGCGTTCTAAAAAAAACTTAGTGACTAAATATGAACTTCGGCTATGAGGTAACTTTCGTAAAGTTTGTGCACGTATGTTTTTTTTCTCTTTGCAAGTAATAGATATAATCATACAAAAAGTTAGAAGTGTGAGCTAATTAATAAGGAAGGCCTTGAAAAAGAAAATGAGAAGCTACTATAACACTATTGCACTTAACTCTTTCAGAAAAAGATTACAGTAAGCTATGTGATACTAATGTAAACCCACGAACCTAACTAATTAAAGTAAAGGGTTTGTAAGCAGCCCTATAAATATGAATAAAATGGATAAAGCTTTATGTAAGATAATCATCGCTAGGTAATAATGCAACAGTATGACGCCGCATTTCAAGAAGAACTACAACATGCTTACAAAACGAGCTTATAAAAAGGCATTCAAGTATTCTCAATTTCAGGACACTTGCTTTTTCTTATAAGCTTAGAATAGAAAGAAGCAAAAGGGAAAATCAATGAAAGAATAGCTTGACATTTGAACTATAAAAGGTGTACCAACCTGATTCATCACTTTTTAGAGATCCACTTTCATTTGAAAAACGACCATTTGTTGAGTTTGAAGTATTGAAAGCAGGATACAGATTTCCACGAGACGATAGATCATCTTTCTAAAAAGTAACGATAGATAAAATAGACGTTAAACCATGAAAAACGGAAGAATCAAAGCTATGCGAAGAAAAGCCGCTTTTCCCAATAAACTACTAGATTAGGTAGCAACATGTCCAAAACTATCGAATGAAAGAAGCTTATTGCAGCTAACAGACACCATCTTCTACCACCGCCATAGACAAAAATGACAAACCTTCTTTCGATGCTTCTTCAAACTAATAATATCCAAGATGTTCGACACTCTCTTACTTTTTTCACACCTAAAAAACAATAAGAATTAGTTAAAGCAATATAAAACAGAAACATTACAGAAAAGAGATGAAGAGGTTCATAATTTGGAAGGAGTCACAAAGTTGCAAAAGCAGTGACATATATAATGAAAAGGTTTGATCAAAATACTAAAAAGCAAGCTCATCTTTTTAGCAAAAGTTTTTAAAGGATTTCGAAATACTTTGAAGAACCCCAAAACTTTTCATAAACATTCAAACAACTCCAATGAAACCTTTTTTTCCCATGGATCAAACTATTTCGAAGAGCTTTGTATATTTACGCAAGACATCCCAAAATGCGACAGTTTTGTGTAAAAGCAAATAGAAGTAACAAAAGTTTTAAACTTACTTTTTAAATCTCATTCCTTTGTTTATATCACTAACAGCAGCAGAATACCTTCTTGATGATTTTCTTTTTAATGATAACATTCAAATGTTTTGATAGTATCGTCGTCGATGTTGAATTACAGATGAGAGTTATGAACCGAAGAGCTTCTAAAACAAATAATATGTAAATAAAAAACTAAAGAAAATGCAAATAAAATCGCGCAAAAAAATTAATCTAATAATAATTTCAAAGATGCTTTGCTTATTGTTGCGTTCATCAAACAATCACACCAAAAACGGAGTTTCCAATAACAATGATCATTCGGGTACATAAATATTGGAGACATCGATGTTTTTAGATTTATGGAAGCAATATTATTAAACAAACATAGTAAAAAGAATGTCGAAGATGGAAACAAGAAAAAAAAGTGAATCTGCAAAGTTTGCAAAAAAGAAAGAAGCAACAACGAAATCGTTGGATGCAGGTTAAAGGCATTACGCCAAAAAAGCAATTTGATGGGGAAAAAATCCTAAATTTTTGAATCTTTCTTTATTTGGAAAGGACGATGCTCATTTCCTTTTTTTTGTTACAAAGTTTGAATTTCGTCGATACTTTTCCCCTTTTTTTAATTTGTGCCTATAACCAACCACCACAAGCTATGCTTTGTTTTTGCGCATTCGTATTAATTTTTTTCCGTCATTGCTTCCATCAATGAATGAGGAAGTTGCATTGCAAATTTTTTTCTTCAATATTTTGATGCCGAATATATTATCTTTTATTGTTGTTCCAAGCCCCATGGAGTAGATACTTTTTACATGTGTTTGAAAGTTTTCAACTTCACAATGGAAAACATTTTAGTCGCATGGAATTATTTTTTTGGTACCTTTTGTTAATTTTCTGTTATTCTTCCGTATATTGTGAAAAGAAAATCTATTGAAGGTTGTAAGAGTTATAATAAATATTTATTATTTAAAAACATAATAATTTTTTAAATACAAAAATAAAAAATAAAACAAACATATACCTTTTTAATGAGGGCGACACCCCATTTCCCCGAAAAAACATAAGCTCGAAAAAATAATAAGCTCGAAAAAAATAACATCGAAAAGACACATCCCCGAATTTGTTAAAAAGGCCATAAGCTCGAAAATCAAGATCACCGAAAATGAGAAAAAGGTCATATGCTCGAAATTTCATGTTACCGAAAAGACAAAATCTCGAAAATTAAGATTTAACAACCGAATGTCTCCCTTTGATTTTCAAAGGTGAAAGAGTGTTTCGACCATCCATAGCCTTTCACTATGAATCACTATCGACCATACATAGGCTTTCCATATGAATAACAAGTGATTTATTGGGAATGGTTGATTAAGCTAAGTCTATGTCTTCACTTATGGCTCAGGCTTGCCCAATGTGGCTATAGTTATTACTGGAACACTTTATAAACGTTCCATTATTCTTCCACGTTCATGTTCTCTGCCATATTTTTATTGAAGATAACATTCCTTTGGATCAACAGGTTTAATTCCTGAATCAATTTCATGACTCATAAATGATCCATTAGGTTATATTCATTCGAGGAACACTTTATCAGTAATACATTTTCTCATACTCGCATATCCCTTGCCTCATATTTAACGATCCATAGGCTTTCCTAATGAATTGGAAAACTTAAAATAATTTGCAATGTTAAATCGAAATTATATTTTTTATGCAAATTTTCCTTTAGTCTCTTAATGTTTGCGGGTTCGGGCATTTAATTTTTCGAGATAAGGGACTTTCGAGTTTATTTTTTTTCGAGCTTTTGGGTTTTCGAGGTTATTTTTTTTCTAGATAAGGGACTTTCGAGGTTATTTTTTTCGAGCTTTTGTTTTTTCGGGGTTATGTCGTAATACACATTTTCGAGCTTATTATTTTTTCGAGCTTGTGTCTTTTCGGGGAAATGGGCGTACGCCTTTAATGAGATTCTTGTGTGATAAAATTATAAAGAAAAAATCAAGACTAGGAGAAAGAGAGAAAATGGAATAAGGAGATGATGATGTCAATTTATTTACGCTTGGTAACAGATTTGGTAGCTAATTTATGAATTGCATGAGAAGGGGATGAAATATGAGGGGTTGGAGGAGGTTGTTCATTCCTAAAATATGCTTGAGTTAGTTATAAACTAATTATAGTAAATTCATAAACGTACGAGGAATCTTTAAAAATAGCTGCACCGCTACGTAAAGTTGGAAGTTGGCCATTTTGCATGCGACTAATAAGTTCAGCTTCACGCCTTCTGAGATCATCCTAAAATAAGCAAAGTTTTTTTTGTTGTTGTAAAGAGCAAGACAAAATGCAAAAGAATCCAATGTGGCCCAACTTATATTATAAAGATGACATACCTCTCTGGCTTCAAATTGATCATTCTTTCTACGAGATTCATCTTTGAAATTTTCATATTGTTGCTTGAGTTGACGTTCACGAGTTTGAATTTCTTCTTGTTTTTGACGTAATGATTCAAGCTTTTCCGCATTTTCAATAACAGCTGTTTTACGCGATTTTAGCGAAGAGATTTGAAGCTCTTGCCTAAAGGTTAATTAATCAACTAAGGTCTATAGAGTTAAAAACGTACATAGCTATTTCACTTTTAAGTTTATTATTTTCAATACGAAGATTAACATTTTCATGTATTAATAATGTTGCTGCTTTTCTTGAACGAGTGGGCATTGAAAGAGGTAGCTTTCGAAGATCAATATTAATTTGTCCTTCGACTTCATCTTCGTCATCTGTAGCTATAACGCCATCTCGTTTACCAAGTTTTGGTACAGTAGTGTGGCGTCGAATTGACCCATCACGTGGTTGAGCACTGCTACTATCCATAGTTCCATGATACGTTCGAACTCGACGAGGTTTACTTTTGACTGAAGCAAGAGATACAGATGATACTGGTTCATCTTCACTTGATGTTGCAGAAGTAGGAACTCTTTCTGATTCTGAGGCATCCGACGATGAAGATGTAACAATGGTAAGATCATTCAAATCATCAAAGAATGATTCCAAATCATTATCCCTTGCTTTTTGTGCAACTTCAACCAATGAATCAAATCCAGAGCGACGATGTTGACGGAGTTCATGAAATTTTTGTTGAACAAGCTTTTTAACCTGAAAGCTTTTAATAAATGATTTATAAAAAATATTGAATGAAAGCATAATGTTGGAACTTTTGTAAATAAATAATGAGCTTACTTTTTCTAAATCTTTAGTTTCTCTTCTTTCAAGCATTGCGCCAGCCGAAGGTAAAGATGACGACGAAGCATTGACGTGGCGAATAGGAAATTTTTTAAAATGGGTTCGAATATCATCAAAAAATCTCATTCTTCCGGACATATAATCACGCAAAAATTCTTCTTTTGGTTTACGTTCATCTAAAAAAGAATTGTATTCATTAACCTTCAAGATAACTGAACACTTACGAAACATAGCTTGTAATTCATCTTGCCAATCTTGAACTTTCTTATCATGTGGATCTTCATTGAATTCTTCCTCTTTCTTAAGGGTATCTTCAGCTTTTCTTCCAGGTGCAAATCTAACATGCTGAGGGGCTTTAACTTTTGCATCGCCAATTGAACGCATCCAATTCATTAAATCATTTTTTGTTGGAAACTCTAAATGATACATATCAGGTTTTTCTTTATCTGTGCATAGTAATATGCATTCATGGGTACGTTCCATTTCACGTACAAGTAACGTTCTTAAAGGTATAACTGAGCTCTAAAAGATAAGGCGTTTTAGATAGTCGAACATAAAAAAAAAACTAAAATTACCATCATATTATAATTACAAAAATGCATTGAGTTATTTTTTAAACAAAACAACACCAAGATATCATCAAATAGAACCATAGTTAGTTCAATTTTGTCTCCTTTTGTTTGAGAAGCTGATGAAGACAAATAATAAACTTTACCAATAGCTTTGGCTTGTCGTGGATTATCTAGTCGTTGATGAACGAGATCATCATATGTGAAATCTTTCTTCACAATTTTACCACGAGATTTTTTATCCAGCATTAATTTAAGTAGTTCCCATTTTTGTTGAATCTCATTATTCTTGAGTTCGGTATCCACCCGACGAGCTAAATCACGAACGGATTCTAAAGCAAGTTGGGTTTGAGGTTTATTTGCGGATGGTTCATATTTGAGAAGCTACAAAAAAAAGAAGATTTAAATACATTACTTAAGCATAAAATTTATTACTAACCTGATCAAAAAGCAAATTGTATTTTGTTAGCCGTTGAGCTACCAGTAGGAAGCATGACTTGAAATTATGCTGCTTGTACATTGGGTTTGATTCATAAAAATCGAAAAATCTTTTGACATCAGAATATTTTTCAATCAAGGTATGATAAGCATGTCCAGATTCTTCTTTAGCCAGACAAAAACTCGTGTATGCATTAATTGCAGCGGGAATATATTCACCTTTATTGAATTCTTCCGCAACAATATCCGACACAGTTTCAACGACTATAGATTTTTCTCTTCTATCTTTCAATCTTCGCAATAAATTAAGATGAAAATCGAGCAAGCTATCCAGTACATCAGGAATTAAAGTACATAAATCTTTATCCGAGATAATTGACCTTAGTCCAACTTGGTAAACTTGTTGAAGTAAGATAATGACGCGACAATGGTTTTTTTCAGTCATGTAAAACTCTTAAAAACAATATATGGTTTTTAAATAAGTAATGTCAAATAATTATACAAACCATAAATAATATTTTGACGTTTCTTTTCACTTGATGATACCTGTACATGTGGATGCTTTGCTGACCATGAACCAGGTTCATCTTCCCATAAATCTAAGTCTTGCCATTTTGGTTTCACTCTGAAAAATGTGCCTCAATGAAAAAGGGGAGCAAAAAAATGAATTAATTTACAATTGCGGCTTTGGATAATCAACAAAGCATGTAGTTATCATAGATGTTCGATTTTGATATGATCCTGTTTCAGAAGGACTTCCAACACTTGGGCGTAAAACATCCGACAATACATCAGGTAAAGCTAAAAAAAACAATAAATATTACCCATATGAAACATAGTTGGTAAGTAAAAAGATGTCAAGCTATGTATTTCATCCAAACTTTTTAAATTATCTATGCTTTCAATTTTTTTTTTTGATTGTAATAGCTTTAATATGGCTAATAAATAACCACTAAATACATACAATTAATGCTGAGGAATCTCATTTCCTTGATTCAAATTTTGCAATTTAAAACTCATTTTGCATTATTTTTTTTTTGGTGATATTTTCATATTCAAAAATTGGAACAATTGATAATGAAAAAAAGAAATATGGGTAATAAGAGATATGAATAAAAATAGCTTGACGTCTTTATCTTTATTTTGTTTTTGTTGTTACAACAACAAACAAAAAAATGAAACTAACCTGACTCATCACTTTTTTGTGATTCACTTTGATTTGAAAAATGGCCATTAATGGTTGAATTGGAATTATTATAATTAGGATAAAGATTTCCAAGAGATCGATTATCTTTCTGAAAAAAAAAGTAAAATGAAAGCCAAATAAATCGATAACTTTTAACGCATTCTATTTTTTTTTTGGTTTCTTGTAAATTCCAAGATTTTACAAGCCGAAAAAGTAAGTAAAGGGTTTTCAAAATTTTGATTTTTCATGAACCTAACTAATAACGGAAAATGTGAATTTTATATTTTTTAAAAGCATTATTGATTATACTTACCTTTCTTCGATGAGTTTTTAAACTCAAAATGCCCAAAAAATTTGAAACTTTTCTATCTTTTTCATATCTAAAAAATTAAATAAATTTAGAAAAATGCTAAAAATAAAACATATTTAAAAAAGGTGCATAGTTTTTGGATAGTGTTATAAAGCAAGGAGGAGAAGCGAGTGGTGACAAATACATAAAACAAAAAAGTTTTGATAGAAAAGTAGTAAAAAAAAATCAAGAAAGGTTGTTTTTTTTTTCAAACAAAAGCAAAGTTCATTTTAGCCATAAATTCTGTTTTAAAAAATATGGTATGATAGAAATTCAAATTATTTAACATTATTGGTACTTTCACAATCCAACAAAAAAAGGCAAAGGACAAGCAAGCGAGTAAAAGCAAAAAAATACTTTAAAATTTCAAAGCATCAAATTTACCAAATTGTGACAAAACCAAAAGCAGATTGTTAGTTAGTCTCGCTCTTATTTATTTTTTTGAACTAACTTACTTATTATTATTAGCTTGTGTTGTTGTTTCTCCTTTATTAATATCACCTACGGCTACAGTGCTCAAAAACTTTTTTGAAGTTTTTCTTTTTCCAAGATTTTCTGCTATTGCTGCTGCTGCCAATGGAATATTAGATGTTGACGCTAATGTTGTTGACTCAATTAGTTGTGAATTATTTTTCTTCATTTTTTCATTTTCAATTACTCCAACTACAACATTTTCAATATATGCTTGATGGCAAGATTTTCTCCGCTTTATTTGTTCTCGTTGTTTCCATCGTTTTTGAACCCCTCGAAGTTTTCGAGGAGTTTGAAGGGTTCGAGTTGAATATTCTGGTGGCATTGGAGAAGTAATTAAATTTCTATCATCACCGCCGCTGTTTTGCATCCATTATTTGATAATCTTGGTAAAGTTGTTGATGATTTCATTCGATGTATTATAGGTTTCCGACCACGCCTGGGTGTTGTAGTTGTTGTTGGTTTGTTGGTTTTGTCGTGATAATTTTGATAATCATTTATTTCTCCTCCATCTTCATCATTGGAGGATGTAATTGAGGATGAAGAATAAAAGCATGAATCTGATGGAAATAAATTATTTGTATGATTTGTATGATTTTCATTACAACAAAATTGTTTTCTTAAAGCATCATCCAATTTTGCACATGCATCTGGACTTGGCGCAAATTGCTTTCTATCACATTCGATATCTCCTATTACACTTACACGTCGACGGGGTTGTTGAGAATTTGTTGGAGAAGCCGAAACCAAAGAAATTTTCTGGTCATTATCTTTTTTATTATAGCTGTCAGAATTGTGAATAAAAGATCGAGTTAAAAATGATCTCCATGGCCGATCAACATGTTGGTGGTTTTTAGAATTTTTTTGAGGTATTTTTTCTTGATTTATTTTTGTTGTGGTTGCTGTATCAAATGAATCATTATCTTCTTGAAGGGTAGATAATTTAGGTGGAGAAATGGAATTAGGTTTTCGAAGTTTTACAACCACCATCGAAGTCGTTGATGCACTTTTTTGAAGCAAATTTAAGGTTGGCAGTGGAGAAGATGCTGTTGTTGTTGCTGGTTCTTGCTGGGGTTGTTGTTGTTTAGATGAAAAAATATTTTTCCATTTAAAGCTTCGACGAATTAATGGACTTTCTTTTGAATTCAAAGTTTTAATAATATTTGATGACGTTGATGTCGACGTCGATGATGATGACGATGGAAACGAAGAAGGGCCTTGCATTTGAGGTAAACTTATTTGTCGACGAGATGTGAATCTATCCACTAATGAACTCAATGAATTTTGAGTTAATAAATTATTTTTCTTTGATGAATTTACAGAAGATGAAGGTTTTTGAGTGGAAGCAGCATCAACATCAGCAACACCAGTAATTTCTTCCAAAATCGAATTCGTGTTTGCTAATTCTGTTGTGGCTTCTGATGGTGATGGAATAATATTTGAGATTCTTTGATAACTATTACTATTAGGAATATGTGAAGTTGCTGTTTCTGTTGCCGTTCTAAAAGAAAATATCCATAAACTATTGGATGAAATGCAAAAAGGAGTGTAAGAAGACGAAGAAGAAAAAAACCAATCTATGCCCGCAAAAAAAATATATATATATATATAAAAATAATGATGAATCAGAGACTTTTTTTTTCTCGAGTATAGTTTTTTAACTACTAAATCAATATTATCAACAACAAAAAAAAGAAAAAAGAAACCTATCAAGTCAGCTGAAATATGAAATATTCTTTTTTTGGTTTGATTTGAGACGAAAAAAAAGACGAGAAGACGAAACAATAAAAAAAATCAAAACTCTCATCGCAAGAAATAAAATAAAAAGTATGTATGTATTTAGCAATTTTTAATTTTTAATAATAAAATAAAAATATTTTTTTTTGCAAAAGAAAAATATGGAGGAGAAGAAAAAGAAGAAATGATTATGCAAATCAGGAAATCATCCATATATTTTCAAGAGAGGCCAGCCAGCCACATTAAATCGAAACATACATAATATTAGAAAACAAATAGGCAACAATGAATACATATGGTTTGGTTCTCTTATTGTCTTCTCCTTAGAATAACGAAATAAAATCTTTTTTTATTAGACAAAAAAAGTATAAAGAAATAAAAAAATATATATCCATAAAAATGGAAGAAAAACGCGCACAAAAAAAAGAAGGTAATTTTGCTTTGTGTTTTTTCATTGCTGAAAATGGGTTTTTGTTGTTCGTAGTTTACTAAAAAAAAAACAACCCAAAAAAGAAAATTTATAGAGATAAAATTTTGAGAATGATTTTTGACGATTTTCAAGTATTTTAAAAAAACCTTAGAACTAAGTAAGAAAATTAATTTTTATCTTTTTTGGTTTTAATCAAAATTTAAAGCACGAAGTATTTTTTTTAAAGCAGCGATTATACACACAAAAATTTAAAGAAAAATTCAACAACTCGATAAACCCAAATCACTTTTTTTCTCATGACCATCATCATTTTTTTTGTATAGGTTTAACAAAAAAATGAAATGCTAGACAAGCAGCAAAAAAAAACCTAAAATGAGTGAAACTATGATTCATATTTTTTTCTTCTTTATATAAATTCGACGTAATTCATTCATCAAATGATTAAAAAAATTATAAGACTCAATAAAGATGCAAAAAAAAATATGTATACTACCAATTTTCTCAATACCGGCGCTAATGCTGCTGGTAAACTTTTCTTTTTTACAACATTTTTCAAAAAAAGGAATTCTTTTTTTTTTGCAGGAAAAAAAATCGAAAGTTATGCATTTTTTTTAAATAACAAAATAGCCAGCGAACAACAGTAGGGAAAAAAACATTCAAGAAAAGAAGGAAATATATTATTAAACCACCGAGAAAGAAAGGAATAGGAATGAAAAAAAGAAGCCAATGTGACATTACAAAAAAAGAAAAACACAAAAATCCAAAAAGTTTTTTTGATAGAATGTTAGAGATAGGAAGGAGTAGCTTAAAGGAAAAAAACAATCATGAAGCAACAAAGACAAAACATTTATTATTTCGAAGGAATGAAAAAAACTTTAGAACTTTAGCATTTATTTTTTGAAAGGATAGATTTGAAAAAGACAGATAAAAAAAAACACGGGGATGGAATTTAAAAAAGGTTTTGGGATTTTTGGAAAAAAGAAAGAAAAAAAAGTTTAAATTTAAAACCCACTTTGGTTTTGATTCAAGCGTCGACATGGAATTAGTTGAATTTCGAAGTCTTATCGAACCCGTAACATATCCTTGTTGTTGTTGCCTTGAATATTCTTCACTTATTCTTGAACCCGTTGTGGCTGCTTTTATTGCTATTGATGTTGCAATACCTCCACATTTTGAAAGGGTTTGAGGCTCTTGCTTCTTTAGATTTTTTTGATTTTGTTTTAGTTGTTGGTTAATAATTTTTGGAGATAAAATATTTGAAGCAGCAACCGCCGGAGATGAAGAAGATTCAATTGAATCGGTGGTGGTTGAACGCTTCCTCACTATTTCTCCTCCTCCATTTCCATCAATTTTATCTTGATGAATAATATTTTTTTGTGGCTGTTGTTGTTGGTGAAGAATGGATGGAGTGGAACAACTCATAGCTCTTTGATGATCCGCCGTAGATGATATTGGGTTTGATAATATTTCTTCAACTATTATCATTTGTTTTTGTTGTTGTTCAGGTTCATCGTGAGTTGTTTTTCTTCGGGTTGAACGACGTTCAGTTCGATCACTATTGGATTTTCTTAAATCACTTGTTGCTGATTTTATCTGGAATTTGTAAGAAAATTAGACCTTGATTTCTGAATTTTTAGAGATTTCAAAAAAAGTTTGACTATGTTGTAAATATTTTTTCTTCATCGAGAAAAAAGTTTTGAATAAAACAAACAAAAAATTTCAGTTAAGGCAAAAATTGGTTACTCACCTGTTCCTCTCTCCTTTGGCTATAACCCAAAATATGGTCACTGATACTTCGTTGATGATGTATAGCTTCATAACTGCTGCTACCACCACCTTCATAATCATCATCATCATCAACGCAAGCATATTCAGGTTCAGACATTTCTAAATCTGGGGCTATATCATCTGGTTCTTCAGGCATTTCTTCTTCCTCATCATCTCCGTTAATAATATTATTTGAAAGTGGTGGCAATGGAGGTAATGGTCGGGATTGAATATTTTCAAAAGAAGGTTTTTTTCTTCGAAAATGTTCTACTTCAACTTCATCAAAAGTAAATACATCATCAGGTTTAGATGAAATCATTTCCAAACAACTTGAATTTGCAGCAGCTACAGAAAATACATCCAATGAATTTTCATATTGATGCTTTTCTCCATCTTCATGATTATTGAGACTATTGATCATCGTCGTTATGGGTAATTCAGATGTTGATGATGTATTCATTAATTCCATCATTGAATCTGAATGGCGATGACTTATAACAGATGATGGGGAACAAAAGAATAATGAAAGCTCTAAAAAAACCAAAATGTTTAAACAAAACAAAAAAGCAGACGACGACAAACCGTGAGAATCAATTTGATGATGATTATTTCCTCCACTTCCTTCTTCTTCATCAATTTTAAAATAATTTTTTTCTTTTTTATTATTTTTTGGAGTTGCGTTTGTTGTTGGTTGTAATCGATGTTTGGGTGGCTCTGATTGAGATCGAGGACTATGGCTATTTTGTAATGAAGGGGTGGAAGTTGTTGTTGTTGAAGGAGGTGATAATTCACCTGGAGAAAAATTCTCATCCGCTAAAAAATTGATGAATACATAATAACTTTTTTTCATAAACACAAAAGCCAAAAATCTCAAAGTTTTATGTTAAATTTTTTTTCTAAAAATGTTTAAAAATTGTTTCGAAGCCAAAATTAAAATAATTTTCTGTAATTTTATTTTTTCACTCTTGACCAAAAAACTTTTTTAATACTGATTTTGGAGAGTTTAATCTCAGAAGAAGAAAAATTAAGAACTAACCCGATAATGAAAAATCTTTATTATTTTTTCCAATATCATTTAATACAACCAATTTTCGCTCTTTTTCTTTAGCCATTTCTAATAATGGCGGTTTCATAGTTTCTATTTGATTATCAAAAAAATAATTATTATCTAAATCAAATTTAATTTCATCGAAGGTTTCTAAAAATATTTATTTGATATATTATTTTTTAATTTTTGACAGTAAAATAATGTTTTCTGACCTTCAATGGTATTATTTTCGGAATCAGATGGAAATCTATTTTTTTCGTTAGGTTTTAAAATTTCTTCTTCCAAATCTTCTTCTTCAACATCAAAAGCTTCTTGCTTTTGAGGTTTGTAAAATGTTGAATCAGTTGAAACAGCTCGAAGATTTCGAAATGCGTCTTTTGGTGGACAAAGATTATTATCAAATTTAGATTTTTCTAATCGAGTTAGTTGTTCACCAAAAAAACTTTCCAATCGTGATTCCGAAGATGTTGAAGGCACTGAAGGCGGTGGATGACTTGGTGGAGTTATGGGTAAAGGTGGAGGTGAATAAATAAGTGAATATAAATCCCGTCGATGCCTATCTTCTTCTTCTTGTTGAAGAGTAAGTTGATAATAATCGGGTGGAGAGGCTCGATTAGTGGGAAATAAAAATGATTTGGATGTGAATTCAAAATTTCTAAAAAAATATTAAAAAAATTATAAAAAGGCAGAAAAGTTGAATCGCGTTGGCATAAAAAATAATTAAAAAAAAATCCCAAAATTAGAAAACCCAACAATTTAGACGAGAGACAGATTTTATGTTGAAACCAAAGTCCTCTAATAATAATATGACTCAAAACCATCACTTCAAACCTCTCTTCTCGACAAAAGAAAAAAAACCAAAGCTTTTATGTTTTTAAACAAATCATTTTTTTTGTTTTTTTGTCTCTCATTTTTCCCTTAAAGTCATCATCAGTGTTGTCACGCCGCCGCCGCCGGCGGCGAGACGTCGCCGATATCTGCGCCGCCGCCGCCGGCGGCGGCGGCGGCGGCGGCGGCGAATATTTTGGATTGGCGGCGGCGCCGCCGTCGACGGCGATACAAAAAAATTTAGTTTGAGAAATTATCAAAGGGATAACCAAGGCAATTATTTTTTCAGAATTTCCTAAATTCAACGTGATTTCTTCTTTGGTATATTTTTTCTCGATATTAGAGCAATCCAAAGAGATATGAGGGACCAAACAATAATGTTCTAATTTTTTTTTGAAAAATTTTTAAAATCCAAAGGGTCCTCCCTTTGGTAAAGTTTGTACTACAAATTAACGCCGGCGGCGATGAAATAAAAATATGACAACACTGGTCATCATCCCCCGTGCTAATCTAAACGAAAACGAAACTAAGCGAAATGTAAGCATGAATCATCAATTTTTTTGTTGGTGTGATTTGTACCTATTACAAATAAACTTAAATAAAAATAAAATACAAAAGCCTGTTGTTAGGCGTTAGTTGCTTTAACACTTCAAAAAAAATATATATGTAGAAAGATTATCTCAAGAAGTGGAGAAAACGTGAGTAAGAAAAATGATAGACAAGAAAAAAAAATGCAAAGGACACCAGAGAGAAAAGGTGAACGAAGTAAGAAATTTAAAAAAATTAAAATAAATAAAAAACAACTTATTTAATAAATAGTGAAGCTGAGAAAATTTGTTTTCCAAAAATAGTTACTTTGCCTTTACTAAATAAAAAAATCGGAAGTCGATTGTTTTTTTGTTTTTGTTTTTTTTTGGAATCAGTTATCAAAAAAATTGTCTTAAATTGTTACAATCAAGTTTCAAATAAATTTCAAATAAAAAAAATAAAAACCACGAAAGAAAAAAAAAGTTTTGTTTTAAATCATTGAAAAACAAAGAAAAAAAAAATTGCGCGCGAAAAAAGAAAAGAATAATGAAAAAATTCTTGCATTGTTGGTGATTGACGATTTGCTTATTTTTGCAAGAGGCAGATGCAAGCAAGAAAAGCAATGACTCTCAATTTCCCTTTTTTTCAATATTGTTTGAAAAAGCCTTAAAGGAAGGAATAGCAGTTTTTTGATTTGATTTTTTTTGTTGAAAAATTGAAATTGAAACCAAAATGACAACACAAAGAAAAAAGCTTCTTTTTTTTTTGAGGAGGAAAGAGAAAGTTTTTGAATCGAATGAATCAAAAAATAAAGGCGATGGCTGAATTTAAAAAAAATTAAAATGATGGTTTTGAAATCGAATTAAATACCAGATTATAAAAAGTTAATTTATTTAACCAAAATTAAAAAAAGAAAGAACTTGAAGGCACTAATTTGAGGTAATTGGATGTTTGAAAGGGCTTTAATGTTATGTGATAAGGTAGGTAACTATGTGATTCGAATCGTGCAAATTAGGTTGGAAAAAAATTTAGAGCCGGGGTTAAAAATAGAGAATTTTAGAGAGTGTTAAAACTTTCGGAATATATCTACAAAATCAAGGTAAAAAATTACCTAACAAGCTATAAAAAAATACAAAAAATTGGAATTTAGAAAGAATCATGTGAAAATAAAATTATCAGATTATGATCAATGTTTATGAGTAAACCGCGACTAACTTTACGCAACAAATATTTTTTTATAAAAGCAGTCATAAAAAAGGTTCCAAAAGTGAAAATAATCAATTTCAACGCTCATGGAAATATTTATATGTTTTAACAAAATCAAAAAACAATAATAATAAAAAAAGTTGGTAATAAGATAAAAACAACTTATCGACCGACGACACTCAATTTTTATAACTATTTTTAAAAATAGTAAAATTCAATTAACAAAAATCAAAAAAAAAATCAGAGAAGGTAGAGAAAAAAACTGATCAACAAAACAAATGTGAGTAATCATCAACAACAGTGGCAAAGTGAAAGACAAAAACAAAATCAAAAAACCGATGTAAAGAAGAAGAAAAAAAAATCATTCATTGAAAATGAAACACCAAAAAAAAGATGCGCGGAGACACACAAACATATACCACAACAACCACCACCACTGTCATTTCCACGGTTCAATCACAAACCCTTCCTTTCTTTTTTTTGGCAGAATTGTTTTACTTTTTTTAGAAACCCTAAAAAGCTTTTGTGCGTGTGTGTTTATGTTTTTTTCGTGATCGAAAGAAGAAACTGCGCGCACACAAACCATTTTCATTCAATTTCAAAAGCATTCGGTTGCTCGGTCACTCGTCGTCGTCTAACGATCAACATCAAAGTTTATTCGTGCAGTGCAGAAAAAAAAAAGTGAATGTGAAAGGATGTTGTTTTTTTTTGTCATCGGTTCGGCGCACTGCTGTTGCTATCTATCTATGTATGTGTATTTATTTTTTGTTGTATTTTTGTATGGTCAAAGAAATGGCAATGTCAATGAAATAAATGTGGCGAACAAAAAAAAGGGAATGAGCAATCCCCTGTTTTTTTGCTTCTTCATCTTCTTGGAAAATCAGCTGACCAAAAAAAAAAAAGAAAGAAGAAAAAAAGAATATAGTAAAGCAGCTTTATCGAACGAGCGAAGCAGCACACGTGATGATCGCTTGATTGATTTTATTGCGCGAAAGAAATGTTGTTAAAAATTTTTTTAATGTAAGATCAACAAAAAAAAAAGAGATTAAAAAAGTGAAAGGAAAAGATTGTAAAAAAATCTGTCAATGACAAAAAAGGAAATTGAGCTGCTAAAGAAAAGGGGAAAATCGGTAAAAAAGATTTTCCATAAAAAATTTTAATATATAAATGGAAAAAACACAATAACCAAATTTATCCACCTTTAAACATTTGTGGTAAAATTCAGTGTAATAAATCTTTTGTTTATTCTTGAGAGAAAGTTAACTATTTTGGTGCTAGAAAAAATCTTTTAGAATTAAATCAATCTTTAAGCCAAACATTATTGTGAGAGAAATAATATTGCTTATAGCAAAAAAATCTGATTAATTCTTTCTCAAAAAGAAAATTGTTACAAAAAAAATAGAATATTTACATTACAGATTTTCTTTCAAATCCGTCAGAAAATGAAAACCTTGGCACAATTTTTTTTTCATCAAGAAAACAACTGCATCGAGTAAAAAAAAAAGAGCCAAAATATTTTTTGCATGCAAATAACGGTATTCGAAAATGAAAATAAACAAAAATCTTATATTATTTGATTTTTTGAAGGTTGCAGCATCGATGCAAATAAAAAAATAGTAACTAATAAAAAATCAAAACCCGGAAACAGAATAAATTAAAAATAACAGAGAGAAAAAACATGCGATCTAAAAAACTCACCATCTTTCATTTCTGAATGAAAAAAAAATTAGAAAAACAAGAATGCCGAAAAAATTATAGAATTTATTTTTTTGAAAAGAAAAAAATAATTCTTGGCTTTTTTTCACAACTCTGAAATAAATGAACTGCAAAAAAAAACCATGCATTCATATTTTAAAGCAAAAAACCAAAAAAAAATTGAAGAAGATTCCTCACAATGGAGGAAAGAAATCAAAAACGATGATGAAGTTCAGTGAAAAGAAAAATTGAAAACACCTGTCGTTAGTTTTAGAAATAAGAAAAAAGAGAGTAAATTGAGTCTATTTTTTGGTTTCTAATTTTAGTTTTGAATGAAAAAATGAAATAAAAATGGTTTCATGAAAACATTGTCCATTAAAGGAAGCATAGTTGTATAATGATAGTCAATGAAATATACTCAAAATGGAAAATCAAAAAGTATCAAGTATATTGGAGAAAATGAACAGCAATAAAATTATATATCATTTGAAATGCGTTCGAGGAATAAATTGTATTACTAAACTTCAGTAATTTAAAAAGTTTCAAAAACCGAGAAAAACCTTTTTTTAATTTGTATTTTCAAGAAAAAAATCAAAACTTAAAAATAAAAACAATGAAGCAAAAAATATCTCTGAGATTTTTTTTAAACAAATTTTAAAAAAGTTTGAGTCAAAAGCAAAAAACATAAACAAGAAATTTTGGGCCAATATTAAAAGCAAAAATATTAGCTTTTTCTAGTTTTTTGAAATAGAGAGTCGTCAAGTCATAACTATTTTGCCAAAAAAAAATCAAAGAAAGAAAATAAAGGAAAATAGAAAAAAAGGGAAAGAAAAAATGGCGGCGACATCTGGAAAACATAAAAAATAAATTTGAGCTGTTTTTTTTTTTGTTCGAAGAAAAAATCTATAAAAATAAAATATGCAAGTGTTAAAGGTTGTTGGATTTAGAAATAAAAATGAAAAATAATGGACCACCGCCGCCGCCATGTGTGCTTTTTATATGGAATGGAAATAGGCTAAACTTTTTGGACGACGTGCGGTTTTGAAAATTATAAAGCTAATTTTTTTAAAATCCCACAAAAATTAATACAAAATTATTTTCTTTTCGATTCCCTCGATTTTTGATCCGGCGATCTCTTTTGATAGCCTTCTTTCCTCCGTTTTTTTTTCTTTCCAAAGAAACCATTCACTTTCGATCAAATGTTTTTTTTTCTTCAGCTTTTTGCCGACGCCGATAAAATATAATACTTTCATTTTTTTTTTTGCTTACTCACTTCTTTTCCCTTTTGCAAAGAAAAAAAGCAAGCCACGAGCCAACAACAACAACACCCAAATGAATAATTCCACGAGAACATTCATTTATCGAACGAACAAAAAAAAAATGACTGCAAAAAAAACAGCGTTTGGTGGAAAAAAAATTAAAAGCTTTTTTTTTGCTTTTACTTTTTCGTCTGTCGTCGCTGATTGTTTTTTGCTTTGTTTATTGAAGACCAATGACCAAATGGACATTTATTTATTGACTGACTCTGATTTGCAAAAACACAATCCAGCAAAAAAACCTTTTTTGATTATTTTCTTGCGCAAATTGATAGAAGAAGGAAAAATAAGGAAAGTAAATCAGGAAAAAAGAAAATTCGACTTTAACCGTCTTAAATAAAGAATTTGATTGAACATAAAAAAGAAAAACTGCAAAAGAGACGACTAAGCTCATGTGGTCATCAAAATTTTATGATTCACACAAGGAATTATTAGAATCAAAAAAAAAAGAGTTCAAAGAAAATCAAGAGTTTTTAGGCTAAAAATCAAGTTTAAAACTATATCAAACAAAATGACCTTCGCCTCTAAGCCGTAGCAAAGAAAAAAAAATATCGGAGTCAATTTGTTGTTGTCACCTTTATTTTTAAAACTAAAAAAACACGAAAGTTGAGGAAGAAAAAGAAAGAAAGAAAAAAAGTTTGAAGTGACCCTCAAAAAATAAAAGAAAGAAAAAAGATAAATGACTCTACTATTTTTTGAAAGAAAAAAATGGATAATAAAAAAACGCGGGAAGCGATTTTAAAAAAAAAATTAAAATGATAGTTTTCGAAGAGTTAGAAATGACTGTTTTGAAGGCGCCCAGCAATCGAGTCAAAAATAATGCCCCTCTTCTTTGAAATGGCATCCTTCCTAATTTTTGTAAGGAAAAAATCAAAAAAAGGAAAAAATAACGGTAAAATTACAAAAGAAAAAATACAAAAACTGAAAATGAGAAATGTTCAATGAAGCATTATAAGAAAAGCTATAACTAGCCAAAGACAACAACAACCGGTGAATAGGTAGTTTACTTTTTTTTTGCCGGCCTTGAAGCATACCGCCTTTTTTTCTCCTGCTTTTTTAGCACCTCTTGTTTTAATGCTTGAAATAATAATAAAAAAGGAAAAACCGAAGCCATTTTTATGACCATCAAAAAAAGTAGAAAAAAAAAATGAGCGAATTTATTATTTTTAAGTTTTTCATCCTTGAAAAAAAAACTTTTGCTGGTAAGATTCGAGGTTTCATGCTTCGCTTTTATTCTAGATTCCCAATATTTTGTAATTTTTTGCTTACTAAAACTTTTTCTTCTTCCTCTTCAAAAAAAAAAATGAGCAACTCATCATTTTTTGTTTGAGAATTTCCATCAATCTTTTTGGAATCTGTTTCATATTAGGTTTCCCACCCAGCGGCAGCTCTTTTTTCTTTGTATCACTATTTTTTTTTAACAGCAGCTGCCGCTGTCTATGTATCTTCTTCGCGCATTCCCATTCAAAAGTTACAATTTTGAAAAAAAATAAAAATCCAGAAAAGTTTCAACAACACTCTTTTGACCAACAAAAAAGGCAGAAAGTGTTGAATTGAATATTTTTTTGATAATCACAGATTTTTTCCAAACGCTGTGATTCCAGAAAATTAACTAACTAAAAATATACATTTAACGAATTTCAAGTTTATTATTGCATTATTGTTATTTTTTTTCTAAGAAAATTTTGCAATTTTGTATAGTTGTCTCGTCTCATATCTAAAATCCAAGCTTTTTTTTCGAGATTTATTTTAAAAAAATATAGCGTGTATCATTTGATCTAACATAAGAAATTACACTCGATTATTTTTCCATTTTTTGTGTTCGCTTCATTGAAATAAATTTTTTGTATGTACTAAACAGTTGCAATCTTTTTTCCTTTTTTTACGCTTTTCTTTTTTTGTTAGGTCACCGTGATGAAACAAACAAAATAAATAAAACAGTAGGTGTATGTATGTATGAAATTGCCAGAGATAAGAAAAAAAGAGTTGTGAACACGGATCTATAGCATGCATCCACGAAAGAAAAAAATATATTTAAAAAATAAGTCATGAGAAAGAAAACAAAAAAAATTTGACAAAATAAGAAAATGTGACTTTAGAAAATATTGTAAAGTTTTATAAAAAAAAGTTTAAAAGCTTTTGAAAAAAATTAAGAAAGATAAAAATAATAAAGAAAAATTCGATAATAAATAATCAAACTAAATTTTTTTTTGCAATCCTTGTATCAAAAATTTCACTAACTTCGGTGATGGAGCTAAAATTCATGAACTATCTCATAAAAATTAAAGTAATTTTATTTTCAATAATTGGGAATTTTGAAAAGTGATTAACACCTTTTGGATTCTCAAATATTTGGTAGTCAACGAAGATGAAGGTGCTTTGATCAAAAAATTAAAAATAAACTCAAAACATATAATTTTTTTATGACAAGCACAAAAAAATAAATTCCTCCCAAAATTCTTAAAATAGAAAATAAATTGATAATAAAAAAAAAAGAGAAGAAGACAATAAAAATTAAAAGGTGGCAAAAAATCAAAGGTTAAAAGAAAGCATAATTTTTTAAAAGAATATAGCAGCTTCCACCTTCCAACTTCCATAGACAAATAATTTTCCCATAAAAAAAAACCCAAAAATAAATAAATTTCACAAAAAAACAAACAAATAAGTTAAAACTAAAAACATACCTTGAATTTGGAGCTGAATGTGGTGGAGCATCAGCGGAATACATTTTTCGATGAAATATTTCCGTTGCTTTTGGTTTGTTAGAATTGAAAGGCTTTGAATTATTTGTTGGTGAAGATGCTGATACTAGAGGGGATGGCGATGGTGATGATGGAAATGGCAAATACTCATCATCGATTGATTCAACATATGAATTATTTCGTCTTAAATTGCTACTGCTGCTCATTTTTTTAATTGACTTTAAAAAATATAAATAATAATAGCAACAACCATTAATATTATTTCATTAAAGCGAAACAGAAAAATGAATGTTATTGGTTAAAAGCAGTTTTTGGAGGAAAAAAACTGTCAAAAAAATTTTGATAGTTGTATTTTTTTTCTTCTTGACGACTAACTTTGACAGCAGAAAAAAAACAAAGAAGTAGCCGATCTGAAACAAAAAAATGAAAATTTTTTTCTTGATTCTTGACAATGATCAAAACAACAACAGCTAATAATAACAAACAAATAAATAAATGAAAGCACCTCCAAATAACAGCGGCAGCTTTTCCTTAATAAAAAGTGAGAAAATTGCTTCTGGTTTGATTCTTTAAAAAAAAAATTTTTTTGTTCGATCAAAAAATTCAATTTTCTCTATTTTCCCTTTCTTTTCCACTTTCGTCTTCGTTGTCGATGAAGAAATGAATCAACAAAACAAAAAATGGGCAAAGAAAAAAGCCAAAAGCTCAGCAGTTTTTCCTTTTTTCCTTCTTCTTTTTTTCTTATCGCCTCGAAGAAACAATAATGCTTCTTTACAGCAGCGCCAAAAATGAATAAAAAAATCTGTTCGGTCGATTGCAGATGCTTTTTTTCTTTCTTTATTGATCCGGCTTCTGAAAAACAAAATTTTCTTTCATTATCTATCATCTTTTTATTAACCCGCAAAATATATGGGCCACCAAAAATAAAAATACAAGAAACAATTATGTTGAAAAATCTCAAAACAAAAACACGAAATTTCTTTTCTTTTTAAATGACGCATCAATGTATTTTTTTCTCTCTCTTCGCTTCGATCCTCGTCAAAAAAAAAATAGAGAGAGGAAGAAAAAAAAATTAAACGCGCAAGGTTTTTCTATTTGACTCATTTTTTGATATTTTTTTCCATTAAAAGAATCATCGTTTGGTTGAATCGTTTCTTTTGCATGGTTGTGGTTTCGAGAAAAATGAAGAAAGAAAAAAATTGTTTGAGGAACAAGAAATTTGTTGGGAGTCAAGGGGCTTGCTTGTTTCTTATCAATAAAAAAAAGAAGCAAGAAAAGGTTAGGTCTCCTTTTTTCAATGAAAAAGAAAATTTGACAATTCTTGATTGACAGAAGAAGAGTTTTGGGAAAGTTAATTTGTTGGAATTACATAGTTTTGAATAAACAAAAAATCAAAGTTTTGTTAGTCCCGGGTGTTTGGTGTGGAAAGTTCAAGATAATTGAAATATTCCATGTGAAAAAATTAGTTTGTAAAGAATGTTAAATTTTGTAAGCAAAAAAATAAAAATTTGAATCCCAATCTTTTCATTTTCTCATTGAAGCAAAACCAATTCAAAAAATACATATTTCCATTTTTGAGATGCACCTTTAAAATAATAACCTATCACGCATACTTGTTTTTTTTTTATGGATGGTAACTCGCCCATAAATAACTTCAAAAACAAAAAAATAATAATCCATAAAGTAAAGGTTATCATAATCTTTGAAATGGTATGCAAAGAATTTTTTTTAAAAGAGCATAACAAAATTTTTGATTTTATAAAAAAAGAAACAAGAAAAAAATGGAAGTGTGATTAACTTTGTGTGTTTCAGGATGAAAGCAACAAAAACATTTTTGTGAATAATACACAAATTTTTTTGTTGCTTGATGTTATGAATTTTAGATATTTGTTTCCAAACTAAAAAATTTCCTTAATGCAGAAGACAAAAAAATGATTTTGGGATTTTTCGATTTCGAAAGAGAAATAGCGGCTAATAAATCTGAATCATACATTTAAAACAATTAGGCTCGAAAAAACAAAATAGGACGAAAACATTGATGACAGAAAAAAAATTGGTGAAAATCAAAAAATAAATAAAAAGTGAAATAAACATGATTAAAACATGGAAGAAGAAACAAACATTGTAAACAAAAATTAATCCCTTCCAAAAATAATTATTAGCTAGCTTGCGAAAGCAATCAACAAATCATTAAACTTTACTACTTGCACGTACACTCTTACATAAATATTTATTTGTAAGAAAGTTCGAAGCTGTCACTCTTATAGCAAGCAACACAGTGGCATCGGTAAAATACAAATACATATGTATCTCGTGAAGATACTAAAAAAATAATGATGCCTAACTTCAAACTTTAAAAATAAATAAATAAATATTAAGAAATGATTATGATGTTGATTGAGGTTATTGATTGCTTCAAAATGATTAAATACATAGGAAAAAGAAAATAAACGAAAAATATGAGAGAGAAACGAAGACGAAAAAAATTAACTGATAAAAAGTTTTTGCGAGTCACAAGAAAAAGAAAAATCAACATGAACAAAAACTAACTTTTATTTCAGCATAAATTTTTTTAAATAGACTGACTCTTCGTCGTCTTATTTATGGTAAAATTAATATAAGCTAATATGGGTTAATTAATTTTTGATGAGCGAAAAGAAAACCATCATCATTTATAACACGCAAAAATCTATCTGTAAAACAAATGTACATAATTTAAACAATAATTTTGTTATAGCATTTTTCATAAAATTTATGCTTATCATGGATCAATAACAACAACAACGTGATTCGCCATTAATATTTGCTGTGCTTGATAAAAAAAAATCGATGTGAATACATACATCCTCCTTATATTTATCATTAATTAAACTCAATGGATGGATACTCTAAGCTTGTTAAAAAAAATTAATGCAGCTATAAAACTTTAGACCTCCAGCAATCTTGCTGGTATTATGAGTGTATTGTTACAGTTAATGGAAGCATTGCAATTCTCTCAAAAAAATTATTTTGAACCTTTCAAAGCTTTTCAACAACGTGCTGCTTATCTTGCTGATTTCGTTAATCATTTTTGGAGTCTGTATTTAATGTATTCAATTAGTTGGAGAATGTTGGATTGGATAATAAAGCATTTTTCGTGCTTTCTTTGTGTTTAGTTTACCGCTTTCTTCTTTTTTTACTTTCTGATTTGTTTGTTTTCAAAGGTAAATAGTAAAATTTTGGAAATACATTTTGCAACATACTTATCTTGCTTTAATTCCACTTTTATAATCAAACACAAAAAGAACAACACGATTTATTTTCAATAAAACAATGAACAAATGATATATTATAACATACGTATAATAAAACAAGACACATGAAAAACAATTATTTGAAAATTTGACTAAGATCAGATCGCAATGACTCAACAATCAGTTTATTTTGAGATGGATCAGCTTGACGAATTTTTTGGCAAGAACATTGAAATTGTTTTCGTTGGTTACTTGAAATATAAGCTTAAATTTGCAATCAGGATGTATCTAAAAATGGATAAAAGTAAGAAAATAAACGTTTAGAAAACTATTCACCCACCTTCATGAATTTCAGGAAAGAATCAGGATCAAATTTTTCTTGAGAAACACCATATAAATTGAATTTTTGAAGGTTTTTGAAAGGCTGAAGTTTCAAAAGAATTGAAAAAGTTGTTTTACCAAGATTAATTGATTCTGTTGTACCAAAGACACTGAAAATACTAAATGTAAATACAATAATAAGAAAGACAAAAAAAAGTTACCATTCAAATTTTTGAATATTAGGCGATTTTGATAAAATTTCTTCAAGGAAAGCTATATTACCATTTGATTTTTCAATTCGAACACGAACAAGTTTGACACTTTTGATTGTTTCAGGATGAGCAAGTTCAACATATTTCTGCCAAGTTAACCTTTTATCCTTTAAAAACAACTCTGACATGATTTCTTCTTTGCAAACTTTTCGAGCAGCTACTTTTTCTTTTTCGGAAGCTTTACTTTTGAGAACATTTTGATCAGCTACTTTTTTTCTCATTTCATATTCAACGATGGTCAATACAGTTGGACCATTTTCCATTTCAGAAGTTTCACTTTCGCGATCATTCCCAGCAGCTACTTGTTTTCTTTGCAGTTCAAAATAACTAGCTTCAGATGCCATTTTATCCTTTTTAGTAGTTTTACTGTTGCGAACACGAGCTTTTTGTTTTTCTTTAGGTTTAATGGTTTTAGCTTTAAAAGCAACATTTTCTTTTACAGGAGCAGAATGTTCAGCTTTGCGTCCTCTTTGCGAATCAGTAGTTATTTCTTGGACGACTTCAAGCTGTTTCTTCATTTTCTCGATCTAAAATATATCAATTAATCATATAATAAGGATATATTAAATGGAGAGGTATAACATAATGAAACATATAGGTGGATTACTTACAATTTGATCACGTTCCTTGTTGCTTGCTTTCAATTCGTCGATGATTTTATAAAGACCAGCACATTTTTCTTTCTCGCTTTTCAATGCATGTTGAGTAGCTGCTTCTTTCTTTTCTAAATCAGCAATCTAAAAAACTAATATATGAAAAAAATGGACAGAGTTGCAGCTATCTAAAGCTTAAACCAAACAGAAAACTTACCTTTTTGAGATCTCTTTGTTTTTCAGCTTCCATTCCAATAATTCTTTCATTGAGACGAGATACTTCGGTTTGAGTTGGTAGCTGTGTAATATGAACGCGTTGACTTTCATATAAAAGTAAGAGATCATGATGTGCTTTTACACGTTGGTCATGCTTAATTTCGAGATCATTATATTTGCGTACAAGATCAGAATGGTTTATTTCCGAAACTACTTTCTAAAACAAACAAGAAAGTTAGCCATAGCAATATAAAGAAAGAAACTAACCTCTTGAAGCATTCGATTGTATTCATCTCTCCATGCTGTGTTCACGGTATTTACAATAGATTGAATAACAGGTTCTGAAGTTCTGGTAACATTAATATTATCACTCAGACGCAATCGCTTTACAGGAGGCACCTGATTATCCATAATAGACGAAAGTATGCCTAAAAAAGGAAGCAAAATTAGGTAATAAAAAATGTGGAAGGAAGATCAAAGAGAAAAAAAAGCGAAACTCGAAAGTAACAAAAAATGAAAAAGAAAAAGTGAAGAAGCATTGTTTTTATGGAAGACACCTGCAGGCTGCAGAGTAAGTGTTCCCCGGTTATATCTTTACAAATTTTGACGACAACGATGAAATACGACTAAATTTCTTAGGAGCTATGAAAGCTGAATTAAAAAAAAACAGAAATCAAAATTAGATTGACCAGTTTTTAAAGTATTAAATAATAGGGAATTAGTAGTCATTGAAAGTTTAGGTTAAAATAATATTTATTCAATATTTTTAAACAAACCAATCCCGATAATTCCAAAAGTTCTTTACTTTTTTTGCGACTTTCATATTTCCAATTTTTTCACATAGTTTTTATATTTTTTTACTT
Organism: Panagrolaimus kolymaensis; assembly: GCA_028622995.1. Taxonomy (NCBI): domain Eukaryota; kingdom Metazoa; phylum Nematoda; class Chromadorea; order Rhabditida; family Panagrolaimidae; genus Panagrolaimus; species Panagrolaimus kolymaensis. The sequence continues at coordinate 185,772 of JAJQJQ010000029.1, read as the reverse complement.
TTATGTGCCTTCTTCCACTTTTTTCTTTTATAAATAATATTCGTTATTACCAATACAAATTAAAGATTAGCCAAGACATAATAATGAGCAGATTGATTTAGCAATCATTATTATGAAAATAAAATCATAAAATAAAATAGATATTTTTTGTTTCCACATTTTCTTCCATCATCTCAATTTTATATTTAGAAATCCTTTAAGAGATTACATTTCTAGAGATACTAATTTTACGAAAATCATTTGTTTCTTTTCGAATCTTCAAATACTTTATTTTTTTTAAATGCAAGAAAGTGTAACTTAAAAAAAATACAAACAAAATTAAAGCTATAAAAAAAAAGTTTATGAAAATATTTGAATAATTATTTCTTCAAAAATCAAAGGTAAACAAAAACATTAATTGCTCATGATACATCTTTTTTATCCACCAATTGGAGGACGACTGGTGCTAGGAGTATTTGATGAATCCCGATCATCATTTGTAAAAGCAGTTATGGAAGTAAGAAACTAAAATATTTTTTTTATTGATTAGATTAGTTTGTTAATTTCGAACGATTGACTTACCGGTTTACAACCATGAGGAATTTTGCTCATTAAAACATAATCATCATCATTATTATTATGGCTGGTAATTAACTTGGCTGTTACGTGCCTTGCACATTTTGGGCATTTATACATATCAATTTTTTGAGAAAAATAGTATAAATGATATAATGTTTTATCATTATCTAAATATACATAAAGTGTTTCTTCTTGCCCCTCCTTTCTTCGTAATTCATATTTCAATTCGAATAAAGGCCTTTTGACAATTTTTTCTTGTCCATTACCATCATTTGAACGCCGTCGTTGTTGTTGAGGTGTTCCACCACCAATGCTTCGAGATCGAGGAGTTGGATGATGAGGATGGGGTGAATGATCATAAAACATTGGGGTTCCAGGATTGTTTCTTTTGGGGCTTGGTTCAACATTTTCACGTTGAACTTCGGCTAAACTTCTTTTGTCAGCTTTAGATTTTCTGAAAATTTGACTAATTTTAAAAAAGGTGAATTTAGAAAGATATATATTTCAAAAATTAAGGTTTCAAAATATATTCATACCTTTGAACACCACCACCGTCATTTTGATTGGGATTAATATTTTCTCGGTCCTAAAATATTGTTTATTTTTGCTGAATCAAAAAATTAATAGAGCTTACATCATCGTTTTGTAAATTCTCCTGATTACCATCCGCGATAGAAACATTTGCGCCATTTTTAATTTTAAAAATATTATCCATTTGGGTATCAATAAAAGTATTTTGGTAATCTTCCCGTTCTTCTGATGACAAAGAATTCAAAATTCCATCAGCAAAATTTTTAACTTTGAGGGTTTTAAGCTGTAATTCTTTAATAAATTGAATTACGGGGTGCAGGAAATTGGTTCGAAGTCTTTCACCTTCCAAAATATTTGAAGCTGGATCTTCTTGGAGTTGTTGCTAAAAAAAGTTTTTGATAATAATTTTTTCTGAAATGAATCAAACCTTTTTACTTTGGATCGTTTGAAAAACTTCTTTGCATTCAAGCTTTGTTGAAAATAGCAAAATAAAGCTTGACTGATTAGTTTCCGAAGCATAAAAACAAAGAAGTTTCTGAAAAATTAAGTTTTTTTAAATATCAAGAAAATATATATGTATATAAGAAATTAAACACAAAATACCTTTCGACGAACTATTTTTTCATTAAAGCAAACACACATTGTATTTTTATCTAAAAACAATTCTCGAATTACGTGTTTGCTTTAAAAAAATTTTAGATGCCTTACTTTCATCATTGGGTTGAATGGTTAACCGCTTTGCTGCTGTATTAACCATAATTGTGCATCCTACGGAAAATTTAATTTTTTGATTTTCATCAAAAATTAATAATTGAAGGGTTTCATTTAAACTCTAAAAAAAGGAACATTAAAATTATTTTTTTAGTCAAGTTTGTTATTGACAAATAATTTTTCAGAGAAAAAAACACTTCATTTTTTTCTCAAAAATTGCAAGTAAATAAATGATAATAAGAAACTTACATCAAGCTCTTTTTGACTATCTTGAAGATACTCTGTTAAACTTTCCATAATATTTTTTTGGTTGGAGGAAACAGATGCAGAAGTTGAATCTGACATTCTCATATAAAACAATAATAGTAAATCAAAAAATAAAAAGCTTTTTTTCAGAAAGAAAAAAGACAAATGCAACTTTTTTGAAAACAATATTTGTTTTGAGGTCAATCAATCTCCCTCTCTTTTTCTTTTTTGGATGTGATCATTATGGATTGGCACATTTTAAAAGTTGTCTTTCACCTTTATTTTTCTCTAATGAAAATAAAGAGTCCAGTGTCTAAACACTTACAAATGAGTCCAGGAAATTTTGGTACTCTTTTTTTGTTTCTTTTTTAATTGGTTGGAAGAAGGAGGATCCGAAGTTTATCATGAGATAAATCATTTTTTAGTATTTTATTTTTCCAAAAAAAAAAAAAGAATACATAACAAAAATTTAAAAATATATAACAAAGAAATTTTTTTTAAGAAAACACAATCATTTTACAAAAATTCAAGTAAAACCAAAATTCATTCCCCGCCGCCGCTCAAATACATTTACTTTATCCACCAATTGGACGACGACTGGCACTAGGATTATTAGGTGAATCGTGATCATCAGTTGTGAAATGAATTACTGAATTAAGCCCCTAAAATATTTTTTATGTATTTATAAAATTGATTCTTAAAATTGCGAAATGACTTACTTTTAAGGGCTTACAAATATGAAGAATTCGATTTAGCAATAGGAAATCATCTTCACCGTTTTGTCCTTTTATAAGCCTAGCAGTGACAGTTTTTTCAGGACAGCAACGAGGACAAACAAATCGTTCTCCACGAAAATAATATAAATAAAATATGGTTCGTTCTTCATTCAAATAAATTTGAAGAGTTTGACGATTTTCACCTCGACGAATTGCATGCGTAATATTAAAGTTTGGTCGCTTCACAATTTTTTCTTCTCCTCCATCATTTGAACGCCGTCGTTTTCGAGGAGTTCCACCACCATTGATACTACGAGAACGACGAGTTGGACGAGGATGAGGATGGGGTGAATGATCATAAAATATTGGGGTTCTTGGAAATTGGACGGCGGCGGCAACATTATTGCTGCTTCTTTCTGGACTTGGTTGACCGTTGTCATATTGCATTTCTGCCAAAGCTGCTCGTTTTTCGCCATTCGAGTTTCTGGAAAACCGTTAAATAGATTTATTACAAAATTAAAACTTTCAAAAATATATATGTAATTACTTTTCAACACGGCTGCTGCCATTTTTATTGGAATTATTAATATTTTGTGGGGCCTAAAAATTTTTAATTTTTTTCTTGCTCTTGTAAATTAAAAATTCTTACTTGATTTTCATTATTTTCATCATCGACGACGATAGAAGCATCATCATCGCCATCTTTAAAAATACTATCCAATTTTGTTTTTTTAAAAACTTTTTGATAACTTTTTTGTTTTTCTTGGGCCATAGATTTCAAGAAAACTTCAGTCCAATCTCGCAATTCTACCTTTTTCATTTCTGTTTTTTGAATTTCTTCAATCATAGGATTGAGGAAATTTAGTTCAAAAGAAGTTTCATCTTCCAAAATATTTGAAGCGGGATCTTCTCGCTAGAAAAAAAGCCTTTGATAATTTTTTTCTGAAACAAATCAAACCCTTTCAATCACTTTAAATATTTCTTTACACTCTTTCTTTGTTGGAAATGCCAAAATATGATGATATTTATTGGTTTGGGAAGCATAAATAATAAGAAACTTCTAAAAAAGTAAAAATTCTCAAATAATATTTATAATATATAAAAAATAAAATACCTTTTCGCGGAGAATTTTTTCATTAAAGCTAACGCTCATAGTTTCGAAATCTAAAAATAAAAATGTTTATTAACTTTTTGTCTATTTTTTTAAATCCTTACATTCCACATTTGGTTGAATATTTAATCGCTTAGCAGATTTGTTTAACATAAAAGTGCATCCACCAAAAAAGCTTACTTTTTGATTTTCATCAAAAATTAATAATTTGTGGTTTTCTTTTTGATTCTGAAAATAAAAGAAAGTATTAAAGTTAATGTAATTTAATTTAGCTGCTGCTACACACCTAGAAAAATGTGATAAGTTACTTACATCATTAGTTTCTTGATTGGCTTTAAGGGCTTCTTTTAAAGCTTCCATAATATTTTTTGATGTAAAGGCTGAAAGGTCAGAAGTTGAATTCGCCGTTTTAGTTAAAAATAATAATATTAATAAATTTGTATAATAAGCTTTTTTCAGAGAAAAAAAGGAGTATTGACTAATGCAAAAAAGGAATGAAATGGGAGAAAATATTATGGAAGAGATCTTCTTAAACTTGTTTGAAAACAAAAAATATTTTAAAGGCTTTTTCTCACACTTTTTGTTTTTCTAATGTGATTTTATTGCAACTACAAATATTATGGCACTCTCTCTTGTTGCATAAATTCTTGCCCTTAGTTTATCAAAACAAACCTTATTATGCCACAGTCCAAAACAAAAGTTACGATTTTTAAACAAATGTTTTATTTATTCATTTTTTTGATTTGATTTTTATCAAAAACACAGTTCAATCAAACAATTTTTGTACAATTTTTTTCAAGAGGAGTTTTAGAAAAAAAATCTTTATAATCAGTGAAAAAAAATATATAGCAAAACGTGTTTTTTTTTAGATAAGATGCTTAAAAAATATAAAATAAGCTTAACATGCATATACCATCAATTTTTTTTAAATAGTTATAGTTCAATCGAGATTACAGTAACTCGAGAAGATAGCGTTAACGATGAGTTCTTTTTATTTAATTTTTTTGGTGAAATGTGACTCAGACGAATGGTCATTTTTTGTAAAAAGTTTATGAATTTGTGTTTGATCCAAAATTAATTTCATTCTTGATTTGTTTAACTTTTGTTTAAAACTGATAGCATCAGTATTATTTTACTTTAATAAAGTATTGTTAAGCCTCAATCAATAAACGTTTCCTGGTTGTTGGCGAAGGAGCAAAGACTGGGATTTTCCAAAAAGGAATCTTTAATTTTATATTCTTCATTTTTTTAAAAATAAAAACAAAAGTTTTTTCCTTATTTTTTTATTTCATTAATTTAAAAATATGGATCCAATAAATGATGGACCAATATTTCCAATGCATTTGGATGAAAATGAATATATTATTAATGGTATTCTTGAAAAAGAATGCGCAAATGCTGTAAAAGTTACATTAGATAGACAACTACAAAATTTGATTCAACAACATTTAGTAAGATTTTTCAACGACTCTCTGTCGCTTATATATATTATTGTGTTAATGAGAAATAATGAACCTTGACCACTTTTTTCCTTTTTCAGACTGATCCAGCAATATTAACAATGAGAAAAATGTTTTCGAATATTTGTGAAACGGTAGATTGTCGAGATGTTTTAATTGCTGAAGCTTGTTCACTTTTGAGAGCTTCAACCCCAATGGAAATAATGGATTTAGTTGGAAAAGTTTCGCAAAATTTGAGGCAAGATAAAAGTCGAGTAATTATTTATGATGATGCTGTAACCGATATTATTATTGGTTTACATGAAAATGATCTCCTTTCTGGGCAGTAAGGCACTTTATAATCCTTGGCTCTTCGAAAATCAGTTTAAAAAAAAAACACTTAATTTTTAGTTATGCCACAATGCTTTTAATTAAATGCAATGATTTGAGAGTAATGGTTTCGGATAAAAAAGAAAAATTTATTAAAACTCAATTATCTGAAACAAATTATAAAAGTATGAAAGAAATATTAAAATGCATTTTTGTTGAAATGAATAAAATTGAACATGGTCGATTGAATGAACAAATATTCAATAATTTGAGACCTTTTGAAGAAGTAAGAAAAAGTTTTTACTTTGCTTTTTTATGCTTTAAAAAAAATTCTGGAAAATTTATGCTTTCAGATTTTATTGGGATTATTGGATCGAAATAATGCAAGATGTCCACCAATTTTACTTATAGTTGAAATTTCAAGATTAGCCATGACTGCTCCACCATATATGTATAAAGTTAGCTTTTTTCTTGCCTTTATTATCTAAAAAACTTATCCCCTTTTTTTCTCCCCATTTTTTAGCGATTCTGTGATGCCGTGGAAAATATAGTAAATTCATTTCGACCTTTAGCAATTATTTGTGAAATAATTGGTCAATCATTTTTATTTCCAATCTTTTCTCATCCTTGTATAGCTTTAACTCATCAATGGTTATTGGAGCCAAGCAATAAATTTCCTAGCAAATCCTTTCTACCTCGATCTACGATTGTTCAATCTCCTCAAACTTTTTTAAAATATATATTTTTGAAACAACCTAGGCTAGTTGTCTTTGATGAAAAACAATTATTTGTAAGTTATTTTAAGCTTTTACTGATTAAAGTAAAATTTCCGAAACGAGAGTCCATGGAATAAAACTAGGGCCATTTCATCCTTCTTTTTTTTTCAGCCTTTTCATATGCTCTTTGATAATACCCTTCATGAAGTCACTGATAGTCTCTTATTATTAATTTTGGAAGCCATGGCAGCAATGGAAGAAGCAGAAAAATCATTTGAAGATCATCCATTAAATCAATATAATTGGCAACACATCAGTGATATTTGTGCTTATAGTCTTGGAAGTGGTAGAGCAAATTTTGTTCAACTTCTTGAACGTCTTGTTGCACATTTAAGTTTACTCAAATATCGTAAAGCTCGTGGAGAACTTATGAGAGTTGTATTGCAATATTTAAGTGTTGAAGTTTATGCTGCAACCAAACATGAACAACAAAAAAATATTAATTTTAAATTTTATCCTAAATGTTAGTTTTAAAAAATTCAATAAAAACTTTTTACACTACAAAAAAATGATAATCGCTCCCATTTAATTTTTAGTGGTCGAACTTTACAATCTTTTATATCCCGAAGATACGGTGGAAATAAAATCATCTGATGAACCAATGAAATTAGTTCGTTGCTTTGCTCCCACTGCAATTTGGTTGAATTTATTATCCGTTAAAAACACCGATGTTATTATTGAACCTCCTCCACAACTTGCAAGATATGTAAATTTTATTGAAGAACTTGTAAATTCTAATTCCAATGCTGAAGAAGAAGGATTTATTACGGTTATAGCTAATTCATGTAAGTGGTGCATTTTTCAACAGCAGAAGCAAATTTTGATAATACACCTTTAAAACAAAGCAAAAAATGACTTTCAAAAAAATCACCCTTCTCATTTTTTTTATAGATAGCGGCCGAGCTGAAACATTTCAAAAGCATTTTTGTGATGTAGTTTATCGACAAATTCAAAAACCTCTCAATACTTTAGCATATTGGAAATTACCATATAATAAAATGGCCCTCAATGGTGGAAAGGCTTTAGATATAACTCTTTTAAGTTCATTGAGTTATTGCGCGGCTACGGAACTTTGTAAATATTTACAAACAGAATGGACTCGTCGAATGGAAAGGCGAGAATTGCCTCCACCTGGATTAATTGAAACCATCGCTCGAATGACTTTCATAGGAGATTTTAAAAGAACTCTCAAAAGTATGGTTAATGTATTTTCTGATTTATCCAAACATCCTTCACCCGCATATAATTTACAAGATTATTTAATTCTATTTTCTGAATTCTTTAGTTCTCGACTTAAAGTTATTATAGATATATCAAATTATCCTCGAATGCTTTGTAAAACATATGATATTATGACAAAATATTATTTACATTCTGGAATTCATTTACAGTATTATTCGGCATTTGAATTACAATTTTTAAAATTTTTTTGTTATGCACCCGCATATGTTTTTTGGCAATATATTCAAGTCACAAATTTATATTTGGAACAACAGAGAGGATTAAAGTTTTTATTATTTTCACCTAAAACTGAAATAGAATTAACTAAAATGTGTGCCCCACCCGAATTGTATAGCATCATATTACTGCAATATTTTCGTAATCATAAACTCTCTGTGCCCACTGTGAATGCAACCTGGCCAGTGGATAATGAATATTCCAGACAACATCATGATAGCAAAATAATGGAAAATCATTCCATTTCTGCGGCAACAAAAAAATGGATTCCAGAAAAATTTAAAGCTATGAAAACTGCAGAATTTCCAACCTTTTCTAATTTACCTAATCTTATTTCAATGATAGAACAACAGGATATGCATTTCTTTAAAACTCAAGATGAAAGATATTTTATGGAACTCAATGATAAAACTCATCGCTTGCTTTTAATGTTATTCCTAATTATTCGAAATAATGCCCAACAACAAACTCAAGGGTTTCCAGGATTTGCGTATCGTCTTTTAAGAATTCATAATTCTCAATACATTATTTTATCCACCAATATTTTAATTGATTATATTATTTTTTCTTTTAAAGAAGTCGACAAAGAAATTAAAGATTCTGAAACATCGATGTCCGAAAAAATGCGATTGGTTCATTGCGTAAATAATTTTATTTTTTATTTTCGTTTTATCACCCTTGATCGCTTCCTTCTTCAACTTGTGGCCCATCCAAACGATGATGAATCCATTAAAATTGCCCTTGAATTTGCTCAACTTCTCCTTTGTGAAAATAATCAAGAAGTTGATGGCCGATTTAATTTCCTTCTCGAACATATTCCTTCATATTATGAAATGTCATTTTGTAATTCACAAAACTTTTTTATGGCTATCAAAGAATATTATGATCATTATCCTGAACCTTCGTATCTTGAACAATGTACAGAAAATTTTACCCATGAAGAGCATATTCCCATTTATTATAGCAATCTCATGGATAAATTATTACCTATTGTCGATCACATTTTCCATCGAGCTATCGAGCAAGAATTGGATGATCATATTTTTTTGCCTTTAATTAATCGATTAGCTGTAGTTTATAAATATCATCGTAAGTTTTAAAAAAGTTTAAAAATTGGAAAAAAGTTCGAGTTTTGAAACAAAAACAAAAAATTTGAATAAAACTATAAAATTTCAAAAAAAGCCGTTCCAAATTTCGGTTTTCAATAAATAAATATTTATTTTTCAGCTTTACCTGTTGGCACTATTTATCGAATGCTTTATCCATTCCCATCTGAACTAATTCAAAAAGATAGTGTTCGAGAATTTGTTCGTCAAGTAGCCCTTCTCGATTCAAAACATCCATATTACATGCTGTCTGAAACTTTCATAGAAAATTATCACACAGCTTCTGCAATCGATGTTTGCAAAGCTTTAATTAGTCGCCTTTCTCGTGCTTCCAATTATAAACATCAACCACCAGAATTTTGTTCAAGAGATTGGAGATTTGCTGAAATGTCACCTGGAGCGGCAGTGTTAACTGGAGCAAATATAGAATTAATGATAAGTAAATATTCTGTAGAAGAAATTGTGGATGCTCTATTAGAATGCGCATTTGAAAGGCCTTTGGATAAACCTTTTGAAGTTCTCAATTCCATTGCCCTCATTCTCACAACTTTGCCATCACAATTTCAACAATATTATGCTAATCAACAATTAAATATTCTTGATTTACCCGAATTGAGTGAAGAAGATAATCCAAAGAAAATGTTGAAATCGTTTTCAAAAGATGCATATACTGCTTCAGAAAATCGTCCTTTAGCTGCTTTAGCATTGCTTCATGCATTTTTACAACATTGTCAAGTAGTAAGTTTTCTTTGAAGAAATAAAATCAATTAATTTACATAAAGTTTAAAAATTGGTTCGAGCTTATAAATTTTTTAGAACTCTCTTCAATTACTCGTTGATACAGCTTCAAAATTGCAAGAAAAAGTTAAAACAGAATCACAACTATTTTTTGTTGTTCGATTTGTTACTCCATTTTTTACACGAATTGAAGAAATCGATAGTCTTAAACATCCAGTAAGTAACCATTATCGTTGAAAAAAATAACTATCCGCAAACTTTTTAACTTTTTATTTTTTAGCTTTGTGTCGTGATTTATCAAGCCATAGCAAATTGCATCACTCATAAAGGCCGATTAGTATATGAAGATGTATTTTGTGATCTTTTATTCCATATTAAATACAGCGTTTCATCAACGGGTGCATTCTTTTCATTATTAAAAGAAAAGGTTGAAGGATATATGAAACATTTTCCACCTGAAATGCTAGAAAAACTTCGATTCCTTCATTCTGCACTTCCTGGAGAAACCCTTGAAGCAGAAACATCAACTCAAACCCAACCAAAACAAAGGCTTCCAGCAATGAGAACTCTGTCATCCCATCATCATCAACATGCTTTACTTCAGCATCAACCATCCCAACAACATATGTCCCATGTTTATGCGAGTATGAATTTACCGATTCCAGGTCAACAACAACCACAACAACAAATTCCAACAATGGATCCTCGAATCATGCAAGCTCAGCATCCTGAACAATATCGAGATGGAGGAGGAGGAGGACAATTTATGGATTCATCCAAAATTATGCCAGAAATGGTTCAACCTCCAATTCGAGCCGATATGTTACCCGAATATCAACCAAATATGATTCGTCCTCCACATCCATCAGATATGTCAGCAATGCAACAACAACAATTTATGCACCAACAAAGAATGAATCAAATGAGAATGCAAGGAGGAGGAATGCCACCTGGAGGTCCAATGCAAATGAATATGATGTCACGTTTTGGAGGTGGACCACCAGGAAATGGAGGAGTAGGTATGATGCCACCAAACACAAGTACTCATCCAGCAATGATGAATCAAATGATATCACCACATTATATGCAACAAAGTGGACAACAACAACCTGGAGGATATATGAATCATCCACAAAATGGACCACCAATGCCACCTAATTTTATGCCTGGAAATCAACAACAACCAGGAAATATGCCATCAATGAGTGAATCAGGAATGATGCCACCAAATTATCCATATAGTTCTATGGGACCTCAAGGACCTATGGGAATGATGAATCAAGGAGGTGGAATGATGCATGGCGGTGGTGGACAAGGCATGGGTGGAATGATGCCTCCAAATCAAGGACAAATGATGCCACCTGGATATAGTTTTGGTCCACCACAACCTGGCGGTGGTGGTGGTCAACAACAACAAATGCGACCAAATATGACACCATATTCTATGCCACCTCGAGGAAATGGAAATTAAGCTTTAATTATCTTTACATGTGTTTTTATTTTTTTTTTTTCGGGTTTTGTAATAAACTAGTATTTTGAACGATTGGTTGCCAAATGCTTAACGGTGATTTTACCCGTTGAAAATACCTTACAAACTAAATTATTGCTTTAAAAAATTGTAGTTAATAGAATTTAATAAAATTTAGATATATGGATGATTGCGTGGACAGGAAACTACCTCCTGCACCTGCACCTGTGCAAGCGAATTCAACCCCAAGCACTTCACTTTCAGATTCGATAAAAGAAATAGAGCAAGTTAGTTTCAAATTAAGGCCATAACTTTGATTACCATAAACTTATAATCCTTTAATTTTAGTGTCCATGGTATTGGGGCGCTATAACTCCACGAGAAGCTGAACGTTTACTTGCTGATAAACCAATAGGAACTTTTCTTATTCGAGATTCAGCAAGTGATAATTATATTTTTGCACTTTCATATCGAACTTCCGTAGAAAAAATTATTCATTCTCGAATTCCTCGACATAATAATAAATATTGTTTGGGTGGACCACAAGCAATGGTTAGTTCACCAAGTATCGTGGATCTTGTAAACCAAATAATGGATTCATCAAAAGATCCCGAAAGAAGGATATTAATGCATCCATCAGAAAATATTCCCATGGCTGAATCTGTTATTTTAGTGAAACCATTAAATCGAATAGAATATTTACCTTCGCTAAAATATCTTTGTCGATTAGTGATTCGACAAACCTTAAATGATGTTTATCAAATTCAAACTTTACCATTGCCAGAAAAAATAAAAAGATATCTTTCATCTAAAAAATATTTAATTGTTCATTATTCAGAATGGGAAGAAAATGAAAGAAGGCGGAAAGAAAGAGAAAGAGAAGAAGAGGAAGCAACCAACAAACGAAAAATTTGATAGTAAATTACCAAATATTATTTATTTTTCATTACAATGTAAATACATAACTAATTTATTAACTTAAAATAACGATGTTTCTAATCCCAAAATGAGTGCAAAAAAAAACAATTTAAATAAAGTATTTATTATTACTGTAATTTTCAATGATATTTCAACATTAAAAAGTTACCCAAAAAGAATTTAAAGTTGTTTTTACACTTTCATATTTTTTTTCATTGCTTTGCTTTTTTTGTAAGAAAAATCAACAACAAAAAAGGGTTAATGCCCTTTGAAGTTTTGACTCATAAATATGGATAATGTTGAAAGCAAATTATGTAAACTAACAACTGTCGTGGTCTAATTACTTTCGATGAGTTTGTTGTTAATCATGATTGCAAAATCATCCTAAAAATTCCAAAATGTCAAAGAAACGTGTTTCACCAATTTTCATTGTTGCCTAAAAAATTTTCCCGCTTCTTTTTCCTTCAACTACTTTTCGCTGCGCGTCTTTTTTACTTTCCACTTTTCTTCTTCTTCGTCATTTTCAACTTTCAAAAAGCTAAACATTGCAATCAAAAAACATGTTATTTTTTAGATGCTCAAGTTACTCATATTTTCGAAATTATTATTGCCATCAACTCCACCATTATCATATCGACGATTATTATCCTCAACAATTTATGCTCTTAGTTCAGGTTCATTACCATGTGGTGTAGCAATTGTTAGAATCTCTGGTAAGTTTTTAGTTATAACTGCATTTTGTATGTTTAAAAATAATCGTTTTTCAGGATTACAAAGTTTGACCGCATTGAAGAAGCTTACTCGTCGAAATATTGAATTTGAACCTAAGAAAATGTTTTATACAAAAATTTATGATATTTCTGAATGCTGTAATAGTGATGATGAAAGAGATGTGCTGGATCATGCTATGGCTGTATGGTTACCAGGTATATATTTGAAATGCTTACTTACTCGTAATAGTTAAAAGTGCAAAATATGAAGTGACAAAATATAAAATCTCTTACAAAGACCAACTTTATACCGTAATCTTCCCATGTTCAACAACCCATTTATGATACTTTTAAAACCTTTCTTTTATTTCTTTTTTCATTCGATTATCTTTTTCAATTTTAGGTCCTCATACTTTTACTGGTGAAAATACTGTGGAACTTTTTCTTCATGGTTCTAAAGCTGTAGTGAATGCTGTTTGTAAAGCGTTGAACCAAATTGAAGATGTTGAACCTGCAAAAGCTGGAGAATTTACGAAACGGTTATCTTTAACTACATATGCTTGCTTTGTCTAAACTCATGGTTTTTTAGTGCATTTTTCAATGGAAAATATAGTATTTCTCAAGTTGAATCACTCAATGATTTGATAAACTCTGAAACTGAATCACAAAGAAAGCTTGCAATAAGGCAAAACAAAGCTGGTGAATATTTGAAACCTGTGAGAGAGAAGCTAATTGGATTAATAGCTCAAATTGAAGCTTCAATCGACTTTGCTGAAGATATTGAAAACCAGAAATTTAATGATTTTTCAACTGAAGCTGAAGAAATTTTATTACAATTACGAAAATTTGAAAGAAGTGCAAAGAGAGGATCGCTGATTCGTGAAGGAATAAAAGTTGCGCTTGTAGGAAAGACTAATGTTGGGAAAAGCAGCTTGATGAATCGTTTGGGTATGTTTGTATGTTTGGTGAGAAACTTTTTTGCTAAGATGTAATTCACATTTTTGACTTCAGTAACTATTTATGTTTATGTTAATCGTTTTTGTGTTTTCTTGTAACTCGTTTTATGATTATCACTAACTACTCCTTAATTTTCAGCTGAAAAAGACGTTGCAATAGTATCAGATATTGCTGGAACGACAAGAGACTATTTGGAGACGAGATTACATCTAAATGCTGTTCCTGTTACTTTTTTTGACACTGCTGGAATTCGTGATGATACTCAAGATCCATTAGAGAAAGAAGGAATTCGACGATCATTTGTCAAAGCTGAAGAAGCAAATATCATTGTTTACATTAGCGATGCACAGAAGCTTGCAACTTCTTTCAATGATGAAATGAAAGATATTGTTAAATTTTTGGATCAACAAAATGAAAGAGAAATAGTTTTATGTTTGAACAAAGCTGATTTACTAAAGAATAATGAAAAAGAAAAGTTAATACATCGTAAGTTTTTTGTGTTTTCATTAAGCTTCATTAATCCATGGATAAATTACAGGATTGTTACCACTGCTCAAAGATAGGAATATCTTACATATTTGGACTTCATGTTTCGAAGAATTTGGTCTTTCATCACTTCTCAAATCCTTGGATGCTTCTATAAATGATCTTTGCAACATCGAAGGCGATGATGTTATTCTCAGCCGACAACGTCATATCATTCTGCTTCAAGAATCCATCACTGAAATTCAATCATTCTTGGAAACTCTTACATTTGATCAAGCTTTGGCAGCCCAACATCTTCGAAATGCTGCAAATTTTATTGGAGAAATTTCAGGAACCATTGTTAATGAACAAATTTTAGATAAAATATTTTCACAATTTTGTATTGGTAAATAATAAAGTTTTAATTGTTTTTTTGAATGGCTTTTATGAAGGAAGATATTCGATTGTCGAATGACAAAATGCTTTTATTACAATTACATGTATGTAAGAATCTTGCAAATTTACTATTTATGGTTTTACTTTAGAGTAATTTAATATCATGACAAACATACAACTTGCGAAGCAATTTATTCGAGCAGAAATTAAATTTATTGTTAAATCACTTTCCGAAACTCAAATAAAAACCCAATCTAAAACCATTGAACAAAAAGTTTTAACTTCTGATTGGTTTAATAATAGTCAAAGAATTTCTTGTTATGTTTCAACCCAAAGTGAAGTAATCACTGATAATATTATTAAAGAGGCTTTGAAATTAAAGAAAGATGTTTTTATTCCAAGGTATGTCAGTCATGTCTCGAAATTCGATTGATTACGGTAATTTTAGATTTGAAAAAGGAAGCCTTGAAATGCAAATGACTAAACTTCAAAGCCTTGATGAATTCCTAAAACTTGGACCATCAGTTTGGGGAATAAAACAACATTCAAAATCAGCACATGCTGAACATTATCAAATTACAGGTAGCCAGCCACCTTTCCATTCTCTATCTTCTTTGCAACCTTGAAATCCTATTTTAGGCCCACTCGACCTTGTTATTGTTCCAGCATATGCATTTACATTAGATGGAAAACGATTGGGAAAGGGAAAAGGATATTATGATAGATTTTTTGATTCTCATCAAAAGTTTTTTAAAACTATGCCAAAAATTGCTGGAATTGCATTGAAGCAACAAATAGTTGAAGATTTACCTACAGAGAGATTTGACGTTCCAGTTGATATTATTATTACTCCATAGCTTTTTCTTTTGTTTATCTCATATTTAAAGTTTGGATAAATAAAATTTAGAATATTTTAAAGAAAGGATATTGATAGTTTTACAAATTGCTCGAATCTTGTTTGATGCATTTTTGAAATCAAACAAATTTCATGTTTACCACGAGGCAAAAATTCCTAAAACGAAAGAAAGTTTAATGAACGTTGATTAAAGTTTTATCCAACTGGTTTTTTGTTGCTACCTTTTTACGCTTCTTTTTTATTCTAAGAACTTCGAAAAACTTCTATCAAAAAATTATTAGCTTCCATAATTCATTCATCGCTTTTGTTATTATTATTATTTGTTTTCCAAATTGATACACATTGTTCGATCGTTATCTTTGCGTGTTTTTTTATTACTCTTTTACATGATTTTGTTTCATTATTATTTTTAGATCTCAATTATGTCATCAAGGTCTGGTCCAAGAGCAGCAGGAACGGATGGAACTGATTTTCAACATCGACAAAGGGTTGCAGCACAATATCAAACAAGGTTAGTTGTTATTTTCCGTACTTTTGCATCCGCAACTTATTCTTCATCTTTTTTAGTGCACAATACAAATGGTATATCAAGTGGTTGTTTGCTGCACATTTTATTGTGTTGGCTGCAATGTGGGCAAAACTTTTTGGTGAAATAGCTGTAACCCATTTGGGAGTCAAAAGTTCATTATGGAAGAGACTCGATTTACCTACAGCTTATCCATGGGAATATGTATGGTGCTTGTCGTTTATCCCCATAATTTTGGGTCTTTATGCTCTGCCAAGGAATAGAGTATGCTTGCTATGGACTTTACTCTTTTTTTATTCATTATTTTTCAGGTAAAAGTTATGACATATGCTTATTACTTCCAATTCTTTACTGGTATTCTTCCACTTATGATTGGTCTTGGCTCACAATTTCCTGAACTTATTGATTATATTCAAGATCCTAAGAACAGCAAAACACCAACATTCAAAGGACAATTCCCAATGGTTGCTCTATGGTTTATGTTCTTCCTCATCGCTTTTCAACTTCACATGTTTGGAATGTACTTCAAATATTATTTACTTGCTGCTTGGGATCCTTTGGTTGTGAGAGAAGATCCTGGGGCTGTAAGAGAAGATCCTTCGGTTATGAGAGAAAATCCTTCGGTTGTGAGAGAAAATGTCAAAAATGAACGAGAAAAGAAATCTGATTAAAATGAAGACGAACGAAAGAATTTCATATGGTTTTTCGTATTGTTTATTTTTGTTATGATATTATATATATTGTGTTTTTTTTAAAGTAATTTGTTTAAATAAAGGTCATGTAAAGAAAGGTGTAAACAATGGAGTAGTTAGTACATATGAACTTTTCTGAGAGATAGGTAGATCTTGTATGTAAAGAAAAAAAACCTTGAAGTTTAGCATCAAAGCAACAAAAAAAAAACAGGAGTAAAATTGTTATAGGAAATTGCTACAGTAACTCTAAGAAAAGTTCAATCGCGAGTTTCTCCAAATCCATTTATAACAATAACGAATAAGGCAAATTAAATTTAAAGATCACTTAGAAAATCACGAATATTACTTTTTGTTTTTGAACCTATCTTTGGATTATGCTCAAAAACTCTTAAAGCTTGAGTTAAATCTCTAAAATCTATTTGATCAGTGGATGATGCAGCAATAGCGCGTTGAATTGAACTCAATTCCGATGCATATGTGCTATTGAGATCGCCTTGTTCACAATTATCTGCAATACCTTCAGCAATATCCATAAGAAGTTGAGATTGATATGATTCATCAGTTTCAGCTGAAAGTGGTGGTTTTGAAACAACAATTTCATTATTATCATCCGATTCATCGCTTGCTATTGGATAATCTTGTGGGGGTGGAGGAGGAATAGTAACGTGTGGAAGAGGCATTCGCATTGGTAGTTGAGGTCGCCGTATTTCTGGTTGTTGTTGAGGAAGAGGAATACCAATTACTTCTTGAGGGTTTGGAGGTCTTGGTTGAACTTCTACTACTGGAAGAGGAGGTTCAGGTCGTTGTGGTGGTGGCGTTACTTGTTGCTTCGGTTTATTTGGCTCATTAGAGAGTTGGTTTAATTCACTAATTTTATTTTTAAGTTCTTCATTCTTTATTGCTCGTTTAACTAATCCCAAACCTTCTATCAATTTTGGTAAAGCCAAAGGTGTTCCATTTCCTCCACTTTCATGTCCATCCATTTTCGAAGCCATAGTTAATTTAAAAATGCTATCAATCAATAATCTTTGAAGCTTTCTTGCATCATGGCTTTCAATATTTTCTCCATGAAGAAGTAAACCAATTTCTTTCAAAAGTTTACTTTGAATTATTTCTTTTTTTGTAATTCCTGGAAGCTCAGCCACCATTTCCAACATTATTTGAAGATGGGTTTTGGATTGATTCCAACATAATTTTAATTCATCTTCACCCAATTTTGGACAACTCAAACCATTTTTAATTGCAATCACCCATTTAATTGATCGATTATCAATGATACAAATATTTTCATTTGAAAATTTTATTCTAACATCGTGAACTTTTTCCAATTCTTTAAAAATTTTTTTTATTGTTACTGTAACAGCTCCAGGAGTAAATTTGCATTCGGTTGCATGGGTAAAAATAAAGAATACATTTTCCATAGCTTTTTTAGGAAAAATTGATAAAGAATTTTTAATTATTTTTTCATAAAAAGGAGTTAAATCTTTTTCTGATGCACGAATAACAAAACAAATTCCATGGATTTCGGGTAATAATTGCAAAAGGGAATGTTCAATTTCTTTAAAAATTTCATAGTTTCTTGCTTTTTCATAAGATTCGGTAAATCCTGGAGTATCCAATAAATTGAATACCGTATCTCCTATTTTAATTCTATGAACTTGAGGAAATGAAGTGTTTTTCTCAACTAAAAAATAGGGAACATTATTAATTAATTTAAAAATTAGTCACAAGCTTTTTTTCTCAAAATTTATTTGTAGCTGTTTTTGGAGTTTCGAAACAAAGTTTATTAAACTTACGTGATGGCAAAGTATCTTTGGATTCATTTTTTGCAAAAGCTTCAAAGCTACCATATTGGAAATATTTTGGCAAGGATTTTATTAACATTGTTTTGCCAGTTTGGATTTCACCAATAAGTAAAAGATTTTTTGGAGACGTATCTGCCATGATTGATTGGGCCTGAAAAATAAAAACTTACATACGTAATTTAATTAACTCCAAAAAATTATTTAATCGATAAAATAAAAAAAGACGATTCTTTCAAAGATTTATTAATTCAAAGCCCTATTTTTTGGAGAATGGTAAACATTTTTTTTGTGTTGTTGTAAAACATTTTCCACGTCAAATAAAAAAATAAAATTCATCAAAGTGTAAAAGGTTGTCGTAGATTATTTTATATTTTTATGCTGCTATATTTTCTTCAACCTTCTTCTCCTCCCTGCCTTTTATGTCTTTCTTGCGTTTTCTTTATCAGTGAAAAAGAAGAAAAAAAAGGAGAGGGAAAGCCTCTTTCATTTTTTTGATACTTTTTTTTATTATCGTCCCTTTTATTTTAAGGTGGAGTATGAGAGAGATGGTGAGAAGAAAAAAAGAAGGAATGGGAAGAACAGTTTTAAAGAAAAATAGTTTAAATTTTTGTTATTGTCGGATGGATGATGACTAATACTACCAAATTAAATAAAAAAATAATAGAAAAAACGCAAAAACTTTTTTGACTCTGTCAAAATTTAGGATTTGTAACACTCATGGGTACAACAACTAAACAATCTTAATAAACCGACTAGAAGCATCTTCATTAACAATAATTTATTTGTTACTATTATTTCTGAAAATGTGAAAAGCATTGCCTTAAAAAATTTGAAATCAATCTTCCGTATTCCCTAACTCTACAATAAAGACCAAAAAAAGGTACAGTATTAAACAAAATTGTTGAAGCAAACATAAGTAATAAACTCTAATTATTACCAGAGAAAGTTTAGAGAATTATTAAATTTATAATTATGACATCATAAAGGATGGGATAAATTTATTACAGTATACTTTTTTTTCCATTAAATAAAGTTTATTGGCAAAGCGAGCGCCATTGTAAAATCATTTTTTTCTTCATCAATGCAAAGCAACATTTGTAAAAGCTATTCTTCATACAATTTTTTTTCTTTCAAGTTTGTTCGAAAGATTTTTAATTTTGTTTCAACTTAATTTGCTCAAATTTTTAGGAACTCAAATTGAACAGATGAAAGAAGAATGTCTTATACTCCTGAATATATCAAAGCTTTAATTACAAGCTACTTTGGTCATGATGTTGGAATAATTGCTGAAGCGCTATGTTCGGGTTCAAAGCCAATTGCGGCATTGTTTAGAAAGGTGTCACCATTTTTGAAGAATAAGAATATGTTTCGAAAACAATTAACTCTTCTTTTTTGGCACTCAATCGTATCTTGTGATGAAGAAAATGGAATTGAATTTTATTCTATCTCGTTTGAAAATGTCTTTCGTTTTGCGATGCTACCAATGATGTTACCTGTTTTAGAAGAACTTGCTGGACCTCCTTCGCTGACTTTTGCCAAAGCTGTTATCAAAGCTGGAAGATTGAGCTGCTCAGATATTATACGACAAGCTAAAATGGATACAAAAGCTGGTGAACATGATGTACATAAATTTATTGCTTTCATTTACAATATTCATTAATGTTTCATGTTTTAGTTTTTCATGGTATTTTGTGATCTCGTGGAAAAGAAAGTGTTTGTTAGAACTCAAGATAGAATGAACGAAACTGAAGTTGATCCATTTCTTCTCCCTCCTGTTATATTAGATGGAACTTCGAGGATTGCTCAAATAGCATTGATTGAAACAAGAATGGCTGAATTTGAAGCAGAATTCCATGAAGAAGCAAAGAAGTTTTCTCAAAATGAAGCTTCCACGAAACTTGAACATTTGAAGCGAAAGAAACGTCAAGAACTTTTGGCTGAAGCTGATGCAGTGGAAGCTACTGATTCCGATGCCGATGTCTTGTGGAAAATTAATTATAATATTTTGGATCGAATTTATCGTGATCGACTCCTTCTTGAAGTGCTAATCAACGATGTGGGCATTGACGAAGCTGGTGAAAAGATTATGAGAGCTGCATTTGGTATTTGTTTGAAACTTCAAGATGGTAATGCTTCTCACGCTTATTCAAAGTTTTTTTCTGTAAGGTTTTCTCTTTCTTTCCTCGCTACTTACTAATTGATTGTTTTTAGAGAAAAGATTTGGAAGCTGTTCTCAGCAATAATTCTGATGTTACTGAAGATGATTTCGATGCTACTCTTTATCTGGTTTCATCAAGCGCTGATCGCTTCATTCGAAAAGTTGGCGATAGCCAAGGTGGATTATATACCATTGATTATATTGAAGGAATGAAAACTTTATTGGTTCGTGTTCTCAAAAGTATGATTCAATCAAAGTATGACAATCCCAACGAAACTGAAGAAAAACGGGATCTTCCAACTTTCATTTTCTCATTGTTACTCAAAAAAGGTCTCGTCGAAGAAGAAAAGGTTTACTTTTATTTTTTTGCTCTTTCTGTAGCTTTATTGGTTCGATTTTAGCTTGCCGCAGTCTTCAAACATCCTGATGATGAAATACGACAAGAATTGTATCGACTTCGAAGTGATGGATTTGTGAATGTTATCGTATGTTTTTTTCGCTTTCACACCTTTTTCTCATATTTCTTTTTTTAAGACTAAAGATAGCTCGTATGAATTCAACCCTATGAGTTCTCAATTTTTGTACGGCGTCGATTTACTCAAAGTTAATCTGAATCAATTTCAAAAAGTTTTACAGGTTTGCTTCCATCTTGTTCAATACCAACTAATGATTTACTTTGTTTTTTAGTATCAAGCCAATTACATTAATCGTCGATTACATGAGAAAGCAGAAATTGCTCCAATCAAAATTGTGAAAACTAAAGTTCGTAGAATGATTGACTACGCGAAGAAGAATATTGCCGATGAATCGGAAGTAACTGATACTGTATGTTTTTTTTTGCTTTGTTCTCTCACCCTTTATTCTTCCTCTTTTTTCAGATCGAAGATATAAGCAACGAATTTGATACTAGTAAACGTGAAACTCTTCGACGATATCGCCAATTCCGGGATTATTTAAAGAAAGTTGAATTGATGCTGAATGAAGCGATTTGGATTATGCACCGAACTATTGAAATGGAGCAACGAAAACGTCGTGAAGATGGCGGAAATGATCAAAAAAGAATAAAAAGAAGAGTTACCGATCTTGTTGAATCTGCACCGGCAGCTAAACGGGCAAAATATTAAATTTGTTAACTTGTTTTCATTTCTTTTTTGTTGTTATTTTTGTTGATTTGAATATGTATGTATTTTTGTTGTTAATAAACTAGTTTTATCTTTGATTGTTTTGCTCGCTATGTATGTTATTGCTAAAAAAAGATCAACCTCTTTAACAGTCAAATCATCTATTGCATAATGGTGTGGTGAGGAAGATTATTCAGTAACAAAACAATTTTATTTAAACATAGAAAATAATGAGATTTGATTTCAATGGATTACACACACGTAAATGCCGAAAATGGGTTATAACAAAAAAGTAAAGGCTAAAAAATATGAAAAAAGTTAAAAGAATTAATTCATTTTTTCTGATTCATTCTTAAAAAGGCTTCAAGAAGTTGTCTTCGTCCTTCTGAAAAACCTGGAGCATTTTGTAACATTTGCATTTGTTGCTGAAGTAAAAGTTGATTATTATTATTTATTGCACCCGTTGCAGATGATGGTGGTTGACGTTGTTTATGGGTTGGTGTTGTTGAATTTGTACTTGCTGAAGAAGAAGAAGAAGAAGAAGAAACATTTGAACGCTGGGCGGTATTAGAGGAAGCAGGTTTAGAATGAGAAACATTTGGAGTTTGAGAAGGGTTTGAACTTATTTTTGGCATGGATGATTGAGGTCTTGGAGTTAAATGAAATGGGTGAGTTTGAGGTTTGGAAGTTGATGGCTGTGGTGGAATTTGTTTTGGTTTAGAAAAATTTTCATTTGCCGTTGTTGTGCTAGCAATTACGCTATTAACCACATCAGACATTT
This sequence comes from Panagrolaimus kolymaensis, assembly GCA_028622995.1. Classification (NCBI taxonomy): domain Eukaryota; kingdom Metazoa; phylum Nematoda; class Chromadorea; order Rhabditida; family Panagrolaimidae; genus Panagrolaimus; species Panagrolaimus kolymaensis. The sequence goes on along the minus strand of JAJQJQ010000029.1, from coordinate 163,199 downwards.
TACGATTTGTTTCTGATGGTTTTGTTGAAGAAGCTTTAGAAGCGGCTGCTTTTGCTTTTTCATTTTTAGGCATAATTTTTTCACAAAGTATCGTAATTTCATCATCATCTACCGAACCAAAGGTTTTTGATGAAGATGATTGCTGTTGTTGTTGTTGAGGAATGGCTTTTTTAACTTGATCAGTTAAATATTGAAAATTAGGCGCCTTCGTTGATTTCGTTGTTGCAGCAGATACATTAGCCGCTGTTGAAATAAGAGATGGCATTCCCGGTGTTGCATTTTGTTTTGATGCAATAGAAGCTGTAGCTTTTGGTGCGGCATCTTTAGTCCCAGAACTTAATGATGGCATTCCAGGAATGGTGGTTGGTGTAGTTTTTCTAATTTTTGCTGCTACATTTGAATCTTTGGATGGCGAATTTGATGGAGGTCTTTTATTTCCAATTGTTGGGTTAGAAGATGGCGAAGATTTTTGTTGTGCCATTGTTGGTTGATTTGAGGAAGGGGATTTTTGTGTCATATATCGAATAAGCAATTGACTATGTAATTTTTCCAAATCACTTGTTGTCCATCCAAGAAAATCTTTCTTTTTACTATAAAAACCTGGAAGTTCTTTGGAATCATATTTTTTTATTAATTCTTCTATTTGTCCAAGAATTGTAAAACGATTAGGTTCTCCTCCAGCCGAAGATGCATGGTTTGAAGAAGATGTTGCTGGTAGATTATTAGATGGAGTAGGCGGTTGACTTGGTCGAGGACTTTGTTGAGCAACAGGCTTTGGAGCTTGTGTGATCTGATTTGGCCGAAAATTTTGTTGGGTTGCTGGTTTATTTGATCGTGGACTTTGTTGATTACTAGGCATCTGATTAGGACCTGGACTTTGTTGTGCAACAACAAGGTTGGAAGCTTGGTTTGGATGATTTTGTCGAGGGCTTTGTTGATTCGTAGTAAGGTTTGGAGATTTGTGAATTGATGGTGCTCGCTGTTGCGCTGAAATTGAACCTTTCAATGCTGCTCGAGATGGTGGAGTTGGACGTGATGAAGCTCGTTGAGGTTCAGCACCAACTTGGGTTGTGGGCAATTTAGACATCGAGGCAGTTTGTGGACCACTAGTAACATTTCTTTCTTGAGCTTTCGATGAATTCAAAGTAGCACTAATAGAATGTTTGTATGCCGAAATTGAAGGGCTTGAGTGGGGTTTATTTGGTACTGGTGAATTTTGTGGTTCAGCAATTGTAGGATGTGTTTTTGATGAAATCGACGTAGCGGTTGAAGCCCAAATGGAAGAAGGCGTTGATTGTTGGTTAGTTGCCAAAGCAATTAATTGTGCCATTGTTAAATTTTCTTGAGCTTTTGGTGATGAATGTGAAGTAGTTGAAACAGAATTTTTGTTAGCCGAAATTGATGGAGGTGTAGGTTTTGTAGTTTGTGCATGACCTGCTGCACCTTGAGTTTTGGGTGTGTTCGAAGAAGCATTAGAAGTTGGATGCTTCGAAGCCGAAATCGAAGGGCTTGATTGAGGTTTAGGTGTTTGTGCATTTGGCAAAGTTTGAAGGCCAGCGGAGGGTTGAGATTTCGATGAAGCATTTGAAATAGGTTGCTTTGATGCAGAAATAGCTGGGCTTGATTTTTTTGGTTGGGTGGAACCATTTTGTGGTGATGGAGCTTGCGCTTTTTTGGTGTTTTGGGCAGCAACTTGATTTTCCATATTTCGAATTAATATTGTTATACCACCTTTAACATTTTCAAGCGATGTTCCTTTTTCTAAACTATCTAAGCACGATTTAATAATGGCTTGTTTTTGATGAACCTGAAAAATATTTGCATCATCAGTTTCTGGTAAAATTGTCTATGGAAAAAAACTAACAATTTGTAATTTTTGTTGTGTTGATAACTTTGATCCAATTACAGCATCAGCAAAAGCTTCATTAATTTTTTTAAGAGCTTCTTTTTTAGTATTTTCTGCAATAGTTTTTTTATTTTCATCCATAATTTTTTGCAATAAAACCCGACGTTGCTCTTCGAAATCTTTTTGCTTTTTTTCTGCTTCAACTTGTTGCTGCCTTTTTTGTTCTTCTTGTTGCTTCTTTCTTTCTTCCTCGGCTTTTTGCTTGTTTTTTTCTTCTAAATCTTGCTTCTGTTTTTCTACGGCTCGCCTTTGTAATTCCATTAAAAGTTGAATGGCTGTTTGATGGTTTTGTTGATTTTGGAGAGCTTGTTGTTGCTCCTGAATAGCCCTTTGTTGTTGTTGCTTCTCCCGTAGATCTTGGAGAGCCTTTTGTTGTTGCTGTAGTTGCTTGTCACGTTGTTCTTGAATGACCTTTTGCTGTTGTTTATCGCGAGCTTCATTAACGCATCGGATTGTATTTTGGCATCGAGTAATTAATTGTTGAAGTCTTTCATCAAACATTAATTTTTTGTTACTAAAAAATGAATTTTTTAAGTATAGCTCCAAGTTATTGGATGTCTTTTGGAATGAAAGTATTTTGGGAGTTATTAGGACAATTTTTGCTCCAAAACGTGGATATTCAAAGACGACTACTTTTCCACTGATACACCAAGTAACAACATACCTTCTCAATGTACTTCGAGCTTTTTCCAATGCTTTTATTAATGAATTACATTCATCGATATTCTTTTCTTTCATCACTTTTTTAACAGCAATAGTAAAAATATCCAAACATTGTCCAATAAATATTTCTCGATCTTCTGATTTTAATCGAATTCGATTTGGATAATCTTTTGCTAAATCCTCCAAAACTGATTGAGTCTTTTTCCAATCTCGACAACCTCGAAGTAAGCCAATTGTAAGTTGAATTAATTTTTTGACATGATACAGCAAAGTATCACTTCGCTCAATATCGGTTCGTTCAATTTCTGTGACTTTCTTAAATAAATTATAATAACTTTTTAAAATACTTTTAGAAACCACAAAAACTTACTTCAAACGAAACAAATTTTCCTTTAAAAAGTCTACCAAAAATTGTATCAAGACCAAGCTTGAAATTATTTTCACGTAAATGAAGTAAAGCGATTTGATAATATGATTTATAATGAGGGAATCGTTTAACTATGGTTTCAAAAGCTCTACGACAATATTCCATGCATTCATTTCTTACTTCAACATAACTTAACATGGAATCCACCTGTGAAAAATAAGATTAGAATTGGAATAATTTTAAATTTATTAGTTACTACTTACCACTCTTTCCACTGGATCTTCATACCATACTTCCCCTTCATCTTCAAGTAATAAATCTTCATCAAAATCACACGTAGGTGTGGAATCAATAAAAGGGAATTTTGTTTCTATTGCAGGTATGGGCGGTTGTTGATTCTTTTTAGCAAAAATAAAATGTCCCAAAAATGTTATTAAATAATGTCGAATGCATCTTAAAATGGACATTCTTTCATCCACGGATTTAATATTTTCCATTGCATATAATTGTTTTAATGCAAATACATGAACTCGATAATGAATTTCTAATGGTTCAACATTTTCTTGAGTCGTTTTATTTACTCGCAATGGGTACGTGTAAGCTTCATCCCGCATTAATTTTGCACATCGATAATAATGTGCAAATACATCTTCAGGTGATAAACGACGACGATTTTGTTGTTGTTGTTGTTGTTGTTGTTGTTGTTGCTGGTGGTGGGGAAGAGAATGTTCAGCAATTTTTCCAGAAAAATATGCTTCAATCCATGATATATCTTTTGGATATTCATTGGTTTGGGATATTCGATAACGAAATTGATTAAAATGAAGTTGGCATTGTTCGATCATGGCTTCCTTTTCTATTTTAGATTCAACTTCAGGAGGGAAAGCTTTTTCTTTTAACTAAATTTTTTTCATAAAATTTGAAAACTTTATTATTTAAAAATCTTACTGCTTTTTTATGCCGCCTTAACCTTGTATTTATTTGATAATAAGCCACCGCAATATCAATATGAAGTTGAAAAGCATGGGAATAATTCAAAAAAGCCATTTTAAACATATAAAAATATGTATTTGCTTCTTGAACTAATTCTTCGTCATCCAACTAAAAAAACATTCACATATAACTTTTAATAACTTTGATCCGGCAAAAGTAATAACTTACATTACAAAAATGCATAGTATTGGTATAAGCGCAAAGAGCCCATAAAGAATGAATGATTTTAGGCGGCAATAAATTCCTCGATGACGGGCCAACCAAAACTAAGCATTCTTTAGTTAATTGTCGAAGCTTTTCATTTTCATCCCATGAATAATTTTGCTTTTTGTATTTAATAACCAGCAAAACATAACGAACATATGAAAAGAGTTCCAATTTTTCTCGATTTTCATCATTTAATTCCACGCATGGCCATTTATACGCCTTTTCTAAATCTTCATCATCTTCATCTTCGTCAGCGATGGGTTGAAGTTCATTATTTTTAGAAATAAATTTAAAGAAAGGTGGATTTTTAAGAAATATTTCAAATTCGCTTAAAGCTTCATCAAATCCAGCAATTCTTTCATCTTCAATAAATGGAAATACTCGAGTTAAAGCTTCAATCACATCATTAGTGGCAAATTTTTCATCATCAAACATGGGTAATTTAGGAATTAAAAATGGTCGAACTTTTCGTGCTATTGATAAAGTGGGAATTAGGCTTAAATCTGATTCATGGTCATAAACAACAGATTTGCCTATTGTTGGACTAAAAATAATAATTAACAAAAGGAAAATAAACATAAAACGAGGCTATAAAAAACATACTCAAAAAGACATTTTAAACATTGAATAAGTTGAAGTTCAACATTTCTTTGAATCATTTTACTATAATAATGATCCTCGCATCGATAATTCAAACAATGCTTATAAACTTCATCGATAAAGAAAAATAATAATTCACCCTATAAAAAAATATTATTGTTTTAACCGATTTATAATTCCAAAAATTTACCATATCCATTGAACAACAATGATTTTCTTGTCCAAGAACGTGATGAGCTTCCACCAACAAACATAACCCCTTCGTTGGCATTATAGCTCGGAAACCTTCAATTTCTTGATACATTTCTATTCGATTTTCTTCATCAAAATATGGTCCTTCGAGGACTGAAGCAATACGATATAAAATTTTCCATAATTTTATATTCTTTTTAAATCTATCATATTCCGCAAAAACAACCAATCGTTTTGCAACAAGTCGAAGAAAATCATGCTCAATTTCATCGAAATCAAGTTGTTCAAGTTGTTGAAGGCAACTATGATATATATCATCTCGAAATTCTTCAAATTTGCCCGATATTACTCGATCCAATAAACGACAAATCCATTCCACTGGACCTTTGCGATCTCCAACAGCGTCAAAGGAATCCAAAAGTAATCGAAGGTTTGAAACTATTTCCTTTTCATTGCATGAATGCCAATTAAAATCGGTTGTGAATTCAGAAATTACCTATAAAAAAAATTATGGGTTTACAAATCTTTCAAAATTGCATTCTAAGTTCTTAAAAAATACCAAAGAAAATAAAAACTAACTTCGTGGTATTCTTTTTCTTCAAATAATTTATGAATATTTTTAATTTTTTCATCTCTGAATATTTTAGTCAATTTCGCTGAAATTTCTTTGGCTGTTACAACTGCATGTTTTCCATTATCATCAGCAAGCTGGGTATAAAGAGGTTTATTTGGATCCATTAAGTGCAACATGGTCGATAAATATGCTTTCCTTTCTTCTTCAAAGTTACTTTCCCTTTCGCTATCGATATTTTTGAGTCGGATTAATCTCAACCAATAATATCGAACAACCAATTCTCGAAGTTTTTCATTATCGGTGTTTTCAATTTCCATATTTTCTTCTTCCGCATCATCGATATTTTCGCTCAAAACAATATTCATGGCTTCAATAGCTTTTTTAGTTTCATCCAAAAATCTTTTGGCTGCATCTTCATTGACTTCCTTTTTAAATCGAAAATCTTTCACAAAATTTTCTAATACCCCAGAAATATATTCTTTTAATAGTCCGTTAACATCATCTCGATTTAAAGAATTTTTTCCAATGGTTTTTAAACTTTCAAAAAACATTTCATTAATTCCTTCAAGTTCGGTCGCTGTGGAAGACGAACATTCATTTAATAATGAAAGCATATCGTTTTCATCCATGGGTGAAATTTCTCGTGAATTTGATCCTGATGATGAATGACGTTCGCTAGATTGCTGCTTTTTTGGTTTAATTCGTTGCATAATTTTAGATAAATCATTCCATAATGAAATAAATTTTGAATAAATTTCAGATATATTTGGGAGTATATTTATTCGTTCGTTGGAAGTTGAGGGAATGCAAAGACCAATGGCTTCCAAAGTAGTGAGATCAAGATTTTCTGTGTCAATAGAATCAATTGGTGGTTGCTCAGGAGATTCAAGAATGGAAGTATTTTGTTTCTTTGGTTTTGGTCGAGCTCCTGGAAATAATACTTTTAATCGGGTTTCTGAGTTAGCGATAAAACGAGAATAAAAAAATGCGAAAATTCTAATTTTAGGAATACAATAACCAGCAAAAAAAGTTAACGGTTTAAAAATTTTTACCTTTTAAACTTCTCTGCCTAAAAGCATCTCCAACAAAAGTCAAATTTTCAATGGCATTTCCAATATTTGCTTCTTTCATTAAAGCTTTAGCGGAAGTTCGAGTTTCTTCCATACAACTTTTAATTCTTGCTGCCATTTGTGGATCAGCTTCCGATAGCAAATTTATTGCCTTTCTTCTCATTGTTTTAACAGTTGTATCCTCAACAACATTTTGGGCTTCAGCAAGATTGCTTTCATCTTCGATATGGCTTATAAATAACCCGGAAATTCGACCAAACGCAATTTGACATGCTTCATCCGCAATCAATTTTTCATGAACATCGAGTTCAAGGGCAAGTAAATGAATAGAAATTTCTTTCACTGAAGCATGGAACCAATGTTGATAAAAGGGTTGACAAAAAGTTTGAATCCATCGAATATATATTTCTCTAAAAAATAAAAGAGACTTTTAAAAAATTTTAGGCAGTTTAATAATATTAAAAACTTACAAGAAAAGTTTTTGCTGTTGTGAAGTCATTTTACAACCTTCTGGAAGATTAGTGGAAAAAAATAATAAAAAGCTTCTCAATAATTCTTCAAGAGAAAGTATTTGCTTATTAATTAAAGTAGTTAAATATGTTCCAAATGTTTCCAATGAAAACGATGGAATGAATTCATAACTGAGATTATCCAATGGAAAACCAGAAGCGCCTGGAAAATCTAATGATGGAAACGATGAATCACCAGTTGGAAAACCAAGTAAAGTGCGAATCTAAAAAGTAAAAGGTTTTAGAATTTAAAAAAATCCACAAAAAATTATAGTTTTGCTTTTAAAAATTACACTTACAGTAATGGGCTCTGAATTATTATTATTATTAGATGTGGAAGAAGTTGGAAATGTTCCAATTACTGGAGAATCCATAGCTTCAAATGGAATTTCTTCTGCTCTACGAGTTGATCGTCTAACATCCAATGAAAGATTGGGCTTCTTTCGAGCTAGTCGACGTTTGGGTTTTATCTACAAAAAATTATTTTTATTTTATTATAATTCCAGCATCAAAAGTTTTAATAAATTAATTAATGCTTACAGATTTTGGAATTTTCCCATCCACGACATCTTTAATAAGTTTTTCAACAACTTTTTCAACATCAGCTACAATTGCTACAGTATCATCAAGAAAAGATTTGCAAGCATTTTCAATTTCTGCGTTTACTACTTCATCAACAACCATTTCGACATCTCGAATGGGTGAAGGCTCTTTATAAGAAGAACTACTCATCGAAGAATTAAATAAATTTCGATTTGAAGAATGATGATGATGCCTTCTTTCCTTTGCAAAATGAACATTTTGATGGAATGGCTAAAAAAAACAATATTTTAATAATCCCAAACTTTTCATCAAATAAAAAAAACGAACAATTTGTTGCTTGGTTGATTGATCAAAAAATAAACATAAAAATTTTGCAAATGCTTCAGCTGATTGCTCAATATTTATTCGAATGGGTTCAGCAGGTAAAGGATCAATACTGTAAGGAGAACAAAATTTTTGAGGTAATGGTTGTTGAGAAGTGAAATTTTGGATTTCTTTGAGCACTTTTTCATAAACTTCTTGTGGCAGTTGAGTTTGAGGAAAGAAAAATGGATTCGACGGAAAATAAAGTTCAACAAAAAATTTCCAAAAATTATTTATTTTTGTTATTTCTGATTTAAGAACTAATAATGCGAGATTATTTGGTCGAGCAATGAGTCCATCACGAAGTAAAGGTAAACACTCTAAAAAAAGAAACTTCAGTTTCAAAATTTTCTCGCAAAACAAAAAATATAACTCACTGTGATAATCTTTGGAATAAAAATAAACAATTGCAAGTTTTACTTTAGAATCAGAATCATTTAAGCATTGTTTAAAAGCTAATTCAGCCGTTTTCCAATTATGTATTCTCGCCGAAGTACAACCAAATTCATACCATAATGCTTTATCGGTGGGTCGCAAAGATAAAGCTTGAAGATAAAATACAATTGGATCTTTAGCAAATCTTGCTAAAGCTCGAGTAACTCCAAATGCAATAGTTCGCATTTTAGGTTCACAACTTTTAATATATTGAGATTTAGCTTTTTCCCAATCAAAATTTAAAAAATTAGATGCGAATTGTTTCTGAATTAATGGTTCTTCATAAAGAATAGTAAGAGAATCAAATCCTTCTTCAGCTTGCTCGCTCAAAAGTAATTTCATTGCTCCATTGTATCTTTCACGAAGATTTTCTTCCTCATCTTGAATAAATGAATTGTTGACATCATCTTCAACATAACCAAATTCATTCCAACTGAATTCACTGTCGAATGAAAGGACGGAACAAGCATCCGATGATTCATTTTCATCATCTTCATCGTCTTCAGCATCATCGCCACTTTCATCATCTAATTCATCTTCACCATCTTCAGCTGATAATGAAACATCTTCATCATCAGCTTCACTACCTTCTTCGAGATCCTCTTCAATATCTTTACCGTTATCAGAAGCTATAGCTTCGCTATCATCCTCGTCGGAATCAATAAGAAGCTTCTTCCTCCGAGATTTTTTGGGTATGATAATATTTTCTTCATCTGATGAAATAGGGGCGGCAATTTCATCGAGATCAGTATTACGAGTTGTTGTTTCCATCATTTTGTAATAGTATGGGTAGAAGCATATATGCCTGCAAATGTTCTTGGGTAATAGATAAAACGAAAAGAAAATCACGAATTTGTCGAGAAAATATTCAGAAACAAGTTGATAGTATCAAAAAAAGAAACAAAAAAGAAGATAGTTAATGGTACGGCTGCCAATAAGTAAAATAACAACAGTGAAACAAAATTATAAACCTCATTTATTAACTTAAAATTTAATAACAGAAACTCGATAAACAAAACGAAAAATACCAACAACAACCAATTTGTAATCATTCTTAACTATGAAGTTGACGAAAATCTTCTGGATGATAACATTCTGCAATCAAACGATAAACATGCGCTGGTGAAACAACAGCAGATGGAGTAATAAATAAAGTAATCAACGTTGATGGAATACGATCAAATAATGGATTTGCGACGAAAACAGTTGGAAATTTGAGAGCTTCTGATGCTGGTAATACATTGGCAGGAGATGCATGAACATTGTATTCATCCAAATGAGGAATAAACATAGGAGTAAGTTTATAAGTTGATGCACAAATTAGCACTGGAACAGAATGACGTTTAGCAGCAAGACAAATAGATAAAGTTCCAGCAGTTGAAACACATGAACCATCAGGAAGAATAGCTGCAGCACATAGAACCACGCGAGTAGTGATTCTCATAGTTGATAAAATATCAGTTGACGGAATAATATTAGCTTGAGCATCAACATTATCATCAACGGAATAAAGAAGCTTGGTTTTGACATGCGAAAAGAACTTCTAAAAAATGAGAATATTCATTAGAAATATCAAGAGCAACTATCAATGCAGCTAATATATCCAAAATCATTAAGAAAAATAAGGATGACTGAAGCAATCGTAATAAAGAAGGTAAATATGCCACAACTTGTAATCACCCAACGTATGCCTCTAACGCCTACTCAGACCAATAGCAATAACAAAAACGTACCTTTAAGGTTTCACTTTTACTAAATTTGTAAGTCATAACAATATCATTATGCTCAGATATGAGAACATCCTTGACATCTTGTAAAGCTTTAGTTGATAATTGTTCGCAAGAATTTTCCATTTCATCCTTAAATTCCTTCATTGATATAAGAACACAAGCTTTAAGTTGCTTAACATCCATAGAAGCATTAGAATCAGAAGGCAAAAACCAAAGACGCTGAAACAAATTTTCATATATATATTTCTTGTTTGAAAGAGACGAAAAACATACATTAAGTGAATCAGTTTGAGTCAAAGTTTCATCCATTCCAGATGTTTGTCGAAGAGCTTCTTCTCTAATAATTTTAAGCACTGACAAAAGAACATTACGAATCAAAAATTCAGACGAATGAGCAGAATATAATAGTTCACCATCACAAGTCAATATTTCAATAAGTTCTCTGAAAATTAAACACACATATTACTTATTACCAGTAGTATCATACAAAAAACATACTCAGCAGTTTTGTATTTACCATATAAAATTATATCATGAAAATATTTGAGAATTCTTATTGCAATCTTACCAGATGATGAACGTTCAGTCCTGAAAAAAAAGTCAAAGGAAATGATTTTACCACAAAATTACCGCGAAAAAACTTACATTTTATGAAAATAAAGATTAATTTCATTTCGAAGCTTTTCAAGATTGCTTTGATCAGTAATTCCAGTCATATCGATAACCTAAAAATTGGTAAAAATTACTTAGAAGAAAGAAAAAAATGAAACAAAGTTGCAAACAAAATTCAAAAAAGCTTGATGCAATAAAATTTTTGCATCATCTCCTAAAAATCCTTTTCGTTTCGAGATTTTCAAATACTAATAACAACAAACTACTGTAACTATGCTTCAAGGTTCTTTCATAGCCAATGGTACGAAAATGACTCCTCCATTTCCTCAGCTAACTTTTAGGAAGCCATACCTTATTATTCCCGCCCAACAAGCTTGTGATGACTAAAGCCTTCCTTTTGGTGTAACAAAAAACTTTATATGTACAAACTAAACCAAAAAAAGCAAAAACAATCAATAATTTCCAAATACAATTTTAAAACAAAAATTTAAAAGTACAATGGATTATGGGTAACCCAATGAGCTTTAGGTTGATTCTTTGCTGCTTCTGATGTAGTGAACATTGATTTGAAAGTTTTGGATACCGTTGGATCATCTTGAATTGATTTGGCATCTGGTTTACGCTTGAGTTCTTTTTTCTCTTCTTTCACTTGATGCTTTTCTTTAGTTGAATGAGTGGCTAAAATGGAAACGAAAATTAGTTGTTAATGACCTTGAAAGATTTCCATCAATGGAGAGAGGTATCTCCATTATGGAAGGTATGTAATGAAGCAAAATTCACATTATTGGTAATAGTAAGTAACTATGAACATGGTAAATTCAATCGTAATCATTTTAACAATCAAACCACATGCTTGCACCCAAATGGCATAATGAGAATTTTTGCACCATTGCATAATCGAAGAAAACAAAACATACCCTTTTCAATTTCTGGATTAATCGAAGGACCTTCAGCAACATCATTTTTGACAGCAGATTTCTTCGCCTTTTTAGTAAGGACTTCTTCAGCAACTTTTGCTACATATTCTTTAAGCAGTTCACCTTCAGCATTCAATTGAACGACGTTGGATTTATTAAGAATTCCACCACAACCATGACATGTATCAGTTTTGATTTCTTGCATTGCTTTTTCAGAGAATACACAGCCACATTCCCAATTAACAACAAAAGGATATGAACCATTCATATTTAAACCAGTAATAGGACAAACAAATGGAGTTTCATTTAAATCCTTGTAAACATCGCCCTTAAAAGATAAATCGTTAGAACAATGAATACGTAAAATCAAAACCAACCTTATCTGGGCCATTATCTTTCCAAGCTTTATTTTCAGTTAATTTGAGTTCTTTAACATCACTGAGAGATTTAATATGAATTGTGGAAGGATTTTTGGCTAAAGTTTTGTACAGCCGACCTTCAAGGATTGCTTCTTTATTGTATAATCTGAAACATAACTACCATCATTAGCTGTTCATAAAAAAAGCAATAAAAAAAATACATACCTTCCAAGTTTACAAGCAACAATAGGTTTCTTCAAAGGTTCATTCGTCATTTGACAATTTCTCCATTTATGAGCATCTTTAACTTTCTTATCCAATTTTTCTGTCTTTTTCTTATGTCGAACAAGTTCACATCGCTTTGGAATACTTCCTCCATCAGCTCCCATTGTAAAATTTTTGATAAAAATTCTGTATAAAAAATTTATTGAAAAAAAATTCAATCAATCAAACAACAGCAGCAAAAAAAGTGAAGAAAGAAAAATGCTTGCATCAATTCAAACTGTCGTTTCAAGAATTTTTTTAGAAGAGATTATGAAATTTTTTTGTTGAAAGTTTTGCAATACAAAATAAAATGGAAAGCATTTTTTTATGTAGTTAAATTTTTTTGATAAAGCAAATATTTACTAACAAACTTGGTTGCAACGTAAATTAAAGAGTTCAAAAAAGCTTCAGTTCCTTGATAAATTGTTTTTTGATTAAAAACTTGACTCATTTTTGATATATGTACATAGTTTTATCACATAGAGAACAACTTTCAAATCTCCATTTTTACTTGCTTTTAAAAATCAAGTAATTCATAAACAAAGATTCCATAGTGGTTTTCTAATTTATCGAGAGAGAGAGAGGAACGCGGCATATGTGGAGGTCGTGATGGACGAGGATAAAGGTTATTGGCAGCTGAAATTTAATTTTAAAGTAAATTAGTACTTCTGGTTGTTTACTTGTACATATGAAACATATTAGTTTTAATTTTATTCAAAAATGGCAATACGTTTATAATAACAAGGTATCAATAAACACAATAAAAACAAAATTAACAATATAAATGAAAGACAACAAAAAAGAACATATGAAAAACAAATAACTTAAATTTCAGATTCAAGCTTAGGTGGTTTTGGTTTTGTTGTTGGAAGACGAGGAAGGATTCTTCGAAAATCACGTTGAGATATTTCAATAAATGCAGGAGTACATGAACGATTTTTAATAACAAGTTTGACAGGAAATGAACCAGTAGTAAATCCTAGATGAGGTCCTTGTGAAGCTTGTTGAGCTTTAAACTTTTCAATTTGTTCAGGAGTATATACACTAGCACGTTGAGGTTTCGTTGAAGCATCTGCAATAGTTTGACGACCAAGCTTTGAAGATGATTTTTTCACAATCTTTTCTTTCTTATTCTTCTGTTTTTGGAATGGAGTTTTTTCACTAAAACTTTCTTCAAGAATGCGTTGAGGTGGAGTTCTAACAATTTCATATGTTGTTCGTTCAGGTGTAACAGATTTTCGAAGTCGAAGTTTTTTGATTGGTGAAAGATTTTTGATTGGTGAAAGTTTTTTAGATGCACGTTTACGTCGTCGAGTCATCTTGAATTTGAGAGCCTAAAAAATAAAAAGTTAGATATGTATTATTTAAATTTATTAATAAAATTTCTTTTTCTTTATTTCAGAAACGAAAACACGGACACAAACAAAAAAAGTTGCAAAAAGAAAATCTCAAAATTTAGGAATGGTGAATGTTTAATGACAAAACGCCACTGATTGTTAAGAAATAGTATGCATATTTCAAATATTTTTATGAAATAAAGTTAATAAGTTTTTAACTTTAATTTGTTTTTAAAATTCCCACTAATATTGGTTCATAGAGTAACCGGTGATTTTTTATAGCCCGTTTTAATAACTAATAAGAAAATTCATTGGTTTGTTGTTTAAACTTTTTGCAATGATAAAATAAAGTTATTTGAGAACGATTTTTTTGACAAGTTTAACTTTTAATTGTTGGGAAATTTGGTCTTCACTTTTTTCGATGCTTATAATTTTATTATTACTTGTTTACATGCATCGCTAATATTTGAATATTTTTATGAAAACAAAAACATGACAACAAACTGAATAATAAAAATAGCAAACACAAAAAAATAAGAGAAATGCTATGTCAAAATTTTTTTACTGAAATTCCATATCAAACAATTCTGCTTTGAGAGAAGCATCCAAACTTTTAAAGTTGATATCGGTATTTTTATCTCTTTTAGCTTTAAGGATAAAATCGAGACATTTTTGTTTTAGCTTTTGAGCATTCAACTTTATCGTTGCATTAGCAATATCAATGCAACTTTCATAATTAAGTTTATCACCAAGGATCGATTCAATTTTATCCTGTAAAATAAAAATATTTAAAGCGATTTTAAGATATTTAATAAAAAAATTACTTTGAGATTCTCAACTCCATATAAATCTCCAAATTTTATTAGCTCAAACAAATCTTCGTTGCTGAGATCTTGTAAAGGATGGTTGTTGTCATAACAAAATGCTACAGCGGCGTTGACAACATCAAATAGAAAATCTTTAATTTGAATTTCATAGCATGTTTCAATATTGGATACGGTATTACCAAGATTGGTGAATTTTGGATGAATTATTGCTTTATGAACCTGAAAGAAATAAGCAAATGCCAATAAACGAAGAAATTAAAGAAAAAGGTTCCATACATATATTTTTCGACCATTAACAACAAATTTTAAATCATTTTTTTTAGTATATACGATATCATCATTATGATCATCGAGAGTGATTATATCAACTGGTGATAGCGTATCCTTTTCAATAAGTGTGATTGTGCCCTTTACAATTACTTCAAATGCATCATCTTTCATAAGAGGGTTACTACCAACATCATTGATAACATCATAATAAAAAGAATTAAGAATTAATTTTTTATAAATTACGCGCTTTGAAAAACGAGCTGTGGGAGTAGTAATAATATAATTTGCTTGTACATATTTGTTATGGGGAAATTGAAGAGATAAGCCGATAGAAAAATTTTTGTCAGCATGTTCTGGATGATAGAATATATAAATGTAGTATTTTAAATCTGGGCAACCATCCACATTGTAAAGTTCGCTTCCAAGTGAACGAAAATCGTGGATTTTAAAAACATTTCGAGGAATATTCCATGATTTTTCAAATGGATAACATTTTTCCTAAAAAACAAATAAAACTCAATTAGAATAACTAAGGATCTAAAAAAAAGTTACATTTTTAGAATCAGTACTTGCTTCTTCAATACATGATTTTTTTGGTTGAGAAGGTCCATCTACTGAATTTATTTGCGAAGTATCATTAGCAAAAATATTTGTGGGACGCTTTCGGATATTATCATCGCTTGATGCTCCTTTTTGAAGCTGATTAGCCATAATAAAAATTGTAGCGCAAAATATGAAAAAAGAAAAAAATGAGGTAAATTGATATTTTGTGATTTGCTGAGTAGGCAATCATGGGCCAGTTTTTTTTGTTTATAAAAATATACAAAAACATTTTTGAGTATGGCCTAGGATTTTTTCACACCGTCTAAAACCATAATTATAATTTTGTTTAGTCGTTGCATTTTTCTGGCAAAATAAACAAAACCATACATACATGTTTTCGTGAAAGACATTTTTTTGTTTCTTGCATTCGATATAAAGATATTGTAAAAACCGACATATTTATTTATGATCAAAAAATTTTTTTTATATTAGTAAATAAAATTTTGAACTCGATTATAATTTTATTTGTTAAAGTTCATCTTTCTTAAAAATGGGTAAAACAGCGGGTGGGCCTTGGAAAATTTGATCAGCATTTTCACTTTCTTCAACGCTTACAATTCCATCATTATTGAAATCTAAAATCCATCCAAATCCTGGATCGCGTTTACGCCCTTTCTTTTCAGGCTTTTTCTTGCTGCTCGATTTTTCGGCCAATTGGGTTCGCTGTTTAGCTGCGTTTTCCATGGAAGCTTGATCCCTTTCAATGACTTGCTTAAATTCCACAAAATTAACTTTTGTATCGCCATTTGCATCAAAATATGTGATGTAATATTTTGCGGCGAGAACATTGTCAATATCTTCATTACTCCAAGTTTTACCAAATTCTTTTCTCATAGTTTCAGCAAATCGAACGAGTTCACTTTCAGTTATAAAAGTATCATTATTGGAATCCATAAATTGGAATTGCTTTTCAAGGCTCCATTCTTCAACTTCCAACATTTCTATATTGAATGTAAGCCAATGTTCATCATTTGGAATATTTTTCCAAACTAAAAAAATATTTTTAAAAAAAAAAGTTTACAAGAATCAAAGATTCGAGAAATTTAAAAAAAGCAAAGGAAACTAATTTATTTTGAAGGAAAAAATGCAACTCTTTTTTGAAGGCAAATTTTTCCATTTTTTACAGTCTTTTTTGATTTTCTTTTCAAATATTTATTTTCCATTCACTCACCTTTGGATTTATTTTTTCTGCTTAAACGAAATGGAACACTAATCTTTCTTAATTCCGTATCACACATTCCTCTCATGCCTTTATCAAGTCCAGGCATAACCATTCCAGTTCCAAGTTGAATTCGAATTGGGTTGCGACCATAAGTTTGATCAAATTTTTTGCCATCTTCAAGGAAGCCTTTATAATGGAAGGTAATGAAATCAAGGCGTTTAGCAGCTCGAGGGCATGCAGCTGGACGCCAAGTTTTTTCAATCTAAAATCAAAGTTTGTTTTACTTGGATATTAAAAATTAGGGGCGACTTACTTTAATATCAAGTGGACCACCATTCGATGTTTCTTCCAATGCTCGAATTTGAGAAGCAGTCATAGGTTTGCCTTCACCTCGAAGTTCAATAATAGGAATAGCATCTTCAGGCTTTTTCTTTTTTCCTACTGCATTAGCTGCGGCTAAATCAACTTCCACCGTACCAGCCACATCCGCCGCTAACGCTAAAATATGTTATTAAGAGTTTTTTTTGTGGTTAAAAAGGTTATTAAAAAGCCATTATTTGAAAAGCTAGTTTTAAACAAAGCAGAAATTTTCCAATTATTTGAATTCCTCTTTCTTTTTTTGCTAACTTTGTCGAGTATAAAAAAGCTTACCTAAATCCAATCCTATTATCAGCAAACAAAAAATTAAAAATAATTGTGTCATGACGAAAAATCTAATAAATAAAAATTTCAAAAAGATGGTTCTTCTTTTCTCTCAAAAATTTTAAGTGAGAAAGAAAAATATTAGATAGAAATGAACGTGAAGATAGATGGATCAATATTTCAATAATGGCAACCAGCAAGTAAGTAACAACAACAGCGAAAAATAAAAGTGACCACTTTTTTTTTCAATCCATTTCCATGCTTCTTTTTTTTCTCCACGACGCAGAAGAATCTTTTATTCTCAAAGGTGGAGTTGACCTTGGATGGAAAAATGTAAAATGAAAGAGGCTCTCAAAAAAATTTTCTTCTTCAATATCGTCGTTTTTAATATTTTTCTCTTCGTGTGTCCTGGATTTGACCTATCTTGAATTGCATCGTCGCCGCTGCTGTTGTGTTTTTTAGGTGTCATTTTTTATGTTTTTTTATAGCTTTCAAAAATTTGTTTCTAACGATTAATGTTTATTTAAAAATTTTTTAGACAAATGATAAAGAATTTGAGAAAGTGAACGGTTCAGAAAAAGAAATATTAAATTACACAAAAAAATAAATAAACGCAAAGAGTGTGTTTCATGTATGTTCAAATATAATTGCTGACATGACAAAGCAAAGAGTTTGTTTTGATTAGAGGTTTATTAATTTATTAAAACAGTTTTATTAAAACTCATTCCTTGAAAAAGGAATTTTAGATTTTGAGCCAGAAATGATCTAAAAAGTTGCGTTGATTTTTTCTTTAATAAAATAAAAGAAAGCATAAAAATCATAAGAAAATGCAGCGTTATACAATTTTAGCTCACAAATAAAATCTATCAATAAATATTGTTTGTTATTATGTGCTTTAGAAATTCTTTTTGCTGGTGTTATGAATATTAGGTATGGAGAGAAATGTTGATGAGAAGAAATAATTTTTTTTCATTCAAACTTTGTTTATTTTCTGTAAGACAAATGGAGTTTCTTTTAATATTTAGAAAAACTTATTTGTTTTAAACAAAATTTTGACCGAACTTAAACACTCTAATTTTTGTTGTTAAAAAATTCTTGGTTTTTTTTTTGTCAATTTTATGAAAACAACCTTTAAACCGAAATATGGTGAATGCTGGGCTTTTATGAGAATATTTTATGGATTGCCGACGAAGACCGGGCACCAGCCGATGAGTTAGAAGGAGCTGTCGATAAAGGTTATTTTTTCAAGCTTTAGTTCAGTGCGCAAAAGACACAACAACAAAAAATTTCAAAATTGGATTTGGATGATGAATGGGGAAGAAGATGATGCAAAAAAATAAAGTAAAGAAATGCGTAAAAATATAATAATAAAGTAAGCAACGCAGGGGCAAACAAAAGGAAAGCAAAAAGAGCGGAATGGGTTTTTGCAAGACACATTTCAATCATTGCCAATGATACATACACCGTTTTTTCGCCTTTCAATTTTTTCTTACTTTTTTTTTGCTCTAATCTCATTCGTTTTCTATATTTTTTTTGACTTCTATCCATTTTTTAAATATTTTCTTTTTTTAAATTTATGATAAAGAAGCATGAAAAAATAAAATTTTATTTACCTTTTTTAAACCACTCTTTTTCAATCATTACCAGTGTTGTTACTTTCACAAAATTTGGGCTCCAGCTCCGCTCCGAGCTCCGGGCAAAAATTTTTGTTGGCTCCAGCTCCGCTCCGCGCTCCGGCCATTTTTTAAATCGAGCTCCAGCTCCGCTCCGGCTCCGAAAATTTTTTTTTCAAATAATCACAATTCATAAAAAGAGCTAATATAACCTTATTATTATGCTTTTCTGAGCTATTTTAGAGTCATTGGAATTGAACAAAGCCTTCTTTTCCTATTAAAAATAATTTTTAAAATTTTTCAAAAAATATTTTCGGCTCCGGCTCCGCTCCTCGCTCCAGCTGTTTTTTTTTATTTAGCTCCAGCTCCGCTCCGAGCTCCGACCTGGAGCGGAGCGGAGCGCTCCGGAGCCGGAGCTGGCGGAGTCAGTCACAACACTGATCATTACTAACTAAGGGTGGAAACGGGACGACTTTTTCCCGTCCCGTCCCGGGACCATACACTTCGTCCCATCCCGTTTACACCCTTAATCATTACTCATTTTTTATTTCATAACGTGCCTTTTCGTGAAATACCCAATATTTTTTGTGTGTAAATTAACAATGCGCTTTATTTGACATTTTTTAGACTCGTTTGATCAGTATTACATTTGATATTTTCTAATTTGGTAAAAATGTTCCCTTTATTTAAAAAAAAAAAAAAACAAATCAATTCCATTTTTAAATTTACCATTATTGATTCAAGAACGATTTGCTGAACTCTGTGATTCTCAAACTCTCCTAAATTTTTCGCAAATTAATCAACGCACAAAATGGTTATCTCGAAAACGAGAAGTTAGGGAAAGCTTAAGAGTTTATGATAAAGCTACTAATATGGTAGGCGATTTGATTGGCATTATGATTCACAATTTTATTCATAAAAATCTGGAAGTTTTTGGACATTTGGGTATTCATATTAAGAAAACTCCTCAAGAAAATATTTTTAACGGAATATTAAAAACTTATTCAACTTTATCTGTCAGTGGTGGTATTGGCAATATAATTGAAATTTCAAAGCACTTAGTTGGGCCGAATGTTATGCAGATTTCCTTATTCGTTTCATTTTCACTCGATATGGATGTTGAAGAACAGAAACAAAAAATAAACATGCTTGTCGACATCTTATTTCCGGTCAAAAAAATATTGTAAGTTATTGGTGTTTTATTTTTTGTCTTCTTAGAATTAAAAATTTTAGCATTTACCTTTCTTGTCACGGAACTAGTGAAATCATGAAAAATGAACTTATGAAATTGACAGCGAGGCCAGCAAAATTTAAATGCAAAAAATATGATGAATATGATCTTGTGGTCAGCATTTCTGACAGCGCAAATGAAAACAACCTTTGGATCCAAGAACCAAAAAAGAACAAATTAAAAAAATTTTTATTTTCAAAATTTGACCAATTTCGTAACTTTTAAAAACCCTCATTTTGCGATATCACATTCTTCTTTGTTCTTCAACTGTTATTTTTAAATTTACTACTTCACACTTCCTATTTTGAGCATGTTCAAAAATTACAAAATGAACTTTATTTTAGAAACAACTATTTAATAAAAGTTCAGCTTTTTTCTTTTTACATTTTGTCAGATATTTTCGAATTGTTTATGTTTGTTGCATTTTTTTTTGTTGCTTTTTGTTTCAATAAACATATTATATATATTTTATTTTAAAAGTTTTGTCCATTTTTAGAGACGGTTTTAAAAATAGTTGAATCTAAGGTATGTTGGAAAAACTAAAATTCAAATCATAATTTAATTAGAGAAAGCCAACAAAAAAAATGTTTTTCAGTGTTTTTCATAAGGTTGGCTCATAATTTTAAAAATAGTTTTGAAATGAATTATTAGCGACTCCAAAATTATAATCATTTCATATTTTAGATGGAAGGTTCTTAAAGGGTTTTACTATAAAAGCTATAAATACAAATGTACCAAATGGTTAAAATCTCTCAAAAAAATAAAATAAAAACGTAGATTTTAGATGATCATGCATAGCTAAAATTTAATACATTACTAAAAAAAATTTTTTTTTTCAGCGATAATTATTGCCGATGGCTTTTTTTTGATTAACTTGAATGAAAAAAAAAAACAAAAAATGAAAAAATGAAAAAATGTTTCAGTGATCATCTCTGCATCGATTTTGTTCTTTTGCATCGCTAAGCCCTGCAGCAACTGCACACTTGCCTTTTTTTAAATTTTAAATTTATGTAAAGCTAAAGTTTTATTTTAAACTTTAAAAGAAGCTTAAAAATCATTGATGCTTTCTTTGTTTCTTTTAAAGTGTCGAAGTGTCATTCTAAAAGTGTGTTTTTTTTTGCCAATTAAAAAAAGAAAAGAAATACGGAACCCATGATCGCTGATAAGCGGAAACAAGGAACAATGAGAAAAGTTATTGGAATGATCTTTGAAAATGCTCATTCTTTATTGTTTTTTTTCCGCGAGCAATTCTGATTGCAACCGACTTTGAACACTGGAAAATATTTTAAGGTTGAAACGAAAAAATAAATTTCAGAATAAAAAATATGTCAAAAAGTTTAGAATGGGAATCATTGCGAAATCCATTAGCCTTCTGGATTTTTGGTTTATGCAATGCTTTTGCATTTGTGATTATGCTCTCGGGTGCTGAAGATATTATGGCAAAACAAAATCATAAAATTAAAAATAATGAAACTGATTTTTGTTATGTAAATTTTTTTTGTTTTTTTATAATTTATTATTTCTAAAAGTTTTTTAGGAAAAAATTACTGAAGCTCATTGTTCTTCAATTTCCACCGGGGCTGTTTTGCTAGCAGACATTATTCCATGTGTGATAGTACAATTAACATTTCCATTTTTTATGCATTTTATTCCATATGGTATTCGAACTGCAATAGTTTTAATTTGTCAAACTTTAAGTTTATTAATTGTTGCATTTTCTTCGAATGTTGGAATGTCTCTTATAGGTGAGCTAAAAGAATTACAAAAATTAGCTGCAAAAATCAAAAAATTTGTTGTTTCTATTTTTTTACAGGAGTAATTTTTGCTTCACTTGGCGCAGGCATTGGTGCAATAAATATTTTGGCTCTTTCCTCATATTTCTCTAAAACTTCCATAGCTGCATGGTCGAGTGGAACGGGAGCAGCTGGAATTATAGCATCTTTTTGTTATGCAGCTTTTACAGAATCACATTTATTAAATTTGTCTTCCAAAGCTACATTATTAATTATGCTAATTATTCCAATTCTTTACGGTGCAACATTTTGGGGAATTTTAAAACTTCCAAATTCTTTGTACAAAGTTAATATTTTTGATCCAAAAACTTATATTATCAAAACCAAAACAATAATGGCAGAGAACTCTCAATTACCAATGGAAAATGAAAAGACCATTGCTGAAATTAATTCCATTTCTGTAACAGATGTTTTGGATCCTATTGAGAAGGAAGAAATTAAAGTTGAAAGAGTAAAACAAAGAAAACTTTCATTTATGGAAAAAGTTAAACTATTTGGTGTTAGTTTTTCTTGAAATTTATATTAAAAAAAGTTACGAAAAAAAACTAGTGATTTTTTAGCCTCTGCAAAAATATATGCTTCCCATGGCTTTGGTTTACTTTGGTGAATATCTTATTAATCAAGGAATTGTAAGAATTTTCAAACAAAAAAAACTTAATATTAAAAATTCATATTTAAAATTTACAGACCGAATTAATTTATTTTGATTGTTCTCATGGCTTTCATTTATCTAAACAATCCCAATATCGATGGTTTCAAGTTTTATACCAACTTGGTGTATTCTTTTCCCGCTCAAGTGTAAACTTTTTCCAATTGCCAATGTGGTCACTTTATATTCTTCCAATCTTTCAAGTTAGTCGTCGTATCCTTTTTTTATGTAGCTTAAAGTTGATTTTTCCATTTTTAGCTTGGAAATGCAATATTTTTAATTTTCAATGCAATATATTTTTTTGTTCCACATATTTTAATTATTTTTGGAATTATTCTTTTCGAGGGTTTATTGGGAGGTTTATCTTACGTGAATACCTTCCATCGAATTCACAAAGATATTGAACCAGATATTCGTGAATTTAGTTTATCCGCCGCGTGTGTCTCCGATGCATTTGGAATTGTTTTCAGCGCTTTCACAGCCATCCCATTGCATAATTTTATTTGTCATCAACAAAATTTATTTGTCCCAAAATAAATTTAGTTTAAAGAAAAAACTTATATTACTAACATTTTAATAAAAAAAAATATATCACAAGCAACGGGATTATAAATGGCATGATAGTTTTTTATTTTATTGTTTGACTTAACGAAAAGCAAGCAATAGAATCCAAATATTACCTTTTTAGTGGAGTGTTTCAACTTGCAAGTAGCAATATTGGCACGGGTTTTAAAATGATAGCAACAGTATATAATGTAAACATCCTCAGTAGTTTTTTTCTCCATTTGTTGGCAGCAATAAATTAGAAATAAAAGTGTCACAGTAACTTGCGTGACTACGAAAAATAAACTACAAAGTTTGAGTTAAAGCAATCAAAGGATAAAAAAAAGATGAATTACAGAAAAAAGGTTTATGGTTTTATACAACCTTTGAGAACCATCCATGTCATTCTCTTTTTTTAATTTAAATAATTCTTCAATAAAAAATGATAGATATACATATTTATTTATTTAAATAAACTTCCTTCCATAATTAAACCAACCAACCTTTTACGAAAAAATGTTAGTAATTTTTGGCAAAGCATGGCTCAAAATCACTCAGGCATTCCACACTCGTTTGCAACATTTTTGTTTCTAAAGATTTTCTTCTTACACTTTTTTTTTGTTTTCATCTTCCGCATTTTTTTCTTCTTCAAATTTTAAATCAATAAATAATTGTTTGTGTTCAATTTCAGGTAAAATCGTTGGTCAATGGATACCGCTTTATCTAAAGTTCTTCTGGGTGAGGCCAAAAAGAAATGGCACGATTTAACGCAAGAAACAACTGATCCTGCAAAAATTGTTGCTTTGTCTCTTTGTTTTGAAGATGCGCTAAAATTGGTTAGACATCTCATTGATTTTTCTGAAAAAACTGTTGACGACGCTGATGAAACTCGTAAAGAATCGCCTACTATTCAACCATCAAAAGCTGCACCGCCTGTTGTTACTCAAGTTCAAACACCAATGATGTCTTCATTTCCTGCATGTAATTCGTCAACACCTATATCAGCTGCACCTTCTCCGGGTCTATTTTATGCTGTTGCAAGAGGAAGAAAAATTGGTGTCTTTGGTACGTATCGTGAATGTCGAGCATCTGTAAATGAATTTCCTGGTTCTAAATTCCGAAAGTTTGATACCCATGACGAAGCTATGAAATTTATTGAAGAAAATCCTTTTCATTCAAGCTCATATCCTTCAAACAAAAGACCTTCATTGCCTATGGAAGAAATTAGTCCAAAGAGGTTGGTTATTTTTTACTATTGTAACTCGGCTAGTCTGTATGTAAAAGAGATGCTTGCTTGCTATGTTTTTTCTCCACATTATTATTACTTTATTTCATCTTACGTTTATTTATTTTTTAGATCTGCCGTTGCTGGTGGTGCAGTACCTATTGTTTATACTGATGGCGCATGTTCATTTAACGGTAGAAATAATGCAAAAGCTGGTTGTGGTGTTTACTGGGGCGATGATCATCCAAACAATCTTTCCCTCCCAGCTACTGGTGCACCAACAAATAATCGAGCTGAATATGAAGCTGCTCTTATTGCAATCAAACAAGCTCGTGATAAAGGCCATGGTCGATTAATTATTCGCACCGATTCACTGCTTCTTGTTTCATCAATGAATGAATGGATTCAAACTTGGAAGAAGAACTATTGGAAGAACGCAAATGGAAAACCTGTGGCTAACAAAGATTTAATTGTAGCTATCGATGAAATGAGAGCTTTTGTTAATGTCCAATTTGAACATGTTAAAGGTCATGTTGGAGTTCATGGTAACGAAATGGCAAATCAACTTGCAATACTTGGTTCAAAAAAGTTTCTGGTTCAACGTGGTCTTTCTGTTGATTCATAAATCAATAAAAAATTTGTATTTTTACTTTTTTGTTACTTTTTTTCTTTGACTTTTTGTTTTGTTATAATATAATATTGTCTGTCTCGAGTTTTGTCTTTGTTAATAAATGTTTATTTCTGATTTTTTGCTTGTTTTGTTTGAATTTTAAGGAAATATTAGAGTTTGAAAGTCATTTTATCAAGAGATGAATTCGTCACCATCATTATTTTCTTGTCGATTAACCTTGTTAATGCCAATTCAAAGCTTATCTTCAAGCTTTGAAAAAAGGGGTTTATAAGGAAGCAATAAAGCCACTAGTTTATGAATACTGTTAGCCATTAACTAACATAGTCGTCGGCAAGGCGATTTAGCAAAATATAAAAAAAAGCTATCATAAAATTAGTAGCACATTCTCAAGCCTAATTTTTGTTAATACGAACGCAAAAGGTAGAAAGATAAATTTATTTTTTAGAGTTTATCAAAATATTATTATTATAATAAACATTCGATGAAAATTTCTAAATGTGCTAGTAAAAAATAATTCAAAGCCCCGCCTTTAAATAATTTTCTCAATACGTAAATTCAGCTGCTTACACTCATAAAAAAAAATTTGCGCGAATCTTTGAGGTTCAAAACAAACAAAACTTTTTCATTTTCAAACATTTTTTCATTTCCTTCTTTGAAATCTTTCAACATTTTTTTTATAGCAATAATCAATTATGGCTTTATGGGTGGATAAATATCGTCCAACGCAATTATCTGCACTCAACTATCATCAAGAATTAACTGAAAATTTGAGTGAATTGGTTGAAGCTGGAAACTTTCCACATTTGCTCTTTTATGGTCCTGATGGAGCTGGAAAAAGTACAAGAATTCGGTGTATTCTTAAGAAGCTATATGGCAATGGAGCTGAGAACATGAAAATGGAATACAGATCCTTTGAATCTGCTTCTGGACGAAAGTTGGAACTAATGGTTTTA
Organism: Panagrolaimus kolymaensis; assembly: GCA_028622995.1. Classification (NCBI taxonomy): domain Eukaryota; kingdom Metazoa; phylum Nematoda; class Chromadorea; order Rhabditida; family Panagrolaimidae; genus Panagrolaimus; species Panagrolaimus kolymaensis. The sequence continues at coordinate 137,416 of JAJQJQ010000029.1, read as the reverse complement.
TCAAGTTTGTATCATATTGAAGTTACTCCAAGGTTGGTTCACATTTTCTTTGTTGCTTTTATTATTCTCTTTGTTGTTTTTAGTGATGTTGGAATTCATGATCGTATTATTGTCCAAGAACTTATCAAACAGATGGCACAAGCGCAACAAATTGACTCAGCTGCTCAAAAACCATTCAAAGGTAATGAATATATAAAACTTGGTTGTTTTTGATTGAAATAACATTCACGCTAACTTGGTTTCCATGTTTACAACGTTCTTTACCTCTTAATCATCCTACTAATACTTTCTTTTTTAGTCGTAATTCTTATGGAAGCGGATACTCTTACCAAGGATGCACAACATGCACTTCGCCGAACTATGGAAAGGTATGCTGGAACATGCAAAATCATCATGTGCTGTAATTCTGTTAGCAAAGTTATTGAACCTCTTCGATCTCGATGTATGGTTGTTCGTGTTAGCGCTCCTAATAATGATGAAGTATGTTTGTCTTTTCCTTCTTTTCTTGTTTAATAAGTTATATGTATGTTAATTATTTTAGTTGAAAACTTGTCTTCGTGTTGCAGCTGATGGTGAAAATGTTGACGTTTCTGATCGTTTCTTGGATTCAATTGCTGAACGTTCAAATGGTAATCTTCGTCGTGCGATGCTTTTATTAGAAAGTGCTTCTGCACAATAGTATGTTACTTTCTTTCACAAAGTATGATTAATAGCGACGAATTTTTTAGTGGCAAAAGACTTGATGCACATAAAGTTATTGAACCTGATTGGCAACGATACATTATTGATACTGCTGCTATAATTGTTAAGAATTGTTCCTCTGATGGGTAATCTTTCTTATATCCTTGTTTTCTCATTTTGTATTCCCTTTCATTTTCAGACTTATCAAAACTCGTCAACGTTTATATGATCTTCTTACTCGATGTATCCCAACTTCTGTAATCTTTGAAGAGCTTCTTGATGCTTTGCTCCCTTATTGTCATGCCGAAATCCGAAGAAAAATTATTGAAGCTGCAGCACATTTTGAACATACATCTGTATTGGGCTCAAAGGATATCTATCATTTGGATGCTTTCGTCGCAACTTTTATGGCCGTTTATAAGAATCATCAAAATATGGGTCGTCATTAAGCTTTCATCATCTTTTTTGTTTGCTTGTATAACTATTATCGTATTTTGTATGTTGATATTACATTATTAATATTGTATGTAATATGTACCTGTTTTTCCTTGTTTTGTTTTGTTGTTACGTAAGAATAATAAATCTTGTTTATTTTACACATGTGTTTACTGGATCTTTTATAAAGCTTATTTTTCTCGAAAGATTATGATTTCATTAATGCACCGAATTTCTTGTTAAATAATATTAAATACTGGATTTACTTTCATGCATAAATGCCCACGCTTGTCCATGTATTCGTTCATCGATTAATGATTGACTTTTATCGCCGTCTAAAGGCTTAGGAATATGAGTGAATGATAAATATAAAGATTTTGTTTTTTGTTTAACTTTTATTAAACCAATCTCCCATTAGTGTTACACACTACATCTTTTTTTATGGAACTCTAAAATCGTTGAAAATTAACTGGTCTTCATTCATTCAGGGTTGCTTACATAACAATTTTAGCAGCTGTTAATAATAGTTTTAAAGCATCTAAAGGAATGCCATGTATCTGTTTTTTTGTTGCTATTTTTCTTCATCATCTTGTTATTTTTTTGTGGAAAAAGCTTTTTTTGAATAAATGTATTTTTTCTATTTTTTCTAAATATTTTCAAAGACAAGAATTATGCCTTTTTTTTACCAAAAAGATGGTGGGTGTAAGCCATTTACAATATCAATATTTTAGGACGCTTTCAAAAAACTTAAAACTTAATGGCAATTTTAAAAGTTAAAAACAGAAACTGTTTTATTATAACAAAAATGATTTTTTATGCATTTTTTGAGATCCATACTGCGAAATTAAACCAAAAAAAGCAAGCCCGTTTTTTTGTCACATTTCCATCAATGTTAACAATGCTGCCTTTGCCGTGTTTTGATATTTTATATTTTTTCTTTCATTCTTTTTTTGCGCTCAAAATAATGATTGTTGTTTGTTTGATCAAAGGTTTCAGAAAACTTAGTCATCAACACATGTATGTGTATTACTTGCCATAACAAAAAAATTATTATGGAAAGGCGGCGCTAAAAATGGACTATCTAAAGGTTAGCCAACAAAAAAAAAGAAAAGCCGATAAACAAAAACCCAGGATGGGCAAAGAATAAAATTTTACTAAAACAATGAAAAGAAATTTTGTTTTTGAATCAAAAAAATTTATGTTGGATTTTTTTATGCTTTTTTTATTTGAATTTTTAAATTTAATATTTTTTTAAATTTTTTCTTACTGGTTTTTAAAAGATGATATAATATTATAATAGTTTCAAATATCATTATTATGAATTTAACCATGAGCATTTCAAGAAACAATCTTTGGAAAAATTAGGATATTAGTGGAGCTTTAAAAGGTATAAAAAAACACAAGCCATGAAAGATTAATGGGAATAGATCACCCATATTTTAAGATGCCGATGAAATTTAAATCCTTGCAATCCATTCTTGTCAAAACAAAAAGAATTAAAAGATTTTTGATCAAAATTCTTGCAACATTTTTTTAACAAAACAAAGTAATTTAGTAAAATTTTTATTTGCACAATACATTTTAGAAGCTTCTTTTTGTTGTTGTTGCTTGTTCAATCAATCAATCATTGTTTTTTATTGATCCGCTCGTTATCGTTTTTTTCTTTTCTTTTTGTCTCATTGAACCAAGGAAGTCGAAAGAGAGAAAAAATCAATGAACAAAAAAACCCGAGTCAGAAAAAAATGAGCTGCCGCGATTTTTTTTATTGTAGTCTAAAAATGGACAATATTGTTTTTGCTTCCTTTTTAAATCAATTTTTTGTTTCTTCCTTCTTTTTCCAACTAAAAAAAATTAAACCGGATTAATTTTTTTAGGGTAACAAAAAATGTTTCAAAATTTTAAATGGTCAAAAATAAGGAATCCATTAGCGTTTTGGATTCTTGGTTTATGTAATGCTTTTGCATTTGTGATTATGCTTTCGGGTGCAGAAGATATTATGGCAAAACAAAATCATAAAATTAAAAATAATGAAACTGATTTTTGTTATGTAAATTTTTTTCTTTTTTTTTTATAAATGTATTATTTCTAAAAGTTTTTTTTAGGAAAAAATTACTGAAGCTCATTGCTCTTCAATTTCCACCGGGGCTGTTTTGCTAGCGGATATTTTACCAACGATTATTGTGGAATTAACATTTCCTTTTTTTATGCACAAAATTCCATATGGTATTCGAACTGCAACAGTTTTAATTTGTCAAATATTAAGTTTTATTATTGTGGCTTTTTCTTCAAGTGTTGCTATGTCTTTGACAGGTAAGAAAAGAAGAAAACGAATCACCAAATTCTGTTTTTTTTTTTTGGAACTAAAAATTTACATTCTAAAAATTGAGTCTGATTATTTGGATTTGTAATTTTTTTTTAAATGAAATGAAATTTTAAAGTTTTGGATGTTCAAAAATAAGAAAAATAGCAAAAACAAATTTTTAAAACTTTTATTTTCAAGGTAACATAATTTTTAATTTTTCTTGATAAAATCTTTTGAGAATTTTCCAAAGTTTTAATTGTACTTAGTATTATTATTTAAATTTGCAAACAAATAAAATAATACCTAATTTTTTTAGGCGTTGTATTTGCCGCGCTTGGTTCGGGTATAGGTGTAATAAATTGTCTTGCATTAACTTCATATTTTCCTAAAACCACCGTAGCCACATATTCAAGTGGAACGGGTTCAGCTCATATTATTGCATCTCTTTGTTATGCAGTTTTAACCGAACCTCATTTTGCTAATTTATCTTTAAAAGCCACATTATTAATTATGCTTTTTGTTCCAATACTTTATGGTGCAACATTTTGGGGAATTTTGGACCTTCCAAGTTCGTAAATATTTTTGATCCAAAAACTTATATTATAAACACAAACCATGGACTTGAAGAAACTCAACCTGCAATCGAGAATGAACATCATCAAACTCCAGTAACGGTTTCAGCTATTTCTGGAGCGGATGTTTTGGAGACAGAAGAAGGAGAGGATGAAAATTTTACAGAAGAAAAAAGAGTCCAACAAAGACATTTAACTTTTAATGAAAAAATTAGACTTTTTGGGGTTAGTTTATTTAACATAAATATCGTCCATTTGTTATAAAAAAAAAGTTTTTATTGGAATTCGACTCTCCACGAAAATAATTTTCGGTTTAAGATTTGCTTTTAAAAAATAATTTTTAGCCTCTTCTAAAATACATGTTACCGATAGCTTTGGTATATTTTGGAGAATATCTTATAAATCAAGGAGTTGTAAGTCCACCGTAAAAAATCCTAAAATCTTTCAAAAAAACTTTCTAATTTTTTTAGTTGGAATTAATTTATTTTGATTGTTCTCATGGTTTTCAATTATCCAAACAATCCCAATATCGGTGGTTTCAAGTTTTATATCAATTTTCCGTATTTTTATCTCGCTCCAGTGTGAGCTTCTTTGAATTACCCATGACTGCTATTTATTTGCTTCCGGTTTTACAAGTGCGTTTCAGTTTTTTTAAAATTTGAAAAAATGGTTATTAATTTAATTTTTAGCTTGGAAATGCAATATTTTTAATTTTAAATGCAATATATTTTTTTGTTCCACATATTTTAATTATTTTTGGAATTATTCTTTTCGAGGGTTTATTGGGAGGTTTATCTTACGTGAATACCTTCCATCGAATTCACAAAGATATTGAACCAGATATTCGAGAATTTAGTTTATCAGCCGCGTGTGTCTCCGATGCATTTGGAATTGTTTTCAGCGCTTTCACAGCCATTCCATTGCATAATTTTATTTGTCGACAACAACAAAAAAGATTATAATATGTATTTATCCAAAAATAAAAATCTAATAAAAAAAATACTACTGTAGTCAATTCGAATAAAATAAAATTAAAGCTATTTTAAGTTCATTGAGAAAATAATTAACTAAAAATGACTCCAAATAAAAAAAATGAAAAAACACACGTGTCACCACGTTATGGTAAATTTTTTTTCTAACTAAATAATTTGTCCAAAATTATGTTTACACTTTTATAAAAAAATTTAACTTATTTTGGAAAGAAAAATGACATTAATTAGAAATTATTTTTTTGTGGGTTAAAAAAGTGTTATTGTGTCCATTTTTTGCTTTCATTAAATCACGCTCACTAAATTGGTTAATAAAGCATGATGCCATTTATAGGTTGTTTTTCTCTAGCTAATAGCTATATAAAAAAATTGTAAGAAATCTAATAAATATTTTTATGAAATTTGATTAGTTAAAATCGGATATAAATAAATTTCCTTTTTTTATTTAATAAGAGAAAGCAACCAGAACAAATCATAAAATGGCAGAAAATGAAAAAAAAGAATAACAAAGTTTTTGTTATTCGAAGCTTGAATAAATTTTGTATTTCGAGATAATTTAAAATTTTCTTTACTTATTTTCCCGCTAAATCCTATAAAAGTCACAAAAAAATTTGTACTTTCTAAAAATTTTTTAAAAAGAGAGCGTTAAAATTTCCCAAAAAAATGCTCATTATTTTCATACGCTTTTTTGCTTTATTTTGTAAACAACTTTTTTAATATAATTTTGTAGTTTATTGTTTTCAAAAAAATGTACTTTTATTTAAGCTCAAAGCTAAAAGACAAAAAAAGAAAACAGATTAAAGACAAAACTATTTTTTCTGCTTTAATGACTCCACTAATTTTCCGTTGCGACAAAAAAATTAGCTAAGCTAAAACATTTATTTTATATAATTTTCAAACTTTGTTTCTTGCGCTTTTTTTAATGACACCCAAATTTCTAACTCACATATTTTAAAACGTGCTTAAAAATAAATAATTCTTTTAAAAATGAAAATAATTTTTTAGAAATATCCCAACTAACTAAATAGCGGCTGCGGCGACCATGAGCAACGAATCAACAACAACCACAGTCACAATAATTCCAATTGAAGATATTTTTGGTTATATATTTGTTTATCTTGCCGAAATTGCAAACGCTGGTGGAATATTATTGGAAGCTCCAGTTTTATTATTTTTATTTAAAGAATTTACAAAGAAAAATTCTAACTTTCGCACCGCATATTTTATTATTTTAAGTTATGGATATTTTGTGGATCTCGTGTGCTTTTCACCATTTTGGATTTCAAAAAAAGTTAATAATGGAGATAATTTTTTGGCCATTCCTTTTGGAATTGCTGAATGGTATTCAGATTTTTGGTATTGCTTTTGGAATATGGTGTTAGCTTTCAATCGAGCCACAGCCATTTGGGTTCCTTTCAAACATTCAAAAGTACGTTTATTTTTAAACTTTTGTATTAAAATAAAATAAGCTATAAAAAAATTAAACTTTTTATGCTAAAAAGTTTTATAATTAATTAAATTTTAAAGAAAGTTCTAAAATTAAAAAGTTTAATTTTTTCTATTTTATTAATAAACGCAAAAATGGCTGGCACGAGTTATGATGCACCAAAAACCGTTAATAAAAAAATATCATTTTTCCTATAATAATTTAATTTTAAAGTTTAAAAAAGCTAAAAAAATTTTATTTGTGTTAGTAAATTAAATTAAATCAATTTTCTAAATATGGGAAATAATAATTTTCAAAATGATGACAAATACATACATAGATAGGTTTCATGGAGTTTAATGGAGAAAAAAAATCCCCTTTTTTTAGTATGATTTACTTTATTTATTATAATGTGGAACAAAAAAATTTATTCGCAAAAAAATACTCGTGTCTCTTAGTTTTTGTGGAAATAAAAAGCCGAAGAAAAACTTAAGAAATAAAAAAAATTAAAACTTTCTAAGCAAAATTAAGAATGCCAGAATTTCTTAAAAATTTATGTAGCACAGTTCATAGATTTTTTGTTAATCAGAAAACTCCTAAAACCAATAATAATTTTTGTTTGTTTGTTTTCCAGATTTGGACCATGCGTCGAACATTTTACAGTATCATTTTAATCACCATTTTTCCTTTAATAATTAATTGCACAACATATGGAAAATTGCATTGCCTCCTTCAAAGTCGTGATCCTATTTGTTTTCCATTTAAAATTGATTTAGCTATTCGTTGTTTTATCGTAAACGCGATTATTTGCGCTTTGGTTATTCTTTCCGTAGTTTTATCAGTTTGTGCATCCAAATCAGTTTCGGAAAAAAATATTCAAATTGAACGTCGATTAATTGTTCAAACAACCGTTTCTTCAATTTTGTTATGTTGCATGTTTGGTTTATATTCAATTGGAATGGTTGGAGCAAGCACAGAGAAAATTTCATGGGTATTAGCGGGACATTTATTTACTTATGGTGATTTATTTTATATTTTACAACATTTTGCTAATATTGCTATCATTATTATTTTATGCCCTCAATTTCGAATAGGTTTAATCAAATTTATTTCTTTTGGTTGCATTAATTTGCAACGATCTAGAGTTTCTCCTTTTAATAATAGCTCTAATTTTGCACCTAATAAAATATTGTTATAATAATAAATGCATTATGTCTTAACTTACAAAATTTTCCAATAAATGAGTTTGAAAAAAAACAACAGGATTTTTACAAAATTACATAAAGAAGAAGAAAATAAAAATAGAAAGAACCTCGTCCAAAAATTCTGTGATGTTGGTTATCAAAAATAAAAAATAATAAAATTTTAAGTAAAATAAATATTGGTTGTATCGTGGGCGATGAAAGTTGTAATAGAGCAATGAAAAAGGAAAAAAGTAAGCGATGAAACACTCTAAAAGTTTTTAAATTTTATCGCGATAAAATAAAAAAAAGTCTTCAAATGTGTGTGTGTTTTTAGCAACATCACAAACTTTTTATTATCAAACCTTGGAATCAACCTAGGAATGATAACAGAAAGCGACCGATCAGTATAGTTTTTTTTCATCGGAGGAGAATCGAACCTCCGATTTTAGAATGAAAATCGGATGCGCTAACCACTGCGCAATTTCGGTAACAATTTTGAACAAACTTTTTTTTGCCTTCTTTACACATGTCAGAAGCTAAAAAGGACGTAGTTTATTGTAAGAATTAGAAATTTTTTCCTTCATTATTTTCGCATCAGTACCTTCTGCTTTACAATCTCTTTTTTTAATGTGCTTAATTGTTTGTTTATTTTGCTTTATGAAAAATGTTTGCATTGAATGGAAGTATCCTTCTTGCAATAAAACATTTTTCATTGAATCTCTAAAACTAAAAAAAGTGAAAAAAAAATGTCCTCAGAGAATGATGAAGCTGAATCACGAACTTCTATTACCAACACCTGGGAATTAACCCTGGTTATGATAACAGAAGGCTGAAGTCAATAATTTCTTCTCATCATCGGAATGGATTCGAACCGCCGATCTTCAACTGAAGATCGAATGCACAAACCACTGCGCTAGTTCGGTATCGATTTTTAGCAAGTTAATTTTTTGCGTGATTTTCTTGTCGTCATCTCTTCTTATGATCGTCTGCTATCATCCAAAAATTGTTTATTTCGCTTTCCCCTTCTTCTAAAGCCACTCAAAAACGTTTTTATGTTCATTCATTAGAAAGAAATTACTTGCAAGCAAAAATAACCGCCAGCATTGATGGAAGTTAACTCGCATCTGCAAATCCAGCAAAATTTGGATAAAAAGAAAAGTATTGTGTATTCCATTCAACGCTCGAAAATTGAAAACGAAAACGAAAAAGATTTGCTTGCTTTTTTCATAAGGTTTGTTATCATTTTCCAATCCTGCTAAATGTGTTTTAGCATTAATGTTTAATAAAAAAGCGTCAAGAAAAAGCATTTAAAGGTAAACATAAACACCAAATTTATTTATAACCACAATATTAAAAGCATACATAACAATAATTATTTGGGTTTATTCTTTAAAAGTAAAATTTCATCCACAAGTTTGTTTCGTTGTAGTGCAACTTCAGGACGTTCTTCATTGATTTCGAAGATTGCTCGTTGGTATTGATACAACAATGGATCAAGATTTTCTTTATCAAATTGTGCATCAGATGGAGCATCATCAAAAGCTCGTTTAATCAATTCCCTAAAAACCAAATGTTAAAGTAACACAAAATTAAGCAAAGCAAAACAAAACATACACAGCTCTTTCAAAAAGAGAATATCGAACATTTGGATATATTTCAATTAATGCCAGATCGTTTATTTGTTCATATGTAAGACCATCCATTTGTTCAGGAATTAACTTTGTTGGATTATGAGTCGTTATTAATTTTACTCCAGCTTTCTTCGCATTGATCATCCGTCGAGCAATTATTGGTAAAGGTGCAGTATTATTTTCTTTAGATAGTTTTGATTTTGACCATACTTGAATTTCTTCATTTGCACTTTCACTAAACCAGATAATTTGTAAAAATGAAACATGATAAAAAAACCATACATTGTCGTATCCAAATACACATTTCTTTCTTCACTTGATTCAGAAGTTAGAGCTAAACGATAAAGCTCATCCGTGTTTCGTATACTTCGTAATCCTTGTGGAGGCAAAACAGCTGTTTGAATCCTAAAAAAATCGTCCATTTTATAAAGTGCTACTTATCAACAAGATAAACTTACGAGCTAATTTTTTGGTCATTTTTGTTTGCAACGTCCTTGGGTTTTTGTTTTTTCTTTGGTAGATCGATGATAACTGGAGGAGGTTGAAATTCATTAGCATTTGAATAAGCTTCTATTGGTTGCTGAACACTTTGACCATTCTTATTTTTGTCAGTTAATGATTTCTTTGGTCGACGTTTCTTGAATATTTTGTTTCGAAGTATACATACAATTATAGCAAGAATTATAAGAACTCTAAAAAGCAAATGCATTATGATAGTTTATTATTCAATATCAGTAAACAAGATTACTACTAATACCAATTGGAAAAGCTCAATCAAACAGTACTATAAAAGCATAAGAAACTCACATGATAAAACTTCCAACTCCAATTAGAATCCACTTTAACATATTATTTTTAGCAACAATCAATTCGGTAGTGGTGATGTGATGATAGATGCTTCTTCGGTTTGCAAATACACGATACAAAAATACAAAAAGGTGAAGTAAAAAATTTTGAATGAATGAATAACTTTTGCTAAAGGCTTGAATTATGGTTTCAAGAAAATCACTGCGAGACCAAAATAAAAAAATACCCAAAATTTTGTGTATTTTTGATTTGTTTTTATCTTCTAAATATCTAACTAAAAAAAGTTACACCTTATTTATTTATTTATTTTGAGTATCCACATTTATGAAAGCCAAATTTATTTTTATCCTTGTGTTTCATCGCTTTCGTCGTCGCTGAAAGGAAGAAGAATAGGCTTGTTGTTCGACTTCTTTGCATCAGCAACAAACAACAAAGCTAACTGCTGGCTGCTGTTTTACTTTCCATAATAAAAAAAATATTTTACCTGAGGTTGTTGTTTTTCATTTTTGTTAGGTTGTTAGTTACTTGAAGGTGGTAGTTATTTAAATAAAAATGTTCCTTTTTCTGCTACTACTGCATTTTGACTAACTCAAAATAAACTCATTCACGGATATAAATGAGCCATTGCAGCCACCAACCACCTAGATGACTGCCGCCACCGCGCGCTGTCAACTGCGCACATAAAATTCACTTTTTTTTGCTTTTTGCTTTTTGCTTGCTTGTTGTTTGTTTCCGGTCATTCCTTTTTATTCTTTCTTTCTTTATATTCGTCTTTTTTGTGAAAAAAAAAATACATGAAAAAGCTCATGCTTCGATTACTTTATTTTTATTTTTGACAAGATTTCCGGTGACAGGTGTTGTTGCGAATGTTGTATAATATATAAATAAGTGGATTTTTGACTCAAATATCGATAGATAGATACATATTATTATGAATATTTTAATAGGTGTATTATATAAATAAAAAATTAAAAGTTAAAGCTTGAAATTTTTAAAAGTGCTGCTCAAATTTAGAGAAATGGCTTTAATTCATTTTTCATCTTAGCAAACTTTTTTTTCTTCGTACAAAAATTTTTCTCAATATAATTTCCATCTAAAATTTTTGCATAAACTAAATATTTTTTAAACTTTTTTTATTTTCTAAAATTTGGAACTCAATTTGGTTTATAGTTTTCTTTAATCTTTTTTTGTTTGAGAGCGACTTTTTGCGAAAATATTAAGCTTCCTATCAAAATTTGATGATTCTGAAATTTTGCTCTTTTGAATTGACTTATTTTTTTACTAATATTTTTAACTTTTACGTTTTTAAAAGAAGCAGCCATATGTATTTTTTTTTTATAATTTTGCAAACAAGAATTAACACTCCTTTTCTTTTTTGGCTTCATCTTGACTATTTGACTTTAAATTTGAATTGCCTTCGTTTCGTTTCCCTTTCATTTTTCTTCTTCTCATTATCTCTTTCTTTTCCTTCTGCATTTTTTCTTCTTCTTTCTTTGGTTAATACATATGTTTGCTTATTTTTCATCTCATCTTCTGATGGCACTTTTATTTTATTCATTCGTTCATTCCTTTTCATTTTTCACGCCCAATTACGACGATGACTTTTTTGCCTTTCCCTTCTTTTTTTGCTGCGTGTTTGTATGCTATTTTGGCCATTTCATTTTTTCTTTCTCTGTGGTCAAGTCAAATATAAAAAAAAAGTAATACTCAAGTTTTTTTTTTTGAAGAAATTAAATGCATCTGGTGCCATTCGCGCGCGTTAAATTTATTTTCTTCTGATGCATCATGAAGGAAAAAATGAAGAAGGAAACGTGTTAGTCTTAATCTAAAGAATTTTAAATTGGTTAAAAAAAAATAGAGAAGAAAAAGAAGGCAAAAAAAATAAATAGGAGTAATGAGAATGAATGAGATAGATAAGAAAAATAAAATAAATAAAGTAAAGTAAAATCTAAAAAAAATAGTATTAAAGTTTTTATCTAAAGAAGATTTATTTGTTTGTTTTAGGATGACGATGCTATTCTTTACGGTATCTTTGCATACGAAACAAAAAATAGTTTTTTTTTGTGTGTTCATCTTTATTAGTCTAAAAATTTTAATGATGGTCAGAATTTTTATTTTTTGTGGATCTATTTGAGTTGGATTTTCATTTCCACTGAACATTTTGGATTTGAACTTCCACCACCAAATTTATCTATTATTGTGCTTTATTATTTTTGTGGCATTTATTTACTCCTGCAATTTTTTGCTTTGCAATATTTTCTCTCCCTCCTTTTTACATCATTCGCCTGTCTCATAGTAATTTATCATTTTTTACTGCTTCTTCCGGTTTTATTTTTTCCTTTCAAAACATTGTCATAGTTTCACATCTTTAAAATTTTATTTTCTTCTTTTTGACTTATAAAAATAATGACCACCAAAAAACTAAAAATAACGACGCTTATAATCTCCATTTTTTCTATTTTTGCCTCAATCCATTACATATTATTTTTTCCTTAAAGGTTAGAAAGCTGTGTTATTTATTATAAAAATGTATTTATTTCATCTCGAATCCGGAAATATGTGTTATTTTTTTAAAACATACATATGTATTTTTTTGCAGTCGGCTTTTATCTCTTCTTTTTCATTTAGCAGCAAAAAAAGACAACTAATGTGTTTGGTCATTTTTTATTTTACACATTGAATTCTATAAAGATTAATAAACACATTGAGTAACAAAAAAAAGGTTGGCACCATCTAAAGATTTTTTTTTCAGCTGTATAATTTTTTATGAAGTTATTTTTGTTATTAAAAAATTTTGGCTGGCCATTTCTCTCTTTTTTTCTCCAATCAGAGCTTCTGCTTTTTTTGTTGGCTTCTTCCAAATTTTTTTTATCAGATATAAAAAATTCTATGCTTCCATTAACTCATACTTTAGCAAAAAATGCCCCGGAAAAATTTGGTTAACCTAAAAAAAATTTATATATATTTTTATAGTTTATTCTTTGCAAATGGCAATAATATTGCATGTAAATGAAAAAACACCAGCTTCTTATTTTTCATATCGAAGAAGAAGACACAAGCAGCAATCATAAAATGAACTTATTTTTTAATATAATATTTTTTTGTGGCAGTTATAAATTTTTTTTATTAACACACAATAAAGAAACCTCATTTATTCTTAAGACTATTTTTTTACACCGTTATGTTTTCTTCTTTCTTTTTTTTATAGCTAGCCTCATTGTTGCGCAAACTCATTTTCAAAATAATAAAAAAAGTTTTTTTATTGACTCGATTTTTTTTTGTTGGTATTTTTGTTAGATGCATTTTGATTCATTCAAAAATAAAAAAATCTGAAAAACGGCGCCAATGGAAAATAAAAGCGAACGGTTTCAAAACATTGACACTTGGTTGGCGGCTTTGAGGCGCCTCTAAACCCCAAAAATAGGATCAAATAAAAAAATAAGATTATCTTTATTTAATGCTGCCATAGGAAAAGAAAAGGATATGAATTTTTGGTTATAAAATTAAATAAATGGAGTGAAATGGAGAAAAGTAATCCAGGAAGGAAGGAAAGATTTATTTAATAAAAAAAAATTATAAATGGTTTTGATGTTGTCGTTGTTGATGGAAGAAAAATGTGGAAAAGGAAATTATTTTCGGTTGTGGTTTTTTTTTTGCAATTTTTTTATTTAGGAATCTTTCATTAATTTTTTGCATTCTTTTCTTATTTGATGACAGTAACATTTTTTTTCTAAATCTTGTGATTATCATTTTTCCTTCGATACCCAAAAATATTTTTTTTAAAACTAAAAAATATGTGACAGCTTTTTTTCAAATTCACACAAAATTATTAGTTTTTTTCCTTCTTTTTTTTCATTTCCGATCTTCCAAAAGCGTAGGTTAACAACATCAATCAGTTAATCGGTCAAAAAGGAAGAAGATGGAAAAACAATAACAAAATGTTATTATTTTATTATTTCCACCACCGCCGCCATCTGCCAACCAATCAAAAGATTGACGACAAATTGACAAGCCTTCCTTCATTTCATTCCTTATTTTTCTATCGCCTATTTTTTTTAAACTTTTGCCCTTTCAACTTTGTGTTTTTTCTTGCTTTTGATTTTTACATCTTTCTTTAAACTTGCTCGTGTTTAAAAAAAGTTTTTTTTTGCGCAACCATATTTTCCATTTTTCAATGGCCAACACCTATTTTTTCGATTATTTTTGAGTAAAAAATGATTGAATGAAAATGAAGATGCAAAAAGCTGGCATCATTTCACTAACACACACATTACCGAATTTATTTATTCAATAATATACTTATAAACGGAAAAGATGGCAGCATCCGCAGCTAATCCCTTCTCTGTTTTTTTTTTCTCTCTCTCGGTTGCTTGAGTTTATATAATCATCGTTTAAAAAGAATTAAACTCCTTAAAAATAAAATAATAAGGATGGATGCTTTTCTTTTCTTTATCCATCTTCTTATTTATTTTTTTCTTCGATTGCGTGTGTTGTTGTTTAATCCGCCTTTATTCGTTCATCATCATTCGCGCACACCCGAGCTCCTCAAAAAAAAACGAAGAACTCCGCCTTGGCACGAGCCTGGTCACTTTTTTCTTTCTCTATTTTTTTCTCTCTTATTACTGCCTGCCAAGAGTTTCCGCCCGTCCCCCTTTTTTATATGTGCCTTTCTAATTGTGAGGTTAAGACGGTTTTTTCGTTAGTAGCTTCTCCCATGTTTATGTCTTACTGCCCTTCTGTTTTTTTATATATGTATGTGTGATGTCCACTTAAAAAAAGGCCAAGTCGTTTTTTTCTTCTTCTTCTTAATGTTAATCTCTCTACAGAGCTTTGGTTACGTTTTTTAAGGAAAATAAAATAAATAATAGCTGCCAGCAGCCATTATTCTTGACTTCTCGCCTCCTTTTTTATGTTTCTTTTATTTTTGTAGGTTTTCAAAAAAAATATTTTGGACTTAAAAATGTTATAATTATTCCAGCAAAATTTGAGGTTTTTTTATATTTAATTTTTGCTTATTTTCTCAAAACTTTTTTAGTCGTTTTTATACATTAATTTAATTGTGTCCAGCATTTACTTTTTGGCTTTATTTTTTTTTCCCATTCATTATGCTTCTTTCTATTTTTAGAATTTGCATAATTAACCTTCTTCCATATCATTTCAACTTACTTACGCTGGCTGCTGCCACCCATATATTATTTTAATTCAAAAATTTAAGTAAAATAAAAGAATGCCATCGGTCGTCGTCGTCATTATTTGACTTGACTTTTCTCTCTTCAGAACGTTGTTGTTATTTGTCATAAGGGAATTTTTATTTTTTGAGTGACCATTATTTGCTTCTCCTCCATTTATTTTTTATTTTTTCAAAGCCTTTAAACCTCCTACTAATTCTAAAAAAAGAAAGAATTTTGCTCTTTTTTTTGCTTTTGAAGGCTGAAAAAAAATGAAATGCGTGTAATGTGCCTTCTTCTTCTTTCTTAGTCTAAAATCAATTAGCGCCATCCGCTGCTGCTTTCTGCCTCCTCCGGAAGGGAATGAATGAGATGAGATATATCCCCAATTTTTTTTTTATGCCTCTGCTTCTTCTCCTCCCGACTTTTCAAGCTTAAATATATTTTTTTTATTTTTTGGATTTTTCAGTTCTTTTTCTTACTCTTAAAAAATGAAAAAATCTTTGAAATGCAAGCAAAAAATTGTCAGAGAAGTTTCATGTTTTTTAATTTTTTTGATGAAAAGCAACGTAATTTTTTTAGAGAGAGAAATGAGTGACCAAATAAGACTATTTAGATTCGTTTTTTTTTACTTTTTTTCTAGTGCCAAAGAAGTGAAAAAAAATAGAGCACAGAAAAGAGAGAAGTATCAAATAGATTGCTTAAGGGTATTTTAGAAATAAGCTTCTTTTTTTCTTCCTTCCATAATAAAGGATTAGTAGTGTTTACTCACACTTTTTCTTTTCTTTTGCTTTGCCGCGTTTGACTCTGCAAAAAATAAATGAATAAATGGAAAAAATAGAGTATTACTGAAGGCTTTTTTTTGGCTTATTTTTTTTATAATTAACGGAGGATCAATGATAGTAACAAAATTTGTAAGGATTCTTGCAAAATTTTATAACTGTAATTTTTTTCTTTGAAACCGCCAATTAATTTCTTAACACGCAAAATTTTTACTTTTATTTAATCTGGTATTGTTCCTTTTTTTGTTAAAAAAAACTTTTTACTTTATTTAATTTGGGCTTCAGCCAAACTCCACCGTTAATTTCTAATTTTATTAACACCCGTTCGTGGACGACGTTGCATTTTTGTTGCTTCCTTCAAAAAAAAAACTAATTCAAAAACCTACCAAAAAAACAAAACACCCATTTTTAGAAAAAAATTGTTTTTTTTTTTTTGGCTACGGTTTAGGTCAAACCCAAAAAAGGAGGGATGCAATTTGTTTCGGGGTTTTTTTATTCCAACTTGCCTCTTTTCTTTTCCACACTTTGTTGTTTTTCAATGTTTTGTATTTTCACTGTGTTGTTGTAAAATCTTTTTCTCGCCATATTTTTTTTATTTTTACATCCATCCCTTATATTTCTGCCGCCGTTTTTTTTAGATGACCATGCCCTTTTCTGCATTGCTTTTTTTTCACTAAAAATTTTCTTTTTTGAGGTTTTTAATGATTGATCCATTCATTCATTTATTTATTCATTCACTTATATTTTTATGTGCGCTGTTTGTATGTTTTTAAAAGTTTTTTCCTAATTGCCATCGAACTTATTTTCCGAAAAAATATTCCCTAATATATGTAAATTGATAGTAGCTTCATTTGCTTTATTATCGTTCATTTTGTTTACTATCTTTTGAGTGATTGAAAAAAATTTTAAACGTGGAAATTTTAAATTTTCTTTATTATTTTTTTCTTCATTTCAGGCAACTCTCAAATTCTTGCCACATGTAATATTTTCTTCATATTTGGTATAATTCAAACATTCCATAATCACTTACAAATATCATCATCGACATCGAATTGAAATTTTTTTAAAAACTTTTTAAATGAAAAAAACTACGAGTAAAAAATATTAATTTATTTTCTTATTTAAAATGAAATCATGCATTAAATTAATTTTTTATTGTATTTTTATTTATTTAAATTTTTCATTGGCGGCAAAGGTGAGTAAATTATTTTTTTATTAAAAATATGGGCACTTTTAAAATTCAATCATCCGGAAAAGAATCATTGAGTAACGAATGATTGATTTTTTATTTTCTTGCATTTCTTCGATTCTTTTGTTTTATATTTTTTAAATTTATTTGTTTCCTCGGATGCGCTTTCAAGAGGATAATGGGTTTAGTTTTTTCGATAGAACAGACATTCATTCATTCCCAGAGTTTATTTCCTATTCCAACTAGAATAAAAAAAAGATAGATCCTTGCTTTATATTTTTTTGAAGTAAGTAAGTGGCGACGACCATCTTGCAAAACTACACTTATATGGGAGCTAGTAGCTTGGACTTCTACGATCCCGATTGATGATTTTTTTCTTCTTCAAAAAAGGGCCAAAAAGCAGCGAATAAAACAAATGAAACAAAAAATGCAAAAAATTACAAAGTTTAAAAAATGATAGTAATCAAATTTAAGCAATTATTTAAAAATTTTGTATTACTTTCTAGGTTTATCCAATCCGATTTGATGCCCCTATTGGTTGGCTGCTAGCTGATTTAGCATTTGATGGAGTGTGTAATAAACATGAAAATTTATCATTACAAAAATCAGAACATTCTGTATTTTTTAAAGTTGAAAATCATACTATTCTTTCGGCATCGCCACTTGGAGTTTTAAAGGGTCAAAAATTTTTATTGAATATTCTTGCAGAACGAAAACCATATGAAAGGGTTTTAACTATTTTTGCTGAAATTCAAAATGAGTAAGTTTTACGCTAAGAATGTGTATTTTGGATTTAAAATTTTTTGTCGCTTCAGAATCGCGCCTCAATTTCTCCATCCAATTTACACCACTTCCATTGATTTCACAGCTGCCCCAGAAACGGAATTAATACTTCCGGGAAGAATTTCACTTAAAAATGAAACATCAACAGAAATTTATTTTGGCCCTGTAACGACGAATGATAATGATTTTATTACTTTTGTGAATGCAAAAGAATATCTTCTTGGATCTTTTGCAAAAATTTATCTTTCAAGAAGACCAAAAAAATTTGAAACCAAAAAAGAAATTTATATTGGAGCTTTTGATCGTCGACAACAACAAAAGCGAGTGGCATTAACAAAATTAATTGTGGATATTCGAAGTGCTTCCATGGCGCCACCTATTTTTGAATCCAATGTTTATGTTGTTGAAATTAAAAGTGTTCAAGCTCATTCAACTTTATTGAGAGTTAAAGCAAAGTGAGTTTTTGTATCCATAATTTTTTTTCCAAAAACGATCAGTAGTAGCATGTAATCCTTTTCAATTATATATATCGCTTCCGTTTTTTTCATTCTTACAAAAATAACTAATCCTCACAAATGAGTTATTATTTTTGTCTTATTTTCGCTTCTTTTTTCTTTGACCCTTTTTTCTCCAGTTTCTTCCATCTTTTTTTGTTTTGTTTGTTTACGCAAAAAAAAAGAAAGCTTTTTAAGTTTTTTTCCCGATTTTTCCGAGGTCATCGTCGTCGCTTTTGCTTGGATTTTTTTAAAGCTTTTTCTTGTCGTCATCTTCGTTGGAAGAAGAAAGAAAGGATAAATACAAAAACACAAAAATGAGGGAGGAAGCGGATATTAAATAGAAAAGAAAAAAAGGGAACGTAGTAATCGGATCAAAAACAAAACAAAAAAAATTGCAACCTGAAAGAAAAAAAGAAGGAAGATCAAAGACAAAAAAGAGAGTAATCGATTTGTTACATGAAAAATGACAGTAACCAAAGAATCAAAATTTTTCCAAGGAGTTAGACACTTGAAAATCAGTTAAAAATTTAGTTGAATCAAATATATTGTAAAAATTCTAAAAACTTTTAATAACAAACATATTTTCCAGAGCCTCACGTGGAACAGCTTTTTATCGAATTGATCCAGAATCAAGTGTATTTGATATTGCACCCATTGCAGGAGATATATTTGCTACAACCACATTAAAAAATGGAATATATGAATTTTTTGTTATTGCTGTTGATGCTTTAGAACAAGTACCTAGAATCCCAATTTTTTTTTAAATTTTTATAATGAAAGTATTTTTTTTAGGAAAGTAAAGCTAAAATTAAAGTTGTCGTTGGCGGCGGTAATTCTCCAGCTTTATTTAAATCATCATCATCAAGGAAAACTCGAACAGCTAAAAGAGATCGAGCGAGTGATGTTTTTATTGCTTTAAAAGAAGATCACCCGATTGGATTTTTAAATCAACAAATTGCACTTTTTACTGATGAAAGTATTGAAGGTGCACCTTTAACTTCAGAATATTTGAAAGTTTTTAATAATGGTTCAATTGAATTAATCAAAAGCTTAAATTATGAAAAGCAAAATGAAATTCATGTTAATATTCCGATTACTGGTGACTTTAATAGTAAGTTAAAAATGAAAATAATTTGAGAATTTTGATTACTTTCAATGAAAGTAAAAATTTTTAAACAATATTTTGCAAATTTTGCGTTACTATCACATTGAGATAGTAATGATATTTAGCAATATTTTGCAAGATTGGGTTACTTACTCTCTTTCTCCTTTTTTGTTTATTTTTTCAAAAATTCTTTTCCATCTTTATTTTTCTGCACAAATTAAATATTTAAATGGTTTAAAAATTTCTCTTAAATTTCATGCATCAATGTTTGTTATGCTCATTTTCTTTTATTTTTCACTCTTCATAAATTATGCCTAAAGGGCTCTTGCGCAATTATCTATGGCATCGGGGGTTGCCGCCGTTCTCTTTTTGATGAGCCGATTAGGGCCTTAAGCTTTTTCCATTTTCTCGCGCATTATATTGAATCGAATTTATTTCTTCTTTTTAAACACATCCTTAAAAACATTTTTCATGTCTCCACACAAATTATCTCAAAACTAAATCTGTCGTTGCTCGTTTTTTGATTAAATCCATCTTTTTTTGCGTTCAAGTGAATACGCAAATTTGCTTCAAAGCGAAGGAAGAAAGAAGTTTGAAAACGGATAAATGACTAAAAAAAATAAAGAAAAACATGAAACTTTCTTTTTTTTTCTGTCGTTCATGAACTTGTCAAAAAAAGGGATATTTTTAGAAAAAAAAGAGACATAAAAAAATTGACGGATGTTTATTAGTAATGCATAATAAAATAATTTTATTTTTGGCAAGCATCTTTTGATGTTATTTTGAGAGGGAAAATAAGTTTATTAACATAAAATTTTTTTATCACTTTTTTATGTTTCTATCTTTCTTTGTGAAAGTAACCATTTTGAAACAATACTTTTCAATTTTCAATTACTATCATTAAGCATCATTGTGAGAACTATTTTCTTATTCATTGTTTCTTTCTTTCAACACAAAGAAAACAGAATTAAATTAAATTTATGAAACAAAGCAACCGTGAATTTATTTTCGCCTGTTGAAGACACAAGGCTTTCTTTGTGTGGTCATTTTTGCAACAAAAAAAATTTGGAAAAAACTCATGATGAAATAAAAACAGAAATAGAAAAAAAAGCAGCAGCTTCGAGTCATTTAATTAATATTAGTCGAGAAATAAGCAAGTCGTCTCTTGGCTTCCTACTACTTTTTTTTGCGTGCCAACTCAATGGTCATTTTATTTTGAAGAAAAAAAAAGAGAAATGAAAAACTATATTAAAAAAATGAAGGGAAACGTAAAATTTTAATTTTGAAGGCGCAAGCCAATTAAATAACTTGGAAATGCTCGATGCTCACGGAATAGCAAAAACAAGATGAAATTGGTAAATTTCAAAAATGATAGTAATTTCATATTTAAAATTATCGTCAATTTTTCGTTACTTTCAATAAACGATAGTATCCCAGGGCTTGATAGCTGCGAACACGCACTAACTGCAAATTAGCTGCGAATTTTTTTAACGGGGCGCAGCCTATTTGCAGTTAGTGCACCAATGCTGCGCCTTTACTGCAAAAATTAGCTGCAAATAGGCTGCGCAGCATTGGTGCACTAACTGCGCACTAAATGCAAAAAATGCAGCTAATTTATTATGTTTTTAGAATTAATTATTTTGGCTAGAACATCAGGGATTTCACTATAGGGATACTAAATCTATCATTATTACACTTTTCCTGACTATGGGGACAAAAAAATAATAAGAATCAAGCTATTAACTCGGATTCTTAAAATTTAAAATTTTAATTAGTTTAGCTGCATTCTTGCACTAACTGCGCAGCTTAAAAAATAAGCTGCGCATTTACTGCAAAAGTTCGCTGCAAATTCGCTGCGCAGTTAGTGCATTCCGCTTGCAACGAAGGCTGGGTAAGCAGATGTACCAAAATATTGTTAATTTTCAATTACTCTCTTCCATACTAAAAAAAAGATTTTGTCCAAGATTTGCAAGCTTTTTTTCTTCTTCTGAATACAAAATTATTCAAATTGCTCAATTTTGATCATAAACTAATATTTTTGCTTGATTAAATTTTACAACTTCTTTGGTCAACTATGTTTTTTTCTTCTCCTGGGCCATAAACGTTGTTGTGACCACAAACAATTTTACAATCTTTATTTTTACGCTCTCTTGCGCAATCTCTTTCTTTCTATCTTTTCTTTTTTTTTAATTGCAAACAATCTTTGACAACAAGCGACGACGCGTGCATGAAAGATAACTCCTTTTCCGATTTTTTATTTTCCTCTCCACTTCAAAAGCGGCATTAGATTAGTTTTTCATGTGAACCGCAAAAAATATAAAAAATAAAAAACAGAGGTGACAATTTTTACAGCAACAACAATCTTCTCTCTCAAATCAGATGAATCTCTTCTTTTTTTTTGCTTATCGCACTTTTTTTTTGTCGGAAAATGAGCTTTTGTTATTTTGGCGTTTATTGAAAACCAAAAAAAGAGTAGGAAGGAACAGTCTAATTATGTTTTTTGTTCGATCATTCAATTGACCATTCATTTTTTTTTTTGCTTGCAAAAGAAAGGAAAAAAGGACTGAGGGACCAACTGCAAAAAAAGAATGATACGCTTGGGCCAGAAAGCAAAGAGGAAAGCGCACATGCATACTTAAAGATTGCAACTGCAGCAAGCGACTTTGTTGTTTTTCTAACTCTCCAATTCATAGCAATAGGAAGCATTATGTCAGTTCAATAGAACGAGTTGGAATTCGCGTGGCCTTGTGGCGCAATGGATAAGAAAAATAAGTATGAAAAAACTAAAAATAAGTTTTTGATTTTAATACATTATTTCTTTATGAAAATTAAGTACAATTTATTTGAAAAGAAAGGATGTAAAAGATGAAGAAATTTTTTTTGTATCGAACAAACGAAGGGGACCATTTTCGTGTCAGGAATTTTCATGCCTTTTCATGCTTTTTCATGCTTTTTCATGCTTTTTCATGCTTTTTCATGCTTTTTTCATGATTTTATCGCGTCTGCCTACGGAGCAGAAGATTGTAGGTTCGAATCCTGCCAAGGTCGAAAGTTTTTGCAATTTTTTTGCTTACAAACAAAATTATAAATTTTGAGTTTCCAAAAACAATAGCTTATAATTTTTCTTCTTCTTATTTTTGCATAAATAAATGAGTAAATTAAAAAATGTGTTATTAACAAAACACTTAAGTAAATTGGAACACAAGGGCTTAATTGAGTGACTTGAAGCTGCTGCTTTTTTTTATATTTTCAATATTGTTGGGTGAATGAAATGAATGAATGAGTGAGTTATTCATGATGATGAGATATCGAGGGATTTTTCGGGGATGACAGTTGCTTTAGAAAATTTAATTACCAAAAATTGAATGGTAAAAAATGCGAAAACAATGAAACCGTTTTTTTTTGGGAAAAGAAAATACAATAGTTTTTTTATTTCATGGATCGTTTGTTACTTTTGGTCTGCTTTTTTTTGGTTGAATAGGGATATTTCAAAATCTCGACAAAAATCTGAGATTGCATAATAGCGGAATGTAAAATGAATATGACCGATTGACTTCTTTTTTTTATTCAAAAATTGCATCGACAAAAAAAATGGTGGACGCCAACAGCGACTTCAACAATGACCAATCATTTTTTCTATGTATTTTTCCAGGTGGTTAGCGTTTGTTTTATATTGTTTAAAAGAAAAAAATGAACAATACAAAAAACGGTATTTCGTGGTGGTCAATTTTTTTCTTCTTCTTTAGTTTTTTAGTTTCCTTTTTAAGCATCCAATTTCTTTTAGTTGCCTTTCTTCTCTCTCACACCAGGGTGCCACACAAATTGTTGCTAAGGTAGTGAGGGAGTAGTAAGTACAGCTTTACGGCTGTTACTTTATTTCCTAGTGCTTGCTTTTCTCAAAAATAAAAATCGGCAAAAAATGAAGGCTATAATTGGATTAGAAAAATCCGACGACGACGACAAAACGGTCAAGAAAAGCAAAAAAAAAAAACAAACAATGCTTTGCTTTCTTTCTTTTTTCTTCCGATTTGGTCACCTGTAATCATCCTCCAAACGACTAGACGACTACTAACTAAAAATGGCACAATTTTTTGACTGTAGCTTTTTTTCGGGTGAAGCTTGAGTTTTAAGTACTCCAAAATGTAGGGACTTTTCTATATTCTTTTTTTTTTCTTGCGCAGTTTAGCGAAAAAGGACAATTTTAAAAATAATTTTTAAAGAAATAAAAAAATGATGAAAGGCAAGCAAAAAAAAGTAATTGATGTACAAAAGAAGAAACATGCATGCACGGCTCATTCACATGCAATCTATCAAAACTCTTTCATTCAAAGGAACGCCGGAAGTTGTCGTCGAGGACTTCCTGAAAATGTTTCAATTTAAAAAAGAAAGAAACAGAAGCAAACTAATATGAAACATTTTTAAAGAAAGAAACTAAAAAAGCAAAAAGTAAATTAAAGTTTTTAAATAAAAAAAAGTAAGAAAGAAAAGAAAATGAAAGAAAGTTTGTAAAATAAATTTGAATGATTTCAGGGGTTTTGAAAATATGTAAATTTTATGAAAAATCTAGATCAAAAAAAAGTGAAACGTCAAATAATTAAAAAAAGCGACAAAGATATTATTAGCTTTAAAAAACATTATACTCTCTTTGTGATAGTAATCAAATTTTTCAAAATATTGTTTCTTTTTAATTACTATCATCAATTTAAAAATTTCTTATTTTTATATAAAACTTTCGAAAACCAAATTGTTAATAGCCAAATAATTGATAGTAGTACTTAAAAATCGATAACTTCCCAAAAACAAGATTAAACTTTCTCCAACTTTCAGGACGTTCTCAAACCATCCATCTCGAAGTTATGGATGTTGATGAATCTCCAAGATTCCTTAATTCACCCAAACCCTTTCTTGCTGTAGTACCATATGAACGTCCACTTGGATATCAAGTATATCAATTTGTTGCTCGAGATGAAAATGGTGATGGTAATGGACAAATTGAATATCGCTTAATTAATTCTGAACGTAAGTCCTTCATTTTTTGTTTTAAACAAACGGGACTAATTTTTTTATTTTTGTTTTTGGATAAACAAAACAAAATAAAAAGTCACTGACCATACTCTAATCCAATTTTGTGTTAGTTAGTTAGTTACTTCGTTTTTTCCCTTCAAATCCTTTTTAAAAAAAGCTGAGAAAAAAAAATACAGAAAAATACTATTCTCAATGTCCTCAATTTTTATTTTTTATTTTTGCAGCTGCTTTTAATCTAATTTTTCGTATTACTTTTTTTCTAAAATATATATTCTTTTGCCTCAAGTAATCTTTTTTGGAGAAGAAAAAAATGCAGCTTTTTTCTTTGGATTATATAGAAAAAGACGATAGCAAAAAAAGGGGATAAAAATTTGGAAAAATAAAAAATCCCTTTATTGAAGGTATGCAAATTTGCATAAATAAATAAATAAATAAAAAGAAATGAATAAAATTTTGTGTTAAGAATCCTGGAACAATATAATTTAAATTTTATAGTAAAAAATAATGATTTTTTCAGCTTCTGGATCCTTTACCATCGATGCAAAAAGTGGAGCAGTTCGAACAGCTCAAAGGAAATATTCCCCAGGTTCCATTTACAAATTATACGTTCAAGCTCGAGATGCTACACCCAAAAATATAAATAATAATAATTCCACCACATTCAAACAACAAAAACAACAACAAAGTGAAATCGCTGTATTGGAATTACTTGCGGGTGATCGACCTCCACAATTTTTAAATTCAAAATATTCACGAAAAATTCGTGAAGATTCCAATGTTGGAAATAGCCTTTTACTTATTGAAACTCATACTTTTCGAGCTATTGATGAACGGCGAATTAAAGCTCCACAAAAATTTTATCTTCTCAATGAACTCACGGATGATGAAAGTCCATATTTTACAATTGATGAAAATAGTGGTTTAGTAACTCTCAAAAGAGCATTGGATTTTGATGATCCAGCAATACCAAAAATTTTTAAACTTCGAGGTTTGTTAAAAAAAATTTATTTGCTTATAAAAAATTCAACAAACATAAAAGTTTTTTTAGCGGTCGTTAAAGAAGATGGAAAAGAAAATTCAGTGCCCGTGGAATTTGAGATTGAAGATGTTAATGATAATATTCCAACATTTGTTCAACCTCTTTACACAGCAACCACCAAAGAAAATATTGCCATTGGAAAATCTATTTTGCAAGGTATTTTTTCTTTAAGTTTCACTTTGAGGCCCTAATTTTTTTTCTTTCCTCGCAGGATCCCACAATTTTAAATTTCATTAAAATAAATATGTTATTATTTTTTAGTTCGCGCAATTGACAAAGATTCCTCTGAAAATTCTCGAATTGTTTACACCGTCGATCATCCAGATTTTTCTGTTTCGGATTCTGGTGAAATTAGTGCTCGTCGAAGATTAAATGCAGATCAAAATCGTGAAAGATTTTTTATTTATCGATTTAATGTAACTGCGGAAGATCGAGGCATGCCTCGACAACGGAGTTCAGCGATCGTTCATATTCGAACTGAAAACACCAATGATGAACCACCCATGTTTGTTCCAACGAGAGAATATTCCACTGCCATCGCTGAAGATGCTCAAGGTGGAACACCCGTGCTTCAAATACAAGCAATTGATCCAGATCGAGATCAAGTATCCTATGGATTTTTAGATGAATATGGTTTTGAAACGAGTGAAACAGAGTTGTTTGAAATTGATAAAGATACTGGATTGATTAGACTCAAAGAAAATGTTTCACCCATGGAATTACTAAATTATGGAAGTCCATATAATCTCACAGTCGTAGCCAAAGATGATGGATCGTGTTGCGATGAAGAAAATCCTCTTCAACATACTCAAACTGCCACAGTTCGAATAGGAATTGCAGATGTAAATAATAATAAACCCGAATTTCCTGAATGTTCAAGTTATAGTCAAAAAGCTAAAATTGAAGAAGGCCAATATCGACATGGTGAAGCCCCAGTAATTATTCAAGTTAAAGCCACGGATGATGATGCTTCAACAAATGGAGAAATTATTTATTCTCTTTATTATGCTAGAAGTGAATCACGAAAACCATTTGTAATTGATTCGGTTACAGGCGAATTAAGGCCATCGCCTCATTTTGTTTTTGATCGAGAACAAAAAGCTTTTGAAGAAGTAACCGTAAAAGCCACGGATAAAGGTGAACGACCTTTAATTGGATTTTGTCAATTCACAGTTCAAATAATTGATTTTAATGATAATAGCCCAGAATTTGAGCGACCTTTATATGAAACATCCATTTCTCGAAGCATCCAACCTGGAGCTTCTGTGCTCACAGTATTAGCAGACGATCGAGATTCAGCACCAAATGCAAAAATTACATATAAAATTGAAGCGGATGAAACTGCGCCTCCCGAATATTTTGATGATATTTCATTTTTTACTCTAACAACTCCATCTTCCGGTGAAATAACCCTTGCAAAATCAATTCCCCAAGATCGAAAACGATTTATGTTTAATGTTTTGGCTTCGGATAATGGAAAACCCGAATCAAGGCAATCTTTGGTTCAAGTGATTGTGGTGGTTCATGAACAAGCTCAAAATGCACCTATATGGCAAAGTTCACCATCTTGCAAGCAATCCATAGCTGTCGAAGAAGATATCCCAGTTTACACGGAACTTTTTAAATGTCGAGCGAGTAGTGCAAATCAAAAATCACAAATTTCATATAAAATGACAAATGGCGTAAAACTTGGAACAAATTATAAACAAAAATTCCGGGAATTTCAAATCAAAGAATCTGGAAATGATTGGGTTGTAATTCGAAATATGGAACCACTCGATTATGAAGAAACTTCAAATTATACTTTAACCATTGCAGCCACAGATGTTCGATCTCAAGTTTCCACGGTTAAACAATTTACTGTAATAATTAAAGATAAAAATGATAACATTCCTCGATTCACGGTTGATAGATTCACTGGCACCATCGATGAGGAGCAACTTCCAATAGAATATATGGAAAAATTTGGTGGAAAACCCATAACCACCGTAAAAGCAGAGGATGCAGATGCCCAAGGACCTCAAAGTGAAATCCGATATGCTATTGTTCAAGATTCAAATTCAAATGCATGGAAATATTTTCGAGTGGATGAAATTACGGGTGGCATTTTTCCATTGGATAAATTTGATCGAGAAGCTCAAAATTCATTTATCTTTGATGTGGAAGCGATGGATAGCATGCAATCCAGTTTACCCGGGGCAACTGGAACTAACAAAGGTAATCTTTTGTTTCAAAAAAGTTTATACATATTTTTTGGAAGAAATAAAAATTAGCTTTATTAAAATTACCAAAAATAATAATTCTCGCTTAATAAATATTTGCATAAATATATCTCGGGTTTTAGCAAAAAAATAGCAAATTCCAAAAATATAAAATTCTCATAACTATCAGATTTTTGAAAACGCTTACACCAAAATATAAAAAATAAGCAAAAATGATTTCCCCAATATTTTTTAGATATTGTAAAAGTTCAAATATTTATTGGTGATATAAATGATAATCCACCATATTTTACTGAAAAGCGTTATGAAGGAAGAATAAAAGAAAATGCAGAAATTTATACTGATGTTATAACCGTTAAAGCTCAAGATCTTGATCGACGTAAGTTTTTGAACCCCAATAACAGCAAATTTAATAATATTTGGCAATATTTTTTTAGATTCAACCCTTCGTTATGATTTACATTCACCCGATGGCGGGAGAATTCCATTTGCGGTTAAAACTGATAGTGGAGTGGTATTTGTTAAAGAATCATTGGATTATGAACAACAAAATGTTTATCATTTATTATTTACCGTTACCGATGGAAAACATAATACCACAACTTCAATATATATTTATATTGAAGATGTAAATGATAATGCCCCTCAATTTGAACGATCCCTATATTCTATAACCATCGAGGAAGAAGATGAAGAGGTTCCAAAGCGATTATTTACTGTTAAAGCCTTTGATTCAGATAAAGATGAAGCAAGTGAAAAAATTATTTATCGACTTGAAGGTCAAGGTGTTGGAGATTTTTTCACTATTGATCATATTTATGGCCACATCGATGTTATAAAACCCTTAAATCGAGATTTGCCCAATGGAGTTCCAGCATGGAAATTTATTGTTCAAGCTGTCGATGATGATGGAAAGGGTTTAATTGGATATGCCGATGTCCATGTAATTCTTAAAGATATAAATGATAATGCCCCGATTTTTCCATCTGAAATGTTTGGAAATATTGATGAAAATCGTGAACCTGGAAATGAAGGAACTTATGTTATGACTGCCACCGCTGTAGATTACGACGATCCTTCCACCCTCAATGCCCAACTTGAATATTCCATTTCTGTGAATAAAGAAATTGAAAATCAACCTGTTTTTAGAATAGATAAATCAAATGGAAAAATTTTTGCTATGCGACGCTTAGATCGTGAAATACTTTTTGAAAGACAATTCACGATTGAAGTTCAAGCCACCGATAAAGGCATTCCATCTAAAGAAGGGTCCAGTAATGTCACGATTACCGTGGCGGATGTAAATGATAATGAACCATATTTTGAAAAAAATTTATATGAAGTTTTAACCCCGGAAACTTTATTGCCCGGGGAAGCTGTATTTTCTGTGGCAGCATTGGATAAAGATAATGAAGCCAGGTTAGTAGTTACTTAAAGTTTATAATGAAAATATAGTAACAAAAAACTATGAATTATTGGTTAAAAAAAGTTACTATTACAGTTTTGTGCCAAGACAAAAAATTAATTTTGAGCTTTTAAAATCAAAAATTATGTTTCAGGGATAACGTTTTCACTTACGAATTGGTTGATAAATCCAATGAATATTTTTACATGACCACTGAACCTGGATCCACTGGTGGAAGTATCGGTGTTTTGAGAATTAAAAAGGTTGGTTTTTGTTTTTACTTTTTTCTACGGGGTAAAAAATAAACGCTTTCTCTCAAAAACTCTAAAGAAGTAATAATTCTTCCGTAATGTCAAATATATTTTCTCTCAATTTCTGTTTTAAAAAAAGGTCTAATTCATTTTGTATTTTTCATGTATCTTTTTGAGCATTCAAAAATCCTTTTTTTATATTTCGATAAAAAAAAGAAGATGCTACTTTTTTAATTTAATTTTTGCAACGTTGCTTTCTTTCAAGTCAAAAGATAATCGTTTTTTTTCTAAAAAAAGGATAGATTGAACGAACGACTAGATTTTCTGTATTTATCCTTTTAGGAAAGATGAAAAAAAAACAAGAAGATCCAGATTTATTTTTTGCATCAAAAAAAATGTTCTCTTTTTTGTAATTTTATTTTTCTTTTCAGAAAAACTTGAAAGTCCATAATTTTCTTTTCTTTCCACTTGCTTCACTGCTTTTAATCTCTGCCACATTCATTTTCTCGTTTTTCTTATCTTCCAAAAAGCCAAGTAAGAAAGCGGATTTTTTTTACAAAAAAATATAAATAAAAATAAGAAATATGTATGATAAATGTTTATTTTTTTCATGTCCATTTTATTTTTACGTCCAATCTCTGATGAACATTGAAAACAATTTTATTTTGTTTTTTGTACAATCGCCGTGATTCATTATAAAAAAATAAAAAAAGCATACCATTGCTTCTGTTTTCCTTCTTCAAAAACAACATCACGCCGTTTCTAGAATTGAATCATCGAAGAAGAAGAAAACAAAATGTAAGAGAGATCGAAAAAAAGACTGCTTGTTTCTAGTCATCACTTTTTTGTTTTTTTATTTTTTGGTCAGTTGCTTGCTCTCATGTATTTCGGTAAAATAATAGTCATCGCTTAGAAAATTATCCAAATTGTATAAATTTTGAAAACAAAAAATGTGAAATTAAATTTCCGCTAAAATACTATGATATTAATAATTTTATAGCAATATTCATCAACTTTGAGATACTGTCATTTCATTTTTTTCTTGGATTTTTTTCTCACATTTTTTGTTTTCATACATACCAAACTTGGCTTCTTTAAGTTCAGCAAGAATTTTCTAAAGTGATTTAGTTCAAAATTTTCTTGGTAAATTTTGTTTTATTCATGGTTCAGTGGTAAAACAGATTCTAGCGATCTTTTCGAGTCGGGTTCGAATCCACGCCGATGATAGATATATGTTCTTTAAGCTGAATATTTTTATGTGTAAATCCTAAAAGGTATCAAAAAATTTCTATGATAAAAAATTTTAGCGTCTGAGGCAAATTTTTTAACTTTTTTATGCCAAAATTTTCAATAAGAAAGTTAGAAAATGTTATCACTTTTTTACTATTTGTCGAAATAAAATTTCCTAACTTTCTGTTATACGTTTGCTTGCAAATTTTTTGGCTTCTATTATTTTTTCTCGATTAGATTTATTATAGTATCCTATTTTTAAATCTAAATCTCAAAAACATCGAGATTTAATAGTTTTAGCTACTTACTATTCTATTAATACATGTTATTATTCATTTCTTCCACCTTTCTTCCACCAATCTCAACTTTTTTTTACACTCTTTGAAAACTTTCAAACTTCAAAACATTTAAAAAAAGCTTCATTTTTTTATACTACTGCTACTACAAACAAATACCCGCCATTCTCCTCCACCACACCATTGAAAATGACCCTTTGTCTCAAGGGAGTCATCGATGCTCACTTTTGGGGTTTGGGAGACGATCTTTCTCGACAACTTTTTGCAAGCATTTCTTCCTTTTTCTTTCCGCTCTTCAAAAATTTGTCAAAAATAGCCGCTATTTTATATGGACACTATATATGACAAGAAATTTTGAAGACAAAAAAGAAAAGAAAAAAAAATAGAGAAAAGATTTTTCAACCAACTTTGTTTTTGTTTTTCTTCAAAAAACTCACTTTTTGGAAAACTTCCATGTTGTTTTTCTTGTTGCATCTTTTCCAATTTTTTTTTCCACTTCATTTTTTGATAAATGGCTGCTTTTAAGTGTGGTCATTTTTTTTTTCTTTCTTCCCTACTTCTTCTTCTCTCCTGCGCATTCATTTTTCTTTGACTCATTCCGACAACAATAAAAAAAGAAAACTTTTTTAAGCGTAAAAAATAAAGTTGAAAACAATATTGTTTTTTCATTCAGAAAAATGTTTTTACTTTGAAGAAGAAAGGAATCTTCGCCTTTAAAAAATAGTATATTTAACTCGTAATAAGTAAATGGCTTTTTTAGTTTCTTATTTTGTTGTAAATTTGAAATTTATCAGACACAATAAAAATTTTCAGTTTTTGATAAATTTTGTGATAGTAACTTAATTTTCGCAATTATTTTTAAAATAAAATTACTGTCACCTTTTATCATGTTTATCAAAGCTGATTTTTGTTTGGTTTTATTTTTCACGTCTTCTTGCACTATGATCTCTTTGAATCATCTTTATTTCCGGTCTCCATAATATCTTTTTTCATGATTATTATTTTTGCAATGATAGACGACTAACATATTTAACTGTTTACGTCTGCTTTTAACCTTTTTTTATTTTTAACTAAAATTTATAAACCCATTTATTTCACAATTTAATTTTTAACCTTTTTTATTCTCCCAAAAAAAGGTTATTCCAGAAGCAGCAAAACAATTTTATACTTCATCGGTTAAAGTCTCCCCTCTTAAATTCATTTATTTTATATTGGTTGCTTCCGAAATTGGTCTAATTAAATTTTTTGCTTTATTTTGTATTTTTTTTGTCTTCTCAAATAAATTGACCAAATACCAAAACAATTCATTTTTACATTACCTTGTTTCCCTCAATTTGACTGACCTCCATCGTTGTCCGCCAAAAAAAAAGTCAGAATCAAGGGTGCTTAAAAATGTACTCAACAACAATAAAAATAAATTTCGATGTAATTCAATTTTTTCCTCCTCTTTTATTTGATAGTCAAAAAAAGTAACAAACAACAAAACGATGGTCAGTTTCTCGTAGTTTGTTAGCTTTTTTAATTGTGTTTGAAAAAATCAGAAGAAATTTGTTGTTTTTCTGCCGTTTTTTAAATTCAAAAAGCAAGCAACCATTGTTATTGTTTTTCGGAAGCGTCGACGGACGTGAAAGCTTTATATTTTTTATTTTTTCTACGGAAATTACAAATCATTTTTTTAAATGTTTTTACAAAAAAAAGATTCTTTTCATCGGCAAAGAAAAAATCTATTTAAAACTTTTATAAATCGGCAGCTTTAGCTTTTTTTCTCCCTATCTGCTATTTTGTTAGTTGCTTCTCGAAATCACTATTTTTAAAGTTTTTAATCCATTTTTTTATTAATTCATTTTTCGAGATCGAAATTAAACTAGTTATATCAAAACAAGCTTCATCTTCGATCAAAGCCATATTATATCCTTTTTAAAGAAGAAAATAAAATTAAAGACGACAGGAAAAGAAAAAATGATACTTGAGAAGCTTGGTGAATATGAATATTCGTTTCATGCAATGGCTACAACTATCCCTACCACTTATAGCATATTTTATTATATAAGTGGCGCGAGGTGGTAGTAGTAGCCATTGCTTTTGCTAGTGAGGAGGCTGCTTGCTTGCTTTTATTTTTAAAAACTTTTTTCTTACTTTTTTCTGAATCTATTTTTTCAGGAAAGAAAAATGCAAAAATTCAAAAATATATGTGTGTGCAATGAACAATAAAAATAAACACTTTTCTTTCTCAATTTTTTTTTTATTGTTGGTAGTATGAGTGCCCAAAAATGATGCCAAAAAAAAGTTTTTTTCTTTCGCCTCTCTTTTTCTCATAAACACAAGCACAAGCAGGTGTCATAAGGGCTGCGCTTGCTTTTTGACACGCTTATTTTTTATTTTGCCAATCCATAATCGTAGCAGCAATTTCACGAGAGAGAAATTTTCATAAAAATAAACTTTTTAAAGAGTTTTGTAACCATTACAAAAAAATATAAAAAATTATAGCACATAGTTTTTTTAAATTAAATTAAATCAAAGCGAAATCTTGCGAGTTCGAACAATATTTCCGTTCTTTCTTTTTTTCTAAACAGCTGTGTTTCTTTTTGTCATCTTCTGGACAACATCCATTTTTTCTTGTCATAATCTTTATTATTATTATTGTTTTATTCTTTTGTTGTCATCGACGATGATGCGCCTTTCGAAAAAATATATGATTTGATTGTTTCTTTTCTTTCTTTTATTTTCCCGTCGGCATTTTGATATTTGACAAAAGCTTGATTTATTAGCGCAATTTTTTTTGGATATTTTTCTTTCATCAAAAAATTTATTCTTTTTTCCTGACATTAATTATTATTTTTATGATGATCAATTTCCCCTAAACTCTCTCTCTTTCTCCTTTTCCGATTTCCAAAAAGTGTAATGGAATGTAAGAACAAAAAAAAAGACTAAAACATGCTTTTTTTCTTTCGTATTTCTTTTTTTGCCTTTTAATCCACTTATGCGCAGCAAAGCAAAAGCAAGCTTGCTTTGATCTTAATAAAATATACTTGTTGCTGCTGCTCTCCTTTCTTTTTTTGTCCAAGTCTCCAATTCACTTTCATCTAATTTTATTATAATTTTTTTTTTTGAAAAGTAATAAAACTAATTCACTTTTTTTTGCTGCATAGCTTGAAGGAGGTAATACATACTTATAACAAGTACAAGTATGCATGAACCTTGGGGTAAGAAAATAAAAATATGTTGTTGGAGATAGTTTTTTAAAAGTATTTATTGGCTCAAAAATAAATAGAAAAGTAGCTTAAGCATTTTTTCTAATGGAATTTGGTGATAGTAAATCAGCCTTCAATACCTTTGAGATCTGAATTTTTTTATATTTGGTCTCAATTTTAGTTAATTTTAAACTAAATTTTCATTATTACTTTTATTTTTAAGAGACAAAAATTGCTTAGGTCATTTTACAGTTTTTCTTTTTTTTTATTACAACAAATTTTTACAACATTTTCACATTCATTGCTCCTCTCTTCCATTAGCCTTGTCATTTGTCTTAAATCATTAGTTAATGGCACTTCATTTTTTGTTTTCCTGAATGAATGACACATCTCTTCTTCCACCACCCTCAAGATTACGCAATTGACCATCAAGCTTGATTGGCATGAACAGTTCCTCATCGAGAGGAGCATCCTCATACTTTTTTTGAATTTTGCGCCCCTGCTGTTGTTGGCTGTTGTGATGATGGTCATTTAACGCCTTTTTTTCCTTCCTTCCGTCAATTTGTTCAACATCATCATCAACTTATTTTTCGAGAGTCCAGAGAAGACAGTTGTTTCACTACCAAAACCAAAATCAAAAATTGTTACAAATTTTTTTATTTGGAAAGCAAAAAAGACATACCAAATTTTGTTTTTAGTTGCAAATGTTAAATGTTTGTTGTTTGTCGTCAAGTGCCCTGCCCTTTAGCGACGAACGACGGCGACCTTTATTGAGAAAAATAAAAAGTCTTGAATTTTGACTTTCTTCCCAAAGTGCGCAACTTAGAAAATAGAAAATGAGAGTGCAACCGGAAGCAGCAAGCAAAAATGCAAGAAGAAGGAGTGGACATTGGTCACTTTTGCTGCTGCTGCGTTTTCATAAATTTATTTGGACCAAATAAAAAAATGAGAGAAGAGGAGTGAGAGAGATTCCGGAACGTTTGCTTCTTTGCTAAATTTTTAGTTAGTGACTATGTATGAAGTAAATATATAATAAAAATGAAAGCTTGAAAGAGAAAATTCGAAGGATGCTTATTTAGCTAATAAGCATACATAAACTTGAGGCGACAGAAAAGGAATGAAAATAAGATTTTTGTTTTTGATTTATGCCCTCTAGGATTGGAAAGTTTTATTTTGATGGCTGCTTTGGAATGAAAAATTTACAAAATTCGTTGAGTTCGAATTTTGTTTACCTGGATTTTTCGCTAAAGAAATTCTACTTTACTTATTTTATTATAATTTTCAAAAACCGACAAAAAAAATTTTGTTTTGGTTAGGAAGTTTTGAAGTTAAAAATTACGTTTAATAAATTTCATTGCGGCACAAAACTAAAGCTGACCATCTCATTTCTCGACCATAAAAATCAAAAAAAATTATGGCTTTCAATTTACTAACATTAATTGTTCCAAATTTATTGCTGATTTATGTGTTGCTCAAATTTTTTTATTGTCTTTGTACCTTTCAGCGGCATCGTTTCTCAGACGGACACTCGTTTCATCATTAACACCTTTTCTTTTAATTGAGCACAATGCTTTGCTTTTTAATTATCTCATAAAAACCTACATTTAATTTAACGAGGAAGAGAAATTTACTCCAATCTTGACCTTATTCTTTTCCAATTTTTGTTCAACAACAATAGCCGCCCGCTGCTGCCACACTTATTTTAAAATTTCATTAAAATTTTACATTTTTTCCACAGCAATTTTTTATACCTTTATTACTTTCGTGCCAGTCAGTCACCTTCCTTTTCCTCTTTTCAGGCTTAATGAGATTTTTTGTGTGTTATTTGACCAACAATAAAAAATCGTCAAGGAAAAGCTAATAAAAAAAACAATTTACTTATATAAAAGCAAAAAGTAGCCATAAGCAGCTTTCCAGGTGGCCCATTGGCCATTATTTTGTATTTCCAAAAAAAAGAAACAAGTCTTCTTTCATTCTTTAACCTCCTGCTTCTTCCTCATCCTTGAAGCTTCCATTAGCACTTACTTTTTCGTCGGTAGCTTTTTTCCTGAATATTTTTTTTCAGATGGAATAAAACTGAAAAAAGAGGGATATATTATATCTCCCTGGGAAACACTTTATATTTTCCTTTTTTTCAATTTTTTTCTTTTAATGAAAATGGTAATGCTTTTTGGTTACATAAATACAAATTTATTTTAAAAAGCGTGGGAAGTAGTTGATTTTCAACTTTGACGAAAAAAGAGAGAAGTAAAAAATCCAGTCTTTTATGGTTGCTGGAGAATTAGCATAAATTATGAATATTTTTCTTCTTCTTGGAGACTTTGAGAATGAAATGACTAAAAATTTAAGAGAAATTTAAATAGAGAAGAACCACTGAGACTTTTGAGATTGAAAAATCTGAAAACTTTTTTATTTCTAGTTTCAAAGCAAAAATTTTCAATACATTTTTTTGTTACTAAAGCTTTTTTAATTGTGCCACCACTTTTTTTCTGTACACTTTTCACAAAAAATAATAATGTTTTTCTTATAGTAAAAATGACTAAAAGCCGTAAGCAGAAGATTTTTTTAAGCTTCTCCTAAAAAATAAAAAAGCTTTTTTTATTTTTTTAAAAACCACTTAAAATTTTTCTCCATATTTTTTTGAATCAAAAGAAAAAAACAATGGAAAAAAAGAAGGAGGAAAAAAGCTCTTGAAAATTATTTTTTTATTTTACAAAAAAAATTGAAACTGAGGAAAAAATGAAAAGAAAAAAAGTAGCAAGCAGCAGCTTTGCAATGACCGGAACCGATTGAATAAAGGAGAGAAAAAAATGGATTCAATGGTTTTTTTCTTCGTTGAGTGAAGGATAAAAATGACCGCAAACAAAAAATTGATATCTCTCTTTTTTTTCGCTACATAGTCGATCAGCGCGCGACAGGAGGAAAATTGAAAACTATCGAACCTCGAAATGACCGCTTTTTGATTTTTTTTTTGATTGAAAATTTTTTTCGGATACTGAACGAAGGGAAATTTCTTTTATTTTTTTTCATGTTTATTGTTGCTGCGCGATTCTTCAAGCGACCTTTCCTCGTTTTTCGTTGTTTTGTTTAGTTTTTGTATTCTATCCTTGAAAATTGTTGGAAGAGTTAGAAAAAAATTGATTGAATTTTTTTTCCTTTTATGAAACTAGCCTTTTTTGAAAATTAAAAAAAATAGGAAGAAAAAGGGATTTTTTTGGATGAAGAATGACTGAATCCAATTTTTTATTTGTTTTGAATTGTAGATATTTTTTGGCGCAGTTTTAGACTCAGAATTTACTTAAACTTGCTGGAAGATTATTAGCTGCTTCGAGCAATTCTTCTTTTAATAATTTTTTATATTGTCCATTTTTTTACCTTCTATCTTAAAGCCCTTCTTTTTCTTTATATAGTAGCCACTTTTTAATAGTGGACGACTATAGTCTCGGACATTTGTTATGCTGTAAAATAAAAGAAAAATTTTATGTAACAATAAAAAAGATGGACGCCGACGTGGAAGTCTTCCTATACTTAAACTTGGGCATTTAAAAAATCGTTTGTCTTTCAACTTTTATTTTTCTTCTTCGCCTTCTGCCTTTTCTTAAAAAAACGATGAAAAGAAAAAGTGCGAAAATTGGCAACTTTTTTTTGCTTTTAGCAACAACAAAAAAAGTCGTTGGCTTTTTTACGAAGAATAAAAAAAAGAAAACTTAATTCGGTAATCGTTTTTTGGCCGATGCATTTTTTTTTGTTCCGTGGCAAACACTTTTTCATAGCTTTTGAATTAAATGAAAGCAGCCCGCGTAAAAGGAACCCCCGCTTTTTTTTGCTTTTGATTTTATGGACTTGTATTTGACCATTGTCCAAACAAGCATCCTCGCTCTCGTAAAAAAAAGCATAATCTTTTCTAAAAAACTAACCAAACTCATTCCTATCTTCATATTTTTTTACTCGCAGGTCTCTAAAAATAAAAAAAACAAGTGTTGACAATTTATTTCTTCTCGCCTCAAGACTCAAGACTACAAACATGGATGAATAGTTGAAGGCAATGGCGAATGGCACCATCCTCAAAAAATAATAACAAGAAATAGAGAGGTTTTTTTTGTTGTCTTCGTCTTCTTCTTCTTCTTGTCTTGGACCATCCATCTTAAAGACGAAGAAGAAGCTCCACGATGTTAAGTTTTTTTCTTAAGAAAAAAACTTTTTATTTTTTGCGCTAACAAAAAAAATATAAGAAAGAAAAAAGGCTCGTCGTTGTTGTTGACGTGTTAGATTTTTTTGGACTCGTTTGTCTTCGCCAAAAAAGTTTTTGTTCTTGCTAGCCTCCTTCATTTTTTTAAAGATGCTAGTTCTTTTTTTTATTTTTTGGCTGGAAGAAGTCCAGTCCACAAAAGGATGAAAGCAAAAGTGCCGGTTTTTTCTTTATGTCTTAAAATAAAAATAAAAAAAATAACGGAAAACATAAACTTGTGTGAGAAAAAATAATTTTTTGTCTTTGGCACAAAATAACTAATAAACATTGGAATGCAATTGAAAATTTTCTTAGTATTTTAGTATATATTTTTTTTTTGCCACAATAACTACGATTTTCTAATTCCTTAACACTTTTTATTTGACTTTTTTATCTTCTTGTTTAATGTTTTGACCTGACTGTTGTTGGTCACCTCATATATTTTTCTTGTCCTCTTGTTCAAACATTTTTTTCTTCTTATTCTCCGTGCATTTTTATAATTCAAACCATAAAGAGAGTAGAGTAGAGTAGAGGATCAACTTTATTTGACTGAAAAAAAAAATTAACGGGTCTGAGATATTTGTTTGCTTTTGTGATTTACCTTTAAAAAAATGGAGAGAGAAAAATGCAATAGTTTTTTTTCGGTGGTTTTTGACTTTGACCTCACTTTTGGATTAGGTGCAAGATATTTAAAAAAAAATGAAGTAATCAGTTATGGATAATTTCATAATCTTTTTGTCTCAAAAATAGTTTTCGTTCTAATAATCACTCAAATTTCTGCCTTATAAATTTTTTTTATTAAACCTTCAACTTTTATATTTCTTAAATTTCCGGTAGCAATAGTCTTCATTTTATTTCTCTTTTTGCCTTTTTACATTCAATCACAAAAACAAAAATAAAAAGATTTCCTTTTACAATCTCAATCTTCTCAAATACATTCATATTTACATATTTTTCTCCCGTGTCAAAATCAAATCAAAAAATCTTTCATGTATTTACACACTTTTTTCTTTTTATTGTAAAAACGAAGAAGAAAAAATTGTGAATCATTTCTTTTAAAAGTCTTAAGAGATTGTTTTGTTTTCTGACCTTGACGTTTATCGTTTTTCGTTCGATTCGACGATTTCATTCTTTCTTTCTTTTATATTTTATGACACCTAAAGGCGATAAACAACTATTTTACAATAAAAAAAATCATTTGATAGTTTTTTGTTTTTAAAAAAGATTTTTAAAAAAAAATAGTCTTGGGAAATTTAGAACGGAAAAGCTTTAGCTTTAAAGCCTTTAGATTTTAGGATTATAAAAAATAATAAAACATGAAAAAAAATCATGATTCACATTTATTTTTCTTTAAAAAAAAGGAAAAAGCAAAGATGAAGGGACGCTTTCTTTTTGCGTTCGTTGTTTGTTTGCTGCATGTTTTTTTGGTTGTTGGAGAATGTGAAGAAAAATAATCGCGAGTTTTTTACAAAAACAACCAAAAACATGCATGCATCATCATCGCTTCACTTGTCTCGCCTTTATGCTTATTTCTTCACTATAGCCTTCGAACCTGCGACCACTACCATCGCCTTCGCTTACACCGTCAAACTCCCACTTTTGTGTCGTTGGTTGAACATTTTTTTATTTGGGAAAAAAGAACGGTCATTCACCAGTCACTTTTTCTTTTTTTCTTGAGCTTCTTACTCACTATCTCCTACTTGCTCATTTTCTCGTTTTCATTTAAAACATTTTTGAAAGGTTTACGGCCACTCAAAAAAAATTTATGGTTTCAACGGCATTTTTTGATCCATCGACATTTTTTTCTAACTCGTTAGATTGAAATAAAATTAAAATCAATGAATTTTCTTTGTTAAACCCAAACCTCAAAAAAAAATTGCGCAGGCATTTTGAAAATAATTTTTTTACCGACTCCACTCTTTTTCACTCTCATTTTTTTTCTTTGTTTTAAGAATAAATACTCTTTGCTTTTGTTTCTTTTTCTTGTGCTTTTGTTGTCATTGAAGCAGCTGCATCTGCAAGCAAGCAACACCTTCTTCTTTTTATTCTTTTTTGTGAATGTGCTTTAAATAATTCCACAAAAGTGTTAGAGTTAAAAATGCGCTAATTATAGTTTTGCTCAACAAAAAAAAAAGGTGTGAAAAATGCCATTCATGCTCTAAACAAAATTATTTAGCTTTTAAGAAAATAGAAAATTATTTTAGACTCTAAGAAATAGTAAATTTTAAGGTTTTTAATTTTTTTGCACAAAGGCAATTTTCGCAGCGAAAACTTTTTTGGATTATTAAAAAATTAAATAAAGTTTTACATGACTCTAAAATAATTTATAAGCTCTCTTTAATTCTCCATCAATTTTTTGACCACATCTTTTTCACTTTTATTAAAAAAGGCTATTTTTACTTTTTAGAATTTATTTTCTTTTTTTGCATCCATTTTTATGAAAGTTTCAAATTACCAAAAAAAACTTTTATTTCTTTTTTCTTAAAAACTTTTTAGTCCTTTGCTTGTTTTTTTTCTTTTATAAAAAAATTAAAACATTTTATAATCCATATATGTATGTAATAGCTTTCTTAAATTTGATACCCTTTATTTTTGTAATTTTTTTATATATAAATACGCTTGGAAATGAATGGATACATTTGTTATTGTTGCTTTAGGGTGAATGGATCAAAAAAATGTTAGCGTCAAATAAGATTAGAGAGTTAAAAAAATTAATGTAAAGGAATCTCAAATTTTTATAAAAGTATTGATACTTTTTGAATAATTTATGGAATATAAATACTTTGCAAATTTAAAAAAGTTAATGCTGTCGTTTTGGCTAGGATTTTTAAGAGTGATAGTGTCGAAAATAATTCTTTGAGATACTTTTGTAATACATCAAATTTTTTTATTGTAAATTTTGTTTGATCCATTGCTCAGTGGTAAAACGGATTCTTGCAATCTCTTTGAGTTCGGTTCGAATCCACGCCGATGATAGAGATTTTGCCTAAGCTGAATACTTTTATGTGTAAAACCTAAAAGGTATTAAAAAAGTCTATGATCAAAAACTTTAGCGTCTGAGGCAGAATTTTTTATATTTTTTTTTGCAAATAAAATGAAATTATATATACATACATAAAACATTTTTTTTAAAAGTTTTCGATAATATGTTTCTTTTTTTGTCTCCAAACATATCCGTTGTTTAGGTTTTTTATATTAACTTCTTTATTTC
Source organism: Panagrolaimus kolymaensis (assembly GCA_028622995.1). NCBI lineage: Eukaryota > Metazoa > Nematoda > Chromadorea > Rhabditida > Panagrolaimidae > Panagrolaimus > Panagrolaimus kolymaensis. The sequence continues at coordinate 95,767 of JAJQJQ010000029.1, read as the reverse complement.
TTTAATACAAAATCCTAACCATCGAAATTTGATGATTCACTCTGCCCCTACTCGATTTATATTTTTTAAAATTCTTCTTCTTTGTAACTGTGTTCTCTTTTTTTATATATTTTGCTAATCTAGTTCCACCACCACTGTTTTTGATCCCTTTTATTCCTGATATTTTATTTGTGCCGACAACAGAAAGTCATGATTATTCTTTCTGTTGCTCCGACTTTCTGTCAAGTGACTACTCACAGATCATACGAAATTGGACCTCCTGGAGTGATTTTAGGTTTTTAGTAATCTTCTTTTTCTTCCACTTTTTTTTCTTTAACCTTTACTGACTCTTCTTCGACAATCTTTTTTCCTTTTTTCATCGAACAAAAGGATTTTTTTTGATGATTGAAAAAAATTAATTGTTTCTGTTTCCATTCAAATTGTCTTGAATTGTGATTTGATTTTTTTATTAAAAAAATGACAGTAATTTGATGAAAGGAAGAAAGTTTAGAATTTCATGAAGCTTCGCATGTGAAGAAGGATTAATTGGGGATAATTTAGTAAGAAGACATTTGTGAGCTCAAATTTTGAGAAGAGCAGTTTTTTTTAAATAACAAATTTATATTAAGATTTCCGCTCTAAGAGGGGCAATTTTGCTAAAACCGAAAATAAAATTCCATCTAATGCTTTTTGACTTTTTGACCATCGCTAACTACTTACTTACTATTTTCGCTTCGATTATTTTCTTTATTGACTTTTAAAAAAAACAAAAAAAGTAACAGCCATAAGGATATTTTTATTTTATCTCAGACTGCAAGAAGAAAAAAATTGTTTTTAAGGATATTTTCTCACTAAAAAATCACTTTCCTTTCCATCTCTCTGCACAAATATCAGGACTAAAAAACCCAAAACAAGTTTATTTTAAGTGAGTGTTAGTGACGACGACGACTGACCACAACTTGACTTCCCATCCTTCAGGGCAGCAACGAATAAAAAAAAAGCAACTGCAAATGCAAGTGTTTGTTATTTTTTGCAATTAGTCTCAATATTCCTTTCCCTATTTCTTTCACTCAGCTGTTTGTCTCTCTCTTGTCCATTATTTTTTTGATGGAAGTCCATTTTTTCTTCTCTCTCAAACCTTCACCTTTTTGTTTGCGTATTTTTGTGTACTCATTCATTTCCCCTTACTTACTTTATTTTTTTCCCTCACTTTTTTTTCCTATTTTTATTTTTCGTCTTCTGTCCTTTGCTATTTATGGTTGGGCCAGCTCACCTTGACGAGGAGAAGAAGGAGACTCAAGTCCGATGACCTTGAAGAAAGAAAATAAGGCAAACGAAAGAAAAAAAAAATAACCATCGTTGTTTTCGTTGTAGTTTTTTTATAAGGGCATTGAGAAAATAAATGTTTGCAGTCAGGCACGCAAGAAAGCAAAGGCAAGCAAGAAAGAGCAAAAGGTGGAAGGAAAACATTCTCTCTTTTTTTTGTTTGAAAAATAAAAATAAAGGTCTTGGTCACTCTTTTTTTTCTTTCTTCCTTACATTTTTCGTCGTCCGTTAGTTTTGTGACTCAATTGAGCGTGATTTTCTTTTTTTCCTTAGCTTGAAGCTTTTTTATTTTTAAAATGTATGTGAATCATTAAAATTTATTTCTCTCTCTCTCATTGCCCTTATTTTTTTGAAGAAATTTGAAATTTAAAAATTGTATTACTTTTATTATTTCAGTTTTTATGGTGGTCATTAGGTCTCCCTTGTAAAAAAACATACCTTTTCGAACTCCATTTTCTGTTGCTAAAATTGTTTAAAGCGTATTTAAAGAAAATAATAGTAACATAATTTTGAAAATTATTGTCATAATTTGATTACTCTCCTAGAGATAGTAGTAATTCACGTTTTACAATATTTTGCAAAATAAATTTACTGTCTTTTTCCTTGCTTTTTCGTTGAGATTTTTTTCGTTGCTTTTTAGTAATAATTTAAACCACCCTTTTTTAAACGCTAATTTAAAGCTTTTTCTGTCAAGAAAGATAAATAGTTTTTTGGGAACATTGATGATGGACATTCATTCATTCAAAAAATAATATAAAAACCAACACCATCTCCATTTTTTCCTTAAAAATTGTTCGAAACTCTTAACAACAACAAGCAAGCAATAGCTAGATAGATGATAGCTTCTTGTTGTTGTTCTGACCATCTCTAACTAACTGACTTTTTTTTTGACTTTCACTCGCTCACGTTCCTTCTTTTTTTCTTTTCTTTCTTCTTGCCATTTTTCGAGCGGTCCTTTTATATATTTTTATTATATTCCTTTTTAGTGAAAAAAAAAGAAGAAGAAAATATTATATATCTTTCCTTTTCATCGTCATCTCTCTCCTATTTCGCTCTTGCCTCATCGTTCTCTATTTATTCATCCTTTATTTTTTTATTTTTTCGTTTTTGACCGTTGTCCACTTGAAAGACACGCAATAATGATGTTACGCAGCAGTTTCTTCATTTGCGCGAAAAAGAATAAAAAAAACTAAACTTTTTTCTTTATAAAAAAAAAATCGATTTTACCCGAATATGTACATATAAACCAAACCAAAAAAATATGAATTGAATAACACCCAAGGGAGATGATGACAGCAAAGAAAAATTAAAAGTTGACTTTGTCGTCGTCGTTCGTCTCTCTCGTTTTTTTTTGCTTCGCTTTAGAAAAAAAAAACAGGCTTTTTTATGGTTCGTTCTTTTTATATTTCTTTTGTACAAAAAAAGTTAAACCTAAAAAATAAAAAGATGATTCTACTAATCGGCCTTGAAAATCCTTCTAAAAACCCATGCGCGTGTTGCTATGCTGGTTGTTCGTTATTCGTATTTGACTTTTATTTTTTTTCTTCTTTATTCGTCTTCAAAAAAAAAATAGTTTTTTTTAAAACCTATCGAGGAGCAAAAAAATAGTTTAAAAAATTGATGATACTCCTTCGAGGTCATCGATTTCTTAGTTTTTTTTCTTTATTTTTTTACAATTTATTGTGACTCTAAAATCATTTGACTCTTTTCCCCTCTTTTTTTTCCAAAGTTTTTTTGAAGTTTGGAATTTGAGAAATTTTTTAAAAAACGATTAAAGTTTTTTTCTCTGAAAGACGAATTTAAAAAATATATTAAAATAATGAATTCTAATCCTCATATTTCTTTCTTTATTTCTTATTTTTGAAAATCTATTCTTTTGGAAGTTGGAAATTGGAGCGTAAGCGATTGCGATAATAGAAATGGAATTAAAAGAAGAAGAAAAAAATTAATAATTAAAAATAAGTTTTATTTTTATGAGTTTCCAAGAAAATTAATTTAAAAAAGTTAAAAAATTGAAGTCTTCGCTAGCTTAAAATGAAAAATCACAGATGGTGTCTTTTTTAGAAAAAATATTAGGGATTTTTGGGAACCTCTCTGAGCAACAGGTAGTAGCAATAACATCATCATTAACTTTTCTCTTTTTATAAATATTTTAAAATTATAGCCTTTTTCCTTTCTTCTTTTTTAAATCAAACCTATACTTACTTCTCTGCTCATCTTCAATCTTCCAGCCAAAAAACTCAGGTGTAATTGTTAGGCTGCTTTGTTGACAGATGCATCATCCAAAAAATAACCAAACCCGCCTTTCCTTTTTTTGATGCTTCCCTTTTTTGGTTTGGCATGCTCGCGATTAAATCGGCACCCATCTTTTTTTTCTTTACCTCTCCCTTTTTTCTTCATCCTCTCTCTCTCCATGTGGTAGTTAGTCGTTCGTAGTAGTATTGGTCATTGCCACGACCAACAACAAGAACGACGCGCCGTGAATGAGCGGCGGCGGCCTGCAGCGGCAGCGCACTGTCGTTGTATTTTTTTCTTTCTTTCTGCGTTATTGTTGAGTTTCCCAGAAACCTTTTTTTTGAATATAAATTCTTTCCTTTCTCATTTTTTCTTTTTCCGTGACCTCGATTTTTAATTTTTTGGTGAAGAAAAATAGCGATAATTCCTTGGAATATCCGACGCTCATCTTTTACTTATAAAAATAAAATAAATTTTTTCTTCAAAGATTTTTGAGTAAAAAAATTTTTGGAGTGGAAAATTTGTTTTTGAAATTAGAATATTTTTTTACTCGTTGATTTTCTTGATGTGTTTTGCTGCTAAAAATATCCATCCATTTTTTTCTGAAAGTTTGACCAAGAAAAACAAAAATATGAGATTAGGGCATTTCCCAGACCATAAATAAAAAATATTTGGTATTCCATCACTTAATTGCCAAGGTTGTCGTCCATTTTTGGTGGAGACACATTCTTTTTTACTCATAAGCTTCCAATTTCCATAGCTCTCAAAAAAAAATAGACTATCAATTTATTTTTTTAATGTAATCCATTAAAATATTTATATTTAAGTTTAATTTATTTATGCATCACTCTTTTTTTTAATCTTCCACACCTATATTTTTTTGCTTGCTTTTATCTATCTTTTTAAAAATGACTCATAATATTTCCCCACACGCCTCCAATATAAAAATATTTTTCTTTCTTAACTTTCTCTCTTGGTTCTCAGTCACCAAAAAATGAAATAGATCGTCTTTTATTTTTTTTGAATCACATTCTACAACCTTTTTTTCATCTACAATTTTCAGTGTCGTCTGTCTTTCTTGCCTTATCATTATTTTTTTTTCTTTAGCTTTTATAGCATTTTTTCGTCTTCATATTTTGCTTTTGTCGTTTTGCGCTTTTTCGTTCGACGTGTTTTTTTAAACCATTTTAAAACCCTTTTAAAGCAAATTATTTATTAGTTCTTTATCTTTTATTTCTTTTTTAGTTTTTATATTTCATTTGGCATTGAAATAAATGCTTTGAAGATATTTATGTGAAAAAGCTTTATTCTTCAACGTCTGCTTCTTTATTATTTCTGAAAATATATTTCACTTATTTTTTTATTTGTTGGAATATTACGGGAAATTATTACTTCAATAAGAGAGTTAAAAAAGAGAGAGGGAGAAAGCGTTTTTGGGGTTTTTAAATATTTTATTTTCACAAAGGGGGCCTTTTCTTCAAGAATCAAAACCTGCCGTCGGCTGAAAATCAATCTTCATTTATTTTAAGCAATTGGATTATGAAGATCCATCTCAACGAAATGGCTTCTCCATCGATATCAGAGTTTTTGATGGAAAATTCTATGCCACCACAACCATTCGAGTCGAAATCGAAGATGTCAACGATTCGCCTCCACAAATCATTGGACCCAAACAAATTTCACTCCTCGAAAATGTTGAACGTCGTGAACTCATCGCAGAATTTACTGCAACCGATTTGGATGAAAATGATATCATTGTGTAGGTTGTTTAACACCCAACCAAATATATTAAACAATAAAAGAATATCAGCGGGGCCCTCTAAATTTACCTTTAAAAACGCTTCTCTCTTTTCTCTTTCATCACCAAAAATATTTTTATTTTCTATTTTATTTTTATTTATGTTTTTGGTGGAATCAGGTCATTGCCAACCTGAATTAAGTTTACCTTTTGGAGTTGGAGTAGGACAATCAAGATTTATGAATTTTGCTTCGGGAAAATCCACAAGAAATATTCAAGTTTTTTTAATTAAAAATATTACTGAAGATGTGCCCATTGGCGAAATATTGGCTACTTTTAGAGCTGAAGATAAAGATTCACCAACATATAATTTAACGTAAGTTTTTTTTCACAGTTGGGGTTTTTGGCGGAGTTGAGAATTTTTTGTTATGGTTAGTTGTATGGTCTCTTTCGTTCCAGTACTTTTTTTATATTTTTGGTCCTGCTGCGGAAATATTTCTCAATAATTTCTTTATTTTAAAATCTAAGCAATTCATTGCTATTTTAAGAAATAAAACATAAAAGTTTGAAGAACAGCGAAAACTACTTTTTTTTATGCCATCAAATTTTTTCTGACTAAGTATTTTTCATTTCAAAAAAAGTAGCGTTCTTCTTCTTCCATGCATAGCAATGTTTTATTTTCTCTATGAATCACTGCAGTAAAGTGATTGCTGCTTGCTTTAAAAAAAATCTTTGTGTTGTTGTTTGTACAAACACTTTCGCTATTTTTTTCCAATCAAAGATAGAAAATTATTATTATTTTTTTGTAACTTGATCGTTTGTTTTTGGTTCGCGCGCTATCTTGAACTAACTTCTTCATTTTTAAAAGAAAATCTTTGCATCCATCTTTTCGGCGTTTCTTTTTTGCCATGGCATGGTCAGTCAGTTAGTTCAATCAAAAGTAAACTTTCTCCATCAACAAAAAAAAGTGCGCTAAAAACAAGCAAAGCAATGAAAAAAAAAATTGTTTTATTGTATTGTATCTCGGCCGATAGATGATAGACACATAATTTTTTGTTTGGGAAAAAGAAAAAAAAACAGGGCAAATTTCAAAAAGCCTATGCCGACGACGACAACAATGAAGATAGGTCTCATTGAATGGGGATAGCCACTCATTCTCCAAAAAGGGTTTCCTTCCTTCCCATTTTTTTGAGAGATAGATAAAAGCAAAGAAAAAAAAGCGATGGCGCTCTTTAGCAACAATGGAAAAAATGGATGCCATTATTTTTCATTAGAAAAAGGTGGTGGTTTCATTTCCAAAAAATTTGAGAGGAGTGATCCAAAAAAAATATAGCGAAACAAATAATTTACATCAGCAATTTTTTTTTGTGTCGGCTTTTTCAAAAACGGCTGAGCAAAAAAAAAGAAGCAAAAAGCGTCCTTGGATTTTATTTTTTTTGGAGGTCTATAACCATTTACTTTTTTTTTTGTCTTCCTCATTCATTTTTATTTTCCATAAAAAAAGTTCATTTCTTTTTTTACCTACTAATATTTATTTTTGATGAGAAAATAGAAAGAAAAAAACTCTAATTGCCTTCCACTTCAACGATGATGATGATTATGCGCACCAAAGAAGTTTTTTGTGTGTGAGAGAATGGGATTCTTTTATTTTTCATATTAAAGAAAAAAATAATGGCAAAAAAAGTAGTTTAGAAACAGATTTAAAGAAAACCGATTAGAAAGAAGACCAATGGGAAAAGAAGAAGAAAAAAGTTAAATGAGCTTTTTAGGAGTTTTTTTCCTTTGATTCTTTCTTTGACGTTTCTTTTAAATGATGATAAAATAGAATGGAAACGGATTTATAAAATTATTTATTTGAGAAATTAGTTTTAGATGATTTAAAAAAAGAGGCGCACAAAATTTTTTTTTGGTTTTAAGAAAAATCTTTGCCACTTGATTTAAAAAAACTAAAATATGCAAATCTATTTAGATCTCAATCTTTTTTTTGGCTTAATTAAACTAACTTGCAAAAAAATGAAGAAAAAAAAACCAATAAATAAGGGCTTTTATCCATTACCAAAAAAAAATTTATATCGTTTACAAAAATTTACTTTAGTTTGCTATAGTTTTTTTCCCGTTGTTCTTCTCTGCTTGCTTCTTTATTGTTGACATAAGCTCTCTTTTAAAATAATATAAAAAAAATTAACGATGCGCAATTTATTATTACTCCTGTCTTTTGTCCATTTTTCGATCTCTCTTAAATTTTCTCGTCTTCTCTGTTTCAAATTTGTCATTGTGCCAAAAAAATGAATTTATTCATTCTCATTCACTTACTTACTTCACTTATATTTTTATGTTTGACCAGGAAAAGGAAGAGGAAAAGCAAGCGCAAAAGAGAGAGAAGGGTTATTCATTCATTTTGGTGTTTCGAGCTTTTATTTATTTTTTTGAATGAAAATGGAACGGAACATAGAAAAGAAATAAGAGAGGAGCCAAACAAAAAAAAAAGGAAGCGAAGAGAAGGGAAGGAAAGTATCGGTAGCAAAAATAAAATATAAAAAATTTGGGTAAAATTGCTGCTCCTGCGCGATATGTATGCTTTTGTTCTTTCTTTCTTTTTTTACTTTCGAATACCCATATTTGCATAAAAATATACATAGCGTGAGAGAGGGGTGAAGAGAAAGATATGATCGAAAAATATGTATATGTATATGTAGCATTTATATATACACAGGTGTAAAAAAAAGAAGTTAGTATTGTTTTTATGTTTACAATTTATAAATGAATGAATGAAAAAAAAAATGTAACAAACTGAGAATGGCAACAAAAAGGATAGTATAATATTTGCATTTATGTTTTTGGCATTTTCGATCGAGGGAGCAAATAGACAATATTTTAATGGCGCCACCAAAAAAAGAAAATGTTACAATTGCCAGTTTTTTTAAACTTTGTTTTTTTGTTTTGCAATTAGTTAAAATTAAGAAAGCCTCTTCATCGCACTCATTTTCATTTAAAAGAAAATGCAAAACTACACTATTTTTTTCTTTCGGAGTGACTAATTTTAGTTTGACCTAGATTTTCTATGGCATTAGTAAGGTAAAAAAAGGTGTTCATTAGATAATCTTTGATTCACTCGAGAAAGAAAAAAAATTGAAAGCATTCCCACACAGATTAGCTCCTTTGAATGAATGAAAGCTTGATTAGAGTATTTTTTTGGGTCTCTATCTCGAAAATGAGTGAATATTTGTTAGGTAATTGGTAGTTATCGCTTAATCCGAATATTAGTTTTTTTCTTCTTACTATGAACTCAAAAGAAAATGGAAGGAAGGCAAAAAAGAGACAAAATTAAATTCATAAAGTGGAAGAAAAAAAAGAAGAATAAAACTGAAGGATGCAATATAAAAAAAAATTCCAAAAGTGGAATGGAATGAATATTATTTTTGCGCATACATACATATGTATTTTTGGGGTAAAATAATAAAATGAAAATAAAAATAGTTTCAATATTCTCTCAGCTAAAGTGTAATTTAATTTTGAGTTTTATTTATTATTTCATTTTTTTAAAGGATGATGAAAGAGAGAGAAGCAAAAAAAAAAGAGGGACTAAAAAATATTTATTTCATGTTTTGAGACAATGGTTTCATCAAGAAAAAATTACTATTTTTCATAAACTATTAGCTAAATTATTATTTTTAATTTTTAGATTCCGAATCAATCGAGAATCCGATCCTAAACGTCAATTTTCAATTGATCAAAATGGAGCCCTTCGAGTTGCTCAACGCCTTGATCGAGAAGACATCGATAAATATAAACTCATCGTGGAAGCCTTTGATCAAGCAGGAAATACTGGAAATCAATTAATTGAAATATATCTTCAAGATGTAAATGATAATGCTCCCATTCCATATACCAAACCAGCCCAATGCATATTTATGGAAAATACTCCACCTGAAGCTCAAACAGCATGCGAAATTTGCGCATATGATCGTGATACTCGAGTTAATGGACCACCATTTAAAATGTCAGCTGCAAGCGATTTTAAATGGGCTCAATATTTGGATGTTAGTTTTGATGCAATGGGTGATGGCGGAAATGGTTCCATGATTGTACGAGCCAAACAAACTTTTGATCGAGAACAAGTTCCACCTGGAAAAGAACTTGAAATCCCTGTAGTTATTACTGATGCTGGAGGATTATCTGTGGAAAGATCCGTTTATGTCATCGTTGGTGATCAAGTAAGATTTTTGCTTTCAATAATCAGAAAATTAAAAAATGTTAGAATTTTTGTTGCAAAAGCAAAAGAAAAATCTCGCAATCTCGTAATTTTCTATTTCGGCCTTTTTTCAAAAGCATTTTTCCGCCGTGTTACCAAAAATCTTTTTTTTTGTTAATCCAAAAATTGGTTTGAGCTTTTCTTTTCTTTTTTTTTGCTCGACCATTAAAAAACCGCTATTGTCGCAAACCAAAAAAGAATAAAGCACTCATTGAAGCGATATGCAAATTTGCGTTAAAGATTGACTCTTGACCTTTTTTGTGCAAAAAAATATGAAGAAAGAGCCGCTTTTGTGTTTTTTTATGATTCCACGATCTCAAAAAAAACACTCAACACTCTTTCTTTTTTCAAGGGATCGGAGAGATTTTCAAAACAAAAAAAATTTAATTTGCATAATTCTATAATTCTGTAAAATGACCTTTTTATTTTACTTTTTTTTTTTGCAGAATGATAATCCAATGACGGATGGAAGCATGGATATTACAGTATATTCATATCTTGGACAAATGACATCCACAAGTATTGGATACGTATATGTTACAGATAAAGATGATTGGGATCGAGGAGATAAACAATTTACCCTTCGTGAAAGTTCACCATCCAATGCAGGATTTGATGTGGATAGCAATGGTGAAATTCATCTTCCCGCTGGAATACCTCAAGGTTCATATAAATTAATTGTGGATGTTGAAGATCATGTTCGGAATGAAAAGGCTGTTGGCACAGTAAACATTCAAGTAATTGAAGTTAAACAAACTGAATTTGAAAAGCAAGGAGCCATTCGAATTTTGGTCGATCAAAATACTGGAGTTCGAGATGGCACAGATTTTCTTAAATCCCCACAAGGAAATGGCGGAGAATCAAGACTTCAAGTTTTTAAAGATTTACTCTCCTCGAAACTTGATGACGCAGATATTACAATTTTCTCTATTAAAGAATCAGTTGTGGTTCTTCAATCCGCTTATGTTTCCGCCATTGATGTTCGATTCTTTGGACGAACTTCCAATGGATATTTGGATCCAGTAAATATGAATTCTATTATTTCTTTAAATCAAGTTGAATTTGAACGAGCTCTTGGAGCTACCATTGTTTCAGCTGGAATTGATATGTGCAAGTTTACCACTTGTGATAATGGTTGCAGAACTATTAATAAAGCTGATTATGTAAGTAATTTTTCCATTTCGAGAAAGTCAAAATATTCTTTTCGAAATCAACTAAAAATTTTTATGCAAACTTTTTACTAAATTTCTCTATTTTCAGAATGGCGTGGTTGTAAGTGCAAATCAAACGGTTATTGTTGGAGTAAATGCTACAGCATTTGATGATTGCACTTGCCCTGTATTTGTTCCACCCCAATCTTGCGAATCCAATCTTTGTTATAATGGTGGAGTATGCCATAATACTTATCCAGGAACTTTCTGTGAATGTCGAAATGATATGCTTAAAGGAATTCGATGTCAAGGAACCACTCGATCATTCGATGGTAATGGATATGCTTGGTATAAACCCATGCCAGCATGCACTTCGTTGAATATTTCATTCTCGTTTATGACTCAACGGCTTGATGGAATTTTACTTTATAATGGACCCATTTCTCAAACCAATTCATCTCGAGGCCAAGCGGAATATAATGATTTTATTGCCATTCAACTTCAAGGCGGCCAACTTACAGCGGATTTAAGTTTTAATAATGGTTTTACTCAAACTAGATTAACTCTTCCCGGAGTTTTTAATGATGGTGAATGGCATGAAGTTTCTTTAACTCAAATAGGCAAAAAGATTCGCTTAATTGCTGATAATTGTGGAAGCCTTCAATCTGCAAGTTCTGCAAATAGCACATGCGCCATGGAAGTTAGCTCCATTGATGATGATGAAAGATTAAATATTATGGGTGCTTTACAACTTGGTGGAGTTGCTTCTTTGCCCAATGGACAAGCCTATCCTGAATTTATTCAAAATAGTGATAACTTTAATGGATGCATTAGAAATATGAGAGTTAATTATGATGTAAGTTTTTTGATTTGGGGTAAAAAGCATTTTTAATAAATATGTTTATTTTTAGCTTTATGACCTTCATTCCCCAGCTCGATCAGAAAATTCTGCACCCGGTTGTAAACTATTTAATGGAGCATGTGATTCTAATATTGTCGGCAAAATGACCGTATGCCATCATGGTGATTGCATAGCCAATGCAAATGGAATTCGAAAATGCATTTGTGATCCAGGATATTCCGGTGAAGATTGTCAAACTCCAATTGAATGGGTTCAATTTTCTCCTAATGGTTTAATAAGTTATATAACGGATATTGGAATGTTTTCATCTAAAACAACGGATATGGAAATCTTGGTTATGCCTGGACAAAATTCAGCTGAAAGTTTTCCATTAGCTTATGGAGAATCAGGCCGAGGTGAAGCTCATATTCGAACCAGCGTAGTTGGACAACATGCACATGGAGAATTTCAAGCTTATGGAACTAATTCCAATACCGCTGTGGATCTTGATCGATTGCCTTTAATTTATAATAGCAGTTATTGGATTCATTTTGAACGAGATCCAACTAAAGTTTCATTATCGGTGGATGATTATAATGTTAAAACTGAACTTCTCGACCCCAAACAAACTCCATTCAATATTAATTTAGTTAATTTATTTTTGGGTAATCAAAATGGTAATGGTTTTACTGGGTGTATTGGAACATTCAGAATGGATCGATTTACTTATGCTCCATTGATGGATGAAGAAGCATACAATCAAGGATCACAAAACGCTAATAATCTTCGAAGAAGAAGAGCTCCATTAAATACTCAAGCTAAAATAAATATCACTGATGTGAAAGGTGTAACTCGAGGATGTCCAGAAAAAATGACTTGTGACCGATTGGGCGGTGATTTCTGTCAAGCTGGATTTATTTGTGTTGACTTTTGGAAAGGTCCAATGTGTACTTGCCCTGAAAATGTTCGACCTACTCTTCGAGAAGATGGAACTTTAGCTATGTGTGATGCAGCTGCAGCAGTTTCAAGCCTTGGAATTACTCGATCTGCTATCGCCCTTATTCTCACTGCCATTGGCCTTCTCCTGGTCCTTATTTTCCTTATTGCATTTGTTGCTCGTCGACATACTAAATTTGAACCTGTTCGACCAGAAGAAATGAATCGAGATACTCTTCGTCAATATGGAATTGAAGGAGGTGGAGAAGCAGATAATAATCGACACAATTTGGCTAATCTCAGAAAACCCGTTATGCCTTTGGATGTGAATGGCGGATCTAAAGTTTATCCTCAATCCAAACCAGCACCCGATGATGGACTTAATGCTGCAGTAAATGATTTAGAAACTGATCCAAATGTTGGCCCATATGATGAATTAAGAATGTATAATGTTGAAGGGGATAATCAATCTACATTATCTTTAGAATCATTAGATTCAGCTCAACATGCTCCGGGTAATATTGATAATAGAGATGTAAGTTAATAAAAATGATCAAAGTTTTTGGAAGCATTTTTAATAACTATTTTTGATTTTAGTGGAATCGCGGTTTTGAACGATAATTCATTCATCTCTTCTCCCTTCACTTTATATATTTTTTTATAAAATAAAATTCAATTCAAAATCTGGTGCTCATGCTCTTGCCATTTTATATTTGCCGCAATTGCTTTTTTTCTTTAAAAAAAACTTTTTTTTCTGTACATTATTAGCTTTTCTTTATTTTGTTTTTTTCCAAATATCATATTTTATTTTATCGTTATTATAGTTTTTTACTTTCGAAATAAACTGCCTAACATTTTTTTTATATTTCCTATTTTAATAACCCATTTTTTCCAATAAATTTATTAGCTTTATCACTATTTTTTTTTTGTATGCAAATTTTTTTTTCTACGACCACCGACAATCATACGATCCTCAAGTCCAGGGACGCTAACTTATATTAATTATATATTTAACAAACACACACACTTTTTTATGTTTTGTTGTTTTTTTTCTCGAGTGCAAACTCAACTCGCATTTATTTTAAATAATTTTTTACAATATTACTTTGCCTTTAAAAAAATGATGCTTGTTGAGTTTTAACTTTTTTATTTTAAAATTGTTTATTATCATTTATTGAATCTATTTTCTTTCATTATTGTCACAGCCAATTTTTATTTTTTGCGTTTACTTACAATAAAATTTTAAAATTAATATTTAAAAAAAAGCAACAAAATGAAAGAAAAAAATTAAATTAATATAACGGAAGAGCAAAAAAAAAATGATCGAAAAGTAAAAAAACAACAATAGAAAGCCCAAGTTAAAAAAAGTTTAGTCAATTTTTATTCAACAAAAAGCTGAATGTATTATTCGATAACTTGGGTTAATTGAAACAACGCAATTAAAAAAACAAGCAGGGTAAATAAATGCAAGCATTTTATTTCTTTCTGTTTGTTATATTGTTTTAATTTATAAATGCTAAGCTGTCCTTTGATTATAATAATACATATTTTGACAACAAAAAAGAGCCAAATATAGCATTCAAAAAACTGTTTTCAAAACCTTCGTGGATTTCAATTGATTTTATAAGTTTGCCATTCACTTAAAAAAAATCTTTATGCAAAGATTATTTCTTTCTCTAATTTTGGCATAATATTTTTAAGAATGAGACAAGTGAAAATAATAATTTCAATCCCTCGGCTGGGCATACGAACAGTTGGCAAGGTCGGCAAGCTTTAACAAAGAAAACATTTTTTGACTTGCCGACCTTCCGTCTGTTCGAAGGCCGAGTCGAGGGATTGTATGCCTTTAGGATAACTGGTCAGTTTCTTGGAAGAACAAAAAAATGAAATAATAATATGAATGAAGAATGCCCTTAAGAATCTTCTGTTGCAAGAAAAACAAATGGCCCTCAAAAAAAAAAAGAAAAAAAAACTTTTAGTTGTTTTTCAAAGTTCTAAAAAATAGTAATAAGAACTTTTATTTTCCTATTTTTTTAGTCAAAGAAATCAATTTGTTGTAACTTTTGACTGAAAATATTTGTTTGATAAAACTATTCATTTTTGTTTGATAAAACTATTCATTTTTGTTTGATAAAACTATTCATTTTTGTTTGATAAAACTATTCATTTTTAGTTTAGTGAAATAAATGTCTGCTAAATTCTTAACTTCCGATGACGAACAAAAACTTTGCTATGGAGGATTTTGTAAAATTAAAGTCAATACTTTATCTAAATATTTAACTTTTGATCCAATTAATGAAGGTAAAAATGAAATTATTTATGACTGCTTTTTACTTTATAAAACTCCAAATTTTAGATTTAAAACCCATAACAGCTTCATTTGATTCGATATTTATTCAAGAAAAGGTAAAACCTTTTTTATCATTGACTAAGTTTATTTTATTAAAAACACTTTTTTGTAGCATGTTTTATGTGTATTTTCCATTAAAAAAGTTCTTATTTTTGCTATTATTTTCAAAAATGAATCTGTTTGTAAAAAAATAATTGATTGTATGGAAAAACATAAGGTTAGTAATGAAGCAGTGGCTTTTAGTCCAAAAATTTTTTATAAGAAAATTTAAAATTTTTAGGCATTCAATCAAGAAACTACAATCTCGGCCATCCAAAAGCAACAATTATTTGATGAAAAGTTTTTTAAACCTTTGATGGACCAAAAATATAATCCCAAAATTGCTGAACTTATTTCTGATTTAAAAACTTCCCAGTCAACTAATAATATAGCTCAATCTCATCCAAAAGTCTCAAATGTTGTTCCTTCGGAAATCATTATTCCTCCTTCAGTAAATCCCCAATTTAATCAAAATCCATTAAATCTATTATATTTAAATAATGGAGCCTCTCAAGATGGTACAATTCTTAGTTGTGAGTCAGATGCTTCGGAAACACCTCCAAATGAAATGGGTGTTAATGATGAAAATGGGGGAAGTGAAGAATTTAAAAAAAATAAACTAAATTATGCATATAATGATATTGTAAGTTTTTTTTGGCTCTTAAAATTTTTTTATGGGTATTTTTATAAAATTCTAACAAAAAAAAGTTTTATTTATTAAAAAATATTTTTTAGTTGCGTCACTGTCGTACAATATGCTTGTCTCGACCTGAATTGATCGATAGAAAAAATGAATCTGACAACTCCACTGCTGCTAATCGAGCTTTTGATAGAAATCTTCGGGATCAGCTTGCAACGATTTTAAAAATTTCTCCCGAAGATCGCCTCCTGCCCACATGTGTTTGGAAGCTAATTTGGTTCAATGAAGATGAGTTTGAAGCTTATCTTCCAACCTTAAGCAAACAGTGTACCGATGCCAAACATTTAGATAAAGTTCTCAACCGTTTTATCAATCGTCCCAAAAAGATTCATCATCTTCTAACTGAAAAACTTTATTACGACTCAAGCGAAGAATTCCTTAATTTTTTGGATTTTGAATGTCTGGGCATGGATTGGATGGTTTGGTTAAAAAAACATCGATGTTGGTCAAAAGGACATACACCAAAATGGCACATAGAAAAGATTACTGGTGATTCATGTATTAGTTCGGTTGATTCGTATGCGGAAAGAATGGAAAAGTATTTTTATTCTGGTGTTATTAGTGTTTCAAATTTAAATAATCCAAAACGATGTCCAACGGTTGAAAAAAAACTTTATATTTTGAATAAATGGTATATGGAAAAGTAAGTTCAATAGTTTCTTTTTTCTTCTTCATCGATTTAAATTTAATGTTTTTTTATTTTTAGATTCCTTCCAACTTTTTCCGAGAATGCTCAAGATCAAGTTGAAAGAAAAAAAAGATACCGAAAAGAACGAGCAAAAATAGTTTTAAAATTTGATAATCATAAATTGGACAAAATTGATGAAAAAATTTTAATTCCCATGGATGATTTACCTCCAGCTATGCAAGCTTTTGGTCGATATATCATTGAAACACTCGCCAAAGATATTCCTGAAGGTGAACCAAAAATTCGAATAAATTCATATCCACTTGAACCATACTTAAAACCTGATGGAAATTTCAATTGGAAAAAATGTAAGCGTGATATCAATCAACCATATGTTAAAGATGAAGCTGATACTGATTCATCTCAAAATAATGAATAGGTGTTCATTGCTTGCTTGTTTACAGAAATCATAAATAATAATTTTCTTTAATAATCAATACAAAAACTTTTTCTGTTAATATGTTTTTTAAAAATGAAGAAATTATGTGCCAGAACTTTTTTATTTTATTTTTGGAGTGTTTTTATTTTGCGGCACGGCACATGATTTTTTTTGGTTGTTTGCCAAGTGCCGTGCCACAAAATAGATTGTCATATTTTTTAGTTACTTATTTTTTATTCGCCCATTTGTTTATGATTTTTTATTGCGATATCATTCAAAAGAGTTGTCACGCGGTGACAGATATTGGTTTCGTCGAGGTTTAGGAAGAAGAGTTCTTTGGGAGTTGGTTGTATCTTCTGCAGCTGGGATCATCCAAATAAACACAAGAGCATATCACAAACATATTTATTCAGGATAAACAACAACCAGCACAGATGAACACATGATAACACAACTAACTAAAAGCTAACAAACAAAAGCTACGAAGAGAGAATTTAGGCTGCCGTTTGGCTGACTTCATTTCATTGGTTGAGTGGAGCATTCTGTTTGAGAGTGGAGAAGCAAGAGCACGAGCAAGAGTTTGAGAGCGGGAAGTTTGAATGTGCTAGGAGCTGCGCCGCGCGACTCGCCCCGTCCCCGTCCAAGAATGTGTCCTCACATTTTGAAAACCATACGAGCAAAAACAAGAAAAACCATAGAATAAGCATCTACCACATTTCTTTACCATGAGCATAACAAAGCATTCATAAACAATTTCTGGATCATAGATCAACAGCGTCTTTACATATTTTCTGGATCAAGTATCACCAGTTTCTTTATACGAACATAAAAGTTCCACTTTCTTTACATCTTTCTGGACAATAGCATCTTCTTCGCATCAGCAGGTTTCAGCTTTAACTTCACGAGAGGACATCACAGCAATACGCCATAGTGGTTCGACGAGTCTGCATCCAAGCCGATTTAAAACACAAGTCATCATGAGCATAAGAACATAACCATCATCACGAGCAATCACTAGCATAACAGAAAACCGTTCGGTACAGGCATAACGAGATATACAAGTTATTTTGGAGCACTGAGTCAGCATTCGATCAACATAAGAATCATGTTCAATCCATACGAGCCATCGATCAAAACCATCATTGAACAATATAATAATCATCTTCACAGGTATAGCTAGGAGTTTCCATCCATTATTGCAGTCATGTACAAAGACATCCTTCAAAGAGTGGTCATCACAAGAACATAACAGTAAGATCATACCAAAGAGAAAAAGAGCAAGACAAATCCATTTATCACATCCAAACAAGAAGACGAGCAACCATAACTATCGTTTCGATACATAAGAGGATGGGCACAAAACAGGCCAGAGGTAAGCATGCCTCACAAGGTCAGAGGCTCTTAGGCATGCCTGTAGGTCAGAGGCTCCTCCAAAACAAGCCAAACAGGTCAGAGGTAGTATTATGCGTGTGTTGTTTACAGGCACAGAGGCTACATGCCTTTCCCAAATTACATCTTTAACCTCAAACAACCAAAAAAATCGTACCAAGTAACACCTCCAGCTTCTTTGCGACGAGATTCCTTTCATCATCATACTACCAAGAGCAATCCAGACATCATATTCATAGAGCATAACATCCACAGAGTTTTCTTTACATAAACAGCATTGTTTTACATACATAAGTTTAACAAAATCATAAGTTCTTTACCAAGTACTTCCAGCTTCGTTTTCTTCTAATCCAAGTAGTTTCATCACGTTTATCATTGGCTTCTCCATGAGCACTTCATATTCCACAGGTTGTTTGACTTCAGATCAATCCAAGTTTTTCACGATTGAGATGAGGACCAAAGAGCATTCGACCAAGACCAAGAGTTCACCAGTATCATAAACAGTTCAGCCATTCCTTTGAGATCCATTGATTGCAGCAATTTCTTCAAGACAGGAACAGTTGGGTGGGCCCTCCATGTCACGCGGTGACAGATATTGGTTTCGTCGAGGTTTAGGAAGAAGAGTTCTTTGGGAGTTGGTTGTATCTTCTGCAGCTGGGATCATCCAAATAAACACAAGAGCATATCACAAACATATTTATTCAGGATAAACAACAACCAGCACAGATGAACACATGATAACACAACTAACTAAAAGCTAACAAACAAAAGCTACGAAGAGAGAATTTAGGCTGCCGTTTGGCTGACTTCATTTCATTGGTTGAGTGGAGCATTCTGTTTGAGAGTGGAGAAGCAAGAGCACGAGCAAGAGTTTGAGAGCGGGAAGTTTGAATGTGCTAGGAGCTGCGCCGCGCGACTGAGTGTCACAAAAATAAAAAATTTATGCAAAGGTTTTTTCTCAAATATATCATCATATTTTTAAGAATGACAAGAGAAAGTAATATGTAATTATGCCTTTAAGATATTTGGTCAGTTTTTTGGAGAAAAAAAAAAGAAATAATAATATATGGAGGATGACCTAAAGAACATTCTGCTGCATGAAAAGCAAAAAAATAGCCATAAAAAAGAGACAAATAAAAATTTTTTTTGCTATTAGTTGATTATCAAAGTTCAAAAAATAGTAATAGGAAGTTTTATTTTTCTAATTTTTTAGGCAAAGTAATAAATGAATTTGTAACTTTGGATTGAAAAGATTTGTTTCATAAAACTATTTATTTTTTAGAATTTTGAAATGTCTGCTCAATTTTTAACTTCCGATGACGAACAAAAACTTTGCTATGGAGGATTTTGTAATATTAAAGTCAATACTTTATCTAAATATTTAACTTTTGAT
Organism: Panagrolaimus kolymaensis; assembly: GCA_028622995.1. Lineage (NCBI taxonomy): Eukaryota > Metazoa > Nematoda > Chromadorea > Rhabditida > Panagrolaimidae > Panagrolaimus > Panagrolaimus kolymaensis. Next base: position 76,371 of record JAJQJQ010000029.1, on the reverse strand, counting down.
CCAATTAATGAAGGTAAAAATGAAAATATTTGGGACTGATTTTTAGTTTATAAAACTCGAAATTTTAGATTTAAAACCCATAACAGCTTCATTTGATTCAATATTTATTCAAAAAAAAGTATGTATAACTTTTTATATTATTGATGAAGTTTATTTTATTAAAAACATTTTCTTTTTTCAGCATGTCTTATGTGTATTTTCCATTAAAAAAGTTCTTATTTTTGCTATTATTTTCAAAAATGAATCTGTTTGTAAAAAAATAATTGATTGTATGGAAAAACATAAGGTTAGTAATGAAGCAGTGACTTTTGTTCAGAAAGTTTTTATAAAAAAATTTTAGACTTCCAATCAAATAAATACCTTCTCGGACATCCAACGGCAACAATTATTCGATGAAAAATTTTTTAAACCTTTGATGGACCAAAAATATAATCCTAAAATTGCTGAAATTATTTCTGATTTAAAGAAATCAAAGGCAACTAATAATATTGCAACTTCTTCGACTTCTGTCACAAAAGAAAAAGTGTATTCGCTTTTTAAGCCAGCAACAAAAGTTTCTTCTACGACAAAATTAAACAAAACTATCATTGATGAAAATTCTTCTAAAAGCATGGCTAACAAAATTACGGACCCAAATCAATTAGAAAATGAAGCAAAATTGTAAGCAATATTTAATTTCATTATTTTTTCCATAAGCGCCGTTAAAAACTTTTTTTTAAGAAAGCGAAAACGAATTCCAAGCGAAATAATAATTGAAGATGACGAAGAAGAATTTAATTATTTAAAATCGAAAAAATCAGCAGAATCAATCAATAATGAGAAAAACGAAGTTATTGAAATCGGTGATGATAAGGAAATTGCTATTACAAACTTTTTTGATACAAACCACAAAGAAAATATAGAAAACATTTTCGAACATGCTCAAACTAAATTAGTAAGTGTAAAAAACAAAAATTTGTTTAAATATAAAATTATATTTTTTATATTTTTTTTAGTTTAAAGATGCATGGAATATTTTAAGAAACCATACCAAAGAATTAAATTTATCCATGGATCCATGGAATATTGAATCAAAAGATGAAAGAAATTTTGGAAAAGAAGTGCGAGAAAAACTTGCAAATTTTTTAAAAGTAAATCCAAATCGAATTCCAAATTTGTTTTTTAAAACCATTTTTATCAATGAAAAAGACATGGAATTAATTTATCAACAACTTTCAAAATTGGATTATCATACTTTTGAAATGGTTTTAAGCAAATATAAAAAATGTCCCGAAGGAATTTGTGAATTATTAAAAATGCCATACGAAAACAAAGAATTATTAATCGAAAAAATACGTTTAATGCCTCCATGGGAATTCATTCCATGGTTGAAACATAATAGAGCATTCATTAAAGGAAATTCAAAAGATTGGTTTGAAAGAAAAATTTTGGGATCCGATTATGAAAAATTTAATGAAATTGAACGCGAAGAAATAATTTTAAATTTTTTCCAAACTGTTAATCTTCCTAATTTAAAAGCTCGATTTAATACCCCAGGAAAGAAATTGGATGTTTTATCAAAATGGTACAAAACATTATTTAATATGGACGAATTAAAACTGAATTCTAACAAACTAATCAAAAATTCTGTTAAAATTGAGAGACCTAAAAAAATTTTGTTCCTTAAAACTCCTTTAAATGAATTAGATGATGAAATAAAAAAGCTTAAAGAAAGTGGAAATGAAAAAACTGCTGCATATTTAATTCATTTTTTAAACAAATATTCAAAAAACGATGAGGAAAGAAAATTAAATGTTGAAAGGTTTGAATTTTTAAAGAATTATCTCTCAGATGATGGAGCATTTAATTACTCCACTATGATTCCAGAAGAAAATATTGGTGCAAATGAAAATGAATCACCAAAATAATTCGGGAGGGGTGATCAACAAAAATGAAAAATACTAAAGCGAAATGACTAAGTATGTATTTTCCAAATTTACAAAAAAAATTAATTTTTTATTTCTGTTGTAAACTTCGATGTTGTTTTTTGGTTCATCCTTATTTTATTATATTTACTGTTGTTGTCGTTGTTATGTAAAGTTTCTTTGTATTTTATCTGCAATCTTATTATGTACATTTTTTCATTAGAAAAGCTATTTATAACAATTTAAAAAAAAGAGAAAAATATCGAAATTAATAAAAACTCTTTATTTCACTCACGTTAAAAAATTTAACCAAAGCAAATTTTTTGCTTCTCTTGAAAATATCCTCGAAAAATTACCATATATTGAAAAATTTCGGTAGTTAATTTTTCTAAACCCTGTCATAATATTATAATATTTAATCGTTTTGGTTCTGTTCTTTAAAAATTTTTTGAACCAAATGTATCAAAGAAATCAAGCGTTATAAATAAATCAATGTTAAAAAATTTCTCTTTGAATAAAAAAATGTTTAAAATTCGAGAAAACTATGGTAGAGTAATAATATAAGTCATATTTAAAATTTAATAGTGATTTGTTCATAACAATAACAATAACTTTATCACTCAACAAAAAGATTTAAAAAAAAATATATTAATTTCATTTATGGATTTTGGTTGCCATTATTAATCTGAAGAAAAAAAATTTGCCATAGTTTGTAGAATCTAAAAATAAATTATATTTTCCAATATTTTTGTTGTTAGTAAATCGAATTTAACATACTTTTTGAGGCTCACAAATATGTTGAATTTTACTTAATAAAACAAAATCGGGTTCATTATTTCGATTTAAAATAACTTTAGCTGTGACAGTTTTTTTTGGCGTACATTTTGGACAAATATATCCTCCTGATCGAAGATAATATTCATAATACATTGTTTTATCATGATCCAAATAAACAAAAAGGGTTTTTCTTTGATCGCCCCATCGATAAATAAGCTTTATTTCAAAATTTTCACGTTGAACAATTTTTTCATTCTCATCAATATTTAGTGATTGTTGTGATCGTCGCCGTTGAAATTGTGGTTCAACACGATCCCAAGAATGTGATGGTGCAGCGGCAACATCTCGAGTTTGATTTACATTTTGAAAATTATTATGCTCCGAATAATGAGAAGTTTGGGGTGGAGGTGATTTTGAACGATGTATTGTAACGTTTTCAGAAAAAGTAACACTTCTGCTTCTTTTGGGCTTTAATTGAACTTTTTTAGTTGTTGGATTTACAGTTAAAACTTCAGCGTTTGATGTTCTAAAAATATAAGTAAAAGAAAATTACAACTTTATTTCATATATTTGTTCCAAAGGTTTTTTATATTTTTCCAAAATAAAAAATTTATAGAATTGAACACCCAAAACTTGAAAGTTTTTTGTTTAAATATATGCAAATTTCACTACCGAAAAAAAATGCACAAATACAAAGGCATTGTTGGAATTATTTAAATTAATATATAATAAAACGCCAAAATCCAAGCTTTTTTTGGAGATACTTACCTTTCAATGATGTTGACATTGCTCGCGCCATTATGGTTTCCATTTTCGATATTCTAAAAATCCGTTTACTTTTTTTCCTGGCGACTATAAAAATAATTAATTAATCTTACTTGATTTTCATTATCATTATTGTTGTTGTTATCATTAAAAGGAATGATGGCCTCATCGATAGAAAACTTAAAAATATTTTCCATTTGAAATTCATTGAAAATTGTTTGATAAATTTTTTGCTTTTCTGTGGGCAAAGATTTTAAAATAACATCAGCAAAACCTTGCAACTGCTGTTTTTTTAATTCAAGGGTTTGAATTTCTTCAATCAAACTATGAAGAAATTGTCTTTGAAGCGCTAGCGCTTCATCTTGCCCAAAAGCATCTAATTGAGAAGACTAAAAAACGAATTAGTTTTAAAAAAGATTTTGTTATGAGTCAACGAACCCGTTTACTTTGGATTTCGTCGAAAACTTCTTTACACACTCGCCTTTTTGGAAAAACCAAAATTAGATGTTTTTTATTGGCTTGATTAATAATAAGAAGCTTCTGAAAAATTAAAGATTACCCAATATTCAGAATATGAAAAAAATTTGAAAACAAAAAAATACCTTTAATCTAGTGATTTTTTCATTAAAGCTTATAACTATTGTTTCAATATCTAAAAACATTATCCATTATTTAATAACCCTTTTCAATCAATTTTTTTTAAACCCTTACATTCCACATTTGGTTGAATTGTTAGACGTTTAGCTGATTTATTTAACATAAAAGTGCATCCACCAAAAAAGCTTACTTTTTGATTTTCATCAAAAATTAATAGTTGGTGTCTTGCTTTATGATTCTGAAAAAAAAAATGATAAAAACTTGTTTTTTTTTATAAGACTTTTAATCAAAATAATTTTGGAGGCGGCGCGGCGGCGGTTGTTATATTCTTCCCAAATAAATGTAAAATAAAAAAATGCAAGTATTAACTTACTTCGAAAATTGTTTGATTGACTTGAAGGGCTTCTTTTAAATTTTCCATAATATCATTTTGATTTGTTGACGCCATTTTTACCATAATTAATTATATAAATAATTAACTATTCTAGTTTCAAAAAAAAGAAAAAGTAAATATTTGCTTGTTTGAAATCAAATTGGTTTAAACCTCAAAACAAAATAAATATGGATAATGAAAAACAAAAAAAGAAACAAAAATGCGCCAAAAAAATATTATAAAAATTATGAATGGATTAAGTTTGTTGTCGTCATCTGTCTTCTTTTCACTATGATAAATATTTTGATGAGGGCTTGCTTTGTTTCTCTTTCTTTTTTTCTTCGTGAGTTCCAATCCAACCACATATTTTTGACGATTTTAGTGCATACATTGCATTGCCTAAGATGTTAATCACATAAACTTTGCCTTGAACAATCATTTTGAAATTATTTTAGGGTCAGATAAAAAATGATTCATAGCAAAAAAGGCAGGCTGTTTTACTCAAAAAAATTCAAGTAAAGGTATATCCAAAAAAATGTGGACGATCTTCTTTTTCGGCTATTACAGGATTTTTCAGTAAACTTTCTCGGTTGAATAAAATTACATATTTCAGTGAAAAGCTTAACGTATTTTTATTGTCAAACAATTGCGGTGAAAGCAAAAAACAATATTTTTTTCATGGTTATTTTTATCGAAATAACAAGGATGAAATCGAAATAAAGGTGCTAAATGGTTATTTTTGCGGAGAATCACAGCAACTTTCTCGGATACATCATTGTTACATATTCGCTCTTTTTCCAATTCTTTATTGTAACTTATTAAGAAAAAAAGAGCAAAAGTTATATACAAAAGCTTTAATTGTTCATTTTACAATCAAAATAATTAAATAACAACGAACTTTATTTTCAAATAAAAACAAGAATAAATTTGATACATTAATATGAACATTATACAACACAATAAATAAGCCATTTGGAATCAATTACTTTAGCATTACAGAGTGATTTGGTCGTTCCAACTGGATATCTAATACATCAGACGATGGACAAGCTTCCCGTAACTTTTTGGCAATAGCTTTGAACTTGTTCTTACCAGTCATTGTAAACGATAGAATGAAGTGACAACTTGGATGATTCTAAAAATGGATAAAAGTAAAATAATAAACGTTAAGAAAACTATCAAACAACCTTCATGAAATCAAGGAATGAATCAGCATCAAATGTTTCATTCGTAATTCCAGCCAAATAAAACTTTCGAAGATTTTTGAGAGGTAGGCGTATGAGAAAATTTACGAAGGTTTTTTGATTAAGAGCAATAGATTCTGTATTTCCCATTACACTGAAAACATAATAGATAGATACAATATGAAAAGTATAAAGCAAAAAAGTTACCATCCAAACATCTGAATGTTAGGAACTTTGCCCAAGATTTCTTCTAATGAAGCTACATCACCATTTGGTTTTTCAACTCGAACACGAACAAAGTTGAGACTTTTGATTGTTGAAACACGCTTCACATATTCTTCCCAAGTTAAGTTTTGATCCAATAAGAACAACGTATCTTCTTGATGAACATTGCTGCTTCGTCTCTTTCGAGGTTTCTTAGCTTTAGAAGCACCTTTTTCATTAGCCAAACGTTGAGCTTCGTTTTCCAAATCAGCAATTTTCGCTTGGTCGAATTCCTGCTGGTCCTTCAATTGTTCAATCTAAAACATACATATTAATCATATAATAAGGATATATTAAATGGAGAGGTATAACATATTGCTCATATAAGATGACAACTTACAATATGATCAAGATCTTTGTTGATAGCTTTCAACTCATCAACGATTTGATAAAGACCAGCACTTTTTTCTTTTTGGATTTCCAATGCATGTTGAGTAGTTGCTTCTTTCTTTTCAGCTTCTGCGATTTTTGCTTTATCAGTTTTACGACCTTGTTCCAAATCAGCAATCTAAAAAAGTAATATATGTAAAAAAAACAGAGTTGCAGCTATCTAAAGCTAAAACCAAACAGAAAGCTAACCTTTTTGAGATTTCGTTGATTTTCAGCTTCCTTTTCTATAATACTTTCATTGAGGCGAGTAACTTCGGTTTGAGTTGGTAGCTGTGTGATATGAACGCGTTGACTTTCATATAAAAGCAGGAGATCGTGATACGATTTTTGAAGATGATCATGACCAGATTCAAGTACTTTATATTTCTTATCAAGCTCAGAATACTTCATGTTCAAGTCCATTCCCTAAAACAAACAAGAAAGTTAACCATTGCAATATAAAGAAACTAACTAACCTCATGAGTTCTCCCATTATAAGATGATCTCCATGATGAATTAAACGCATTGACATTCAATGGCAAAATAGGTTCAGAACTTGTTTGACTATTAGCAGTAAAATCCCATCGCGTTCTCTTTACTGGAGGCCCAGATCGATTATTATCCATTATCGCCGAAAGTACGCCTAAAAAAGGAAGCAAAATTAGGTATTTAAAAAAAATGGAAATGGAAGATAAAAGAAAAAAAAGCGAAGCTCGAAAGAAAAGAAAACAAAAAATGAAAGGAAAAAAAAGTGAAGAAGCTTTATTTTTTTTAGGGAAGACTGTTTCAGTGAAAGTGTTCCCCGATTTTCAGCTGTAAAAATTTTTTAAATTCAGAATTACCAAAAGCTTTGATAATAAACTTTTGCGTATGAGTATGCCTTTTTTTAAATATTTTTCTTCTAATAATTGCAATCATGATTTTAGCAAAAATTCAAAACCTTTTCCCCTTGATATTATTGTATTTATTAACTATGACGAGTCACAACAACTTTTTTACTTGCTGTTTTGTTCGTGATTTAACCCTTTATTTCTGTTAATTTTTATTCAGTCGATAGAATAATTTTTTTTTCAATCATCATTGTTGTTGTCTAATATCCAGTCTCACTCATTTCGGTTTACACAAATTCTAACAAAAAAAAAATCCTGCAACCATTTTATTTCCATTCCTCCTGGAAATTCTCTTTATTTTTTTTAGTTTTTGCTTTACTCCTCGCTCATTGATAAGCGTTTAGTATCAAACTGAAGGGTTTCATGCTTTAAAAGGTTTATAAAATATTCCAAAAATAAATTATTCGCACAAAAGAAAAGTTAAATTCAATTTTTGAGCCAACAACAAAATTAAACAAAATTATAATTGTTGAAAGTTCTTCTAAAAACGTTGCTGCCAAAACCAGTGAGTGATACAAATGTATGCGACTTAAAAAATTTTAGAAGAAAGGTGAAAGCGAATTCCCAACGAAAAGATTAAAGATTCGAATAATGAATTTAAAATCGATAAAAGCCAACCAATAATGAAAAAAAGCAAAAATGAAGTTATTGAAATCAGTGATGATGAGGAAATCGCCACTACAATTTTTTTTTTGATACAAAGTGAAGTTTATTAAAGTGAAACTATGGAACATTTATTTTTCTAAATTAAGGGTGGTTAAGGGAATTTGTTTAAAAAAATTTAAAACTTTATTTTTTGGTTGATATCAAAATAAAAATTAGTGCTGTTTGATATTTTTTAATGAATTTGAGCTTTTTTGTTGGTATTTTAGTCAGAAAAAATAAATAATAAAATTTTCTAACTTTAGATTAAAAAAAATTGTCATTGATTCATTACTCTTTTAACAAACTAATCCTGCCTCTAAGCTTCAAAAGGTTGTTGGCTCATTTGCAACTATAGCTGGATTTTTTAGAAAATTATCTCATTGAAGGAAAATAGCATAGAGCGAAACATTCAAAAAAAGACACAGAAAAAAGAAAGAAAGAAAAGTGAAACGAAATATCAACGATGGAATAGAAATTTTCGTAAATCACAAAAGTTGCTAAACGGTTTTTTGGTTGGCAAAAACATTCCCGCATATATGAGAGCTACCTGCTCCAAACAGGTTAAGCTAAAAACAAAATCCTTAATTTCATCTTTTACTTTCAAAATTAAACATTACAACAAACTTTATTATGCAAAACACAAACAAACAATAAATTAATACGATCAATTACAAAACAAGAAAAATGTTATAACAATTATTATCGGTGAATTACATGAAGATCGGATCGCAATAAATCAATCAATAATTTAGTTTTAGATGGATAAGCATCACGTAACTTCTTAGCGATTTCTTTGAACTTGTTTTTTTCTGTGAAGTGAAAAGACAGCATAAATTGACAATTTGGATGAATCTAAAATTGATAAAAGTAAAATTATGAACGTTTAGAAAACTATCCACTCACCTTCATGAAAGCAAGGAAGCAATCAACATCAAAATGATCATGACGAAGACCAGCCAAATAAATCTTTCGAAGACGTTTGAATGGTTGAAGCATTAAAAGATTGACAAATGTTTTGTTAGTTAAACCAATAGATTCCGTCAAATCCATACCAAATACACTGAAAAAATAATAGTTAAATACAATATGAAAAGTATAAAGCAAAAAAGTTACCATCCAAACATTTTAATATTAGGGACTTTGCCCATGATTTCTTCTAATGAAGCTACATCACCATTTGGTTTATCAACTCGAACACGAACAAAGTTGAGACTTTTGATTGTTGAAACACGCTTCACATATTCTTCCCAAGTTAAGTTTTGATCCAATAAGAACAACGTATCTTCTTGATGAACATTGCTGCTTCGTCTCTTTTGAGATTTTTTAGCTTTAGAAGCACCTTTTTCATTAGCCAAACGTTCAGCTTCGTTTTCCAAATCAACAATTTTTGCTTTGTCGATTTTATGTTGATACTTCATTTGCTCAATCTAAAATATACATTTTAATTATATAAAAAGGAAATAGAGACGTAAAAGCTGAAGCCGAACATAATGCAACATATCAGCAGATTACTTACAATTTGATCACGATCCTTGTTGTTTGCTTCCAATTTAGCAATGATTTGACGATGATCAGCACTTTCTTTTTCATACCTTTCCTTCAAAGGTTGCAATTCTCCTTTGATTTCTTTTTGAACCTTCATTAGCTCTTCAAAAGCTTGACGAGTGGCATCTATTTCTTTATCAAACTTATTGATGATATCCTTGTAAGCATCACATTGTTTTTTCAGTTCAGAAATCTAAAAAGTAAGTTATAGTGAAAAAGGGACATACATTAGCCATTTAACGCTTGATGAAAACTTGCCGCTTTTTGATTAACACTGATTACAGCCTCTTTTGCAATAATTCTTTCATTGAGACGAGTAACTTGACTTTGATTTGGTAGTTGAGAAATATGCTTGCGTTGACTTTCATACAAATGCAAAAGATTTTGATGTTCTTTTTGTAGTTTAATATGAACAAATTCGAGATCATTATATTTTCGTACAAGGCTACTATGCATCATTTCGATAGTCTGTTTCTAAAATGCAAGAGAAAGTTAACTACAATAAATATATTACAAAACTAACCTCTTGAAGCATTCGATTGTATTCATGTCTCCATGATGCGTCCAAAGCATCAACAATTGAATAAACATTTGGTTCTGTAGTTCTGATAACATTAATATTATCACTTAAACGCATTCGTTTTAGAGGAGGCACCTGATTATACATTATCGAGAAAGTATGCCTAAAAAAGAAGCAAAATTAGGTATTTAAAAAAAATGGAAATGGAAGATAAAAGAAAAAAAAAGCGAAACTCGAAAGAGAAAACCAAAAAATGAAAGGAAAAAAAGTGAAGCTTTATTTTTTTAGGGAAGATACTTGCAGGTTGCGCGAAGTGTTGGCCCATATTTTTTCGGTTACCATAACTTTGAAGCAAAAAACTTTTTTTGAAACTTCGGCAAATACAAACAATTCAATAAATTAAATTATTTTTATCAGATCCTTTAAAAAAAAGGACAAGGATCTATCTGTATTAGGATGGCCAGTATCATTTTTCTAAAGTAATAATTACAAATAAATGTGTAAATCAAAATTTCGGATGCAAACTTTTTTTTTACAAAAAAAGAAATAAATTTTTAAGGAACAATTACATACCGATAACAAGTTTATTAGGTGATGGCAAAGCTTCAATTGTTTTTCGATGATGCATCCTATCGACTTTAAAATTACGAATAAAGTCTATATGTTTTTTGGAGAAAAAAACCCATTATTTTTAAATTTACGTTTCATCAAAATTATTCAAAAGCTAACAATCGAATTCTTTATTTAGCAAGAAATTTTTTAATTGCTTGACATTTAATGTTGCCAAAAAAATAATAAATCCCACTTTTAGCTTCTTTTTTCTTTGCATATTTCTTTATTGCCGTTGATTTGCATAATTTATGTATGATTCATTACAGTTTTTTTTGTAACGATGGCTCTGTGGTTTTACAAGCTCTAATTCCCAGCCGAATGATAGAAATTGACGCGGTACTGAAACCTTTTGTGTTTACCAGTAAAATCTTAAATTCTGGCATGTATGTATTGCCATAACACAGAATTTTCAAAAGCAATATCATTAAAAAAAAGTGGCATAAAAATAAAGTTAAAAAATAATTGTTTTGTTTTTATAAGCCTGTCTCCTTTAAAAAAAATTAATAGCTACAAATACCCTTTCTTTCTTTTGTTTTTTCACCTGTCGAATAAATGGGATAATTATAGCGAAAGAAGAAGAAAAAAAGGTGGCATTACTTACTTACTTACTACTGCCATTCAACAACTTTTATATAAAAAGAAAATAATAATTGGGTGTGTTTTACCAAAGAACAACAACGGCCGGAAAAATAAGAGCCAATTAATTTTAATATTTTTATGCTTCAATCGTTTTAAAAATATTTTTTTACTTATTTTTTTCCTTTTTTTTGAAGTTGAAAGTTGATTGTTTTGCAGCTGAATTTATTTATATTTTTTTCTATTCTTAAATTTATTTTTTCCAAGCATTTTTACAACAAAGTTTGAAAGACGACAACTACGATAACCTCGAATATTTTTTTGCTGGTTCTTTCTTTCTCGTTATTTTTTCTCCAAAAAAACGATGGATGAAGGTTTGAATGATTCAAAAATTTATACTCTCAAAGATCTCAGAGAATATGGTAATCATTTGCATTATATCACAGCAGTGGATGTTTTTTTAAATGGAATTGCATGTTATATAATTTTAAAGCATTCAACAAAAGCAATGGGAATATATAAATATTATATTTTATCTACAATTATTTTTACATTTTTACAAGATTTTAATATTACTTTCATTTTTGGTCCATATCTTATTTTACCCACAGCTATTATGTGTTCCACTGGGATAGTTACAAGAAATTTGGATTGGATTGTTGGAAGGGTTGTGCCATATGTAAGTGCTGCTTGATTATGTTTCAGTTGAGCCTTTTTAAATATTTAAAGGGGCACTCCCACCTGACTCAAATTTGAGCTTACGACATGTTTTACCTCCTAGCGCGAATGTTCTTTGTCAAGTCCGTTTCGAAGGCTTTCGAAAAATTTACAAAGTCTTACAAAGTTTTTTTCAAAGTTTTTCGAAATTTTTTCGAGTTTTCAAAATCTTTCGAAACCTTTTGAAATGGGCTTGACAAAGGACTTTCGCGCTAGGAGGTAAAACATGTCGTAAGCTCAAATTTGAGTCAGGTGGGAGTGCCCCTTTAAGAAAAATGTTTTATAAAAAAACTCAAAAGTCCAGTTGACGTTTTTTAATTTTTATTAAAAAGAGTTTAAAAAATTTTTTAAAACTAATTGTTTAATAACTACTTTTTTTTTTTAAATGATGGAATTAAATAATTTGATGGTTGTCACACATCAAAGTATACATTTGGCTTAATTTTTGGTTTCTTGATTGTTTCAGTACCAATAATTATGTGACACTTCATTGCACCATATTCTTAAGTTTTTAAAAAAAGTTACAGTTGAATACAACTCTGACCTTTAAACTTTCAAACTTCGGTCTTTTAGTTAAAATTTATTTTTAAAAAGACCTCCTCCCTTTAGTTTTTTATAATTGCATTTTTCAAAAGTAACAACAAACTTTGAAACAATAATATTAAAAAGCAAAAATCAAATATCCAGGTGTTATTTTTATTATTTTTGTAAATAGTGGCAATGACATAACGGGGGCTTAAAATTTGCATTTCTGTACCCCATCAAATATTTATTCAGAAATTGTCTTCCTTTTATTTAAATCCATTAATAATACAACAACCATTAATGAAAATTTTATAAAATTGTTAGTTCTTAAAATGTCCCACACCTGCCTACACACACTCTATTTTAAAAGAGTGGGATTTTTTACTTGAAAAAATTACCAATTTTATAAAGATAAAAAATAAATACAGCAGAAAAAAATAGCAATATATTTTTTGTTACAAGTTACAGTATTCTAATTTTTTTTGAAATAAAAAATCGCAAAAAATGGAATGAAAAGAAAAACTTATAACTTTTTTTGAGACAAAAATTATAAAATTAATATATATTTTATTCTAATCCTTAATTAACCTTAAAAAATAGCAAAATATTAAACTTTAGAAAAATTCATTCCACTTTTAATCATTCTCACTTTAACAACATTATTTTAGATTATCCTTCATTTTAATTTAAGCTTTGCTGGACTTTCAATTATTTATGGTCTTCTTTATCAATATTTCTCTCTAATTGGTGAAGGAGAATTTTTTCATTCATTTAAAGGCGTTTTCATCCTTCTCTTTTTAATGTTTCTTTATCCATTGCCTTCAATTATTTCTTTAATATCAACTCTCGATCGAGAAAATGCATTAAAATATGTAAAAGAAAAAATTCCAAATGTATATGATATTTTTATTTCTGCTCCTTGCAATACTTTTTTAATGAATTTTTGGAGTAAATTATATTTTGGAATTGTTTTTATTCAAATTATTTTAATTGTTTTTATTGCATGGGCAACATTTTATAAAATTCAAAAGAAGCTTCATGAACTCAAACGATCCCTTTCAGCCCAAACGCTAAGGGCTCGTCGCCAACTTGTTTTAGCTTTAGTTTTACAAATAATTGTTCCAGCTGTTTTATTAGTGGCGCCAATATTGGTTATAATTGGAGCAATACTTTTAAAACTAAAAAATATGAGAGGTATGATTTTGCATTTAAAAAATAACTTCAAGCAAGCAAAATAATATTTTTTTGCCAGCAGCCAAGACCCCAAAAAAATAAATTAAAAATACTTATTTAATTATAGATTTTTCATTTTATGCCATGCAAATTTTGGCTATTCATTCATGCGCCAATGCTTTGACAGTACTCATCGTGATTACTCCATATCGAAAGGTCTTAATTCGATGGTTTAATGTTATTTCATTTTATCCAAGAAAAATCTTTTGTAAACCTAAACCGGTTTCAGCGATTCAACGAAATTCCTTTAGTCTTACCACCACGGTACAATCATTTTGATTTTAATTCGTTTTTTTTTAAATTTCTTTTTTTATTCAAAAAATTCGTTTTAATAAAATTTCAGTTTATAAAAAATTTGCATATTAACAAAAATTGAATGATTTCGTTATTGATTTTTTATCACATGCTCGCATTTTTTTGTTGTTATGGTTTGGCATCTCTAAAAGTCCATTATTGGATGCACAAAAACAATTACAAAATCTAAAAAACATTTTTAAAGGCATCGAAGAAGAAAAAATAACCAAAGGCAAAGTTAGCAAAATTCGCAAAAACAAAGCTATAGAATGGAAGAGAAAAAAAATGAGGTCGTTGCAAGTATATCTAACTTTGAAAAAAGAGGCAAAGCTAGCCTTCGCAATATTTTCGTGGTATCTCCAAAGACACATTCATTCATTCTGACCGCATTGACTAAACAAAAAAAAATATTTTTAGTGACGACCGACGACTGACCGACCAACTGACCACTCATTTTTTTCCTTCCTTCACATTTTTTTCTCGTCTTTTATTAGTTAGTCTTTTCTTCTTTTTTCCAAGAGAGCCATCAATTCGTTGTCCTCCTGCTTTTATTTCTTCGAAATTTGTATTATTTTTTTCAAACTAAAATATTTATTACTAATAACTTCTTTTTTTTTGTAGAATTACATCTTCTTTCTTTTGAAACAACCAACAACTATGATGATGCGTCTTACAAAATCCCCATTATTTGATTCACGTTTTGTTTCACATCGGCATATATGGGTTAAAGAAAATGACGCATGTTATGAATGTATTGATAAAAGCAATTATTCATCCGTTGTTGTTCGACTTCAACGACAAAAAGCTAATATTGAAATGTTAAAGGATGGAATAGAAAAAGCTGTTGAAAATGCTATCCATCATCCAAATTTATGCAATCTCAAGGAAGTCATTATTGATGCAGAAAATAATATTATTATTTCATGCAGTGAAAATGCTCGTGGCATTTCTCTTCCCCGTTTTGTTACTTTATCTTTTACTAAACTTGGATATGCCGAAGCAGTGCAACAAATTCTTTTCAACCTTTTGGATCTCTATCGTGTGCTTATTGCTGATGATAAAGATTTATGTTCCCTCAATCTCGATCATATTATTGTTAAACTCAATAATCAAGAAACCATCGAAATTGAATCCCTCAAAATTCGCCGTCCATTTCTTTGCAAATATGGTCCTCGAGCTTTTGATTTACCATATAAAAATTATGCTTCAACAACCTACCCAGCTTTTGTGGATATTGGCGCAACTGCATTTTATTGCTTTACTCAAAATCATTTCCTTTCATATTCCAATCTTTCTGAAGCTATTAAAGCCCTTGAAAAGCCCAATGAAAAGCTTTTTATTGAACGTATTTTTGGATTCAAAACTCCTGAATTTGATGCAGTTGAAGAATTAATTGGAAATATGTTTAATCTTGATACAGCTTCAGAAGCTCCTATTAGTGGCGGCGATGATGGAAGTGAAGAAGAATCGGATGATGATAACGAAGAAGTTATTAAGACTGTTATCTCTAACGTCGTCGATGATTATGAAAGCGATACTGAATCGACCCAAGATGACTCGGATGAAGTTGAAAGTGCTATTAGCAGCGATAACGACGACGATGAAACCCCAACTGCCATTGAAGATGATTCAGAAGAACTAAAGACAGCTATTGGCGCTGATGAAACCCAATCAGCCTTAAATACGGATGAAACCCAAAGTGATTTGGGCGGCGACGATTCGGATGAACTTGAATCTGCTATTGGCGATGAAGATATTCAAACAATCGTAGAAGATATAGCTGACGACGATGAAACTCAAAACGCTATCGAAAATTATAATTTGGATGAAGCTGTTGAAACCCATGCCGCTATCGTTGGCGAAGATTTGGATGAAACCCAAACTGTTATGGCTAATGATGATTTTGATACCCAAACAGCTATCGAAAGCGATTCCGATGAAATCACAACAGCTATTAGCGATGACGATGATATTGATGATGATGAATTTGAAACTGAAACAGCCATTGAAGATGATTCAGATGAAATTAAAGTTTTTGATAAATTTGAAGACGAAGAAGAAGATGTTACTGCAACTCTCTCTGATTCCATGGAAAAGCTTATTGAAGCTTTTGAACAACAACAACAATCATGCATTATCATCAAAAATGGATTATCTTTAGCATCAATTGATGGAAATAATAGCGATGATGTATTTGATACTCGATCCCTCATTTCTAATGAAAGCGATTATGATGTTATTGATATAACTGATACTCAAGAAGATGAAGCAATTTTCACATCAAAGAATTATGGCATTGAAGGATTAACAATCAAAGTTTATAAGAAGAATTTTGTTTCATATAAACTTGCAACCAGCGGGGAAAATGGATATTTTGATTCAAGCAATGCTGAAATGATTTCAGCTTTGCCTGAAACGCTTTTTCAAATCACGCCCATCATTCGAGATGTCATTGCTATGGCTAAAAGTATAAACGCAACATGTCCAACCAAAAAATACCTAGTTACTTTCATGGAAGAAAAATAAATTTAAAAAATGTACAGAACTTTGCTTTTTTATGTTGGAATTTGTATTTATTTTTTGACTCAGGGATTTTTTTTCATTTTGTCTTTTGATTTATTCTGCGGTTTCTTTGTTCTTGTTTGAAAAAAAATATATTTATAAAAAACTTTTTTAATTTCTTTCGAATGAGCCCCGCCAACTTTTAGCTATGAAAAGACAATATAAGTTTATTATCAAATTTGATGAAAGAATATATGCCTCCAAATTAAAGCAGGAAACAAATAAAATCTTCGAAATTACAATCAGATTACTTCTTTAAGGAAAATTTGCCTTATCGTTTATTGAATACAAAGTTACTTTTCTTGATTCATCAATTACCAGAGCAATTACTTTTTTGGAGTAATTACATATGCATCGTTTCAAAGTGTGCATTTACA
This sequence comes from Panagrolaimus kolymaensis, assembly GCA_028622995.1. Lineage (NCBI taxonomy): Eukaryota > Metazoa > Nematoda > Chromadorea > Rhabditida > Panagrolaimidae > Panagrolaimus > Panagrolaimus kolymaensis. Next base: position 59,642 of record JAJQJQ010000029.1, on the reverse strand, counting down.
AATATACTTTTAATGAGAGAAAAAAATGGATGGTGTGTTAAAGCAAACAAAGAAAAAGCTGATTGTAATGGAGTAATGAAATAATTATTCAAAACAAAAAACCAAAAAGTATCATAAAAAGTTTATTATGTGCAACTATAATTAAACAGCGAAAAAAAATGGTGAAGCTTAAACGTAAGAAAATGTTAAATCGATTTTTTATACTTCGGCTGTACACACAACAAGCAAATTTTTCCTTCTAAGTAAATACTTACGTCTCCTCGAAGAGATCGTGTTCGTCGTGTCCATTTAAAACTTTAATGAATCAGAAAAAATAAATTTTGTAAAAGAAAAAATCCAAAGAAATTAGATTCCTAGCAATATTTATGCGCTGATTCTAAAAATCACAACAGCAGGCAACTTTTACCTTCTCAAAAAATAAATACGTTCTCCTCGAATAGATCGTGTTCGTGGTGTCCATTTAAAACTTTTTTGAATCAAATAATTTAATTTTTGTTAAAGAAAAAATCGAAATAAATCAAATCCCGACTAATAATAACATAATTTCTCCCTTGATTTTATTCAAATTTCATAGTTTTAGTTTCATTTTTTCAACATCATTTATTTTTGCAGCAAAAAAAAATACAGTAACGCTTAAAATTTTAAAAAACAACAAAAAAATGATTTATAAATTATTAAAATAAATTTCATCATCGTCCTCGCTTTTGTTATCTTTTTCCTTTTCATCGTTGAATTTGATTCCAGAAAAAAATTCCAATGGACTTTCTTCCATGGCTCTTCGTTCATCAGGTGTGAAATCATCGATGAGTTCGAGATATTTTTGGATTTCTGGAACTTCAAGCTCATCAATTTTATTTAAAACATAATCCCCTGCGGCTTCAAGAAATCTTTGAGAATCGAGGAAATCAGCTTTAAACGTAAAATCTTTAAATTCTTCATCGGTGAAAGAATCAAAAACGGATTTAGTAAATTCTTGATCCTTTGGAGATTCGGGAAATTCAAAATGATTATGAAGTTCAACAAATTTTTCTAATTGTTTTTGATTCATTTCAACATCGATGGTTCCTTTATTATCCGTATGTTGAGTAACATTTTTAAGGATGGAACATGAATTAATTACGCGAGGACCAACTTCAATAGTAAAATCAGGCGAAGCAATGGATCGAAGAATAATTTTTGTTGCTTCTTCTAATGGAACAATAACGATATTACCAGCAGCAACAGAAGTATCAGTGGCCATATTGTAGCAGAAAAAAAAAGAAGAGGAGAAGTCGAGAAAGTAAAATATATTAATGAGATAGCAAAAAAAAATTTAATAATGGAATATGAGTTATTATTGTTATTGTGGCATGCCACTATATGTATTTATGTATCCATTCTTGCTTTATGGATAAAGAGGGATTCCTTTAAGTTATTTTTAAACAATAAATTTGTTTTAAGGCTGTATGAGAATAACTTATTTTTCTACTAATTTTTAGATTGAACTAAAAATGCGGTCATTTTTGCTATATGTCTTTGAATGACAAGTTAAATTTCCATCACTTTTTTTAATATCCTTCAACTTCGATTCTTCTTTGCTGTTGCAATATATTTTTTTTATTATTGCATCAAAACTTTACTTTCATAGATTTTTTTTCTCTCGATTTTTATTTTATTAAATCACATTTAGAAATAATAAATTATTATGTCTCGAGCTCTTCGAATTAGAGAGCAAATTGATGATATAATCAAAAATGAAATATTAGTTGCTGATTTGAAAATAGTAAATCCCCCTTCTTCTTTTCCATTCCTTGAATATATAATAAATTTGAATGATTTTTAGCTTCCATCAAATTACAACTTTGAGATACCAAAAACCATTTGGAAAATACGTGATTCAAAGGCAACACTAGGTATTTGGTTAAATAATTTTATTGGAACAACAAACTAAAAATGCCAATTTTTAGTAGCTTTACAATTCCCCGAAGGTCTTTTGATGTATTCTTGTTTGATTGCAGATATTCTTTCAAAGCATACTGGATGTGAAACAATTATTATGGGCGATGTTACATATGGAGCATGTTGCGTCGATGATTATACTGCTCGTTCGCTTGGTAATGCTTACTATAGTAATTACATAAATTATAACAACAACCTCTTTCGTTTTAGGTTGCGAATTACTTGTGCATTACGGGCATAGTTGCCTCGTCCCCATTCAAGATACAGCTGGAATTCAAATGTTGTATATTTTCGTAAACATTGATGTTAGTCTTAGTCATTTTTTAAACGTCGCCGAATTGCATTTGAAAGGTCTTGGTATTTTGGCCCTTGTTAGTACTATTCAATTCGTTGCTTCTTTGCAAGTGAGTTTTTTTATTTCATTCATCTCAATTATAAATTTCTTTTGCTTTTGAGATTGTCAAAAAGCAGTTACAAGAAATAGGTATCGATGTTATTATTCCCCAATGCAATCCTTTGAGTCCTGGTGAAGTTCTTGGTTGTACTTCTCCTAAACTTCCCGATTCTGTTGGAGCTGTTGTGTAAGCTTTTTGTTGTTCGTTTTATCCAATATTTGAATATTCATAATTTAAGTTACTTGGGCGATGGTCGATTCCACCTTGAATCGGTGATGATTCAAAATCCCACTTTGCCCGCATTTCAATACAATCCTTATTCGCGAAAACTTACAAAAGAAGAATATGGATTTGAGCTAATGGTTAAGAATCGAAAAATGGCCGTGGATGTAGCACGAAAGAAGCAATGTTTCGGGTTGATTCAAGGCACTATAAGACGACAAGGAAACACCAGAATATTTGATGATCTTGAAGATAAACTTGTTGGAAAGCAAAAAGAATTTGTTCGTATTCTCCTTTCAGAAATTTTTGTTAACAAGTTGGCATTGTTTAAAGGAGTTGAATGGTTAGTTATTCTTACATTTTGTTTGCTAATTTATATGACGACGATTGTAATTTTAGTTTCGCTCAAGTTGCTTGTCCACGTTTATCCATTGATTGGGGACTTTCGTTTAAAGCCCCTTTGCTGACACCATACGAACTTGCTTCAGCATTAGATTACACGAAATTTACAATGCATGAATACCCCATGGACTTTTATGCTTATGAATCCCGTGGACCATGGACAAACAACAATGAAAAGCATCGTCCCAAAAGAGCTCCTCGAGCTCATTTATCTGTTAAATCTTCTTAGAATGCTATTTTGTTTGTTGTTATATTTTTTTTTGTTGATTTTGTTACAAATTATCAAGGAAAGTGTTTAAAAATAAAATCGAAAATTGCACAAATTCAAAGTATGATTCCAAAAAGATAGTTCAATATATTTATTTCCAAGTTATTCCTTTTCGATTTGTTTAATTTTTTCATTTTGGTTTACATTGAATTTACCAAATAAATTTATTGTATCCATTTTTTCTTGCATATATTTCTTTCCACTTTTTTTAAACTAACAGTGAGGACTTGCACAAATACATTTAAAAGTTAATTGAATAAGGAAATCTTCATTGATTTCTTGGAAATATCTTTTTTTTAAGCATTACCACATATATTTTTCTTTCATTTTTAATTTTTCTCTCATCATTTTATTTTTTGCAATTTTTTGAATGTCTTCCTTCCATTTTACTTTTATCCTTGAGACTTACTTATTTGTATTAAAAAAGTGTAGGTTGTTTATTCCAAAATTTTTCAGTCATCTGTGGGTTTAATTTTGGATAAAAAAAATAAATACGTGACGAGTAAATAAATTTGATAATCTTCCTTTCCGGCAAAAATGACACAGTAATTATAATTTCATTTAATTTAAAAAAAATTTGCGTTACAAAAAAAATTATTTTATGGATTCAAATTAGGATTATTTTTTGTTGTTGCAATAATACACATTCATATTTTTTGGAATGGCTTCGATGTTGAATAGTGAATGAGTCTCAGAGAAAAAAATGTGTTGTTATCTTCTTTTTTTATTTTTTATGTTTTTTTACTTTTTATAAATTAAATTAAAAAAACGTAGGCATAGAAAAATTTGTAGTTTTTTATGGAAGAGGCTGAATCCATACAAAACATTATTCGAATGTAAAAAACAACAAACAAAAAAATGTTGCAAAAAAAAAAAAAGAAAAGAAAAAGGTAACACAGAAAAGTTATTGGTTCAATTTCATAATTACGAAGAAAAAAAATTAATAACCATTTTTTGAAATATAATAAAAATTGTGTTTTTTTTTTCAAATGGCCGGCCTGCTTTTAATTACTTTAGGACGCGGGACAATAATTAGATATGTTTTTTTACAACGAAATTTATGTGAGCTTTTTTATGTAAAAGATCTGGAGAGAGTGACAATATGCAACGAATGAGTCACATTATTACCATTAACATTAACATCATTTCCATTTAAAATGTTATTTATCGTTGAAACATGAGATGGCTTTTTTAAACAAAACATTCGAATAACTTTTTTTCTTAAAGTTGGATTAAATATTGCATAAACGATTCCAACGCATCCATGACTGGATAACCATGCAATTTGGCCCACTACAGCTATAAAAGCTGGAGCAGGAAAGAATTGAGTGTAAACCTAAAAAATAAAAATAAAATAAAAGAAAATCATACAAAATTAACATACATAAACTAATCCTGCAACAAACATAGCGGTGCAAATAATTAATGATTGAATGAAAGTTTGACTTTGAATTTTATTCATTTTTGTTGTATTTGTTCTTTTGGTTTTTAAAACAAGGATACCACAAATCCAAAGGTATTCGATTAACAGAGTTGTTACAAAAATTAGATTATAACTTGAGTGAATGTTATGGGGATACTGAAAATGAAAAACTTTTTTAGCTTTTTCTAACTAAAATTTTACAAAAAAAAGACGCTTTTCAAGAAGTCCAAATTTTCTGAATTTTCTAAAAATCACTAAAGAAGTTTCGCAACAAAAATTTCATCGTTTTTTACTTTCTGTTTTGCTTCCAATTGCAACAATTTCTATAAAATAACTTTTAAAAAAATATCTCACATTGACACTATCAACCGTTCCATTTCGTTCTGGCAATCCAGCATATGGATCAAAAAACACCGCATAAGCATGGGAGCTAAAAGTCACGGTAGTATGAAACCAACTAAAATAAATAAACGATGCAATTGGAAATAAAAGCCATAAATAAGTTTTTCTTCCAGAAAAAAGTTGTTGAGCATAATTTGGATTTGTGAGGTCTATGCAACGATTGAGACCAAGTATGAGTACTGTTACAGTTCCACCACCCCAGCAAGCAACTCCAATGGAACCAGAAATATAAAGCAAGTTTGGACTCAAACAATATATTAAACCATAAAATGCAGCATAACCAAAAATCAAACCACTAATTGGAATGCAAACCAAATCGATAAAGCCAAGGAATAACATGATCTAAATAAAAATTAAGAATAAAACTTTTTTTATCGAATGTGTGAGCGAAAAGTTAAAAAGCATAAAAATAAAAATATTTTTCAGAATTCATTAACCTGTTTTTTTTAAACGCTTCAGTTTTAAAAAAGTTTGTTATTTTGGAAATGACTCAAAATCTTTGCACAAAAAAAATCTTGGATTCTAGAGTTGCTCTCAATCTTGTTTTTTTTTCAACTTCAAAGCTTACACTTTTAAAAAAATATGTGCATACCTTATAACAAGAATATTTGGTTAAATCAGATTTTAACATTACAACCACAAATGGAAAATAAGTTACCTAAAAGAAATAAATTTTAAAAGTGAACAAATAAATATTCCATTTTTTGATCGAAACTTACAAAATAAAAAATTCCTAACCCACAGTAAATGGATCCAATAAATGCATTTGGTTTAGCAAAACTTTGGGCACTTCTTTAGTATCGACACTCCCGCATTTTTTTTTATTTTTTTCATTCTTTTTTTTCCATTTTTCTTTAGAATTAATATTATTATATTTTTGCAATACATTTTTGGAGAATTCAAGATAACTTAATTTATAAATAGTATGATTCTTTTTGGGGTCCAGATTCTTTATTGGTTCGATATATTTTCTTGGTTGAAAATACATATTAGGATCTATCCTTTGACTATTGGAATTCTTGAATCTTATAGAATTACGCTTTATTGAATTATGGATCCTTAGATCATGAATCTTTTAAAAACTTTTTAGTTTTTGGATCCTTTAACTTTTAGGATCTATGGATCAAGGATCTTTTAGAATTACGGATCCTTTGAATCCTTTAACTTTATGGATCCTTGGATCCTTTAGTCATGGATCCATCAATCATGGATCTTTTGACTTTTTGGATCCTACTTTATGGATCCTTAGGTTAAAATCCTCTAAATTTATGGATTTTCAATTGTATTTGGATTTTTAATTTTTTCGAATATTTTTTAATATTTTATTATTATTGGATCCTTCGATATTGGTCCTCATCAATATATTTTATCCTTTTTTCTCTTATTTTCCTTTAACATTTGATGTTCTTTAATTTTTTTCGATCCAAGAAATGATCCTTTCAATAACCTCAAGTTTTAAAAAAAAAGTTATGAAGCTTCCGTAGTCGAGCGGTTAATGATTTGACCGTCCGATCTGGCAGTTTCATATAAAAGTTCGATTCTTTCAATAGTCGAAAAGAATAAAAAAAAATAAAAAAATGCGGGAGTGTCGATACTAAAGAAGTACCAAACTTTGCCATTCTGCTTCACTTCTTTTGGAACAATTATATAAAGTTTTCATAATTTCGGGTTTAAAAAAATATACATTCATTTTTTAAAATTTTTATAATAAAAAGTTTTCGAAGATGATATCGCACCTTCGTTTTTTGTTATTAAACTGAATTTACCACTAATGACAAAATACGTATAAAAAAAAGGTTTTTATATTGTTTATTTAACCGTGTATTTTTTTTCAAGCATATAAATTGTTTGTTTCATTACTCATTATTGCTGCTTTTTGACGTCATAAAAAAATTGGTGTTAATTAACTTTTTTCATTTATTTGTTAATTATTAGAGCTTCACCGAACTTTTAATATCTAAATAAGTGTAAAAATTATGTTCTTTAGAAAATGCTTGGTGACGTATACAAAATCTTTATTATTTTCGTTTAAGTAAAAAAGAAAATAGTATTCTTTATTTTTATTTTTGACACTTTTTTGATTTTTTTTCTTATTTTTTAGCTAAAAAATTTATTGTACTACGTTTTCGACATTTTATTTTTTCAAAATTAGTCATATTTTAAAATATAAATCTGTTTTTTATTTTGTTTGCTACATTTTTAAATCCACTTTTGGAACTCTGACATTTTTGTTTTCATTCATAAACAATTCTAAACCGCCATCGGATTTATAATTCTTAATTTGGATTTTATTCATCCGTCAAAAAAATAAAATAGAAAAACAAAGCAAATTTGGCCATTTTAAAGGTTTATGAAACACTGTTAGAAAATCCTTTAAAAAAATAAATATAAAAAACAAAACCTTTTGCAAGACCGGATGTCCTTGAAAAAAAATGTTTAGTAAACACAAAAAACGGAAATATGTTTCATCGGTTTTTTATATAAAAAAAAAGAATTAACAAGTGTAGGCGACATTTATGGATGGATTCAATAGAAAAACAAAAAAAAAAGTAAGCAAAACATTTCAAAAAAGGTCAAAACTATTTTAATCATTTTTAAAAAATTAAAGCTTAATGAACAAAAAAAATTTTAATTGTTTAGCTACTTACTGTAGAATTAAAGAGCATTTTATTTTCAGCAATGTGTTTTGTTGTCTAAACTTTAAAGAAAAAAGCTTTTACAATTAAAAAAGAGTTCACGTAAAGTATAGGCTTGAATGGAAAGAAAAATTCCAAATCAAAAAAATGCAATTCGCTTCAGACAAATTTAACCATTCTTTATGCACATTTTTTACAATGTCCATGACACACAACGCTTTAAAAATGAGTCAAAGGCGGAGTATAAAATGGCCAAACGCAGCGTGCAATTTTTGGATTATTTAACTATTTTTTAATAGTTAACGACTAATTTAAAAATCTGGAATGGGTTTTAAAAAAATCTGTTCCAAGCTTTCTTTAAGTTAGGTCATTAGCTACATTTTCGTGCAAACAGAATTGAATTTCATGGAAAAAACAAAAAAAATCCGGTCCAAGACTTTTTGAGTCCACTGCTACTCCGCCACTATTGCGCTGTGGACCAAGAAATAGGGAGAAAATGATTATGTTGTTGTTTTTTTACAATAAATTTTATTTCCAACATTAGCGTTTTATTGCTTTATTTGGGACTCAATTAACTTTTCATATTTATTTTAATAATAGCGAAACTCAAGGATAACTATGCAAAGTAATACAAAAAAAATAAAACAATTGAATCAACAAAAACTAAAAAAAATAATGTTAAATTTTTTTTAAAAATTGTAAATGATTGCCAATCGAAAAAACTAAAGACAGAAAAGCAAATTAACAAAAAAAATGAGTTTAATTTATTGTTCTATTATTGTCACCATTTGTTAAAAAATGTTTCCTTTTTCTTTAGTGAATGGCATTTATATTTTTGCAAACTTGTGTACCGCGGGTAAAAAATAATTGTGAGCTTATTTTTTCTTCAACAAAAAAAGGTTTTGCTTTTTTGGCAGCTGTTTTAAGTTTAATGTACATTATTTCTTGTAAATTCTTTTTTTAGCATAAATAATTCTGTAAGATTTATAGGATTCCTTTTCAAATCAAATAGCAAAGTTTTTGTAGGCATAAACAAAATACTTTTAACTGCCTTTATTTTTTTAAGAAGCTCAACGCAACAAAATAACTTTATCAAAGTCATTAAAATTCTTTGATAAACATTTTTGCGTCAATAAATACCCAATAAAATATTTTTCATTATTTATTTTCGTTTACTTTTGTGACTTCTGCAAAATTTTGTGGAATTTTAGCAATAATGTAAAGTCATTAGACTGGAGTTACTCTTTTTATAATTCTTTATTTATTTGCTTTCTTGAATACTATAAAAATTTCAAAAGAAAAACATAAAAATAAAAGTCGTCAAAAAAGGATGCCAAAAAGTGAAGAAAAAAAAAACACTTTTATAATCAAAGAAATGCGGCTTTGTGTCGTCATTCAATCTGGGGATGAGTAATAATGCATCGCCGCTTTTAAAGCCTTTTTTCCAACGTTTAGCTGCAACCGGTGCGCGAAAAAAATGGACAAAGAGAATCCAAATAAATGAAAGAAAAAAATATCACGCATTGTGAAATTCTTTTTGCATACAGAGATTATTTTATGGTCGCCGCGCGATGGAAAACAAAACGATTTTGCTGTGAAAAAATGAAATAGCAATAATTTTTTTTTATTCATTCTATGTTTTCATTTTCCTTTTTTTTGGTGAGACCTTTTGCATTTCTCTTCTTTTTTTTTGAATGTTTTATAAATTTTTTTTATTTTTTTTAAAGTCTTGAGCTTCTTCTAGCTGGGAAATATTTTTTATCAATACTTAAAGGACCATATTCATTTGCTTCTTTTTTCAAACATCGCGGCTGGTTATTCGACCACGCAAAGTGTGGGCACTTGTGGGGTCGAATAACCAGCCGCGAAGTTTGAAAAAAGAAGCAAATGAATATGGTCCTTTAACGGAATATTATAAATGTCGACGACAACCAATTATTTGTAATTTAAGAAAGTATAAGAGAAAATAAATTAGCCCCATCTTCCGCTTACTCAGTATGTATATCATTTTTGATGTATTTGCGATTGACAATAAATATTTAAAAAAATATAACCATGGAAAATTCGGGTGTATCGGAATCATTGAAAGATTTACAAAAATCACATTAACGAATCATAGGTATCGACCAACAATATTTTAAGTTACCATGGAAATTTAAATCTTTTCAATCAATTTTAGAATCCATTGAAAAAATTGAAGGATTTTTTTTCAATTCTCGACAACGTTCAAGATTTTACATATTTTTTTTATTAGATATCCATGGTTTAAGAACTGATAGCTGCTGCTGTATTGGGAAAAAAGCAAATAAAACAAATTTTCGTTTTAGAGCCACGAAGAAGAATAAAAAAAGGGTAAATTATTTTTTCTTGGTTTTTGGTACTTTAGATTTGTAATATTATATAAAAAAGAATTTAAGCTAAAAATTTAAGACAATGGCTCGTCATAAAATAATGCGAATGAATAAACACTTATAAAAGATTAGAAAGATAGATTAAAGTTTGGATAAAAAAATAACACCAGAGATGCATATTATTTTATACCAGATGCGCAATCGCCGCCGCTGCAAGGATCGCGTTACAAGCATTTACAGATAAAACACATCGAGACAAAAAAGAAAAAAATTCATTTTTTTTATTAAGGCCTTTTTTAAAACCAAATACCTTTTTGCGTTTAAAAAGGTTCAACACCTTTTAGATTTTTTTGAACAAAAAAATGAATAACAAAAAACAACACTTTTTTGTTTTTTCCCTTTTTTCATTTCTATCCAAATCAGCTTTCTATACCTTTTTGGTATTTAAAAAAAAAGCCGCCATCATCATCACTAAAAAAGTTATTTTAAAGGCAATGGACTCCAACAGTAACATTTTTTTTGTATGGAAAATTTTTATTTTTCTTTTTTTGGATCGTATATAAGGAAAATATAATCACGCGAATGCGCGAAAAAGTCACAGATAAAAAAAGTGTACTTGTTTTAAATTTGATTTGATGCCTGTTTGTTTCGAATGTCATAATAGCGTTATTTTTTTAGGTCTGCGAAGGATTTTAATTTTAAAAAGGCCAAGAAATTTTTTTTTCTGCGTTCATTTATTTTTGCCCCTTTTTCCTTAAATCGATTGCCAAAAAATAGTTATTTTGTAGAAAAAGAAAATGACTGAATAAATAGTTTTTGAAAGAAACCAAAGAATTTCTTATTTTGATAATTGTATTTTAAATTTCGATGCAGAGCAAAAACAATTCGATATTACTTCGGAAGATGATGGTATTTTTTCTATAAATATTTGCTTCTTTTTTTATTATTATTTTTGTTTGTAGGATTAGAAATAAATATTACGAATTTCACTCACAACTTTTGTAGAAAAAATGTAAGTTTTCAAATATTTTTATTCGAAGTATGAAACGTTTTTTCCAATCTTTGTTTCAGAATATTTTCTGCGTATTTGAAAATGAAAACTGCGGCTTTACAATCATTTTTTCCAATAAACAGCGATGCGATGAAATTATTGATTCATATAAAAAATTAAAAGTGAGTTCTTTTCTGTCAAAAAAGTAAATAAAACTTATATGTTTTTTTTAGAAATCATCCGCAAATGGTTTTGTTATCAATAATTCCCCAGCGATTCTTCGACTATTTTTAAGCCATCTTTTTTATGAAATTCAAACAAATAAAAACCCTTTAACACGCTTGGTTCAAATTTCAAATGAAATTATTGGTTCACTTTCTGATAAAGAGAAGCTAGAATTCCAGGATATTCTTCCTGACCAAAAAGTTAAACCTACGAAAATGGAAGATATTATTGATTTGACATTGGATGATGATGAAGTAAAAAAGGAGTAAGTTTTTTGAATTTCAAAATTCAGTTTTCTTTTTTGTCACCCATTCTATTTTTCTTAAAACATTTTATAAACCTTGTGAAAAAATTTGGCGTAGCCTAAATTGCCTTAATTTATTTTTTGAAAAATTTCGAATTTAACCATTGAATTGCATTTTTTCATAATTCAAATTTCTTTACTATTTTTATTTTACACTCTTTCATTTTTAAGACCTTCTTCTATTTCTATGAATATTTCTTTTCCTGAGATCGACTTTACTTCAGAATATAATGACAAGGACCAAAATGTGGATAGTGAAAATATGTAAGACAAACAAACTTATTTCTAAAATTATTTAATATGTAAATAATTATAGAAATGTGGACCAACAAATTTCTGCAATCTCATTAAAAAGAAAAATCGCCGTTGTTGAAAGAAATACTTTTTCGCCTGAAAATATTTCAAACATTTTTGATGGAGCATCAAAATTAAAAAAGCAAAAACTTATTTCACTCGAAGAATTTTGCAAGCCGCAAAAACTCAGTGAAAAGGTTAAAGTTTCTGATTTAGATTTTGAGCAATTATTGCAAAAAGGAATAAATGCCATGGGTCCCAATTTTGATGCAAACAATGAACAAGAAGAAAATCAACAAATTACTTTGACGGCACCATTAGCGGATAGATCGGATTTTATTACCGCTGTAATTCGTGTATCTGAATCACTTCGCCCATCATCGTCAAAAATGAAAACGAAAAAAGCGCCGAAAGAGATTATTAAGATAAGCAATTTTAAACTTGAATTTAGGGTCTGGGTATTTCGAGGCAAAGCAATCAAAAAGGCAGGCAGGGTATTTCAAGGCAAAGCGGGGTATTTCAAGGCAAAGCATGGTATTTCGAGGCAACGCAGGGTAAATCAAGGCAAGCATGGTAAATCGAGGCAAAGCAGGGTATTTCGAGGCAATTAAAAAAGCAACGGCTATAAAGCGCTAACTAATTTTATTACTCTTTCTGGTGCATTACATTTATCGAGATTTCGAAATACTTAAAAACCAAATTCTTCTTCCTATTTTCTCATTCCAATCATTCATATATAGCTAAAGCCATTAAAGACTTCAAAACCAAAAATTATTTTATAGCAATAGATTTTCATCCATGCTTGAAGTTTCAATCAACTTCTTTTTGCCTATCAAAGGCTATAACAAAATTTCTTTCTAAGTTTTGTTAATGAAACCCGGCAAGATTCATTTCCAAATTACTTCGATAGAAAATATGTTAAACATTAAAAAATCAAATCAAAGCTTTTATTTTGATTACAAGAGGAAGGAAAAGGTGAATTGAATTTTTCTGACAGACAACAAAAGAAAAGTCAATTTTCGGTTCAAAATTTGCATTTCTTATGTTGTCTGTCAGAAAAATTCAATTCACCTTTTCTTTCCTCTAGCAAGTAATTTAAAAGATTTTATTTGGTTTTCTAATGTTAAACATTTTATTGTCGAATATGTTGAAGCTTTAGGTTCCGGCAAAACCTTAAAGTTTTGACATTTGAGAAATTTCAATAAATGTTATTGAAGCCTTTGATAGGCAAAAAGAAGTTGATTGAAACTTCAAGCATGGATGAAAATCTATTGCTATAAAATAATTTTTGGTTTTGAAGTCTTTAATGGCTTTAGCTATATATGAATGATTGGAATGAGAAAATAGGAAGAAGAATTTGGTTTTTAAGTATTTCGAAATCTCGATAAATGTAATGCACCAGAAAGAGTAATAAAATTAGTTAGCGCTTTATAGCCGTTGCTTTTTTAATTGCCTCGAAATACCCTGCTTTGCCTCGATTTACCATGCTTGCCTTGATTTACCCTGCGTTGCCTCGAAATACCATGCTTTGCCTTGAAATACCCCGCTTTGCCTTGAAATACCCTGCCTGCCTTTTTGATTGCTTTGCCTCGAAATACCCAGACCCTTGAATTTATTGTCAAAACTTATGGCCACAAAAATCGACAATTAACAATTTATGATCCTGAAAATGTGGAACTATGCTATATTTATAATTTTGAAAAATCACAAAAAGTATTTTATTGTACAAATTGTGAATTACTTGGGAAACGTGTTACACTTAAAATTCATGGAAGAATCTCCAAAGTAATTATGGTTTCATATGGCACAAACCAGCATATTTGTAAACCGCAAAAAGAAAGAACAATATTTCATCAAATAGAAATTAATAAAAATAAAAATGGAAAAATTGTGGGCTTAGTCATTTTTGATAATGGCAATAAGTATTTCTTCTATTCTGTTTGGGGTACAACCTTTCGCTGTCGCGGTTGTTATTCTGACGATAAAAATATATGCAATGTTTTACTTTTTCAAAAAACTACTGGAGAATACTATTCTAAATCCAACTATGGTGAACATACTTGCAACCCCTTGAAATATTCAGCTGATAACATTTGAAAAAGGGTTCGATTGGATTTTGGTGTTCAGGAGCAGTAATAAATAAAAAGAAGTTTTGGATTGTATTTTTCTTTATATTTATCATCCATATTTTTAAAAAAAAGATATTTTGACTTTACAAACTAAATTTTTTAGTTGTTGTATTAAAGCTTTATTAACGGACAAAAAATAAAACTATATAATACATTTTGTGTGGATAATATTATTCCTAACAAAACATTCAAACCTTAATTACCACATTTTTTTCTTACAAAATAAAGAAATGAATTTCTGATTGATTATATTGAATTTAAATCAGATTTCCCTCTTTCTTTTATTCCGTTTGCTATTCCAAGACAAAATGGAATCCATTCGTTGGGTTTAGTTCATTAATGAAATAGAAATGTATTTAAGAATGCCATCGCACTTTCCATTTCTTATTTTTTAATATTTGATTTTTTATCTTTTTACATTTTTGACGTGAATTATGTAATTCAGTAAAAAAGCTGCTTTTTCCAAAGCCAAAGGTGTTTTTTTCTTTAACTAAAACAAAGATGAAAAACAATGTCATTAGTTTTTTTTACTAATGAAAGAAAAAATGGAACATATGAATCAATGTCTTAATTTTAAGTCTAACGACTTTCTGCCATTTTAATAAACATATTATTTTCGATGGATATTTTTTCCGGAAGTTTCTTATATTCAAAACTACGGATTTTTAAATTAAAAATGTTTATTTTTAAACAAATAAAAAGCAACATGGATGCCATATTTTTGCTATAAAAGAAAAAAGAAGAAGCTTCCGGATGAAATATTTTATTCTATTTTTTGAAGGGATTAAAAAAGTAATAAAATTGCGAGGGCAAATTTTAATCAAAAAATGTAAAAAAGTGTAAATCTTTTAACAATGATAAAAAGTCTTTTTCCGTTCGCTGATGTCTATTCAAAAAATTCGCACCTAACTTTTCTTGGAATATGAATCTTTAATTAAATAAAATAAGAATAAATTCCGGCTGCCACGGATTATCAAGTACAAAAGATATTTGTTCATTGCAAAAAAAATAATAAAAAAGAATATTATGATTTTTTGCTTTTGGAAAAAATAAAAAAGATACGGTAAAATGGAAAGAATTTCTGGAGGAGCTTCAGAGGATTTTAAAAATTAAATGTTTAAAGACACAAAAATTTTTTCTTTTGTTTTAAAAAAAACCAGCAAAAAATGTAGCTAATTTTGAAAAGAAAAGTTTTTTGATTTTTAGAATGATATGATATTGTTGTGTTTTTTACGGTATTGTCTTCAGTATAAAAATACTATTTTTAGCAAAGTATGAATGCGACTGATATTCTTGTGTAATAAAATTCTTTTTTGAATACTGTGAATCAAAAATTCGAAGAAGGTCTAAATAAATAAACAAAAAAACTGAGAGGTGAGTTGTGGTTAGCGAATTATTTGTTTTTTTATGAAATCATTGTGCTCCAATATTGTAGACACGATAAATCTATTTTGAAAAAAAAGACCGATGCTCTCTGTCTTTTCTCTTTGTGACCAATGAAATAAAAAAAATCAACAACGCAATTAAAATTTGATTTTTATTTCAGTGTCAATGAAACTATTTTTTTATACGACAAAAAACTACATACGTCATTTTGTGAACTTTTTTCAATCTTTGTTTTCAATTAAAAAATTGATTACCTTCAAAAGGACAGGACGGAAGTCAAAAGTTTCCGCAAAAAAAAAGAAAAACAACTTTGATCGATCAAATGCACTGAAAATATCTGATGTTATTGTTTCTAAAAATAGAGTTTGTTTGTTCGTAAAAGAATCAATCTAAAGGTTAGCGAGAATAAATTCAATTTAACCAAACATAAAATTTTCTTTTTTTCCTTTTGTCTAACGAAAGGCGAAAAAAAGGATTAGCATATTTTTTTGTTATGGTGAAGTTCGAAGAATGTTTTGAAAACAGTGTTGTGCCTCGAAATAGCAAAGTATAACACACCTAATAAAGAAAGCAAGATAATGATGAATTGTATCACTAACATATTTTATTTAAAAAAAAAACTAATCCTCGAAAACAATATGAATGCTAGTGACCCTAAATCTTATCGTATTCTAATTTTGCAATGCTTTAGTTAATCTTTGATCAAGAAAGAATTCAAGATCGATAAAAAAAAAATAGGCATGGCATAAAAACACTTATAGCCGAGTATTTGGCATTTGACTCAAATTTTGTTTAATTTATTTTCGCCTTTCATGCACGCTCGATTTCTAGTGTCATCCTTAAAGGGCAAGATTTGTTATTCTCTTTTCTTTTTTTGTGTTTTTTGTTTTTGGGTAATAAAGAGAAATTGATTTGAAATCTCTCTCACTCGTTTTAAATTATTACAAACTAGAAAAGACGCGCGCCTTCGGCGCGCCAGTAACTGCATAGTACATTATGTTAAGATAGAAAACGGTGTTGCCAAAATAAAATTTATTACAAAAAAATATTCATACATTGATATATATAATAAAAAACAAAATACATGGATGATCATAAAGTCCAAGTTCAAGAGCAACATTTCCTTTATTACTTTTATGCTCAAAAAAAGAGTTTTCATTTTTTCGTAATCACTTTGTATAAATTTCTGAGTAAAGTTGATGATCAAAATCATTTGAAGACATTCATTTACCATTCATAACAGAAAATAGACATAACAAATCTGAAAAAATAAAAGATTATATTTTGTCTAATTAAATTTTAAACGACTTACCGTTGATAAAACATACAGAACCCCAAGCTTGGGGTGCTGCATCCCACAACAAAGGCTATGCTCCTTGATTATTTAATTTAGTCTACTTTAAATTTATACATATTTTATATTTAGTTTATTCGATGATTTCCTTATAAACATAATTTTTAACCGTTTGATTTAGCCGCTGTTTTCCTAAATATAGTTTTAATGCACTCCAACGTTTTACTCGCGAACATGCTACATACATTTGACCGTGGTTGAAAACATCTTTCCTTAAATCAATCCCTGCGTTTTCGAATGTTCCTCCTTGAGATTTATTTATAGTTATGGCAAAAGCAATTTTTATAGGAAATTGACGGCGAGATAAAGTGAAGGGGTAAATTTCTTCGTTATATAATAGAATTCTATGAATGAAAACTGTCTCACCTTTTTTATCGCCTGTCAATATCTTACATTGTAAAGAATGATTTAGTAAACCCATCACTAAAAGCCTTGTACCATTGCATAGACCCTCAGATATGCTCAAATTTCTAATAAGCATTACAACGGTATTTTTACGTATTTTTAATTCATGTGGTGGTAGAGAAGTGGGATTGAGACTATTTAGATATTCTTGAGTTAAAAGTTCTTGCATGCCTTCCCCATCAACTGCAGTATCAATGCTTGTGTAAACTTTTTCGGTAGAAGCTTGCAAGAGTTGAACTACTTCCTGATTCAATTCGTCTTCATCGGCGTTTCGTGCAGATAAAATGACTGAATTAGAAACTTCTTCAAAACGATTTTGTTGTATTAGCATGCTATAAATTTCTTCAACCAAGCTATTTTCCGTAGTAAGTTCTAATGGTACTTCCATATTATCGTTCTCATCATTTAATTTTCCTTCACCTATTTGCAACAAATAATTAGCAAATTCTGTTTCTTGAGGATCTGCACGCATATTTTGGCACAAAGTAAGTTTTTCAAAATGCTCCCAAAGACAGCTAAATTTAATTGACAAACTTATGCATTCTGATCGAGTTCCATTTTTTCGAACTGGTAATAATTGCCGAAAATCACCCCCAAGTATTACAATTTTTCCACCAAAAGGTTCATCAAGTTTTGTAAGATCTCTTAAAAATCTGTCCATAATTTCAAGCGCGTATTTTGGTGCCATTGGTGTTTCATCCCAAATAAAAACATCTGTCTTTTTTAATTTTTCAGCTTGTTTGCAACAGGGAGTTAAACTTGAATTTGAATCAGAATAAAGAGGAACAGGCAATCCCAATGTTTTATGGCAAGTTTTTCCTTCAGGTAACAAAATTGCTGCAACACCTGTGAAAGCCATTGTTTGTACGATTTTACCCTTAGCTCGTAACATATGCCATATTGTTTTATATACATACGTTTTACCAGATCCTCCAGGACCATCAATATAGAAAAGTTTTGGAATAGGGCCTTCGAACATTTCAGTTAACATTTTACTTGAGTTTAAGATTTTATCAACGATATTTCTTTGTTCACTATTTAATGTTGAATACATCTGTTCACCAATGCGTTCATCCAAAATAGGATCGTAAACATCATAATCTGGGTCGAATATAACATCTTGATTCATTGTTGGAAAATCTTTTAAACTTTTATCTTCCTTTTCCAACAATTTGCTAATTTCCCGATAAGCTTTTTGAATGGCTATTTCAATAGGATTATCTCTTGCAAAGTCATCGGCCATATCTTCTTTAAATTGTTCCCATAAATCTTGTGGGGATAAAGGATGGCAATGAATCAAAAGTCTTACGAATAATGAACGCATCTGATAAGGCAACATGGAAACACGCGCTTCTTCAAGAACTCGATACCATTCTTTGTCATCTTCGACAAACCCTAATTCCAAGCAAGCTTTGGTAAAAGTTTGGCAAATTTTCCCATCAACCGTTTTTAAATTATCATAACTTTCTGCACCTTTAATATGATTTAGGAGGATTCGAAGATGGAAAAGTTCCTGGTTTGTGGGACTTACATTATACATTCTACCGATAACATTAAAATGTGATTTTCTAATATCCCATTGGAATTTCTTCTTATTTTTGGTACCATCCGAATTTGTTAAAATTTGATTAGAAACAGGTTTCCATGTGTAATGTTCGGGTATTTCAGCGTAAAGGAAGTTTTTAGCATTAATATCTCTTTTATTTAGCTCAAAGTAATCAAGTAGCATCGTTTTTGCGTCTAAAGCAGCTTGTAAGCTTTCCGTATTATCAGCGTCAACAAAATTTACTGTTTGTTCATTAAGTAAATGAAGGGGTAATCTAGTTATGGAATGACTTTGTTTATGCAATTCATAACCGAAAATGCGCCAAGCTGCTTCTGCGGCACCCATATATCGAGTATTTAAAAATGATTCACATTCGTCATACTGAACAACCCCATCTACAATTTTAATGGCAGCTGAGTCATGACCTTTAAAAATATATTTATAAAGATATTTAACCGCTTTTATAGATGAAACAACTTCAACGTTAATGTGACAATTCATTAAAAGAAGCAAATTTGGACAATGTGGAACAACATATTGATTATCCGCGACAAATCCTGATGATTTTGTTACTGATCGACTATTATTTGGTCGTGCGTAAGTTGGGTACGCATCTTCATCAAGCGTAGTTTCTTCTTGGAAATTTTTAGGAAAATGTTTTGAACAATGACCGTCTTTTTCACACCGAAATCCGCAAGGGCCATGTATCATATGAGTTGAAACTAAATTAAAAAGGTTTGGAAATTTCTCAGGATCCGGTAGCTGAGCGCTTATATAACGATCGATAACTTCTGCTGTTCTCATTTTATAATCACCTTGTAGTGTGACTAATAAATGTGCATGAGGAAGACCCCGTTTTTGAAATTCGATGGTGTAAACAAACGCTTTACAATCGCCAAAATAACCTTTTTTTTTCGATTAAATCAACAACGTAATCTAATTTCTGTTTAAAAACTTTCGCCACTAAATCAGGCCTATCAGAAGAAGTTTGATTTGGTAAGAGATTTTCAATGATTTCTGGCCAGTTAGGATTACATGTCATTGTAATGAATAAATCGGGTTTTCCAAGTCGTCTAACAATAGTCATAGCGTCTTGATAAATTTGTTCCATGTAACGTGGTGAGCCTGTGTGTGTCGAAGGTAAAATAATTTTTGTCCCAATGGTAGTTGCATTATTTTCAATTTGGTGTTTTTTCATGAAGTCATCAATGTTTGTATAATTATCTCGAAAAATTTTACTTTGGTTGTTCCTGAGATATTCAACTCGTTCTTTAATAATTTTTAATGCAGTATCAACTAACCATTGTTGAAAAAGCCTTCCTCCATGCAAAATAGCGTTAAATTCACCGTTCCGAATAGCGATATGAAACTTGGCATAAGCATTACGGGTTATCCTTTTGTTTGAGAATAGCTTTGTCATTTCGTGGTGCCAAATCGGTTGTCCATGAGGAAAGAAAATTGGATAAAGCCATGGCTCAACGTTTTTATCTAAAGCATTTACTGTTTTAAGTTTTCTGCCTTCTTTGTCGTAAACCGTTACGTAAGAATCAGGGATTTCTCCGTCATCAGTTGTAGCAAATACTGCGGCTACTTCATTGGATGTTTGCAAATTAAAACGTCTTGGATCAACACCGGGTTTTAAACCAAAATGAAGTGATAAATTTAAAGGCTCTGTATTATTTTCTGCAGCTAAGTTTTGTTGCATTTGATATTGTTCAAATAACATTTGGAAAGCGTGGGCTTGACAGTTTATGTGGCTCAAAGTTTCAGCTAAAGTTATTGTTATATCACGATTTAAGTTTGAAAAAGTGTTTAATCGGGTTTCTACTGCTTCAAGTGGATCTACAATATAAAGCTGAGCGTATGATCTAACCTCGTCTTCTTTGTTTTGCAAAGCTGTATTAATTTGGTAATAAATTTGTCCTTGAATAACAAAAGAATATGGACCCGGCCTGTTTATTCCGAAATTTACTGTATTAGCGTTAAAAGAAGCCAAAGCATGTACATTATTATACCTTCTAATGTTATCGCGAAACTCTTGAATATCAAAAAGTTTTTTTAACTCTTCGGGGTAGGGGAGTTGTGGAGGAAAAATAATTGTACCATGTTGACAGCAATTGCTGAAAGAAAGTCCTTTATTGCTTACTTTCTCGCTTTCGAAATGACTGGCACTACAATGTTTACAATTTTGATTCATTGGGCCGAGATAATGCTGTGCCATGCTATCGTCAATAGTTTTGCCACCTGATGTTATTTGTCCTTGGGGATTGCGACTTCGCCTTTTAATGTTTTTGTTTTGTTCTCTTTGCATTGTCCTTTGATCTTCGTTAAAATTTGTTCTTAATTGTTGCATCCGGTTTCGTGTTTGTTCTCTTACTTCATCCTTTTCCACCTCTGTTCTTTGTGATCTTCTATTTCTATCTCTTTCTAAATTTTTTCTTTTTAAATCTTCTTGATGAGTAGCCTCTTGTGAAGCAGTTCTTTTAATACGTGGTCTTGTCATGTAGAGAAATAGGAAAATTAAATGAAACTATAAGGATATGTTAAAAATGTATGCTTGTAATAATATGCTTGTAATATGTAAAATGAAATATGTAACGTGTAATATGGAGTAGTTTAACTCTATAGAGACGCACTAAACCGCGTAACAAAATTTGATATAATCGTAGCAAAAACGCAAAGTCACCTTCCTCAAGCAAGCTAAAGACTAAAAATGAAAAAAATGGCGTCACTCTCATGCTTTTATCGATTTTTGAAGATTCATGCAAATTTTTTAATATACATGCTTCATGAAATCCTAAATTTGAATAGAAAGAAAGCGATTTTTATTTTCATTCTTCTGTAACTTTCCCATGAATAGTTTCCAAGCGCGCACTGACAATGTTTATTGTTGGAAAGGATTCCATTTCTCAGATGAATAAACCATTTTTTTTGGTTTGGTTTTATTATTTGTCTCTATGCAGAAATCTTTATTGAATTTTTTCTTTGAATTTTTAATTAATTTTTTTTTATCTTTTTGAAAATCAAAATGGCGTAATAGATAACTTGCTTAAAGCGGATACTAAAAGCTTAAAATGTATATATTTATTTTTTTTAACACTTTTCCCAACGAATGTAAAAAAATATTTTATCGAACAATCTGCCATCAATTTATCGTACTGTTGTTTCAAGTGAGTGGTGACTAGCATTTCCATAACATGTTTTGGATGAAATGATATTAGTTTGACATAATTTGAAAAATTTGCACAAAAAAATCACATTATGTTCAACGATTTTTTATGGTCGGAATTTTTTTATTTTATTTAATAAATATTCGAAATTTTACATTAGCCAAAGAAACGAGAGTTTATTTAAAAGTGTTCCATTACAAACAGATAAGAAAAAACATGACTTATTTTCGCATTTTTTCTCATATATTTTTTTCAACAAAAAAAAAAATAAATACATTTTCTCGTCATTTTTTTTTATAATGCCAAAAAAAATTGTTTACGAGGATTTATTTATCTAGAGATGGTGCTTCTTCTTTTATCATTTTTTTTATTTTGAAGGTTATACTTGGAAAAAGAAAAACCTTTTGAAATATAAATATAAATAAAAATATATCATCAAAAAGAAAAACAAGTGTTTTTGCAAAGAAGCCACCACCACCTCGGAGGTGACACTAAAAAGTGGCTGTTTTTATTTTCATTATTTTTAGGATTTATTTTAAAAAACAAGATGGAACAATATAAATAAAATGATAAATCTTTTTTCATTCAACCAAAAAAGGTTAAGAGAAAAAGAAGATCTTTGTTTCCTTGAAAATAAAGCCATCGAAAAAAAAAGAAAAAGAAATGGTTTAAAATAAATAAATAAAAATAAAAATGATGATACTCAAAAAAGAAAAAAAAGAAAAAGATAAATTAAGAGCAAGAAGTATGGACTTTGATTTGTTAATTATGATAAATTACAAATACGCATTTTGTAGGATACAAACCACTATTTGTGCAAATACAGTATGAAAATGGATCAAAAAAAGAGTCAAGTAAATTAAGTTAAAATTGTTTTTATTCCTGAATTTAAAAAGGTTTTGAAATTGTAAAAGTGAACTTTCATTCATCAAAGCCATAAATAACCCTGAAGTAAAGGGTTTTTAATCACATAATATTTTGTGCTATTTTTTTACGAAAAAAAATCATCGTTTTTGATTTCTTCGCAATCCGAATATTTATTTATAGTTTATGTATGCTTTAAAAATTTAAACAATAAACTAGAAAAAATTTAAAAGAAAAAAAAATCTAAATGTAGTCACCAGAGCTGTCGATTTTCGATTTTCGACGCGATTTTCGACGCGATTTTCGAAGCGATTTTCGATTTTCGATGCGTCGATTTCGATTTCGACGCATCGCTTCGATTTTCGACGCTTCGATTCGACGCTTCGATTTTCGATTTCGATTTCGACTCGACGCGTCGAAATCGAAAATCGAGACCTTCGATTTTCGATGCATCGTTTCGACGCATCGAATTTCGATTTCGATTTCGACTCGACGCGTCGAAATCGAAAATCGGGACCTTCGATTTTCGAATATTTTCGAAGCAGCATTCTTCCTATGAAATTGACTTTGACGCAAAATTTTTGTTGCCAAATATTTTTTTGCTGCAAAAGCTCAACCAATTTGCAAAATTTTTTATTATTAATGAGAGTGTAACATAACGCCGAATTTGTAAAAACCCCGAATATTGAAACTTTCAGAATATGATTATTTTAAACCTATTTAGCTAATTTCGAAATCAGAAATACTTGATATAAAGGCACTTAAATATGCAAATTTTTAATTTTTTTTAATTTTTTTGCATTTGACTCGGTATCTATTGGAGATTAATTAGAGGTAAAAAAATTACTTTTGAAACCTTTTTTGGTCATAAATATGCAAATTTGCATAATTATGGATTTTTCATAATTTTTGGATTTGACTTTGAATGGGTTCTTAATTTTGACTAAAATTTTTCGAAGCATCGATTCGATTTTCGAAGCGATTTTCGATTTTCGACGCTTCGATTCGACGCTTCGATTTTCGATTTCGATTTCGATTCGATGCATCGAAAATCGAAATCGAAAAGTTCGATTTTCGATGCATCGAATCGAAGCGTCGAATTTCGATTTCGATTTCGATCCGATGCTTCGAAATCGAAAATCGAAGAATTTCGATGCATCGACAGCTCTGGTAGTCACCCACTTAAATAACTTTTTTCTTTATATATTTTTAATTTTCAATTTTTATTTTTTCCCTTTCGAACTGAAATTAATTTATTGGAAAAAGAATTTTTGTGATTTTAGTCTCTAAACAGTTTTTTTCTATTTTTGTTCTTTTTTCTTCCCTGAAATCTGTATCTTATCGGAGTAATAACGAAAGAAATCAGCGACGATGCCTATTTTTATTTTTTTGCACACTTAAAAGTGTCATCATCATCTGTAAAAAAAAAGGTTTCTTGCACCCTAAAATTGCATCATCTTACGTCTAATGCATAAAAAAGAACTTCAAATGGAAATGTTTCCGTTTCAAAGCGATCATTGTTCACGGGAAAAGTTTTTTCTTTGAAATTAAATTTATTCTTTTGAATCATCAAACATTTATTCGGTAATCGTTCGATGATTTCTCTTTTCACTACTACAAATTTTGTTTTAATCAGTTTTTTGCTCCATGTGTTTTTAAAATTTGGAAAAATAAAACTTTGTTTTTTGCACTCTTGAACTTATTAAAAGCCTTGAGTTTTCTATTCACGTGAATTTCAATAGCTTCTCTTCATTTTTTGTTTGGACAAAAAGCAACTTGACTGACATTCATGCTAATATAAATCCATCCCAACGATCTTAATTTTGCATTTTATAAGAACTTTAGAAACGCAAGGTGCGATCACATCATTTTTTAGATATTTTAACTATGAAAAAACTACAAAAATATAAAGAAAAGAATCATTCTTTTAAAAATTTTATCTTTATTTAATGACATAAAAAAGAAGATTTAAAAAGCTTTGTTTTAAATTCAAATGCCAGATGATTTAGAGTAGACACAAATAAACAAACAACTTTTAACTGTCTTTATTTTTTTAAGAAGGTCAACGCAATAAAATATCTTTAACAAAGTCGCTATAATACTTTCCTACGAATTTTTGCGTCAAAAAATAACCCGTAAAAATATTTTTCATTACTCATTTTTGACTTTCATATTTCCAAGAAAAAATGTCTCATCTTATAAATATTTTCAACACCTATCATTCCTTTCGCTTTCTTGTATTTATTTTGTTATTTTTCCACCAAAAACATAAATCAAAAATAATAAAGATTATTAAAAAATTTCTGCACACACTTTAATCATCTCTTTTTTTTGGTTTTTTTGATAGTATTTGTTTTTTATTTCTTACAAGGGAACGGTCAGACATGTAAGTGTGATTTCGATATTTTGTTTAGCCCAAAATATTATTTAGCATATTTTATAACATATCCCAAAATCTTAGCGGCGAATGGAAAGATGGTCTAAAGTTACAAGTCCTCAAAGTTTCAAATGATCAACTGGGAAACCCTATTGGACCTTTTTGACTCATATGGTTTCCCCGTAGAACCTTTTTGACTTATAGGATTTCCAAGTTGATCATTTGAAACTTTGAGGACTTGTAACTTTAGACCATCTTTCCATTCGCCGCTAAGATTTTGGGATATGTTATAAAATATGCTAAATAATATTTTGGGCTAAACAAAATATCGAAATCACACTTACATGTCTGACCGTTCCCTTGTTAGCCTTTTTTTTGTTCGCGAAAATACACAAAATTTTAAAAACAACATTATTTGGGTTGAATCATAGATAAAAAAAATTTGTTGAATTATATTGTTTTTTTTTGTATTCCAGACGATGATTCTCTATTTGACTTTAAATCAAAAGTTCAGAGAGTAACTTACTTTGAATTTGACTTGGCTTATCTTCTTTTTTTATGGGTATAAATTTTTGCAAATTTTTGTAGGGTCATTACTAAAAGGTGGCCCGGCCCGTGGCCCGGCCCAAGCTGCTAAAAGGTGGCCCGGCCCGGCGGGAATTCAAATATAGCTATTTTTTACAAAAAAATTTTTGATCAATCAAGAATTCGAACCTTTGACTTTTTTTCTCTCAAATCACTGCACTTTTGAGTTATAATGAAGAAACATATATACTTACAAACTTTTCTTGCGCATTTTTTACTGCTCTTTTTTAATTATTTTTTTATTTTTTACATATTCTTATTCAGATTCCAATATTCTTTTTCTATTTACAATATCAATATATATCTTTTAATTTTTACTAGAAGCTACGCCAGCCTTCGGTCGGCCAAGAAAATTAAAATGAATTAGCATAACTCTTACTTACTGTATCGTATACCTTTTCTGAATACTTTATACAATTTGGATCTTGTGCCCTTTCTCGATCCCGTGCTATCTCTGGATCCTATCCTCTTTTTTCAAGCTAACGGATCCTTCAATTTATTTTGGTCCTTGAATCCTTCCAGGGATAATAGCTCTATAGATCCTTCCCCTGATATTAGGTCTTTAATGCTTCCTAAAAAGAAAACGCCACTCATCACCATTTCATTTCTATGAAATGAGAAAGCAAAATCCTTTTATTCTCTTTTTCATTCTTTTTTCCTTTGCATGTTTGAAAATAGCAAATTTGCATAGAAGCGACGCACGCACAACATAAATTACTATGATGAAGGAAAATATCATCTAACTTTTAAAATATTAAAAAAAATAAAAAATAAAAACATTCTTGGTTTTCTGTAATAAATTAAAGAAAAAAATTCCTTTTTTCCGTGACTAAATTCTATTGATAGAGTTATCAAGAAATTAAGTTTGTCACCATCATCAGCAGCAGCATTAGTTCAGAGAAAATTTTTGAGCAACGAAAAATTAAAAATCGTAGAAAAGTTTGATGAAAAAATTTAAAAACGGAAAAAGATTGAATGTTTAAAAAAATAAACAAACAACTGCAATTTTCCTTTTACAGACAACCCATCGTTAGATATAAGATTAATAAAAAGCAATAACAAATTAAAAATTCCAAAAAATAATATTCAACAAACATAATTATATATAACATAAAAATTTTTTTTGTAAAAAATAGCTATATTTGAATTCCCGCCGGACCGGCCACCTTTTAGCAGCACGGGCCGGGCCACTGGGCCGGGCCACCTTTTAGTAATGACCTTTTTGTAGTTTTTTTAGAAAAAAATAAACAGAACATGTGACATTGTTAATGTTGTTAATGAATTTTGTAAACAAAATAAGGGATTACATCCACGCAAAATTCTTCATGGTTATTATCGAAATTTTTTTAAAGAAAAACATACAATTTTTGTGACACAAATAGTAGTAATTAATGCACTTGAGGAACGGATTTTGAAAATTTATGGAACAAAAACTGTAATGACGTCAACGGCAAAAAAAATTTCATATTTTTTTGCTAGGATATTTTTAGAAAATAGAAACAGTGTTTAAATTTTGAAAATTTTATTTCATTTAATATTGTCTGGCTTCATTTAATTGAAGTCATTGTTTTTTTTTTGGAAACAAATAATACTAGCCCCATATTTTTTTTTGAGTTTTATTACTTCCTTCATTTTATTAATATTTTGACCGACTTAATTTTTTTATTATGAAACTGCGTAGGCAAAAACTATTAAAGGATATTTAAAATAAAAAAATATTTTTTATTTTTTCATTCAAAAATAAAAAATACCTTTTTTTCCAAACAAAAAATCTGTTGTTTATTAACTTCCTTAAGGCTTTGCACTTTTACAAATATTATTGACGACGAAGCCTTTCCTTTTCATTCATTGTTTCTTTGCAGTAAATTCCATCAAAAAAAAGAGCCTCATTTTTTATTAATTAAAAGCGAAAATTCTTTTAAAAAAGGTGAAAGTAAAAAACATTAAAAACACATGGATTTTTTTACGTCACCGGAAGAATACACTTTTTTTTGTCGTTGCCTTGGATTAAAATATTTTTCATTTATTAATTTATTTTTAAAATCCACTTTTTTCTTCTTTTTTTTCGTCGCCTTTTTTAAAGCTAATAATCCACTGTTCCGGTGTGTATGTGTGTGATTCGATATTTCTGCGGTTGTTGTAGTAGTGTGTGGATTACAAATGTATGTTTTGATTAAAAATTAACATATGTATAAGCGTTACGCATATTTGTCATATGAGACAACTTTAAAAACCTATTTTGTATGAATGAATAACATCCAAGTTTATGCGAATTTTATTAATCTTGATTTTTTTTTTTTGCTCCAATAACATTTTTTTTGTAAAAATTTCATAGATCAAAAACAACATTAATGGTTTGTATGAGAGAACAGAAAAAACAAGAATGTTCGCTACAAAAATTCGACGTAACATAAAAACAAACCTTTAAAAATTTGAGATTTTAGAAGTCTAATCTTTAAAAAAAATTAAATCTAAGAAAAACATAGACACGATTTTAAAAGCTAGAAAATTTTTTTTTAACAGAGCTAAAAGTTTTTGTTGGATGTTTATGTTAATTTATTTTATACAAAAAAACTTGGAAATTAGGGATCTTTGAAGATGAGACAGCGTTTTTTTTGCAAGTTAGTTTTCTGGAGATGGATTAAGTTGAAGCTTAATTTATGTGATAATCACAATTTTCTAGAGGGGATAGAATAGTCACACATGCACGCTACGTAGAAATTTTAATAATCTTTTGGAAACTGAGTCATTTTGTTGAATTTTCTAAGTTCTCTGCACTTTTAAATTACAGTATAGTTTTTGTGTTGAATAAAAAGTGCATTGTTTGGTTGGCTACGGTATTTTCTATTTTAAAAAATATCATAAACGTATTTAATTTAATGTTAAATAAAACATGTTTTTAAACGTGTATGTTTCATTTATTATATATCCGGGATTTATTTATAACGCGAATTAAATAAATTTTTTCCGTGCATTTTAATTATTTTTATTTGTAACACCGGATATTTAAAGAAACAAAAAAACTAAAATTACATAGTTTTATATCATCGACGACGAATGATTGCGTAACAATAAATATACTAAGTTATCGAACAAAAATAAAATTTACAGTGCTAAACAATAAAACAATTATTTATTTATAACAACTAATATTTACACCATTTTTACAAAAAAAGTTTATTGGGCTTTATTTCAAGTTGAAAGGTTTCAAAAAACGAAAATAAAATATTTAAATTAAGAAAATTATATGTTTCTGATTGAAGAAAAAAACATAAGAATTTAAAAGGTTTTTTGAGGTTTTAACTTTTCAATAAAAAAAATTAGATAATTTCTATGCTAAAAAATGTGGTTTTAAGTTTGTAAATTTTTTGGCACCGTAGCGATGTAGTGTTTTTTGTTATATGATTCATTTTGTAGTAGTATATTTTAAAAATAGAAAACAGACAGAAAAATATTTTTATATGGATTAAATAGTGGATTCGTGTCTTGAAACCACAAAGTCTCGTGTTAAAAGTTTTTTAGATTTAAATTATAGGATACAATGAGTTTTATTGATGCATTACAAAAATTTAGATATTTTATTTTTCATTCGTCTTTTAAATTTTTACTGTATAAGTGTTTAATCCATTTCAAGGTAGACAAGATACATACAAATTCTTTCAAGACTTTTTTGATCTTTGAGTATTTTATTCCATCATTTTCTTAAATTCTATGGTCTTTATTTGGCAGAATAGAAACCATAGAAAAATTTCTTGGTTCTTTGATTTCCAACATCATCTTTTTGCTTTCTTGCTTTTGCTTAACATCCATGAAAAAATAAAACCATAAAAATGATGTCTAAGAAGAAAACATATTTCTCCAAAATTATTTTTTGTTTATTTTGTAGCTCTTTTATTTGTATTTTTGTTTTTCTTCTTTAGACGACCTTTGTCTGGTTTGAAAGAAGGATGATCTAGGAAAAAAGAGAAATTTTCATTTTTTGTACTTTGACAAAAGAGCAATAAAACAAAAAAATAACAATAACAACTAATTTTGAAACATTTTTAAATTTAAAATCCCCAAAACAATTAAATGCTTTCTTAAAAAAGTCTTCTTTATTGTTGTTATTAAGAAGCTTTAAATTTTTAATTGAACTTAATTGAGCTTTAAATACATAACTAAATGTTTAACAGAAATAAAGCTTAAAATAATAAAAAAATTTTATTTTTCTGAAGGTTTTTAACCAGGCCTCTTCCTTCGCCCGTCCAGCCCGGGCCGAGGTTTTTCAATATTCCGAAAAAAAAGTAAAGGGATTACCAAGGCAAAAAAAAATTTAATGAATTTTGACGGGCCTCGGGCCGGGCCGGGCCTGCAAAAGTCGGCCCGTGGAAGAGGCCTGTTTTTAACACAAATTTATGCTTTGCTCTTGTCTCAAATTTTTGGATTATGTTTCTTAAGAATAATTGTTTTCAATTAAGAACTTAAGAATTTTTTAATTGTTATTAAAACTTAAATGAATCAGAAAAAGTTTTTGAAATGGTAAAAAGTAATTTGGCGAGGAAATTACTGATTTCCAAGAAGCAAAGAATTAAATAACACAAAAAAGAAAAGTACACTTTTATCTTTACAGTATTTTATTTAAACAAAAAATTTCTAAAATTTCGATTGCTTCAAAAAAATGATGATGAACCTTTGAAAAATAGACAGACGCAAATTTCATGGCAAATAAAAATTGTAAACTCTTTAAAAAATAGACTTTGTGATTACAGTATCTTATGTATTGGCTTAAGTTGCTCATACGGATTATCGCAAATTATAATTACCTTATCCGTTGAGAAACTTTGCTTAGATTTTGGTTAGTTATCAAAATAGGGCTAACATTTTGTATTATTATTTTTAGTTTACTTTCTTTTTTTGAGTTATATTTCATAAATAAGGCAAACAATGACGTTGGTTATTGTGTTATGTTTTGACTTTAAAAAAATTACAATGTGATTTAATTTTTAAATTCTAAGGATTGTCTGATACATTTTTTAAGAGTATACATCGCTCTCTTATTTTTTTTTTTGAGTCATCACATCATTTCACTCAACTTTTATCTTTGCTCTTTACACATTTTTCCTGACAAAACAGATATTTTTAAAGAACAATAATCTTATTATTTTCGTTTTTTGCTTGCTTTTAAAATAAATTTGTTTTCAAAGATTAATCTCCATCATTATGATATTGCAGAGAGGCATCTTCCATGTGTTTATTTTTTCAATACAATGATGCCACTTAAAATTAAAAAAATAACGTTTTTAAGAATTATTTTTTAAGGATAAAATTTTTATTTTTCTGGCACCAGTGTGTAACCACTTACTTTTGAAAAACAGAGACTCATAGATCAAAAACAAAAAAAACTCTTTTTTAGCTTTTTTTTTCTTTTAAAAATAACCTTCTTCATCAGAAATCTTATATTTAATTCTTATTTGTTTTTCTATCAAATTTTTTTAATAATGTTTTAATGAAAATCTGTTTTTTTTATTAAAAAAAGTAATAACAATCATAAATAATTTTTAATGATTTTTTCTAAATTTGGTTTATCACAAGATTAATAATAAGGATAATAGCGCTTTTAATCAAAAAAATGTAGCGCTATAGACCAAAAGTTTATCTAAAATTGGAAGGGAATTGCTGCGATTATGAAAAATGCTTAAACTTTTCAAACAAAATCAATAAAATAATCCAAGTAAATTTTTTCCAGATAACAGGCATACCAAAATCCATTTTTAAGACAGTAAGTAGTCTGTGAAAGATATACAAATTTATTTTGTCGCAATTTTTTTCAAAAAACCTTTTAGCCTCTTTTTAACCACATTTACAATATTTGGTGGACAAAAAAATGTGATCAGCTTAGTAATCTTTAAATTTTTGTAGCTCTTTTAAAAAAATATTTTGTGGTTCCTTTTTTTAAGCTAGACGACTTTCCAGATTATTATAATAAATTTTTTGTATTTTGGTTGTTTGGTAGCACTAATCAAGTAAATGCATCTTTTTTTTTACTATAATCTTTCAGGATCATAAAAATTTGTTAAATAAATTTTTTAATATACAGTAGATGAATTTATTCAAAACCTACAGAAAACCCAAGTGATTAGAAAATTTTTTTTCCGTTATGCAAATTCCCCAAATTTTTAAAAAACTTGCAAATTTTCATTTCTCTTCAATTTACTCTTTACTTTTTTTTTCTCTTTCAACTTTGTGTTTTGTTTTAAGGTCAAAAAATAAAATCACATGACTGACATTATTTTTTACTTACTCATATTTTTTTTGACATTTATATCATCAGTTTCATTTTCTTTATTATAATTATTATTTGCATATTATAAAACCTTTTATTATTATTTTTTGCAATAATAAAATATAATAAAAAAAAGTCTTTGTTTCTAGTGACTTTTTAAAGAAAGAAAAGGTTCCCTATTTTTTTAATGCCAATTTTTCCATTTTTTGTGTTTAATCGTACTCACAAAAAGTCACATCTTTCATGGAAAAGGAGACATCTTGATTACGTAAAAAGCGTTTTTACCTATAAAAAGTTTTTAAAGGAATAATAAAAAGGAAATAATTTTCATGCTAAAAAGTCTGGAAGCACGCTGCTCACTTACACTCCATTTTTCTTATAGCATTGAAAATTAATTTTAGTTTTTCTTTGTGTTTAAAGAAAAGTCTCATTCATCAAAGAATGCCAAAGCAGTTAAATCCTCGTGATTGACGATGAAAAGAAAAAAGTTTTGTATTTTTATAGAAATAAAAAAAAGTTTCAAAATTACACAAATACGTACTTTTTCTTTCTTTATTTGATTACATAGAAATAAAAAAGAAAAGAAGTTTTGAGTTTTGTATTACCGAAAAAGGCAACCGTAGAACAGAAAGTTTTCTTAGAAGAAATATTGTTTGGAAACGTAAATATTGAAGGTAAAATCAGAAGAAAATGTGAGTTTGATAACACAGAATAAATGTTAAATCGGCAATAGACAGACAGAAAAGAAAGAAAAAATATTATATTAGTGGAACCATTTGATAAGATACTTTCATAACTTTTATTTATGGCCCGAAATCTCTTAATTTATGTCAAATGGAGATTAATTCGATATTGTCAAATATTAAATAAACAAAAAATGCCATTTAGAGTTGAGCGAATCTTATATATGGCAATATTCTTTTTTAATATATTTGGAAGATCCCTCTTCTTCTTTTTCCCTGCATTTTTAGCTTCTTTATTTTTTTGCTGACGCTTTTATCGTCGTAATAATTATCGTTAAAAAGTTTTTTGCTTTTGACACGGATATTTTTACGAAACAAAAATGACTATCTAAAATTAGAATATTATATTATTACAAAATGCTTTTTATTTTTCATTTTTTTCAGGAAGGAAGTCATAAACAAACTTTGAAGCGTCTAATTTTTTAGTTAGTCTAGTCACAATTTTTTTTTGTTCCTTTTCATCATAAAAAAGCTCATAGTACTCTTTCTCTTCCATAGCCACCTACCTGAATTTCCTTTCCTAAATAAAATTATACGTGCTAAGAATTAAAGATTTCCTGAGATTTATAATTTATCCTAGACGTTTTATGTTTCACTTTTTATTACAATTTCGTTATTAGACTTCCTTTAATGAAACAATTTTTTTTGTTATTATAAAATGTACCCCAGACGACGCAACGAACTTAATTTATTTAGTTGGATGTTTGTTTACGCAAAAGTCAAGAAAAGAAATACATGACTTATATATTATTATTTTCTATTTTTAGTAAATTTTTTATCTGAACATACAAATTAGTTAGTATTTTTTGTGGAAAAAAAACTTAATACGTCGACAACTTTTTTTGTTGTTTGGTAAAGTAAGCGTCGTCGTTGTTGGGTAGAGTATAAAGACAGGGTTCACATTTTTATTCCGATGAAGTACCCTCTTTTTTTTCGTGTGATAAACAATCAAAAGCTTTCTAATAATCTATGGAAGGAAAAAATAAATTTTTGTTAGAAATAAGGCAGAAATAAAAGAATTTGAGGCAAAGATGCGAAAATTTATGCAAATTTTTTTTGGAAATTAAAAAAATCAACAGAAATATTTATTTCAAAGGCTAAAGACTCAAAGGCACAAATTTTTAAAAGAAACACATAGCTAATATTTGTTTTTGTTACTAGACCTTCATTCATGATTTTATTGTCTCTTTCCCTTAATTTTATTCCTATTTTTTCACCATCATTTTCTGTGCTCTATCGTTGTTATATATTCTTTTATTTATTCGTAAAAAATACAAAACAGAAAAAACAGATGAAACAAAAACTATGTCATATCCGTGCGTTTTTTGCCGTGCTATAATCTTCCTTAAAAAATAATACCAAAAAAAGCAAAAAAATTGTTTGTTTCAACAAATTAAAAACCCATAGACAAAAGAAAATGTATTTTATCAAAGACTCCATTGAAAGATAAAAATTATGAATATGCATTGTCATAAGCTCAAAAACAAAGGGATGAGTCAAACTATTTTTGCCGCCGAATTAAATCTGCTTTTTTTTGCTTTTTTAATTTTGATACATATTTCAAAACTCCCTGGTATTTTGCTTTCATGTTGATTTGTTTTTTCTCTTTTTTTGTAGTCAATAGAAACTCTCATTTTTCAATATGGAAAGCTACAGTAAAAATTAAAAATGCTGATTCGTAAAAATTTTGGTTGAAAAAATTTGTTCATCGCAAAAACATTAAAAAAGAAATTTTAAAAAAAATTGAGAAATGTTAAACCAATTTTTAGTTTTTTTAACCATAAAATTAAGTTAATATGACGCTGTTGCAAAATACGTAAAAAAAGAAACTTTCTGGAAATTGTTTACAAACAAACAAACATTAAAGTTTTTTTAAAAATAAAAACCCAATATTAAAACTTAATTTATATTTAAACGGAACTTCACATGTTTTTGATATAAAAATTTGGTGAGTTATATTATTAGTTTAATTTGACATACGCACATTTAAAATTTATATAATTCCAAACAAATAAAAAAACAAAACACAAACAAATCAAAAATAAATAATTATGCATTTGGCAATGCAATAGGGAAAAAAGATTTGTCATAGCCATAAAAAAATATAAATTAGGTTTAACAAGATTACTATTTTTATTATTTTAGGTCTTATCTACATATAAAAATAGAACACTGCAATAAAAAAACACAAAAGCTAATTTAATGTTACGAATAAATTATAGAAAAACATAAATTTGATTTATGGTAAAAATGAGATTCGATAAACAAAAGACTAAAATAGAAATTTCACAAAATCTACAGTACACTAAACAATTGATAAAATTGCGTTTTCGAGAATTGATGCAACATTAAGAGTTGGAGTTTTTTGGGTTTCTTAGTACCATTTTTAATGGTGAGGGATATCACATGATCATTTTTGAATTGGAATTAGATTTTGTTCTATTCTTTTAATCTAAAAAAAGAACTTCGATGCATAAAATTTGCAATTAACAAACTTTTTTCCAAACCCATAATTAGAAAGCAAATTTATATCCATCGTTTTGTTTAATTAAGTTACGACATGGCAGTTCTCTTCTCCATCCCTATCTCTCATTTATTAGAGTCAGAACTAAGCCATTCAAGAAGGAAGCAATAAACGGATAACCTTGTATTTCTAGTTATTTAAAACCCACAACTTCCTTTTCTTAATTCTCTAAGCGTCTTGTTTTAATTAATTGTAAAAAACTCTTATTTTCCATAAAAATTTAATATTGTAGCTAAAATGTCTTTATTATTACCATAACCAAATTTAATTATTAATTCTTTGTAAATAAAAATATTAATTATTTCGCAAAACGCACTTGTACCTTTTTTAAACTTTTTTTATTGGCTTGAATTTCTAATAATTAATTTTAACAAAAACATTTTTTTATAATTTAAAAAAAGTATAGTATGCTTTCGTGAATGATTTTTTAATGTCAAAAAAAGTAGGCATGGCTCGTGTCATAATGTCATCAAACCTCTTAAAAATGTCATCCAATTACGAATTTTTCTCTGGAGAAAATCGGTTAATGGAATATTATCGGCCTCGTGGAGCTCTACAACATGGCTTTTACAGATTTTCTCCAGAGAAAAATTCCTAATTCAAAAAGTTTTTGATGACATTCGATGACATCGGGGCCTGCGGGGCCTTGTCATCAAAACTTTTTGAGTTACAAATTTTTCTGTGAGAAAAATCTGTAAAAGCCATGTTGTAGAGCTCCACGAGGCCGATAATATTCCATTAACCGATTTTCTCCAGAGAAAAATTCGTAACTCAAACCTTTCGATGACATCGATGACACGAGCCATGCCTAAAAAAAAGAGTTTTAAAAGTGCAATAAAAAATTGTTTACAACTTTTAAAAAGTTTATTTTTTTGGAATTAAAACTTTTTTCTTGAAAGAAATGCACTTGATTTTTAAAGGATCAGATGTTTTTTTTTTAGTGAATTTAAACAAAAAAGGTCAAAAACTGGTTTGGTTGCATTTAAACATATTTTTTTTTTTGGCAAAAACATATGAGTTTATGGTTTGCAGCTTTTCTTTTTTCTGATCATAGAAAAAATTGAAAAAAAGTTTCTTGCATTCTAAAAATAATAAAGGCAAAAAAAGAAATGGCACGTGTCTGCTTTTGACGACAAATTTGTTAGAAACTTTGGAACCATTTTAGTGGAAGTAAATTATAACACAGCCAAAATTTTTTGGTCGGTTAAATGTCGATTTCATTTATGGAAACATTAAATAATCCAAAAATATGTATTTTTGTTGCTTGATTTATGATTTTCTAAATATTCTCTCTCATTCTTGCCTTTAAAAAAGTTTGTTTTTTGTTACTATTTTTGGTGCAACTTTGGTTCCTTTTTATAAAGTTTTTTAATTTCTTCTTTTTTTAAAGTCCATTTTCTGAAAAATTGGAACAAACGAACCAAATCTTTGACTTTCTTTATTTATGTTTTGGTCCAAAGAATAATACATATGTTTTAAGAATAGCTTTTATTTTGGCTTGTTTTTATTTAGGAAAAAGTCCCATGCTTTTTAAAAAGGTTGTTTCCCTCCATTTTTCTTCTAAAATTTAAGTCCTTAAAAAATTATTGTTTGCTTCAATGATTCTTTCTATGTTTGCTACTTTTAAGTTTGTGAAAAAAAACATTAAAGATTAGATTAAAATTTTAAAAAAATGTTTATTTGCAACAATAATCCTGCAAATTTCAAAATTAAAATTAATTATTTTATCCCATTTATAGAATAAAATCATCCATGATAAATAAGAAAATTAAATAGCAACTAATAATAATTAAAGAATTAAAAACAATAAAATTTTCATTTTTAGAAGATGCTTTTATTAAATCCCATGTTTATGCAAATCCGATTGTGTCTTCATAATCTTTCAAGGACAAAAAAATTGCCATCCATGTCTTCTTCTTTTGATCGCCTTCGCTTTTTTATATTCAAAGGATTATAGTCAATTTAAAAAAATAATGAACAAAATTAATTTAAGATACTTTCTTTTTTTATGCTTTTGCAAAAATATTTTATTTAAATCCCTCTTTTTTTGAAAAATAAAAAGTTATTAAAAAGTCGTTAAAGAATTATAGTCAAAAAACAATAATTTTTGCAAACAAGCTTTCTTCTTTCTTTTTTTTTTTTACAAATTTGTTTAAAAAAAGGATTATCTCAGCGGATGTCCGCCGTTTTTATGGCAGTTTTTCGCTAAAAAACATAAGTTTGATGTTTTTCGTATAAAAAAAGTTTTAAACTTTTTGTGGATGAAAAAACTTGGATTATTACACATACACCTACTTACTTACTTACTCATTGATTGTTAAATACAAACATTTGGGAACAATGAAAATTAGTTTAAAAAAAAGTTTTAATAAAAATTAATAAATACAAAATATTTGAAAATTAGTACATACATTCTTATTTACATTAAACTCATTGTTTTTTAGAGCAAAGGTTAAAAAACTGAATTTTTTTGGTTGAACAACTTTTTTTTAATATTAATTTTATTAATTGTTCCTTCCCAAAGTGCATTTTTATGTGAAAAAGTTCTCTGGTTTTTCGATTACTGTAGCGTAGCCAATTGGTTATTGAAAGCATATTTGCTTTGTGGTGGCATTATGGTTGTTGATGTTTGAAAATTATCGGTTTTTAAAGTAAAATATAAACCTTCATTTATGCCATAAAATATAGATTTAATATTTTTCAACTCTTATGTTAGTTAAAAAAATCTTTGTTATTGCTAAGGGATTTTTGTAGAATTAATAGTCCCAGATTTAAAAAAAATAGTGTTTCATTTTTGATTGAATTTTTTTATGATAAGAAAACCAGTAAAGCTTTCGCAGAATTTTAGCATTTAAAACACACATTTCTATATTATTGCTAATACTGAAATAGTTTTATCCCACACATTTTATGAATCAGTTAATTATATTTAGAAAACTCATTTTTACTCTAAGCTTGCAAAAAATTTTTTGTTGTAATCTTTTATTTTTCTCCCTTTTATAAGCGACGGCTTTGTGACGGTAAATTTTCTTAATTTTGACAAAACAACTACAAATTGTTTGAGCAGTATTATTGAGTTAGTTTCATGCTTATGGGTTTAGTTCCATTTGATAAATGACAAATTTTAAAAAAACTGTAGGGATTTAAGAACATAAAAATGACTCGAAACTCCTTTTAAATCATTTTTTTCTATATTTCATTAAACTAAGTCACAATACTCAAAAAGTCACAATAATCAGTCTTTAAAAAACAATCCTCGGCGACGTAGCTTATCCGTAATAAATCTTCTTTCCATGATAAAAAATGACATGTACTTTTTTGTTTTGCTTTTTCCATATTTGTTCTTAGTAAAAAAGACAATAAAAAAATTCTGTATCTTATTAATTAAAACATGAGTTTCATTTCAGTTGTATAAGAGAAGGGTAGTGATAACTCATCACTCATGAGAAGCAAAAAAAAAGAAGCATAGTGTATGTTTTTTTCTTGCTTATTTTTTTTGTGGTTACATATTTTCAAAATACAATATTTTATTTTTGTAGGAAATTAAGAGATGAAGAAAAAAAAACAACTATAGTGCATTTAATATGTTTCATAGAACAAAAATGTTTTTGGATGAAGGAAAAAAATTATTAAAGTAAAACACTTTATTTTTTTATTATCAAAAAAACATTTTTTTTAACTTGTTAAAAATTAGGACAAATTACAAGCTTTTTTCTTTTTATTTTTTAGAAAAATTTAGTCAGTCATTCATTTAAAGCTTATTCAAATCTTAAATGTGTAAAAACAAGCATAATAATACCACATGTTTTCATATCTCATCGTTTTATTTTATTTTTTTGTGGCAATCAAAAGAAAAATAAAAAAACCTTTTTAATTCCCCTTTTTACTTATAGCCTTTATTCATATTTATAAACCCACCGGAAATCAAAAATAAAATAAAAACAGAAAAAACTTAACATTTAGATATTTAAACATAAGTTTATTTACACATCCTTCTCACGCCACAAAAGGTATGCAAAAATGATTTAAAAGGTTTCCCGCATCCGTTTTTGCATAGAAAATGCCACAAAAAGACATATAACGGAAGTTAATTTTTGACATCAAATGCTAAAATTGCAAACATTAATTTTTTTTCAATTTTCGTTAACTATAATTGTTTTTTTTATCAAACCCACGAAATATTTTTTTTGGTTGTTTGATTGTTTTTTCTCTGTCATCCTTTTGATCTTCCGTGGTTAAACTTTGAATAAAATTATAATCCCTGCAATTTTTAAAAATCAAACCCCCGGCTATTTCTTTTTTTAACCTTTCAGCTTTTTTTAGTTGCTTCCATTTTTAGCTTTTTTGATTCCATAAAAAACTTTCCGGTTTTGGTGGTCTTTTTTCGAGTGAATGCATTTTTACGCACACAAATAAATTTATTAACAAAAAAATAACATTTATTTGGAAATTTATTTTTTTGCGTGAACTTCGCTGTCGTAAAAAAATTAATGGATATAAAAAAAATTGCCTCCGCAAAAACATTTTCCTTTGCCATTCATTTATTTTGTTTTTACAAACAATTAAAAAGATCAAAATTTATTTTTTTTGGTGGACAAAAAATAAGAGAGTCTACGTAAAAAGTTTTTATGTGAATACAAAAACGGAGGAAGCAGAAAAACATATTTCAAGAAAAAATAAAGAAAGTTTCTTTTGTTTCAAAAGTTTTTATATTTGTAAAAAAAATACTTTGTAAATAAACTTTTAAATGGTAATTTGTAAATAAACAAAAGCTTTTTGATCTTTTAAAAACTATTTATTGGCTTATGAATTGTCAAAAAACAAAATGGTGCAAAAAATCTGTAGAATACGATAGCAAAATAAAAAAGCAAGTTTCTAACTTACATAACTTAAATTTGAACATCGATGAGACTTTTTGCGAAATTTTCATTGATTGCCAAATTCCAAAGTTTAAATACAAATAACACCAACAAAAATAGGAGATCTTTGGTTGCTATTTACCAGTTTGTTTGTTTTCAGTCTATTTATTTTCTTTAGTTAAACAATTCTATCGCAACAAGGAAGATTTTTAAAAAAATTGTATGTATTTCTAATTAATGTCTCTGACAGCACTAATTTTTAATTTTATACGCAACAAATTAACAAAAACAATTAAAAATTTCGCATTCGGTTTTTTAAATCAAAATAAAAGTATTAAAAGTAGTACTGTATGCGAAGAAACATTCAAATTTAAAAAACAACCTCAGGAGTAAAACTTCCGGCGACGTTTTAAATAAAATTGACATTTCGTGACTCACTTCCAATAATAATTACATATTTGTATTTGCACTTCTTTTTTCTCTTCTAAACATTTGATTTTTGCATTTATATTTTTCATACTAACTCTTGTTTCACACAAACACATGCGTTTAGTAATTTAAAAAAGTATACCAAATTTATACTTTATTTTTTTCGTTGCCACGCTTTCTTGACTTTTTCAACAATATTTTTTTCTAAGATTAAAAAAAGTTGTTTACTTTTTCTCGTAAAAAAATATATTTGTTTCTATTATATCCATTTTCATATCCGTTTAGAGTATATATATATTTTTTTTGTTGGTTGTCTCATTCACACTCACATGGTTTCTTTAAAAAAATAAGAGCAAAGATTTTTTCTTTTGATTTGTACTTTAAAAATTATAGAAAGTCAGATACTTTACTTACTTATATTTCCACTTTAAAAAAAATTAAATGCTTATTGTTTTTATTTTTAAACAATCGGAAATTTTTATTATTTTTGCAACATTCTTTTTTATTAAGAAAATTATGAACGGAAGTGTGATTTATTGGTAGAAAGTTCAAAGCTTGAAAAAATAACCTTTCTTTTATCTTTCATCTTTTATGTTTATTTTCTTTTTATTAGCAGAAAATTAAGGAAACAAGAGAGAACAAAATTGGTCATCTGGAAAATAATCTTATGATTATTCTTTTTTTATATTTAGCGGGGGTTTCAAAAAATAAATGAGTGCTCTTAAAAAGATTGACTTAAATGTTTTTGAAAAAATTAATAACTCCATTTAAAAATAAATTTATATTATTTTTAAATGCTTCCGTTGAGCTGAATAAAAGTGAGAAAAGCTTTTAGAAAATGAGTCGCTTTGAAAAATCAAAAATATGATACATTTGTTCTTTTAAAAATTTGTTCCACTTCTGCCTTCGCTGCTTTTTGAATTTTAATATTTTTCTTCATTGAACCATTTATTAAATTGGAAGTTTTTTAAATAGGTTCCATGAAGAAAAATGTATTAAATAAATAAATAATAATTCAAGCAAACAAAGTTTGAAGATTATTATTTATGTTTCAGTAAAATAAATAAATAAATAATTTGTTGAAGGTGTAATTGTAGCCGAGCTTGAAACTCCCTCTACATTATTATAAGCTTAAAGAAAGTTGGTTTCATAATACTGAGTAATAAATTGCTTTAAAAAATGTTGAAAAAAGTTTTTTAAGTACCCAAAGTCACATGGTTTAGGTGTAATTATATTTTCTTAAATAACTTTTTTTATAATAATTATAACAGAGAACTCAAGTCCTCAAACAGGTACAGACAGATATATGTTTTTTTCTTTAGTTCTTTTCTTTTTTATTTTGCTCTTTAACGAAATCGGTCAAACATTTTTTTGTTAAAAATTTTACGTGTAATGTCTTCTTTAGTC
Organism: Panagrolaimus kolymaensis; assembly: GCA_028622995.1. Lineage (NCBI taxonomy): Eukaryota > Metazoa > Nematoda > Chromadorea > Rhabditida > Panagrolaimidae > Panagrolaimus > Panagrolaimus kolymaensis. The sequence continues at coordinate 17,751 of JAJQJQ010000029.1, read as the reverse complement.
TCTTTCTTTCTTTATCTCTAAATATTAGGTCAGCTTTTCTTTAAAAATAGCGAAGATAAAGCAACAATAAAAGGTTAATCCTTAAAATTATTGCTAGTTTAATAACATTTAAAATAACATGGCTGCCAAATATCTACGTAGACAACGTCTTCATCCGTTGCAATCCTATTTCAAAAGGTTCATATCTCTTTGTATTTTCTTATTGAGAGAGAGAGAGAGAGAACCCATTTTTAGTAAAAAAAAAAAAATAACTTTTGCAAAAAATATTTCGGATGACATCCATGAAAAATAATTTGGCGCCGTAGTGCAGAAATAAATATTTCCAAATTTTAAGATGAAGACAAATTATTTTTAGTGAGTTCAAATTTATTTTTTGTCGTGTTATGTCGCATTTTTTTTTAAACTCTGTCGTGCGACAAAAACGCAAAATGAGAAAATACAAATATAATATATTTTACGTCTAATTTTTTTATTTTAAAAAGATTAGGAAGTAGCATTTAAAAAGGAAATATATTTTATTTTTAAACCACGGAAAAAAAAGGAAAATTATTTTGTAAACTCATTTTTTAATAATACAAAAAAGAAAGTCATATGTTTTAAAGACAGAAAAAAGGAAAATGACTGGAAAAATAAATATGTACATACATATATATGTATTTATGATCTCTTTAGCGTCGCTATTGGTCATGCTTGTAAGTATATCAATAATCAGTTTAAATACTTTCTTTAAATTAAGTTTTGAAACATAAATCAAAATAAAGTCAACTACATTTTTTGTTAGTCAGTTTGGTTATGAGACGACAGAGAGCTACAAAATTAATAAACGTATTAAGCGAAAATTTTGGGGTTCGATCAGTAACAAGCTTATATTGGACAATTAAGACAATTTTGTTCTAAGTGTTTTAAAATAACATGGTGATTAATTTGAAAATTATGACTAAAAATCATATTATAGTATTACCAACTACTAATTTTATCGTAAACTTTATTCTGTGATGTGATGTTAAAAACACAATTAAAAAAAAAGCCAAACAATTACCATAATTTAAAAACGCGCAAAAATAAGATTATTTACAAGGGAACCACCAGACATGTAATTTCGATTTCGATATTTTGTTTCGGTAGAAAATTAATTTAGCACTTTTTAAGACATATGGCAAAATCTTAGCGGCGAATGGAAGATGAGAAAAAAGTTATGACTCCTCGAATATTCTAATTTTTACTGCTTTTTCTTATCATTCTCAAACGCGACTTCTCACTTGCTGTAATTATGGTGTAGGCGTGAAAGGCGGAAAGGCCATGCGATGGAAATCGCGGGTTCGAATCCGCCTCATGATTTTTCATTTTTTTTATCTTTATTTAATCTTGTTTTTTAATTATTTATGTAAAATATTAATGGAGATTATTGTTTCTAACCTTTTTTCTTGGCTATTTGCTTTACTTTCAAACGTATAAGAGGATTTTGATAATTAAAGATGACGTTTTATTTTATTTTATAAATAGCTTAAAGTAAAGACAATTTTAAATTAAAGTTTTACCAAAATAATAATTTTAAATGCTAATTTAAATTTTTTTTAAAAATATCAAAAACATCGGTGAAGAGCAATAACAAAGTGGTCGAAGCATAAAAATTGTTCACAATGAGCGCAAATAATAAACGCTTTTTTTCCACAATGACATTTGGAAGAAGGTTCAAGTCGTTCGAAACAATATTGAACAGGTGTAAGGAAAAAATCTGGCCGTTCTTCGACATACCCGCTTGCTTACCAGCTATATTTGATCATAGCTTCAAACGGTCTCGCTGCAAATTGCCCAACGGTCAAGTCAAGAATTGTAGCAATTCCAAAGTAGTATGAGGGAGGTGAATACGCCATTGTGGGCGTGGCCTAATTTGCAGTTCGGTCTTTTTTTGTGCAAAAAAAGGGGCGGAGCTTTCAATCCACCAATAAGAGAAGGGGAAAAAGGGGGCGTGGCTTTCAATCCACCAATAAGAGAAGGGGAAAAGGGGGCGTGGCTTAATTTGCAGTTCGATTACTGTATTTGCAGTTCGATTACTGTATTTGCAGTTCGGACTTTTTTTTATGCAAAATCAAATCTATTGTTATGCATAAAAGTTATGCAAAAAGTTGTGTAATAATGTTATGCAAAAAATAAAAAAGTTGTGTAAGAATAAATATGTTTATGATCAATCAATTGCATGTATAAAAAAAGAAGCACAAGCAAATCAATAAAAAGAAGAGTTCAATCAATAAATTTAAAAGTAAAGCAGAAATTAAAAAAGCTTAGCAGAGTAATTTTTTTTTTGATGGATGGAAAAGAAAGAAAAGCTTTTTGCAAGCAAATGAAACAAAAAAAAGAAAGTTTTGGAAGGAGAGAAAATAAATTAAAAAGACTTATGCTTGCGTTGTTGTTGTTGGAGGTGTTGTTGAATGTCATGCAGCAATGAGGTTTTCGGATACTTGTTCTCCATATTGGATGAGCAAGATTCTTGATAAACGGGTGAAACTTGATCAAAGCATTCATCATCAGGGAATTCATCATCCACAACAACGAATCTTCTTTTCTTGTTTGGTGCATTAGTGATGGAAGGAGGATATGCAGCACGTTTATTGTTTGGTGTTGATGTTGCCATTGGTGGAGGCATTCGGAGGGATTGATCATCGCTCGTGGAAGTGAATTTATTGAAAGTTTTTTTGGCTGAATTGAAACCATATGGGGTTTTTCCAGTCAATGGAATTCTCGTATCTAGAATAAACATAATTTAGTAATGTTCTATTTATTTAAAATTTAAAAACTAACCAAGGGCATAAGCAGCTTTGAGATTTCTCTCTTTGCAATCTTTACAAAGATGAAGGGAAATATCCACACCTCCATCGTTTGCATCAACAATGGTTTCATCTTTGGTTTGGTACGCTAATTCCCTGCAGCATTGGCACAGCGAATATGAAATAACATATTTCGAGGCCATTAATTTCCAGTTTGAAGCCATTTTTTCAGCAGCAATTAATTAAAAGCGATCAGCAACAAAAAATCAAAAAGTCAAGAATGATGACTTTCATTTTTTTTAAGTTCGAGAGTCGATATTGACTCCGTAAAATACTGTAACACGTCTGTTGCGCAAGAAAAACATCAATAAAGTTTGCGCCTTCATTATATGTTCGAACTTTGCACCTCTGTTGTTCATAAAAAAGACAAAGAAGTTGCCGACGGATTAAGAAAAACATAAACACCTCTGTTGTTCGCGAGGACAATAAAAGTCAAAGAAGTTTCCGACATAATATTTATATTTTTTAAATCTTAATCCTTTTTTATCTCACCGCTTTTTCGATTACGTAATATGGAAAGAAAGAGATACATTTGTTGCAAAAATATTGTTGTAGCAATAAAAAATTGGTGATGATTTTTTGACCTCCTGTTGAGAAAGAGAGGGAGAGGTAGAGTGAAGATGAAGTATTTTCTAAAAAGGTGAAATGTTGAGTGTCAAACGAGGATAAGAAAAAATGAGAAGAGAGTCATTCATTCTATCTTTTTTATGCTACGAAAAAATATTTGAATAAAAAAGAAATTAAATTTTGATTATTTTCAGGAATTTTATTTTCTCAACTTTGCCACTGAATCTTTATTGATTTACTTTTGCTTATCGCTTTCTGATTTGAAAATGGATCGTGAAATCAAAATCCCCCGACGGACCATTCACCAATACAAGAAGGCTAAATATCCTGAGCTTACCGTTCTTGTTAACGGCTATCGCTCCTTTTTCCACCAACGGACTAATGGTGATCAATGCCATAAGGCAAGGGATATTAAATCTGAGGTAATATTTTTAATTTTGATTTTTTTACATAAAAGTTATTTAATTATCTTTTTTGTAGAATAAGATGATCAAGGAACTTTATGCATTGTTTACTGGAACCCCGATTCAAAATTTACCGTCTTCCGTTCAACCCCATTTCATCACTGATCTTACTGATATGATCACCAAAATTGATGACACTCTTCTTGAACCCGAAGAGCAACTGGTAATGTTGTGTGAGCAACTTGAAAAGCATGAAGGGAAGAAAGTCGTTGCCCGTCTTTATCGTCAAAACGACCCTCATCCTGTTTTTACATCAAGCATTGAAGAAGGAGCTTTCAACCTAATCGTCATTTATTTCAATGATGATACCTATGGGACTTCATCAAGGCAAAACGTGTATTGTGCTAAAGATCGGATGTATTGTCATTTTTGCCGAAAAAGTTATGGCAACAGGTCATCTCATACGAGCAGATGTTTGGGGAGATGCCGTGACTGTTTTGGTATGGGTGAAGGCTACCCTTGTGTTCAAGAGTTCGCCAGTGGTCAATGGCGTAAATGTCACACATGCAATCTTGATTTCCGAAGCGATTCTTGCTATCTCCATCATTTGGCTCATGCATGTCATCAACGAAAGAAATGTGGGATTTGTGGTGGTGCTTACAAAACCTCTGATGGCGAGCATATTTGTGGCACTCAACTATGTCGTTCTTGCCATCAACGACATCCCAAGAACGAAAAGCGGAAAGGATTGAATTATTGTTATATCCAGCAGGCAAAGATTGATAAGCAGAAGGATTATCGCCCCAAAATCTACGTCGTCTTCGACGTTGAAACCAAGCAAAAACTTTTGAAACTTTTTTCAAGAAAAAGTAAGTTTTGCATAACTTTTTACATAACTCTTAAATACATATCCCCCTTTTTCTTAGGAAACCTTGTTGAAGATGAACAATCTGATCCTCGTGATGGCATAACTTATGTCACAAACCTGCATCACAATCCTGATGACTTGAGTAAGTTTTGCACAACTTTTGCACAATATTCTTTGCATAATATTTATGCACAATATTTTTTAGTTGAACATGTTCCTACTGTTCATTTGCCCACTCATCATCCTGCCACTGATGAAGATGGGATTTTGGACGCCTCAGATGATGAAGATGTCGCTGAACTTATGAATCAGTTGGTTATCGATATGAGCGGTCCTATGAAAAAGAAGGACTACATTCACGTCGCAAATTTACTTTGCGCAATGATATGCTGCTCTCATTGTATCGATGATATTGATGCAACAGAATGCTCTCATTGTCCCCGTGGAATTAAAAGCTGGTCTTCAATCCTTCAAGGCTCATCAAAAATGGAATATGCGCAAGATGTTATGCCTGCCTTCCGTGAATATTTGAAGAAACTTTCACGAATGCAGGGCTTTTCTGGAGTTGTTTGCTATTCACACAATGGCGCTCGCTTTGATACTCATTTAATTTTGAAAAGTTTTACTGACGCCGGCTATGTGACGGATACTCTCATCATGAAAGGCAACTCCATCATCGAAGCCTCAATTTCTACTGGTGGTGAAATTGAAAGTCGCATTTCTTTCAAGGATACTTACAGGATCATCCCCGTTGCTTTGAAAGCATTCCAGAAAACATTCGGACTTCCTGAAAGCGTACACAAATTCGAGTAAGTTTCTTATGCATAAATATTTTATTCTTAACTAAAGAAATATCTTATAGCTTTCCTCATTTCTTCAACCAAGAGCGATTCTATGATGATGTCCTTGATAGTTTGCCTGATCGTGATTTTTATGGATATTATTCCATGCCAAGAAAAGCAAGGGCTGCATTCGATGTCAAATATAATGCTGAATGTGAAAGAATGAAGGAACAAGGCCTCAAGTTCAGACTTCCTGATGAACTTTTAAAATATTGTCAGCAGGATGTTTTTGTATTATACAGTGGTTTTGTTCATTTTCGACGCATGCTGAATGAACTGGTGACAGAAAAAGTGGATGAAGCTGCTGCAGATCCAAGCAAGCTTCCAAAAGGTGCAAGAAGGGAATATTATGATATTCTTCAACATGGAACAACCATTGCCAGTTTATGCCTTTATGTTTTCCGCTTGATGTTCATGAAGGAAAAGCAAATCGCTTTGATTCCGGAGACCGGGTACCAGGATCAAACCAATCAATCAAAAATAGCTATCGGGTATATGGAATGGTTAAAGCACATGGGTGAATACAAATATATTCAGCATCGTGATAATATTGGTGAACATATTATTGGCAAGCAACTGCGAGTTGATGGGTTTGATTGTAAAACTCATGATGTTTTTGAAATCGATGGTTGTTTATAGTAAGTTTGAATGCTTTTGTACTGGAAAATAAAACTTTTCTGTTTATAGTCACGGTTGTCCTGATTGTTATCAAAATCGAGAGCAGATCCTTCTTGATAATAAGTCAGCAAAAGATTTATATAAAGACACTTGCGATAAACATAGACGTATTCGTGAATTAATGGAACTTGTACCAGAGCATTATAATAATCTCAAAGTAATACGCGAATGCCAGATTCGGAAGCAGATGCAGAATGATAAAAAAATGCATGAATTTATCACCAATTACCCCGACACTTCTCCTATAAACCTGCGCAAAGTAAGTATTATGAATAAAAAGTTATGCATAAAAGTTGTGCAAAAAGTTATGCAAAATATTGTGTTTAAAAACTTATTCATTTTTTTAGACTTTAACTGGTGGTCGAACTGGTCCTCTTCATTTCGAGGAATATCATGTTGAAAATGAAAAGGAAATAAAATACTTCGACATATGCTCGTGAGTTCTTTTCTGTTATCTTTCTTAACAGTGAAATGATTATCTTTTTATCCTAGATTATACCCTTACATAAACTTCGTAACTCGCTATCCTGTCAAGCATCCAAAGATCGTAACAAAGGTTAAAGCATGGGAAAGACCTGAAGATGTCCCCGATCTTGCCGTCATTAAATGCAAAATATTACCTCCTGTAAATTTGGATATGCCCATCATACCTATGAAATCCAACAATCAGCTCATCTTCCCTTTGTGCGGAAAATGCCCTCAGAAACATTACAAGAAAAATGAAGGCAAAATCTCTTGCGTTCATAGCGCGGGTGAAAGAGCCTTCGTAACTTCTTGCACCTCAAAAGAAATTTCATATGCTATGCATAATGGATACAAAGTTCTTGAAGTTTATCATGTTCTTGAATACGAAGAAGGTTGTGATCATATCTTTAAAGATTATGTAAGAATGTTCTTAAAAATCAAGGCAAGCTTTTTGCATAATTTTTGCACAATATTCTTTGCACAATTTCTTTGTATAATACTTTTACACAACTTTTCTATAGGTTGAAGCTTCCCATCCTCCTGAAAACTATGAAAATGATACCGAAGTTCGTGAAAACTTCCAAAATCTTTATCGCGATATCTATGGAATTTCCTTGGGTGAATGTATTTTTAATCCAGGAAAAAGATTCATCGCAAAATTATTTTTGAATTCTTTGTGGGGTCGTTTCTCGATGGCAGTTCATGAAGAAAAGAAAATCGTGAAATCCGATGAACTCTTCAAACTTGCTCGAGATCCCACAATCATGGATCTTTCTTCTTATCACCTCAATTCCAATGGCACAAGAATGGTGAGGTATCGACGTGATGAAAACTTCACCTCTGCGAAAAATGTCAACATAGTTTTAAGTATATGGACCACGGCCGAGGCAAAAATACATTTGTATAAATTTATGAAATATGTCAATTCAAGCCCTGGATCAAAATTGCTTTACACAGATACTGGTGAGCATTGCACAACTTATCTTTTGCACAACTTTTACACAATACTTTTACATAACATTTTTTAGACAGCATAATTTATTCTCATCCTTGGGGAAAGAATCCTTTAACTCCCGGTGAGCTGCTTGGAGAGATGACTGACGAGTTCCCCCAGCACGCAATTTTACGATATACAAGTGCTGGGGCGAAGCAATATATTCTCACTTTGAGAGATAAAGATGGCAACCTCTCAACAAAGCTCTGCAATCGAGGCATCACCACCACCTTTGAAGTTGAAGAAAATGTTACTCATGAAGCAATGCAATTCGATACTTCTAAAGCCAATCTTAATCTTGAAGTTTTTAAAATTGCTCCTCAACCTGATATGACTCTCCTCAGTCGAATTACAACAAAAATATATCGCACGATTTGTAAGAAGGGTATTATCCATGAGAACTCCATATTCCCCTACGGCTGGAAATTCTCAAAACCTTCTTTGAGCATTCCTATTATTCCATGGGTAGATGACTTCCGTGTTCGAAAAACTCCACCCTTCCGTGAACTCCAATATCTTTGTATGGCGTATATCTTCTTCCAGAAATTTTATGTGGATATCGTTATCCGTTATCTTTTATATGGTCCACGGAAAACATCACCCCAAGCTCTTTTAGATTCCCAAAGAAAAGCACGTGTCTTCAACTTTATCTTAAAAAATGAAATATCACCTCGTATCAGAGCTTGTGTAAAGTTTTAATGATTTATGTTGTGCTATTTTTATTTGAATAAATGTAATTAATTTTAAAATATTGTGCAAACAATAAAATTGTGCAAAGCATAAGAAATACATAACAGAAAAAAAAATCTTTGCATAAATATTTTTACATAAGAAAAGCATAATTATTTTTTGTATAAGAGTAGCATAATTATTTTTGGATTAAAAAAGTGCACGAAAAATAGCCATAAATGAACCGAAGGCTCAAAGATGTTTACCGATCCAGTTCATAAAGGAAATTAAAGCGAAAATAAAAAGGGAGAGGGCAATTACGTGAAAAAGAATTTGATTTCGGAGAGTGAAATGAACCATAACGGTGGAAGGAAAAGCTGGAGCATTAGCAACGGGTAAAATCAAACCTTGATCAGCTGGTTGTCCATTTAATGGAATTTCATAAAATGGTGCCTCATCATAAATAGGAGGTTCTGCTTGTGGTGGTGGCGGAGGAAGAGGAGCATCAGCGTTAGAATGAACAACAATGGCTGCAGGAATGGAAGATGTTGGTGGAGCTACAGGAGCTTCATTTAAAGTGACAAGAGGAATGGGAGCCGAAATAAGTGGAGGAGTTGGAAAAGATTTCAATGGAGGTGCGGGTGGATGGCGAATGTTTGGGTATTTTGATGTCTAAAAAATAAATTAATTTGGTACATATAAAAAAGGGGTAAAAATAAAAATAAAAAAAAAAAACTTGCTTCAAAAAGTTTAAAAGGAATAGGCATCATCGGCATTTTTCAGCAACGAAAAAAAGAAACAATGAATAAAAATTAGATTGGTGACGATCCAATCATTTTTTTATAAATTCAATCTCACAATGACCCGTTGCTTTTTCAAAAAGTATCGGGTTACCATAAATATCTTTCATGTCCAATTTTATTCTGTCAAAAGATGTAACTTCAAGTTTTAGATAAGACGGCTGCGGCACAGCAAAAAAAAGTGGTTTATTTTTATTGGCGTCAAGGATAGGAATAATACCAAGCATTCTTTCCTTTGATGGACCACACCATATCGGACATATGATGTTTCTTAAATATAAACAAATGCGCGAAAAGTATGGTTCAGTTGTGCTTTTATTCGCTGCAATTGTTCCAGTTCTAGTGATCCAAGGATCTGAAGAAAATCCATAAGCTTTTGCTAAACCATGCGAGAGATGTATTGCTCTAACGAAAGCATTATTGAATAAAATTCCATAAAAACCTTTCTCATTGAGAAAAAAGTCAATTGAAGCAAAACCAGTTGCAGTAAAATCATTCGCGTTTATGGGTAATTCTGGAGATAAAATAAATGCATCTTTAAGTGATTTGTGAATCACATATTCTTTAACACCCATTTTTCCATCAGCATCATCGGGTGCCGTAATAACTATTTCTTTTTTTGGATCATAAGTTATTTTTTTATCCACCTTTACTTTTTTTGGTGAAGGCTCCATTGGAAAAAGTGAGGGTGGAGGAGTAACTCGCCTTTCACCTGAATTCCCTCCTTGCGCTGTTTTTTTAGGAACTTTCTTTGGTGGTGACATTGGAACAAGTGATGGTGGAGGAGTAAGTTCATCATCCGAAGATATATTAGTTATTTCATCAAAAAGATCATCGTTTCTTTTTGTACGTGCTTTAAAAAATATATTCTCCAAAACTTTTTCAAGGTCATCAGAAACTGTGTAATTTGCTAAAGGCAGAGTTGATTTTACACCATTGGTGTAAATGATTGTAATCTTTTCATTCATCAGCGACCAATTTTGATCGATGGCAAATGTTTTTAAAGCGCAATGCCAATTTTCACCAACAAAATTTAAACTTGAATCAAGCTGTAGAGTTATTGTATTTGATTTATCAATAGTAAAAGGAAACATAACATGTTCAGTTTTAAGTGAAAGCATAATCTAAAATTGCTACATTTTAGAAAAACCTATTTTTTGCCAACTGTTAGAGAAAAATCGCGAACTATTTTTTTGTGCAAAAAAAGACCAGGAAGATTTCTTATGCAAAGAAAGAAAAAAAGAGTTGTGCAAAAGTTATGTAAGAAGATGAATTGTGTTGTGTAAAAATATTATGCATAAAATCAAGACACAGTTATGTAAAAAAAAAGAATTTATTGGTCTCTTAACAAAGTTAAGGCAGTTTTTTAAAAAAAAAAACAAGAAAACATTACAAGACAGGGTTAGTTTTAATTCCCGCAAAAATACGGTAAAACATATAAGATAGCCAACAAAGCCATCCAGAAACAAAGATTATGATTTCAGTGATAGTGGCATTGGGACCGATGAAAGTTGCTGGAGGCTGATCCATCTTGCAGATAGGAGAGGTTTGCTCAAGATGACTGGAAGGAGGAATGGAAGAAGAAGAAGAAGAAGGGACATTAGCGTGGATCATTTGAAGAGAGAGAAATAGGAGAGCAAAAAGAAAAATCGACTGCATCCTGGCTATGCAAAACTATCAAAGTGCCATGGCTGTCGTGATCGTGCGGCTTTTATCTATCGCTAGGATCGAATTGAATTCGCCGTATACGATAAGCTGTAATCCATTCGTTTGAACAGGTGAGCTGAAGTTTAAAGTGATCGCAGTGGCGCCAATTTGCTGCATCTCAATAAATTTTTCACTATGTTGAGATTGGAGGTCAAATCCATAAATGCAAGAATGTTTGAGGTATTTTTGCATGGAAATGCCACATTTTCCATCCACAGATTTAACCATATCATTGAAAGCACGGCCATAAATTTTTGATTGCCAGTTTAGCTTATAGGGATATGCAGGAGTATGGATGCCATTGGTAATTAAGCGAATGGATTCAAGATTGAATGTACCAAATTCAAATGGTGACATCCCAATATGCCCATAAAAAGCCTTTGCATCGACCAATACCGCAAAAAGTCTTTTGGGGAGATAGTCAGAGAACAAAGTTGTTGAGAAATCATAGCGACCTGGAGAAATGAAGAAATTCTTCATCAAACTTCTATCAAAACCATATTTAGCAACGGTGTTTGCATTAAGTTTCTGTTGAATGGCGTAGTCAAGTTGCGGTATCAATAAATGCTGCTTTGCGTACAGCTTACAATCAAGCAGATGATACTGATACTCATTTTGGGTGTTGTTCAAAAGGGCAAAGAAATTATTATGTGGAGTCAGCTCTATGTCCACTACCATCTCGTTGAGGAGTATCTTATCTATAAAAATATTGTGTAAAAATATTGTGCAAAAAATATTGTGTAAAAATATTGTGTAAAAATATTGTGCAAAGAAAAAAAAAAATTGTGTAAAAAAAGTAACCCTTACTTTGTCGAAAAAAATCGGCATCTAAGCTACAGATTGCTTGGAAAGTTGAATCACCTTCAAACAATGCTCGTCTTGCTTCGAATCCTGCACCACCCATTTGACTCATTCCATCTTCAAAAAAGCCAGCAACTTCGAGCTCCTCTTCTTTTCGATTTACTCCAATGCATAAACGACGACGTAAATATGCGTTGTATGAGTAGAGGTCATTTGAGTTATAAACTTGACGTCCATTAAAGGAAATTTTCATATTTTTAATGAAAGTAGCTCCAAAGCCATTGATAAAGCTGACATTATCAGTGGGTGCTATTTTAACTTGTGTTTCACCAGTTTTCTTTGTGATTTTAAAGGTTGTTGCCAAATGACATTTTGAGAGATCAATGTATGCTTGACCTGAATTGATTCGAAAATGAATTGGCCACGTACCAATGGGTGTGAGTGGAATATATTCAACTGAAGATGAATGTTGAAAAGCCACTAACGTTGGGTCAGTATTGAAGAAATCAATGGAAACTGGAAGCTTTTCAGCACTTGTGGGATCTAATTTTTGCATGATTAGGTGAAAATATCTTTATATTTTCTTTTAATTGGACGAATAACAATTGGATCAGTGGTAGCTGATTCAGGAGTTGTTGTGAGAGGTGCAGCTGAGGCGGGAATAATGAGACTTGGGTCTTTATTTTTTAATTCCAACTCAGGTTTTGCTGGTTCACAATCTACTTCACAAGGATCAGCTTTTTCTGGAGCTTTTGAAGTATTGCCTTGAAAGAGATTGCTCCAATTAATTTTTTCGAAATCAATGGAAACAAGAAACATTAAAGATATGCAGAGCAAAGGAAAAACACGACTGTACTTGACCCTTAAAAAAGTAACAACTGAAGGGTTTGTGAAAAAACTAGACTTAAAAGACATGTGATGTGACCTCGGTTAAAAAGAACAAAGTTTTTTATTCGAGAAAAAAATTAGAGAAGAAAAAAATGTACAATATTTTTGCATAACATTCTTGCATAATATTTTTTGCATAATATTTTTGCATAAAGTCAATTAATTATATCTGCTTCTGAAATCCATACATCATCATCAGAATGTCCAATAAAATGCACAAAGTATTCAGTTTTTCCTCTTCTTTTTCTTGTTTTTAAAATATCAATGCGATACCCGGCTTCAGGATTTTCTGCATCAAAGTAACCCATTTCCTCATTATAATAATTTCCATCTAAGATTTCATTTTTCTTATCGCCTTTTAGTTTATAAGCTGTGGGTTTTGTGGGTAAGGGTTTATCAATAGTGTAAATTTTATCACTCCAAGCAATATCGTAACCACGTTGAAAAGTTTCTTTTCTTTGTCTCACTCTAACAGTATCACCTGCATTATACTTTGGCTTTATTTTTGGACCCTCAAGAATATCAGGAACATAAAGCTTTTTCACAAGTTCAAAGGCATTTTCTTCGTTGACATCCATTGGCTTCATTTTAGTTACTCGACAAACAGTATTGTTGATTCCATCGACAATTGAGTGCAAAACGTTTATATATCTTTTACTGCCTTTTTCAGTAAAATAGCGATAAATTCGTGCACGCAATGTTCGAATCATTCTTTCAGCTACAGCTGCCTTGGTCTCGGTATAGGATGAAGCAAACTTTTTGATTTTAAGCTTTTCAAAGAACTTTACCATAGCATTTGATTCAAACTCATTTCCTTGATCAGTGAATATCATTTGTGGAAGTTTAGGAGCTCGTTTAAAAATGGCCATGAAGGCTCTCTGCATTTCTAGCGTTCCTTTATTCTTTACTACTTCGACATATAGCTGACGAGAAAGGATTTCAACAAAAACGAGGATGTACTTGTATCCATTGTTATCCTTAGAAAGTTTTTGCATATCGGCTAAATCAGCTTGGCATGTATCCCAGTAACCATAGCTAATAGTTTTTAAGCGTTTGAATCGATGTCTGATGGGGCGATGAAGAGTATAGGTCATGGATTTATTTAAAAAATTAACAACATCTTTTTTCGTAACATCAGGGTTATGTTTTTTAGCTTCCTTTAACAAAATATTAACACCTCCATAAGCAGCTGTGGAGAATTCTGGATCAGTGTAAATTTTTTTCAATAAAGTATCCATCTCTGAAAATTATGTTTTCTGCATAATGTTGTCTTAAAGTTGAACGCGCATAAAAAATTATGCAAAGACTTGTGTAAAGAAAAGAGAAAAAAAGTGCGCAAAAAATTCCCGAAAAACAACAGTTAAGTATGCAACAGCTGCAAAAAAGTTGTGCAAAAAAGTGTCTCACTTTTGCGCAAAAAATGTTCTTTCTCCCGATAATTTTCCGATAAATTCCCGAAATACAACGCTTAAGCATACAAACTAGTGCAACTCAAAGAGAAAATGAACAATTTTTTGTAAATCAGCAAGAGGATGCGCGCATGCGCGCGTGTGTGGAGAAAGGATAGACGCGACTCCCCATCAGGTTCTGTCCGTCATAGTCTATGAGAGTGACCTATTGTGGCACACATATCCATGAAGAAGAAAAAAAAAATCTTGTTTTTAAAAAATACATTACCTCTCAGGGGTAAATGACATTCATCAAAAACAAACAAACTTAAAAAAATAACAGGAAAATCATGCAATGAGTTTCATTCATTCTTTAAATTTTTTGTTTCTCATCTCCCTTTTTTGAATATTTTATCTTTATCTTATTTTATTTTTGTTTTACTTTTTTTGAAATTGCGGCCATGAGCGCATTTATGGAAATAGAAAAATTTGCATCTTCTCATTAGTTTCTAATCGTCGCAAGCATAAGTGCATCATGACGTTTTTTCTTTCATTCCAAAAAATTGTTGCAGAATACTATTCAAAAATGCTTTTAGCGCAAGATAAAGAAAGGGTTATTAAAGTACAAATACGCATAAATAATAAAATTGAAGTAAAAAGGTAGCGAACATGAATAATAGAAAAAAAGAAAGATGCGCATTCGTCTGAAGCAACTAGAAAGAAGTTAAAAAAAGAAAAATTTTATTTTATCGTTTTTAAACATAAAAAAGAAAAAGCATCCAAGCATTGGAAGAAGTCAAAATTATAAATGAAATTATAAATGAAATTTAGCAAAAAAAAAAATTAAAGTTTCCATTTTTTTGTGATTGGTACTGTAAAAACGGGCCGAGCTGCTGCAACAACTGCTTTTTTGGCGGGAGTTTTTCTAACTATTTTCTTAGCTACTTTATATGCAGCTTTCTTGACTTGTGGTTTTCTTTCATATACGCGTTTGGTTGGTCGACTGTATAGTGGGGTTTTATTATATGTTCGATTAGGAAATCCAATTGAAGGAGGAGGTAATGAGGTGATGGCGGTTTGACGAAGGCGACGATCGTGTGTTTCAGGAATTTGTTCATTGGCAACATCAAAATGACGTTGACGTTGAAGATATTCTTGATTTTCAAGATTTTTAACCGTGGCATTGATTGTTTCATTGAGACCTGATTTTGATTTTTCTTTCTCAACTAGGTTGTTATATCGCGAGACGGGTATAGCTATCAGCTTTTGCATGATCTAAAAAAGCTACTTTTATAGCAAAAAATAATGGGAGTTCCATTGATCGATCACATTCTCGAACGCGGTGGACATCGACTTCCTTATACAAAATTAAATTGGCATCTATGGGATGCTAAAATAAATGTTCGCGCAATGAAGAAATTAAAGGCACGAGAACTTCCACGTGGCTCATTCACTCAAACAAGTGCTAGATCAACTCATGCTCTTGGAGGCTTCTTGAATGTCACCATCCAACAATACTTCTTCGTCAAGTATCGAATCATTCTTAAATATCCACATTTGCCCCTCTATCGAGTTTTGCTTGAAAATGGTCAGCAAGAATACTATCCTATTGAAGTCCTTGAAATTGAACTTTAAAAGTATTTTATCGTTTTAACGACTTTTCAATTATGTTGCAATAAAAAAAGTTTATATTTATTTCATAAAGGTTTTACACAACAAAAAAAGTATTACACAATATTTTTGCATAAGAATTACATATTTTTCTGCACAAAAATAAAAAAAGTTTTACATAATAAAAAAAGCACAATTAATTTTTAAAGCTTTTAATGGCCCATCGAGACACACTTTGAAACACTTTAAGAGGAACTTCTTTAGCTATTTTTCGAGCAGCTTTTTCAGTTCGAGCTCTACCGAATTTCTTGATGATGGGAGCACAAGTTTTTTGACGATTACAATAAAAGGATTGGACAGGTTTTTTAGCAGTAAAAAAGTATAAAAAGATTTGAGAAAGGAACATAAGCTCCTCGGAATTTAATTTCATAATCTTGGTGATAGATTTTGATTTTTCAATGCTTCTGAGAAGTTTGGCTTGATCGAAACTCATATTTTGTATATGATTGTGTCTTCGTCGGGGAGAATATTGGTAGTAAGACGTAAAGTATTACACGATTTGGTGTGGACGTTTACCATTAAGTAGCCGTATTTGTGCGAAGTTGAGTCGTCGTATGCTTTCATAAACTCGTTCACTTTTCCTGCAAAAATTTGTACGCCGAAATTACGAAGCTGATTTCTGAAGGCGGGTGATCGGAGAAACACGAAATAATGAGAATTTATCCTAGGCGTTCGAAGTTTAGGCAAGAATAAAATTTGTGTGAGAAGCAGAACGCAAATTTGCTGATGATGGCTTTTCTTGGTGAATAAAATGTCAAGAAATTCTGAATCCATCTCATTGACGAGATCATCAAGTATTAGCAATAAAGGTTTAGGCATAGAATCCAAAAGCTCATCAGATGGAACTCCATAATGCGTTTGTATTTTTAGTTGTTTTAGCTCATCAACATATTCATGATATTCCCCAAAGCAATATAAAACAGTTGCAGGCGCTGGCTCAAATAAACCCTCTCTTTGCTTGATGAAAGATTTTAGCAATGTTGTTTTTCCGCTGCTACTGGGGCCAGAAAAAATACAGCAACTGGGGATGTGTATTTTAAAATCACTCCCCGAAAAAACAAAATCCGACTGTTCGTCAACCATAATACTTATAGCAACTAAAAAATTTACAGATTCTTCTTTTTTCTTACATAGCTTTTTTTCTGATCAGGGAAATATCCCTATGTGACCTTTGAGTTGACATAATTTTTGTTATGCATAAAAAATTATGCAAAGACTTGTGCAAACAAAAAGAGGAAAAAAGTGCGCAAAAAATTCCGAAAACAACAGTTAAGTATGCAACAGCTGTAAAAAAGTTGTGCAAAAAAAGTGTCTCACGTTTGCGCAAAAAATGTTCCTTCTCCTGATAATTTTCCGATAAATTCCCGAAATACACGCTTAAGCATACAAACTAGTGCAACTCAAAGAGAAAATGAACAATTTTTTGTAAATCAGCAAGAGGATGCGCGCATGCGCGCGTGTGTGGAGAAGGATGGACGCGACTCCCATCAGGTTCTGTCCGTCGACGCAATGAAAAATACACACAATGGTTTGAGAAAAAAATATGTTTGCTGAATCAACACCTTTGATCTCACTTACATAAATTTTATTACGGTAACAAAAAAAAAGCATCGTTAGAATGAAAAGCATTGAGCAAAAGAAAAGAAAAAATGTTAAAAAGTTTAGGAGATGCAACAAGGGATTTATATCAGAGGTATGTTGAATATGCTGTTAAGGCCGACTGGTTGGAACGATGAGATCTCCATGGTGCCAGGTTTTACACACAATTTACATTCAAATTCGTTCGATTCATTGAACACTAACTCGTAAATGACATTCTTTTCATGAACATGATCGCAGGGGAAAATAACGTGGGTTTTTTGGAGTGCCCATATGCTTCTTCAAATTCATCAATGAAGTTATTAGTTTTTGGTGCATTGTATTGTAGCTGAAAAAAAGAATGTCAAAAGAGAGTTAATAAAAAAGCGTAAAAGCTTACCCATGATGGGGCATAACCAATTCATAAGAATGGAATGTATGACATTTGATGCATTCAAATCATAATTTGCATTTAATTGTTGACCCCAAAGCTGTGAAACGAAGTGATGTGATTACACGGAAAGATAATCGCACTTTTTTTTCGAGCATCCATATTGCTTTTCAAATTGGATCAAAAAATCAACAGTTTTTTTCTGATATGGGGGA